>CP141139.1:3750000-5000000 GCA_035236585.1 Warburgia ugandensis | reverse complement strand
TTGTGTTAAATTAATAGAAGTTAATTAGGTACACTCCCCACAGAGATATGCATGCCTCCTGTCACCCACCCTGATTTTAGTATGGTAAAAGAATAGCATGGTGACAAATCATCTACCTCAGGTGTCCTGAGAATCTTGATATTTGGTCGCTAAATGGCCTACAAGACTACTACCAAAGTGCACATGCAAATAATAAAGATGCTTGGAACTAGCTATAGGACTTCTGTATATGATTGTTCTTTAACATCTAAAACTTAAACAGATCATGTGATCCCAGCTTTTCTGACTGTTGTTGTTCTTCAACATCTAACAGAACTCAAACAGATCAAATGGTCCCCGTTTTTCAAGACAAGAAGATGGTAAGAGAACCTAGATTTTGAATTGCCAGAGATATGAGAAAATTGCTCATTAATAGATTATCATTGAACATCAACTCTTTCCTTGGAAGGGCGTTGCAGAAACCTTAATGAGTTTTCCTCTCATCTTGTCAGTGTAATTAGCTTGATTGGGATCTTCATAGCACAAAAAGCATCTGCTAGTTGTAATGTTTGTACTGGCTTTGCTTTTCATGTATAGGTTCTCTTTTGATAATATCTTGTCATGTATTGTTAGTGTTGTTTTCTTATTTGATTAGAGTTTCCCTTGTTTTAGTGGTAACAGTTGACCTAAGAATATTGTTAGACTTATCTGGGATCCTTGTGAATTGAAAAGAACTTGAGAAAAATGTGGAAATTTTGGCACGTTATTTGGAAGAACTTTGTTTTACTTGCAGAAGAATTGTCAGACGATGTAGAGTTCCTCCATTTTCAAGTTCAGTTTTTCCCAAATACCTCAGAAACTGCAGTCTACCAAAATTTGACTTATTATCAGTCTAATCAAGTCGACACATTGAATCGGAGGCACAATTGGATTTCCACAAGTCATGAATTTTAAAGGTTATATCTGGCTTGATGGGTATCATGCAATGTTTATAAATTTATGGATATTAAATACCCATCATTCAGACTTTTCATGCTTTGCAGTACCATTCAGTTTTTCACATGGCTTACTCTTGTTGTCTAATCAGATCATTCTTTTTCAGGCTATTGGTCCGGAACTTACATTTTACAACACCTCCAAGGACGCTGGGGACTGGAAGATGCTATCTACCAAGCTTTTACATGCCCAATTAGATGCATTTTGCAGGTAATTAATGATAACTGAAACTGTGGATAAAGCTTCCACAGTCTTGCTTTTTGCCCCTAATCTTCTTTTTACTTTGAAATTTATTTAAAAATTTGTAATGTCTGGGAATATTCTTGACATTGTTTTCTTCCCCATGTTAAATATAGTCTATCACAATCTGTATGTTCATTATAATATTAAGTCACTAAGGAGTGTCCTTGTTTCTTTACTGTTTATTGAGATGATACAACACACATTCTTAGGCTTTATGTGGTAATTGTCTAAATATTCAGTGCTGCCTGCCTGCAGCAGATGGCATTTCATTTATGAATCAGTTTTCTCTGGTGTATCTTAGCTCCAATACATGCAGCGCTCCTCAAATAATGAGGAAATATTTGTAATAGAGACAGTTAGCTTTTTTCTAGGTTGTGGTCATATGACATACAACCTAATTTCTGGGTTCGTTTTGGGTCAAACCTGCATTTTACATGACTCGATTTTTTGTATAGATTTGCTGTCAAGCTGCCCACTATCCATTTAGGCTGGGCCAATTATCTTATGCAGTCAAATAATCATTGAGTTCCCTTTTTTACCTCTTTTTGGTTATGATTGGCAGACATTTCTCAAAACTCACTTCTGTGATGCAGAAAAGTACTGTTTTAGGCTGCATAAGAACACTTCAAATATGATATTAAGATGATGGGAAACTGCTTCTACAGCTGTGAATTTATTACTTGATTAAAGCTGCGGAGTTTGATTCTCTCCTGAATCTTTTCTCAGGCTGTGATCAAGTTGTGATCGTTTCCTGTTCATTCATTCCCATATTCATGTGTCCTAGAGATGGGTGGATATGGTATGCAGTATTGGTGTAAATGACTACCTAAAGTTTCCTCTTTCCTATTTCTGTAGTGAGGCATTTTAAGTGAATTTGTGACCTATGGAATTACTTAGAGGAAAGGAGACAAACCGAAAATGTCATCAAGACCTTATCCCGATTGGCATAAATGACTACCTAAAGTTTCCTCTTTACTATTTCATGGCTTCATTTAGTCCCAAAGTTTTTAAATCTTTTCTCACTACTTCTATCCACGCTCTTTTGGGCCTTCCCTTGTCCTTTAAGAGCCTTCGACTTGGATTGCGTCATTCCTTGTAATCAATGCCATTTTCGGTCTCCGTTGGACATGTCCAAACCATCCAAGTCTAATCTCCCTCATCTTGTTACCTATTGGTGCTACTCGTAAGTTTTCTCTAATGTTTTCATTACTAATTATATCCTTTCTTGTCGTTGATGCTCATCCTTTGTACATGTTGTTCCTTAACTGCCTAACACTAATCTATAGAGCATGACTGACCTTACAACCATCCTATGGAATTTTCCTTTTAGTTTGAATGGCACTCGCTGATCACACAAAACTCCAAAGGCGCATCTCCATTTGATCGAACCAGCTTCCCAATCTCTCTGCTCTCACGAATTATCAATCTCAAGTATCGGAAGTGTTCTTTTAGGGGGACTTCTTGGTTGTTAGTCTTTATTGGTGCTTCACTCTTGCTCCTATCCTTACTAAAATTGCATTCCATATACTCTATCTTAGTTTGGCTGATTTTAAATCCTTTAGATTCTAATGCATGTCCCCATAAATCTAGTTTTGTGTTTACACCCTCCCTTGTCTTAGCAATTAAAATTATATCATCTGCAAATAACATGCACCATTTAATCTCACATGTGTTTACACACAAATGTTTTGTTAACTCATCCATAACCAACGTGAAAAGGCATGGGCTCACAGACATATAGGGAGTTGATAACCTAGAAGGGGAATCTTTTGGCGCAATGGTTGAGTTGTCACCAAGTTCGAGGTGTGAAAACAATTTCTTGGAAAATGCAATGTCACATGCTATAGACCCTTTGTGGTCCGTCCCTTCCCTGAACCACACATAAGCAGGAGCTTCGTGCACCAGGCTGAGAGAGAGAGAGAGAGAGAGAGAGAGAGAGAGAGAGAGAGAGAGAGAGAGAGAGAGAGAGAGAGAGACCTACAATATGTTGTGTAGGTTAGAAGCATCAAAAAATTACTTGGATGCAAAAAACTCCTAGTAGACAAACAAGGGTGCCAATTTGAGTTCAAAGTTTTGGTCTTTTCATTACCCTTAAGCCTATTTGACAAAAAAACAGAAAAAAACCCTGACTTTTAGTTCCTAAAATTCCCTTTCTTAAAAACCCAACTTCTCTATCATTTCTCACTCTCTTTCCGTCTCTAGTTCCTTTTTTCTTTCCAAATGCAAAACAGTAAAGAGCAATAGGAAAACACATACTTCGGATGAAACTTCAAAGATGCAATTCCACATACACCTTCAGTTCACAGAATCACAAATAAGACATGTAATTCACTAAGCTCTTGTTACATGATCCACTTGATTCAGCAGTTCTTGGCTTTTTCAGTGTGAATACAAGAGATAGAAAAGAAGAAAGGAAACCAATTTGCTCTTGTAGCCTTTGATTCTAGAAAAATGATCAAGTTGTTGTAATTGTTGGTAGGAACTAGAAATTTTGTCCTTTATTGTGCTTTTTAGGGTGTTCTATTTGGGGAAGAAAAAACGCACGAGATAGAGTTGTGTTTAGGGTGTTGAAAAGACCAAAAAACCATACTTCATTTACTAAACCTACCAATCTTCCAGGGTAATTTGTGTCTAACTTAAAATTGTGTAGAAGCTCCCATACATATAACTTTAAGTAACATTTAGCTGAAATTACATGTCCCAAAACTATGAAATTTTCAGTCATAAGATAGTGATGTTTATGCTTCTACTTTTTGGTAATGTGATATATTCTCAAAGAAGTATGCTTCTGCCCTGCATCCTGTCAGGCAATTCCATCTAATTGATATAATCTTTGGTTACTATTTTCTTTTGAAGAAGTTAATAGTGGTTCTACTGATGGTTGTCTGTTTTCAGTGAATTATGTATGTATGTTAATGCATTAGATACTCTTGAATTTGTTAATAGTGGTTCTTTGATGGATTTCTATTTTCAGTGGATTATGAATGTTAATGCATTAGCTGCTCTTGAATTCCCGTCTTTGAAGTCAATTTTAAACAAACTCACAGTCAAGTAACTTGCTTTCATGTTTCTTGCAGGCTTGTTTTGAAGGGTAACAGCATTGAAATGAGTGGAAATGCTCTTGGGTTAACAGTGGAGAGTAATGGCATCAGGATTTTAGAGCCTTTTGATACGCACATAAAATTTTCAAATGCCTCTGGGAAAACCAATGTTCAAGTAGCTGTTTCAGATGTACTAATGAACTTCTCCTTTAGCATCCTGAGACTTTTCTTAGCAGTACAGGAAGACATTTTAGCATTTCTAAGAATGACGTCAAAGAAAGCCACAGTAGTCTGCTCTCAGTTTGACAATGTTGGAATAATCAAGAGTACGTTACTGGTTGATATCAATTATTCGTGAATGCTTTCTTGAGTATCTCTTTTTTAATTCTTAGCAGGGTGGTTAACAGCTCTAAGCTGCAGATGTTTCCTTTGCAGACCACCAGAACAATCAAACATGTGCTTTTTGGAGACCACGGGCACCACCTGGCTTTGCTGTTCTTGGGGATTGCTTCACGCCACTGTTAGTACAAATTCTTATGTGACCACTATGTATTATTTCCCGTTATATTTAATGGCCAATCTTCTTTCTATGACAGGAATAAACAATGACTAATCTTCTTTCTATAACAGGGATGAACCGCCAACAAGAGGAATTCTTGCTGTAAATACCAGCTTTGCTAGAGTCAAAAGACCAGTATCTTTCAAGCTAATTTGGCTGTCTTCAGTATCTGGTAACCAGCATGATGCTTATAGTGGCATCCACAGCTCAGAAAAGAGTGCAACTTATACTGATGGCAGTGAAAAAGAAAGCAGTTGCTCCATTTGGTTCCCTATAGCCCCTGAAGGCTATGTCGCTCTAGGCTGTGTGGTTTCAACAGGAAGAACACAGCCACCTTTATCATCTGTTTTATGCATATTGGCTTCCTTAGTTTCTCCGTGTGGCTTGAAGGATTGTATTATACTTAGTTTTCCTCAAAAGTACATTTCTACACTTTTAGTTTCTCATACTTTCTGCTCAAGTTAATTGGTAAAGTTCTATATACTTTTGCACCTTATGCCTCATTTGTTTCTTATTGCAGTACTGCATCATGTTTAGCATTTTGGCATGTGGATAATTCCCTAGGATCCTTTCTTCCAGCAGATCCTGTTAATATGTCATTAGATGGGAAAGCATATGACCTGCGCCATATGTTTTTTGGATTGTCAGAAGGGTCTTCCAGAGCATCTAAGAGTTCAAATGTCCAGAATTTTCCTTCTGAGCAGGGTCATTCTGTTCAGAGGGAAAGCTCTGCTGTTGCTACATCTGGTCGGCAGTTTGAAGTTGTAGCTTGTTTTAGATTGGTATGGTGGAATCAAGGCACAGGGTCTGGGAAGAAACTGTCTATATGGCGTCCAATAGTCCCTCAGGGGAGAGTTTATCTTGGCGATATTGCTGTTCAGGGGTACATAACACCACCTACTTTACATTTTGTTGCAACTCTGTTACGTTCTCAACTTTAGACTGATATTAATACTGGTACAATAATGCAGTTATGAGCCTCCAAACAACTCAGTTGTTCTTCATGATAGTGGAGATGAAACTCTGTTGAAAGCCCCTGCAGGTTTTGAACTTCTTGGACGCATCAAGAAACAGAGAGGAACTGAAAGCATTTCTTTTTGGTTTCCTCAAGCTCCTCCCGGTTTTGTTTCTTTGGGCTGTATAGCCTGTAAGGGCACACCAACAAATGCTGAGTTCAGTGCATTAAGATGCATACGTTGTGATATGGTTACCAGGGATGAATTTCCTGAAGAAAATATATGGGATACATCTGATGCTAAGTTTACAACAGAACCATTTAGCATATGGGCAGTTGGTAATGAGGTGGGAACATTTCTTGTGCGCTCTGGAATCAGAAGGCCTCCAAAAAGATTTGCTTTGAAACTTGCTGACTCGGGTGCATCCAGCAGTCCAGAGGATACTGTAATCAATGCAGAAGTCAAAACTTTCTCTGCAGCACTTTTTGATGATTATGGAGGCCTGGTGAGGACTCTGAATCATCTTGAATATTTTAACAGAACACTGCTGCTGCTGTACCTTTTCTGATAGGTTTACTAATTGATGTTTGGAAAGCGTGACATTACATTTTTTGTTGTTTACTCTCAGTGACTGTTCGAATGGATTTTTGCAGATGGTTCCGTTGCTTAATATCTCTTTAAGTGGCATTGGGTTTAGTTTGCAAGCAAGACCTGACTACTTGAATTCATCGGTGAACTTCTCTTTAGCTGCAAGATCCTACAATGATAAGTGTGATTCTTGGGAGCCACTTGTTGAGCCAATGGATGGGTTTCTCAGGTGATTATCCTTTTGTTAATTTATCATCATCATCATCATCATCGACCTTATCCCAGATAGGGGTCGGCCACATGAATCTTGTTCCTCCATTCCCCTGTTCATTTAGTCCCAAAGCTTTTAAATATTTTCTTACCACTTCTATCCATGTTCTTTTGGGCCTTCCCTTGCCCTTTTAGAACCTTCTACTTTAATGTACTCAATTATGTTAATTATCTACTCAATTTATCCAGTAGTTTATGTTTTTGCATGAGTTGTAAATTGATCATGGTTGAGTCTGTACATATGAGGACATGATCCTACCTGCCAGGGAGAAGGCCAATTTATCATTGCACCCTTGTAGTTATACTAGGATTATGGACTATACTCTGTCATGCTAAATTGTAACATGCTTGAAAATACTTGATTGGGTCGTCCATATCTGAGGAGACTGTGATTTCCTGTTTATTCAATAACATCAACAAGGAGAATCTTGCTGGGTTCAACTTTTTCTGTTATGTCTGAATATGTCTTATGTGAACTCATTTGAAGGTACCAGTACAAGCTGAATGCACCAGGTGCAGCATCTGAGCTACATGTGACCTCCACAAGGGAGCTGAATTTGAACATCTCAGTGTCCAATGTAAACATGATTCTCCATGCCTATGCCAGCTGGAAAAATCTTAGTCATGTTGATGATTCCTATAAAAAGAGAGTGAGTTCTGCTTGATTGTGCATTAATCATCATTGTTAACTATGGGACTTGTATGTTCTGTTCATATTTATATATTTGTTTGCAAAATAAATTAGTTTAAATTCCATGAACGTAACTTTTTCACTGGATTAAACAGGTAACTGCTCCAATAGCTTTTGATGGAAGATCAATGATTGATGTTCATCACAAGAGAAGTTATTACATTATCCCACAAAATAGGCTTGGCTGTGAAATATTTATACGAGCTTCTGAAGTTGGGGGACTCCCAAACATTATTAGAATGCCATCTGGTAATGTTAAGCCTGTAAAAGTCTCAGTGTCAAAGAATATGTTGGATGCTCACTTGGAAGGCAACTTAAGGATATGTCGAACAATGGTTGTGGTGGTTATTTCAGATGCTGAGGTTTATTCTCTCTTCAGATGGCTGAAATTAGTTATTTATCTATTTTTTAGATTTAATTTTACATGTCAAAATCCATGCTTGGCATAAGAAGCATGCATGATAGTGTTGATTTTATTAATTGCATGCTCGGTTGCATTGATCTTATTAATGGACCACAACTGTTGACTTCAAAGTTAGAACAACTAGCAGAGGCGGGTGTTTATTGTTGTCCTCTAAAATGTATGGTTATGCAACCAAGTCATGACCTTTGCATTGTTTGATTTCCAGACAGACAACTTCTTGTCTGTAGGGTTCTGGGCAGTTCCATCAATCAGTCCCAATAAACCCTTGTCTTCTTCAGATATACAAAACTGAAACTTTCATAGAGGGTAGTACTCTCCATTGAACTTAATCGGTAGAATATCAGTTTTTCGTTGAGATTATGCACTCTGATTTCAACTAAATAGGATCCTGAACCCAATTTAAAAAAAAAAACACCCTCACATGAAGCAAATCGGATTTATGAAGAGTAGAATAAATCCTATTGAGTGGATACAATTAGCAACCTGTGATGACGAAATGCACATTCTGGGCCAGGTTTCAGAATGGAAGAGAAGTCAAGAAACTGAATGGCCACACAAGATGAATGGATAGAAAAAGTTGTAGTCCAATGAATACTTTGAGTTGGGAAGAATCTGAAATGCTTCCGGTGTGTATGGTCCTCCAAAGAAGCAACACAATGTGCATTGCCGATGCAGTGGACAGTCATAAAATCCAATGGTTACCTGGGTTCAATAGAACAAAAGCAGATCTGGATAAAATCCAGGAAGCTAATGCGTACGATCTCTCCAAAATGGGATGATAAATCTGCTCCCCACCATAGTCCTGCCCACTCGTTGGTTTTTTGGGCATTGAGTGATTGTGAAGTTGACTTTTACCTAGCAAAATCAAAGAATAATCCCTAAATGCCCAAAAAACAGACAGGGAGGTGGACTAGTTCACTTGAGGTGAGCAGGAATATCATTTCCCTTTAAGTACCCTAAATTAACCAAATAAAAAAGTGAACTAATCTGTCCAATATGGTTCCAAGGAAGACCCTAAAAATCGTGATAAGATCTTTCCAATATCGCACAACTAAACCCTAAAGACTCTTTGATGCAATCTCTCATATGGGTAAGACTCGTTGATGTGATCTCTTCAATAGGTTTCAAATGAAACCCTAAAAATCATGAGCTTTCTTTCCAATGGGGTTTTAAACAAAGCCCTAAAAATGTTAAAGTCTTAGAAGGAAAACATAAGGTCTGTCCTGGCATTGTTCTCAGCCGTTATTGGAAACATTTCATGATCAAAACCCAATGCTCGTGGTAGGTCCGATACCGTGCCAATCTAACAAGAGAAATCATTTTTAGTAGAATGGTTGCTTGATTGCCACCCAACTCTCCTTTGATTAATTACATAGTTATGTAAAGATTACAGAAATACACCCATATGTAAACTTTACTAACAAGGGGTCAAAATGAAAAATAACAGATGCTGCAGAATTACAGCATTAAACAGAAATATTGTCTCAAACTTTCTCACATTTTCTTGCAAGCACAATGCGTCGTTTATCAATGGCTCAAAAGTAGAAACTGAAGTCTAATGGGAAGTTCCTAATTGGTGATTCAGAAATGATAATATCATTCCATTTTTATTTCAAGAAAAAGAACTCAAAAGAAGGAAATTTTGTAAAAGGACTATTTTACCTTTTATCAACTATGTAGGTTATCTTTTTGAAACTTTTCTAGTCATGTGTTTCCGTTCTGTATTTTCATTAGTTTCTACTTGTTGTTCAAATATGACTTATGATTGTTTTAAAATGTTTGGGAAAGGACTCCAGCTTTATCAAATTGTTTTTCTAGTTTGTGTTGGACATTGAGAATGGTAAGAGAAATTTGTGGTGCTCTTATGAGTTTTTGCTCATGCATAGTTGTCTGAAAATTGCCTAAACTCTGACTTTATGAACATTGATTTTTCAACCAATCTCTCCCAAATAAACCAGAATCAATATTTTCCTCTCAACACGTGGCTTATGTAGCAATCCAGATGCCAATCTTGGTTGAAATAGCTCTAGTCCAATAATCCAATTATTCTATGGTCCTAATTGTTGATTGGCCCTTTATAGAATCCAATAATCCTATAAAATCCAATAATCCTACTTGTTGAGAGGCCCTGTATACAAAAGATGTGGAAGTGCTGATCTTTTTGATAGATTCATTTGTCACTGGAGCAGGTTCCAAGCTTATTACACTATGCAAGCACTTAAGATCAACAGTCTCGATGATCAAAGGCATGTCCCACGTGGGTGGTGGGGCATTTTAGGCTTGGATAATTTGGGACTATCTGGTTTTCCAACAGAGTAGAATTTTATTTGAAGATGTGATTTTGCACAAAGAACAGCATAAATTTTCCTTTTGTATGATGGCATTCTCAATCTCTGTAATGAATTTTTCACTAGCTCAGCAAGAGAAGTCTTATGTACTTGTCTATTTATACTGGTTCTTTTATGTTTTTAGATCATCAAGCTGTATCCATCTTTGAAGGTTTAGCAATTTATCTCCAGTTCCTATCCTGACTACATGGATTGTGCTGACATTTATATGTCGTTACTGCAGTTAGCAAGTGTTGAGGGATTAACCGCTCACCAATATACACTGGCAGTCCGCATTTCTCCAAATCAATGCCTTCCAAGCAATTCATTTCTTCAGCAACAAAGTGCACGGACATGTGGTGCCACCTCTGAACATTCATTATCATCTGGGCAGGCCTGTGTCAGCTGGAGTGAAGCATTTTTGTTTAAAGTTAATTCTCCGGTATGTGTAAATCTTCTGGCATTAATTTGCTTCATAGTGCTAGAGTATTTTGAATAGAATGTTGGTAGAACAGATATGTAAATTATTCACTTCTTTTCATAGACTGATGTGATCATGTCGTGATATCTTCCTCAAGACCTTTTTGAGCAAAATATAGATCACGGGCTTCTCTTTTATTTCACATGTACTGTTAGTGTGTATGCAACAGTATATTCTTTTATTTATCTCTATTGAACCCAAGTCCAGTAACTATAGCAACCAAGTGTCGATCTCCCTGTTATTTACCTCTAACTTTTACTCAATATTCTTTCTGCATTTGGATGAATATTTTCAAAAGTGAAAGATAAGGCTGTGTACTATAGACTTTTTGTATTCCCCCCCCTTTCCCCAAACCCGCATACGCAGCAGCTTCATACACCGGGCTACCCTTTTTTATATATGTAAAACAAATCTCAACTTTAGCGTCTTTGAACATTTTACTATTTAGGGATAAATGTTTTGTTTCTTGACTTTTCTCTGATATTTATTTTTTCTTTGCCCACACACAATGATTTATCCATCATCTGCATGTGAACTATAACCTTTCATCATCATCCCAATTAGGGGTCGGCCACATGAATCTTATTCCTCCATTCCACTCTATTAAATACCATGTCTTCATTTAGTCCCAAAGTTTTTAAATCTTTCCTCACCACTTCTATCCACGTTCTTTTGGGCCTTCCCCTTGCCCTTTTAAAATTTTCGACTTGTATTACCTCACTTCTTCTAACCAGTGCCGTTGTTGGTCTCCTTTAAACATGTCCAAACCATCTAAGTCTAGTATCCCTCATCTTATTACCTATTGGTGCTATCCCTAAATTTTCTCGTATATTTTCATTTCTAATTCTATCTTTTCTTGTCTTACCACTCATCCATCTCAACATCCGCATTTTTGCGATTCTCATCCTATGAGTATGATGTTCTTTAATTGCCCAACACTCTGACCCATAGAGCATGGCCGGCCTTATGGCCATCCTATAGAATTTTCTTTTTAGTTTGAGTGGCACCCGTCGATCACACAAAATTCCAGATGCACATCTCCATTTGTTCTAACCAGCTTGAATTCTCTTGATAACCTCCCTCTCAATCTCTCCACTCTCATGAATCATTGATCCTAAGTACCGAAAGTGGTCTTTGACAAGGACTTCTTGGTTATCACTCTTGACTAGTGTTCTACTCCTACTCTGCTTGCTAAAATTACATTCCATATATTCAGTCTTAGTTCAACTAATTTTAAATCCTTCAGATTCTAATGCTTCTCTCCATAATTCTAGCTTTATGTTTACACCCTCCCTTGTCTCATCAAGTAAGACTATATCATCTGCAAATAACATGCACCAGGGAATCTCATTGTGCAAATGTTTTGTTAGCTCATCCATAACCAATGTGAAAAGGTATGGACTCAATGCCGATCCTTGGTGCAATCCTATAGTGATAGGAAAATCACTAGTCACACCACTAGTGGACTTAACATTTGTTACCGCTCCCTCATACATATCTTTAATTATGTCTATATATCCTTGCAAAACCCCTTTACCACCCAACACTCTCCATATTAACTCTCTAGGGACTCTATCATAAGCTTTTTCTAAATCGATAAAGACCACGTGGAGGTCTTTCCTCCTTTCCCTATATTTCTCTACTAATTGTCTTAGTAAGAAAATAGCCTCCATGGTAGACCTCCCAAGCATGAAACCAAATTGATTCTCCGATACACTTGTTTCATGTCGCAGCCTCTTCTCAATCACTTTTTCAAAAAGTTTCATAGTGTGGCTCATAAATTTGATCACTCGATAATTAGTGCAGCTCTGTATGTCTCCTTTATTCTTATAGATTGGTACAATAGAGCTTTTCCTCCACTCATCAGGCATTTTCTTTGATTTTATAATCTTGTTAAACAACTTGGTCAACCAAATTATCCAAATATCTCCCATATGCTTCCAAACTTCTATTGGTATACCATCAGGCCCCATGGCCTTTCCTGATTTCATCTTTTTCAAGGCCTCTTTTACTTCAGGTATTCTAATCCTACATTCATATCTATAATATCCAATGTTATTTTAATTTATAGTACTTTCAATCCCTATATTCTTAGGGCCATTGTCATTTAACAATTTTTGAAAGTATGTTTCCCACCTTTGTTTGATCTCATCATCTTTGACTAATACCCTTTGATCATCACTTCTAATAACCTGCCAACTAAGATAAAATAGTAGCATCTTCATACTTTGGGCCATTCTTGAGATGGTTAGTTGTGACCGTACATTTCCTTCTTCATAAATCTTATGCTGTAACAACTTACGAATTTCTTCCAATCAGATTGTAAAAAGGAGTTCCCAGTAGGCTCGATGTGAAAGCCACTGGTGCTATGGCTGGGTTGCCCTTAGAGATGTTCTTTTTTCCTTGAAAGGTGGACAGATTAGTAGAAAGGGACAGCGATACAAACTAATCCTTGTAGAATGTCAAGAAGAGCAAGATTGTCTGATGGCCAAGACCACATTCTTGTGCAATCCTTAGCTACCCTTCATAGATTCGAAATCAAATAATTCAACTTTGCAACGCTCTAGGGTCCACCATCATTCTTATCAGTGAAGATTGATCACTTGGCACCTTGATTTCTTTTATGATGTTGTCACAAAGTCATTTTAGATAGCTACAGAAGTCTTACATACATGTTTGTACAATAAGAAAATCTTAAACTTTTGTAATATTGGTGCCGCAATACTCCTAATGTATAACCTTGGTGACAAAACGATATAATTGGTGGTACTGAACTTAGAATTATGTTTCTCCTGCTTTTGTAGTACAGCAGGAAAAATAACAGTCAGAACTTTCAGAATTAGGAACAGAAGCATGTGCCTCTACACTAAAGGGAGGAAGAAATTTCAGAGGAAGATCATTGGAAAAAAAGTAGAATTACTTGCATAAAACTTCCGTATCTGCATAAATAATCCAGAGCTCTGAAGGCCCTATTAAGACCATGCTGTTGCCATGACCAAAAACCTACTTAAAGTAGAAGTGCTGATAGATATAACTTTCTAACTTTAAGACGATAGGTAATCCACGAAAAATGTATGCATTAGGACATCTTAACCAGTTGTTTTGGGTCTTTAATTAATAAAAATGGATGGTTGTAATTTTTTTATCCAAAGAAACATAGGTTAAAAGCATCCAATGAGGATGAAATTTGATCTCCAGTTCTGTATTTGACAGGTCTGTTAATTTGGGTCGCATATCATATTGCAGATTTCAGTTTAAGTTTTAAGAATTTAAGTTCCTTGTAGATGTTATAAATATTTGTAGTGCCTTTTTCTCCTAGAAAGACGAATAGATAGCTAAATATACAGAGAGAAGCACTCTTTTGGGAGATCTTAGCCATTCGTCATGTTTGGTGTACAAAAACTAGGCAAGAAAAATGGAACCAGATAATTTTAAACCCGTATTTTGGTATTTCGAAAAATCAGTGGTTGTGAAAAGGATTGTCGTTTTGTTCCTCTGGTCTGATTTAGTGTCTACAATAAAATCTTATCAGCTGATATAAAGAAATAGAATTCAGCATACATATATATTATCAACTTCATAGGTCCAGTGATACAATGCAATGTTCAACCGGTTTGTTTCACTCAGAATTTGGTACAACACATTCATGGTCCGCTGACTATCCCAATTCTCCCTCTGCCTTCGAGATGTCTCTTTGTTGACTCTTAGGACCATTTCCCTGATGGGATGGCAAAAATATCTTTCAGCAAGGTGCTGAAGAGGGAGAATTAATTTACACTGCCCTGTTCAGATACAAATGGTATTTAAGGTAGAATCTTAAGCAGTATTTGTTTTGATGTTATCTCTTAAATATCTTGATCGATATTGAAATAATGCATCCCTTTCTGCTAAACTTGACTTATTATATTTCCATATTATTAAGAATTAAGTATCTAACGTCCTCTCTATTTACAGTTAGATTGATAATAGGATTATATTAGGCAGCTGAACTGATTTATACATTAATACTTAAAGAGCCCTAATATCATGTAAAAGAAAATCAGTGTACATTACAAGACAACAAGAGATACATGCCTTAGCTGTGAAGTTTGTAGGTCAGTGTTCACACATCACAAGAAGTATTGATATCTCTTAAGCTATTCTGAGAATCTTCAAAATTTGTCATATTGTCAGAAGGTTCTCCTCTGATAGTTTCATGTTATTTGCCTTGTGATGGTCCATTTGATATGATTCCTACTTCCTGCTCTTTAGGTTGCATCTTCTGGTGGCTCTAACATATTGGTCCATTTTATCCAGGATTATTACACAATGGAATTGGTTGTGACTGAAATGGGAAAAGGTACATTAGTTCTCTGCTGTGTGCAAATCTTTGAATCTTCATTTTCAATGACCATTTTTTCTCAAAGTCTCTTTGATTCAGAGATTGACATGTAATTGACTTTGGCAGGGGAGCCTATAGGGTCATATTCAGCTCCTGTGAGTCAGATAGGAAGCGAGCTTCAACCAAATTCAGATCTAAGTGATTTTAATCATAAGCTGAGTTGGGTTGAAGTTTCTGCAGAAAAACCGGCGGTAAGTTCCTTATTTTGTAAGGTTAGTCCCAACTTAAAGACTTGTAGATGCCTACAAACACACATTTGATGCTTATAAATAACATTTGATGAATACATGCTTTATATTTCTATATTTCCTATCATCATAGGGAGGAGGAAAACTAATTCTGATAATTAGTAACATATATTTGGTTGTGTACCAGATGTCCACAGGTGATGAAGTTACAATGCCTGTTGGGAGAGTAAGGTGCGCTGTACACCTTTTGTCTCTGCCCCAAGTTGAAAATGACAAGCACACGTGTACTGATGGCGGCAAACGTGGATTTATTCAAATCAGTCCTGCCAACCGAGGGCCTTGGACAACAGTGAGGCTCAATTATGCTGCACCTGCAGCTTGTTGGAGGTTAGGGAATGATGTTGTTGCCAGTGAAGTGAGTGTGAAAGATGGCAATAGATATGTATGTATACGTTCTCTGGTTTCAGTTACTAATTGCACCGATTTCATAATTGATTTGCGTGTAAACTCCAATGCTTCTTATGAGAAGATGAAAACATTAGATGATGGAAATATTAAGCATGAAGATGGAGGCATTGATGATGACAGATCTGAAATAGACGAATTTTTTGAAGTTCAGAAGTATAGCCCATCTCTTGGTTGGGTCAGCTGTTGCTCACCAGATCAATCTGAAGGCTACACAAAAAGTGGTTACCCATACAAGGTGAGTGGCTATATTTATTAAAGAAAATATTATCTCATGTTCTGATTAATTGCCATTGTTAAGTTTATTAGAACTTATGAACTGTCAGTTACCCCTGTTCTAGTTCTGTACATTTAGTTTTTAGTTCTGATTTTCCCTAATTTGAGTTTTAGTGAAGTCACATGGTTGATAAACTTTGGAAGATGAACTGTTCAAGTTTAGCATATTATGAAGATCTACCTGCATCTTGTATTCTTTCAAGTATGACTAGATCTGGGCCATGATAGGTGAATTTCCCATGTAAGCATGTAGACTTTTCTTTACAAATTGGTAGTACTGAACTTGCAAGAAGCTTCCTGATATTATTATGTAACATGATTGTTACTGGAGAAAATTACTATGTCATTTAACTGCATTCTGACTTGTGAATACCAATATCTGTTGAGCCTGACCAAATACTGCAACAATGTTAAAATAAGGAAAGGAGACATCAAGCCAGGGAAGTGCCTGGTTTTATGCTTTTTGGTCATACGACTGATAAAATTGAAAAAAGGGGTTTCAGGGAAAATATGGAAATGTGTAGAGACTAGCTTGGAACTGAGATTGACATATAGTTGCTCTCAGGAGAAGAAAAGTATAAATTTTTCTCTTGGAATATGTCTTTGGAAATTCAAGTAAAAATCTAAGGAACTTGATTTGTATTTATTGTTTTACTCATAGGAAAAAAAAAATGATATACAGGATATTTAGAGCTTTAATTTTTAAGTGATTGGAAATCCATGCTAATTTGAGCAGTCCAACAAAAGCATAGTGTGAAACATTTAGTTAGAATACCAGTTAAAACTCTAAATGTTCATGAAACCTCTATGATGCCATGATCATACCAGCTGATTGTGAGTAACCGTCTACACCTAGATGAATCTGCTGGATCATTTGGGCAATTGGTCTTTATGAAATCTTTGCCTTTTTTCTGAGTTTAAACCAAACAAGAAAAGGGAAGCACTCAATAATATTAGGTCTGTCATTTCCCAGAACATTGAAATGAAGTAGTAATTCACTAGTCTTGCATCGACCTTGTGAAGTTTGTAAACCTTCTATTGTCCAGAGTCATGAAGTACCATTATGGAAGAACCATATACCAGGCAGGCTCTGAGAGATATAGTTGTAAATATTTCCTGTTTGATAAAAGTCCTTCCCATTATTGCTGATATCACCACTGTTCATATTGGGTGTTACTTTTGCTATGCAAAACTTAGTCTTTTTACTACAATTTACTTTCCTGAAGTATTCCTTTATCGAAGGATTGAAGCACCCATGTAAAACATTATATTTATTCAAGAAGAAGGTGGGCAAAAGCATGAATATGACCTAGGTCAGTGTGTTTGTGGAGAACCAGACAAAAATGCCTAGATCAATGTGTTTGTTGATAACCAGACAAAAATGAACTTCTTTCTGAGCAGGGTAGAGTTAATAAATTGCCATTTATATTTTTGGGTTCTTAAAAATAGCAGCTTGAACTTTTGACCAGCCTTCTGCAGGAAGATATGAAGTCAAGTGTTCTCTGTGAAGTTCATCACAACTCTTGGTTTAAAAATTCTTTCCAGACCATTGGACCCTGGTTTGTTCCTGATCTTAAAAGATCTGCTCATTTCCACTCTAGTTTCCCTACTTGTGTTAAGAAAACAAAAAAAAAAGGTAAATAATCAATCTTCTTAATTCGATGTGCCAAGAGGCAGCTCTGAGGATGATTGTTTCTTCAGCTTACTGGTATTTTGAGACTAAATATAAAAAGGGGTGGACCTCAAGGGCCTTTGAGATGAAATATATTGTGGAAATTGTAGAGCTGTGATTTAGTTTTCTTATTGCAAGCAACACAGAAGTGTGAGAATGCGTCATAATTGTAAGGTTTTCTCATGTTAGCACTGTAATATGCCAACAACCTTATTATCTTGAATGATGTCTGGTATGAGTTATTATGTTTGTGATTTCTTCAGAATTATACAGCTATTGCTAATTTCCCTATCCTGTGATGATTATTGACATGATTTCACCGACCTACGTAAAATGATTTTAGTACTTATTGGTGTTTCTTGAAAATGGTGTGCAGATGAATTTGTTCTCAATCTATGTGAACCAAATTGGGTACTTCGGTTTATTTTATTTTCATTCTTTATGCAGGAAATTTCTGGGGTCCAGTCAGAATCTGGCTGGGAAGTTACTACTGACTGGAATGTTGATAATATTTCAATAGAAAATGCTGATGGCTGGGTTTATGCTCCTGATACTGAGAATCTGAAATGGCCTGACTCATATGAGTCCACAACATCTGAGAATTATGCAAGACAAAGGAGATGGATCAGGAAAAGGAAGCGCATCTCAGGAGATATAAATCAGCATGTATCCATAGGGCTATTAAGACCTGGCAATTCTATTCCTCTGCCCTTGACAGTTCTTTCAAATCCAGAATTTTCTTACATCTTACAGCTAAGGCCAGTAAATATGGGTGCTCCAGATCAATATTCCTGGAGTTCAGTAGTGGATAAGCACACATCTGAGGTCTCTGGTAAAGCTAAGGAATTGTATGAAGTTTGTGTGTCAAGTCTTATTGAATGTGATAAACTTTTGTACTGCCTGCCAGTAAGTGGAAGCTCTTCAAAAGATGCACAAGCATTGTGGTTTTCTTTGGGCATACAAGCTGCCGAGATTGGAAAAGATATCAATTCCAATCCCATACAGGACTGGAATCTTATGATCAAATCACCACTATCTATCACCAATTACCTTCCCCTTCCTGCAGAATATTCTGTTTTTCAGAAGCTGTCAAGTGGTCCATATGTGGGTTGCTCACAAGGAATATTTCATCCAGGCAAAAGCATCAAGATTTATAAGACTGATCTAAGAAATCCTCTGTACCTTTCACTGCTTCCACTGGGGGGGTGGCAACCAATTCATGTATGATTTTGAACTTGATGTACTCTCAGTTGGTCTCTTGCTGTTATAATATTCCTCTGTGGTATCACTCGTATAATAACACATTTTCAATATTGTTCAGGAACCTGTTCTTATATCAGATCCTAACAAGATTCCATCTAAAACAATAAGCTTAAAAAGTTCTTTTTCGGGAAGGTTCGCTAACGAGATGCCCTTTGATCTCTTTAGTTTTTGTTAAGTCTCATTTTTACTATATATAATGAAAAAAGAAAGAAAAGAAAAAGGCTTTGAAGGAATCTCAAGTGCATAATTCTATCTACTCTTACACCTTAGTTTTGATAACATGCAGAATTATTCAAGTCATTCTCGATCAAAACCAGGACAAAGAACAGTTTGTGGCAAAAGTTATCAGAGTCTATGCTCCTTATTGGATTGCATGTGCTAGATGTCCGCCACTTACATACAGGCTTATAGATATATCAGCAGAAAAGAAAAGATGGCGTTTCTCACGTCCTTCTCATACATACCAGGGCAATGAAAAAGTTGTTGGGGAGATTACAGAAGATGAAATGCTTGAAGGGTATACCATTGGTTCTGCTTTAAACTTCAGGCTGTTGGGCCTTTCGGTATCATTAAGTAGTCCTAAAAAGGGGCGTTTTGGACCTGTTAAGGACCTTTCTCCTCTTGCTAGCATGGTATGTGGAGACTGATTTCTGTCTTCCTATTCATAAATACAGTAAACATGAAAGGATTCTAATTTTGTTTTTCACCTTAGGATGGCTGGATTGATCTACATGCTTATGATGCTGATGGTAATTGCATACGGCTCTTTGTTTCCTCAAAACCATGCCCCTATAACTCTATTCCTACAAAGGTAATTATGAAACTAACAAATACATCAAGGAAGTTTCATTGAGCCCTTTGCATCTGAGATTTTTTCTTCTGCTTTTAGGTTATATCTGTTCGTCCATTCATGACTTTCACAAACAGGCTTGGCCAAAATCTGTTTGTCAAATTAAACAGTGGAGATGATGCAAAAGTTTTACATGCATCTGATTCAAGAACTTCGTTTGTTTATTGTGAACCGCGAGGTCCAGAAAAACTTCAGGTAACTTGGAGATATGGCATCAATAGGTTTTAGATTTCCATTTTTCTATATTTTCCTTGCTTATGTTAATTGCATTTTTTTGGGTATTCTCTCATCCCATTGCCTCTAACATGAATGAGCATGTTTCCCTGTATGTCCTCCTTGTATTACCTGTGGCTTTGTTGTATGTATGTGTTTGGTGCCATTCTCATCTTTGTGAACCTTGTCAAGCATTGTAAAGTTTCTTGCGTAGAGCTTCAAAAATCCTAGTTTAGCACATCTCAATATTGTCTATTTCACTCTATTTCCGTTTATCTGCAGCTAAGCCTTCAGAGTTCAACCTGCTGTTCACCATAGTTTATTTGCCATGTGAAAGATCTCCCACTATGAGACTTTAGACCTAGGGAGATTCCCCACTTTAATTTATACCTTCACTTTTTCTGTTTCATTAATCTTCCACAACTGTGGATTAGGATCATCTATGGAGACACCGGGGCATTATGCACTTTCTATGGAGTCCCGCAAATGAATGGTTTAGATTTTAAAATTTCTGCTGCTGAAATTGGGAGATCCCTCCTGTATCCTTCTCTCCACATATTAATCTATGATGGGCATCATACCATTACTCATAATTAATTTGATTTAATAGCTTGATATTCAGATTATATGTTTATTGTATCCATATTATTCTTTCTTACTGCAATTGTGTGTACATACTTCAACAAAAAGGGTTTGTCGACTCTGTTGGCGCCATTAATCTTTATGGAATCAAAACATATGCTTTAATTTTCAAATGTATACTAGTGAGGTTTCTAGATTTGCAACATGTATGTTGATGTTTAGCCGCAAGTGCATGGGCTATTGCAATATAGCTATGCAAATACGGGTTGATCGCACAAGGACTCACTTTAAAAGATGGAGTTTTAAATAAATTTTAATTATCTAAAGTTAAAAATAAATAACAGAAAATTACTGGAATTAGAATCAGAGTTTAGATTAGTTCAATTTCTAACTATTACAGAATTTTCAGTTCCTAAATAAAAATAAATAAATCAAATAACATGAAAAAAACTACTTCCTTAGCTTAATCACTATCAATATCTTCAAATATGATCTTCTGAAGGTTAATCAGCCTTTACAAATGTCTTCAGAACGTCCTTGATTAGAGATCTACCGGTTGGATTTGTCAGATTCCTCAAAATCATAGAGATCTGGGAAATTTTGTAATTTTTAGATTTGGATGGATCAGATTGATTTCTGGATTTCAGATTGAAGATTAGAAACATTAATTAAGTCTAGAGATGTCCTAAGAATGAAATTGTAAAGTTAATTTGGAATTAGATAAGAAATGGATAAGAAACAAGCAATTCTTGGTTGATTAAGGCGAGCCTATTGATTGGGTTAGACCTTAAGTAATCTGATATGGATTAAGCAGTTCTTGGATAAGAAAAATGCAGATAAAGTAAAACTGGAACAGATGGGACACAGATGTAATTAAAGAAAAAGGACAGAAATGAGATTAGAAATAAAGACTTAAGGGTAATACTGGAATTAACAACAAAATTCTAATTGAAATGAAAAAAACACAGAAAACCTGACGGAAAGAGGGAAGCCAGAGGAGATCGGGAAGAAGGAAGGAGGACATGGGAGGAAACCCGTGTTAGGTTTCCTTCTCCGGGACGTTTGGTGCCGAGGAAGAAGACCGATGACGCAGAGACATCGGAGGAAGCAGAGGGACAGAGAGGGAGCTGGTGTGGCTGCGTCATTGCAGTCAGTGGAGCGGTGATGCAAAGGCCAGTGGAGTCTTGCTTGCCTGGTGGTGCTGGAAAGGCCGGCAACGCTGGTGTGGTGGAGGGATAGAGTCAAAGTTGGGGTAGTTCGAGAGAGAAGAATCCGGCTGGTTGGGTGCAAGCAGATGGTGTGCGATGATGAAGAAGATGGGAGTTGCTTGTTCGGCTGGGTTGGAGTGAAGACGAGAGGTGGAGAAAGAGGGAAAGAACAAGGAAAGAGGAGGACCCGAGAGATGAAGCTGGCAAGTGTTGCCTATGAACAGAGATTAAAAAAAAAAAACAGAGCAAAAGTTGGGCTTTGTCAGGCACGGTGGAAAAGCAGGGGGAGATAGGGCTGGTTTCCAGTGAACAGGTGATGGAGATGTCTCCCTAGGGTTGACCGGCGACGGGCTTTGGTGCGGTGCGTGTGGTTTCGAGTGATGCTTATGGAGTTTGGAATAGTAGAGAGGAGGGATGGTGTTGGATCAGTATAGAGAGCTAGGTAGAGGTGAGAGAGAGTGCACGAGAAGGGGAAGAGAGAGGGTGAAGATGGAGATGTGTAAGAGAGTGAGCCAGCCCAGCAGTGGAAAAGAGGGAGATCAGGGGTTGGTTCTGCTTCCACCTACAGGTCAGCCTAAAAGGAAGGTGGAGAAGAGGGAATGGAGAGAAGAGGAGGCTGGAGAGATGGGGAAGAATAAGAAAACGAGAGAGATAGAAAGAGTCGTTAGAGAGAGAGAGACGTGAGAGAGAGATAAGAGAGCTAAAGAGGAAGTTGGGTCCACTAGCAGCCCAGTCTTGCCAAACTCTGCAAGACTTCTCCATTCTTCAAATTTCTTCTGTCCTAGGAGTCTTCAAAGTCCTCTCTTTCTAGGAAGCTTCATCATCCTCAACTAATCTCCTTGATTTGATCTAGATCATCCAAGCTTGAGTTGATTGATTTGCAATGCATAGGACCCAATTAGAATCATCTATACCATTTATTACTCTTCTGAGTAGCTCCTATGATCATTTGATCGCTAAATTTTGCAATTCAACGATTGGATGGCCAATTAAAGCTAAAATGAAATATTTTATGAAAAATATTGAAATTGATGACCTAGATGCTCTAATTGAATACTAAATTAGGGGTATTTTGACCAAAATTGAACACTTAACAATATATAAAGTATTATCATATGTAATTTTATTAGTAAAGCAACGACAATAGATTTGAAGATCAGCCAAGACAGAATTTATGTCACTTAGACTATGACTTCATCTTCACATAAGTATAAGCAATATGTCCTGGCTGATTATCTTGGATTGGTTAGGTAGTCTTTTGTAATTTGGACCAAGCTGCCAATCTTTACCTTCGTAAAAATTGTAGGGATGTCTATTAGTCCAGACACCAGCATGGATACATTTAAACTGTATGAATCAGCCTACCATAGCTTGTAGAATTTGGATTCCTGATTTCTGAACCAGAGAAAAACAAGGTTGAAGAGTTTCATATTCATTTCAGTGGCTTACAGCAATGATACCTTTTACAGTTAGACCTGCACTAGCGGAAGTCCAATCACCAGAAGATGGAAATAAATACTGAGTTCGTAGTCAGCCTATCATATAGGGTGCTGCAAAATGTAGTTAGACATGCTCCTGTATCCTTTATTAAGTTCATTAATACCTCCTAAATGTCCTGTTAATGTTTTTATTAGTATGTTGAGTGGGGTGCACATGTCATCAGAGTTCTTTGTGTGAAACAAGATATAACAAATTGAAGCAGAGCTGTCAAAATAAATGATTTTTTCACCATTTATGGAGTTAACTTCGACTGTGTACTATGGACGCTTGTGGTCTGCCCCTTCTCCAGACCCCACATATGCAGGAGTTTCTTGCACCAGGCTACCCTTTTTATGGAGTTAACTTCAAAAGACCCATCCTTTATTCATTAATAATACCATAGCCTACCAAGATAAGGACAATGGAAATATCCAATTCCTTGAAGCAGTCTAAAACTCCTTATGACAGAAGCAAGTTACAACAATTCATATCCGTACCCAAGATCCTAAACACATAAGCAAATACCAGATCCTCTTGAAGCTGTGACCTCTGCATTACAGGAATTTTTAGTTCCTTTTAGATTCAGAAATGTCAACTTACCTTTCTCCTACCATCTCCAAGACTAAACATGTGCTTTTGTTGCCCATGGTCTGATTTCTACAGTACTTACATAAAATTGCTTCTATCATTTTTACTTCTTCCAATCTGCACTTTCAGATATACTTCTTTGAACCTGCACTTTCAGATATCACCTTCTTACCGAGTAAACAATTCCTTTTTCCTTTAAAACCCTTCAAAACTTGGCCATGATATTTTAATTCTCTCCAGTGAAAAGAAACTTAAATATCTAATTCTTTCTTTCATTTCAGATGTCCCAAAACAAAGTTACATAACTGCACCTACCCTAGCCCATAGGCAACCCTCTTCCTAACTTTGTCGTCTGGGCAGGAAGGATCCAGAAGATGATAGATCCCGAGTAAATCTTTAAGTTGAGGCTAAGAATGCTCTTCAATAAATGTTTACTTTCAAGGCCTGGGTGCTAATTTAAAAATGTTGTAAGAATTTTGTTGCCCAGCTATTTTCATGAAATTTTCTTGTGTGAGAGCCAGAGAGAAGAACAAGCATCATTAACAAATATGAGATTGTTTAACATTTGTCTGAAATCCATTTTTCCCATGTTGCTTTGCTTCACTATCCATCTATTTTCCAGTGAGGAAGCCTGTAAAAAGTAACCAAAACAGGCATTAATCAAATTCTAAGGATATCGATTCATTTAATGCTTACTTTGATTCTGATGTGTGCAACCATAATACTTAAGTTGCATGGCATATTTAGGTCAGTAGGTTTTACTATGGAATTTTCCAATGTTGGCTACTGTTTTGAATTTTTTTACCGAGAACTAGTGGAATGGGAATTTGCACCTGCATGCTGGAGAAAGAATATGAAAGATTGGAGAGGGCATAGGATGGTAGGAGAAACCAAAATACAAAGCAAAGGGGATCGGACGTATTGTAGATCTGTTAATCCGACTCAAATCTTATCATTTTTAGTTGAATGACCTATCCAAGAAAGTAGGGTTTCTCTTATAGTCACCATCGATAATGCAACTATACTCATATTCCCTTAGTGTTTCTTCAGTCAAAACTCATCTTATCTTTGGCTCTTTATACTAACTGGACGTGCACATATTTCAGGTTCGGTTAGAAGATACAGAATGGTGCTTTCCTGTGGAAATTGTGGAGGAGGATACTATTACAATGGTATTGAGAAAAAGGAACGGTGGTAGGATATTTTTGAGGACTGAAATTCGTGGATATGAAGAAGGATCCCGGTTCTTAATTGTATTCCGTCTAGGGTCAGGAAATGGTCCTATCAGGTAATCATTTAACTGTTATGTTTTATAGCAGAAAAATAGTTTTTTGAAGGTACATATACATGCAGTACATAATGGGTTAAAGAAATATTTGCTTCTGACAGAATTGAGAATCGAACAAGTGGTACAACAATAAACATTCGCCAATCTGGTCGAAGTGATGATTCCTGGATCCAGTTGCAACCCCTTTCAACTACAAATTTCTCTTGGGAAGACCCATACGGTCAGAGACTTCTTGATGTTGGAATCCTAAGTGGAAGTAATGTTGTAGTCCAACAATTTAGCTTGGAAAGAACAGGAGTGTGTCTCATGGATGGGGTCATGAAAAATGTCCAGCTTCATGTTGTTGAAATGGGTGATATCATTATTGCTCGGTTCACTGATGTCCAAAAACCATTGGACTTGAGTTTGAATGAAAAGGCTGGGATAGGGGTATCAATTGGCAACTGGGGCACTTCATACATGCAGACCAATATGGAGAACAATGCCTCACCTCTCGATCTTATAATCGAGTTGGGTGTTGTCGGGATTTCTGTAATAGACCATAGGCCACGGGAGCTCTTGTACCTATATTTAGAGAGAGTCTTCTTTTCGTACTCATCTGGGTATGATGGTGGGGCTGCAAGCAGGTAACAGTATCTTTCTTATTGAATCTTAATTTACTGCTTTCCTTAAGAATGATATTGGGCTGTCCTGATCAATTGAGATCAAATAATTTTGGGTACCATAAAGCAAGTGCCCTGCACTGTTGTGACTGCTAATTTATTACCAATTCAAATATTAATTATGGTAAAGTAATGCACATGCTTCCTGCTTCTCTTCTAAAGTGAGCTCCAATCCATGCTGCCGTATCTTTCATGTGGCACGTCATAGAACCATTTTTTATTTCAATAGTATTATGTTATTGTTCATCATACTTATTCACAAGGATACTTGAAAACCCTCACAATTGCAACAGCACCATATTTATCTTTTCCAGTACTATGTTATCACATTTGGCTGGGATACCAGAACATATATGTGCATGCGTGTGTATGTTCTTAAATCAGAATTAGGTTATACCTTCTTTTCTCAACTATTACAGTTATGCCATTAATGAATAAAGTGACAAATATCCATTCAATTTAGAAGATGGTCATCGGCATTCAATTGCTTTTATTATATTAAGCATTTTGGAGTTTATCTAAAGATGGGCCCATGATACTTGGATATACAAATGTGACATACAGAAGGGAAAACAAGTCCACATGTCCCAATATAGGTGTTGTATGGGAATATGGAATATGGGGGGCACATGGTTCATAAGGATATTTGATGTAAATTCATGATCTTCTTTTCTAGGACATATATGTCCATTGGTTGGTGGATAAGCTTGATCACACCATCTGTCGCTCTCTCTCTTCTTGAGAAAACACCCCAAAGAGGATGGGATTTGTCTATTTCATTGAGGAATGTAGTACTATATAGAAATGAATACAAAGAGGGGTCCCACTTAAGGTAAGTACTTAAGAGGGCATACCATACAAATTGTAGGAATCAAACTAAGAACTACAGAGTCAAAGATGGAGAAGCTTTAGGTCTCTCTCTCTCTCTCTCATGGGACAGAACTGATAATAATAAAAAATGCCCCTCCTAAAACCCCATCCCTGTGTGGGGGGTTCTCTTGACTTGGACAGTATATCTGGTATCTCTCTCTCCTTCACTCAAACCTCAACTCCAAGGGCTAGTCTTAGCAAGTGGTGGACTGATTGGAGTAATCATTTTTATTCTAGCAAGGTACACATCTTGTCCAAGTTTACTAGTTTATGAAAACATGTGTACCAAGTTGATCACAAAACTAGAAGTTTAATCTCTTCTACTTTTGTTCGTGAAAAGTTCTTGATCTTCTACAAGGGGTGGGGGAGAGGTTATCATTTCCACAAAAATTTAGTGGACATGAAATAATCCCATAAAGTGAGAAAAGAATAAAAAATAATTTGGGCTTTTTATTCAATAGAAAATGGCTTTAGTGGCAGTAATCCATTCAATAAAAAATAGTTCCCTTCTGTCGGTTTTTGTGGGATTTGAGCATCATTAAAACTTTTCTTTAGTTCACTGCCTAGCACAGTGCGATGGTGATGGTGATGGTGACACAGTCCTCTGATTAAAGTGGCATAACTGCAAATGGCTGAGCCAATTGACCTTTTCAACCGTACTGTTGGTAAACAACAATTGCAGCAAGGAAAGAATCACAGTATCATAGGCATCCTGTATGTTCTTCCATGCATCTTGAACCAGTTCATCTATTGGCAACTGCAACCTCCTTCCCCCTCAACTACAGCATTGTACTTTGTTTAGCGTAGCCCAAAAATGGAAAATCAATTCATTTAATGGAAAAGTGAGATTGGGAAACAAAATCCCAAATACGAGGGGAAATTCCAATTTTTATATCAAATCTATGACCTGTCTAATGCTTTAAAAAGTGTGTGTGCGTGCTTGTTTGTGGCGCCCAGTTTTCAAACACCAAAAAACATGTGTGTGTGTGTGTGTGTCAAAAATATAAAATAAGGGGGATCCCTTTTTTCAAATATCAAAAAAGTGCAGCCTTGGCGCATGAAGCTCCCACCTATGCGGGATCCAGGGAAGGGGTGGACCACAAAGGTCTAAATTAAAATTATTTCAAAAGTATGAAAATCTAAGTAACAACATGGGCGTCAAAGGATCCACAAGAAAACGCGATAAACACGAATACAATAAATGATATCATCACATAACATAAGACATATCATGTCTAACTACATGAAAACCACGTCAAAAATCACAAGTAATAATACTAAAAATACTGAAATCATCAAGAACTAGGATCTATCTATCACGACTCAACATCCATCCATAAGGCCAAGTCCACAAGTCTAATATGTGTAAGAGAACATTTAAATATATGTATATGTATATACAGCCCATATACCATTCCAAAATTATGTCAAATCAACTACATGCAACAGAATGATCGTTTCAAAATGCTCTGGTGATCCCCACCGCCTTCAATGATCCTTCACCTATTTGCTCTTCCGGGTATCCTGATTTGTATCTGAGGCATTGCAAGAAAAAAGTAATGCCTTAGCAAGCTATTGCTTCTGTAGGTATATAGATATTTAATATTCAATAAATGGATACTACCGGTAGTGTGACGTATAAAACACATGATCTCATAATAAAACTCATAGATGTGATAATAGCATGAAAACTGAATAGCCAAGTCTCATAAACTCTTAGAACCTCCTACTTGTATTGCCTCACTCCTAACTGGTGCCGTTACTGGTCTCCTACTTATTGGTGCTATCCCTAAATTTCCTCTAATATTTTCATTTCTAATTCTATCATTTCTTGTCTTACCACTCATCCATCTCAACATCCTCATTTATGCAATGCTTATCCTATGAGTATGATGTTCCTTAAGTGCCCAACACTCTGATCCATAGAGCATGGCGGGTCTTATGGTCATCCTATAGAATTTTTCTTTTAGTTTGAGTGGCACCTGCCAATCACACAAAACTCCAAATGCACATCTCCATTTGTTCCAACCCGCTTGGATTCTCTCGGTAGCCTCTCTCTCAATCTCTCTACTCTCATGAATCATTGATCCTAAGTACCGAAAGTTGTGTTTTACGGGGACTTCTTGGTTATTAATCTTGACTGGTGTTCCACTCCCACTCTCCTTGCTAAAATTACATTCCATATATTCTGTCTTAGTTCAGCTAATTTTAAATCCTTCATATTCTAATGCTTCTCTCCATAACTCTAACTTTATGTTTACACCCTCCCTTGTCTCATCAAGTAAAACTATCATCTGCAAATAGTATGCACCAAGGAATCTCCTCGTGCAGATGTTTTGTTAACTCATCCATAACTAATGTAAAAAGGTATGGACTCAACGCCAATCCTTGGTGCAATCCTACAGTGATAGGAAAATCACCAGTCACACCACTAGTGGTCTTAACATTTGTTACCGCTCCTCATACATATCTTTAATTATGTCTATATACCCCTGTGAAACCCCTTTATCACCCAACACCCTCCATATTAACTCTCTAGGGACTCTATCATAAGCTTTCTCTAAGTCGATAAAGACCATGTGGAGGTCTTTCCTCCTCTCCATATATTTCTCTACTAATTGTCTTAGTAAGAAAATAGCTTCCATGGTAGACCTCCCAGGCATGAAACCAAACTAATTCTCTGATACACTTGTTTCATGTCGTAGCCTCTTCTCAATCACTCTTTCAAAAAGTTTCATAATGTGGCTCATAAGTTTGATCCCTCGATAATTAGTGTAGCTCTGTATGTCTCTTTTATTCTTATAGATTGGTACAATAGCGCTTTTCCTCCACTCATTAGGCATTTTCTTTGATTTTATAATCTTGTTAAACAACTTGGTCAACCAAACACCCCAATATCTCCCATATGCTTCCAAACCTCTACTGGTATACCATCAGGCCCCATGGCCTTTCCTGATTTCATCCTTTTCAAGGCCTTTTTTACGTCAAGTATTCTAATCCTGCGTTTATATCTATAATATCCAATGTTATTTAGATTTATAGTATTTTCAATCCCTATATTCTCAGAGCCATTGTCATTTAACAATTTTTGAAAGTATGTTTCCCACCTTTGTTTGATCTCATCATCTTTGACTAATACCCTTTGATCATCGCTTCTAAAACACCTAACATGATCTAAGTCCTTACCTTTCTATTCTCTTACTTTTGCAAGTTTAAACACATCTTTCTCATCTTCTCTTGTTCCTAGTCTATTGTGGAGCTCATCATATGCTTTAAGTTTAGCCTCACTTACTATTCTCTTAGCAACGTTTTTAGCATTCTTATATTGTTCGTAGTTTTCATTATTTCTAATCTTCTGCCATGCTTTAAAACGCATCTGTTTTTCTTTAATAACTTTTTGCACTGTTTCACTCCACCACCATGTTTCCTTTGCTAATAGCCTTTTACCTTTAGATACTTTTAAGACATCATTTGCCACTTTCTTAATGGACTCAGCCATATTAGTCCACATGGTATTTACTTTTGTTTCATAGTTCCGATTTCCTTCTACCATCAACTTATTTTTGAATGAGGTTATTTTTTCTCCTTTTAAGTTCCACCACTTAGTTTTTGGACGTGTATGAAGTTCATTTCTTTTCCTCCATCTTTTGATATGGATATTCATAACCATTAACTTATGTTGTAAGGTTAAACTCTCACCAGGTATCACCTTACAATCCTTACATATAGATCGTTCATTATTCCTAAGTAGAAAAAAGTCTATTTGGCTTTCATGAAGTCCACTTTTAAAGGTTATTAAGTGTTCATCCCTCTTCTTAAAGAGTGTATTTGCAATAGACAGGTTATATGACAAAGCAAAATCGAGGATATTCTCCACCATCTCATTTCATTCACCTATACTATACCTTCCGTGTATTCTATCATATCCTTCCTTGTCTTTTCCTATATGGCCATTTAAGTCTGCTTCTGTAAATATCCTCTCAGTGTTGGGAATTTCTTGCATGACTCCCTCCATATCTTCCCAAAATTATCTCTTGATTATATCTTGTAACCCTACTTGTGGTGCGTATATACTTTTAACATTTATAATTTGTTCCCCTAGGACAATTTTTATTATTATAATTCTATCACTGATTCTTTTAACGTCTACAATTTTATCCTTTAGTTCCTTATCCACTATTATTTCTACACTATTTATGTTATTTTCCTTTCCTACGTACCATAAGTTATACCCATCTATTTCTCTAGCTTTAGCCCCTTTCCACTTGGTTTCTTGATACAAGCGATGTTGACTCTCCTACGTTTCATCGCGTCTACTAAATCCAAACTCTTACCTGTTAGTGTCCCTATATTCCATGTGGCGATACGAATCTTATGTTATAGAGATACCCTATTTACTATCGCCTTTCTCAACCTACATGGTATGAACCCATGTCCACTTTTCATTGCACCTAGGTTCTGATGCAGCGCGTCGCTTCCGAGGCTACGCTCTGGCAGCCCTTGCCCATTTTTCACTACACACGAGATCTGATGTAGCACGTCGTTTCTGAGAGAATGCCCTAGCAACCCTTGCTTATTTTTCACCGCACCTGGGATTTGATGCAGTGCGTCGCTTATGGGGAACACCCTAGCTTGAGGGAATGTGAGTTTTCGATTCATGTCATGTTTGGGTTGCCATAGTTTTAAAAAGTTAAAGATGACTTTCATTTCTTCCTTACAAACTAATATACAAATGCATATTCATTTGCAAACAAAACAAGAAATAACAAAATCATTTTCGGCTTCACCCTTGCCGGCCAGCTACCTGATGCAAGGGGGGCCATATTTTAAGAAGCTGGAGATGATTTTCATTTCTCCCTCACAAACTAATATACAAATGCATATTCATTTGTAAGAAAGAAATAACAAAATCATCTTCAACTTCTCCCTTGCCGGCTAGCACTTGACGCAAGACCCACCTTTTTCATCCGAGCTTAGGATCGGCATTGGCGGAGTTATCTTAGGGGCGGATGTCTATCATCTCATAAAGTCAGGGGGCAGGTGGCCAACCTTACAACCCTCTTAACACAGTGTCCATGGGGTAAAAGCACCCATCATAAATCCACAAAAATATGAAATTCACCCAAAACAGGCAATAATAAGTCATTTTGATGCATGAAATACAGGATTGCCTGTGGCTCGCCATTCCAAAGTACGGCCCTCACCACAGGGTCAATCTCTTAATGACCAACCACAGCCTTCTCAATAAACCCACAGATAAACAATTCCGGTAAAACAATTGAATCAAAACATCATGATGTCCAAATAACATGAGTCCATGGAAAACATATAAATCAAAACAATTGTGCACAAGTACAAGCCATACATGTTGAATAGTAGTCTCAAAGTCACAAGGTCAAATAGACATGCATCAAATCATTGATATACGTGAAATCATCAAATGAACATCCATGGTTTTTGTGCAAATATATCAATATTAAATGTAGTCATTTACCTCAGTGAGAACCAACTCTCTCAGGTGTGCCGCTTCTCAAATTAGTACGGTCTGATGCACCTATACAAACCACACGACATAATCCATCACTTATCGCTCAATGTTCATCGTTTCTACTCAAATCACTCTAGATCCTCCTTAATCTTGGTGATTTATTGTTCATTTATCACTAGTTAGAGTCTGATTTCCCTTAATCTTTTGTATGATCTTTGATCTTGGCCATAGGTTGCAAATTAATGGTCCAGGTCACTCAATTTCTCACAATTCACATCGTTCAATGTCTATCACTAGTCTTTCTCCCTTCTACATAGTCAATCTAACTATCAAATGGTCAGATATGATCTTGATCGATCAAATCAATAGTCTTGATGACTTCTAAGCTCCAGTTTTTACTTAATCTATAATTTTTGGGACAATCCAACTGTTGGATCGTTCTAGACATCCTACTGGATATCTCATATACACTAATCCATTATATTCTTACAGTTTTCCAAGATCCACAGGTGTATTAATAGTCAATCAGTCAAGTCTATGGTTTTTATCTCATTCAATGGTTTGGATCACAATTCAGGTCAATCTGCATTTTCTGACTGTTAAATCGCTCAATTCACTTGTTAAAGCATATAATTGATCAATTTTCAAGGCATGATCACCCTCTAATCTTGCCAATCTAGCTCATTCTATAATTTTTAGGTTTTAATTAAGTCAAACTATGGTTAGATTTAAGTTTTCACCTTAAAATTAGGTCTGTGTCGTTGAGACGAATTCAACAGATGTCTTAGATAAAAAATTGGTTTTATATTGCTTGCAAAACTGGAGATTTTCTATTTTAAATCAAAATCAACGGTCTAGATCAAATCTAGATAATAAAAAAGAAGTACAAAACGGCGTGTCCAGGACGCATGTGCATGCATCTTGGTTGCCAAGAAGCATGATAGTGTGCCCTGTCACCGGTATGCATGCGGGTGTGTCTCCATCACCAAGATGCACGCGCATCCTATTTCTCCCTTGAACGGTGTTATGTCCATCAGGAACGAAGCACTCGGACCATCTGTTCTTTTCCCCTTTGATCTATGGTCTAGATGGTCCCAAAAATTGTTTATTTTCACTGTTCCAAGGGTTTTGAGGGTTCAGAAATTCAATGAACGGCTCAAATCAGCCATCCGAGCTGTCCTTGAGGTGGGTTTTCTATTGTGACATAATTTTTTCTAATGAAACTCTGCCGACAGGAAAAGCAAGTTTGGCTGGTGTGGGGAGGAGAAAAACTGGAAGATGGTCCCAAAATTTGTCTATTTTCACTGTTCCAAGGGTTTTGAGGGTTCAGAAATTCAATGAACGGCTCAAATCAGCCATCCGAGCTGTCCTTGAGGTGGGTTTTCTATTGTGACATAATTTTTTCTAATGAAACTCTGCCGATAGGAAAAGCAAGTCTGGCTGGTGTGGGGAGGAGAAAAACTGGAAGGAAAGAAGAAAAAGAGAGAAGGGGGGTGGGGGGGGGGGGTAAGAGTTACTTGTCTGGACTAGTAGGGGATTTCCGTCTAGAAAGAGTCATTGCCGAAGATGGAGATGGGGGTTTAAAATGGGTAAAAACGCGACGGGGATGACTGCAGCAGGGCTGCACTTTCTGCCACATGGTACATGCGACATGATGAGAGAGGATGCCGTTATCAAAGTGGCTCCCTGTGTTTCTGATATTTCTGTTTTAAAAGCAAGAAAACAGGCCCAATTGGAAAATTACTGAAATGCCCTTCAACTTCAAATGCATGTAACTTTTCCATTTGAACTTTGTTTTAAGCATTCTTAGTGTTGTTGAATTCCATTTTTTGAGCACTATCCAATCATTTATTTTTCAACTCTCAATTTGGCCTCTATAATGATCAATTTTCTGAAAACTCAAAGTCCTAATTTTCATAAAATTCTCAAATAATATTATATAATTATATTGGAAAATTTATAGATGTTACAGTGTCTTGTAGGTGGACTGCTTCAATGGAAAATTGCCTCCATACTGTGATCTAACTGATTGTTGCCAGATCTGTCTATGATAGCTCTCTTGATTCACGAACTCAAACTAAAAATCACTCATAGTGCTTCGATTTTGTGCTATTTAATGCAGTTATAGTATGTACTACCTGCTTGACAAATCTGATGTCAAGACTAACAATTGTTAGTTCATCTACCTGTGTTAAAATAAAAAATAAAAAATCTGTGCTGTAAATGGAACATCATAGGTAACACTAGTCCATTCTATGCATCAGTGATTTTGGAAATTGTGAAGCTGTTGAGCAGGATGATCTGAGTCTTTTGTTTTCTTGCCAGATTCAAACTCATGTTTGGTCATTTACAACTGGATAACCAGCTTCCATTGACCCCGATGCCTGTGCTTTTGGCACCTGAGCAGATGACAGATGCAAATCATCCTGTCTTCAAAATGACACTGACAATGAGTAATGAGGATACTGATGGTACACAGATCTACCCATATGTTTATATCCGGGTAATGCTTTATCTACAGCAGAAATATTACAAATTGAATGGTTATACATTCTCATGTTCTGAGAAACGCTTGTTAAAATGCTAGGTAACTGAAAAATGTTGGAGAGTTAACATTCATGAGCCAATTATTTGGGCATTGGTGGATTTCTACAGGAATCTCCAACTGGGCCATATTCCTAGTAGCTCTGGTGTTGCACAAGTTGATCCGGAGATAAAAATTGAGTATGAATTTCCTTTCTACATCTATATTCCAAGTACTCTTTGCCTGGCCAGATAAGAGAATGGATTTATCAAATTCAGATATTATTGCACTATTGACTCTTGTGATCCGCTCCTTCCCTGGACCCCGCACACGCTGGAGCTTCGTGCACCAGGGCTGCGCTTTTAGATATTATTGTACTAATGTTTTATCTGCTTCTTTTTATGGAAATAATTCTTCCAGCTTCTTCTATTAATACATTTGCTTTGAGTCACTATCTAGTTGTTGTAAATGAAGAAATCATAATAATTGCCAAATAACTGCACCACAAAAGGTTCAATATTGCACAAATTGATCGTAGACGGGCTATTATAATAAGCTCCAAATAACTGTACCCAAAGGGTTCTGTGTTGCAAAACTTGATCCAGAGGCTTGATCCAAGTATAAATCTTCTTGATGATTTGCTGTAAGAGTAACTTGTGTAGCGTGTATTCTTAACACCATTTTGTTATCTACCTTTGTTTTTGTGGTGTGTTTGCATAATAATTCCTCCAGACTCCTTTTATATACATGTATTTACTTTTTCTGGTCATATAGCTAAGGTTTTCGAGCAGCATCTGTGACTGTTGGGTGCTACTCAAAAGTTCTCTGTCTTTTTTTCTCCTCACCTTTCTTGTTAGGAACCTTATATAGCAAACTATAACACTGGCTTCTCTGTGAACATTGTTTTTCTGTCCCAGCAGCAAATCTATAAGCAGAGCTTGGACTTATTCTTGTTATAGTCCCAGTCAGACTCAAGGAAGCCACAGAGACCTCTCTGTTGTTGTCTCTAAAGATGCTGCCTGAGAGGCATTGATTCCTCAAGGATAATCTGCTAAGTCCAAATTAATTGGGATCAAACTGTCAAAGAAGGCCTGATGTTTGATGTTATCAAGGCAGCCCACAATGTCTGCTTTAATGAGTTGATCTTAGTAAATCTCTTTTTGGTTGTTTTCTTCCCCTTCAGACCTCAAAGAGATCTTGAATAGCTTCTTTACCAATCATGCAACCGTGGATACGGTGGCATAGCAAAATCCATCCTTGTTCCTGATATAAGATCTGCTGCAATAAGCTAAAAAAGAGAGGTTTTGCCTCAAAGCTTCTGTGAATAGGTTCCTTTCTAAATCATCCAAGCCACAGGAGCATCATCCGCATATAGAACCCATCTCCTTAGGTGTCTCATTCACTGTTCCTTCAATAGGTGGATGAAGGAATCTGGAAATGTATGATTGATTTTGAATACCAATGGTAATATTCTAAGGTATCCTTTTCTCAGAAAAAATAAAACCTTACCACTTTACAATAAATACTGCTTGCTTTGGTCATCTTCACTGCAGTTGATTGTCTATTTTGCCTGCCAAAATTTCTCCTTTTTCAAGATAACAAACTAAAATATTTTACTAGAGCCAGTCTTCTAACAACACTAACTCTTCCCTGGCCATCATTATAATCACTAGTTCTCGCCCATAGAACTTCCCTGTATAGGCTCAGCATTACATACCAGATCCAGATATTACCCCTGCATGGGCTTTGGTGCATCATTATCATTATCATTATCGTTATTGTTATCATTACAGTTATTTTCTTTGTCTTGTTGCTTTTGTTTTTTTATTATTGGATTAGACATTCATGAAGCCTCCCTTTTCTGTACCTCCGAGTTCGCATAATTGATAGTTGTCCAAGACAAAAGGCACTAAATCTTGCACAAGATTTAGCAGATGACAACGGTTCTGATACTATGTTTCATACTTTCCAGCTTAATTGATGTTTCAGAAGTCAGGCTAAAGCTGTCAATGGAGACAGCGCCAACTCAGAGGCCAAATGGGGTCCTTGGCATGTGGAGCCCCATATTATCAACTGTTGGAAATGCATTCAAAATTCAGGTCAGAGTGTTTAGGCAATCAGCTTCCTGTAGTTATACATGAGGAACAAGAAGCCTTTGTTGAAACCAGAAATCATGGATTCATATAGTAGCATCATCTCAATTCACTTATTCGATGTATTATTGTAGCATTCTTTATAGCTTATATTGCAAGGTGTTCATTTCAGGTACACCTAAGAAAAGTCATGCACAGGAATAGATTCATGCGGAGAAGCTCTGTTCTCCCTGCCATTGTAAATCGTATTTTCAGAGATCTTATACACAATCCTTTACACTTGGTATTTGCCGTAGATGTACTTGGAATGACAAGCTCCACCTTGGCTTCTCTTAGTAAAGGATTTGCGGAGCTGTCAACAGATGGGCAATTTCTTCAGTTGCGGTCGAAGCAGGTAAGCCATTTTGTTTGTACTGTCCGTCCACTTTCTGGATTACTCCCTGCAGTCTCAGAGGAAGCTAAGTAGCTTGTTTGTTGGCAGGTGGGTTCGAGGAGGATTACTGGTGTAAGTGATGGAATTCTTCAGGGAACTGAGGCTTTTGCACAAGGTCTAGCTTTTGGAGTATCTGGTGTTGTGAAAAAACCTGTGGAGAGTGCCAGACAAGATGGTCTCCCAGGGCTTGCGCTTGGTTTTGGAAGAGCTTTCTTGGGATTTGTTGTTCAACCAGTGAGTGGCGCATTGGATTTTTTCTCATTGACAGTGGATGGCATTGGTGCAAGTTGTACAAGATGCTTAGAGGTCTTCAGTAACAAGGCCAAGTACCAAAGGATCAGAAACCCCCGTGCAATTCATGCAAATGGCGTGCTAACAGAGTACTCTGAGAGAGAAGCAATTGGGCAGGTAGATCTTTTCATTACCTGTTATTTCATCCATGTCATCATCATCATCAAGACCTTATCCCAATTAAGGGTCGGCTACATGAATCTTATTCCTCCATTCCTCTCTATTAAGTACCATGGCTCCATTTAGTCCCAAAGTTTTTAAATATTTCCTCACCACTTCTATTCATGTTCTTTTGGGCTTTCCCTTTGCCTTTTTAGAACCTTCTACTTGTATTGCCTCACTCCTTCTAACTGGTGTTGTTGTTGGTCTCCTTTGAACATGCCCAAACCCTTCAAGTCTAATCTCCCTCGTCTTGTTACTTATTGGTGCTATCCCTAAATTTCCTCTAATATTTTCAGTTCTAATTCTATCCTTTCTTGTCTTACCACTCATCCATCTTAACATCCTCATTTATGCGACGCTCATCCTATGAGCATGATGTTCCTTAACTACCCAACACTGATCCATAGAGCATGATCGGCCTTATGGCTATCCTATAGAATTTTCCTTTTAGTTTGAGTGGCACCTACCGATCACACAAAACTCCAGATGCACATCTCCATTTATTCCAACCCGCTTGGATTCTTTGGGTAACCTCTCTCTCAATCTCTCCACTCTCACAAATCATTTATCCTAAGTGTCAAAAGTGGTCTTTTGCAGGGACTTCTTGGTTATCAATCTTAGTTGGTATTCCACATCTCCATTTGTTCCAACCTGCTTGGATTCTCTGGGTAATCTCCCTCTCAATCTCTCCACTTTCATGAATCATTGATCCTAAGTATCAAAAGTGGTCTTTTGCGGGGACTTCTTGGTTATCAATCTTAGCTGGTATTCCACTCCTACTCTCCTTGCTAAAATTGCTATCCATATATTCTGTCTTAGTTCGGCTAATTTTAAATCCTTTAGATTCTAATGCTTCTCTCCATAACTCTAGCTTTACGTTTACACCCTCCCTTGTCTCATCAAGTAAGACTATATCATCTGCAAATAGCATGCACCAGGGAATCTCCTCGTGCAAATGTTTTGTTAATTCATCCATAACCAACATAAAAAGGTATGGGCTCAATGCTGATCCTTGTTAATTCTAATCCTATGTTCATATCTATAATATCCAAAGTTATTTAGATTTATAGTATTTTCAATCCTTATATTCTCAGAGCCATTTTTGAAAGTACATTTCCCACCTTTGTTTGATCTCATCATCTTTGACTAATACCCTTTGATCATTGCTTCAAATGCACCTAACATGATCTAAGTCCTTACCCTTCTGTTCTCTTACTTTTGCACGTTTAAACACATCTTTTTCACCTTCTCTTATTCCTAGTCTATTATAGAGCTCATCATATGCCTTAAGTTTAGCCTCACTTACTATTCATTTAGCAACCTTTTTAGCATTCTTATTTTGTTCATAGTTTTCATTATTTCTAGTCTTCTACCATGCTTTAAAACCCATCCATTTTTCTTTAATAACTTTTTGCACTGTTTCACTCCACCACCATGTTTCCTTTACTAATTGCCTTTTACATTAAGATACTCTTAAGACATCTTTTGTCACTTTCTTAATGGACTTAGCAATATTAATCCATATGGTATTTACTTCTATTTCATAGTTCCAATTTCCTTCCTTCTACCATCAACTTACTTGTGAATGAGGTTATTTTCTTTCCTTTTAAGTTCCACCACTTAATTTTTAGATACCTATTAAGTTCATTTCCTTTCTTCCATCTTTTGATATGAATATCCATAACCATTAGCCTATGTTGTGAGGTTAAACTCTCACCCGGTATCACCTTACAATCCTTACACATTGATTGTTCATTATTCCTTAGTAAAAAAAAAGTCTATTTGGCTTTTATGAAGTCTACTTTTAAAGGTTATTAAGTGCTCATCCCTCTTCTTAAAGAGTGTATTTGCAATGGCCAGGTTATATGACAATGCAAAATCAAGGATAATTTCCCACATCTCATTTCATTCACCTATACCATACCCTCCGTGTATTCTATCATATCCTTCCTTTTGTTTTCCTACATGACCATTTAAGTCTGCTCCTATAAATATCCCCTCAATATTAGGAATTTCTTGTATGACTCCCTCCATATCTTCCCAAAACTGTCTCTTGATTATATCTTCTAACCCTACTTGTGATGCGTATGCACTTACAACATTTATAATCTGCTCTCCTAGAACAAGTTTTATTATTATAATTCTATCACTGATTCTTTTAACGTCCACAACTTGATCCTTTAATTCCTTATCCACTATTATTCCCACACGATTTATGTTATTATCCTTTTCTACATACCATAATTTATACCCATTGATTTCTCTAGCTTTAGCCCCTTTCCACTTGGTTTCTTGGATACAAGCGATGTTGACTCTCCTACGTTTCGTCATGTCTACTAACTCCAAACTTTTACCCATCAATGTCCCTATATTCCATGTGGCAATATGAATATTATGCTTTGGAGTTATCCTATTTACTATCTCCCTTCTCGACCTCCATGGCATGAACCCATGTCCACTTTTCACTGCACCTCGATTCTGATGCAGTGCGTCGCTTCCGAAGGGATGCTCTAATAGCCCTTGCCCATTTTTCACTACACCTGAGATTTGATGTACTGCGTCACTTCTGGGATAACTCCAAACCAATATACAAATGCATATTCATTTGCAAGAAAGAAATAACAAAATCATCTTCAACTTCTCTCTTGTCAGTTGGCACCTGATGCAAGACCCTCCTCCTTTTTCATCTGGGTTTGGGACTGGCATTGGTGGCGTTTTATATTTCATCCATGTCCATCCCACTAACTTCAAGGCCTATGAAATGTTACTAGACATTGACAAAGTTCTTGTCATTTAAAACAATGTGTTAAAGGAAGAGTTACATTTTGACTCTAAAAGCAAATTGGATGAGCCTTTCTTTTTTAGTGTGCTTTGGTTTGAGGAAACACGCTTAGTTCAAATTTCATCTCCATAGATTATGTTATATTCTACTATTCAAATTTTCAGGCTATTCCCAATATAACTAGGTTATATGAGATTTCTTTAGCTAGTATAATGGTTTCAGAGAAAGTTTTTACTTGCTGTAGGATTTAAAATTTTGAGAGTGACCTCATCACCCTCCCCTTTGATTCATTAGCCCCTTACAAAGTTATATCATGCTATCTGTAACACCCCGCGTGATAGCCACGACTAGGCGCCCGCATGCGGCTAGCTACCACATCACGAGGGGAATTGGCTCTGATACCATTTGTAACACCCCGAGGTTCTAATAGTCACAATATTGTATACTTTGGGGCACCCATACACTCCTCATGGTTTTGTTCTTCCCTAGTTTCCTAGGAAAAATGCATTGTGACCATTAGAGCTGCCCAAACTCTTATAAACAACCCAATTTCCTCTCCCCAAGCAATGTGGGACTAACTCTCTGTCCCTCACCCCAGCTTAGACGCCTGCCAACCTTCTCTTGGCCCGCCCTCATTGGCCCAAGGCTTCACACTATCTCTCTTAAGTGGGCCCAGATATATGAAGATAAAAACCATTCATAATGTTACCTTTGACATAGATGGCCATTCTCCAAAATTCTCATCTATTGTATGATCCTAGTCATTGCTATGTTGGTTAAAAGAAAATAAAGAATGAAACTTTTGACTGTTCATTTTACAACTTAAGAAAGTAGTGGTTAGGATCATCTAGTGGATGATAATTTTAGAGTATGAAACATCTAAGTCAAGGGCAACATTATGAACAATTTGAATCTTCAGAAATCTGGGCCCTCCTGCAATTGTAGCCATTCATAGTACTGTAGTAGTAGTAGTATGGAGCTAATGAATCAAAAATGGGGGCCAATTATATCACTTCCTAAAATTTTCATATTTTAAATTTATGTGTCCAAGTTCATAAGTCCTAAAATTCTAAACCAAACTCTAAAGATGTCCCCATTCAACAATCTCTATTTACCAATCCTCTCTTCATAGAACTTCTGCCCTCAAGAATAGATTTAGGAATTGATTTTCTATTTGGAAACTATTTATGAGAGCTTCTATGAAGGGGAGGCTTGGTTCAACAGTGGAGTTGTTGTCATGTGACCTAGAGGTCACAAGTTTGAGGCTTGGAAACTGTCTTTGCAAAAATGCAAGGTAAGGCTGCATAGTATAAACCCTTCATGGTCTACCCCTCCCTGGACCCCACATAAGCAGGAGCTTTGTGCACCAGGCTGCCCTTTTAATGAGGGTTTCTGTCATGTTAGTGTGTCAGGAAATTCAAGGTCCCATGGCTGTTAAGTCCAAAGTTGAAATCAATCAACCATTTCTTGTTCAAGTCTATGAACTGGCTTCATTTAACATTTTCATCTGTGTTCTACTCTGATGTTCTTCAAGATCCTATTAGGAAACCAAAGCTTTGGTCTGCTAACAATATAAACTAGTTATCCATGGAGGAAATTCAGGAACTGATTTTTTGGGTCTCATTTCTGTCTTTGTAACCATGAATAACAAGCGGAAAATGAAATAGGATGGAAATGAAAGGGACATCAAAGAATGGAGTAAATGCAGGAGGAATTTTGGGTTATCTGGGTTGAAGGTTATTCTGAGGGATATGCATCTTCGTCACTGTGTCAACTTTCTTGTATGTCTAATGCCTTCGATGGTGAATGAAGTCATGGGCAAGAGCCTTGTTCTGACTTCTGAGTTCTGACACAAACTTGTCATTCGAGGAGGTAGAGAAGAGAAATACAATTCTCTCTCAAGCTGATGAGATTTGATCCCACCTTGAGTGCAGCATTGTTACCTGCAAGACAAAGCAGCTACTACTGCTTACTGTTCAATATGTTTCACTAACTTCCAGTCACGCAAAATTCAATTGATTGGGGATTTCTGGGTCTCATCAAACAATAATTTTTAATATAGTAGGCTGCAGATTACATCAAATTCCAAAGTTAGGCCAAAAGCAATCCTACAGATCTTTAAATCAAATGATGCTTTAGCATTTGAGCTAGACCTCCTTTTTGTTTCAAGTAAAAGTATAGTTTTATTCTCACCACAGCCAAAAAAGTGGATTCTCAGTTTCTAATATGTTCTGGAAGATGTTGCATCATACAACAAAATGCAGGAATTAGTGTTGACTTCAATTTCTGAATGGGAGTTCTTGTTGAGCCTTGGACAATGATATCCATGGAACTCATAAACGAACAAAAAATAATTTTTTGTTTTTATACCCCTTCGAAAATGGCTGTAGTGATGCACTTATGTAGTAGCTCTCAAATACTTATGTTTGTATTCCATTTGTTGGTACTCATCAACTAAGACTAGTTAGAAACCTACAGTTGTTATAGGATCTAATATGGCTTTTCATGCGTACTCGTGAATCACATAGGATGGACTTCCTGAAACAGTCACGCCAAGTATAAGGAGTGACTTTATCTGAAAGATGAAAGAGAGAGAGACAAATAGGCATTGTTGACTACGATTTATCAGACTTTTGTACATCTCTTTTCCACCTGTTTGGACACATACCAACGTAGACATTGGTGTTGACATGTGCTGACACTTCTGACTACATGTTTGGATATGCTACAATATAAAAAAGGGCAGCCCTGGTGCACGAAGCTCCCGCCTATGCGGGGTCCGGGGAAGGGGCAGACCACAAGGGCCTATAGTAGGCGGCCTTAACTTGTATTTTGCAAGAGGCTGATTCCACGCCTTGAACCTGTGACCTCAAGGTCACATGACGACAACTTTTACCGTTGCACCAAGGCTCCCCTTGATTTGGATATGCTACAGTATCCAACGTTAAAAAATTTTAAATTGCTAATCATGTGGTAGTATTAATTCTCATTGGAGCTTTCCACCTTTGCTATACTTTCAGTTCTCCATTTTGTCATTCTAATAATAAATTTACTATATATGTAGATAGATATAGATACTGATATAGTTGGGCTTTTTAGTATGATCTAACTCCAAAGTCTTTTCATCCATAAAAATCTGGTTAGCTTTTGCTCTTGTTCAACTTGCTGGGGCAGATGAGGTACTCGTGAATGCATTTACTGATACACCTGTTACTTCAGATGATACTTCATCTTGCACAAGCTAGTAGACATTTTGGTTGCACAGAGTTATTCAAAGAGCCTTCAAAATATGCTTGGTCTGATTACTACGAAGACCATTTCACAGTACCTTACCAGAGAATTGTTCTAGTAACAAACCATCGTGTCATGCTGCTCCAGGTATGCTTTATGAATCTTACCCTTTCAGATCTTTTGTATCTAGAAGTTGTCTTAGGAACAAACTTCTTCATTCTTCCTTTTTTTCATTTCAGTGCCAGGCTCCAGACCAGATGGACAAGAAACCATGCAAGATCATGTGGGATGTACCTTGGGATGAACTCATGGCACTGGAGCTGGCAAAAACCAGCTTCCCAAAACCATCTCACTTGATTATCCATCTCAAGAATTTCAAAAGGTCAGAGAATTTTGTTAGACTCATCAAGTGCAACATTGCGGATAATGAAGAAGCAGAAAGCCAAGCTGTTAGGATCTGTCTGGCAGTGCGTAAGATGTGGACGGCACACCAATTTGACATGAAAAGTGTAAATTTAAAGGTTGGCATTAGGTCCAATGATTCTCTTTCTGTGTGGCTGCGGATTGACTTTGTGTGACCCTAACGTAGCATCTTATTCTATTCCCAGGTTCCTTCAAGTCAACAACACGTACAGTTTGCCTGGTATGAAGCAGATGGGAGGGATACCCACAACCAGTTTAAGCCAATGATTAGTTTCTCAGCAGTCAATTCATTTTCTCAGGAGCAAAGATTCATCAAACATAGTGTCAATTTCCTCAAGATTTGGAGCAGTGAACAAGACTCCAGCAGTCGATGCACATTGTGCCCAAGGCAGGTAGGTGTACAAATTGCAGCAATCACGTTGTCTTTGCCAGTTCATTTCCTTGAAGTATTCGTTGCATCTTACAGCTCTTAGTGTCAATTTACATTTTGGTTTTTTCAGGTTGAGGAGGATGAGGAAATATGCAGCATTTGGAGACCGATAACCACTGATGGGTAGCTAGTTATCTTCACTCACTGCATTTTGATTGCTTTGCTTAACATTTCCATTTATTCTTTTTCTTTCTCTACACTTCCAATTGGATTATTCAAGTTTTTGAACTTTGAAACACTTACTAACTTTGCTTAGTTTCTTTGGAGTGTAAAATCTCAAGAATTTGTGTTTAAAGGACTTTATTACAGTAAATAAAAAATGAGCTGCCAATCATGAGAAAGCCAATGAAACCATTACGGTGAAAATAAAAAAGGATGAGGATTCATGAAATTAGACATGTAAGCTTCTGACAGAAATGTAGTTCGTGATCCAGTCAACGGTATTTCAGAGACTGTCAGGATGTCTATAATTTTCCAGTCATCCAATGTATACAATCAACTTGAACACATTATTGCTTCCACTTGTAGTAACAATGATTACCAAGCTTTTGGAGGGCAAGCTGCCCCTCTTCTTGGTTTGAATTTGTAGAAATGATGTCTGTTACATTTCAAAGAATAAACAGAAGGCCAACAAGTATTATTTAAAATCGCTGACATGTACAACTTAAATCTGAGGTTTGCATGGTCTCAGTCTGGCCAAACAGACTGCTGTTGGGGGTCAAAATATTAACAGTGGTTCAGTTGTTGCAGGTATGTTTCCGTTGGGGATATAGTAGGAGCTCACCCCCCAAGTGTTGCTGCTGTCTATCAGAACATTGATGGACTATTTTCAAAACCTGTGGGTTATGATCTGGTAGGTGATGTTCATCTTTCACCCAGTAGGAAAATTATATCTATCTTATAGCATTGCCAGCGTGGAAGATATATCATATGATTGTCTGAGTCGCTGACAGCTAAAAGTACAAGCAGGTTCAGATATCAGGTGCTCCAAACCATTCATCTTCTCTGTCCTGCTTAGGTAGGGCTTGCCCTAAAATCTCATCCATTTCATGATCTAGTTCCTTGCTACAGCGTCTCTTTTGTAGTTGTAAAATGGATGGTAAGGTGTAAAATAGATAGTAAAACAGCTTAACGTCTATTTTACAACTCAAAACAAGAAGGGACGATCGCCTAGAAGACGAAGTTTTTGAGGCATGGTATATCTAACTCAGGACTTAGAAGATGAATGGTAAGGATCACCCGAACCAGAAATCCAATTTAAGCTTTCCATACCATAACGTATGCTGACAAACATAATTGATGGGCCGAAGTTTTTTGAGGGTTGGGTATTGTTTCTAGGAGTAACTCACAGAGAAGGCATGAAAAACTGATGGGTCGAGCATATCTGATTGTGTTATCTCAAGGACAAGTGGAAAAGAGTTATAATGTAGCAATGTTTTTACAGGTATGGAGGAATTGTGCAGATGACTACGTAACACCTGTATCCATTTGGTATCCGCGAGCACCAGAAGGATTTGTCTCAGTAGGATGTGTGGCAGTAGCAGGTTTTACTGAGCCACAACCGACAACAGCATACTGTGTATGTTCAAGGCTGACGGAGGAGACTGGATTTGAGGAACGAATTGTGTGGACGGCACCGGACTCGTTTCCTTGGGCATGTTACATTTATCAGGTCCAGAGTGAAGCCTTGCATTTTGTGGCGTTACGAAAACCAAAACAAGATTCAGATTGGACTCCAAGGAGAGTTTCAGAGGAACGTGCTCAGCAGTCACCAAATGCTTCTTGAACTGGAACGTAGGGGCAGGACAAAGGCCTTGTTAGGATGGCGTACTCTTCAGCGCCTTCCTGGGTTGTAGCTCGTGTGTAATATAATACTTTGGGTATGCCACCTCACCGAACCTGAACGGGTAGATAAATCCTGATTTGTTTGGGGACAGGAGTAAATAGCAACAGGCATCCCATTAAAAAGGTGTGCATATTGTAAATACCTAACTGTTCCAGATTTTATTTTTTTTGGCTTGGGTGTTCCAAGTCTTTTTTTTCAAATGTACAAATAAAATAGAAAGAATAAAGAGGGGGGGAAAAAGCAAAGTCTATTGAAGATGTTCAAGTGATGATTTTGTGCACTAATGAAATGCAAGTCGTATACTGGTAAACTCATTTTGAGATGATTTGCTACTACTGTGGTGCTCATTAAAATGTAATGCGACTACTGAGGTGCGAGTATGCGAATGAGGCAGAGAGAGGGCAAAAGATGAAGGAATGATTGGGTTTCGATTGACCAACCAATCATGTAATTTAGAGACCCAATGTGATTACTTCATGAATGACCACAAGTCGTTCAAGAAATCTTATTTTCAGCCCTATCAAGGGCTGCCCTTGCTACAGATCTCGTGTGAAAAAGAGATTGGGAGATGAAACCAGTGAACTTGGAAGTTCTGATCGTTCTGTCAAAAGGTCGTTTTATGAGACTTATTTGTAAGAGTTATTCTAACCGGACGCTGAAAAGGATGAAACCCCAGATAAGCCTCAGATTTGAGTGATCAAGGGCCTGCTTTATTTAATCCGCTTGCAAAAATATGCCTACTAGCTATTAGCTTTGGTTAGAAATTTCAAGAGAGATGATTTAAAAGCAAAAAAGAGCATGACTCAAATCACTTAATGGTTATGAAATTTTGTAGCTGGCTAATATAAGGTAGGACGAATATGATGAATGAATCCGATCAAAGGAGGGGCTTCAGGTAGGTAGTTGTCCTTTATTCAATGTCCAGAACCCATTTTCCTATTTGTAAACCTATAATAGGCTTATGGTAGTTCAACTAATTAGGTGCTAAGCAGGATTTTAGGGGTAGGAAGAGAGGGTGGGATATATACAATGGAAATTGGATGAATGAGTTGCTTGCAAGATCTTTTCAAGTCCTTTTTTTCTGTAAGCATGTTTGTTCTTACCTTGAGCCAGATACGGGGATATCCTTTACCAAGGTTTTTTTTTCTCTCTCATTTTTTTTGTCAATTCTTATTTTGAGCACCAAATATTGGGAGTCAATGTAAGAGCATAATAATGTCTATCCCCACATGGATAGACCTACCAAAACAAAAGAAGATGATCAGATAAGGATAAACATAATCAGAGAAGTCTAAATCTGATAAGGAGTCTCTTAGAAGAAGATAACTCGATCTAATTAGGAATCCTATCAAGTAAGGATGAGAAGATAAGGTTTATCAAGATAGAATTTGTGTTAATGTAGGATACTTTAAGCCTACCTCTGATTTCTATAAATAGAAACTAGAGATAGGGTTGTTGGCATTTGTTGTATATGCTTCTTTTGTAGTGGATTGTTCCCCCCTCCTCCAACTGTGGAAGTAGGCTAGACTAGGCCAAACCATTTATATTCTCTATGCTCTCTGTATGTGCCTTGCTTTAACATATTTTTTGAACTATTAACAAGTGGTATCAAAGCAGGGTTCACACCAGAGGACTGCTAGAACAGAACTCAGATCCAAGTCTAGACCTAGGCCAAGTGCAGACTAGATCCAAGTCTAGACCTAAGCTAGGTGCGGCCCAGATCCACATCTAGACGCAGCTCAAGTGCTGCCCATATCCATGTCTAGATCTAGGCTAGGTGTGGCCCAAATCTAGTCTAGACGCAGGTAGGTGTGGCCCAGGATCACGTTGAGATCTCAGTCAGGTTCGGCCCAGATCTTGTAGATCTAGGCCAAGTAGAAGCCCAGACCAGAGAAATCCTAGATTGGAGAGTCCAAATCACACTACCCAGATCGAAAAATTGAAATCGCATGATCGCAAAATGCCTCGGATCAGAGAAACCCGAGATTTGAGATCGCCCAGGTCGGAGATCACATTTGCAGTAAGATTCTTGCTGGAAAACTAACACACAAAAAAATGGAAAAAGGGGTTCAGGGTTTTGGCTGGCCAGTGAGAACCAATCGAAACCCTCTGTTTTTCTGTATCTTGTGCATCTAGAGAGTTGGGGGTTTCGGCCGACTAGTGAAAAACCGACCGAAACCAATCCATCCGGAACAAACATCCAAAAAAAAAAAGAAGAAGGAAAGAACGAGATTGAGAGCAGGAATAGGACGAGGGAGAAGATAACCCAACTCTGAGACTAGTGAAAGGGAAACAATACCTGGCACATCTGTGACCCAGATCAAAAAAAGAAAAAGAAAGGGAAAGGAAAGGAGAAATCCTTATCTGCTCAAAATGATGCCGAAAATCGTCACAACTGAGAGAAAAACACAGCACTACCCGGAGAGCGCAGGAGATCACTGCAAACGACGCTAGAAATGTTGTGGACAAAGTGGTTTTTCTAGGAGCTTGGTATCACACAAAAAGAATATAAGATACATTGTGACAGCCAAAGTGTTCTAGACTTAAGCAAGAACTTAATATATCACGCATGCACAAAGCACATCGACATACTATATCACTGGATACGAGAGGTGACAGAAGAATAGATGCTAAAGTTGAAAAAGATTCACACTGATGAGAATCCTGCAAACATGTTAACAAAGGTGATAACCTATGAAAAGCTACACCTATATAAGAACATAGCAGGCATGAATTCAGACTAGTAGAGTATGGCATGGGGATAGAGGGGGAGAATTAATAATGTCCATCCCCATGCGGATAAACCTGCCAACAAAAGAAGATGATCAGATAAGGATAAACATAATCAGAGGAGTCTAAATCTGATAAGGAGTCTATTAGAAGAAGATAACCTTGTCTAATTAGGAATCCTATTAGGTAAGGATGAGAAGATAAGGTTTATTAAGATAGAGTTTGTGTTAATATTGAATACTTAGAGTCTCCCTCTTATCTCTATAAATAGGAGCCAGAGACAGGGTTGTTAGCATCTGTTGTACATGCTTCTTCTGTAGTGGATTGTTTTCTCCTCCTCCTCCCATGGACATAGGCCTAACCACGTATATTCTCTGCGCTCTATGTGTGTGTGTTGCTTTAAAATATTGTTTGAACTCTTAACAGAGCATCTAGGTGGGATGTCCGGCTAGTATTAGCTAAGAACTAAACCGTGGAGCATTGGCATCATAAGCCCCAGCAACAAAAGAGAACATCCATGATCACTTGAAAAAATAAAAATAAATGGTAGTAGGAAACTTTATCTTTGAGCCTTCATTTTTAGTTTGAGACCCAAGTATCCTTTTCTTTCTCAAAACCTTCTTGGTTACCTCCAATATCTTAACTCCGCCACTATAAATAGTGAGAATCTAAAGCTTCCAATTTTTCCATTTGGATAATCTTAGTCTCTAGAATAAGAAATTATCTTTTGTCAAACAAGAAGAATGTAATGCATTTGAAAAAACAATCATAGTTTTTGCATGAGAGAAAAAGAGAGTGACTTTCATTTCCAAGATAGACAGAGGTGGTTGAATTCATACAGGCTTAAATACCAGAACATATGATCTCCTTTGGAACATATAACCTATTTTGGAAATTCAGCAACTTTTTTGGTCTATATACAGAGATACCTTTAATACCTTCTATATTTCAGTAGAAGATTGATCACAGAGATACCTCTAATACCTTCTATTTCCTTGTCCTCTCCTTAGAGATTAGGACCCTAAGCACTCAATCGTATTTAGTCTTGAAAATGCTCATTCTCATTATGAGAACTTTCAACCTCATTCTTTCTTAGATTGCTAATCGACTACTTCTCAACCTCATAGTCTGGCTTGTCTGTGTTAGCTAAGAATGCTGAGATTACAGCCTTAAATACAAGAGGCATAACAGAGTAGTGGATAAAGAAGCCGAATTAGCACCAGAAATACAAGAGGCATAAGAGAGTAGTAGATAAAGAATCCGAATTAGCACCAGATAATATGCAGTGCATGTATAGCTTTTTAGTACAGGTGGAGGATGAAAGCAGAATTCAAGCAGATGCAAAGGGAATCACAATATGGAATGGAGATCTGTTTCATTTGACATTTATTCATAGTCAGTATGTTAGTTCTTTTGGAGGACAAGGTGGACAAGGCCTGCTGAATCCCTTTTCTAAGGAAGTTCTGTGGTAAGTGATTAGGTTACCTATGTATGCTAAACCTAAAATGTTTCTTGTAAAAGAGATCAGGTAATGTACAAAATAGAGTGTGCATTCAACTCTTTCCTGAAATTCATAATGATTGAGCTCCTTCGGTTGTGCTGGATAGCCACAGAAAATGTGCTCGAGGAGTCATATGCCCTCTTCTCCAGGCAGTACGTTTAGAATGAGGTTAAAAAGGTAGCTTGGTGCACTAAGCTCCCACATATGCAGGGTCTGGGGAAGGGGCGGACCATAATGGGCATATAGTACACAGCCTTACCTTGAATTTTGCAGGAGGCTGTTTCTACACATCAAACCCATGACCTCCAGATCACATAGCAACAACTCAACCGTTGCGCCAAAGCTCCCCTTCTATAATAATGAAGTTAAAAGGAAGCAAAACCAAGATGCGTAGTTGAGAATAAGACTTTTGTTGTCGTATTTTTCTTTATTGTTGAGATCCAGCTAATAAATTAACTTCTGCTCTAACCACCCATATCAATTGTAAAAAGTAACAGCCCTTGATGGCATGCTTAGTAATTCTATGAAGGAGATTTATCTTTGGTGGAAAATGCTTGTTAACAATTTCTCCATTTTTAGCGGCTATTGTTGGAATAGTTATTATCAATGAAACAGAGAAATTTTATGAATGATATAAATGGTCCTAATATTTACTCCATAGCCCTGAATGCTGGTATTGGTCACTCTGATTTAGGAATTAGATTGCCATGGGTATGCAAATGTTAGTTTCATAATTAGAGTTACTGAAGTTCACTATCTCTTCACTTTTATGCAAGTAGACATCTAAATTGGGTGATGTTACTTGAAAGTGAACTTAGGTGCCAGACTTTATTTTGACATGTGAGGTCTGACCTTCAGAATGTGCATGTTGAACTGTATATGAACTTCCACAATACCCCAAGATCCCGTATGTGCTAATTTTTCTACCTTTATTCTGTTGAACTGTAAGTGCTAATTTACTTCAACCACTTTGACATGTGGAAGATAGTAACAGTACCTCCAATGTATCTCAAAATGTTCAAGTAATCTATGTTTGTTGGCTGCATGATCATTGGCACTTCCACAACCATCACAAGTGCAAAAACCTATTTATGCTGTACTTGGACATAAGAATGACACTTTCAGAAATCTAACTCACATTTGCACAGCATGGTGAAAACAAGTACCAAAAAATTACTTGCATCTTTACTGGCGTGTAATGCAAGAATTTACAGGTCAATTCTATTCATGCCTCTCAAATTGTCACAGTTGTGTTTACTCCTTTATTTGTGGATGCTTGCAGTCAGATGCTGAAACTCATTTGCTAAGTATTCAATTCGAATGGAATGGAGTTCTTAAATCCGTCTCCAGCACTCTGGTTGGAGTGAGCCCCGAATTTGAAACCGCTCTATATACTCTTTGTTTCTACTTGGCGGGGGAGGATAACTGCTTTCAGCTGGGTCCATACTCTGTCAAGATCAAATGTTATCATCTAGGGAGAGACAAAATCGGGTCCATGTTTCCCATGGCTCAATAATGAGTTTGAGATGCTTGAAGATGGGCTTAACACAACACATACACAGCTCTTCTCAAGAGAAAACAGTCTAAAGCTACAGAAATTGAGAGACCCCAAATTATGTACTTCGGCCCTAATAACAGTGAAACCTGTTATTCTTGAGATGTGCCAGTTTAACTGCCATCTTTGCTTGTCTAACACACTATCATGCAATTTCCTGGGTGCAAACATAGCTAAGAGAGTTTGTTGGTTGAATTTTTTTTGCTTATAACTAGCTCTTTGAATTATTGTCACTTTGTAACTTCCGTCGCAACTATAGCATTTCTTTATCAAGCTTAGTTTAAGCAGAAACTACAACTGGCCAACAAATGTCTAGAGCAATTGGTCACAGACAATTCATAATCTCCCCTGAAGTACGTTTGGTTGCATGTTGGAGTCGCCACTTTCTCCTTTGCTGGAGATTATATTTAGGAGTGTCTGATTTGCTTGGTAATTCTTCCCTAGAGTGTTATATAACTGCTTGTTGATCAAAACGTTCATCATCTGGACTGCACTCTGATAAGCTACAGATGATATTCCCAAATAAATGATCCAACCTTCCGAAAGGTCAATGCATCCAATGAAGAAAGTTTTATGGTGCATGGCCTGTCTTGAGATGTTACCCAAAAGATGAGCAAGACACCACATAGCATGCCTTTCTTCACGGAATTCATCTCTCAAATATCAACCAAACAACAAACCAACTCTTCAACGAATTCAACCTCCAAGTATCCATCAAACAATAAACCAACTCTTTAGTTATCTGCTTTTCTGCCTTTTCCTACTCAGAATATATCTTTTTGCTGTCCTTTGGCGTGGAAATTTCACCTTGAATATGGCACCTATTGGGTTGTGCAGAGAGCCTCTTGGAGCAGGTTTTCTGAATAACCTGATGGGCTTTCCAACCTGTTTGGATCAGGATCAAGACCACGTCATGGTCTTCAAAAGATCTTTAATATAGGAGAGCAAGTAAGCAAGAAATCTCTCTCTCCAGCTTGTGCAGGCTAGAAAACAAAACAAAGTAGGATTCAAGGAATGAAGAACAAAGAAGCAACTGCACCATGAGAGACAGCTAAGGGAACTGCCAATGTGAGATACCCATTTGTCAGCTGTGTCATTTGGACAATGCCTAAACATGAAAGTTCCTACTGTTATATGGTGTTTGGTGGTTCAAGCTTCTCATCTTCTGGAACCCATCTTAGATTGGTACCATTGTTCTGACTTCCTAAGATGTGGAATGGATGGCTGAGCAAATTCAAGATCAAAACGGTAGAGGCTGTTTGCACGCCTTGAACTCGTGACCTCAAGGTCACACGACGACAACTTTACCGTTGAGCCATGTTTTAAGATAACAAGATTAATCCATAAAGCACAAGTTTGGGAGAACAATTGTGACTTCTTTTTTCTTATTTTGTTCTCAGAAGAATGGTGAATTTGAAGGAGCAGAATGAGATTAGGAGTTTGCCAGCCTTAGAAAGATGTGGCTTTCTATTGCAAACTAGCTATCCCGTATGGAGTTCAAGTTACACATACATGTAAACATAAACTTCTACATAGTCTGTTTGATAAATTATATGGTGCCTATGCAACTAGTCTCAATGCAAAAAGGAACAGAATGTATGTGTGCACTCAGATGAGTGGTGATCGTAACCGTTCATCACGCATCTGGGCTACATTTTAGATAGACGATACCTAATTGATGGTCTTCTCCACTGGATGCATGGTACTTCAAGGATTTGCCAAAATATCCATACATTTTAACATTTTGCCGATTTGCCTCCAAAACTTTGCCAAAATGCCATTCTGCTAACGTTCCACCGTCAGTTTTTATAAAATGACAGAAATGCCCCTATCTTCTCCTGTTTAAACCCTGAAAACGGAGTCGTCTGTGGAAGAACAACAACCTGCTCTGAAACCCTCCGACCCGTCTCCGGCCTTGCTCTGCCAGGCTCCGCCCACGCTCAGGCTGGAGAGATTCCCCCATCCCCGCAGAATTGTGATACCCTAATTCACCTAAATTTCTCATTTAACAACTTGACCGGGTCATTCTACAAGGAGAAGCAGATTACACTCTCGCAGACTCTTAATTATGCTTGTTAGCATTCTGTCCATATTGCTTTTCTGTTTACAATTTGTGCCGTGGTCGGGTTCAGGATGATCAGAAGATCAGACTTTAGGAGGACAAATGGGAATTTAAAGAAGTCACCTCTGGCTTTAAAACCAAGTCACCCAAGAGTCACTTATAGAGAACTTGTAGAAGCTACAGGAATTGGTTATGATCATTGCATCCAAGTTTCCTTGATCAAAGATGTAATTGTAAAACGATGCCTTCGCTAAATTATTTTACAATTGTTCAATACATCATCTTCCCTAGAACTATCAATCTTAGGAGTAATCAAGCATTCCCTCACTTTCACCAAATTTGGAGTTTCAAAGGAACCAGATGAAGTTGATCCGGTATGAACTCTCAAGAAGTGTGGTTCTGCATGTTTGGGAGAGATAACTGGAATTCCAGACTCCCTGGGTAGATGAGAGACCATAAGAGTGGAACCACCTGGAAAGCATAATGCCCTGCGAATGTCAGCTTTGATTGGTAGCCTTCGAGCTCTACCTTTTGTGTCAACCTCTGCTATTGATACAAAACCCTGCATACCAACTCCATTAAGATGAAATTCAAGAAGGAACTGGCAGTTTCGGACGTGTCTACAAAGGAGTGTTGCAAGATGGTACCGTAGTCGCTGTGAAAGTTCTGCAGTTGCAAATTGGAAATTCGACAAAGAGCTTTAGTAGAGAATGCAAGATTTTGAAGCGAATTCAGCATAGGAATCTGATGAGAATCATAACGGCCTGCAGTCTGCCAGACTCCAAGGCTTTGGTTCTTCCATTTATGGCTAATGGGAGCCTAGAGAGCCATCTCTACCCACAGACACAAAGTTCTTGCTCGTCGGAGTTGACTTTGATGGAACGAGTGAATATCTACAGCAACACACCTGGTTGGAGCAACGGCGGAGCCTGAGCAGAACCCTCACAGTCCGTCTTTCTTCTTCTACAATCATAGGCGAACCCTCACTATGCTTCGTTCTTCTTCAACAATCGTGGGTCTGTTTTCAGGGTACCGTATAAAGAGGGAGACAAGGGACTATTTTTGCCATTTTATAAAATATAACGGTGGAACGGTAAAGTTTGACGTTTGAAATTATTTTCTTGCAAAATGCAAGGTAAGTTGTTTACTATAGGCTCTCATAGTCCACCCCTTTCCTAGACCCTACATAGGCAGGAACTTCGTGCATTGAGATTGTCCTTTTCTTTACAAGGGTGAAGCATTAGATGAATAGCATTTTGACAAAGTTTTGGAAAATATAAAGACAAAATGGCAAAATATTAAAATGTATGGTTATTTTGGCAAAATGCAAAAATTGAGTGGCAAATCAGCAAAATTTCCTTTCACTTTTCACTACATCGTCATCGTCATCAGGTAATCTTTGAAGAGAGAATATCTTTCTTGAAGGGCAAGTAATCTGCTCATGGGAAGTCTTAGGAACCCAAGACAAGAAAACCAAGTTTATCTGATTATAACTCTCTCTAGGGAAGACCTTGCAGGTAAAGAAGAATGGGTTGGCACATGATGTATGTGTGTTGGGGTGATCGAGGTGGGCATTGAAAGAACACATAGCTTGAGGAGAACCACAAGCACAAGGCATTCCCAAATTCTGTGGGGACCCCATTAGATAGCAATCAAAATCAGAACCGGTCATTTTCTCATTTGAAAAGCCAAAGTGGTTACATTAAAAAGGGGCAGCCTAGCGTAAGACATCCTGCATATGTTGGGTATGAGAAAGGGATGGGATGGACTACAGGGGTTTATACTATGTAGTCTTACCTTGTATTTTTAGAAAAGGCTGTTTCTATGCCTTGAACCCATGACTTTAAGGTCACACGATGGCAACTCTACTGTTGTGTAAAGGCTGCCCTTCATCCAAAATAGTTACACTAACAGCAAAAAATGCATGTAGAGCCCAGTTTTTGGGGTGATCTAAACCATTTGTTTCCTTAGCCTTGTCTTAGATTGGCCATGCCTCAAAGTTCTTTTGCATTATATGGTCCTAATCTTCAAATAAAGTCAAGATATTTTTACCATGTTGAACTTCTAGAGCCATTTATAGTACATTAGAGCAATAAAAGCTGGGAACAACCGATGGTGAAGGTGGGGCAGCAGCAGATTATTGATTTGAAAGAACTGGGACCATTTCACTTTCTGCTGCCAAACTCTCACCAAAATCACTCTTAGCTATTTTAGGAAGTTTTGGAAGGTTACTTGGTTCCTGTTTGACTGTATAATCCGATTCCTGCAGTTTGAAATGAAGGTTCTTTGAGAGAGAGAGAGAGACTGGGGGGAGGGCTCATGGCATCCACACAAAGTATTGGCTGAGGAGAGAAACATCACTAACAGCTAAGCCAAAGAATACCTGCCATAAAATGACGAAATCATTTGATGCTGACTGGTGACAATCACATTATGCTTGCAGAACTCTGTGCATAGTACTAATGAGAATATCAAGCTTCTAAAACTCCTGGATCCTCCTCAATAGCTGGGCACCACCAATGTCACACCACCTCAGGTTGCAACTTGTTAATGTCCATACGAGGACTGATCTTCTAAAAACCCCTAATCGGAATAAGGTCTTGATAATGATGACAGGCATCTTCTGTCTCGGGTATTGACAGAGCAAGGCACCACAAATTGTTCTTGAATGATTTTATCCACCTTAGGTCTATAAATAGCAAGGAGCAAATTAGTATGCATGTTTTACCCAAGTCGACTTAAGAGCAGGCATCCATCCTGGGCTGAAAATTAATATGTTGTCTCAGGACTAGAACTCACGATCTCTCAGTCACTAAAGTTCTTGTACCACGTTGGATTATCATTCAGTTTAAAAGCTTAAGCTTGTAGGAAGTAAGCTAAGAATATTTATCTCTAACAACAAGCACCAATTTGATCCTGCACAAAGAAATGTATATGCACTCAAGATTGTTGATCTTGGAAACCACCTCCAAGCAATCCACATGATTAGCAAGCATCCCATCATCTAAGTAGGCCTACAAAAATAAAGGGGTTAACTGACATTGTCAATTCTCATGGAAACTCCGGTCTGTCTTTCTTCAAATCTTTGATATTCACTGGGTTTGCCCACAGTCCATTCATGATCTGTTTCTCCAATGGTCTGCAATTAAGGAAGTTACCTTCCCACTTATTCTCTGGAACCTTTGAATTGAGCTAAATAACAGAAGCTTCTCTCAAGCTTCCTCTGTTAAAGCACTGGTCTTTAAAATCGTCTTACGTTATTCACTGGACACAGGCCGATGGCTTGGGTACACTGAATTCCTTTACTCATTTCTTGTTGAACTAGAGTTCCATCCTTTCAGGAGAAAATCAGCCTACAAAACCGTCTCCTAAGTGCTACAGGGGAATCTTTGAACATTGTGGCATTAGTAGAAATTATTATCATCAAGACCTTATCCCAATTAGGGGTTAGCCACATGAATCTTGTTCCTCTATTCTCCTTTATTTAAGTATCATGGCTTCATTTAGTCTCAAAGTTTTTAAATCTTTTTTCACCACTTCTATCTACGTTCTTTTGGGCCTTTTCCTTACCCTTTTAGATACTTCTACTTGCATTGCCTCACTCCTTCTAACTAATGCTATTTTCGGTCTTTATTAGATACATCCAAACCATCAAAATATAATCTCCCTCATCTTATTACCTATTAGTGTTACCTCTAAGTTTCTTTTAACGTTTTCATTATTAATTGTATCCTTTCTTATCTTGCCACTCATCCATCTCAACATCCTTATTTCTGTTATGCTTAGCCTATGAACATAATGTTCTTTAACTACCCAACACTCTAATCCATAGAACATAACTAACCTTATAGCTTTTTAGTTTGAGTAGCACCTGCCAATTACACAAAACTCCATATGCACATCTCCATTTATTCTAACCTGCTTGGATTCTCTAAATAACCTCCATCTCAATCTCTCTACTCTTATAAATCATCGATTTTAAGTACTGAAAGTAGTCTTTTACGAGGATTTTTTTTGGTTATCAATCTTTACTAGTACTCTACCCTTACTCCTCTCCTTACTAAAATTGCATTCCATATACACCGTCTTAGTTCGGTTGATTTTAAATTCTTTAGATTCTAATGCTTCTTTCCATAACTCCAAATTTGTATTTACACCCTCCCTTTTCTCATCAATTAAAACTATAGCATCTGCAAATAGCATGCATCATAAAATCTTCTCATGCAAATGCCTTGTTAATTTATCTATAAGCAACGTAAAAAGATCATCATCATCATCATCATCAAGACCTTATCCCAATTAGGGGTCGGCCACATGAATCTTATTCCTCCATTCCACTCTATTAAATACCATGGCTTCATTTAGTCCCAAAGTTTTTAAATCTTTCCTCACCACTTCTATCCACGTTCTTTTGGGCCTTCCCCTTGCCCTTTTAGAACCTTCAACTTGTATTGCCTCACTCCTTCTAACTGGTGCCGTTGTTGGCCTCCTTTGAACATGTCCAAACCATCTAAGTCTAATCTCCCTCATCTTGTTACCTATCGGTGCTATCCCTAAATTTCTTCTAATATTTTCATTTCTAATTCTATCCTTTCTTGTCTTACCACTCATCCATCTCAACATCCTCATTTCTGCAACACTCAAATTCTATGAGTATGATGTTCTCTTAACCGCCCAACACTCGATCCATAGAGCATGTAGGCCTTATAGCCATCTTATAGAATTTTCCCTTTAGTTTGAGTGGCACCCGCCGATCACATAAAACCCCCGATGCACATCTCCATTTGTTCCAACCCGCTGATTCTCGGGGTAACCTCCCTCTCAATCTCTCCACTCTCATGGATCAATGATCCTAAGTATCTAAGTGGTCTCTCATGGGGACCTCTTGGTTATCAATCTTGACCGGTGCTCCACTCCTACTCTCCTTGCTAAAATTACATTCCATATATTCTCGTCTTAGTTTTGGCTAATTTTAAATTCTTTCGATTCTAATGCTTCTCTCCATAGCTCTAGCTTTATGTTGACACCCTCCCTCGTCTCATCAAGTAGGACTATATCGTCTGCAAATAGCATGCACCAGTGGAATCTCCTCATGCAGATGTTTTGTTAACTCATCCATAACTAATGTGAAAAGGTATGGACTCAATGCCGATCCTTGGTGCAATCCGACAAGGATGTGAAAATCACTACCACGCCACTGGGTCTTAACATTTTATTCTGACTCTCCCTCATACATATCTTTAATTATGTCTATATACCCCTGAGAAACCCCTTTAACACCTAACACCCTCCATATTAACTCTCTAGGAACTCTATCATAAGCCTTCTCTAAGTCAATAAAGACCATGTGTAGGTCTTTTCTCCTCTCCCTATATTTCTCTACTAATTGTCTTAGTAAGAAAATAGCTTCCATGGTAGACCTCCTGGGCATGAAACCAACCCATTCTCCGATACACTTGTTTCATGTCGTAGCCTCTTCTCAATGACTCTTTCAAAAAGTTTCATGGTGTGGCTCATAAGTTTGATCCCTCGATAATTAGTGCGACTCGAATGTCTCCTTTATTCTTATAGATTGGTACAATAGAGCTTTTCCTCCACTTATTAGGCATTTTCTTTGATTTTATAATCTTGTTAAACAACTTGGTCAACCAAACTACCCCAATATCTCCCATATGCTTTCAAACCTCCACTGGTACACCATCGTGCCCCATGGCCTTTCCCGATTTCATCTTTCTCAAGGCCTCTTTTACTTCAAGCATTCTAATCCTACGTTCATATCTATAATATCCAAGGTTATTTAGATTTACAGTATTTTCAATCCCTATATTCTCGTGGCCATTGTCATTTAACAATTTTTGGAAGTATATTTCCCACCTTTGTTTGATCTCAAATTGCCTTTGACTAATACCCTTTGATCATCGCTTCTAATGCACCTAACATGCTCTAAGTCCTTACTCTTCTGTTCTCTTACCTTGCAAGTTTAAACACATCTTTCTCACCTTCTCTTGTTCTCTACCATTATGTAGCTCATCATATGCTTTAAGTTTAGCCTCACTTACTATTCTCTTAGCAACGTTTTTAGCATTCTTATATTGTTCATAGTTTTCATTATTTCCTAATCTTCCGCCATACTTTAAAATGCATTCGTTTTTCTTTAATAGCTTTTTGCACTTTGCTTCATTCCACCACCATGTTTCCTTTGCTAATACCTTTTACCTTTAGATACTCCTAAGACATCTTTTGCCACTTTCTTAATGGACTCAATATTAGTCCACATGGTATTTACTGTTTCATAATTCCAATTTCCTTCTACCATCAACTTATTTTTGAATGAGGTTATTTTCTCTCCTTTTAAGTTCCACCACTTAGTTTTTGGATGCGTATTAAGTTCTATTCTTTTACTCCATCTTTTGATATGAATATCCATAACCATTAACCTATGTTGTGAGGTTAAACTCTCACCTAGGTATCACCTTACAATCCTTACATATAGATCGCTCATTATTCCTAAGTAGACTGTCTATTGGGCTTTTATGAAGTCCACTTTTAAAGGTTATTAAGTGTTCATCCCTCTTCTTAAAGAGTGTATTTGCAATGGATAGGTTATATGACAAAGCAAAATCGAGGATATTCTCCCCCATCTCGTTTCGTTCACCTATACCATACCCTCCGTGTATTCTATCATATCCTTCCTTATCTTTTCCTACATGGCCATTTAAGTCTGCTCCTATAAATATTCCCTCGATTGGGAATTTCTTGTATGACTCCTCCATATCTTCCCAAAACTGTCTCTTAATTATATCTTGTAGTCTACTTGTGGTGCATATGCACTTATAATATTTATAATGCTTCTCCTAGAATCATTTTTATTATTATAATTCTATCACCGATTCTTTTAACGTCCACAACTTTATCCTTTAATTCCTTATCCACTATTATTCCTACGCCATTTCTATTATTTTCCTTTCCTACGTACTCATAATTTATACCTATCACTTCTCTAGTTTTAGCCCCTTTCCACTTGGTTTCTTGGATACAAGCGATGTTGACTCTCCTACGTTTTATCGTGTCTACTAACTCCAAACTCTTACCGTCAATGTCCCTATATTCCATGTAGCGATGCGAATCTTATGATTTGGAGATTCCCATTTACTATCGCCTTTCTCGACCTCCATGGTATGAACCCATGTCCACTTTTCACCGCACTGGGTTCACGATGCGCCGCGTCGCTTCCGAGGGACGCTCTAGCAGCCCTTGCCCATTTTTCACTACACCCGGATCCGATGTAGCGCGTCGCTTCGGAGAACGCCCTAGCAACCCTTGCCTATTTTTCATCGCACCGGGATCCGATGCGGCCTCGTCGCTATGGGGAACGCCCTAGCTTGAGCGATTTCGATTTCGATTCATGTCATGTTGGGGTTGCCATAGTTTAAAGTGTCAAGATGATTTTCATTAAAATCATTAAAATCATCTTCACTCTTCACCCTTGCCTACTACCCGACGCAAGGGTATTATATTTTAAGAAGCTGAAGATGATTTTCATTTCTCCCTCACAAACTAATATACAAATGCATATTTATTTGTAAGAAAGAAATAATAGAATCATCTTCAACTTCCTTGTCGGCTACCTGATACAAGGGTTGCCATCTTTTAAGAAGCTGGAGATGATTCTCATTTCTTCCTCACAAACTAATATACAAATGCATATTCATTTGTAAGAAAGAAATAATAGAATCATCTTCAACTTCCCCCTTCAAGGGCACCTGACGCAAGACCCTCCTCCTTTTTATCCGGGCTTGGGACCGGCATTGGCGGAGTTAGCAACGTAAAAAGATACGGGCTCAATATCGATTCTTTGTGTAATCCTACAATGATAGAAAAAATACCGGTCTATCAGCTAGTGGTCTTAACATTTGTTACCACTCTCTTATATATATCTTTAATAATGTCTATATACCCTCTTTAAACTCCTTTCTCACCCAATACTAAGTCTATAAGGATCATATCATAAGCTTTTTCTAAGTCAATAAAGACCACGGAGAGGTCATTTCTCCTCTCCTTATATTTCTCTATCAATTGTCTCAGTAAAAAAAATAGCTTCCATGGTAGACCTCCCAAGCATGAAACCAAACTGGTTCTCTGATACACTTATCTCATGTTGTAGCCTCTTCTCAATCACAAAAAGTTTCATACTGTTGCTCCCTGCGTATTTGAAATGGCAGGACTCCTGGTTATCACAGATTCTACGGTGATTGAAGTGGTTGCAACATTTAAGGCTTTGTGAACGTGCAAGTCTCACTTAGTGCCACCTCTCATTGTTGAAGGAGATTCCAAAAATACTATTAAAATAGATTTCTGGTCATCTTAATCCCCTTGGAGAGTGTCTCATTAGGTTGAAAGAATGACAGAGTGACCGGAGAACTCATAAATCACCTTCTCTCATGTTATGAGACATGCAAATGAGCCATCATCATCAAAGTCTTATCTCAATTAGAGATCGGCTAAATGAATCTTATTCCTCCCTTCTTCTACATTAAGAGTCATGGCCTCATTTTATTTAAGATTTGTTGAATCTTCTTTTTGCACCGTTTATATCCATGTTCTTTTGGGCATTTCCCTTAATGAGTTTGCTGACCGATTGGCTTAAAAAATGGGCTAGCAAAGATGTGTATATTTAGACGGTGAGAAAAGTTGGGAAGAAAGAAACCTTGAATGGATTACAACCGCAAAATCCAGAGGGTGGGAGCAGTCAGGTTTCCTTATTACCAGTCAACATGCACCAAATGATAAACATTCCCCAAGATTTCCTCCTCCACATGAGAAGAGCTTGCAAGAGACACAAACACATGTAAACAGGGCTAGTGGGTACCCTGATGCTTGCTTGTTTACTTATGGAAAAAACAAGCGAAACCCACCCATTTCTTCATATGTAGTTGGGAATCCAAAATGTAGATATGGAATTTGTTGGTCTAAAATAGACTTCAAGAAAGGGGTAAACTACAAGGGTTTATAATAGGCAGCTTTACCTAAATTTTTTTTGCAAGAAACTGTTTTCACGCCTCAAACTCGTAACCTCAAAGTCACAGACTAACACATTTTCTACTTGAAATTCAAACAGTGGCCGTGAAAGGTTCATGCCAATGGCAATTTCACCCTCAAACTTTTCAGATACCTGCAACTTACACCTCAACTCAACGAGACCCACAAGGGCAGTGCAGTCATTTTCCCCAAATGAACGTTGAGGATCATCGCAATGTCAATATGGTTGTGAAAGCTGACCTGAATCTTTCTTGGTGATCAGCCCATGGCTTACACCGGCGGTTAAGATTGAATGTGGGGCCTACTCAATCTCATCTTTTGTCGGGCCCAATTTTAACCATCATCACAACTGCAGTTTTCCATTTGTATGGTACATCAATTGACAGGTTAGACCAACTCCTTGTGTTATATTGAATCTGGGTTCTTTTCTCATGATCTAAACCATTCATCTGTTAGGTCCACCTCAGATCAGTTAGTTCTCCTAAATCCTCGAATTGGATGATTTGAGCCGTTTGATCGTTTAAGTTATTGATACTATTTACGTTACACCTCTGAACAGGAAAGCCTGGGATCATCTAACGGAGGAAATTTTTTGGGCCATGACTTCTCTAAGATGAAACCCAAATAATAAACGGTCTAGATCACCAAAAATCATGGGTCCCACTGCACTTGCAGGGACTTTTTTGGCAATTTTTATCTCAAATTAGTAAGTAAATAAAACAAAAAAATAATCAAACATTGGTAAAATTGTCATCCTCTGACCTCGAAGTTACGGGTCTGTAAAAGAACATCTTATAACATGATAAAACTGCATATTATTAACCTTTATGATCCGCCCTTCTTTGAACCTGCAAATGCAGAAGCTTCATGCCCCAGGGCTGCCCGTAAGGAGTAGAACCGCGTGGAAAAGTGAACCGCAGAGGATGAGCTGACTCGGTTTGCTTTTTGCGACAGTTGCCCTTTTAGGCGGAGCCCACCAACCTTGTGCGCTTTATACGCCCAAATTGCTCCTCCTTTCTATAAATCAACTTCCTCCTCCGTTGCATTCTTCACACATTTTCCCTCTTCCCAAACTCAAACATGGCCTTAACACTCTGTTCTTCTTCTTCTTTGATCACCCCAAAAGAAACCAAAATCCAGAAATCCATAGAAGAATCCCCTCCTTCCATTTCTTTCCTACCCATCAAGCCCGCTTGCCGTCTGAGGGCCAGGAATTCTTTCCACGACACCCAATGCTCCCTTGATAACAAGGCATCTTTGTTTTCTGACCGTAGAGATGATGAGGGGGAGAGATTGCATTCAATCTCCTCCGCAAATAAGACGGATTCCGGCATTCCGGTGTTCATTATGTTGCCCCTTGACACTGTGTCTATGGGTGGGGGCTTGAACAAACCGAGAGCGCTGAATGCTAGTTTGATGGCGTTGAAGAGTGCTGGTGTTGAAGGAGTGATGGTGGATGCTTGGTGGGGCCTGGTGGAGAAAGATGGTCCCTTGAAGTATAATTGGAATGGATATATGCAGCTTGTTCAGATGGTGCAGAGGCATGGATTGAAGCTTCAAGTTGTTATGTCTTTTCACCAGTGTGGTGGAAATGTAGGGGACTCTTGCAGGTATGAGAATTATATCTGGCTTTCTGCTTTTTCTTCTAATTTTTAGGGGAAGTTTTTTGTTAATATTACTGGTTTGACCTATAACTCCTTGTTTATTAGTTCTGTAGGAATAAGGTTTTTCTCCTCTCTTTTTTTTTTAATGATTCAAGGTTCTTAAAGATGAAGAATTTTTATTATTTTTCTAGAGTTCTATGATTTTCTTCTTAAAATATATACATTATTGAAAATATGATTTTTTAAATTTTATTCTCAGTTCCTTGCTTGGGATCATCATTTTTGGGTGGTTGATAGTAGCCTATTACTTATTCATGAATTTGCGTATAAATAAAGGGGTTTTTTTTTTCATTTTCAATTGCACTATTTTTTCCTGATCCACCAACCTGATTTTTTATTCATTTTGTAGTGCCATTTCTACATTAACTTTTGCAAAATAAAATAAAATTATATCTTGATTTTATCTGTCTTTAATGTGGCATAATCTGCTTTTCAGTATCCTTCTCTGAGTTTATCCATTATCATTATTACGTATTTGTTTTTGTAATAGAATTTCCATTTTATCCGGCTCTCTTATTTAGAAGCTTACGTACGTAAGTCAATTCACTAACTCACATGCTTTGCTAATCTACACATTATTAAGCTCTTTCTTATGGCCGTTTATCTTGTAAAATTCCAGCATACCTCTACCTCCATGGGTGCTTGAAGAGATCAGCAAGAACCCTGATCTTGTCTACACAGATAAATCAGGCAGAAGGAACCCTGAATACATCTCCTTAGGATGTGATTCCTTGCCTGTACTCAGAGGAAGAACACCCATCCAAGTCTACGCTGATTACATGACCAGCTTCCGGGAAACTTTCAGAGATTATCTTGGAGAAGCAGTTGAGGTAAGCCATCCATCTACCCACGAACTTGGAACTTCATCTAATAGTCCAAACTTAGCTCTCTCTCTCTCTCTCTCTGGGTGAGAACAAATCTTGGTATATATCTGTAACACTGCGCCAAATGTAAATGTCCTATGTGGGCACCTTACAGCAAGCTCCTTTCATTCATTTTCAAGTCTCTAAAAGGGCTTTGAAGCCTACAACCTTTCATTCAAATTGAATGCAGGAAATTCAAGTTGGCATGGGACCTTGTGGGGAGTTGAGGTATCCATCTTATCCCGAAAGCAATGGTACATGGAGGTTCCCCGGGATTGGAGAATTCCAGTGCTACGACAAGGTAAACAACAAAAGCAAAAGCAACAGTTCCTATTCCAGTTTCCTCCCAAAACTTCTACTTTGTACAAATATTTGGTGATCTTTGATCATTCATCAAGGCCTTGTTAGGGAGTGGAAAATCTTATATGGGCTTTGTTAATTCCTCATTCTTTGGCCTTTGGATGATCAGTCAGGCTTACGGTAACAAAACCCATTAAAAGGAAGATAGATGTGTAAGGCTTGTTGCTCCTTTTAGGCCCGGCTAAACTTCCAACCCACAAAACCTTCAGATATCAAGCACAGCATATTCTTTACTGAACTTTGATCTCCATACTTCATATTACTAACAAGATCTCATCTTCCACAGTACATGAAATCGTCGCTACAAGCATCAGCAATTGCAATCGGAAAGAAAGAATGGGGCGGAAGCGGACCCCATGATGCAGGCAATTACAACCAGTTCCCGGAGGACGCCGGTTTTTTCCGAAGAGATGGAACATGGAACACTGAGTATGGCAACTTCTTCCTAGAATGGTACTCAAACAGACTACTAGACCACGGCGACCAAGTTCTAGCTGCTGCTGAAGGCATATTCCGAGGAACAGGGGCCAAGCTCTCCGGCAAGGTTGCCGGAATCCACTGGCATTATAACACAAGATCCCACCCGGCTGAATTGACTGCCGGATACTATAACACTCGACACAGAGATGGGTACCTCCCAATTGCCCGAATGTTCGGTAAAAGAGAGGTGGTATTGAATTTCACTTGCATGGAAATGAGAGATAGGGAGCAACCCGGTCATGCCAATTGCTCACCGGAATCTCTAGTCCGACAAGTCAAAAATGCAACTAAAGTTGCTCGGACCGAACTTGCCGGTGTGAATGCCTTAGAGAGATATGACGAAGCCGCCTTTGGACAAGTGGTAGCCACATGTGGGTCAGATCCCGACAAGGGATTGAGTGCCTTCACGTATCTTAGAATGAACAAGAAACTCTTTGAAGGGGAGAATTGGAGGCAGTTAGTGGCATTTGCTAAGAAAATGTCTGAAGGTCGCCGGAGGACCCCATCCTCCGCATCTGATTCGCCACTCCGACCTTTACGTCCATTTTGTTAATGAGCGGAATCAAGAGAAGAAGGCCGCGGCGGTTGTGTAAAGAAACACATGTATGTATGATTAAGATGGAAGAAGAGAGTTGAAGGAACTGCACATTGTAATTAATTGAGTGAACTTGGATCATAGAAAATCAATCATTTTTTGTGTCCATCAAGATAAATAAAGGAGATTGACACTACACTTGTTTCTCTCCAAATACATTAATGGGTCGATTATTCTTTTTCAGCTCAATTAAGTTCTTCCTCTTGCTTAAATTTCTCTGTGTATGTTGCTGTAAATGTAAACTTAATTTAGGCCAAAGCTAATTGGAAAATGGCTCACATTGAATAGATAAAAGCCTATTTTTTAGAAAGCCTGACTTTTTAGAAAATGTGGCTACAAAAGTCAATTACAAAGATCTACATACTTTGAAAATAGAAGTAGATATTTTAAAGAGTCATATAGATAACAAATTATAACTATAAGATTAAAAGGTGTGTTGACACAATCCCAATCATTAGTTAAGGAGGTGCTACTAGTATAAATAAGGGTAGTTAATCATAATTTGTATCAAACAAATTTTGAGAATCAATGCGAGCTCTCTCTTCCTTTCAAGCTTCCAAATCCCTTCTTCATTTGTAAATCCTTTTCTAGTCTTTAAAGCCTCCCTCGTACCTTTATAAAATACCATCCACTTCCAACATACATATGTCTTTAGCTGTTATACGATGGATTTCCCTGTTTTCCAATGAAAAATATGAGCCACCAGAATGCAACTATAAGCTCACCTGTCCTATTATCAATCATTGATTAGCTTACCGAAATGTGTATGTTGGATGAAGTTAAAGGGCAGTCCCGGTGCAAGAAGCTCCCGCCTATGCGGGTCTAGAGAAGGGGCGGACCACAAGGGCCTAAAGTACACAGCCTTATCTTGCATTTTGCAAGAGATTGTTTTTACGCCTTGAACCCGTGACCTCAAGGTCACACAACGATAACTTTTATCGTTGCGCCAAGGCTCCCCTTCGCACGTTGGATGAAGTTGTTAGTCATATATGCAAACCGATCTTAGGCATTGAAGTGATATCTCCTAGGAGTGAAAATGGCTGTTCTTGTTTCAGCGGGCCTCTCTCTCATTGTATTTAGTGCTCCTGCCATTAGCGAATGTGAGTCCTGCTCAACCTGGGCATGCTGCTTATCTCGATGAAATGGCTATAGTTTTTACGTGGAATAAAGGGCATTTATTCTATTCCGGTGCACGAAGCTCCTACATATGCAGAGTCCCGCGAAGGGGTGGACTACAAGGGTTTATACTACATAGTTTTACCTTGCATTTTTGCAAGAAGCTGTTTCCATGACCTCAAAGTCGTACGATGACAACTTTATCACTGCACAAAGGCTCCCCTTCAGTTTTTACGTGGAATGAGAAGTAAAAAATTCTTGCACAGAACTACTTAGAAGTGCACATGGGACCCATTTATTTAACTAAGACCTGCTAGTCAAATGATATGATATCCTTTATCGACTTACTGAGTAAATATTAGCTATGTTTATTTGCAACTAGACTAGATGAGCTCACATGAAAGGTGGTGCTTAAGCCAGATTGAGGTGAAGTGATATCTCCTTGCATCAGTGTTAGCGATGCTTAAGTTGAGTTGAGACGAAGTGATATTACCTTGTCTCATTGTTAGTGGCTCTAGCATAGCATCCTAGCTTATGTGCTTGAGATGATAAATCTCAATCTCGACCGAATTCACTTTTAGTGATTTGCATATCACTTTCATACCAAATTATCTCATCTCATTCCCAGCGTAAAGAGAGTCATTTCTTCTTATAAAATAATTCAGCCCTGTATTTTATTTCGCTTGTTATCTCAATTCATCTCCTCCAACTCATTTCAACCGAGCTTTGTGATATTTTCAGTCAACTCCTATGAAATTTGGGCCATCTCAGCCCAACTCCAATCATCATAGGCCTGATGTCATCTCACCTCATCTCAAGCACCACTAACACATAAATGAGGAGATACTATTTCATCTAATCTCGTGTTAATATAGTCTATATCATCTCATATCACATCAGATCATCTCATATCAAGCATGATCTTTTTGCCTCCAAAGCGACTCTTTTTGACTGCCATATTATAACCTGAAAATCATCCACACAATTATAATTTTACAGTAAATTAATTTATCATATAATAGGATATATTATCTTTATTACAAGCAAAAATGCTCCATATTATACAAATTATCATTGTTTTTTGCATCCTAGCATTGCAACTAACAAGGCACCATCATTTACAAACAAATCCTATCATAGTCACTCTGATTAATTGTAAACAAATTAATCTAAATTCGTCGTCGTCATTAAGATTTTATTCTAATTAGTGGCTAGTGACATGAATCTATTTCTTCATTTTGGTTCCCCTTTATTAAGTATTATGGTTTCATTTAGTTTTAAAATTTTTAAAAATTTTCTTACCACTTCTATTTCTTTGGGGTCTTTTCCTTGCTCATTTTAGAGTCTTCTAACTAGCGCCGTTTTCGATCTCTATTGAAGACATCCAAACCATTCAACAATAATACCTTGCAATGTAAGAACATGACCCAATTTCTATTGGGACTCATTCTCACAGATCAAACCAATGGCAACTTTGACAAAGCCAATAGACAAGGGGGAAATGTGGTGTCTGTACTCAACCTCTTGCCGTGAATCTGAACCCATGGTAAGTAATCTACATCTAGAAATGAAAAAGTGCCTACCAGTTTATATTCCCCAGTGCAGTCATCATCTGCTAGTCCACCCAAAACAACGGCTTGGATCTAAACAAATGGCGGAATCTACTTCTTCGTACTCTCTTGATCGTCCTCCACCGACGGATTGGGTTGCTTCTAATGTTTTCATGATGTGCGGACACGTATTTCCACAAGAGAATCTTGACCTTAGGATGGTCGTAAGTCGTAAGTTTCTTTCTGCTCCAAATCAGGACCGTTGATGTAAAAAGAGAAAAGGATGTTTGTACTTTAAACCAACACCGTTGATGTTGTAAAATTAATAAAAACAGACGGCTGAGATTAAAACATATGCGTCTGATCTCATACGGTAGCTTGGTCTTATTAGGGCAAACCTAGGGTTTCTGCTTTTAAGAGCAAATGCTCCAGCAGAGGAGGTTAAACCTCCCACCCTTTCCGTCTCTCGTCTGCGTTTCATCTTCTTGTCTTGATTGTTTGTCTTGCGATGTGACTTGTGTTGTAATGAAGGAAGAGGATTATCAGTAGCTAAGAGTTCTGGTATCTCTCTCTTCCTTCTTTCTTTATCTTCTTGATTGCTTCTTCCCATCGTCTTGATGTGTTGATTTTCTCTGTTCTAGTAGTTACGGTTGAAGTTGATGTTTTTTTTTCTTTTTTCCTTGGCAAGTGATTTTTTCACGGATTACTTTTGCCCATTTCCTTTTGACTCTATGAACCCTGGTATTTGGGAGAAAGATGAGAGGGTTTCAATGATGTTGCTATCAATTTTTTTTATTTTCTCTCATTTCTTTCAGAATCTTTGGTAGTCCAGAAGACGATCGTCATGGCTGGTGGGAATTTCATGCACAGGGTTATGTCTTACGTTGTCAATGAGTTGGTCATTAATGGACTTGCAAACAGGTACCTTTGCTTCATCAAGTTCCCAATGGAATTCTTCTTCCATTTGTTGTCTTTTTACGTTTCCTCTTTTTGGTGTTTCTCTTGGTTATTCCGAACTTTTCCGAGCTTCTTAATCTGGTCGACGGGATTGACTAGTTCCTGATTGACTCGTTCCCTTGAAGCAATAGCAGAAGCTTAATCTCCCTTTTCTGTTTTTCCTCTGTGGCTTCTTTGGTGCCTCTTGGAGATGGGAGGTTGAGAACATCTGTTATTTTCTATATTTGCTTTCACCCCATGATGTTTTTTCTCAATGTTTTAAAGAAGATTATTCAATTTGCAAGATCCTGACTGTGGTTTTTGGGATTGTGCTTGACAACAATGATGATGATTTTACACAGACCTGTAGTGATTTGCGAAGATGATCGCAATATTGAACATCTAAGGGACTGAGTTGTCGTATATACACATTCCTCTAATCTCAAATCACATTTTCTTCCATTTTAATTCTCATTGGTTTTAGTTGCACACCTTTATTAACTCCTGTTTCTCTTTGAAATGAAGCTTGAATCAGCTTTTTCCTTTTGTTTTGTATGTATGAATGGGTGAATTTCATGTTGTCTAGTGTGTCTGCGATGACTGTGCTTCCCTTGTTTGAGCTAGCTGCTTGATTACTTCCAACTCTGGTGGCTATATAAAAGTGAAGCCAGATTAATGGCCCCCTCGCTATCCAGCTTAGCATTTAATGTTGTGTTTGGACGTTGGGGGTCTACATGTTTTTATGAGGTAGTATGTGAAACGTGAAATGATTTTTAATCAGAAACTGAATGCTGAAATCATGTCTCTTGTAGCCCTGCCTTCCAGAGGTTTGCTGTGAGAACATCCAAGAGAATTGAAGATATTTCCTCCAAGGGTAAGCAATTTGCTGTGATTTGGTAATTGCCTCTGCTCATTTTAAGTTTGTTTCCCTTGTCTGGAAACTCATATTTGAGTCTGTTCTGTCTTTAATCAGCTGTACAGAAAAGGAATGAGATATCAGATCAGATCAAGGATTTAGCCAAGAACTACCAGTCTGAAGATGATTGATGAGACATAATAATGGATCTTCTCTCTGTATATAGATGTAATACATTATGTATACAGCTTGTGGTCCAGAAAAGATCTTTTCAGTAATTCCCAACAGGATCCACAAATAGTTTACCATACATGAACTTCATCAATAAGCAACCCCCATTAAGTACAAAGTCCTTTTTCCGGCTATGGACTTTTGTTTTGGGTTACGCTACTTGAGGCTTCATAAATTAGGCCCAAAGTTTTTCTGGACGGACTTCAATTTCTGGCTACACTAAAGGGCTATTATTATTATTTTCATTTTTGGGACTACTTCGATTATTTTATAATTTGTGAGTAATTTATATGCTTTCTTCAAAAGAAAGAAAAAGGAGAATTTCTATCATGCAAGGCTTGGCATTGAAACAATACAATGCAACGCCTGTAGGCACAAGAATCAACCATAAAAGCAACTGAGGGCAATGATGCGTTATACAGCTTCAAAATAAGATCACAGCACACTATCTATAAGTAAGAGATGGCCACACACTAAAGAACTAAGAGCACGGCTGCATGACTCGGCAATAGCAACGGAAGCGGCCAAGAACGATCCACAAAACATAATAGATTCTTCAGGAATGAAGAAACATGGAAACTGAGGGTTGTAATGTTTTCCTGGAAATGGTACTCCAACAAGAGATGGTAAACGCTTCAGGAGCGAAAAAAATGAAGATTAGTGTTGCAATCTTTTCCAAGAAATGGCATAGAACAAGATTCCAGAACACTAAAACCACATTCCACTGGCGGTGGGCAGGAGGCTCGTCAAGGGCACATGCAATAAAAGATGAACAACTAGGTCACACTCCTGCTTCACAACATTCCTTCTACACTGAGTCAAAAGACTACAACATGAACTGACATAACCGGTAACTAGCTTGCAGGCAAGAGCACACCAAAGCGTACAAAAAGGCTGCTTATCGAGGTAGGATAAAAAAATAGGCCAGGCACTGGAAATGCGCCATGAGTGCACTCACCTTTGAAAAGAATATAAGATCCCTGGATGCATATCTGAAGAGCATGTTTAAAGTGGTCAGAGTATGAAACTGCCAATGACTTCATTTTGTGTTATGTCTGATTTCCGATATACTCTTCACAGCCTTTCTGAATGCTGGTGTTGTTTCTTTAGTTTTGGAAGTTTTGAATAGGATGAGAATGGAAAAGTTGAAGCCGAGCGTGTCAACAATGAGCATTCTTACCAAATTGTTGTATGAGAGGCGAATTTGGTATCATTTGGAAATTGTTCAGTGATATGCTGGGTTAAGGACCTAGACCGGGTATTGGTACTTTCAATAGTATGCTACTTGGGTTTTTCAGTAGAGGGGATCTTCGGAGAGGGGAGAGTTTATTGCAAGTAATGCAGAAATTCCAATGCGAACCAGATATTTCTAGTTATAACATTGTTATTAATGCGCCTTGTGTGTATGTGCAATCTGCTCATGCTTTTCGTCTTTTCAATTCGTTGCGTGAAATGGGTTGTGGTCCAAATTCGGTAACCTTTAATACGCTACTTAAAGCTCTGTGTAAGGTAGGAAATATGGTGGAAGCAAGGAGACTGCTGGGTGAAATGAATGAGGCGGCATTGTTCCAAATGCCTTTGCATACAACATTCTTATAGATGGGTATGTCAAGGCTGGAGAAATTGATCATGCTAACGCAGTCTTTGTAGAAATGCAGCAGAAAGGGTTTTCCCCAGATTGTTACACCTTCAACATTCTTGAGGCAGGACACTGCAAATTTGGCGGGGAAGAAGACGGGGATAGGTTATTGAGAGATGTATTGGCAACAGGCCTCCTTCCAGATCATCCAGCATTAGATCTGTTGATTGCAAGGTTATGCTGGGCTGGCCAGTTGGATGAAGCTGTGGGCCTCTTGTGGAACATGATTGAGAAGGGTTTGGCCCCAAGCGTTTTCTGATTTAACTCTATCATTGCAGGTTACAGCAAAGCAGGATTGGAGGATGATGCTTTTGATGATATCGTATTATGGTAAAGTTTTGTTTGACACCGTCAGCTTCCACTTGTAATTCCTTGCTGATGGGCCTCTGTAAGAAAGGGAGATTGCACGAGGCAGGGGAATTGATGCGGGAGATGGTAGAGAAGGGTTTTTGTATCAGTATAGCTGCTTTCACAATACTTATAGATAGATATTTCAGAATAGGCAATAAAATGGGTGCTTTATGCTTGTGGGATACATTCGAGCAGAAAGGGATTTCTCCTGTTGTTGTTGCTTTCTCAGCTTTGATTTATGGACTCTGTAAAGCAAGTTACATGGCTGAGGCTCAAGAAGCTTTTCTTGAGATGTCAAAGAGAGGGTTAGTGCCAAACAACTTTACGTATAACTCATTAATTGGTGGATTTTGTCGGGGTGGTAGCATAACTGAAGCGTTGAAGCTGGAGTCTGAGATGAAGCAGAAAGGGCTTCTCCCTGATGTCTACATGACAAACATCATCATCCATGGCTTGTGTAAACAGGGAAGAATAATGATGGCAAATAATGTGTATATGCACATGTATACTAGTGGCCTGTCTCCAGATATTGTTACTTACAATATTTTAGTCAGTGCTTGTTGTAAGGCCTTCGACATGGTTAATGCTGTGAACTTTGTCAATAAGATGTCTGCTGATGGTTGTGACCCAGATATCACCACCTATAATATATGGCTACATGGTCTCTGTCGTAGTCGTGTGATAAATCGGGCTGTGAAGATGCTAGATGAGGTCTTTTCGATCGGTGCTGATTAGGCCTGGCAATTCGGGTTGGCGGGTCGTGTTTGTGTCCACACGAACACGACACACTTTGAGTTTAGGTTGACACGAACACGACCCGCATAATAATCATGTCAAAAATCCGTAACCCGAACACAACACAATTATTAAATGAGTCGACACTACTCGTATAACACGATTAAATAAATAATATAATAATATAGGACGGTTTCAGATGAACCGTCCTATATTACATCTTACAATATTAGGAGTTACAAACATACTAATATAGGAGTTACAATATAGGACGGTTGCATCTTACATCTTACAATATACTAATAGGGGTTACAATATAGGAGTTACAATATAAGACGGTTCCCTATATTACATCTTACATCTTACAATATACTAATAGGGATTATAATATAGGATGGTTCCAAAGGAACCGTCCTATATTACATCTTACAATATACTAATATAGGGGTTACAATATACTAATATAGGAGTTATAATATACTAATATAGGGGTTACAATATAGGACGGTTCCAGATGAACCGTCCTATATTACATATCATGTTGTAATATAAGACGGTTCATTTGGAACCATCCTATATTACTGTTAGTTCACGATAAATAAAATAGGTCGCGTGTCAAACGGGTCGACACGATGGATCACGTTGATTGACACGAACACGACACGATTTTTTGCGTGTCGTTTTCGGGTTGACCCGAAAATGACACGAACACGATAAGACTCGACCCGAACCTGCTAAATTCGTGTTGGGTTCGTATCGTGTTATCGTGTCGTGTCATATTTTGCCACCCCTAGTGCTGATCCTGATACAGTTACTTATAACACCACGACGAATGGTATTTGCCATGACGTACTAGATTGTGCTATGATTCTGACAGGAAAAATTCTTAAGATGGCCTTTGTTCCTAATGTTGTCACAGTTAACTTATTGCTATCCCACTTCTGCAAGCAAAGGCTAGCCAGGAGAGCCTTGATGTGGGCAGAGGAAATGAATCAAGCATCATTTGCTTTTGATAATGTTACGATTAAGATACTAGAAAGTGCCTACTGCAACATTCAAGAAAATGCTGAAATTTTGTAAGAGACATAAGACAAGTCAATTTTTTGAATTTCTCATGCACATCACAGTTGATTACCTACTCTAGATAAAGATCACCTGTGCTTGCTAAAATTGTTGATCAATGTTTTCGCGAGTGTTCTGATATAAGTGAATGATAGTTATATGCTGTTGGAGTCATTAAGCCTCTTTATAATGTTATTGCAAGCCTTCTTTCCTGGCTGCACCAACACGGAGAGGAGATCTATGAATTGAGTGGTTGAAAGGAAGATCAAACCCCATGGTCCCCTTTATTCATGGGCATTTGGTTCTTTTATCTCAGGTGAAGACTTTGGATGCTTTCAAATGCATCCAGTGCTCACACTGTAGTTAATAGGATAGCTCATCCTGGTGCAAGTTCAGTTCATTCAGCAGTGTTACTTAGGAGTTCATCCAGTTATTAGTTGAGAATAATCATAAGCTGCAGTTTGATTACTGTTATTCTCCACCTTTTTGCTGGACCTCCACGCATACATGTTCATTACAGCAAACGGAGCTGAGATCAAACAGAAATCATATTTGTGGTTCTACCTCATGTTTTTGTCAAAAGATATGGCAGCAATATAACATAAGAGTTATGATTCGTGATGGTGGGCCTATGAGCTCCCTTTTCTTATGCTACTGCTGACTGGAATCAGCCAAGATGGATTGTACTCCCAGTGGAAGCCAGGGAATTGAAGTCAACACAGACAGCCAGCAGCATCACTGAAAAGTAATATTCTTAAAGATGGTTTGTAACATTTACTAATTTAAAGATTAGGAAAATTTGATTTTCGAAATAATGATAATAATAATAAATAATATAATACATACATATATATATATATATATATATAAGGTAAGGAAGAGAGAGAGTGCGTTCTCCCTCTTCATTCTTTCTCTCTCTCACGTGAACAGCCACGCAACCCAGCAACAGATTCCTCCACCCTTTGAATAGCCAGAAACGAGGTAGGATTATTCCACCCTTCTCTTTGCGTTAAATTTTAAGTCTTATTAACTTGTAAATGCCGAAAAATGGAGTGATCATATAGTTTCTATAAATAAAAATAAAAAAAATCTTGATTTATTGTTTTTCACTAAAAAATTTGATGAGACGGTGTCAGATTAAGATCTTGACCATTCATATGGAGCATGATGATGTGAGGAAAGGACTCATGAAGTTTGACGGGGATCAGACGGCTAGAGATGCAAAAAATACCCCAAAAACAGTAGGTAAGGGTTTTTAGAAACGAAGCAAAAATCATGAGAAAACAGTAGATAAATGAATGAATTTATGAAAATGGATGGTGGAAATGGAATGACATGAAAAACTGGATACAAAGGTGTAAAAATCACAAAAAATGAAGCACCTGATGTCGCTGGCGACGGCAAACCAGTCCAGTCGTAGTTCCCGGCAACGACGACTTGCACCGGGAAGAAAACAAGCAAACGAGGGAGAGCCACACAGCGCGACAAGTGCACGCCATGCGTGATGCGCAACGCTCCGAATGCGCATCAGTGCTGTTTCCATCCCCCACACGCAGAGCGTGTCCACAGACGCGCACCACACGTGTGCAGATGGCATGAGTCGCACGTGCGGCAGGGCCCGTTTTCTGGATTTTTGGTATTTTGACCCCTTATTATGCATAAAAAACTTGATTTTAGGAGCTACAAATGTCTAAATCACGATCCGAATGAGGCGTTGTGATTGTCTCAACAAAGCGGACCTAGATTTAAAATGAAAACCTAGTTTGGAACAGCCTTTTAATAACCAAACTATTAAACACTATTAAATGACTGAGATTAAGCCGATTAATGGATGATCAGGCTTTAGATGTTGGTAACTGTGATTTACTAAATGAAGTAGAAGACAAAGGGATCATGGAGAAAATGAGAGGCCTAACAATGAATAATGATTTATGGCGTGACAAGTACATCAAGGTATACACCTTGATGTTGTTTACACGTTTGTTTGGGATAGTACGATACTGAGGTAGGTGATTTCATTCATAATTTTTCCATGATGATTTGGTGATTTGAGTTTTGAGGCATGTGATTTATGCTTTACCATATGCATGAGATTGATTTCAGCATGTAGTTTCTCATGTGCATACTATCTTTCGGGTGGTTCTTGCATGCACGATTTCTGACATATTTTCGTGATATTCAATTGCTTATTGGAAATTTGACATGTGGGAGTCGCTCTGTCTTGGTGTTTAAGACTATTGATCCTGTTGTAAGATGCAATTCTTCACCCCGTGAGTGCTTGAGTGCCCGTGAGGGTGAAAGCAAAAGTGGTACGTGTCGGTTTCGTAAATGCCTGAGTGCCTAAGTGCCCGTGAAGGTGCAATAGTGAAAGCGGCTGGTACAGAGAGCAGACCTATATTGCCGTGAGTGTACTTAAGACACTCATAGGACTTGACTGTGTATAATGTTTGATACTTTTGACATACATTCATGTATTTCTACATTTTCTTGGATTATGCATGTCCTGATATCATAGTTGATGATATATTATTTATTTTATAGACTTGGTATGTCCTTCATCGTGTAATTTAAGGCTTCATATTATGTTTGACCAATTTACGGTCTTTATGCCTTGCACCATGTGATTTGTTTTTATTGAGTTTACTTGAATGTATATCACCTACACAAGCATAGCTTGCTGAGGCATTGATTTGTTTTGCAATGCCTCAGAATCAGAGCACGACAGTCAAAAAGGGAAGCAGGCAGATTAGTGTGGAGTTGGACGAGGGCTTGAGGACCAGATACTGTCATATTTAGAGACAGAGTAGTGTACTTTTGTTGGACTGGTATTGGCTTTGTGGCATTCTACTTAGTCGTTGTATATATTGATAGATTAAATCCATAGCACTGTATGGTGTTCATATGCTTATATATAGATAACGTTGTGATCTTGGACAGACCTTGGAGCTTTGGAACTTTCACTATCATGTATCTTTGCAATTGCAAAAATTTCACCGTGATTTTAATTTGTGCGCATGCTCAAAAGAGTTACTTTTGGTTTTGTTTCTTCAATGTGGTTTTGAGGTGAAATAACCATCGGGGTTTTCTTAAATGGTATTTTTCTTGACACTGTGAAAAGTTTTAAATTATGAGTTTTAAGCTCTGGGATCCCATCTATTTTCTATCAATAAACTATTATTATTTTCGTATAAATATAGGAAATAGTATGGCAAAACCCGGGGTGTCACATGGTTAGATAATACAGACTCGTTGAATGGCCTTACCATTCCATAGCTACATGAATCACACATTGTCACTGCTGGTCCTGTCATCAGGTGCTGGGGGAAGCAAGCATTTTATGTTGGATATGCACACTGTATGAGATGAGTTGTACCAAGCAAATACCTGTAAAAATGATGTAGGATGTGGTCATTATCTTGCTAAAGTATCTATGTGCAAGATTTTGATGACCTATTCCCAGTTTGATTTCCTCCAGTTTTACTTTTGAAGTAATGTTTGTTCAAAGCAATTTTGGCCTGAATATGCCACAAACAGTAAAATGTTAATCACTTTCCAGCCATGCTAATAGATGCAAGACTTACAAATCATATGGTTTATAGACTTCATGGTAGTAGAATCAAGTCAGGAAATTGAAGAAATGGTGAATTATAAGGCCACATGACACGTCTAAGAGATCGTCTAATTTCATGAAGAAATGATGAATTCTAAGGGTGCATGATACATCTAAGGGATAGTCTAATTTCATGCCTGCAGCCTTGTACGATTTGGCAGAACACACGCTCACCTGGCTAGCAGCAAACGGAAAAAGATAGCTCCACCTGTTGTGTCTGCTTCATTCATATATCCATTTCCTCTCTTAGGAAATTATAGGTCTTGGACTTGATCCTGGCTAGCCTTTTTTGAGTTACCTGCTGTCCGCTTGGAGGTAAGCCACGAGAAGTCTCTCTTCAGTGTCTTTTTGCCTTGTTCTCTTTGTTCGACAGGTGACACTAGACTCGAAGAGGATGATTACCTTTGTGGTACTGCCCAATTCAGAACTACCTAGAATAAGTGAAGAACATTCTAATTGCAGAATCATGGACAGATGAGTTCAACTGCATGCTATGGAAGCAATACTTTACTGGGATCTTATCTCCTTGAGGAAAAACTTTTGATCCCTCAAGCGCTCTACTGTCATGATTATAAAAGAGAGATGCCTTATCAAATGGTAACTTTCTGGTGCTAGAATTTAAGACACACAGATGGGGAGAACAGAATTTTCTAGTAAAAGTAATTCGTGAAGAAAAACTGAAGGGAATGACCCTTTGTATCTTCTCTGCAAGCAAACCACCCTAGATCGAGGCCATTTCTAGTAGATTAGTCAACCATACATTCAAACTCTTATAAAACCGAAGGATAAATTAATGCTGATATCCTACTAATTATGCGGAGTGGAAGGGCCCTGCTTCATGGTTTAAGAATTGCTAACGAGTTAAGTTTGTCTAATTGCAGATGAAAAGGACATGTTCCGGGTAGTTCAGACAACAAAGAGCCGGAGGAGAATCACGGCAATTTCGGATGATTCTGGAAGGAATGCTTCACCAAATTTCTACAAAATCAAGGTTCACCCTGAATCACCTGTTCAGATAACAAAATAAAATGCAGTAGCTGACTTTCTGATGTCAAGAATTTTCTTCAAGCAGCGGAACAGCAAAGAATGCTGAATGCCCTCATTTTTAGTCTTTTTTGTTATGGATGGACATCTGAGGTATTGGGAGACGGTGCAAAATTTCCTAAGTCTTTTGTCCTCTCGCTTTTTCCTTTTTTTTGACTAGGAAAAGAAAGAAATATTCACCAATCCTGTTATCTTCAGCCAGAGCTTTGTATCAGCAGTAGAATATGTCATCAATACCAGGGCAGAGAAATCAAATATTGAGATGGTACTTTATGAGGGCTTGCCTAAAATTCTAGAGAAATGCCTCACTGGGGCACTACCACATTGCAAAAGCTGGCCCTTCATGTGAACTATCTACACCTGGTTTCGGCTTCTAATGATCACGATTACTATATCAAGCTTACACGCGCAAGTAGGACCCAAGTTAACTGGTTGTGATCCCATGACTTCTTAATCATTTGAACTTTCCACTTGTAGACCACCGATCACATGGATATTATCGGTTGGATTGGTTTGAATTCTGGTCCTTGGCGATTCATAGTGGGTTTACAAACTGGAATGGTCCCACGAGCTCAGTTCTGCACCACATTTTGGGATTGGATAAGCTTCCATCCAGAGAGCCTCTTTCTCTCGAGGTCCAGATTCAATTGCCAACCAAATGATTACTAGCGGTAGCTAATTTCATGAGTGGCCCATCCCTCCTGATGAATTAAAACAGGGAGCTAAGCCTGAGGCAGAGATCTGCTTCTGCAAGAAAGTTCTGTTCAACTGATGAATCACTTGCCTTTAAAATGAAAATGTAAAACAAAGACCCACTTGTGTAATGTGAGAGAGGCTTATAGGTTTGCTGATCAGAAACATTCACTTAATGGGCCACAAAATGGATTTTCAATGCTTTTGACACTGGGTTTGCATCTGTTGCCATAACTGGAGGTACTATTGATTAACAGAACTCTTCCCTTTCTCTTCTTTCCTTGTGCGACTGTTAATGGTTTCAATTTTACATGGATTGAGTGAGATCTTACAGTTGCAGTTATCCTACTTATTTGACATAAAAAATTTGCTCTTTCAATCACTTTGGGCTTGAGAGTGACAATTGATTCAATTGAGTTATGTTAAAACTGGTGCTTAAGGTGTTATCAAGTTCCACGAAAGTGATCTCATCCATCAAATGAGAGAATTGCATCCGCAGACAGCCAGATTCTGCGATTATTTCTTTCAACGATGATTTAATAAAAGAACATGCAACTCTCTCAATGATATATATATAAGTATTATATACAACAGACCAAAAGAAAGCTGAACTTCCTGAATTTGCATTCATGGATGGGGGATCCGAAGGTAGCACAAGTAACTGTATTCTGGAGCACTAGAATGCACGCCTGAAGAGAACCCATCTCTGTGGTTTCAATCACGGGAGGTATATAATTGACGAGAGTCCATCTCTTTTAAGCTTCTGACCTGTCGAATAATGCAAACACAGCATGTCAGCCAAAAACTACGTCTCTTTGGCCCTCTGCATGACCATAAATCTTCGCCTACCAACTGCAGATGCAGTCTCCCTCAGTTTAGCAAGATGAGCCTTTCGCCTTTTCGAATACTCAGAGGCATTATCAATCTGATATGGCTCCTTTCCAGAGTCTGAGTCTGTCTCGGAGGACTCACCTGCTGTCCCTGGACAGCTCCCAGTTTCTGAAATGAGAATGGCTTGCTTCAAAGCATCCACAACCTCGTTCATGGTAGGACGGTTTTTTGACAATTTGGACAAGCAACTGTCTGCTAGTTTGGCAATGTTGCGGGCAGCACTGAGTGGGTACTGACCTGCAAGCCTTGGATCCATTATCATCCTGAACTGCTTACTTTGGATGGGATATTGTTTCACCCAATCCAAAAGCTTCTGTTCAGAACTAGGGCGGTTTCTCTCCAAGGATCGCCTGCCTGTAAGGATCTCATAAAGTACCACTCCAAAGCTCCATACATCACTCTTGGCTGTGAGATGCCCAGTTTCAATGTAGTCAGGGGCTGCATACCCATGGGTCCCAACTACCTGATCACAATATACAGGTTCGTGTATGTGAGAAGGAAGTTGCAAAAGTTGCTGATTGTTTGAAATTTTGAATCTTCGACGGCAAACTTGGATGGGTGGCAAAGACCAAACCACATGTAACTACTTGTGCTTTACAATTTCTGACAGGAAAGCACTGAATTTTTCTATTTTGCAAGAGGGCCATCTAAGCGTCTGACATAGGCTTACTGCCCCTATACTTTGGATGAATGGATTATAGTGGACAAGTTAAATGATTTAACCATCCAACATCACAGAACAAAATTGTAAAGTGGCCAGATTTGTGTTGGCCGTATGGTGAGCTGATGTTTGGTGAAGAAAACCAAATTTCTATTCTATAAATATCTTGAATGACAGTAAAAGCAGAACACATACACATGCATGGTTGATCAAATGGCATTGGAACACATGATAAAAAGGAAAAATATTTGCATAATTGTATCCAGTACGTCTAAACAAATCCCAATTTGCATTTCTAGTAAATATATATTGGAGGACACGATATGCTTATCTGCCATGTAGAACAAATCCTCCTAAATAGGCAAAGTACCTACATCAACTCTTGTTCTTAATGGCGATTGGACTTGAACATACAACCTAGCGTGGCTGTGAACAAAGCTCAATCCAACCGGGACACATGCTCAAACCCAACCTAATGTGAATGGTTGAAATATAAAAGGTTTTCTTATACCACAGATTCAAATGCATTTTTACCCATGAGTTATCCGCAAACAACCTACAATCTAATTCTGGGTGTTGTATATCCACCCCTCCTCAGTTGAAGGCCATTATAATATTAAACAAAAACAGCATTGTATAAATAACTACAATAAACTAGTAACTTCTTCTGATTAAATATACTACCAAAGTAGGGATTCTGCCAAGAAGCACACTCCAGGCCAATGCCAGAATTCATACTCATGTCTATCACCTATATCTGTGCAGCATTGCTAGATCCACCATTGTTACAAAACACTTCAAGTCTTTTCATCCATTCAAACCTTGTCTGACGCCATGGGAGTGAATAAAAATTTGATTCATATCAATCATTAATTCACTCAATGCTATTTCACCTTAGCCAAGTTCTCACCCAAGTCTAAGTTTTCAAACGCTGCCATCTCCTTTGTCATGTATATATGGAGGTATCTATTAATCCTCTTTCTTCTCTCAAAAGCATACTTAATGGAGTAGAGGATCTTGAGCACATCAAGAACCAAGCATTGAAAAGTCATAAATAATAAAAGATCGAAGGAAAGACCAGTCAAATAATGCCTCCATGAAAGGTTTCTTAGCAAATAATCACAAAATTCACATGGTTTGGATATTTCGTGCAAGAGATGCATACCATTGTGGTTACATGAGTGTGCCCAGCTGATGGCCCCTCCCTAGCAAGCCCAAAGTCTGACAGCTTAGGCTTAAACTCCCCATCTAATAGCACATTTGATGCTTTAAAATCCCTATATATCACCTGCTCAATAATCAGCACAAATAAATTACTTGTGGAAAAAATAAAGAAAAGAAGAAAATGCTAGTATATCCAATATAATATGGAGACCAACATAGACAATTTGTAGCGAGATGCAAAAACAAAGAAACAGTTCAAGAAATTAATTAAATTCAAACTCTCCTCTTGTGATTTAATTGAATTTAGCCTTTGAAAACAAATTATTTAACTGGATTTCACTAGCAGCTAACCAGCATCATAATGGAGTTCTTATGGTAGGTCAAATGTATCATTGCAGAACTAGGAGATTTTGAGGAATCAGTTTTCCTAGGGTAATTCACTTGATCTACTCACTTAAATGTCTGTGGAAATATCTGATGGTCACAGAAATGGAATTAAACTTCATGTCCTTGTTGTCATTTACCATAACTTCAAGCTTTAATTTGCAGTATTACCAAGTTACCAAAAGAAGAAACACAGGATTTATTAGTCCATCGATTCCCATAAGCTTCTACTACTAGGGCAATGTCAGGGAAACTTTATCCTAATGTATCTCATGCTGCACAATGGATGTGCAACCACGACTAAGTATGACTCTCCAATTGCCACAAATTTGACAGTATCACCCCATAAGTTCATGACTATAAATATAATGAGACCTGGTGCAGGGATATAATGCTGCATAGCACATTGAAACTACCTTGTTAGAGGATATTGGTATATTAGGAGTCAATTGTCGCCAAGAATGCTGAGCTGATTTAGGAAAATTGATTACTGTAATCATCATTACAGTTCACAAAAAGCTCTTCCAATTCAACAATCTCTATTGCCTGATTACCAAAGAGCAGTGCTTCATGACAACTGCCCACCTCATATTAGACAACAAGGCATCTTAGCTGAAAATTGCTTCATCTGGCAACAGCTAGATTGCAGGTTTAAGTAGTCTCACCTTTAAAAATTGATTAAAAAAGAAGGATCAAATGTCTATGAAGAGCACCCCTTACTAAAAATTAAACCCTGTGCAATTGGATTTAATCTGAAGACTCTTGCTTATGATTTATTGAACAAAACTTAATGAGTAAAGAAAAACCATTCTAAAATGAAAGTTTCTCTATAGTTCATCATGAATTAGCCTAGTTGTACTGCTTTCTTTAATCATATTCTGAAAATTAAGACTTTGGTCAGACAATCATAACCAGCTATGTCAAGCCAGTCAACAGGCAAATGCATTATCACGAGATACAACCTATATTTTGATAATATTATATGGTTTGTGTGTTTTCCTTTTTTGGCAGGCAAGCTGGACTTTTATTGGATAATCAGTAACCATCAGTGCCTCAAACCAATGCCGTAAGCACAAGAGAGGCCCTTCTAGCACCGTTGCGGTAGGAGGCCTTAGCTCAAGTTTAGGTGATATTTCATTACTTCTTTCTTTTGGTTTCTCGCAAGTGAAAACTGATATATGGTGACAGTCACCAACACTGGTTAATCGGACAGTTTGGAGGACTACCATATCAAATGACCCATACATGGGAGATTGTGACAACATTTAAGACCTGCAAAATCATCAAGACTGGATAACATGCAAATCTACTGCTAACAAATAGAATTCTTATGAAACAAAGGCCTAACAGAAGATCCGGTTTCCGAGAAGATACCTGGACTTCCAACCCTTCGTGTAAATAGGCCAATCCTTGTGCTGCTCCTAAGACAATCTGTAGTCTTAAATTCCAAGGCAGAACTGGCAAAGCCCTGTTGAACAAATGTTCTTCCAGGGTCTTGTTAGGAATGAACTCATATACTAACAGCCTTTGGATCCCTCTTTCACCATCTACAGCACAATATCCGACAAGCTTTACAAGATTTGGGTGCTCAACAACAGCAAGAAATTGAACTTCTGCCACCCATTGTTTATGCCCCTGAAAGAATGAAAGAAAAAGAAAAGGCTAAGGCAAAATTTTGCCATTCAAATGAAGCAACCTTGATGAAATGAAAGCATATTTTCAAATATTGTTAGTCTTCCTTCAGGTATGAGTAGCAAAACAATCAAGTAAATCACATAAGAACACTCTATTAACACAGAGTCAATCATGATGGAAAAAAGAACAGAAGTTTTCTGAAAGGCAAGCATCACCATTCACCTATGCGTTAAGTCAGAGTGAAGTGTAGAAAGATAATCAAACAAATGATAACTAATCAAGATCAGAACAAAAATGGATAAAGAAAAAATATATATATTTCAATACTCTTCCTCTATTTGAGAATGTCTCCATAGGCTTCATACATATACCAAAGACCTTCTGCAGAAAGGTTTATAATGGTGGTGATTTGCTACAAGCATTGATCTCTAGAGAAATGAAAACCTTAATGGATCAATGAAGGATAACTTTCACTCGTTGCGACATGCTTGCACAAGAAAGGAAATCCCAAAAATTTCTTCCAGTTTCTGACTAAAGAAGCTCTACATTTTTGTTGGAGGTAGAAAAGTATATTATGCAAGGATTCAATTACATAGATGAGTTATCCTAATAGTAGGGATTAGAGCCTTGAAGGCATTGGTACACAAACACAATGACCCATAAACAAACCTAGCCCATTAAAAATAAATGCCACAACACATGAAAACATTTTAAAAGGTTATATTCTCCTGTGGTCCACCCCTTTCCCAGACCCTGCATATGCAGGAGCTTAATGCAACAGGCTGCCCTTTTTCTTTATATTCTCTTGTCCTGGTAAGTCAAAGAGGCCCATTAGCTGTTTCTCGTAGCAAGTAATAAAATTGGTTAAATATTCTACTCCAACCTGGAATTGCAGTTATTACTCAACTTCCTCTTTCCTAGGTGATAAAGGCCAGCGACAGAGCCACAAACAGCAAGCCCGATTAGCAACTGAAGTATGTTTGATGCAGAGAATAAGAACAAGGTATGTCATGGTGCTTCAATCATAGCTGGTTAGGGTGTAAGAAATAATGATTTGTATATCAAGTTCTTAGTTAACTAACAAGCTCTAGGGTGGAAGAAACAATGATTTGTATATCAAGTTCTTAGTTAACTAACAAGCTCTAGTTAGGCAAAGATGGTCCAGACAAACTGTAATGTCTCTGTAGTTCTGGTGATAGCAGCTCATGAATTTCTGAAGATCCAATTCCTTTGTTTAGAAAATTACATTATAATGGTAAATTCTCAATGGCAAAGAGCAAGCTATATTTCCTGTACCCTGTATGTAAAATCTGAGCTTCATTTTTTGTTCAGTTTGTCATTGTTCTAGATCATTATTTCCAGGCCATTGAGACCATGGTATGATAACTAAGCATCATATAACAGCTAAAATTATGTACTAACTTATGGTAAGAGAGGTTAAAGATGCATCAGGTGCAATGACAAGAAAACGCTACTGGAATTGAAGTATAAATAAAAGACCCATCCCCAGTCTTCTATCAAATTCCAATGCAATTTCCCATTCTTTCTGATCAGAGAACACCAGTAAAGGAAGGAGATCAACTAACCTGCAAACCATTCTTGTTGAGCATTTTTATGGCAACCGGAATTGGTTCCCCATCACCATCAGCAGGCTTCACAAAACCTTTATAGACACTTCCAAACCCGCCTTCCCCAATCTTAAGTAATCGATTAAAATTATTGGTGGCGTTCCTGAGCTCTGAGAATGAGAAGACATGCAAATTGTGCGCCTTTTCCTCATATAAAGCCGGTAAGCTACGGGGTGAAGATTCACTGACGGCTGCACTTGTAGATTTGGTCGTCCGAAATGAAGATTTGCTCGGATTTACATCATTTGAATCATTAGATTTTCCTCTCTCCTTCAGTTCCGGAGCTGATTTTTGCTCTCTGGTCCTGGATTTGTCCTTAAAATAGTAGAAACACTTCATTCTGCCAAACAAGCCGAAAACTCTTCTAGCCCAAAGGTTCTTAGCTATCTTTCTCATTCAGTTTCATCCATCTTTTGTACCAGGCAGCAGCTACTTTCTCCAATTGTGGGTGTTATCCGAAATCAGTTGATTTCAGGTTTGAATCAACCATCACAAAGAAGCAAAAGAACAATGGGAGAACAAAAACAAAGCTCCACGAGATGGGGACTGATGCAAGACAAAGACTAGGAGAAAATTCAAGGGGGATGTGAGAGAAAGAGAGGCGAGGGGATTCAAAGAAGAAGCTGGAATATGGCAGAAGGAAGGGCAACGAAACAACACCCAGAAGACAAAACAAGTGATATGATGTATAATCAGGGAAAGGACGAAAACCCAGGCCCCATATGAAGGGAAAGGATAAGAATCCCTGACCGAAACCAACTTCAGCAGAAAAATAATTGCAATAACAAGAGCAAATCCCAGTAACCCAGATAGAAATCCAAGCTAAAAAAAACCCAGACGGGAAATGAACTCAAAGACAGAACCCAGAACTGAATTAAATGATAAACTGCTAAAGACCGAGAAGAAAAACGGAAAAAAAAAGAAGCTAATGACAAGAGTAAGATGTCTGGTTTTACCTGAAACAAAACCCAGAAATCACTAAATAAATAGCTGGTAAATGAAAGACTGATCTTATCTTGCAAAGCGAGATGGAATTCGTTGATTTTATAGGTTTTCTTACCTGCTTCGGTTCCCGTTTTTCTTACTCGTCTGAATTTCGTTCGAACGACGGTAAGCTATTGTTATTCCTGGTCGACGGTGACCGTTACAAGACCCAAGTCTCATCATAAGCGAGCACAAGTATCCAATTTCCATGAGTATGCTAGTCCTCATGCTACCTATTTTGGTAGTCTACCTACCTCCACCCTACACGTGGCATGTCTAGGATGAATAGATCCCACATTTGGCTTTGGACTGAATATATCTCATCATTGACTGACCGAAAGATCCTAACCATTGAGTTATTCACCATTAGATGGGCTCCAGTTCTTCTACTCGTCAATTTCCAATCACAATAAAATAGCTTCACTAACTTGAAATTTTGCTTATTTTTCTGCATCCCCCATTTAGGATAAGCACAAATTATTCAGATAATTTACAGTAAAGAATTATTATTTATTCAGTCCTTGAGTTTTGATAACCTAATTACGGTTACAAGAGTCTTTAAATAATTAAGAAATTAAAATTTCGTACGTCTTTGTGGATTCCATGCACAGTTACAAAGTTTGGAGCCAGAAATAAGTTGGCAAGGCAAAAAGATTATAAAATTCATTACCAAAAATGTGGATTTGAATCAAAAATTTAAGAATTTGACAAAATACTTAAAGCTATAAAAAAATAGAGACATTTTTTTAAATTCAATTATTCCGAGGATTTTTTAAATATAATTGTATGTTATGAATAATTAAAGCTTTTCCCATTCTTGTCTACGTGGACCCACTTATTTAATGATCCAAACCGTGTATTAAATAGGCCGTTGTATGGACGGCCCATACACCGACATTCACACGCATATGACTAGGCTTTAAATTAAACTACAAGCATCCGTAAGTAAAAGGCTCAGAATCTTCTAAAGTGAGGGCAGCCTTCTATGTCTATTTCCCCCTATTTGATCTCATCCGTTAGATTGTGCAATTCTGATCCAAAGGCTCCCGTTGAATTAGGACGGTTTAGGCAACAGAACCACCAAATTTCAATAGCCCGAGGACTACCCTGCTTTCTGTCTTTTCCCTTCTTTTAATTGGATGGAGAGAGATTTGGATTGAGGGGGAATCGATGAAGATGAGATGGTCCTGTCTGTGTCATCAATGTGGGGGTGAACGGGACTGTCAGACTCTGTTAAATGAATCTATGAACTGGCCCACCAAGGGAATTCTAGAAATCTTCAACCATTGTTTAATCAAAAGAAGATGTAGTCTTCTCACAGCCATTGGATCAAAAATTAAAAACAAATTACTTGCAAATCACTCAAGTCGCCATTGAATTTTGTCTCCAACTGTGTTGCCAAGGCCCAAGTGCACCTTTTTTTATTGCCTTATAAAATTAAAGGGGAGCCTTGGCGCAACGGTAAAAGTTGTCGTCATGTGACCTTGAGGTCACGGGTTCAAGACGTGGAATCAGCCTCTTGTAAAAATGCAAGGTAAGATTGCCTACTTTAGGCCATTGTGGCCCGCTCCTTCCCCAGACCCTGCATAGGCGGGAGCTTTGTGCACTGGGGCTGCCCTTTTATAAAATTGAAGAAATTCATGGAATTTCCTCAAAATGATAGATAAATAATTAACTATTTTTATTTATTTATTGAGTTAAAAAAAAGGCAATTTTTCCTCAATTGCCTTGTTTCCAAGTGTTAGGTGGCTTTGACCACGGAGTCTTTGCTTCCTTTATTTTCGTGTTTATTTATTAAAGAAGGCGTTGACCATGTGCTGGGCCTTTTGGCTGCTGGGGTGGAAAAAAGGCCAAAAAAGGAGCCCAAAATAGCTAAGCAAAGAGTCATCATCAGCTCAGCTGGTTTCTGTCGATCCAAGCCGTCCATTAGGTGGGGTATACCCCGGATTAGAAGAAAAATGTGTGGGCAGTTTGGCGTGGGAGTAACAGACCATGGATGAACTTATTAAGGATAATACCGATTATGACCAAGCATATGATAAGATCAAAGAGTGAAGGGTGAAGATTAATTCGAGGTGGGACCAATGAAGTTATGCAAGTAGACCTGTGCCCCACTGAGATTATGTCAGTCGTCGATCGGATAGGCTATGCCTTAAGATTTCCCCACTGGATTATCCTAACCACAAGGCTCAAATTGGAGCCATGTAATGTTGGAAATATAGAAAACTTGTCCAAAATTTGACTTAGCTTAGAATCATGTGCTAATGTGCGTTTTTCTCAAAGATAGTTTAAGTCTCCCAATAAATCTAAGGGATGTAACAGCTTTATTATCGCGATTCAACTAATCCAAACTCAATTTGCACCTCGACTGAGTTGTACAATCAGAATCAGTTTGTATTTTTGTCTCCTAAATTTAAATGCTTTGTAAATCACAAATGTAATGTAAATCCTAATAGATATGAAATATAGACCAATGCTCAAAAGTGACTATAGATATGGGCTATAAAATGTGCACCTAGCAAATATCTAATGCATTATAAATAAGTTAAAGAGATGTCAAACTCAGGTCGCAAAATGGGTACCCAAAAACCTCCAAAGCCAAATACTCAGAAGATTAATATGGATATGAACTGCAAAATATGGCCTAATAAATATTCGTTAATATTCACAAGTTAAAAAGGCGTTAAAGTCGGGCTACAAAATAGCACATCCAATAAACTTCTAAAGTCTAATACCCAGAAGACAACTTTAAAAACCCAACACCCGTGAGAGAGCCAAAAAGATACCAAATAGGGGCTGCAAAATGTGCTCCCAATAAGCCTCTAAAGCCCAGCACCCAAAAAGGAACAGAGTAATGTATGAAACAAACAAACTCTAAAAGAGAGAGAGGGAGATAGTATCTCAAATGTCAACAAATTCTAGAAAGTCGGAAACTAAGAGCCACAAGAAAAGAGAGGATTTGATGCTAGGAATGGACATTCCATAAACAACGTGGGATTTACTAGTTCATATTTCTTGTACAGAGATGTTACTCTCTTTTTCCGGACTATTGATCCTTGTGGTCCCCCCTTCTCGGACCCCACATACTTGGGAGCTTCAGGTACCAGGGCTGCCCTTTAGAAGACATATTACTCTAGTGATGCAGGACTAGTAATCTTTGGCCTAAAAACAAAACCAAGATGTGGGGGGCAGCCTCAGTGCATGAAGCTCCTGCCTATGCAGGGTCCTAGGAAGGGGTAGACGACAAGGGCCTATAGTAAGCGGCCCTATCTTGTATTTTGCAAAAGGCCGATTCCACGTCTTATGTGAAGGCCTAGGTACCCCGTAGATGGGAGACGGCTGAGGGACAAAGAGTTAGTCTCACATAGTTAAGGAAAAAGTTGCTTGGCTGTTGATAAGAGTAGTGTGCAACTCTACTTACAACAAGGCATTTTTCCTGAGAAACCGGAGAAGAACAAAACCGTGAGGGAGCTGGTTGTATGGGTGACTAGTTTCTTAGAGCGGACAATATTGTTGTAGGTGAGAGCCACTAGGCTGTTACAGATGGTATCTAGCCAACTCCTGACCCAGTGTTTGGCTGGTCGCACGCGGGTGCCTAGTTTCGTGATTAACACACGGGGACGCGTGTTCCCTAAAGATGAAAGATGTGAAGGCTTAGGTACTCTGTAGATGGGAGACGGCTAAAGAACAAAGAGTTAGTCCTACATCGCTAAGGGAAAAGTTGCTAGACTCTTGATAAGAGACCGAAGAATAAAACCATGAAGGGACTGGTTGTATGGGTGGCCAATTTCCCAAAACGGGCAATTTTATTGTAGGTGGGACATCAGCGAAGATTTACTTTATTTGAATGGCATTAGCAAGAAAAATGCAATCTGAAAGCTAATGAATGTAACATTGACTCAAAAAAGCAAACAAGATGATTAAGGTGTAAGTAAAAGGAGAGAAGAAATGGAAAAGTAAAGGCATAACTGAAGTGGAGAAACAGTAGAATGTGTTTGGGCTCATAATCAAGATTAGGTAAACCCCTTATTAAAAGGACAACCCCGTAGAATATGCATTCAAACCCACGGTCAGCAATGAATTCTCCCACTCCATTGGTTGGCTCTCACTTTTTCACCCTCCATATATCACTTTCCTGTTCTTGATCATCTAAAGTAAACTAAGAGCATGCTTCCCTAGCCTACATCTAGGCCCTGTCTTGTTGTGTCTCCACTAAGCATAGGATTAATCATGATTAGGTAGTCAAATTACTTTCAACAAAATCTAACTTTAACCCTGCGATCAAGGGTCAATTGAGATCATAATCCATTAAAGTTCCACTGTTCACCATTTGGGTTTCATCTAAATTACCCAGACTAACTTTTTAAGCACATATTTCTACCAGAATAAAGGGTAGCCCTGGTGAACGAAGTTCACACGTAGTTTAGATTGGCTGGACAACAAGTTTCATGTCCGTTGGACATTTTTAGCCTATCTTTCTTTACATAAAAATTCACCGACTATCTATTTTTACTAATTTTTTCAAAGATCCAAAACAAGTAGTTAGGACCGTCCAAAAGGATTGACTTCTCGCGAGTTATCTATTTCTCATATTCTAAACATGTGATTGACTTGGACGTTTGTGAAAATGTTTTACATGCATGGAAAAAGTAGCACCATGTACCTAATGAGCATCTTGTCGTAGGGTTGCAATTTCACCTGTGCTAAAACAGTACAACACTTGTACACAACTCCCTTGCTTGGCATAAGTTAGCCTTCAACACATCACTCTCACCTACTAGGGTTACACTCCGTCACCCACAAAAGCAATGAGAGGAACTCAGAAGGGAAACTCTCCCACTATATTGAGTTTAATCAAAACTGATATAATTACAAATGAGGAGCTAACCCCTATGTATACTTGCTCTCCTCCATTCACTTCCTCAATGAATAGTCCAGATTATTACAAATGTCAACCATCTAACGGATGAGGACTATCTTAGAATTCTCTCAAAAAAACTCTACACAAATATCTAAACTTCCCTCTTTCTAGATATTTACAAGGAATTTTCCAGAAACTAGGCTTTCTAGAATCAGGCCTTCCAGTATAGGTCTTCAACAACGGGCCTAAGTCCCTTAGGCCATATTCACACTCTAAGTAAGCCTTTCGTAGAGCCTACAAGCACATGTCCGTGACAATCTGCTATGAAGAATGATGAAAATGAAGAAAAATCTACACCAATAAATTAATACTAAATGGTACCGGCAACCTCTTTCTTTTGATAAAGCGTCTGCTGTTCATGGCTACGTGGGACTATAACCACCTTAATTAGCTTAGATGAAAGAATATATGATTGGAGTGCTATTATTAAAATAAGGGACAGAATCACGGAATATATCATTTTCCTAAAGTAAAAACCAAATCACAATAATAAATATTTTAAGTTCATAAAAACATCTTATCAGAATTCAGTATATCTCCTGAGTTTGGTCTTAACAGTGACTAACCTTTTTAAAGTGTGTTGTCATTTTTACCAAGAAATATTTGTGGTCTAATTCAAATATATTTGTCCATTTTCAGAAATCTTATATTCTGAGCATAAACAACATTTTCTTTTTATTCATTTACAGGGTCAATCTTATAATTTACTTCTTTTTTCAATTTTGGAGTTGTGCCTAGAAGAATCCAAAGGAATGATTGATTATTAAGGTCATATTTCCCCCAAAAGTCATGCAGAAGTAAAAGGGCAGCCCCATTGCACAAAGTTCCTGCCTATGGAAATAGCAAATTGCAAAATGCAAGTTAAGTATGCGTACCTTTGACCCTTGTGGTCCGTCCCTTCCTTGGACTCTGCATATGCAGGAGCTTTGTGCACCAAGGCTGCCCTTTACTTTAGATGCCAACTTATAGAAGGGAAGCCTTGGCACAACGGTAAAGTTGTCGTCGTGTGACCTTGAAATCATAAGTTCAAAGCGTGGAAACAGTCTCTTGCAACTCTACGCCACCACAAGTAACATCTGTTAGAATCGATTCAATCACAGATACAATCAAAGACAAGGAGATTTATGTTCAGCCTGCGTTCACGGGAGAGGAAGATTCCACTATCATTTGATTAGATTACATGGGTGAGGATTAGCAAATATAAATAAAAAAACATAAAAAGACCATTTATGTTTCCATTTTAAATCTCAATTTTCACTTTTTGTCCCTCTCCTTGAAAATTTCATTGCTCTCTCTCTCTCTCCCCCCCTACTTAAAACACCTCATATGATCTTCTATTTCTTTCTCCATTTTTTATTCAGTCTGTTCTTTCTGAGGTGCCGGGTTTACAACTTAATATTGAGGTATTCTATTGAGATCTGCAGTTCTTACTCGCTTTTCATTGAGGCTTGAAATTTTCCCTGTCTATTCAGGGAAATTTATATGATTGGAAGCACCTTAATTGATGCCACAACCAAACTCCTCTTATTAAATTCAAGGCTCACCCGGGTTTATTTTGATTTTAGCTTCAGAAAACTAATGATATTCTTTCTTGTTCAATGTGATTATTTAAGTAACTTGGTTGGTTATGATTAATTTGTTTAACAGCTAATTGATCTGGAAGTGTTTGATGAATTTTATGAGCTTCTGGAGATTAATATTTTGAGAATTGTTAAGAGAACTTGACTGGTTTGATGCTTGGAGTTAGCACCTTTTTATGTTCTGCTCACCTATAATGAAAGGGACGAGTATTGGTAGTATAAAGGGGCAGCTCCGGTGCACGAAGCTCCCTCGGGGTCCATGAAAGGGACGGACCACAAGGATCTATAGTAAGCAGCCTTACCTTGCATTTTGCAAGAGCGTGATTCCATGCCTTAAACCCATGACCTCAAGGTCACACGACAACAACTTTTACCGTTGCGCCAAGGCTCACGAGTATTGGTAGTATCTTACTGCATAATTGGTTTCGGCTTTGTTTGATCTCAAAATACCAACCATGATGTTATTTTTTTGAATGGCACCACAATGATAATTTGTGATGGCACTTGTGTAGATTGGTGGCAAAGTGACTGTTGGAAATCTGGCAGCTCTGTGCCATTATTTTCAAGCTTGTACCTGACAACAATTGTGTTCGCCCCGGTAGAGTTGTCATCGCGTCATCTTGAGGTCACGGGTTCAAAGCGTGGAAATAGCCTCTTGCAAAATGTAAGGTAAGGCTGTATACTATTGACCTTTGTGGTCTGCCCTTTCCACGAACCTCGCATGCACGGGAGCTTTCTGCACCAGGGCTGCTTTTTTTCACCTGTCAGCAATTCTATTTACAGTTGACTTTCTTTGAGCACTTGGATGTTTGATGCAAGAACTCAAAAACTTTTTAATTCAATGTGACATCCTATGATTTGAACCTCTGAGGCGTATATATATGGTTAAGAAAGCCAATCTAAAGTACTGCATCATGATTCCTTTGTGCAAGTGTACTGCATCATCGCAATGCATCCCAATTCTAGCTAGTGATAAACTACATAAACTGTAACATCGCGTGGACATGAAGAGCAGCTTTTGACAATGCATCCCAATTATATCTAGTAAAAATGGGTAGCCTGGGTGCACAAAGCTCCTGCATATGCTGGGTTCGGAGAAGGGGCTAACCACAAAGTTCAATAGTACACAGCTTTACCTTGCATTTTGTCAGAAGCTGTTTCCACACCTTAAATCTGTGACCTCAAGATCACATGACAACAACTCTACTATTGCGCCAATTATATCTAGTGATAAACTAAATACAGCAGGTGGCCATTGGAAAGCGTGGAACCAGATTGCAATATGACTTCTGAGTTAAAGGAGTCAACTAGCTTACTCCTGATTTCATTGGTTGATCTGAGCCGACCTGAATTTGAGGTCTGTTCCAGAGACATAGAGGAGATGTTGAAGGCCAATCACCATTCAAAAAATAATAACAAAACTGTGCAAGTGTATAAGGATGAGCTCAATTCAATCACCAGATTTGTCAACTAAAAGGGTAGCCCCGGTGCACGAGGCTTCCACCTATGTGGGGTCCAGGGAAGGGGTGGATCACAAGAGCCTATAGTACGCAGCCTTACCTTGTATCCACGCCTTGAACCTGTGACATCAAGGTCACACAACAACAACTTTTACCATTGCACCAAGGCTTCCCTTTCCACATTTATCAACTCAGGAGGTAAATAATATAGGGCAGCTCAATGCGCATGTATGATCCTATTTGGTCTGGTTTTTATATAAACAGTATTATAAACTTTCTCCATGTTTTCATTCTGGACAGCTTCTTTTCTCTTCTTCTTTGATTGATTGATATGCTTTTGTTCACCTTTTCCTTAGTGTGCTGATGGTGTTGTTTGCTTGCTTTTCTCCTGTCATGACTACCAATGTTTTACCATGTGTTAGTGTGTGGGCTATCATCTGTAGTCCAAGTTCTTTGATAGGTGTGTCTTTTTCTGCAATTTATCCATAGCTTCTGTTTTATGTTAATGACTTTCTGAGGTATAAGGTGTGGAAACAGCCTCTTGCAAAATGCAAGGTAAGGCTATGTACTTTAGGCTCTTGTGGTTTTTCCCTTCCTCGGACCCTGCATAGACAAGAGCTTGGTACCCCGGGGCTGCCTTTTTGTACTTTTTGAGGTACAAGCACTTTACTCTTACTTTAACATATTTCTTCTTTTTCTCTTCTTCCCCACAGCTCTCCTTTGTATGAGCATGTTGCTATGCTTGGTAGTTTTATGTCTTCATGGTCTGCCATGATTAAAAATGATGAAATGTACAAAATAGTGTCTAGAAGTTTGGAATTTGCATATGACAACTAAGAAACATATCTAATTTTGAAGGTGAAAAAGCTCTCAAAGTACTAGCAACCTTTGTAGATGGGCAACACTGACAGTAGCTGAACTTTGTACATCTCTAAGCTAATTTCACATCAAATTTTAGGCTGAGATTGACTATTACTGGAAGAACGGGTGCATTTCTCTGCCTACCTTTGAAACTTGAGACCCTGATCTGATCTATTATTAACTGCTCACCTCTGTTTGTGTGAAGGGGAGCTTTGGGTCAACGGTATAGTTGTTGTAGTGTGACCTTGAGGTTATGGGTTCGATGCGTGAAAACATCTTCTTACAAAATGCACGGTAAGGCTGCGTATTCTAAACATTTCAGTTCTACCCCCTTCCCAGATCCCACATACACAGGAGCTTCCCGCACCGGGCTGCCCTTTTACTTGTGCGTGTGTGTGTGTGCGTGTGTGTGTGTGTGTGTGTGTGTGTGTGTGTCTGTCTGTCTGCATGTTCATGTTCATTTCCAGATATCTGCTTGATTGCTGCAGAGGGGAGGGAAAGTTGCTTGGAGTCGTAGGTGTGTTTCCCAAGTTCAAATCCCATTCCTGAACTTGCTTTGATGTGCTGATGCACCTGCAGGGATTAGTCCCAACCCACCATGGTGGAGGTTGGGGAGACCCTGTGACATCAGAAGAAAGAAGAAAGAAGGATATATGCTCCACCGAGTGGCTACAGATGTTAAACTGTTGAGCAGTTCTTCTATGTTCATTTGCAAGAAATCACAAGTCCTGGCACACAACAAATTGCTGAGAAGGTGTTATAGTGCAAATACATGAGGGCTTGTTCCTTCACATGCCAAGTTGTATGGCTATTTTTTATATTCAAAATGCTGCTCTTTTTCCATTCCAGGTATTAGTATGCACCAGAAACCACAAATAAGACAGGACGGCAGCTAAGAGCTTTAGCCAGTAGCTAAACAAACTGAAACATGTTTGGTTCTCACATAATTTCTTGGATCCTCTATCTACTTGCGGATGAGGGTTTCTCAAGAGATCACCCTTCTCCAGGTATTTTATGTGAGTATCCCAATGCATGATGATCATGAGAACTTTATATGAACTGTAAAGAGCTATACTATTATTAAATAATAGATGAGTAAACAATAAGCACAAAAATGCTGCATCTGCAGCCACAAGGATGCTGATACATTTTTCATTGTCTGTGGAATAAAATCTTTAGGAAATGCATGCAAATATTTCTGCTCTTTTACGAGGCGTTCACACAACCATCACCATTTTTCTCTATTGATGGACTGTAATAATGATAGTGCTTAACTGCATTTTGACTTGGTTTTACTGAATCAAGGTCAGGTTCCAGGTTTCTGCATATCTTTCTGTTCTTTCTTTTATATATTTAAATTTTAAGAATTATTTTCAAAATTGTTTCTATCCATGAATTGGCAACTTCTTTATATGTGATCACAGTAATAATGAAGTCAGCTTCCTGTAATTCCTGCTGCACTATAATTCCCAACTTTCAGTGGTTTCCTGTAGGATGTTCAGTTTTCCTACTCCAGCATGCTTACAAGAATGAGGCCTGCAGAGGACAACTTGCTGGTTAACTGAAAAGATTATTGTTACCACTTTGAGAGCAGGTTGTGTTTGATATGGCAGCCCATCGATGCTTCATCCCATCCCAAACTTTATGGCCTCATAAGTCGATGAAATAGTTCTAACTTTAGAACCCTCTAGCCCTATAGTTACAGAACAAGCATTTGGTTATTCAGTCTGTCTAAATGACATTAAGAACCTCCCCTTTTGTTCAAAGAATCAGGTGCAAAAAGGAAGTTGTACGCACAAAGCCCAAAAGCTGAACAGCAAACCGGGGAACCAACAAAATTGAAAGCTACAGAAGAAGCTGAACAGCAAACAGGGAAAACCAACAAAATTGAAAGCTACAGAAGAATTTATGCATCTATATAAGTCCCTTTCTACTAGATCATAGTGGATAAGATGAAAATTGAACAAGAAAGACAAGACAGAGATCACTGGCAAGTGTAGAATTTCTTTCTTTTTCCTTCATATTTAAGAAATAAAGAACTAAAATTTGCACTGCTTTTGTTGATATCATTTAGGAGTAGAAAAGAAAATACATAACATGGGGCTTGTTTTTATTGGGATTCTTTAGCAGCTTTTTTTTTTTTTTTCTTGTTCTAGCAGCACTTTTTGATATCCAGCTTCTTTACTTGCAAATTCTGATATAATGTATAGTTCTTTCAGTTTTATTAGGAGTGATGGCGCCTTGATACTCTAAAGGGCAAGCAGCAATGAATTAAGACCAATGGAAAGAGATGTGTTCTTGGCATTCATGAAGAACAAAACTTCTATAACATGATTCAAATTCAGAGTGGGAGTTAGCAAGAACAAACTTGGAAAGAGAAGTGCTTGCTGGGCTTCATGAAGAACAGACTTCCACAGCATGATTGAAGCTCCAATCATGGCAAAAAGGTTGCAGCTGCTTGGGGACAACCGGTTTGTGCACAAAACCGATTATACACAATTGAATGTGATATCTTGTATTAATGTATCAGTACTGCAATTCAGTGTGGGAGTTCTCAATAACAAACTTGGAAAGAAAGTGCCCGCTGGCATTCATGAAGAGCATGATTCCAGCTCCAACTACTGTGAAAAGGTTGCAGCTGATTGAGTACTAGACAACTGGCTCGTGCAGAAGACCAGTTATAGAGAATTGAATGCGATATCATGTGTGACTGCATCAGGTCAGTGTGGGAGTTGGCAAGAACATATTTTGTTCCATGAAGAATTGTATCTCTGAATCAACTTTTTATGATTTTCCTGTATCAGGATTCAGGACCACAATTCATGAGAAGTGTCAAATATACATAAATCTGTTGTCGTCCTACTTTTCCTCGTACCCTTTTTGGAGACTGTAATGGCATTTAATATTGAGGTCATGGGTTCAAAGCGTGGAATCAGCCTCTTGCAAAATGCAAGATAAAACTGTATAGTTGGCCCCTTCCCCGGTTCTTGCATACGTAGGAGCTTGGTGCACCGAGTCTGCCCTTTTAATGGCATTTAACAGTTTGAGGGGCGTTATCATCAAATAAAACAGACTCCGCTGAATGTCCTTGTCTGGATCTATGGTGTTGATCAGCTTCAGCGATGGATCTGCCCATCCCTGCCATTAAACTTGTAAGAGCATCAATAGGCTTCCCACATGGTTTGGTCAAAAGCCAAACGGATATCTCATCCACAGGATATAATCCAATTGCCATAATTTTTAGTCTAGGAATATCTGAAGTCAGAGAAATAAGATGAACGGCAGGATCGCCAAAGATGGCGCTTTTACGTACAGCTGGGGCACCAAGTGTTGGGCCCTAGTGTAACCATTGAGATGTTAGAAGTTAAGAAAGGGTTGGAAGACAGTGGCTGGCTGTCACGCTCTTTGCTAACAGCCACTTTTTGGGCCACATTTACCAGGTGGACACGATTAAATTATTAATCTAATGAATGATGGGAAATCCGCCCTATTGCTGCTGATTTGACCACGATCAGATGATCTCGGATCCTTGATTCATGATGATGCAAAAATGGAAACCTTTAGTTTTTGTTAAACTCTATCTTGTGGATCACATCTACTCAGCATTGGACCAGAACCATGTTGATGGTCTCCAAGTTAATTGTTCTAATGGCACAAACAATTGCCCTTTTGAGACTGAGAATGTATGGTTTAGATCAAATGCTAAAAACAAATGGTAAAAAAACTTGGACCAGTGAGGGTTAGGCACTGGCTTGGTTTTCAACTTTTCAATGCTAGTTATTCAATTACAGAAGCAACCCTATAAGCTTGTGCTTTTGCATCTCTCCAAAAATGTAGTCACGGTAAGATTTTGGTTTATTTAATTATTAAATATTCTCAAATATACCAAAGAATAAAGTTAAATTAGTATGAAATTATTTGCAAGATATCTCATCCGTAGAGATTCATATTGAATCTTTTGAAAAATTGATTAATCCCTTCTTTCTTCATGCTTCGAAAGAACATGGCCATATTACGGAAGAAGAGATACTACGACAATTAAGGAATTCACTTCTGTAAAAACATCGTCAGGCTGTGTGCTTTACACCCTTATGGTCCTCCCCTTTTCCCGACCTTGCATAGGCGCGAGCTTCATGCACTGGGGCTACCCTTTTTTCTATTTCATCAAAAGACATGCCAAACAATGCAATAGGAGTTGACTAGAGAAGACTTAGTGCAATAAACAAATGAATGGGACGGAGGAACAGTCTATGAAAACAATGATAAGGAAATAAAATCATAGGTGAGAGTAGTGGTTTTGTTTGCACGTCACATGCTTGACAATTTGCTGATGAGACAATACCCAGTCATAGCATCCTTAATCAATTAGGGAAGGTATATGAGCAAAGCAAGCATGACGCAAGCATCATCAATTCACCAAAAATTTGGGCAAGTCTTATCTCCAGGCCTATACAATATGTAAGCATGCAGTTTGTGTCTAAGCATGTATCTAATAAAGAGGGCAGCATGGTGCAGGAGCTCCTAGGTAGGTGGGGTCCAAGCAAGGGGCAGACCAGGGGAGGCAAAATATGGCATGGCATGTTAATACGGCTCGACATTGATTTAACAGGCTAGGGTCGAGTCTTATCCTATTTGTCTCATTTTTGGGTCAATGACACACCAAAAATTATGTTATGTTCAGGGTAAATCCATGTTGACTCGTCTAACTCGGGACCTGTTAACCTATCGTGTTGCACCATTGACTCGTGAACTGTTAACCTGTCTAACTTGCGACCTATTAACCAATCTAACTCGTGACCTGTTAACCTATCTGACTCGTGACTTGTTAACCCATTGTGTTACATGAGTTGTGTCGTGTCAACTCATTTAATAAGTGGGTCGTATTTGAGTCATGGGTTCTTGATACTGTTATTAATCGTGTCGTATTCGTGTCAACCCATATACTCTAATGGGCCAATCTCAACACGACTGACCAACATGATTTGCCACCTCTAGGGTAGACTAAAATAGGTCTATACAGCATGTAACCTTACTTTGCATTTTGCAAGAGACTATTTCCCAACTTGAACCCGTAACCTGAGGTCAAATAACAGATAACTCTATACTCTTAAAGGCTCCTATTTAAGCGTGTAAATACGGCAAAAAATATATACTAAAGTGCTTACCAGGGTTGGTGATTAGTTAATATTTTCGTGTTGCTGCGTAGAATATATATATAATATCTCTAACTAATGAAAAAAAAAAATCTCTAAGAATTTAATAATCCTCTTTGAAGTACCATAGTTTGCTAGTTGAGGGGCCTACTAGAGATTTTAATATCTAAAATTCCAAATTAATGGAAATAATTACTTAATATTTTCTCTAATCCAAAAGATTATCTCCAAGTCATGTTTCAAAGAAATCCACATACAACATCGCATTTGCCAATGAAACTTGTAGGTTGGAAATGATGCAAGGTGACCTCGCGCGAGTAAGCGTAGCATTTCAATAGCACGGTTGATGCTTGTTCCTAGCTTGCGCACGAGGCTTACTTTTCCGTTCCTTTTTTTAGTACGTACAAAAGCTGACTTTAAGACTTCTGGTGCTTGCATTCGCCGCACGAATGGTAGTGGACGCGCGTATTACGCATACCGCGAATCGTATAGAAGCGTATTTGGGAGAAAACGGGTGGCTTTTCTTGATGTAAAAATAATATCACCGAATGGCTTGGTAAGTCTACTTATTTAATGATCTAACGGCCGATACACGATCGATGTACCCAAAAGTGGGCCCTACTCGTGGTGGTCATGATACCGGACGCTAGCAGGTCCAAATTACTCCAATTTTCACACCATTAAGTAAATTTTAAGTTAGTAATTTCGGAATTTTCTTGAAGTTATGCTACCGCTATTTGGTTGTGGGCTGCATGAAAACTAGGCTTAAACATAATCATCCAATCCGCAAAGTGAGATTATCCGATCCATTCATCCGTTTTATCAGGCTTTAGATGTATTTAGCAGTCCAAAAAGTGTACGGATTTGATGATTTTGGTATGTAATCTGTGTTTTGATAACAAGATACATAAGATTAGGAAGGTTAGGAGAAAAAATAGACCACAGATGATCTACAGTATACAGCCACGCCTTGCATTTTTGTGTTTTTTAAGAGGCTCTTTTCATGTCTTGAACATGTGACCTTCAAGTCACACGGCAACAACTCTACTATTGCACCAAGATTCCTCTTATGTTTTGAGTATATATGAAAAATCATTGATTTTAGTATCAAAATGAAAATTAAAAAAAATTACGTTGAAATTTTAGTAATCAATGGTCATCATTTTAAGCTCAAACAAACATTGACTAAGATCATTAAATTGTGTTTTCTTTTGTGGATGATGGACACACACCTACACTCTTGAGCGGTTTCAAATTCATAACCTTCACAATAGAGCCCAAGTGTCTTGCACCATTGTGCCACACTCACCCCCTTTTTATGTCCAACTTTAAGCTAGAAAAAGCACTTTACAATTCAAAATAAGAAGTAAGTTTGAAAACTAACTCAGAGGGGTTGGAGCATTTAGCTTAGTTGGTGCACGAAGCTCTTGCATATATAAGGTTCGGCAAAGGGGTGAAGCCTTGCCTTACAATTTTGTAAGATACTATTTCCATGCCTCGAACCTGTGACCCCGAGGTCAGAGGACAACAACTTTATTGCTGAGCCAAAGCTCCTGAAGATCTATCTCAACAAAATTTATCCAGGATTTGCAAGCAAGGGGAACAAAGAGCAATTGGTTTTATGAAGCCTATTTGTGGCATGATATGGAGATCTTAGGAGATCTAAACTTGGGAATAGCATATAGATGTCTCAGATCCTCACCATGCAAGACCAGTCATGCCTTGTTGTTACAAATCAATGCAACAAAAGTACATGCAAGGCCCAAACTCTTAGATAGCCCATGGACCAACTCTTATAGTGGACCATCATAGCTCAAAATGTTAGAAGACAAGAACAGCTGAAGGATTAAGATCATCTAGAATAAACAAACAGTTAAGATCACCAACCATTTGGACCCCACATGTAGTTTTAGCCGTTCATGCTACAAACACATATCAGATTGGAGATCTAACAAGGGTCTCACTTGAACAGTGAAGATTCAATCTAAACACTGGGACCCACTTAGGAGTGGGGCCTTAATCTTCCTTCTCATGAAAACCTAGTGTGGGGGTTACAATTTGCCAACAACACATTCTCCCGTAGACTTATTCAGTTGTAGAGAGAGAAAGCCCCAAAATGGAAACAAGCAGCCCCAAGCAAGCAAAGATCCAAGAATAATAAAATTAAGCAACTAAAAGTGAAAAAGACATTTGAAGGGGGAGCCTGGGGACGGGAAGAGTTATTGTTACGTGACCTTGAGGTTATAGATTCAAAGCGTATAATCAGCCTCTTGCAAAATACAACATAAAACTGCCTATCGTAGGTCCTTGTAATCTACCTCTTTCCTGACCTTGAGCTTATGAACTCAAAGCGTATAATCAGTCTCTTGCAAAATGCAACATAAAACTGTCCATCGTAGGCCCTTGTAATCCACCTCTTCCCTGGACCTCCGCGTAGGCAGGAGCTCTCTTTACCAGGCTGCCTTTTATAGACATTTGTTCTCTCTCTCTCTCTCTCTCTCTCTTAAACTTTACTTTTGACGTCTTGCAGGTTGGTTTGTTAAAAACTAATCTCTCACTCTCTCTCTCCAGTTTTTTATCCTTCTCTTATTACTCTCGCCTTCCTTCCCAAAACGCCATTTCTTCTCTCTCTCTCTCTCTCTCTCTCTCTCTCTCTCTCTCTCTTTTCTCCCCCCTCCGTCTCTTTCTTTTCCTCTCTTCTACACTCTCTTACTCATCATGATTCCCGCCACTCTTCCTCCTCACACCAGACCATTAAAACCCTAATTTGCCCAACTGTCTACCGCAAATATCTCCAGGTAAAATATTCGTCGAAACCCTCGAAAACCCTGGAATACCATCCGCATTCTCCTTCCTCGCCTTCATCATCTCCAATTCATCGTTTCTTACATCAAATGCTGATTTCTAGGGTTTGTTTGGTTTCGGTGGTTTTGTTTTTGATCGGCTATGTTGGTGGATCTGTGCAGAGATAAAATTAAAGTGAAAGGAGGAAAGAGAGTTCGGATTTATGTCCCTCAATCAATCTAGGGCTGAGAAAACCGAAGCGCAATTGAGAAAGCCTGGTCGATTGGGCAACTCAAATCAGCAAAGGAACTTCTCCGGAGGCGGTGGAAAGGGCGGTGGTGGGACCGCCCCTCCACCTTCTTCTTCGATTTCTTCCAACAGGAGGTATTGATTTTTCATCTCTGTTTGCGATTTGAATTGTTAGGTTTTCTGCAAAGAGAGGGTTTTCTTATGTTCTGGTGATGGGTTTTTTAGCTTTAAGAAGTCTAGTAATGGGCAAGGAAGTCAATCTAGGGCAAACACTGCAAGTGCAAATTCTGAGTCTGTTCCTAATGCACGCAACGTGCAGAATGGTTCTCATCTCCAATCCCCATTGCATGGTATGTAAGTTCTAGGTTTTTCATTTTGATAAAAATGGTTTCTCTCTGAGTTTTATTTGGTTGATATTTTTTTTATGTAGAATGGTCAAGTATGTAGTGCTGTGTGATTTGAGAAATAGAAATTTGGGAGGATGTTTTCATTTGTTTGACGCCTGGTTTTGTAGGAGTATCAGATGCGCCGGTATCCGGAAATACCCGGCCGATTGATTCATCTGCACCCAGAGGTTCTCGAGCCCTTCCAAGGGCTCCATCATCGAAATCAGCTGCTGGAGCTTCAGATTCCACAGCGCCTGTGACTCCATGTAAAGGTAATTTCTTTGGTTATGCTTGCGTTTTTCTTGGGGTCACCTTTCCGATATCATGTACTACTCCTTCGCATGCCAGCTTTAATTTCTTTGTTGGATGCATTTTTTGGTGTTATGTTTTCTGCTTAACGTCAACTTTAGTAGTTCAATCAGTTTTGTGTTTTGCGTAATTCTATGACTTTTGACCGTGTTACACTGAAATGTTTTACCATGCAGGAGATGCATCTAGGGCATTTCCGCTTCAGTTTGGGACCATAAGTCCGGGTTTTATGAATGGCATGCAGGTGGGTGTTTCTTAATTCGGTGTTGTTTGCGGTGGTCCTGTTCATTAGCATGTTTCACTTTTCTCTTATTTTCATTTTTCTAAATGGGACCCTTTGGTATGCTGTATACAATTGCAGATACCTGCTCGGACTAGTTCAGCTCCACCAAGTTTGGATGAGCAGAAACGTGATCAGGTTTGTGATACCCGGATCAGGCAACATGATTCTCACTCATTTTGGCATTACGATGATGGGTTGATATTGTCTTTGAACTGTTTCTGTGTCTTGCCGTCTCCTTAAGTCATAATTGTTAAATCATCTCTGTTAACTACATTATCTGGGCATGTAATGACGTGCCACAACTCATTAACATTTGTTTTATAATTTTTTTCCTTTTTGATTGGGTGACAGAATATTTACTAAAAACACGATAGCTCTTGCAACTTCAGATTTCTGAATAACATTGTTATCATTGCAATCATAAATGTCCCTGTAATAGCTTAGAATTTGGCCATGTTGTTTTAGACCATGTAATTCTGTTCTGCAGGCTCGTCATGATTCCTCCAGATCTGTGCCAACAGTGCCAATCCCTTCCGCTCCTAAGCAGCAGCAGCAGCAACAGAGGAAGGATGCTGCTACTAGCAACCAGTCTAATGTTCTGGAGTCTCATACACCAACACAGTCAAAGAGGGATGTACATGTCCAACCCCCACCTGCCCCTGTTTCTGCCACAACACAGAAGTCTTCTGTTTTTCCCATTCCTGGGATGTCTATGCCAATGCCTTTTCAGCAGTCCCAAGTTCCTGTACAATTTGGTGGCCCTAACCCTCAGATGCAGTCTCAGGGTGTTGCCAATTCACTGCAGATGCCAATTCCATTACCAGTTGGAAATGCTACTCAAGTTCAGCAGCAGGTTTTTGTTCCGGGCCTTCAATCTTATCCATTACAGCCACCAGGGATGATGCATCAAGGCTATGCTTCTCAAATGAGTCACCAGTTAGGCCCTCAGCTTGGTAACCTGGGAATAGGAATGACTCAGCAATATGCTCAACAGCAGGCTGGAAAATTTGGTGGTCCTCGCAAAGCTGTCAAAATAACGCATCCAGAGACTCATGAAGAGTTGAGGCTGGATAAAAGGCCAGACTCGTATCCTGATGTTGGTTCTTCGGGTCCGCGGCCACATACCAATGTAGTGCCTCAATCTCAGCCTATTAATTCATTCTCACCGGCTCATCAGATGAATTTCTATCCGACAACGAAACCTAACTATACCCCCCCTTCTATTTTATATCCACCTACTTCTGTTCCCCTGACAAGCAACCAGATGACTCCTCCTTCCTCAACATCAAGGTTTAACTATCCGGCCAGCCAGGGTGGACCTACTATATCTTTTATGAACGCTTCTTCTCTCAACACAGTGCCTGCGAGTAAATCTGGAAACTTGGAACATGCACATGATGGTCATGCAATATCAGCATCTCCACCATTGTCTTCAGTTCAGGTGACAGTGAAACCACCCATTGGATTGCTTGCTGAGAAGATCGGGACCTCTTCAGTGACAGTTAGCTCACCTGCTAGCAAGGGCGAATCACCTAGATTATTGAACCAATCTGGAGAGATCAGTTTGTCTAATCAACAAAATGGCAGTGAGACTTGTTCGTATAGTGGGGTTCGGCAGCAAAAATCCATTTCTGAACCATTGGATGCTACCTCATTGCCTGTCTTAGCTAAACATCCAAGCACATCACTTGCTGGGATAGTTGGAGAGGTCAGTTTGTCTAATCAACAAAAAGGCAGTGAGACATGTTCCGATAGTGGGGTTTGGCAGCCAAAATCCATTTCTGAACCACTGGATACAACCTCATTGCCTATCTTAGCTAAACATCCCAGCACGGAGCTTGCTCCTCTGCGTGGACCTTCCACCACAATGTCAGATGCTCCTATAGCTGTTGAGGAATCTGTGACTGTTGCGACCAGCTCAGAAGGCAGAAGAAGGGACCCTATTGGAAGGTCAGAACCAATAAAAGATCAACAGAAAAAATCTAGCAGAAAAGAGATGCGACAATCCCAGCAACAGCACCAGGTATTATATTTGGAGATTAACAAATCAACCTTCTTGTCTGTTGCTTAATAACATGCTTAAGGGCAGAGTTAGTAATAGATCAGAAAATTTCCTTCAGTAACTTGTGGATTTGATGTTGTTTTCGTGCAGGCAGATGCTTCTGATTCTGCTGGTGCTTTGAAATTGTCTTTGCAAAAGATATCGATGGACAGTAGTTCATCTGACTTATATTCTAGACAAGAGGTCAAAGCTACTGAAAATTTGCATCCTTCTTCAGCAGTTGGAGCTGTCAGCGCGGTAAGCTTACCATCTCCAACGTTAGAGCATGGACTTTCTCCTTATGGTAGAGTATCCAAAGCCGAAGAAGGTAAATATAATACTGTTACGTTCCAGATCTCTTTAGGTGGAGCAGGCGCAGCAGCAGAGGCATCACCAGTTGTGGATGGAGGTGATTCTCTTGCATTTGAAACAAAGCCAGGTGGTGTTCAAGTTGGCGAGGGGAGTCCCTATGAGCCATCAAACCCTTCTGGTCTTGAAGTTGATACAAAGCAAGATGATTGTATTATTCAGGAGGCTGGACTAAAACAAAAAACTATGGGCGCAGCAGAGTTCCAGATAACAGAAGCTCCACAAGATTGCAGTACCTCTAGTGTTCAGTCAGGGCATGCCATTTCAGAATCTTCTGAAGGTGGAAAGAAAACAGAGCTAGCATCAGAAAGAGAGGCAGCACTAGACAATTTGAAAGATGCAGTTGTTGTCAATGGACCATGCTGTGGAGAAGCTGAAGAAATTAACTCCAACGAGGGTGCTGCAGACTCTAGCTCACAAGTGGACAGGGCCGCAGGTAATTTAGACCAGTCTGCTGCTACATCTTCAGATTCTGTTGATGCTGAAACTGATCCTTCGAACCATATTTCATCGGCCATTGCCCATGAGGAAAAATCTTCAACTTCAAATATCTTGAAAGTTGAAGCTGAAAAAAATACAGTAAGTCGAGAAGTTGTAGCTGCAGAATCTGGTTTTCTACGATCAGACATAACCAGTCTCTTAACTTCAGTTTCATCAGAAGAGACGCGGAAACTCGAGGGGAAACTGACAGAGAGTGCCAATTCAAGTGTAACTACTTCTACAGGTTCTGTGACTAAGGATAAGATGTCCATGGAGCAGAATAGGGTCAAGATTACTGGGAAGAAGAAAAAGAAAAAGGAATTTCTTTCGAAAGCAGATGCTGCTGGGACCACTTTTGATCTTTATATGGCATACAAAGGTCCAAAGGAAAAGCAAGAGACTACTATTACTTCAGAGAGCTTAGAGAGTTCGTCAGCTGCAGATGTAGAACAGGCATCTGTAGTTGACACTCAGAACGATGTTGTAGCAATTGAGGACGATGCACAGAGCAAAGCTGATCTGGAAGATTGGGAAGATGCAGCTGACATCTCTACCCCAAAACTGAAAACATCAGAAAACGGGGAACAGGTCCGTGGTTCCAGGAAGCATCTTGATGAAGATGGAAGTGGAATTATGTCTAAAAAGAGGTACACTAGAGACTTCCTTTTGACCTTGTCCGAGCAATGTAATGATCTTCCTGTAAACTTTGAAATTGGGTCTGATATAGCAGATGCTCTCATGAGTGTTCAAGTTGGTATTTCCCATCTTGTTGACCGGGAGCCATATCCAAGTCCTGGAAGGATTATAGACAGGCCAGCAGGGGGATCTCGACTTGATCGCCGTGGAAGTGGTATAGTGGACGATGATAAATGGAACAAAGCTCCTAATGCTTTTACTTCTGGACGTGATCCTCGCTTAGATGTTGGTCATGGAGGTGGAGTTATAAATTTTCGGCCTGGGCAAGGAGGTAATCATGGTGTTCTAAGGAATCCACGTGGTCAGTCATCTGGTCAGTATGCTGGTGGGATTCTATCAGGGCCAGTGGGTTCTCCGGGTGGGATGACACGGAATAGTCCTGATGCTGATAGGTGGCAACGTGCAACTGGCCTTCAGAAAGGTTTGATTCCTTCTCCTCAGACTCCATTGCAGGTAATGCACAAAGCTGAAAGGAAGTATGAAGTGGGTAAGGTGTCTGATGAGGAAGAGGCCAAGCAAAGACAACTCAAAGCAATCCTGAACAAGCTAACACCCCAGAACTTTGAAAAACTCTTCGAGCAAGTGAAAATGGTTAACATTGACAATGCGATCACTCTTACTGGTATTATTTCACAGATTTTCGATAAAGCACTAATGGAACCAACTTTTTGTGAAATGTATGCAAACTTTTGCCATCATCTTGCTGGAGAGTTACCGGATTTCAGTGAGGACAACGAGAGGATTACTTTCAAAAGGTTGCTTTTAAACAAGTGCCAGGAGGAGTTTGAAAGAGGGGAGAGAGAGCAAGCTGAAGCCAACAGAGATGAAGAGGAAGGTGAAATTAAGCGGTCGGAGGAGGAAAGAGAGGAGAAGAAGGTGCAGGCACGGAGGCGAATGCTGGGAAATATTCGGTTGATTGGTGAGCTGTATAAAAAGAGGATGTTGACTGAGAGAATCATGCATGAATGCATTAAAAAGTTACTAGGTCAGAACCAGAGTCCAGATGAGGAAGATGTTGAGGCGCTGTGCAAGTTAATGAGTACAATTGGAGAGATGATAGATCATTCCAAAGCCAAGGAACATATTGATGCATATTTTGACATGATGACTAAATTATCAAACAATCAGAAGCTATCTTCCCGGGTGAGGTTCATGTTAAAAGATGCAATTGATCTGAGAAAGAATAAATGGCAACAGAGGAGGAAAATTGAAGGGCCAAAAAAGATTGAGGAGGTTCACAGGGATGCAGCACAAGAGAGGCAAGCTCAAACAAGTAGGATGTCTCGTGGCCCTAGTCTTAGTTCTTCTGCACGAAGGGGCCCACCTCTAGACTATGGGCCTCGAGGGTCTTCTCTGTTATATTCTCCAGGCTCCCAGCAGATGGGTGGACTCCGTGGTGTGCCGCCTCATGTTCGTGGATTTGGTGCACAAGATGTTAGGTTGGAGGATAGGCATTCTGTTGAGAGCCGGCCGCTGTCAGTCCCGTTGCCACAAAGGCCTACTGATGATGATTCAATTACCCTTGGTCCTCAAGGTGGTCTTGCCCGGGGGATGTCCATAAGAGGACAACCTCTGATGCCAAGTGTTCCCTTGCCTGATGTTTCTGGTACTGGGGACCTCAGGAGAATGCCATCAGGTGCCAATGGTTACAACTCTATATCAGACTGGACACATTATAACTCTAGGGATGAACTCATGCCAAGATATGGACCTGGACCAGATAGATTTTCGACAGCTGCTTATGATCAGTCTAACTCTCAGGAGCGCAATGCAGCCTCTGGAAACAGGGATTTAAGGAATGCAGATCGTTCTTTTGATAGACCTAGTGTAACATCTGCTGCTGTGGGTCGTGTACAGGGAGCTTCACCTGGGCTCCAAAATGTTACTTTGGAACCGATAATATCCGAAGACAAGTTGCGAGATATGTCCATAGCTGCAATACGTGAATTCTATAGGTAACCATGCTCCTCCTAACTTGATAAGTAGGAAGGTTTATTGATTTTCCTTGTTCATTAATCTATGCTAATCTTTTGAAGAACTTACAGACATAAGCAAGCGTAAAATTTGAGGGCACAGATTTGTTTCTAGCTTAGTTTAAAGAAAAATGGAAAAAGAAACCATCATTAGCAACCTATATAGTTAAGAGGCGCAAGGCGCTCCTAGGCGCAAGGGGTGCGCCTGGACCCTGAGGGCCTAGGTGCATGCCCGAATTACCAGGCACAAAAATAATTATTTAACAAATAAAGACAATTCTTATTTTTTTCAATTTCTGTAACTATTAATTTTTGAAAATTTTGAAAAAATTAATATTAAAATACAAATAAGCATGAAAAAAGACATCACACGTCCCCACAAGCAAGGAGAAGGTATATATGTGAATGGAAATATGTTTTAAGGAATAAAGACAAAAAAACAAACTTTTTCAATTTCTATAACTGTTATTTTTGAAAAAAATAACATTAAAATGCAAAAAACATGAAAAAATGCGTCACACATGTACTCACAAGCAAGGGGAAGCTATATATATGGATGGAAATATGTTTCAATGAATAAAGGAAAAAAAAGGAATTTTTTCAATTTCTGTAACTGTTATTTTAAAAAAAACCTAAAATACATCACACATGCAGGCACAAGCAAGAGGAAGCTATATATGTGGATAGAAATACGTTTCAACAAAGAAATACAATTATTTTATTTTATTTTTCAATTTCCGTAACTGTTATTTTCGAAAAAGAGAAAAAACTCTAAAAAGAACTTAAATCTATGGCAAAGAAACTAAAAAAATCAAATGGAATTTTTGTTTATACATATAGAATAAGAATCCATCAAGATTTATCTAAAACGTATACAAAAAACAAAGAAATTGAAAAAACAGTGCTGTTTTTTTACATTTTTTTAATAGAAAACAGTGCTTGAAATGATGATTCATGAATCCATACGTTTTTTGCTTAGATCCGTGAAAGATTGAAGAGGAATGGTTGTTTTCACCTTATGAGCTCTCAAGAGAAAAGAAAATAGGGTTGGAAGATGAAAAAAAAAGAAAAAACGACGTTAATATTTTAGCCAGTTGTCAACTGCGTTGGGGAGTTGGAGGCGCACCTGAAGTAAGCACCCAGGTGCTCGCCTCAAATCCCCTGCGATTCTTTACCACCTAGGCACTGAACTTGTGACTTGCGCCTAGGTGGGCCTCTAACTACATAGTTAGCAACCAAAGGGAAAAAAATGTGGGGGAGAGAAAAATCATATTGCAATTTTCTGTTGTTCATACATGCTAAGTTTTTTGCATTAAAATAAATCTCTGCTCACTGCATGGTCTCTTACCTCTGAAGTTTTGTAACATTGTTCTATAAAATTGTTCACCTTGTGGTTATTCTTGTGTTCTTGAACATACCTTGGGACTATTTCATATGATAGGGTAGGGACTATGACACTAACAGCATTTGTCAGGGAATGTTTTTGATATATGTACTCTTATAATAACACCATGTTAGGAATGCAAAACTGGTTCAGCACTTGATGGTAGAAAATACTTGCATCTTAAGTTGGGGTATCAGCGCACGAGCTTAACTGAAACCTACCATCTCTCCCCCTACCGCCATGCCCACATTAACCACACACATAAGGGAGACAGACAAATAAAAGACAAAAATGGGAGGGAGGGCACTGTTGCACCAAGTACACAGTATTCTATAATTCATTGGACTGAGTAACGAGTCACAAGTGATTTGTCCACTGTTTCACGGGGAGGATCCCTTCTACCAAATAAGCAACTGGACTTTTCATGTAAACAAGCCCAAACATAGGAACTCCTCTTGATATCAATTATGTAGGAACTGAATAATTGAGTTTCGGCTATTTTACTATTGTGGAACTACTTTCTGCTTGTTTACTTGGATACCAATTCCACATCCTTAAACAAAATTTTTAATGTTCCCATTGGTGGCACTGTGGTGTCTTATCAGTTTCGATTGTCTTTTGGGTTTGAGTTGTTACAGAATACTTGTATGTTATGTATACTGGCTGAATTTTATAGGCTTCCTCTGAGGCTATGCTTGGATGGCTCTCACATCTCATCCAGATGTCAAACCCAAGCCCTTCCAACCATGACGACTATTCTTTCCCTCCTAATCTCTCCCTTAGACATGTCTATCTATGACCTGCTGGAAGGCAAACTCTATTCTGTGTTAGTGAAAAAAGATTAAAATATTATACTATAAGAACTTGGTCAGGTGGTGCAAGAATTGCTAGAAGTGTTCTCAGCGCTGGTGGAGGGGGGACAGGGAAGAGAGTTGCATTAGTGCTCTGCTAATGGGAGTTGGAAGGTTTGGAGTGAGGGCCAGGAAGCACCAAACATTAAGATTCCTTCTCCGAAAGGGATAGACAAGTTTTTGGCAGCTTCCTGTTTTGCCGTATAAATTTGACAAAATAAAGCTGTGCAATGACTACAATGGAGGGTGACAATGTTGGCTTGCTGTAAATATATGCTCACCCATACTGCGTTTGTGTATATTCTTTACTTTTTATGTTGTATGAATGTTTGTTTGGTGCTTTACCTTTTTTATGTTGTGTGCACATTAGGGGTGCTCGCGCGCATGTGTTGCAAAGGGGTTGGTCTTGTGTATTTCAGGTCAGGGTCAGGGGTGAGGGGGTTATAGTGTGGTGGTGTGGGGAAGAGGTGGGATGATGGGTGATATGAGGTGGGAAGAGGAGGAAGAGGAAAGTGGGACACAGCACATGTATTATTTTAGCTGTTATCTGTAAGTATTGTTAAATTGATTAGTGGATTACTGTTGAAGGATAATAGGATAGTAATTTGGCCTAGAAAGAAGTAGATTTGAGACTGGAACATTGACAGATTGGGGTGAAACAGGATTATTGCAGACTTTAAACTTTTTGTCCAAGTCTGTTAGCACGTTACATAGTAGTTTTAAAAAATTCTGTCAGAGAGTAGAGGTGTAGATGAGTTTTTGTGTACTGCAGATGGAAAAGCTTACTGTTCTCTCCTTGTCTTCCAAGCAAGAATGCTAAGAGCAGTTCGCTACACTTGATAAGTGGCTCTGGTCAAAATGTCCATGCAATAAGTATAATTGCTTTTACCTCCTGAACAACCCCACTATTAGTAGGAAGTTGTAATAATAAAGGCGTCCATCAGTTGTAATCACCTGCATCATGGAACATAATGGAGAAAATGCTAGGATCACACTTCTTGGAACTAATTAACATGGGGCTTCAAAACACGTTCAGAAAATCAAAGGTAAAACTAAAATCAGAAGCTTAGGTGCTTGGGTATCAGGAGACATTGAGGTCAATATCTGAAGTGGACCGTTCAGTTGTGCAAGGTGGATACGAAGATAATCATAGTAACACCTGCACGAGCAGTTTGCTCCTGAGAACTAACTTCTCATGTGAAGGACAGACACTGATGAGATTCATTTCAGTGTAGACCATCACTGGACTTGATTTGCCCCCAACGTCTTCTAAGGTAGGCTATCCAAAAATTAACCCAGCCTGATCAAGAAAGTCTTTGGTGCTTCCTTTTGTCTGAGATAAAACCAAATCAATGTTTTTGGTTTGCTACTGCTGCTACTTCATTGTCTTCTTCTTTACGGGTTAGATTCTCTGCAGATAAGGGTATGTTCAATGAAGTTTGTGTCTGGCATTTATCATGTCAATTACAATAATTTGAATTTGTTCTATCATATAATGGAAACAAAGAGAAGGAAAAGCCTGAATCGTTTGGAGATTTCTTTTTCTAATTTGGAAAAAAGAACCCACACAAGCTTTTCCTTGAGGAACTTCGATTATACTGCAACATGCAACACCAAATGCTAAGTCTTGATCAGAACTCATAAAATCTGTAATCACTGTGAATCACAATTTTGCTAGCTTTTCACTTTCTTGTATCCTGTCAGAGGTTGTGTGTGGGCTTACTTCTTATGAGAAAAGGTTAGCACGATCTGGTGCATCTTTTGCATTCTTTCTGTTGCTGGTACCTATGGAATTGGAAGAAACAACAGTATTGTCTTCGTGTATGTTTTTGTTTACATTCTAAACCATCATTTCAATTTTCAGTGCCAGAAATGAGGATGAGGTTCGATTATGCATCAAAGATTTGAACTCCCCAAGTTTCTACCCAAATATGATCATGCTCTGGGTCACAGACTCCTTAGACAGGAAGGACATTGACAGGGATCTCTTAGCAAAGCTTCTTGTTAACCTGTCAAGGCCTCGAGATAGCTTGCTAAGTCAACGACAGCTCACCAAAGGGTAAATAACATGTCTCTGCAGAGATGCAATAGAAGTTTCTCGCCTTGTATTGATCGAAGATTTTTTCATTTATGTATACTCCTGAGTACCACCTTTATTTGTACCAGGTTTGAGTCTGTGCTCTCTACATTGGAGGATGCAGTTACAGATTGCCCCAAAGCAGCTGATTATCTGGGGCGCATTTTTGCTAAAGTGATCTTAGAAAATGTCATTCCCTTCAGAGATATTGAGAAATTAATACATGAAGGAGGTGATGAGCCAGGAAGCCTTCTCCAAAGTGGGCTTGCGGCAGATGTTCTTGTTAGCATTCTAGAGATCATAAGACAAGAGAGAGGGGACTCTGGTTTAAATGAGATCCGGATGAGCTCCAATCTACGGTTGGAGGATTTTCGACCACCTGATCCAATCAAATCGAGGAAGTTAGATGCATTTATTTAGTAACAAATGCTTTGTACCAGGTAAGAAATTCATGTCTAGTTCTTTCAGGGTACTTCAATGCGCAAAAATGTTGTCTTGTTCAGGGCTCTTATGTATTGGTAATCTTTCCTCATCCCTTATTCTTCAGTGTTTCACTGCAATTGCTGGAAAATTCAGTTCAGCAACTTAGTACCCTCATTAATTGGCCTAAGTGGGTTTATTCAGTCGTTCCTACTATTACAATGACTGCTATGGTACGGTCACACTTGCTGTTGCATTTTCCATTTCGTTTTGTTTTCACTTCTAACAGATTGAACGGGCTTGCGCCCGAATCACATGCCATAAAATCTCTCTGAGTTGATATGCTCTCTCATTTTGCATTTGGAATTCTTGGAAAACATCTGAATAATTTCTTACCAGCTCTAAGAGAGTGGTCTGGTTGAATTATCTGCATTCAGCAGGTCATGGTTTTTGTTCGTCAGTCTTTATCACACGGTAAAATAGCGTGGGCTATGGGTTTACCTTGTGCTCTTGTTAGGAATTGCTGGAATTTGAATGCGTAGTCCAGTTGGTAAAATGCCTTGTTACATAACCAAGAGGTTTTGTGTTGAGTAGCTTTCAGCACAAGCTTGAGTATCCTCAAATGCTTGTGAAGAGCCATTTCAAATGGCGATAAACTATTTAGTCGAGGTCTAAGAGCAGGGATGATTGCATTTCCCCAAAAATGTTAATTATGCAATTGCATCCCAGAGCAAGGAAAATTGTGATTTGCAGCTTAGATAAAGAATTTCAACCAAAGGAAAAACGAGGCACATAAGAGTTCCAAGAAGTTTTATCAAAAAAGACCACCTTCATTTACGTAGTCATTGTGTTTCTGAAAGACTAGGACGTGGACGAGGACATCCCATTCCATGTGAACAATGACTGCTTTGTGGATGACCTAATGGGCCATGACTACCTGCCAGTCTGTGTTATTGTTGACTGGGTTACTGGTGAGATCAGAAGTCAGCTAAGCTGCAGAGCACTTCTCTGATGCAATTCCTTTGTGGAAAGTTAGCTTTTAACTTAACATACATGCCTCGCAATGTATTATAAAGTTGCCAGCAGTCCATGTCAGAAGTGCACCAAAATGGGTGGCTGGGCGACAGTCAACTGCGGAAGTTAGTTGATTGCAACTTTGGAATTTTGCTATGAAGCATAAGGATGGAGCCAGGGCGGATGGTCCAGGTCGATTAATGTTGCTATCATCATATCTTTGGAAGGGAGATACCTCTGAAATTCGCAAGATAGGGAAAGCATTGCCGGTAAATTGATGGGGCTTTTGGCTGTTGCTTTGTTCTGACAAATTAGAAGATCATTTCCAGAGCGCCAATTTGATTAGTTAGAACATTTCATCATATCCTTCCATTCTGTGTGATGACTATGCTAAATTAAAGTGGGCCACATTTCCCCTTCGAAAGTGTGTATGGTTACCCAAAGTAGCATCTAGCAAATCAATGGTTTTGGTTGTGAAACAACTAAGACCACCTATATCGATGGTTCAAACGAATGTCCATTGATCGCGGGGGGAAAGCGTGTATCTCTTGCTTTTGGAGAATTTTCTTTCCACTTCGTTGTCTGGAAGTGTTTCGCCTTTGCATTTGAGCTTCCTTCGTATTTGAGGATCCATGTAAAGGAGAGCTTTGCGCAATAATTATGTTGTCACTACGTGACTTGGAGGTCATGAATTTAAGGCATGAAAATAGACTCTTGCAAAGTATAAGATAAGGCTGTGTGCATTAAGTCCTTTGTGGTCCGTCCCTTCTATGGACCCTCTATACATAGGAGCTTCATGTCAGGTTACCTTTTCTATTTGAGGATAAGCGTATAGGAACTTCTCATATCTAGACCTACACATTTGAGATCCACTCTTGCGCCACTATGTCACTCACACACCCTTCTATTCTATTCTAGCAAATGTAGAGAAGTTCCAGGAAGATTACACGCTCGAGAAACACAATTTACACAAACCCAACTCATATAACCAATGAACTGGTGAGGCATCCATGAAGAAGCAAACCGTAGTTACAGACACAAGCAACCTTTCCTTAATCAGGTTTAGCAGAGTAAATGTTGCCCAGTTGGTCCTCTTTAATTCTTTTTCTCTGACTCATGTTAAACGCCTGGGCAAAACAAAGCAGTGGCTGAGTTTGCCGGACGTACCATCTATCAACCCAACTGGATTAAGTCTCACAGTCGGGAGAAATATGGTTTGCAATGTTCCCCTAGTCACGCTGCATGCAGAGGCAGATGTTTGAACAGTTTATGCTGCTACCGGTAAATCAGATACTTCGTAGAAGTGTTTCAGTAAGAACGGGGAATGCAGCGAATAGACACTGAAAGAAATAAAAATAGCTATTTGGTGACCCAACAGTAACAGAAGAAGGTATCTTAACATTATGTAGACCAGCATTCTAATGGAGAAACGCAATAACAAAAAAAAAATGGGAAGACATTCTTCAACTAAAGAAAGCCCATATGCGCCTGTACACGGCATATGACAAAGCAAAACCAGTAATAGCACGGCCACGAGAGATAAACGGAACATGAATCATAGCGAGAAGGGCTTGGAGTAGACGTCAAATGGTTCGCAAGCAGTCAATTGCGGCTCCTGCAGTAACATATGAAACGTAGGAGGATTAGCCAATATAGTACTTAGCCAGAATCTTTCTTATCATAAGGCTTGGGGATTTCAATGTTCTTAGATAATTGGGACAGTAACACGGCCTGTTTTCTACTTTATGTTGCAGTTCTTGCTCTTGCTTTCTGATACTTTCTGCAACAAGGGTCTTCAATTATCAAAATCTTTTTGTTCTTTTGTGCAAGTGGTTTTGGCATTAAAGTTTGTGCGTAATGTAATCACACATAAGAAAGTATAGTATGCACATTCAATGTTTGCATATGCGGTTATGCATGCAATTAATAACTTCTACAAATATGCAATTAGATTATGCTAAAGGCCTTACACTTACAAATGCATGCTTAAGGAAATGACAGTGCAAACTACACTTGCAGCTGCCAGTGTGTAGAGTTTATAGATGCATATTGCCATATAGGAAAGTCTTTCCATAGAAGAAAAGTGCAACATATGCATGTCTCAACCGCGCATGGGTGGGAATATGATGAAAGTTAGTACCTGTCTCAAGCCACCACCAACACTTCCACCAGTTAACAGCATGGATATCAGTGATGTCACAGCACCACCGCCTAGGACATCACCACCGCCATTAGTATTACTGATAGTGTTTCTCATGGAAGTCAGTATGCTCCCATATGTAGCCCCCTGCCCACGTTCGATTGCTTGGATGAAACAGAAGGTCATGGCACCTGTTGATGTAATCCTTGACAGTGCCTGCCCAAGTTGACAACTTGTTAGCAAGAGTACTTGGAGTGCTATATCGTGAATAGCATCTAATGCCTTGCAACAAGAGTTATAAAATTCTATTAATCATGTCATAACGATAATTATACAATGAGGAAAATCATTGTTACCGAGGTGTCAGCAGAGGTTTGATCATCATCACAGCCACTGAATGAAATTACTTCTCCACCATTTGATCCTTTCCGCACACCTGACCGGGGACGGTGATCCTCCCAAACATAATGCCCACTCCTACACCACATAAAAGAATATATTAGCCATCCAGACATGTATTTACAAGTGCCCAGTATGTTCAGGTCATTAAGAATTTTAGCTAGCTTCAGGGAATTCTGAATGACAACTGAAGCAAAAGTCCACCGTTTCACTCACTCCTCAACCCTTGTATAAGGGAGAGGGCATTTTGCAGCAAACTAATATTTTATTAATTACGATCAAGTGGTTTAGAATATCTAGCCACAAATGATTGGGAAAACAATATTAAAGTTTAATACGAAAAATGATCAGATAAATTCATATCACTTAAAACACTGAAAGTTTTGCACAGTACAGCTTTGGGTCGGGCTGTGTTCTGTTTGGTTAGCTTCTTTTGAATGGTAAATTGTATGCCGTGATGAATCATGTAAACAGAGATTGAACCTGCCACATGGCTTTCAGGAAATTGCACTGATTTTTCTAAATCCTTACTATTTTGGAAACTTAGAATGTGATCTATATCTTTAAAACTGCATAGCTCAAGGCCTTGAAAGTGATGACTCTTACTGATTGATAGTCCAGTTTCAGTAATATTCAGAGAGGAAGACACTCCTCAATAAGAAGGGTGTTTGTATATAAGCATGTGTCTTTCTTAGCATGTGAGCTATTAACTTTAACACTGCATAGCTGAAGACCTCGAGACTGTTTCTTACTGACTGAAAGCCTGGATCACTAATAATCAGAAAAGGAAGACACTTTTCAATATCGAGGATGTTTCTATATAAGCGTCTTTAGTTCTCACTGTGATTATGTGATATCAAGTTTCCATCTGGGAAGGCACAATGCTCTGTAAGTTGGATTCTGCAACCCTAAAACTGATCAAGGGAAAATCTATTGCATAACTGCTAGAAGCTTGGAGGTGCAAATGGCACCGAAACAGGGCATGGTATGTGGATTAACAGGACCATGTAGAACTAATGGATGTGAATATTAGAAGTCCTGAAACAGAAGGTTGGAGTAGATATAAGACAAAAATACACAAGGTTGCTAATCATAATCACTATTTCCATAAAAAAAAGTTAGAATAAATCAATGAAGAATCAATTTAAGAATTCCATGACGTTCAATTGACTCCCACAAGGATAACTGCAATAGTCATCACATGGATGCAATGAATCTATCCTTCTCCCAGATAGCACACCTCTCAAGATATTTGCTTCAGAAATCCTCATGCAAACATTTCTTTCGCATGCTGGGGAAGGCATGTATACATGAAACAAAATATTGCCAATATTGGCCAAGATAGCAGGATTTGATAAAAGATATGGTATTTGGCCAATTTTATCAGCAATTTAAAAGTGTCTTGCATATTGGTACAAAGCCGATGTATCCGATTTCTAGTTCAGAATTTCAATTTCAACTTCAATTTCTTTGAGAAATTGAAATCTTGTGAACTTATTAATGTAACTTGATTGATATTGAATTTTAATTTCAACATACCTTCTATTTGAGATTCACATCAAATATCATGAGCTGAATCAGAAATGTGGCAGCTATACTTGTTTTGTATAAGTAAAACGAGGTTAGATACTAGCTGTTAGATTCTCCATCTCAATGAGTAAACTAGTGCCACTAATAATAGCTCACGAAGATGGGAAATAACACATCCTGGAAGAGCATCTAGATGAAACTAAGATCAACCAACCAATTTCTCACACATGTATGTAGGTATGCCCCATTGATCATGAGTTACTCTATTGTCTTTACCATTTCTCAGATTTTCTTCACATCATAAAATACAATCCCCTCAACTCCTTAAACCCTCTAAAGCCCACTACCGTACTCCCTAGATTGCATCCCTTTTCATCCCATAAATTAAAGCTTTTGTTCAAAAAGGGAATAACATTATCTGTAGATGGTAATCTTACTGCCAGCAGGTTGTCTTATAGAAATTAATTTTGGGTTCTAAGGCAACTAACCTGCAGTAGGAAAATCATTACTCAGTTCTATCTCCATGCCCAGCATCCTATTGATGGTGCATAAATTCTTTTTATGTTAGTATTAAAGGAAACCAGAAAGATCAAATGTAACCTCTACTCCCATGTTGATGACTGAGATGCTCTAAAGTCTAAACTAGTTGTCTAGCAAAAGGTAATCCATTGATTTGTGTTGGAATTATCATTGGGATATCTGTTCAAAGTGGGACCAGAACCATGGGATATCTGTCTAGTAAAAGGTAAGCCATTTAATTATGCTATTTTTTAATTATATCTTCATAAATTATTTGTTTATACGTTTTTTTTTAATTAATAGTAAGGAGAAAAAAAACAAAGCAAACAGACAGCTGCTCGATATACTTTACAGAACAACAAAATGGCAATAATTCATATAAAAAATAGCACATAAAACTTTTACATAGTGATAGACATATGAAAATCATGTAAAACATACTTAAAATATAAAATATTGCTCCATTTAGCACCATCGGATTTCATAAAGGAAAATTCACGCTGATATACCCATTACGACTGATTAACTCCTGATATAGCCAATATATATAGGTCTTGGCTCCGGCAACTACAGCAACCAATACTGCTATTTTGTTCCTTGCCTACACATATCTCATAGTAGTTAAGCCTTTTTTAAGTCTTGAATCGTGTATCTATGTATCATGTTGGTGGACTCTATATGAGCACCAAAAATGAAGGAACTTTCTCCTAACTATTAACAGAGGATCAACATGTCACGCTGATCAATCCAGTGGCTTGTTCCATATTAAGAAACATCATACCTATATAGGCAGAGGACGAAAAGTCTTAAGGAAGCCCTAGTCTATGCTATCATAAAAGATGGAGATCTGGCTTAAGGCAGCAAGCTCCACTGAGCTCTTACTAATAGTAGGGTGGTGGGAGCAAGTGGATTAGTAGTGAGACCAATTCAAGCATATTATAATCACAGGTAAAAGACAAAAAAAATATTGATCAATGATTTAAGAGAACAAGAACAAGAAATATAATGAATTTGTATGTAATAGCTACCAACCTGTTCATTCTGCAGAGGAATGGTAAATCAAGGACAGTGCCACTATGGCAAGCATCTACAATTGCATGAAGCCTAACCCCACGAGGAAGAGGTTTAACGATTGTTGCATTGATTTCATCATCGACAATCATTCCCTGTGTTTCAAAGTCCAGCGGGCAAAGAGTCTCATCATATCCGTCAACCTCATCTCCATTATAGTTCCGCTGCCGTGAACCATGGCCAGAATAGTGAAATACTAATGAGTCTCCAGATTGACAACCCTGTACAAGCCAAAATAATGCCATTCGCAGGTTGTGTTTGTTTGGGATCTTGTGCGGGTCTCTTTCTTCTTCTGCAAATCAACTTCCCCCAAAAAGATAAGATCAGAACTGGCTAGAAGCAACAACATGAAAAAAAGTCCTTCATGGTCTGAACCACATATGACAATATAATTAGGAAAACCTCATTAGGGATCAACAGAAAATGAAATATGAGCACAACCATGTTAGTTTGTGGTTTTCAAGGGAAGACAATGACCAAATAAGAAGAAACTGTTCTCAATTAACAAAATTCAACAGCATGTGTTGCACCTCATGTTGAACTATAATAAATGTAAAACATGAAAATATGGACAATAAGGAAGTGTACCTAGAAATATCAAATTCAACCACTAAGGACTTGCACATAATACACTCAATTATTTAACATACCTTCTCACAGAGAATAAGATATAACAGATAACCCCAAGACAAGTGCCAAAGAGCTAAAGTGGCAACACAGGATCTAGAAAGGCACCAGCTATAAAAACCAAAATTTGGAGTTTTGGTTAGGGATTTGGTGTCAGAGATTGGTCTTATCCAAAACTCTCCGTAAGAACATTAGAATCAAAGTTGATGTACACTATATATCCAAAAGATCACAGCTAAGTTACCTAAAGAAATCTCAATACTTACATTTTAACAAATGAACTCGTACCAGGTTCTCCCAAGAAACACACCAGACTTCCACAAAAACCATTCTTTTTCAGCCAGTAAACAAAGCAACTCATCCCATCCTCATCTTACAAACAACCAAACCTTACAACCAACAACATCAAATTCAATCTTCATGCCTACAGTTTTTTTGAACAAACAAAACCAACCCATGATACCGAAGCCATAAACAGAAATACTTAGTTCTCCAATGAAATCAAACAGAAAAAATGAGACATAATTCACCAATTAACGTTTATGAGGACAAAATTCAACTACCAACTAAACCCAAAAACCTCTTGCAGGCTAAACCACTTTCACATATGAAATCATAATCAGAGAAAATGAAATATAAGCTGGATATGATTTGTGGATTTCTTGTGAAAGAAATGATTATGAAGAAGGCATCTGTTCTGATTCAACAAATGTTAATAGCACTTCTCATTGTACCTTATGGCACTAACATAAATGGAAAACATTAGGATAAGCAAAATGAGGAAGCACAGCTAGAAATATGCAAGAAAAAGAAGGAATCAGCTAGATATGCGAAAGTTAACCATTAAGGACTTGCTCATAATTCAATAAACTATTTAACATAACTCATCTAAGAGAAAAAGACATAACAAATAACCCACATACCAATGCCAAAAGCCTTAGACGATACAGCAATCTAGAACAATGCCAGCACCACAGACTGAAGTTTGGAGTCTTCTCTTGGGATTTGGAGTCAAAGATTGGACTTATTCAAAACCACTTGATGACAACTTAAGAATCAAGCTTAAAGTACATTGTAAATTCAAAATACTACAGCTCAGTTACCTAAGGACATCTTAGTATTTCCATTTAACAAACGAACTTAAAGCTATTCATATATCACAAGAATAACAGAAAATTACCTAGAGTAGTCTTAATACTTCCAGTCGAAGTCAAACCATATTTTGTATACAAAAAACAGCAAATTACCAGAACAAATATCAACAATTCCATTTGAAATTTAAGTATGTAAATGTTACATATCCAAAATAGCATAAAATTACCCAAAGAAATATTATGTTCTAATTCATCATCATTCCCCCAAACCTTTCTTTCTCATCTAACCAGTGTATTTACTGGTTCTATCCCTCATGTTACAAAAAAACCAACCTTACAACTACAGAATCAAAATTCAAGATTCAAGCTTACAATCTTTAAACAAACAAAACCAATCCATCATCATTCTCACCCAAAACTAAGACAAAATTGATACATAATTCACCAGTTAACATTCAACCACCAAGTAACCTAGAAAAAGTAACACAAACCCATTCATCAATCATAAAATAACAAAAACCCAATGATATGATCAAACCAAACAAGTTTAATACATAACAAAAATGGGTACTGTGGAAATTGATCATACCTGTAAGCATAATGATAGACGATTCAGGAAACTTGAATTTGTTGATAAGAAGATATCTCATACATTTCGCATCGTTAAGACAGCCCTTAAGTTCGTGACGAGAATGCCGGTAAGAGATTCCACAGATAACGGCTTTCTTGCGGCCATGAACGTTGGGAGGTGGGCCTGGGGGGGCGTGATTGTAGGGAGATGGGACCTGTGGAGGAGGAGGAGGAGCATTGTGGGAAGAATGGGAGGGAGAAGGGCCGGCGTTTCGGTAATCGACAGGGGCGATCTGAGTGACAGCTTGGCAAAGAGCGCATCGAATTGATTTGGCGTTGGGAGGGAGTTGGAGAGGTGTTCTGCAGTTGGAGCAATTTACTAGCATAATCATGGTGAACGGATGGGGGTGTAGTTATCAAAACAGGGGATGTAGTTATCAAAACAGGGGATCCTTCGAGCCAGGAGGGATTTTGCAGGAGATGATCTGGAAGAAGAAGAAGACGATGTAGAAGAGTCGACGAAAAGAGTAGGTTGAATGATGTTTTCACGTCGACTTTCCGTAGTTCTCTTGACTTATGAAAGGTAGCAAAATTACTGTAATGCACTTGTATGATGATGGAACTACTAAAATGCCCTTGGTTTGATTAAACCCTCTAGTAGAACAAGGTCAAAAGTGGAAAAGTGGACTTGGCAAAATAAGCAACATTAACTAGCACCTAATATGATTAAGAACACCATGACCTAGATTTGAGTTTAAGTTTCCTAATTTTGAAGTTACGAGGGTTTCCAATTTTGAGAAGTATGATCATAAATTGATTCATTTCTTTGGTCATACACCATCAACCTTTACAAATTGAGTCACTCAAACGCACCCCTAAATATAATTTCCAGCCAAATAAAAAAGCGTAGGACTTGAACATGCAACCAAGAGTATTTTAGAAGAAATGCCAAATTATATGTAACCAACTACACAGGACATCGTTGGCAATCACTGGTGGAGTTATTAAATGTTTATGTCCACATTTCTTGTGAACAATAGAAGGCTGCTTGTTCAACTGTCTAGATAATTCTTCTCTCAGCTTGTGAGGTGGAAGTTTTTTATGGAATTTCTATTCCTTGGAAAATTCCATTACAACCCATTACCTACTTCAAAGGGCACTAAGAAATCGTAACTTAAACAATAATCTTTAATACTAATAGAAGCCTTTAGAAATCAAAAGGCTTAAAATAGTAGAGAAAATAAATGTTTGCATTACTAAACAAATGGGCACACGTGCTTCACGACAAAACCATGTGGGCAACATGCATGCTTATATTAAACTAGTCTGCTATTTTGGATATTTCAAGGCTTAGTGAAGGATATTTTAGTATTTGTCCCTTGCCTGGTCCCACTAAATTCACGCGTATGGTTGTTATAGCGTGAAAGCGTGTCCGTCGAAACTTTGACGCGCCGTCTCCATTTCCACCGGCGCCCTCGCATTCTCCTCCTATAAACCTGATACTCTAGCCCTTGTTTTGATATTTCAAGGCTTAGTGAAGGGTATTTTAGTATTTGTCCCTTGCCTGGTCCCAGTATGGTTGTTATAGAGTGAAAAGCGCGTCCGTCGAAACTTCGACGCGCCGTCTCCATTTCCAAAGGCGGCCTCGCATTCTCCGCCTATAAACCTGATACTCTAACCCTTGTTTTGATATTGGCACCCTCACGCGTACGGTTGTTATATAGTCAAAGCGCGTCCGTCGAAACTTCGACGCGCCGTCTCCATTTCCACCGGCACCCTGGCATTATCCGCCCATAAACCTGATACTCTAACCCTTGTTTTGACATTGGCACCCTCACATCAGTTTCCAAACATCTAGAAACCGAAAGTTCCCCGTGTATCTTGTACCTATCCTTGTACAGTCCAAATTACCCAATTCAATTCCAGCGACATCTATCTTGTGAGTTTGTTTGGAGTGGATAACTGAGTCTACCTACCCGGCACAGAATGATTGGAATACTTCACATTAAGAGATTCCAATTTGAAGGGCAGCTTTGCCCCAATGATAAAGTTGTTTTTTTGTGAAGTTGAAGTTACGGGTTTAAGGAGTAGAAATAGCCTCTTGCAAAAATAAGACTGTGAATTATATACCCTTATAGTCTGCCCCTTTTCCCGGACCCAACATAGGTGGGAGTTCCGTGCTCCGGGGCTGCTCCTTTTATTTAGATATTCCAGTTTATTCATTTTATTAAGTTTGCCATTACAGGTGCTTCATGGTTGGAAATTGATGATTGCTACTGTAAGATAATTGATGAAGTTTGCTCGCAGATGAGCGGTTCCGATCATCTCTAATACAAGGATCTCACCTTTTGCACCAAAAAGAGAAAAAGGGAAGACAGCACCATGTGAGGCAAAGTTTCTTTTCATTGTGCCCTGAAGAATGGAAAATAAAGTCTGACTTTGGAAAAAGCTATGCATTTGGAGGTTAAATATGGATGCTTTCTTGTTTAGGATAATGGGCACTTCTCAATTCAGGTGGCTAAAGAGGTCAATCATAAGGTACTCCACGTTGTAAGTTGCAAGCACAGCCACTCTTATGGGATTCTTTGAAATAATAAAAGAGCACTATAAAGGGTGATGTTTTATTAGTGAGAAAAAAAGCTTAACAAAAGTTCAGATTCAAAGAGATTCAGAGAAAAGGGGTGGACTACAAAGGGTCTGTAACACGGAACTTACATTTTTTGCAAGATGCTATTTCTATGCCTCGAGAACTCTACATTGCGCGAAGGCTCCACTACTTACCAAGGAATTCAATGCATGTCCAAAATGTCAACCACCTTTTCTCCTAATTGATTTAACAACTTATGTTTTTTCTCCCTTTGAGTTCCAAAACTTGAAGGGGAGCCTTGGCACAACAGTAAAAGTTGTTGTGTGACCTTGAGGTCATGAATAGCCTCTCATAAAAATGCAAGATAAGGCTGTGTACTATAGACCCTTGTGGTCCACCCCTTCTGGGACCCTATATAGGCAGGAGCTTTGTGCACGGGGCCTGCCCTTTGAGTTTCAAAACTTCTGCTTTCCACCTCAGACTTCATTATCAGTTTTTAGTGAAATAGATAACTCTTGGTTTATGTCCTTGGTTAATAATGCATGGAAAGGCATAAAGGCCTTTGATTGAAACCAGTTGGACTATACCATGTTATTTCTACATATTCTATCTTAAAAGGTCCATTATCTCAAGTATCCTCTTCTACCAAGTCACGATTCATCATCTCCACATTTTACCCAAACAAAAAAAAAAAAGGAAAAGGAAAAAAAGTCACCCTTCACCAAATGATGTATTCAGCTCCTTTGTGACAATGTCTATCAAATTTCTAAAGAAAATCTCCAACACTAGATATTCTTTTGCTGAAACAAAGAAAGAAATTGTGTTTGTTCACAGACAAACAAAGGGACGTTCATACAGTACACCCAAACAAAAGGATTTAATATAGCAGAGTTCGACTCCAATCCAGCTGAGATTAGCACTGCCATGTCCACCTTGCCCCTATGCTGAAATAATAACTCCCCACCTTCCATTTCTCCTTCTTTTTTTTTTGGTGGGCAATATTTCTCAAATCCTGGCAGAAGGAGAGCGTTGCAGTAGAGTTGTCGTCATGTGACTTGAGATCACGGGTCCAAGGCGTGAAAACAGCGTCTTGCAAAATGCAAGGTAAGGCTGTACAATAGACCCTTATAGTCTGCCCCTTCTCCGGACCCCGCAGACACGGGAGCTTCATGCATCGGGGCTGCCCTTTTAAGGAAAAAAGTAAAATAAAATCTCAAACCCACCCAGTTCAAAAACTCAATGCCTCCCTTCTAGCTACCAACTCTATCTTGAAATATAGCATTGTTTCTAACAAATGTTAAAAGTGTCTGAAATGATCTCTTAATTTTGGCATCATCATCCTAGTCATTCTGTTTGAGAGAAGCGTTTAAAATGCTCTCTTACTTTGGAAGCATCAATATGCATGGTGGGTTTGTGTCTTTTGCCCATATTGCATTAGAATGAGGCAACTTTTAGCTAATTGAGGTTTTTACTGCATAGATAATAACTGGGCTTCTGACAGTACCCTACATCATATATGGAAAGCAACTGAAATGTGTGCAAGGATGTAATTACCATTCACTTCTGACCAGGTAATGATAGCTACAACCAAAAAAATGGGAGTATCATTCACTTCTTAGAAAATCCCTCCATCACAACAACTAGCAAGTCAAAAAATGCATTCCCTGGCTGCACAAACGACATTATCAGAAACAACAGCATAAGACGATCACACAACAAATAACATTAAAAGAGAATGACTTGCAGATCTCCACTTCTCATGAGCAATTCAGAAATTACTAAGCTAGTTCAATGATCATTTTTCAAGACCACAAGACTTCTCATGAGACAATGTCTCCCTGCTGATAATTACAGTACAAATTGGCATCCGATACAGCAGAAACAAATGACTTTTAGATAATTGAAGTATAGATGACAAAAGAATCAAATGCAAACTTTCAAAGCTTCAATGTGAGAATGTCACATCTTGTCCCAGCATATCATACATCCAGATATAAAAATTAACAACAGCACATCCCTTTCCCATGAAACTACAAATTGGCATCTGATACAATTTCTTTAGATCAAAATTCCACATATGTAGCATCAGCCAAATCACAAATGTGAAGCTATGGTGACTGTTTGGTTTTCTTGAGGTCCAGCTACACAATGACCTCCCTCCTGACCTTGTCCTGAAGTTCCTTGTTGTTGCCCAAATGCTGCCCCTCTAACTGCTTGATGAGCAGTCATTGTTATCATTCTTGTCTGTTGCCCTTCCATCTGAAGCAAATGCAAGATTATCCAAACCATCAACTAGATTCAGTCATTGACAAACAGACAAATTAATCACAATTATATCACAACAGAGAATAGACAATGAAAACTGACCATATAAATTGTGCTTCCATCCATAGGGGAAGCGTATAACCCACATCCAGATGGGTACCTGCCCCTCCTGCTAGAGTTGGATGTCGTCCCTCTAGCAGGTGTTATCATGTATTCCTCAACAATCTGCAATAGAGCAACTTGGTATTTATGACATGCTGTACACAACAGACAATAATAAAAATATCTCTTCTTTCAATGATTTAGCTTAATAGATGGGTGAGTTAGTATCCCGTTACCTGATCCTTCCTTGGTCTCCCTCTTTTTCTATGTTGACCTTGTTGAGCAGGGGGAAAGGGACCCTTATCTTTGTTAGGGCAACCCCTCCTATTATGACCCCCTTCATGACATAGTTTGCAACTTATGACCCTCCCATGCCTGGACAAGGTGCTTACACTTCCTTTTATCTCCACATGTGGATCTTTTACCCTCTTGGTCTTTGGTCTTCCTGGCATTCTTCTCTCCACTGGGGGAAGAACTACACCCATGTTCTTCTTCTCCCACAAAGCACTTCCATGCACAGGATTGATTGCATGTGCATAACACTTAGCCCAGGAGTCTCTTTTGCACCAATCTCCAACAAATTCTTCAGGTGAACCCTGGATAGTCCAGATGGCAGCTATTGCATGGGAACAAGGGATCCCACTAAGATCCCATGCTCTACAGGTACAACTCTTCCCAGTCAAGTTCACAATATAACTTTGTGCTTGGTGTCTAACTTCATATTGTTCACTCCTATTGTATAACACTTCACATCTGCAGCTGTCACTCTTATTTTCGTCCAATTTCTTCTGAATCCTTGGACATATGAATCCATTGCAACTCTCAATCTCTCTCTGCTTCCTGGCCATCCTCGCCATAACCTGTCTTCTAATTTCCTCAACCATGTCTATGATTGGCTTCTTCCTGGCCTTTAAGATAAAACCATTGAAGGTTTTGGACATGTTATTGTCAATGGAGTCACAACCACTCCATGTCTGAAAGAAGGCCCTGCAAAAGGTGTTTGGATCCTGCTCTTTAAAGTCATTAGCTGCTATGGAACTCAACCTCGCCATCTCAGTGATTGCCACATCAAAATCCTCTCTTGTAGTGCACTTAGCAGCCTTGTAGAAGCTAAACTTTAAGTCTCTCCCAGGGTGGTTCTTCTTCCAATTGGCATACACATGCCTGGCACACTTCCTGTGTTCTGCCAAAGGAACAGTATCTGTAATGGCTTGAACCAATCCCTGCAAACCACAAAGAATGAAACAATTAGCTTTAGTAAGAAACAATTTAGTACTAGTTAAGGAACAAATAGGTTATGGTAATTTAAACTACACACATTTTGTTTGTCACTGATAATGGTCAAACCACAGCCATCACTAGAAATCCCAAGATCAGTGAATAAGAATCGCAGAAACCAGGACCAAGAGCTTAGGTTTTCCACTTCTACTACTGCCCAAGCAATGGGAAACACTTGGTCATTAGCATCTCTTCCCACTGCACATAATAGTTCCCCCTTACAGAACCACTTGAGAAAGCAGCCATCCAAACCAATTATTGGCCTGCATCCTTCCTTCCATCCAGTAGCTAGTGCATTAAAGCATATGTAAAGTCTCTGGAATATTGCATTCCCCCCAGTAGCAGGACTTTGGACAAGTAACTCAATGGTGCTACCTGGATTCTTGGATCTCAACTCATATACATAATCCCATAACCTCTCAAAGTGCTCTCTCATCGTCCCATGAAGGAGTCCTATGGCCTTTAACTTTGTTCTTGAGCACTGAGACATTGTCACATCAAACCCAAATGTATCCCTAATCTCATCTCTCAGCTCCGTCATTTTCATGTTAGGCCTCTTCCTTATCTTCTCTAGCAAGGCCTTTGCCAAATATGTACTTGTCAATTGCCTGTTTTTCTGAGACTTGACACAGGTATGAGTGTTATTTATTGACTTCACCTGAAACATCTTAACCCTTTTATCAAACGAGGCATAAACCCTCCAATTGCACTCTTTACATGCACATCTCACTTGAACTCTTCGTTGTTCTGACTTGGTGAACCTAATGTCCCTCTTTGCTTGCTTTGAGTATGCAATAAGAGCATTTTTAAAATTTTCACTATTTGTGAATTGCATTCCCACTGTAAAAGTTCTTTCCCCATGCTCTATGTTTGGATCATACACTGGAAACTTCTTCTTTGTTTTCTCTTCTAACTCCTCATCCTCGGAAAAGGTGTCATAATCCGAGGAGTCCATGTAGTCTGTTATCTCCCCAGAATCTTCATTCAATGGTACCTGAATGCTTGAAGATTTCTTACTGACTGAAGTCTTCCTTCTAACCTTGGTAGGTGTTTCAAGAGGCTCCTCAACTCTCCTCGCCTCTCTTACTACCTCTCTATGCTGATTTTGTTGTTCCACCTCCTTCCCATCATTTCTCTTCAGCTCTCTCACCTTTGCTCTAACTTCTGCAGCCTCTTCATCATCTGTAAGAAAGTCCTCATCCCCACTTGAATTCTCCTCTGAGCTTTGAGGGCAATAATCCTCATCTGAATCCCCCCTCACCTCATCATCAACTTCTATTTTTACATTTCCTGTTAAGTTCACAATGTCTTCATCCAATGACATAACCTCCACACCAACAAGGCACTCATCAGATGGTTTGCTGCGAGCTAATTCATCAAGTCTAACTTGGTTATGTGCTAATTCACCAACTCCTACATTATGTGTACCTAAATCCTCAATTTCACAGCTATGAAGTTCAAGATAAACTGCCACAATACCAGAAATACTACCATGCTTGGCCATCTCAGATACAACTTCATCAGTTTGCAAGCAAACAAATCTTTCATTACCAGAAATGCTGCCATGCTTGGGCAGTTTATAATACAAATCTTTCACTTCTTCCTCCTTGTACTTAAGCTTCTCAGCAAAGTTCAGAATATCCAATCTGGATATCTCATCTCCATCACAATTATCTAATAAGGCCACAGACCCTCCCTCATAACTGACTTCCCCCACACCAACAAACCTCCCTCCATGATGGAACTGAATTGTGAATTGACTCATTCTACACATTTTCCAAAGAAAAAATCAATGAGCGAATAAAGCCATGATTAAACAAATTGAAATGAAGCACATTCAAAAAGCATGATGGCAATCAAAAGCAAACACATTATTAAAGCAAGCCATGGTTAAACAAACTGAAAAGGGTTTTGAACAAGCATTATTAAACAAAGTGTAGCCAAGAATTAACAGAGCTAAGCCACGAATATACAACGCTAGGCTACTAATAACCAAAGGTAAACTATTAGTAAACAAAGCAAACCAAATCCATGATTGAAGAAACCAAATACATGAATAAACATTCTAACTCGATGACTGTACTAAGTAAATCCATGAATAAACTGACCAATTCCATTAATGAACTAACAAAAGACATGAATAAACTAACCAAGGGCATGAATAGACTACATAGACACCAGACAACAAGACAAATAAACAGATACACGGTTCATCGGGCAATGCAATCAAAGCAGCAGTAAACAACAGACAGAACAAATGCAATGGCATCAAACCAAACCAAAGCAGAAAAGCCAACAACTATGTACAATAAAAAATCCTTATCAAAAGCCAAGAACATGCACTGATCAAGCCCAACATGGAATACAGTGAATAATGACTAAGCTGGCAGAGAATTCTTGCAAATTCAATCTCTTCGTAACTAACCAGTTTGCAGTTCATTGAAAGTCTAGGGCTTTTTCTGCTGAGGTTTGAAACAAGGGTGTTTTCATTTTTTTAATCTTGCAATCCAACTTCTGTTGTCATCATGTGAACTTGAGGTCATGGGTTCAAAGGGTGAAACAGTCTCTTGCAAAAGTGCAAGGTAAGTCTGCATACTATAGACCTTTGTGGTCTGTCCCTTCCTCAGACCCTGCATATGCGGGAGCTTCATGCACCAGGCTGCCCTTTTTTTGAAGTCCAACTTTTGTTTGATCCTTTTCCCTTTCTTAATTAGGTTGACCCAAGTAGGCAAATTCAAATGTCACGTAAGAAGCCAAAAGCCAACTAGACCTAGACATGCCACGGTAGAAACAACCTAACAATGTCATATTCTGCGAGTGATTTTCGTGTGATTGAGCTAACAGACCGAATTAAGGATATAATTGGTCCAATAAGGAGTTCAGGGTAGAAAAAAGAAAGAAAGAAAGGTTTTTTACATCATATTTCCTAGAATAAAAGCCAACCTGATATGAACTTACCACTAACTGGTCTAGGTTCTGGTAATTTTGGCATAGGTCATAGGCCAGCATGTTGTTGACTCTATCAGTCATTTTAAGAACTTGTGTTAGTTACCATGGCAATCATTGTTAGGAATAACCAGACAGTCTCTAGACATGCAATAATTATTAAAAAGAAAGAAAGGAAAATCAGCATGTAGATGACTTTGGTAAAATAAATATCCAAAAGTTCAATTCTCCAACTTGCCTTATATTTGAAGCATCAACAAGAAGTTACTCCTGAAATTCATATCTTTCTTAGCCTTGATGTATTGCCTAGATTAAGGAAATCCCTTTCAACAACTAGGGACTCATGGAAGCTTGGATCAACAAGAGAAGTTTGCATCCCAAAGCCAAGACCTGGAATAACTCAATTCCTTATTTCCACCAGATTTCCTGTTAATTATCCTCCGGGATGATAGAAATAGCACAATAGTGTCCCACTTCTTGTAATTTGTTTTGATTAGTAAAATAGCTAACTCAGCAGAAAAAGAAAAAGAGAACACATTAATCTTCGAAGTCAACTCCCATACTGCATTCACAAGGTAGATAAATGGTAAGAAAGAGATGAGTAAACCTATATAATGTTGGAAATTTTGCGGAGAGTGGAAATGGAAGCAAATAATGTGACAACAGTATGGATTAGTACACGGTATAAATAATTTTTTTAAGTGTTATTGGCCTCCACACTCTACACAAAGTGCTCGAGATCACTTGGCAGACCACTCCAGAGATACTAGAAAGAAAGGTATTTATGCTGCTCCTAAGCCATACTGTTATTATATTTTCTGTCTCCATTTCTGCTCTCTCCCCCAAAATTTCAAACAGACAAGAAGTAAAATTTTGCAATTTGAAAGAAGGAACAAAGGGCAAAGACGTGCACATTGCAGGAATAGACTAATTAAGAGCAACGAATTAATGGTGGAAAAGGAGCTCCCAATCCCAAGTAACATTCCATCATCTCGAGAACAAGAATCAACATCACAGAGACCACCATTTACAAGAATTCTCTTTGTTATTCTGGGTGGGCAAATCAATAGCTTTATTACATGCCCACCTCACCTCTACATATTTATCAGGGATTATAAGAAGAGATTATGGTGGTTTTGCAGGAAAAACGAGATAAGAAGAAACGGGGATCAAAATTGATCAAAAGAAGAAAGTGCAGATGGGTTCAAAGAGAAGAAGAGGAATCCATCACCGGTAAGCTGCCCACGGTTCCGCTCGTCCACTTGCTACTGCGCCACGTTCAAGGCACTATTCCTCTTCCTTCCCTCGCCACTAACAATCTCTTAAATTCCCCTTCTGCCTCGCCGTTCTCTGGTTATGAATTATTTTCAGAATTCTTTTCTTCCTTGGCTTGCTCTTCCTCCTTACAATCTAACAGCCTCGCTTGCCTCTCAATTTTATGAAAATAAGGAAAGAGGTTCATCAAATATGGATTAGTTCATCAAATTCATTTATCCCAGCAATTTGATAAACCATCTACCTATCAGATCGTCATCTATCCCAACCATCCTTCCTCTTTCCTCTCCTCCAAGAAAATCAGCCTGCAGAAATGCTATGTCCCGAGAGACGATACGAAAGTTGTGGTACAACATGCCCCCCTTTGCTGTGGTTGGTGGGCCTGCATTTGGTTGATCAGATTATCAGACTTGTTAATCTCATTTCTCTGACTGCGAATGACTACCAATCCAAAAACCTGAAGAAAGTGTTTTTGGTCAGAGGGACATTACATTGACAAAAGGAGAGTAGGTTGCCATTTCTTGAATTTTTTATGAGATGTACCAACCAATCTCTCCATATTTGGGTACTAAAGCATTGTGATTCATACATTCTGATTCGAAGATCACTCTGAGTGACTTGGATATTATGCGTCCTTTATCATCGTCCTAAGCGAAACGAATTTAGGTGCTCCATCTACTATTTGTATATGCTTCAGAAAGTCTATCATGTAACTCCATTTTAAAGATGCAGCATTTTCCTCACCATGTAAAGGCACGTTGGGGAAGCACATGTCATCTATATCAAATAGATTTCCAAATGTTTGGGTTCAGAAGCTGCACCTTTGCAGGGAAGATCCAGCCAATTCCAAAACAAAACTTGCAGAGAGCACAGATATCAAATCTTCGTTATTAACTAGAGTACACTGACGCTCAACAGGAGAAAACAAATTAAGAATGGAAACGAAAAAAGTAATAGTACTACAAGATCTAGAATTAACCAACCCCAAACAATCTACTACCATATTCTTCTCCCCATGGGTATGCCTATCATGTCAAATGCCTAGGAAGGTACTAATCCAGGAACATCTAGTAGTCGTCTCCTCCAATATCAACTAATTATTTCCTTGCCACTGGAGTGCCATTTAGTCGTCCAAATCTACACATTTGTTCCACACACTTCGAATTTGTGCAGGATTGGACGACTAGAAAAGAACAAAGAGTATCAAACAGAGACAAGTGGAGATTCAGATGCAGTGATCGTGAGTCACCTGCCAAACAAACAAGGATGAACAAATGGCCTCACCGTCAATTACCTTACAAAGCAGGCTGATAAGCAATCTTTTCCCGCTAAACCTAAAGAGTTCTTTTAGCAGGACGCTTAGAAGAAATGGTCCTAAATTTGGGTGATATCCACCGTTCAGAGTACCAAAATTCCTGCACATGGGAGTCTGCTAGATACTAGCTTTTCTGACGATTTTGGCTAACCAAAACAAAGTGCAGGCAGGAAAGCTATCCCCACAGAGGTTCCCTGCTCACAAGGAGTGAGATCCCAAGTTTGGCTGAAAGAACACAAGGAAAAGAACAAGGGTCCCAACAACCCCCTTGAAGTGACATATAGAACCTCATTTAATATACAACATATTGCTGGCTTGAGGTTTACCCTCGCTACCAGAACCACTTACAACAACAACTCTTTACACGAAAATTACCAAGACAAGAAAGAAACACAACAACAACAACAGATACAACTCATGTTGCTTCGTGCTTCCTCCATTCATACACTGCTCACTCAGCTCTTTATGTACATAATACATGATGCAGTAGTAGTAACCTACGTGCTCCTCAATCAGCCATCTTCTTGAGAAACTGAATGCGGTTCCAAGCAGGTACCCACAAATGCATCATCGTTTTAGAAAAGAGAAAATTGATTAGGAAAAAGTTCGACAGTGCCGGAAAATTCTGCATCTGGGTCCCATGACTCTAGACAGCTCTTCATTAGATGTTTCATGCAGTTCTCATTCATCAGAAAGTGCGCACTGATATGTTGGTCAAGAAGTGAAAAGACTCATACGATTGGCATTGGTATGTCGTCATTACTGTTCTGCATTCGCTTTTGTACAGCTTTTACGGCTGCAACTCGTGCTGCATTGGCTGCTTTGTTAGCTGCTGCTACCGCTCTGTTCACCCTTTCGTCAACCCTGGCAACATCATATGCTTTTTCTGCAGCTCTCCGTGCTTCCTGATATTTGAAAACTGATCAGCAAAACCCATATTTTCATTGTAGTAATTGCACCAAACTACAGCTCTTTGAAACGAGAATAACTAGCCATGGACATAGAATATCCACATTACTGTTTCTTAGTCCTGCAATTAGCAGCCGTAAAACATAGATAAAATAGCCCACTAAAATATTGAGTTGTTGCTGGTTAAATAATTCTATCTATGTTTTAGCGTCGCCAGTAGCAAGGAATGAGATTATTTCAGATGAATACTTCTGTCCATGATTGTTTTCTCGTTTGTAGTCATCAAACCTTGTCATGTCTGCAATTTTGTCTGCCCTCAGATTACTTGCTATTCACCATGAAGCATGGAACATGTTCTTACCTGGATTGCATTGAGTACTTTAGAATGGTTCACAGCGACAGGGGAACCTGTGTGAGTGTTCTGTGTGCTCAAAATATCAAGAACCCCATTTTGCCAATGACCAGCCTGTGTCTCTCCATTTCTGAATGTGTACATCCCCAGACCCTGTCTCCTTCCCTCATGCCAAGCTCCTTCATACCGATGGCCATTTGCAAAGCGATACACGCCAAACCCATGCATTTTGTCTGCAAAATATTCCCCAGCATATGTATCTCCATTCCTGTATTAAACTGCAAGATGAGTGCACAATACTCGAAAGAAATTTGGCTTACAAGAACTTGCAACAACATTATACTCTTTCAAGAGGAAATCCACATGATTCAGTGCAAAAGAAAAATATAAAATGTAATATGAGCACTTCTTTATCTGCACAGATGTGTTGGATAGTTTCAGGCTTGTATAAATAAATGCAAGGGAGATAGCACTACTAAGCACCAGATAGTGTATCCCCATTCCTGTATTCAACCACAAGATTAGTGCAAAATACTCAAAAGAATTTTTGCTTACAAGAACTTGCAACAACAATATACTCTTTCAAGCGGAAACCCACAAAAGGAAATATAAAAAAAAGTAATATGAGCCCTTTTATCTGCACAGATGTGTTGGACAGTTTCAGGCTTGTATAAATAAATGCAAATAGCTTCAAGTCCCAAATATGCAGCAACTAGGTGCACATTGTACTCTCTCATGGATGAAAACAAAATAATTGTAACTAATCTTGGCTAATGATACCTGAAGTTACCAAGGAGGCAGCAGAAGAGAGTTTAGGGGAGGATCAAATGGAGAAAAGGAGTGATAGTGAGTTTAGACAATCGATTATCCTGTCTAATGTTACCTAGTACTCAAATTCTTATCTTAACAAATTACAGAGGCTGCTCTTTCTTACAGGCCCTAAAAAATACCAACGAGTTTATCAAAATAAATGGTGTCTAACAGGAACAATATGAGAAAGTCCTCTTAGTGCCTTCACCAAGACAAACTCCACGATTCATTAACTGCAACTGTCAATGGCATGTTCCACTTATATCACATTAGAAGAGTGTGGCACAACATAAGGGAAGCAAGGTACACGAAGGTCTTGCTCTTATAACCTCATCACACTGTTTAACAACTACTTGATTAATTGCTCTACTTGCTGAAGTGACAATGTTCTGCTCAGGCCAAGGTCTTGTCTGTGTTTGTCCTTGCATATTCACCAGCATTATTTATTTATGCAACAAAGTTATATATAAGAAGAAGGCAAGCTGAGCCAAGCTAACCCCTTTGCTTGCACAAGCTTTTTGGTCCACATCCACTTCTTGAAATATCTGGAAGCACTAATCATTCCATGAAAATCTTCATATGAACCTAAATTTTGAGAAGGACAAAATGCTGCTCAGATAACTGCATCGGAAACACTCCTGGCTCCTCCAACAAAAATTAGGGTAAGTCTCACATGAAACTTTTTATCTCCGATTCTTAGTATATCCAGGCTAAACCTTATTGAGCTTAGTTTGAAATGCTTATGTAAGAAGAAAAATTTTGGTAGCACATCCTAAAAATTAGCATTTCACCTACACTTTACCTCCTCTAAACCATGCAAAATCATTCACAGACAAAACAGTACCTACCAACTGCAAACTCTTGGTTAGCAGTCAGAATCATCTTATAAAACAAGAACGCAGGTAGCTGTCCTGTTGCATGAACATCAACAAGCAGTCTAACATACATTGGAGGGTAGTCATGGATATGATGCTCTCTAATATGTGCACATATTTAAGACAAATGGAGAGAAGAATGAAGTTTGGTTGTTCGTGTGAAGCCCTGGGCCGATGAGGGAGGGCCAAGAGAAGACTGACAAGCTTCTAAGCTGGGATGAAGGACAGAGAGTTAGTCTCACATTGCCTGGAGAGAGGAAACTGGGCTGTTTATAAGAGTTCGGGAAACTCTAATGGTCACAACGTGTTTTTCCTAGGAAACTGGGGAAGAACAAAACCGTAAGGGGTGTATGGTCGCCAAAAGCGGACAATATTGTGACTATTGGAACCCCGGGGCGTTACAAATGGCATCAGAGCCAGTTCCCCTCGTGGTGTGGTGGCTAGCCGCACGCGGGCGCCTGGTCGTGGCTATCATGCGGGGACAAGTGTTCCCTAAGGAGAGAAGATGTGAAGCTCTGGACTGATGAGGGCAGGACAAGAGAAGGCTGGCAGGCTTCTAAGCTAGGGTGAAGGACAGAGAGTTAGTCCCACATTGCCTGGGGAGAGGAAACTAGGTTGTTTATAAGAGTTCGGGAAACTCTAATGATCACAACACGTTTTTCCTAGGAAACTAGGGAAGAACAAAACCGTGAGGGGTGTATGGGTGCCCCAAAGCGGACAATATTGTGACTATTGGAACCTCGGGGTGTTACAGTTCGACACATGAAATTTTCATCCAAAGCATACATTGTATTATGTGATCCATTGTTTGCATTATGCAAATCATACTTGTTGAACTTTTGAAACATACTGACAGTATTTTGGAGCCTTAAATCCCTCACAGACAGCATGTGCCAATTGAATATCAAGAACCTATATTACCTGCATGTTTAAAATATGTCTTCAGTTTAAGAAAAGAGACAATGCAATAGCAGAAAGTCTTTCCTCACCCTGGCGGTCAAGTTAACCTTCTTTGACACATTTAAATGCAGAGTTAAAAGTTGTCAGCAATGCTGCAGGGCTATTACAATTTAAAAGATAGAATGCTTCAGGGGCTAGTTGGAGTATCTCCTCTCTTTATCCCTAGCTCCTCACTGAACCATAAAAACTACAATGACAATGTTCCTGGCAGGAACTGAGTGAACCCTACCAATTCCAAAGAGCAACAAATAACTCCAAGATCACATAATGTTAAGCTCCTAATCTAAAATTATGCTCTGTTCACATCCTCAAATTAGTTGAAACTCGGAACCAAATATGGCATGTTGTCCTTAACTTTAGATAACTTCCCCTCTCATTGACCCGACCTTTGTCAGAGAACTGAGGCTTGATCCTTTGCTCCTCATCTTGTTTCACTCACAAGTTATGGAATACCCGCTTGTGACCCAGTCAGGATAACCCCAAACACTGCTTTCCTTCCTCACTTCTCTTGGAATGAACATTATGATTCCTTCAAGAGCCAAAGTGTTCTGCTTTCCTCTTCTGAAGGCTACTTGAGCACTTACAACAGCAGGCTTAGATCTCTTTATGTAAGAACATCCAGTTTGGTCTAAGGTTGATCTATAACATTAACTTTCTGTTCCGCAATTAGTCAATCATTATGGCCTTTCTTCCTCCAGACTCACAGTTAAGATCATTCTTCTCAAATGACAATCTCAGAAAGATCCAACATATTTTCTCCATAACCAGTCACTGTCATGCAGATGCACCCCTGTGATCTCCATTAGTCTGTAACACAATTTGATGCCCATTGCTTTGTTAAAGTCTCTCACATTTTCAGTGGCAGGATCTTCCGAAGAGACAAAGCACAACTAGGGACCTACCATAAAATGCTTTTGTGACCGTATTGACTGGAACTAGCTTCCACTAATAAGTACAACCCAGACACTAGGCTGATGCAAGGTTCCAAAAATAAACTTGTTAAGCCCTCTTCTTGGTTCTACCTTAACCCTAAGTAAACAAATCAACTGTCTGCATCCACAGAATTTCACCTTCATTCCACACCCTTCTGTGAGCTTCTACATCTATGAGGCCTTTCCGTATTTCCTTCCACAGTTCTAGAGGCCAACTCTTCATCCAAAAGGTTCGTCTCTTATTGTGCTCATTGACTCGTTCACATGTTCACTTCTAGCTACCAACACTCACCCTTCTGATTGAAAGATCTCCTTCCTAGATGAGAAGCCCCAGTTAGATTAGACAAATGAACAGTCAGTAATAAGTTCTGGGGCAGATGACACCTAGGCTGAGCCACTCTTTCAGTGGAAATTAAAAATAAAACTTTGCCAACTGCTGACCAACATGGCAGGTCATTGTTGATGCCAATTTTCCAAGTTGTAAAGTTTTGTAAAAATGCCTCAAGACCAGAAAGTGGATCCCACGTCTATAGGTTTAACTTCTAACTGTGCTCTCAAGATTGCTCTGGAAAGCTTCTTGAGCATATCATCAAAGAGCAGCCTATCTACATGCCTCCTCTACTCCTTGGGTTTGTTCTAAGTGGCATGATTGAGAATAGAATAAAGCATCCTCTATTAAGGGGATTTGACTTGAGAGAAGATTTCTAATGGACTAGTGTTTAAGTGCTCACTAAGTGAACCCCAGAAGGAGTACTATGGTAAAGAATAGGCAGGAAGAGCCTAGAGGGAATCTGCAGTGTCTACCAGAGATAAAGGGATGCATCCATCATACTTGGTTACAGATTTTGACACAATCTTTCGGAAATAAAGGCTTGAGAATCTAGAGATATTAGTGCTTCTAAAAGGTTATTACAGTTGATGTCATGTACTTTTGAGTTTTAAGTACAAAGTACTACCACATACAGCAAAAAAGGCAGTGCTGTACCTCAAAATCTTCCCAGAATACTATCTGCAAAGTGTCTAGTGCAAACTACAACTTATAAACTTAAAAGGTCTAGATCACAAGAACTTCCACTAGAAAAAGTACATGAAAAAGTTGTGTGAGTATAAGAGTCCAAATAATGTAACCAATCTTTTTCTCTATGACAGTGACATAAAATCTTCATGAATATTTTCTTTCTATCCTGACCAGTGTGGGGGGGGGGCCATCAACAATTATAGACACTAAGGAAAGGATAATTTTAAGTTTAGCCAACGTTGATGTGGTCTAGATAGTTTTTAGAGGATATAGATAGAACATCCAGCATAAGAACATTTAGTCCCAGGCTGATCTCTTAATCCTAGAAAGTCATCATGCTCAAGCCATGGCAGAACAGATTCCTGCGTGTCTGATATAACAAAAAAGAAAAAAGAAAAAGAAAAAACAATGAAAGAAGATATGAGATTTCATCAACGAAGAAGCCAAGAGCAACGAGAGAAATCATCAAATGCGTCACATAATAATGCCAGAGAGCTGCTACCCAATTCCAAAAAAGGAAATATAAAATAAAAATACGATTGAAGCACATCCTTCAACAGAGTACTCGAAACTCCAGGAACCGAAAATTCAACATTTCAAGAACTCAGCAATCCAATATCAACAAGCGCTAAAAATGCAACAAAAACCCATAATCAAGTCTACAAGAAGCTCATACACAGGATAAGACCATATCAAATTCCAACTACGCAAAGCCAACAATCTAAGATTCAAGCATCTAAAAGAAGAACCTTAAATTTCATGATCCAATATTCAAACAATCCAAACCCAACTTCACCAACCAACAACCACAAGCAAAATTCCAAGAAACGATCAAACCATTCCATCAGTTCAATAAAAACACAAAAACAATACAACCCCATTTCAACATGCCATAAACAAAACATATCCAACTAACAGAAAAAAGCCGTAAAAGAACAAAATTTCAAAACCCAAAAACCAATTACCTGAAATGATAGTGTCCAAGCCCATGCTTAACCCCCCACTTGAATTCCCCAACATACCTACTCCCATCCTCACAAGTATGAACACCACATCCATGACTCTGCCCATTAGACCATTGCCCAGCATAAACATCCCCAGTATAAAACCGATAAACCCCGAAACCATGCCGCAATCCCTGCCGATATTGCCCGCGATATCGACTCCCTCTCGCCCATGTTTCCACACCATACCCATCATACTTCTCATCAACCCAATCCCCCTCATACCTCCCACTCATATAATAGTAATAAACCCCACTGCCTGAACACTTTCCCTTATGAAATTCACCTTCATACACATCTCCATTGCTATAAACCTGCACCCATGAACCAGAATTCACCCTTTTTTCTGATTTGGGTTTGGACCCAATTGACCAAAGAACAGGCGGGTGGGGCCGGGAAGAGGCAGACAAAGAAAGTTTTGGGAGAGGGAATGATCTACGAAGGAAGAGGCGGATTGAAGGGAGGCGTGGAAGGGCGAGGTTCAGAGAGAGAATGATGAAGGTGGAGAAAGCAAGGGCGAAGATGAAGTCGACGAAGAATGGACGCTGGGGATTGGAGATGAAGAAGTAGAGAGAAGGGAAGGAAATAAGGAGAAGAAGGCGCAAATGGATGCGTAAACGCCTGAGGAATTTGAAGGCGGTTAATGGAGGAAAATGGATTTTTGACGGAGATTTTGAAGAAGGAGAGTGATTGTGCAGAGAAGAACGAGTTGGGGAGTGAGAGAGCGATGGAGTGTTCATTATGGGTCTTTTGTGGGGCGTGGAGCGAGAATTTGTGAGGGTCTTTTCATTGTTGTTTGGGCGACTTTGATAGGTTTTTTGTGGGCTCAGATGAGATTGATAAGTTGGGTTTTGTGCAGAAAGGATTTGGATTTGAAGAAGAGATTGATGATGGTGGAAACGAGATTGTGGGGGGAACTTTTGGGGGTGATTGTGATACAGAGGCAGAAGAGTTGGGTTGAAATCGGAAGAGACGCCGCTGCTTTCTTTTCCGATTTGCAGTTCCGATTTCTTATGATGCATTTACATAACAGACACAACAGAGGGGGTTTGGAAGACTCCTCTCCTCTCTCTGTTCCGTGGATTTCCCTCTCTACCACTCCTTTTCTCTCTCTTCTGTGTCTGAGTGTTTCGATTTTCTCTCTCTAAATTTCTTTCCAGTTTTGCAGTTCGTAAAGTAATCTGGAAATGGGGGATGTGATCGAGGCTTTCTTTTCTCTTCCACTTTCGGGCTTTTCGGATTTCTTGCGGGGAATTGATTTTTGAGCAGCGGAATTGGATAGGAGAGGGGATCGTTAGAAAGAGAATTTTGCAAAGGCCCTTTATTTTCTGAGAATTACACAAATGCCATTACTCTTTTTAAATTGAGATTGTATTTATAAATTATTTTCTGCAATTATTTGACTAAAAGTTCAAAAGCTTCCTAGCCTTTGCAGTCCTTTTTTTTTATCAGCTAACAAAAAATATTACATCTCCTAATACACAAGCAACAACAAGAGTTTGATCCATTAATCTCTTTCGCTAATCGAATCGATCGTACGGTAATAATATAGGTAAAATGCGATCATGACCCTTTATGATCCAAATCATTCATTTACTTAAGTTATGTCATACTTGATTCTGAATGCTCCTGCTTTTGCTTTTCTTGGGTTAATTTTAGACGAATCATGAAAATTAAGTGCAATGTAATTAGAATTTATTTTTTACACCTAACATCGATGTTAATAGGTAAGGCTGCGTATTATAGACCCTCTAGAGCTCCGTATAACAAACTACTTTTTTTCTATGTTACAATTTTTTAAAAGTTTCTACTCTTTGTGCCTTCCTTTACACTTCCCCACTTGGTTGTTGAGACTCAATTTATTCTTCTTCCCTGAACGTCCTCAACCATTCCACCTCTTCATGTAGGAAAATGACGAAACCTATAACAAAATCATTGGGCAAATTGGTCCACTAAACTGAGCACCAGAAGGCCTTGCTTGGAGGTATGGCAACCGCTCCAAAACTAAAGTACACACACACAGAGGGTGGGCTTATCAAAAGAAGGGGTCATAAATGGCAGGCTCTCTTTTATTTTTATCAGGTTGAGTATCTTATGATGCTCATATATACAATAGTTTAGTGTACACGTTTGAAATCTTGTCTGTGGATCAACATGACAAAATCCTCGTTTACGACAATACAACAATAGATTACTGAACAAAGAACAGTCACTTTTTGCTCTGAGATCGGATGATCTTAGCCCTTGATTCATAAGCTTTTCTAAGATTTCGATCCAATAAGACTGAAAGTTGACTTGTGTTGGACTTGATCTAACGCACAGGATCTTTGTTCAATTAGAACCACGTGGTTGCCTGATTGATTGTATGCAGGATCGACGGTCGTGATCGACCAGTCGATTAACGAGATAAATCTCACTGTAATTGGATTAAGATTGATCAGAACCTTAATCGAGGTGGCCAGTCATTTTGTATGGCTTCTAAAGCCCTCAAAGATCAGGAGATCCGATTTTATATGCCAGCCATTGTGGACCCACGTAGTTGGTGCGAGTAAGCCATAATGGACAATTGCTTGGCAGCTTGGAACAGGAAAACTGTAAATGATATGCTGTGTGGGTCCCAAGATGCCAATTGGAGAAAATATAATGATGAAATTGGCATTTCACTCTCTTTTTCCATACTTCTTTCGTGGGCCCACCGTTTTCAATGATCTGAATCGTTCGCTGGTAGTATGTCCACCAGATGAGGAATACACGATCATCTCTTTGTCTACAACAATCGGAGGTATAAAATGATCAGATCGGCTTGAAATCTGTCAAATAGTTCATCCATAGTAAGACCTACTAGATAGATGGTTTGGATCATAAAAAATAGTAGTCCCTAATTCACATTTGCCTGCTCGTATTTTTCAAGTTAAAAATATGCCCATCCACCGTATCGGCGACACCAAACCTCCAAAAAAATTTGAATTTTCTAACTAAGGGGCAGTTTCGTTAATTAGTCCATGACAAAGGTTAAACAAGAAGCGGTATGTATTGGCTTGGTTTGGGTTCATCTTTCACCACTTGCGGGAAAAGACAGCGGACTCGTTCAAAAGCGGAGTTTGGGCAAGCCAGTCCACGGCGTCCACGTCTGATGCCACGTGGCACACCTTTCAGGCGTCCTATTTCTCCTGCCCCTAGACCGGATGTGGGACTTTTTATTCCTTTCCCAAAATAGAACCGAAAGGGCCACTTCCGTGCTCCCAATTACGCGACTGCCACTCTCTTGCTCCCCCATGAAAGGCCACAAAGATACCATGGGCTATGGGTAGTTTATGTAATTTTTGCATTATCATGAATGGGACCACACCTTTGGACGATCGGTTCCGTTCATCTAATTTTTCAGACTTTAGATCTGTACAAGTTTAAACATCGGAGGGATTGGATGATTCTACCGCCTTAAATTCTATACTTTTCATTGCACGAGAACTTTGATAAACTATGGCCTAATTATCAAAATTTTCTTGCGATGAACGAGTCAGATCATCTAAAGCGTGAACTTTTCGAGCATTATACCAAGGATTTGTTGTTATAATTGAAATAAGACATAATTAAGGGATTGATTAGCAATGCTTATATAATATAATTTATTTGATTATGTTGGATTATTCTATATAAATCTATTAAACGGATTCGATGCCACATTCTCTTTTTAAACAATTTCGCTGGTAGTTAAGATAGTTTTAAGATTGTCTAAATAACGCGTGTTTTAAGTAAACTAGAAATTTACGAATAATTCATCAAATTCTTATATATTATCATTAAATTTCATATTTTCCAATTTTACATATAAAGAGAGAGAGAGAGAGAGAAGCTCTAAGCGTAAAGAAGAGCAGATAATATGTAATTACTCAAAAAAAGTAACTTTTTTTATTTTTTAAGTTTGCTCAGCCAATTAAATGTCATCTGGTCTTTGCACTTACATGAAATAGCTGAAATTACTGTTGCTCAACCAATGAGGTATTAGCTACACTTACACATGCAATAATTAGCTATTGCTAATACACCTCTCTCTCTCTCTCTCTCTCTCTCTCTCTCTCTCTCTCTCTCTCTCTTACTAGAATCTTCTTAAAACTACTACCTTACCCTTTTTTGTACAACTATGATTTAGAAGCAAACTATCTACCCACTTATATTTATAATTCTTAAATCTACTTGAAATCTCCTTAAAGAAACTATTATGTAAATCTTTAATCAAGTATGACACAGAGAGGTGCCATAGTGTCTTGACCGCCATAGTAGAAGGCTTTGGTTAGATGTCTGCTATTGTTTTCTTACTCCTATTCACTTGAATAGTCCAATTTTTAATTAGCAGTGAGCTAAAAAATCCACCACTTTAGTCCCCGTTTCATAGATCGATAATTTAATATCTAACTGGATAAGTAAGGGCGGATCTATAAATATGAGATGTTGTGTGAGTATTTACAAGACCCAAATTATCAACGGGCTTTGCAAAAATGTTAAAAATTAGTTCGAGAGTAATCTCACCAAGCAGAACACGAGGAGCTCTCGTATCAATCACTTCCATTCCTTGCATCAGACCATCTGCAGTTGGACCTAAAAAACATGCGCCTTGACTGACATGACCGGGACGACGACTGGGAACAGCGATTTCAGTTCAGCATTTGAAATTACAGTATAGTATTTGAGTTTTGATCACCTCCCAGCAAAGTACTCGATGGAATGATCATGGACAAGAATCCATGCTTCCAAGTTGGGGGTCCACCACGAATAAATCCTGTCTCCTAAAATCATCAATGCAATTTCCACAAGTAAACTCTCAATCAAATCGAAGGCATTTGGTACAAGGATGTAAGATTGTGGTGGGCCCTAATTTTCAAAGAAATCAATTGTGTGGACCTACCAGATATGAATACATCGAGCTTAGTAGGAAACAGTTTGTAAGGCAAATATATAAATTTTTATTATTTTTTATTACAAGCCAAGAATTATAGAGTAAATCACGAAGAGTTTTGGTGCATCGGTTATATTGTTGTTGCGTGAAGATCACTGGTTCGAGGCGTAAAAACAGACTCTTACAAAATATAAGATAAAGCTGTATGCTATAGATATAAATGTACGTGTCTCGTTACCAGCTTCACTTTATTTATAAGCTATATTAATACCATGACCGGTGATTTTTATTAAATAACTACAAATACCCCACTGAAATGACCAGAATACCCATGTAAAGGTTGATCAAATCAGTAACTTTCTTCTGAAACGGAGGGCATTATCGTCACACAGAGGACCATCGCAATCGAAATAGACTTTCATTATCTTACGCTTCCTTAATTTAATATAGAATAAGTAGGCAATGATGTCACCCCAAGGCCTTTTTAATCAATACATTCATTTAACCAACTTCATTTTATGATGTCTAGGCACTCAATTTTCAACGAAATCTGCTTTCTAATTATCACTCTGGGCCCCACGTCTTTCCAGTGAAAGTGATCCGAACCGTCGATCGAGATGGAACCATGAGCGGGGTCCCTTGATAGTAGGCCCACCGATATCAGATGATCATTCTCGTTTCCTCGATCGATGAGTTGTGCGTTAGCTAGGGTTTGAAATTTGAATCGGAGAAGCCTGATTATTAACGTTTCTGCTACATCGGCAGTCCTGATCACTCGTGTAAAGTGGGACCACAGATTGATCATGTCAAATGCTAACAGTGGTGGGACATGCACTCGCAAGCGTTTTGAGGTAATCTTTCATGGTTAGTCTAGAGTCCGATTGGCTTGGTCTTGCTGTGTTCGTATCAAATTATGTTGCACTGTAAACCAGAGTATTCACCGGCGGCTATTTTCTAACTGTGGAGATAATAAAATTAGTTCATAGAAAACCATGTAAATCCGTGTATTTCTGTTTGTTGTTTTTTATTTTATTTTTACATGTTCTAACATTTTTCACATTGATCTTCATCGTTTCTTTTACATTGAATGAAAGAAATACAATTGTTCGAGTCAATGATCATCAAATGATCTCAACCGTTAGATGGATGTCCTTACAAATGAAATAAAAAAGGGCAGTCCTAGTGCATAAAGCTCCCGCCTATGGGGGGTCTGGGAAAGGGGTGAACCACAAAGGCATATAGTACTCAGCCTTATCTTGCATTTTATAAGAGGTTGATTTCACACCTTGAACCCGTGACCTCAAAGTCACATAACAACAACTTTTACAAATGAAATGATGGATGAAAATGCACTGCAATGCCTATCGTGGTCCTTATCAAACGAGCAAGAAATGACACGATTAGGATGTAGTGCTCAGAAGAAGACTGAAGTGAAAGAGGATAGATCCATCCAAACAATGAAATAGATGGAAAATGTCACTGTTTGTCGTCATGTGATCTTGAGATTAAGGGTTTAAGATGTAGAAACAGCCTTTTGCAAAATGCAAGGTAAAACTATGTACTTTAGGCCCTTGTGGTCTGCCCCTTCCCCGAACCCCGCATAGGCAGGCCCCTCCCTTCCCAGATCTTACTACATCCTGACCCTCCAAGTAAGCTACGGTATAAATGGTTCAAAATAAACCCTAACTACATAGAAATTTGATCATGAACTTGCAAATGAATTGTCACAGAACTGAAAAAATGAAAACAAAGATCTAGATTAGGATGGACAAAGGGAGAGACTGTCACTCTGCATTGATGTGGCATATGCCCTTAAGTAGGACGGGCTCCATCAAGATCTGTTTGTTCTAAAACTCGCAAGTCAACTTGAAAAACGTGTTTGAATTACTCAAATCGAAAAGAAATTGAGTCACTCAACAAGTTAACTTGCTACGCTAACAAGAATAGTTTAAAAATGCTAGAATTTTTTCTTCAAACAACAGTATTATACTCACCTAGCAATTATATTTGCATATAAAGTGAAGCTTTTAAATATAACTAAAAAAGCAACAAAATATTATTTTTAAGTCAGCCACCAGTCATAACAAGTAACTCGGTGGCTCACCTCAGATTCCGAGTTAAGTCAAGTTTTCGAGATTTTAAACTATGCTAGCTAATTCTACCCTACATTTCATGAGGGGCATCTTCTGTTCACTCCTGAGAGAGAACCAACAATTGACAATCAAACATGAGGCCTCCAGATCAAGGGTCGTAACGTGTTTTAAAAAAAAATTATTTTGTCATATAATAATTGGGATATATAGTAGAAAACCAATTGAATAATTGGATGAGGATTCCCCATGCATGCTTATGTAATAAGATTGGCGTTATTTCCCGTGCTCTTATCCTTGAATGCCTCTCTTTTTGAAGGCCATTCATCCCCCACGCCTTTGTCCTTATCACTGCCTTCTCCTGACTCCTATGTCCCTGAAAGCATTATAATTATGTTCATCTATAAGATGGGCCTAGCATGTCTCTGCCATTTTAGAACCATCTCATTGAAGCAAGACTCCACTCTCTACTGACATGAACAAGTAGAAGAGAAGAAGTGGGGATGAAACAGGCTGGGAAATGGGTCAACTCCTACAACTCAAAACTTGAATAACTTAGTTTGCCTCAACATATAATACATGCATAACATAAAGGGCAGCCCAGTGCACGAAGCTTCTGCCTATGTGGGGTCTCAAGAAGGGCCGGGCCACAAGGGCTTATACTAGGCAGTCTTATCTTGTATTTTTACAAAATGCTGTTTAAACGCCTTGAACCCATGACACAGAGAAAGAGAGTCAATGCTAATTGTCGAAATTTCTATGGGAAGACAGGTGTTGATGAGGATGGAAGCTTAGTTTAGAGTTGTTTCAAGTGATTTCCTAAGTACATGAGCAATAGACAAATAATTTTTTACTTAAAATAATCAAGGAACTTATCTCTGTGTAGTTGACTAAGAAATTAGACAAAAAAAATTGGTAGGAACTATAAGACTCGACCATGGTTCAAGACTCAAGAGGATGCTTATATCATCAAAATTTGTCTTTGATGGTGGCATCCTAATTTGTGGCTGCCTCTAGAGCTTAAAATAAGGACACAAGTGGGACATGTCCTGATCAAACTTCGGTAAGAAAATGATTTGTTTGGACCCAAAACCGGGCTGCCTATTAAATCTACACTGGGCCAGCTCTATGCTTTAAGGGCTTGCTAATGCAGGAATATTAACTGTAGCTTTCTCGCCTATTGATGACTACTTTACATAGTATTAGTGTTTTTTTGAGATGAAATGAGCTGATGTGAGATGAGATGATATGAGATCTAGCTCGAGGGATCTTGTTTGGAATGCAATTGTTGCAGGTTTAACTCTACCTTTCCCTTGGACTTAGGATTAGACCAAGGAAAGCCGAATCTGACCTGATCCAACCCTTTAATCAACCTCATCAAATGACTTCATACGATATTAGGAACAGGAGGTGGTCTAGGAGGATAATTGCACCATTTTTAGAAAGAGGTCAGGCACGGATTCCATGTCACAGAAAGATACCAAGGAGCCATTATGCCTTGTGATGGTTGAAGAAGAGAAGAAATAGGGTTGTTCAGTAGGGTCCTATATATGAAGGATATCAGCATAGGGGGCTAGAGTACCTATTCCTAGAAAATTCATTTTTCTCAGGGGAAATCAATTCCATGTTGAACGTGGAAAGCGTAGTCAAGCTTGAGCTGACCCTTGTTCATATCAAACGTCCAATTTTTCCTCGCCAATGAAAGAAATTTCAACTTCAAAAAATTTCCCAATTTTATTTTATACAAGCCGTACCTGTTGTTGGCAGGTAGACCTTTTCTAACTCCCAAGAATAGAAGGACAGGTTCAGATTTTGGTCCATGGTTCATCAATGGCACTGCCTATTCGGAGGGACTGGACAGAGTGGGCTTAAATTGTTCCTTTGCAAGTGAATAATGCCAGCCATAACATCACTGCAGACGCCTGACAAAAACCTAGACTTGTACTTTTACATCTTCTAGCATAAAGACTAACTTAACAGAAATGATAGCCACGATGGGATCTGATAATGACACTCTTCAACTTGCAGGTCTCGATGTAAAATCATCACATATGAAGGTCATGCTTGGGTCCAGAAGCTAAACGGTGATGAAGGATGCTGGACCACATAAGCGTTGTGCTAACCACTAAGATGGTCCAACTGTTCGGGGAGGCAATTGCAAATGGCAGCTCCCAAACTGCACAGAGTAGCCCATGGCGATATTGTTTCGCTGATCTACTGCCGGACCACCAGCAACGAATGGTCCAATACTTTTCGCAGCACACTCAGTCCAGTCTTGATAGCCAAGTAAATGTCGCAATGCACAATCCTGAGTAGGAACTGTTCATGGCCAACAACTTGGTTAAATGAGAATTCAAGAGTTAGGCACGAAAATACCTAACTAAAGACAAATTTCACAAGCAATTCGTCAAATCCTCTTCCATAATTTATTAAACCCAGTCAAAAACTCATGTTTCATCGCAGGAAACCCCAAATTTCGCAGAGTGGGGGGCCGAGGGTGCCATTTTTTTTACAGACAGGGCATTGATCAGGCTGCTTGGGCGGCTTCTTCGAGCAAAAGGGGGCAGTGGGAAACAGGATCTTGTGCAGCACCATTTTGTCCATGCATCTTACCTCAGATTAAATATACAGAAAAAGTTAGGCTGACGGGATCATCTTAGCCTACTTTTCTTTGGGCTCCGCACAACTATTGATTACTGAAAACTAAAAATAGTTTAGATTAAACTATCCCCTTATGGTGAGCGAAAGTTGGAAGTTCCAAACACATTTCCTTGGCCCTTTGGGCGAGCCCTTGTCCAAGATTCTCGTAATACTCGACTCTAAATCCAGCGTCTAAGTCCACCTCCTAATAGCATGTCCAAGGATTGAAGGGTACATTTATTGGGCCCGGCGCACAACTAAACCCAGCAACTTCCGACCGCCCATCCATGGTTCCTCCGATCAGAGGTTGACCTTTTGGGCTGCTAGTTGGGGGGCCATATTAGGCTCAGTGGTAATGGCCTCGTCTTAGACCAAGTAGCCGATACAAAGGAAGGTGATTGCCAGATGCAAAGACACCGTAAAGGGGAATGCTATGCCTCGTTACATGCAACCATGACTCGCACTCAGGATGATCCAGCCTGCTCATCTAATTGCTCCAGCTTTGGATGTTTAGCAGTTGAACGCATGCAATTGAATGACTTCAGCATCTACAACATGCACCGTTGATCAACAGAAAGGGAAATTTCGTAACTCATAATCAACGGTTTAAATTCAGTGGGCCAAAAACACGCTTTCGGCTCCTAGAATCAGCCAGTTCTTGTGAATTGTTGTTTACAAGATATTCAAAGGCGAAGCAATTAGATGAATGCGTCAGGCCAGCCAAACGTGTCCCCCTCATGCCGAAAAGTTGAGAATAGTGGACCAGAAAGGACCGAATCTGATAGTAAGATGATATGTCCCTCCTTTCTCGTCGCCAAAAGACTGCTAGGAATGTCAAAACCACAACATTAAGATGCATTTACAGTTCTAACCCAAGTAAAAATCATGGTGTATGAATGTCCCAAGTCATGCCACTAGCCTTGCTGCCGAGACTCTCAGTTTGCTGAGTATTTCTGAAGCAGGGGCATTGGCCACTAGTTAAATCACCAGTCCTAAGCAGAATCATCACAAGCACGCAAAAAGGAAACAACAAAAAAAGCGGTACTGGATAGAGAAAGGATCCATTTATGTCCAATCAAGGTTGGAAGTCCATCCATAATCAATGGGAAAATTCAAATGGCACATAACAGCACAAAGTAATAGGCTAGGACTTTTCCCTGTCAGAACCGAAAATTCAAGGGGTTACATCTCTAATTACTTCCGGAAAGTAGGTACTTGGGAAGGGAGAGAGCTTCAATATCATGCAGAACAGAATAGACGATGCAAGAAAAAGCAAGCAAGCTCAGTTTGGATGGCTATTTACCATACAACTGTTTCATATTACATGTGGATGTGCGCGAGAATTTTACAAGGAAATCTGGAGAAATAACCATCTATCATCCACTGTCAATGCCTAACATTACCACGGGCATCAGGTGAAGAAAAATGTGAAATTAATCGTCCAGCAAAAAAAGAAGCCGACCCATAACCCAACAATGTTAGGCACTTAAAATTCTCAAACATGAAAACCTTACGGAGGCTCTCTGAATACAACTAAATTAACGAGGAACAATAGCTTGACAGGGAGGTCAATTTGCTCTCAAGCATTTCCCTAAATATATTAGAGGAGATACAGTAATATTTTTCAAGGCACTAAACTTTTGATGGTGCAAATTTCATGTGAGAAGGACTATTCCTTGAATATAAGCAAGTATTGTGATTTGGCACTTGGAATCTTACCCTACGTGTACGGCTGGCAATTTCTCCTTCACGGCTTGTGGATCTTGAACCCAAATACTCTTGGAACATAGCTCTGTGACGCCTTCTGCGGTTTGAGGTGCCCATATGTCATCAGAAATAGGTGTGGAAATGTGGTGCCGAAATATGCTCCATCAATATCTAGGCATAGTCAAGAAATTTTCTTTTCTTTTTTTCATGAACAAGAAAAGATAAAGATTCATGATAGGGTGCATAATACCAAACAGTAGTACATGTGGAAATAAGAACTCGGGTGATAGTCAGTCGGGTGCCTGTGTTTGCATTTTATTTAGACATTACCACAGAATGTAAGCGGTTAATGAAGGTCCAGATTCAAACCTGACAAATTCATCTATATCTCTGCATGTATGGTAAAAAAATTTTGTGAAAGTGAGGAATCTTCATATATGTTGCAGCTGAAGGACTTGAAACCCACATTGCAGACAGTAGTTCTCTCTATGATGACTGTCAATTCATTTCTGTTCTGGACTGAATAGCCAGATTATTCCATTCCAGTTGAATAATGTATGTTCCATTCTAGTCCATATTCCAGTTTGTCCAGTAAATACCAGCTTATTTGGTGCATTCTAGCGTATTCAAGCCTATTGTATATATTTATTTTAAATAATCATTTTTTCCAGAAAATTATTCCTGAACTCCCTTCTCATATTTGCAAAATCTGAAATTTCCTGCCCCAGAAGGCCAAACAAATGGCCACTGAAACGGAATTACCAGCTATGATGGAGGCATGGCCATGCAATGATATAAGTAACTGCTACTTTAGAATAAAGCTCGGATGGATGGTAATGGAAAGGCTCAAAGTGCATGAAGGAAACGCCTACTGAAAATATTCAGATGAAAGGATACTGCCTTGGTACTTGGATCTTGGATAATAAATATCTTCACATTTTGGACAGTAGATTTTCACTGTACTTGAACGAGGAATATCTGATTGACCGACTGGAAGACACGGCTGACCACAGCAGTAAACTCGCGGGCATCTACCAAAGTCGTAATTCTTGTACTTGTCTAGCTGTGGAAGACCCATTTAATAACATCAGACAAGACTAACGAATGCATATCTTTTAAACAGCAGAAAAAAAAACAAAGGAGGAAATAGATCGAAGTAAGACCATACCATAGCAGACATCCCTTTGCTGGTTAATATATATCGAACATGGATCAAACCATACAGCATCTCTGCTGCCGATTCAACCAACTCATTCTGTTCTTCAGTAAACATATCACCTGTGCAAGATAAGGTCCTTAATTTCTTTTCTCGCAACCAATATCCAATAAAAAGTGAATACAAGCATGATATAATTAAATCTTTAGATGAGATGTGTCAGTTTTTCAGAAGATATTTGCAAATCTGATATTTATAGAAATATACTATAGGCCCTTTGTGGTCCACCCCTTCCCCGGAACCTGCATACGCCGGAGTTCCATGCACTAGGCTGCATTTTATTTTCTGTTGTTATCAGTTAACTTGCATTGAAATATCTTTACTTTTAAAATTTCGGTGAGACTGTACTTTTAGATGGTGCATTCATGGATGAGTTAAGAGTATCCATCACAGCAGGCATTCAAAAATCTAAAATAGCTGTAGTACTACCACAATCCACTAAGCCACCTATAGGCGCGCCCGTGCACACACACACTATTACATGCATGCATGTGTAAGCATAATGCAGATGTTGGTCTCACATGCCACACAGGAATGCTCTATTACATGCATGCATGTATAAGCACGCACGCACATTATTACATGCATGCATGTATACACACATTACATAAGTCACATAGACACTCCATTACGCACAATCACAATACAAATGTAGGTCTCTCTCTCTCTCTCTCTCTCTCTCTCTCTCTCTCTCTCTCATGCATGCATGTATAAGTGCACCCACACTATTGCATGCATGCATGTATAAGCACAATACAGAAGTCACACAGACACTCTATTAAATGGCATGTACAAGCACAATACAAATGTTGGTCTCTCTCTCTCTCTCTCTCTCTCTCTCTCTCTCTCTCTCTCTCTCTCACACACACACACACACACACACACACACAATTACATGCATGTGTGCATAAACACTCACTCATAAGCAATACACCTCTCTCTCCGTCCCACACACACACCAGCATGCATGCATAAGCACAAACTCATAAGCAATATACCTCTCTCTCTGTCCCTTGTGTTGTATGTTCTAAGCATTTCCTGTTAGGGATTGCATCTTTATTATTATTATAAGGTTCTAGCTCCCAGGTACGCTCAATATTCCTAGGCTGTTGGAGATGGGAATTCAGATACAATTGAGATACAGACAGCCTCCTTATGCAGTTCAAATTCCCTCAAATTCTTGATTGGCACAAGCAGGTGGGATCTCAAATAACAGAAGAACAGCTCCCAGCAGCATAACAAAGAAAGAACCAACAAAAATGGCAGAAAATTCCTCCATATTTTCAAACTCTTGGTCTTCTATAAGCTGTTCTTGTGACAAACCCATAACTGAATCAAACAAAAAAAATAAATCACGAGTTTCAGCATGCTCTCTCAAAGCAAGGTAAACTAACCTTTAACACCATTCATCACATGAAACATTTAAACCTAAAGTCATAAAAACATCTAATCATCTGCCAAATAGTGTGTTTCACTGCACCTTCGCCATTGTCAAAAGTCCCATCTCATAACCAAGACTAGGCAAAATAAGAAGATTTGACTCCATGAAGTTCCTCCACCATTAACAAGTTCCCTTCCAGGCTAACCAATCTCATGCTCTTTTCTTTTAGGTATTATAATTAAGTGATTACACACTCTAACAGTTAAACCTTTGAGTGACATCTAGAATATAGAATAATTGTGTGAACCCTGAATTTCAAGTGGCTAGTTATGCCATGATATGATGCTCACAAGCTACCATGACAAGGAAATAGACAAGGAAACCAGGCATCTAATCTACAAATCTTTGGAAGGAGAATGTTATATTTTCTACAACAGAAAAAGTGAGACTCGCATAGAAACCCCCTGTTTGTTTTAGTGCCATGGGACATTATGAGTTTACCTAGTTCATTTGATGCTCCACACTTGCAGTGTTAACTTTCTTTCAAGATTGTACAACATCTAGAATCAGTGACGATGACTATGTACATAAAGCTTTTTCCTAGAGTTCATGCATGGATGTTATTGGTGTTATTTACTGCACTTTAGGAATTTTAATCCCTATATTGGTGAAGATTGGCAAGGCCACTCATTATGCTCAATCGGTAGCACCTGAGATTGCAATGCAGAAGTCCTCTGAGAACAGCTTCTGATAATTACAGTCCATTAATCCTCAGCTCTGTTAGTCAAATGCAGAATGGAATCCACTAGTAGCCCAAAAAAGCGAACCAACACCAATAAGATAAATTCAAATACTAAAGCTCCATTTTGGGAAATACAAGACATGGCCCTGTACGTAGACAAGCATAAGAAGTTTATGACTCAATGGAGAAAAGAAAATGGGAAGTAAACCTCATTATGCAATTGAGAAAATCACATATTATTTGAAGAAGTGAGGTGTATGACAAATGGCCAAGGCAATAGAAAAGACAGCTCTTGAAAAGGATAACACTTGCAGTACAATGCTCAAACCAAAAACCACAAACATTATTGGAAGAAAACAGGTTCCACAATGAATACATATTTGACATGACACTGAATGGTATAAGCTCGATGCAGGAACAGTTCTAATCAGAAGCATGTCATCAATGGTGACATTACTTTTAGCACTGCTGTAACAAAGGGCACATATGGAAGTATGATAGGTCTGTCCCTTTGGGTGGACAAGCAGAATATGGGTTCCAACTTCCAGTGAGGGGCTAAAGCGCCATCCGTCAGAAGGACCAACAGTGTACTAGCAGGCCCAAGACACAAGGCCACTTACGGAGTGAAACAAGGAACAAGAACAAAGTGAGTGCTTCTACAATGCCTTAGAGGCCATGAGCTGCAAGAGACGCAAATGAAATTCCTTCTTTACAAATAAAGAAGAAATTTTGGCCCAAGTTCCCATACTAATCTATATACATGATAACATTATAATTCAGGTCGGAATGCAAATGAGATCAAAGTGCAAGGGATCGCCAAAATCACAACTTTTACATGAGGGATCTAGGTTTGTGTGCCAAACATGCCAGTATATACCTCTGTTATCACACTTGGACTTCATTACATGATTGTATTAGAAAAATTTGTGTGCACTTATTTTCCAAAAACAAAAACTCAATAGTTATCAACTACTCTGAGCAATGTTCTTGTTGGATAATGAACCCAAACATGTGAGAGGAAGCTCACTTGTAGTACCCAACAAAGAAGAGAATTTCTTCTATAGCCACAAAAGGAACTCTAATGTAAGACCAGCATCTTTTTAACAAGATTTAGAAACTTTTTTGTAACCTTAAAAACTTCTCACAAAAAACATGGACATTATAAATGAAGATTACAAGCATAGGCGGTAAAAGTTGTCGTCGTGTGACCTTGAGGTCACGGGTTCAAGGCGTGGAAACAGCCTCTTGGAAAAATACAAAGTAAGGCTGTTCACTTGTAGTACCCAACAAAGAAGAGAATTTCTTCTATAGCCACAAAAGGAACTCTAATGTAAGACCAGCATCTTTTTAACAAGATTTAGAAACTTTTTTGTAACCTTAAAAACTTCTCACAAAAAACATGGACATTATAAATGAAGATTACAAGCATAGGCGGTAAAAGTTGTCGTCGTGTGACCTTGAGGTCACGGGTTCAAGGCGTGGAAACAGCCTCTTGGAAAAATACAAAGTAAGGCTGTGTACTATAGGCCTTTGTGGTTCGCCCCTTTCCCAGACCCTGCATAGGCAGGAGCTTTGTGCACCGGGGCTGCCCTTTACATTAGAAGCAGATATGTGCAAAATAAGACCATATCATTTACTTCATTTTCAAGGTTTTCTTCTCCTTCTAGATCAACAGGAATACCATTTAATATTTCATATTCCAGTTCAAAGACTTAAGAGCAAAATTGCTATAAATGCTAGACAAAAGAAACAAAATCAGTGCCATCAGTGGTGATCTTTGAATGTAAAATTTCATGATTTGCATATGTTGGATTCAACACTATACGTTTTACTCATATGCATGAGCAAATCTTAATTTACAAAGGTCCAAGGCATATAAATCATCCTAGTTCCTCTTCAAGTTTTGATGCCAAAAAGATATATTTCAAAATAACACATGACAGGAAACATATGTCAAACTTGCTCGAGGAATCAGTTATATGCTCATGCTGCAAAAACCATTATATCAAATAACATAGCATAATTTCACAATATTCATTCTGAATACCATTCTGAATTCCAAATACAAAAGTTCATCATGAGCAAGCAACCAGGTGAAAAAGAAAAAAGCTTACCATGTGAAGATTCAACATCCAATATTAGATCTAGGGCATAATCATAGTAGGGAACTTGACTACTCAGTCCACAAAGATTGAAATCATCTTGGATGTACTCATCATCAACTTCACAAAAGAATTCATTTCCCCGGAGATTGCAAAACCATGAGATCCACGACGTGTCATCCCCATCTGAACCACTGACATCTGATTCTTCACTGTCTGTTTCAGATTCTTCTGCCATTAAAGTCAAAAGGAAAATGATACAAGATAAGAAAGTGCAATCACTTTACAACCATGTAGCCAAAAATATCCAAAACAGAAATGGTGATTGACAAATTTCACATGCAAAGTGGCAAGTAACTTCTTGGTCCATTGGAATATATTTATAATCCAGTATGAACTTCAAGAAAAGTAACCTAACTCAAAAACAAAATATGGCCTCATTCACAATTGGATGCAGTTGGTGAAATTATCGTGCCTCCATCTAATAAGGAACAAAATCAAGAACCAATAGACTAAATTGAAAAAATCTATGAGACCCTTTCGGTACTATATAACATCTTCTTTCTCAATGATTGACCATTTAAGATGTAACCAGAGAATATCTTATGAGAAGCCATTGTCAAAGTGAGCAAAAGGAGGCATGCAGAATGACCACTTGAAATAAGAAAAGATAATTCTTTACTTAGAAGATGAACTATCCAATCTTTTACCAAGCAAAGCACAAAAGTTTGAAATCTTTACATAATACTGATTTATTAAGACACTTTCACAGAATAATGTAATACAAACAAAGCATCACTGTTTTTATACTAGATAAGATCAAGAAGCACTTTAAGTATCTCCAAAATAAAATAGGAAACAATTAGGATTAATGTGGTAGATGCAATTTGAATATAAACTTATCATCTAAGTGTTTCAAGCTGCGAGCCCAAATTCCAATTAGATTGCACATCAAAAGGAACTCCATTATAGAAGACTATACTGAAGGTACTGGTCAAAAGCACTGACTGTTCAAACTGTTTGTAATCTCCAAATAAGCAAATGGTTGTCCAGACACATCCTATTAGAAAAGAATGAACCTGAACCAATTCCCAAACAAGTAATGCTCTTGGATAAAATATCCAACACACAGCGTCAGGAATATGAGTAGAAGATGACCCTATCATGTAATGCCTTGCTCACTAGGCAGCAGTTGATATTTCAGCAAAGGACCATTAGAATTTTGAAAAGACTTCCCAAGGTTATCCACAGGTAATCTATACCCACCATTAGATACAAATGGAACCTTGTTAAAAAACAGGATAGTTAACAAAAATTGAGAACAGCCCATTTTAAAATCTGAAGCCTCTGCAATCACAAGATCTCGAACCTGGAGAGGCAAACAAGGTGTTAGGTACAAGTTAGGGCATAAGATTTGGTGAAGAACATCTTCATGATCCTAGTCCGGCGCTTAGCTGTTGAGACCTTACTCTTTAAAAAACAAAAAACATAAAGCAAAGGATACATAGAGAACCATATTCTTGATAGTAAACAAGAATCATCGTTCCTCTACCCCATTAAACCCATGACATTGATTGGGAACATAAGAAGCTACTCTAGGCATTTTGGATACCCACAAACTATCGCACCCAATCAACCTTAAATAGCAGTCTAGTACTTTGAGCAACTTTCCCGAACTAAACTAATAGTGCTAGCATTTTTGGGTCTATCAGTCAAGACCTCAAGAGGATCACCACCTAAATGCAATAAATATCCAATCAACACAACTCCTTACATGATCTCACTCATATGAAAGATTAACAAGCTAATCTAGAGTTTAAGCATAAAGGAGATAAAACAAAAAGGTGCAGAACCCTTCAACCAGCTAAAAGTTTCTTCTCAAAAGGTAGGAGGACTTAAACCACTGTTTTGGTTTCAAAAAATGCTCTTGGTTGAGAGTTTGAGAATATTGTATTCGCACTTTCTCCGGATCTCGATGAAAATATGCCTTACTACATGCAGACAGAAAAATGAAGGCAGTACCAGTGATTTATGCCAATCCCAATCCATCACATTCTACTACAGAACATCACTCTTTTTTCCAATGAATCGACTACAAAACCCTAAGCTAAAATCCATAACAGGAAACAATACAAACCAGTACCTGCAATAAAAACCCCAAACAGGTCCAAATATCAATCAACAATCAAACGACCAAATTTTAGTAATTTACAAACCAGATCAAAACCCAACATGGCTGTCAACAATTACTCAAAAACAAACAAATCCCACCAAAATAAAAATCCAGTTTTTGGAAACACATAGAACTTACCATCGGAACACTTGTTCTTGGAGAGAGCAGCTGATCGAGAATCCCTATGGTCAGGCAACTTTCCCGCAGAGGTTGACGGCACGGATAATCTATCCTTCTCTTTCCCATTCAACCCCTTGGAAGTCGAAGGCGAAGATTTCTCCAGATGCTTATCTAGAGCATCATTGATCCGTTTCCGATCGAGTGAACCGATCTCCGGCTTGATCCCACCTCCTCGATCTCTGTACATATCTCTCCTCGATCTTACGGTGCTTTTTCAATCGAAGAGAATTAAGATTAATACCCTCTCCTCAACATGCTAAGAGCAAAAACAAAGCCCTAGATTTCTTCTATACAGAGAGAGGAAGAAGAAAACTAGGGTTTTCAGCTACAGATAGATGATAATCAGTGCAGAAAAAAACCCTATTTCCAATCGATCGAAGAGAAAGAGCTGGCGTTTTGTAAGACGAAATGAAAATTAGGGTTTTATTGGTGGATTGGAGAAAAGGGATAAGAAAAAAGGAAAAATGAGAAACTCTTCTCTCTCTTCGAAGAGAACTAAGGAAAAGGAGAGAGAGAGAGAGAGAGAGAGAGAGTGAGTGCGGGGGTTAAGGTTAAAAGAGTGCGCACCGGTTTAGGATATTTTGTTCGGCTCCGGCGAGGCTGGCCATACCGGCGGGAAGAGCTTTCTTAGTGCCCTAAAGGAATGACCTTTTACTCTTTAGACAAGGGAATATTTTTGTGGCCACTCTTTTACTATTAAGTATACTTCTTTCTCTCACTTCCCATACACTAAAACCCCTAACTAGGATAAATAAATTAATTCACACAATAACCATGAATATGGGGATGGGAATAAAATGGGGCCCACTTAATTTATAAAACATTTTGTAATAATTAGTGATGGAAACTGATTAGCATGTTGATCTAGTGGTTGATGGGCTATTTGTTTAGAGAATGCCCTACTAGATCATTGTTAGCTTAGTTGTTTTGGGAAATGATGTGAGAATGTCCTGCATTCTTCTTTTGCATTGTCTTCAATGGGTCTTACTTGTATTATCATTTATTTGTGGATGGATGGTTAAACCAGTGAGATTGAATTTGGTTGCCTATTTGTACCTTCCATATGTAAAAGGGCAGCCCCAATGCATGAAGCTCCCGCCCATGCAGGGTCTGGGAAAGGGGCAGACCACAAGGGCATATAGCACGTAGTCTTATATTACATTTTTGTAAGAAGCTATTTTCATGCCTTGAACCCGTGACATTAAGGTCACATGTCGACAACCCTGTACCTATCATATGTGTTTAGGCTTATTTTTTTTTATTTAAATTTTTTATTATGAAGCTTACACGAGGATAGGTGAAAAGTGGATAAATTTTGGACACCTAATCATCTCCCCATGAGAGTTTTCAGTGTACATAAGATTGTATGGAAATGGTAAGACAAATGTTTTTATTAGTTAATCTATCTAAGACTCATATAGTTGTTTATTTACCCTGTATATTTTCTTATTGTAAATATAGGACTGGTTAAATTTTGCAACTTTCTTTTCAGTAACTAGTTACTTAGGATGCCAACAAATGTCTAGTGCAGTTGGGGACAGACAACTCCAGCATATCCACTAAAGTACACTTCTGTTTGAGAACTATATTTAGGCGCATGCATGAGTTGGAGCATGTGAAAGACTTGCATTATAATTCTTTGCTTGTAAAAAAAAAAAAAAAGTTATCTATATGATACAAATAGCTACTAAATCTAATTTTTAACCAAACAAAAACGTGGCAACTCCAACCTGCGACTAAATGTACCTCAAGAAAGATGTCAAGTTATTTACAACAAACTACACTAGACATTTGCTTCTTAACAATTCTTAATTGAAAAAAGAAAAGAAAGGGGCACTCACACTAGTTACTACTTTTAGAAACTTTTGTTTATAATTCACAAAGTATGTTCAATGATAGCTCAAAATTTCTAAATTAGAATCATCACAAGCAGGGAGTTGAGTGGCACAAATCCATCCGAATCAAGTAAAAAGGGCAGCCCCGGTGCACGAAGTTCCCACCTATGCAGGGTCTGGGGAAGGGGCAGACCACAATGGCTTAAAGTACACAGTCTTACCTTGCATTTTGCAAGAGACCGTTTCCACATCTTAAATCCGTAACCTCAAGGTCACACAACCAGTGTAAACAGATAAAAATTGACTCTCTCTCTCTCTCTCTCTCTCTCTCTCTCTCTCTCTCTCTCATCCATTGTTAAAACTGAGGGCGACCCATCTGCCCATCTGTTGCAATCTAGCCAAACCGTTACAGCCTCCTCACTTTTCCTTCCTGCAACGTGCAAACGCATTGTCTGTTCGTTGCTACTTGTACTAACCAGTCTACCTAAACTCTGTTCTCCTCAATTGAGAAAAGGACAGAAATGCTGCCACAGTGATGTAGCATGCCTTTTGTCGGGCACTTCCTACCTTCTCATTGTGTCTTTAACCTTTAACTCTCAGACAATTTATTCTACCCAAACAAAAATGGAATTAATGCAACGGGCTCTCTAGGTTGCTGATATAGAAAGGCAGAGGAGATCATTGGGGAAGAAGTAGGTTTTTCCATGTAGCTTAAACTCGATCACATCCTGATCAATTGAAGAATTTGGTTGGAAAACTCTGCAACCAAGCCGCTTTGATTAAGACCTGGTAAAATGTCAGACCCGCTGAGCAAGAAGGACCTAACGATTGGCTTGGCTTGACTTGTGCCATATGGACCATGAAAAATGTCCTCTACAACTCTGTTTCAGGACATGCTTCATGAGTATCCTTATCTTTTGTGTTCATATTATTGTGTGCTGTAGAAGCTAAGAGGAGTCAACATAAAAGGGCAGACCTCGTACACAAGCTCTGCCTATGTGGAGTCTGGAGAAGGGGCAGACACAAGGGTCTATAGTACGCAGCCTTTTCTTATATCTTTGCAAAAGGCTGTTTTCACGCCTTGAACCCGTGACCTCAAGGTCCCTATGACGACAACTTTACACTTGCGCCAAGGTAAGATATCTCAACATACAATATAAATAAATAAAAGGGTAATGGCATCCAGGCTCCCTGTTTTGAATAAATGGAGCAAGCTAGGAAGGCAAGCATGGGTTAAGGAAAAAGGAACTAGCCCGGCATTTGCGACAACCCCATCTAGTAGATTGACTTTTGAAGGCTTTTCTAATGGCAGAGTGGAACAAATTTGAAAAAAAAACAATATCATTTGATTGCAGGTCATGGATATGGGATTCATTTCCTTCTTGGCTGATATTAATTATTAGTATACTAGGCCTTTGTGGCAATTGGCCCAAGTGTTTTAATCCAAAGAAGGATGTCAATAACATGACAATGCAGCAATAAGATCAGCCTCTAGCCTCCACTTGTTGAAGCAGCAAGACTAATCTCTAAACAAGGTGGATAGTGGCTACAAAAGTCTAGCTTTGTGACTGGGAGTAGTTCACAATCTGCAGCTCCAACCTCATTGGATAGCTCTCTCTTTAAAGGAGCTTCTTCTTCCCCAACAGCAACTAAAAGCAAACTGAAAGAAGTACATACATCAAGTAGCTTCACTTGAAAGAAGTTGCTTTTCACAAGTATCAGGCAGACCCCAAGGAAATACTAGCAAGTGATAGGACCACTAGCCATGGATGAGCATATCCAATTCCTCTGCCAGTTACCCAAGAAAGGGCCGTCCACGTTCCAGTTGCAAGAATCCTCACATTGCCTAGTGGCTATCGTTATATTTACAATCAAAGTTGTGGTTTATGCTGACAGGGTTATCTTATATAAACCTAGCTGTTTGTTGAAAGCTACATAACCAAAAGGGTGCATACTCAAGTTACTAAAGAGTTAACAAGACAGTGGCTAATAGACAGCTGCTGGCCCTCGGTGCCACAAGCATCTGTATACTCCTGAGACTCAAAGGCATGAACATGGTCCACTCCGTTAATCTAAATGGAGTTACCAGCCACTCTGTCTTCAGTTTCATTCTAGTCCATTGATTCGTCAAGCCTCGCCTAAGTTTCTGGTAAGGAGAACTAAAACGGTTGATTTTTGAACTTGATCTTGTGGATCAATAGAAGGGAAGCCTTGGCACAATGGTAAAGTTGTCGTTGTGCAACCTTGAGGTCATGGGTTCAAGGCGTGGAAACAGCCTCTTGCGAAAACGCAAGATAAGACTACATACTATGAACCCTTGTGGTCCGTCCCTTTTTTGAACCCCACATAGGAGGGAGCTTCGTGCACTAGGGCCGCTTTATTTATCTCGTGGATCAATGCAGGTTTGACGTAGGACTAGAACATGTGGGTCACCGATTGCTGCTGATATTTTCTCCAGTCTCCATCATAGTTGCATAATTTAGTCGGTCCAAATGACAGGATTCAGGAAGAAAATATGAGCAGAATAAGCAAGCTGTTTCATTCAAATTTAGATTTTAATCAGCAACAGTTAAATAAGAAATCTTGAAGATTCTATTGCAAACAGAGCAACGTCTGGAGAAGACTTTTACCATGAGAAACACCTAAAGCTTGACCCAAGGCCGTCCATGATATGACAGCCTAATCTGGAACCTACAATCATAGAACTTAAATATGATTTCCAGGGCACTGGTTAGATTACCCATGTGCACAAAGTTTGGTCAAGTCATCTCCATGTTAGGCCTAAGAGACAACTGGTCTAGATCATGCTCTTGCATAAGAAGTGACCCTGGACTTGACTTTCCATGCACTAGTCTATTAAACCTTTTGATAGTCATTTTCCCTACCTTTTGTAGAAGGAACAAAGTGCCTTTGGGCCACAGTTGGCTGCAGGACTTGGTGCATCAGTATAAGAGGGCAAAAGTTAATGTAGCAATAAAAATTGTGCTTTTAAGCTATGGTGTGAAGATGAGAATGGTTTTGGGTTAGTTATATCCTTTACCCAAAAAGAATATTAGAAGTGCATGTTTGGTTCACAAGAAATGGGGGAAATTGTTTTCTTTGAAAAAGAAAATCTTCATGAAAGCAATTTAGGCCTTGAAATTGAATTATATTAAAGATCTAAAAAATTCATGGATAAAACTTTTTAAGTCCTCGGGTTCAAGTTCTAAATTAATTTTTGTTCATTTTGTGCCAACCAAATAGACCCAAAGGACAGAAGATTTTAGCCACACGGACGAAAGAACCCATAAAACAGGTAGCCCAAGCTCCTGCATATGCAGATTTTGGAAAAGGGGTAGATCATAAGAGTCTATAGTACACAGTCTTAATTTGCATTTTTGCAAGAGTCTGTTTTCACGCCTTGAACCCACAACCTCAAAGTCACACGATGACAATTTTATCGTTGCGCCAAGAGTTCACTGCAATAGATTCTTCATCGAATCAAAACTAGTATGAACGAACAACTCTTTACTTCCAGTAAATTGCAAATACTAGAACCAACTATTCATGCATTGGGTATTTATGTTCCAGTTCTGCTAAATAAGCCCAGCACCAAAACATCTCAATATTTGGTTACTCGAGCTACGGCACAAAGGCATGCAGTGATGGAGATCATTGGCCCAAGTCGCCAAGTAATCATGAGATGCTTCAAGCTCGTAACCCGAGCTGATCATCCCAACTGTTTGATCATGTTCTGCAAATGGCAGTCAAACTTCCTCGCGGGGAAAAGACTAAATTATCAAACATCTAATGCTACACATCAATAACATCAATAACGGAGGCACCGTCGGTGCAAACTCTCCACTGTTGTTGGCACAAAGGTATAGTTATTGTCACGTGACTTTGAGGTTACGGGTTTAAAGCGTGGAAACAGCCTCTTACAAAATGCAAGATAAGGTTGCATACTATTGACCTTTGTAGTCCGCCCCTTCCCTGAACCCTGTATACACAGGTGCTTCATGCACCGGGGCTGCCCTTTTTAGGACCATGGTGGCCCCACCTTTTGTTGATCACAACTATTCAATTGATTTCTCTAAGTCTTGATATATGAAATGAGAAACATCACCAAGATTGCTGAAAAAGGTGCTTCAACTCCTTTATTTTGGACCATTATTTAATCAGTGTTTATATTCGTCCAAGTTTCTATGAATAAAAGTGCAGTTTTCAGTTTATAGATTAATGCAATTAACACTGTTTTAGAATTACTAGTCATCCACAGTAAGAGAAATCAAATGAATGGATCAATTAGAAGCAGGGCTCACCATGGTAAAAAGCAACTCACCTTTGCCTACAATTAAGTGGACACATGTTGGGCATGCCAATCCTAAGCAATAGTAGTGGTAGTGTGTGTGTGTATATATATATATATATATATATATATCATATTAGCAAGTTGCCTATACTAATAACTATGTTTTACTACAGATGAAGCCACTGACAAATAATCTAAAACTAAAAGCATGAATCTCTTCTTCGAATAGCCAAGTATAGATTAAATTATTATAGATTAGATACCTTTCAAAAGTGGCTGTGATCATCTAAAATAGAAAACTTTGGGGTTTGGTATATCTAAAAAAATGGCTTGGATAATGTTGTTAAAAAAAAGATTTGAATAAGCAAGCATGTAGTTATAAAATTTACTTTTAATATCTCATGTTATGAAAGAAAGTAATAAAAATTTTAAAGAACTAAACAAAGAATAATGAAATGAAACATGTATCATACTGAAAATATAGCAAATTCAGCATACAATAGAGAAAGATTATTAATTTCTTCAACTTGGTTCCCTTCTTCCAACTAAAGTAATGTATCATGATCTTTGTTGAAGATAAGTTTCAGCTAATACAATTCAAATTTTTAGATACTAATTTAAACAATAGATTATAATGAACTATGAAATTATAAAAGTACAAAAACACTGTATAGTTTAAATTTGTATCAAATACAAAGCTAACTTAGTCATCGAATGGTTAGATGTGCACTAACTCTTTAGAATGCACTTCAGAGTTCATATTGCATCTTAAGTAAGCCATGCCCCAAAGGCTTCATTTTGTATGGAAAAAAAGCTGATTTTGCTTTGTAAGAGTATAGTTGAATATTAAATTTCTTTTGGTGCACTACTTTTATATGGTATGTTGACTTTAATTTTACTCTTCAAATTGCAAAATATAGTGATCCACTTTGAGGAATTGAGGTACCCAATCCCATACAATATACAAACATAGCAACTAGAGGCAAAAATGTGATATTTAACAAAATTCCTTGAGAGGCCAATGAGGAGGCTAATTCGCTTGCTAAACAAGGAGTGGTTTTGACAAGGTGTCAGGGTCATCATCATCATCATCATCATCATCAAGACCTTATCCCAATTAGGGGTCGGCTACATGAATCTTATTCCTCCATTCCACTCTATTAAATACCATGATTTCATTTAGTCTCAAGGTGTCAGGGTCATCATCATCATCATCATCATCAAGACCTTATCCCAATTAGGGGTTGGCTACATGAATCTTATTCCTCCATTCCATTCTATTAAATACCATGGTTTCATTTAGTCCCAAAGTGTCAGGGTCACAAACAAGATATTTGGAATCAGTGGACATAATGCACTCGTTAGTGATGGAAAGAATGGCAAGGTCAAGGAACAACAAGGAGAAGGCTTTATTGAAGAATTTTAGATCCCTGGGTCTCTTTAGGTGGTAGGGATTGGAGCTCCTTTGTGTCTCATGAGATCCCTGGGTCAGGAGGTAGATTCCTGGGATCTTTTATCAGAATTGTAACACTGCACAGATGCAGTGAGCAACTTACTGATTGAAGGCATAGCAGGGATTTGGTTGAAGAAATGTATATGGTTGAAAGCATGAGAAGGGATTTGATTGGAGAAGTTTGTTTAGTATCATTAGATTAACCCTGCAATAAAAATTGAGAGAGAAAAAGAAGAAAATGATGATGATGAAAAAATACAATTAACAAAGCATATTCTAATTGATTGTTTTGTAAGGATATTAAATCATAGGGTTCAATGAGAAAATTTAGAAAAGGAAAAACACTTTTGAGAAGTGCACTTGCTTGTTTGAACAAGAAAACAAACCAATGAACATCATACGACAAAATCACATATTTAAGATAGAAAGGGGTACACACCCCTTTTCCATGTCTCGTAAAACTTTTTTTTAGATCTAAGCCATTTGTGATGTTAGATGGGCAGCATAGGCTGAATATCAAATTTTATGCTCATGCAATTTTTTTATAGATGTTTCCTTGTCTTAAAAGTAACAATCATTATTTTTGTTAATTTTTTCAAGAGACCCAAATGCATTGATTTCTATGGGTTCTATTTTTTAGTATTTTGAAAATGATGAACGGCCTAGATCTTAAAAAAATTTGACCATACATAAAAAAGGAGCTTATACTCCTTCCCCTTCTTTGCCAACGAAAGTGTTATTTAGCAATTCCAATAGCTAATGGAGAGTATGGTTTGGGATTATTTGCATCATTTCTCCCAATAAGGGAAGCTTTCTTATGAACATATTTCTACTACAAGAAAAAATGAACCACGTTTGAAGTTAATTAAATGCATTGAGGAGATATTTGGTTCCTACAGTTAGTTCATTGAATCAAAACTAAAGGGCAGCTTCGGAGCACGAAGCTCCCTCATATATGGGATCCGAGGAAAAGGCAAATCACAAGGATCTATAGTACACAATCTTACCTTGTATTTTTACAAGATGCTGTTTCTACGTCTTGAACCCGTGACCTTAAAGTCACATGACAACAACTTTACTGTTGCGCAAGGCTCCCTTTCTCGTTGAATCAAAAATATCCTTGCATTTATTCAGACAGGCTGTTCATGCATCGAAGTACTTACAATTCATTTTTGCTAAAGACGCTTTGAGCCTCAAAACATCTCCTGTTTGAGCTAATGTAAACAACGGAATAATTATGAAGACATTGTTGGCCTAACTTGCACTATGAAATCATGAAACGCTTGTTGTGATAAATCATGGATGCTTGAAGGTAGCAACTGGAACCGATCATTCTACCTGTTTCATCATGTTCTGCAAATATTAATCAAATTTATAGCCAGACATCTACTCTACAGTCACCGTCAAGTGTCAGTGGCGACAAAAAGCAGCACACTGCACTTGCAGGCTTGCCCTTTTAAGAGATGCCAAGGTTGCATTTTTCCAACTCTTGCATGGGCTTGGGCAGCTGTAGTTATTCCTCTATAATGGTTAGAAGCCAAATCTACAGTAGAGGACTGAATTTAAGCAGTTATTTCCATTAGGCAAATGCTAATTCCACAGAAGCCCACTTTTTTCCTTTTTTTTCTTTCATCTCTAATCCGTTCATCTTGTTCGTCTCCCTTGTCTAGGCTGCAAGTGAAAAATCATACCAATTGGATATTTCCAACCAATAGTTTTATGAGCTTTTCATAATCAGTGGTTCGACTTCAAACCCAAAGTAACTCAGGCTGGGATAATCCAGAAGGCATAATTTTTTGGTGTGTTCGTTATATAATTAAGGTGAGGCAAGAAAGACGAATGGCCAAAGGCTATTTAAAGCTTCTAGGAATACCAGCATCCTATTCATTAAGTTCGTCCCAAGTCTATGAAAAAGAGACAAGCTCCAAGTTTATTCAGGAAGTTGGCTTCTGAAAGCTCATATTCATGATTGGGTAAAATGCAGGCCTACGAACATCAGAAACAGTCATTTCACAAAGCACCAATAACATTGAGATTCTACTTAAGCAGGGTCTAAGGAAGGGGCAGACCACAAGGGTCTATTGTATGTAGCCTTACCTTGCATTGTTGCAAGAGGCTCTTTTCACGTCTCTAAACTGTGACCTCAAGGTCACACAACACATAAAAGGCCAGTCCCAGTGCACGAAGCTCCTGCCTATGCAGGGTTTGGGGAAGGGGCAGACCACAAAGGCTTATATAGGCAGCCTTACCTTGCATTTTGCAATCAAACCCAGAAATATGAAACATGCAGTTTTATACAAAACTAAAATGTGAAAAACATGTAGTATCAGGGCCAGTGCTTGTAAATTATATTGGAACATCTAGATAAGAAGAAGAAAGAACTTTCAAGATTGAGTTATTGGCCAATGAATCTTCAGCAAAGTGTTTTTCCTCGGTATCTTGGTTAACTTCCCTTAGCCAGTGGTCATCAAGCGTCTTATAGTTGTCCATTTGGGAATAATCTAGATGCTATGAGTCTTCTTCGGCCAAAAATTTCTGCTGCATAATGTGGGTGACCTGTTCCATCTGATCTTGCATCTCAGCAGATATTGTCTTCTCATCAGGCTCTGCTTCCATGCACCTGCACTGCTACATGACTCTGGATTTGTATGCACCTACATTCGAGATGCCAAGTTAACCATCATCTCTCAGTTGGCATCGTCTAAGGAAGTCATTCACTATTACATGTAGACCGTTTAATGCACAGATTGTATCAAATATACGTTTCCAAGTGCATGTCAAGAATATAATGACTTCCCAAGTAAGTTTCACTAAAGATCCAAAGAAAACATGAACAAGCCAAGAGAGAAGGCAAAAGTAAGCATGCTACACAAAAGTTCCTGCAATGAAACTACTGTCAACATCTGCCATCTCCCAAGAGCAGAAAGTAGGAAGATCACAATCAGGGTAAGTACGCACCTCAAGGCAACTTTCAACTTTGGAATGTCTCGGACTAAAGCCAATGAACGAGTTTAAAGAACAAAATGATGTTTGTTTTAAGGTGAAGGGCACAAGGAGAGTTATCACCCATATCCTCCCCCCTTGAATACATAAACATTGTATTGTATGAGAGATCGGTTGGATGAAGGGCAGTGCTTTGATTTCTTCAACTACCAACTTCACATCATTCCTCCTTATTTAAGTTCATTCATTCCCTATAGACCGGGACATTTCCTACATCAGCCTTACCTTATTTAGAGTCTCCCTTCTGTTGACGATTACTTGGAGGAGCCATTACCATTGGTCGAACAGGTTCCACCATTTTAGCCACATCACGATTACAACGCTGTAACAAGACCCAGATCCTATATTATCACAGCTTTCTTTGTGGGATTGAAGACTTCGGATGTCTCTTCATTTGATGATTGCTTGAAGAAGTCCTTACCATCGGTCAACCAGGTTCTGCATTCTTAGGCATATCATTATTACAACATTATAACAAGACACGAGTCCTACTTGTCTCTTGGGTCTATGTGGACCTGAGGATTGCATTTCCACAAATTGCTCGCAGTGCCTTGCCACACCAACTGTGATATTTGCTTTCCAAGTTTTAAGCCAAGCAGAATGGTCTTTGTCTCACCGATTGTTATAAGATCCTAAATAATTAGCTTTCAAGTTTCCCTAGTATTTGGAACTAAGGTAGACACTGAAACTTGAAATTGGATTAGGTGTTTCCACCACCTTCTGCTTCATAGTTACAGAAGCCTATGACCAAATATGACTTCCTAAACGAGATAAGATCAACAAAACCTTGAGCTCGGAGAATCTCCAAGTATGTAATGTAATTGGCTTTGCCATCCTCATGGCTAGTGATACCATTGAGACGCAAACCCAACACACAAGCATGCAACGAACTAGTTAATATCCAGTCTAAGCATTTACCAGTAAAATACACCAAGAATGTCAATGCCATTTCGTCATTAAATTGTTTTTCTCTCCTACATAAATCTTTTTCCATAAGTTCTAACCTAGTGACAGCAGTCATGGGAAAAAGGACAGACAAACTGGAACCATATTACAACCATTATGATAGTAATTGTTAAGAATGAGCAGGAAACAACCATTAATTTGAAAGACCTGGGCGAATTGGTCCAGCAGCACCACTTGACAAGGAACATGTTGCACAACTCAAAATAGAACAGTGAATCAGAACAATTGAATTGCACCTAAATAGTAATTAACACATTGTCTAATATGCAAAACACATCCACATCTAATTTTGATGCTGCACTCAACGAGCATGCAATGTGATTTCTAGCCTATCTTAGCCATTCTGATCATGTTGAATGACTTAGATCTAGAAAAGATTATCACCTTTAACATAAAAAGGCAGTGTCTAGTCTTACTAGGAATGGAAAGAAAAATGGTGAAAGGGAAGCTTGTTTGGTTGGCAGGAAAGAGGTTTCCCTTGAAACATTCATCTAACAAGAGTAGTTACTACTATTAACTAATTGCAAGACTCAAAAGTTTTAAAGATCTTGGTGAATTGGAACCACCATCCTATTGAGAAAAATTGAGGTACACTCATTACCCAAGTGCTCTGCCTACTTTAAGTTAAAGATCCAATATGATATTACTTAAGCATAAAAGAGGAAACCAATCAAACACCAAGCACGACTCCAGTATGATTATAAATTTCAACTGCCATCTCAAAGAGTCAAAAGTAAGTAGGTGCACTAATTGCTTCAATAGTTATTCCACTGTCTATCTTCTGAGGTACTTAATTGAACTTTTTGGTTGGCAGATTATACTCATCTTAGAATATAAGACCTCAAACTTCTTAATTGTTTCAACTACAATGCAACTCTTTCCTGAAACCTTTCTTCTTCATCCAGCAAAAGCAGCATCAGCGTTCACCCAACAAGATTTTGGGCCAAGTGAACACACAATAAAACCAGGAATTATTATGACTACAAATAGCAACTGACGAAACACTAAGTATGAAGTGCTTGCCTAGGATGCATAAAGTTGATAAAAGAGCTTAGGACCCCAATAGGAAACCAAGTTCGCAATCAAGCCAAGGGACTGTTGGGCGGAAAAGAAAATTGAACTTCTGAAGATTCTTCCACAGGAAAGGATGCAACAAAGACACTCTGCAGTTTAAGGAATGTGGTTTTTAGCTGTAAAAGAGAGAGATTTAATAAAGAAAACTGGAAAACCACTTTCCAGTAAAGGAATTATGCCATCTAGGAAATTGAAGAGATCTGAGTCCTTTAATAGGCCTTTCATGGAGGGTGTCAACCGTGTCTTATCAAAACCAGACAAGTCATTCAGAGTGGAGAAAGTTGGCACAGCGGTAGAAAATAAGTGGAGCAGCTTCTTGGCTTGTTTTTCTTTTGACTCTTTTGACAGTCAGTAACATCAGTCTGGGATGGTTTAATAGAAATGATGCTGTTCGGTATTTATTTAGTAGCAAAACATGTAATATATTTGCTCCCTTCATACAACATGACAGATTTCCACACCACTAAGAAATGCATTTAAGAGTTGGGAGAAAGCTGAAATGTTGTCCTAAAGGTCACATATAACAAGCTTGTTCAGAAGAACAATATTATACATATGAATGCAAACAAGAGGAGGGAATAAGATAGAAGTGTACGAGTGATTTAGGATTCTTAATCTAAAAGTTTTTCTGTATTCAATAGTGAATTTAGTTATGGACGCTATTTTCAATGAACTGGCTATGAGAGCACGGCTAGGATTTCACCAGTATTTTATGCCATCCCAGATGCTGGTGAAAGCGAAAAGGACAGCTTTAGAAGTGTTGGCAGGTGAGGGAAAAGGTGAAGGGCATGACTCTCAATGTGTAAGGTGGGAGAATGTAGGCCAGATTGTGTTAAAAGAGCCTAGATGGATCTTATAAATCAGATCAAACAAGGACAAACTGATCTTTATAGGGACAAATGTAGGATCATATTGGATTTGGAAGGGGTTCTGTGGTTTTCTCAATCTCCACAGCAACAACCATAATTTCTCCAGATGTGAAAGTCCTGCTACCTACTGGAAAGAAATCTGTCTCAGTCTCTCTAAAAGGAAAGGAAAAATCTTATTAAGGGAAGAATTTTCTTCTTCCTGAGTTCACTTGATAATGGAAACCAACATTCCCAATGACCACCAAAACCAGCCCAATGGTAAAAGTTGTCGTCATGTGACCTTGAGGTCACAGGTTCAAGGCATGGAATCAGCCTCTTGCAAAATGCAAGGTAAGGCTGCCTACCATAGGCCCTTGTGGTCCGCCCCTTCCTTGGACCCTACATAGGCGGAGCTTCATGCACCGGGGCTGCCCTTTTTTACTCTGGACCATTCTAAGAGCACTGTTTACATGTAATAGATCAGCTCATTATCTCAATTACCTGAAGGGGAGCCTTGGCGCAATGATAGAGTTGTCATTGTGTGACCCGCAAGTCACAGATTCAAGGCATGAAAAACAACCTCTTACAAAAATGTAAGGTAAAACTACATACTATAGACCCTCTGTAGTTCAGCCCTTCCCCAAATGCCACATGCATGGGAGCTCTATGGACAGGCCACCCTTTTTTATTTAATTGTCTCAATTACCTACTTAGTACTATAGGCTTGCTCCTTCATATCTTAGTTCATGTCAACTATATGTGTCTCTCAATGAATCTCAGCTTCTGCATTTTACTTTGAACTGTGAAACATTTTGCTCCCACTTTTGATATCTTAATGGATCAAGAAGCATGTGGATGGCATGATTCTGGTGTCATCATTGTTTACCACGGTTTCCAACCAGTCTGTTTTCAGTTACAACCGTTTAGATGCTAGAATTATCAAATCCACATGCATCTTTATCTACTAGACAGCAAAGGTGGAGCAAAGCAATCAGAGTTTGATCATGCAAAGGTGGCTCAAAAGGAAAGCGGCACACAGATAGCTCTCATACAGGTCCATTTTGCAGTCCTCACAAAGAAAAGAATATGCATTATGATTGTCCTCTTTGCTGGCCTTCAAGTTCCACAATAAAGAAGGTGATTTCAGTGTAGCCCATTTCAAACTTTTACACAGCAGCAACGGTAGAGTTGTCATCGTGTGATGTTGAGGTCACAGGTTCAAGGCGTAGAAATGGCTTGTAGCAAAATACAAGGTAAGGCTGCATACTATTGACCCTCGTGGTCCACCTCTTCCTCGGACTCCACATATGCCGGAGTTTCGTACACAAGCAGCAATGGTAAGTTCACAGAAATTTTTTTGCTACCTGTCAAGGAAATGCATTGCCTGTTTCTAAGTCATGATCTTATCAAGCCAACAAATTGACAAAGTTGATCATGATACATGCTGGAGCTCATACAAGTTATACAAGAAATCAGCACTTAAAACTATCTGATATTTCTTCCTTAGGCATCACATAATTGATGTTTCTTCTACTGGAAGAAAGACCTCTCTGTAGCTGCTTCTCAGTAGATTAATGGCAGCTTAGTGATGTATGATTGGATAAAAATATAGAAACACCAGTTAGTGTGGGGCAGACCCGGTGCACAAAACTCCCACCAATGCGGGGTTCGGGGAAGGGGCGGACCACAAGGGCCTATAGTATGCAGCCTTACCTTATGTTTTTACAAGAGGCTGTTTCCATGCCTTGAACCCGTTACCTCAAGGTCACATGACAACAACTTTTACCATTGTGCCAAAGCTCCCTATCAAAACACCAATTAGTGTGTTGTAGAAAATTTCTTTCGACCAACTTTAGTCCCAAAGATTGAAAATATTTAACAAGCAATTTAAACCAAAAGGTTCCTGAATTGTAAAGACAAAATGTAAAAGCCCAAAGTGGAATCAACTACACCTGAAAACATAATTAATGGGTTGATACTCCCACTTAAGCTTGAACTAACTCAATCCCCGATTCAATTAAATCATCCAAAATGACAAAGAATATGACTGCTATGTTAGTCCAGTCCCATTTGACGGCCACTGCCTTTCAATTCTGGCGGCCGTCAACGTCAACTGTGGTGAGCGCTGCCGACGTTAAGAAAAGTGGTTGTTAAATTCCACTATGGCGGCCACCACCATCGCCGCCCTCGGCTGCATTGTCAACTGTTACGGCCCCGCCTGAAGACTTTGAATGGGTTTTTGTTGAAAATAAAGCTCTGAAAATCCTATAAATAGGGAGGAGCTGAAGATCAATATAGAAAACCATTTCCTACATTCCCATTTGTAAATAGCCTGTAATACCCCTTGTAATTTCTGCTATATTGTTATAGTAAAATTGCTCCTCTCCGTGGACTAGGCATCTTGGTCGAATCATGTTAAATTTGTGTCTCTTGTGTGTGTTGCGATGGTAAATTATCTTGGGCGGGGCTAAAAACCCCAACAAGTGATATTAGAGTGAGGTTTTACTGCAAAACAGAGGCAAAAAATGGAGTTGCAACACCGGCAGGCGAGAGGGAGAAGAAAATTGTTTTTGCCATAATCAGCTACAGTAAAAACATCATCATCCTGCTATAGTCAACTATAGTAAAAAACATCACTATTCTTTTATTTTCGACCACTTGAACAAGTTGATCAGATGCTTTCAGCAGCTATCCAACGTTGGCGTCAAGTTTGACGATGATATCATGGCCTTGTGGCTTCTAAATACTTTGCCTGACTCATGGGAAAATTTTCTTGTTTCTCTGGCTAATTCTACTCCAGGTGGCATTGTGACATGGGAATCTGCGAGAAACACAGTTTTAAATGAAGAAATGAGGCTACGAGCTCAAGTAGCCACCACATCACAATTTGAGATTCTGATCTCAGAAAACAGGGAGAGAAGCAAGATCAAAGGTCAGGAAAAGAACAATAGGGTCAGGAGTAAATCCAAGTCTAGATACAAGAATCTGGAGTGCAATTATTGTGGCAAGAAGGGTCACATAAAAAGGCAGTGTTACAATGAAAAGCTGAAAACAATGCAAAGAATGCCAAGCAGGAGAGAAGAAATGATAACGGGAATGATCGTGTGGCCACCACCACTTCAGGCCTTGTTCTAGTCTGTGATGAGAATGAAATCAACCTAGTCTCCAGTAAGATTGGATGAGTCGTTGACAGCGATGCTTCTTTCCACGTTAGCTCTGAGAGGAAGTTTTTCACCTCGTACACTCTTGGTGACTTTGGAGTGTTGAAGATGGGCAACGACGAGCTATCAAAGGTTGTTGGTATCGGATCCGTTTATTTGGACACCAACAACGGGACGAGGTTGATTCTCAAGGAAGTTCGACATGTACTAGATATCCGGTTGAACTTAATATCAGCCAAAAAGCTTGATGATGATGGCTACGATGGCCAGTGGAAGCTCTCTCAGGGAGCACTTGTGGTTGCTAAAGGGAAGAAATCATCTAACTTATATGTGATGCAAGCTTCGATTCCTATTAACTATGTGAACGCGGTTGATATTGCTGGTTCTTCAGAGTTATGACACAGGCAACTCAGTCACATGAGAGAGAAAGGATTAGGTTGTTTAGTTAAGAAGAATTTGCTTTCAGGGCTTAAAGCTGCAAAGTTGAGCAAGTGTGCTGATTGTCATGCCGGGAAGTAGCAACGGTTTCCTTCAAAAGCCATCATCCTTCCAGGAAGCCAGGCGCACTTGAATTGGTACATTCAGATGTGTACGGTCCTATGAAGGTACGAACACTTGGTGGTGCATTATATTTTGTCACCTTTCTTAATGATTATTCCAGAAAACTCTGTGTCTATGCTTTGAAATCCAAGGATCAGGTGCTTGACAAGTTTAAAGAGTTTCAAGCTTCTATTGAATGTCAAATAGGGAAGAAGCTTAAATGTATTCACACAGACAATGGTGGCGAATATTGTGGACCATTTAATGCTTATTGTAAGCAGTAGGGGATCAAACATCAAAGAATTCCTCTGAAGACTCCTCAGCTAAATGGCTTAGTAGAGAGGATGAACAGGACATTGAAGGAGAGGGTCAGATGCTTGCTTTCTAAAGCTAAGCTGCCCGGTTCCTTCTGGGGTGAGGCGTTATACATAGTAGCCTATGTTATTAACCTATTTCCAATTGTTACCTTGAATGCAGATGTTCCTGATAAGCAATGGTATAAAAAAGATGTCTCTTATGATCACTTGTGAGTGTTTGGGTGCAAGGCTTTTGTATATATACCCAAAGATGAGAGGTCCAACCTAGACATCAAGGCCAAACATTGTATTTTCATAAGTTATGGGCATGATGAGTTTGGCTACAAGCTATATGATCCTATTGCAAAGAAGCTGATTAGAAGTTGTGACATAGTTTTTATGGAAGACCAAACCATTGAACACATTGACAAAGCTGAAGGATCAGAAACTCGGAGTTCTGATACTCTCACTGATTTGGATCCAGTTCCTATTTCACATGCGCCAGGTGTAGATGGAGCCAATGACCATGGTGATGAGGGTGAGCATGAAGCTGCTGAAGACATAGATGTTTCGTCAGAGGCTGATGATATTCAGCAGTTTCATTGAGACGGAGTTCGAGAGATTGTCAACCCTCCACTAAGTATTCACCAGATGAGTATGCGCTCCTTACTAACAAGGGAGAGCCGAAGAACTACACAGAGGCAGTTGAAAGTGAAGAGAATGCAGAGTGGATTGCAGTTATGAAGAATGAGATGAAATCCTTGTAGGACAATCACACATTTGAGCAGGTAAGATTGCCGAAGGGTAGACAAGCTTTGAAGAATTGGTGGATTTACAGGTTGAAGTATGAGTTGACACTTCACGACTACGATACAAAGCTAGACTTGTGGTAAAAGGCTTTGGTCAAAGAAAAGGTGTTGATTTTGAGGAGATCTTTTTCCTGTGGTCAAAATGTCTTCAAGCTGAGTTGTATTGGGTTTGGCTGCAAACCTTGATCTAGAGGTTGAGCAAATGGATGTAAAGACAGCGTTCCTCCTTGGTGACTTAGAGGAGGAGATATATATGAAGCAGCTAGGAGGTTTTGCTGCTAAAGGCAAGGAGAAGTACATCCGCAAGTTGAAGAAGAGTCTGTATATCTTGAAACGGGCTCCTAGATAGTGGTACAAAAAGTTCAAGCAGTTTATGGCCCAACAGGGTTATAGAAAGACTACTGCAAATCACTATGTATTTGTGCAGAGATTCTTAAAGGATGATTTTGTCATCTTGCTACTCTATGTCGATGATATACTTATTGGTGGAAGCAGCTCTTCAAGGATCAATCAATTAAAGAAGGAGCTAAACAAAGTCTTTGCTATGAAAGACTTGGGACCCGCAAGACAAATTCTCGGGATTTCTATCATTCATGACACGAGGAAGTCTACTTCAGGTTGCTTGATTACTTTTGTAGGAGGAACTATGTCATGGCAATCAAAGTTACAGAAGTGTGTTGCCTTGTCTACGACAGAGGTTGAGTTTATTGCTATGACAGAGGCTTGCAAAGAGCTACTGTGGATGAAGAAGTTCGTCAATAAACTTGGCTTTATGCAGAAGAGGTATGCTTTATTTTGGATAGTCAAAGTGCTATACACCTTAGCAAGAATTATACTTTTCATGGAAGGTCGAAACACATTGATGTTCGGTATCATTGGATACGTGATATTTTGGACTCAAAGTTGTTAGCACTTGAGAAGATTCATACTGACAACATTAGTTTGGATATGATGACAAAAGCATTACCTAGAAGCAAGTTCGAGATTTGTGGGGAATTGGCTGGGATGGGCTTCTGCTAAAAGTCCATGCGTGAAGAAACCTCTTTCAGCTAATGTGCCTGGAGGAGGAGATTTGTTAGTCCAGTCCCATTTGACGGCCGCTGCCTTTCAACTATGGCGGCTGTTGATGTCAAGAAAAGCGGCTGTTGAATTCCACTGTGGTGGCCACCTCCACTGCCGCTGTCATCTGGGCTATCAACTATTACAGCACCGCCCAAAGACTTTGAATGGGTTTTTGTTGAAAATAAAGCTATGAAAACCTTATAAATAGGGAGGAGCTGAAGATCGATGTAGAACACTATTCCCTGCATTCTTGTTTGTAAATAGCCTGTAATACCCTTTGTAATTTCCGCTATATTGTTATAGTGGAATTGCTCATCTTCGTGGACGTAGGCATTTTGACTAAACTACGTTAAATTTGTGTCTCTTGCGTGTATTGCGTTGGTGAATTATCCTGGGCAGGGCTAAAAACCCCAACATACTAGGATTTCAAACTTAGATGCAATTAGACGCAGCCAATGTATTCAACTGCCAAAAGATTTTTCAAGACATCTCTCCAATTGATTTGATTCAACCATGTCTAGGATCTGATTAGTACTCAAGCATCACCTAGAACTACCAAGGTTGGGCTTGATCACAGTGACAACAATTATCTAATATGAGCCTTGGTGCAACCATAAAGTTGTAGTAATGTGACCTTGAGGTCATGGGTTCAAGATGTGGAAACAGCCTCTCGCAAACATGCAAGGTAAGGCTGCATATTATAGACCCTTGTGGTCCATCCCTTCCTTGGACCCCGCATACATGGGAGCTTTGTGCAACGGGACTGCCCTTTTACCAGGCTATGGAAAACCCCCTAAAATGGAAGGCCTCTATTTCTTAATATTCTTTCTACTCTTCGGATCAAATTTCTATAAGCAAGAAAAAAAATCTACCTTAATTTTTAAGTTTATGGTTGTTGTTGGCCTTTTTCTTTTGTTCTTTTATTTTAAACTAATCATTACCAATACACACGTCCTTCTAATACTCGGATTCAGACACTTCACCAGATGATTCAAGTTTGGGTCTAATAAGAACTATTTGCACTCAAAGACCCATGCTTGTGCCAACCAAACCTGGTCTCTCTGCCCAACAACATGGACCACTTCCAACGACAGGATCCATACAAACATGACCAACTTTTGCCCTTCTCTTGACTATAAGGTCTAGGGAATTACAGGATCTGCATTTCTTCATTATGAACTGACCTCCAATTTGTGGTTGTCTTTCCTAATCAACCATGTCTTGACTACTTCTATTAGCTTTTCCAAACATACTTGTTCAGCTTTCATCAACTGTTTTTTTCACTTAATGCATTCCCTCTTTACAACTAGAAAGTAATAGAATTCACATAGAAGTAATCATGCAGAAAAAAGGAGCATCTTGTTGCATTGAAGTAAGAATACATCTTGCCTCCTTTTTATTGCATTCCTTGTATACGTCAAACTCATTTTGGCATTTTCTCTAATCAGAGTTATATTCCTACAAGCCTACAAATTTTGCAAGAGAGTGAAAGTATACTTCATAAGTTTGGTGTAGATACAACTTCGAAAATTTGGATGGAACTGCAGGTATCATTTACTTTACTGCCTGCGCATGAATATAACTTCTATAGAATATGTAAGATTGTTGTATCTGCATCAACCATCTTCTGTTTGTAACAGATGTTTCATGGTAATGCAACTTTAAGATAAAGACGAAAGATATTCAACTACATAAAAGGTTTATTTTCTGTAATCTCAATAATCGCACAACGGTATAGTGGGCACAATGGTAGAGTTGTCATCATGTGACCTTGAGATCACAGGCTGAAAGCATGGAAACAGTCTCTTGCAAAATGCAAGGTAAGGCTGTACACTATTGACCCTTGTGGTCCGCCCCTTCTCCAGACCCTGCACACGTGGGAGCTTCATGCACCGGGGCAGCCCTTTAATCTCAATACTCGCACAGCCAACAGTTACACAATTTTTTGGAACAGAAATCAGACTTCATATGAAGCTATCTTCAATGGCTACAAACAAACAAAGATAGCATTTCAAATTTAGAAGTACAAAAAAAAAAGTCAAATATGTTTTGCTTCAAATTTGAGTTTATATATCCTGGTTGCTGCAGGATTAAAATGCCAAATAGCATCCTCTGACTGATTTCAAGGTGTTCAAAGCCTCATTGCTTTGCTTCCACTTAGTATCAATAGTCTTGTCTTTTATCTTATCGACTAATCTTTTTGCTATTTTAGCGGCCTTCTTTTCATATGTCATATTATCTGTGCCTATATTGGATTTATAGCTTTATATGCCACATTTGGATCCAGAAGGAGCTCCGAAATCAATATTTATGGGAGAAGCTTTTTGAATGGTGGGATTGCAGAAGAACCTCTCTTTTTTTCCTTGGAATAGTGAGATGACGATTGTTATTAGAAATAAGAAAAGAAGTGCATATATACCAATATGGTGTTCCACCGCACAGAGGATACCAAAGCGGCCAAATCAAGGACTAAATGTACAGAACTCAGACCACACCTTGGCTGGCGAAATCATGGATTCTAAGAACAGCATTTTGAAGCACATCCTCAGATAATCTATCTGCACATCCATTGGCAGATCTAAGAACATGTTTAAACTCAACTGTTCTACCTTCAAGGACCTAGGCCACAGTGTAGAACTCTTCATCTGGTTAAGATCGGTACGGTATATATCGGACCCAGATGACAGCTAAGCACCCAGGCAATCCGCATTGCTCTACTCTGAGCCCGGTGCAGAAAGCTCCCATGCATGCAGAGTTTGAGGAAAGGGCAGACCACAAAGGGCTTACAGTGCACAGTCTTACCTTGTATTTTGCAAGAGTCCGTTTCCCACCTTTATATCAAATTGATCTATTTAAAGGGCAAGAAGTTACCTTCTTCGTACTTTTTCAACAGAGTGATGACCTTGAATTATGAAATTTATCCTTCATGCCTTTGCACGATACATTTCTTATTCAGCAACACTTAGTATTAGTGTAAAGAATAGATTAAAGTTTTTTTACATTGTAAGGCATAGCTGAAACTCATCAGCGCTTCACTAAAACTTGAGAAGCCAAAAGAAAGTCAGATCATAGAGGAACATTATTCTGCTCTCTCTCTCTCGCTACTAGTTTATCCCTTTTCTTTTTTTCCCATGAAACTAGATAATTTATTATAGATAGACAAGGTAGAGTTGTTTTCGTGTGACTTAGAGGTCACGGGTTTGAGGCATAAAAATGGTCTCTTGTAAATGCAAGGTAAGGCCGCATACTATTAACCCATTGTGGTCTGCTCCTTCCCTAAACCCTGCACAAGCAGGAGCTTTGTGCACTGGGGTAGTTTAAATGATATAAGCATATGCCAATTATACATGGGTTTGACATAAACCCTCGAATGCAGAGATCAAAACAATTTAGCCTCCTTTCTATATAGTTTCTTCCTGTGAAGTCCTTCACGGTTTCCTTAGCAATTACAAAGAATACAGGGTTGTCTATGAACCAAAGGGCAGCCCCGGTGTACGAAGCTCCCGCCTATGCAGGGTCCAAGGAAGGAGCGGACCACAAGGGCCTAAAGTACACAGCCTTACCTTGCATTTTATAAGAAGCTGTTTCCACACCTTAAACCCGTGAACTCAAGGTCACATGACGACAACTTTTACCGTTGTGCCAAGTCTCCCCTTCTAGGGTTGTCTATGAACTCATATTGCTTATTTCTGAATGCCTGCAAGGAAAACCAAAGAAGAAAGGCACAAAATTCATACTCTACCGACTTCTTGTTTCCTTTTCAGAATTTCTCAAGCAATAACCAGTTCTAATGGCACTAACTGTAATCATTCAGAACTAAGAACCAAGTACGCAACATTCTCAAGAGATCCAAATAAGTAATAGATTTCCATGACCAGCATAAAGTCCCCTTTCTTGAGGCAGTCTCAGATCTGACACGATTGAAAGATTTGGAACCATATGAACGGTTCGATCAAAGGAAAGAAGGCTTCGATTAAAACTTACGTACTGCCAAACAGGGCAGCTTTCACTTTTACATGGATAGGCACCCACTTTTAGCTGATCACTCCGTTCATCCAATTATGCTGATTCTTGATAATGTCCAATTTAGTCCTTCATTCTGGACCGTCCACGTCTATGTGAAAGTACACATTTCAGATTCCCGACTCATTCAATTCGTAGGACTTAGAATTCATCTATCCATGATAAGGAGAAGCCAATGAACAAACGATCAGACAAAGGTGGGCCCGAGCCCACCTTGTAAGGTTGGAGAGTTGTACGGTCAAAGTTCTCCTCTTGTAGCTGAATAAGGGATCCTTGTAGAATATGGACCATTATTTCCTCAAAGTTTCTAAAACCAGGTGTTTCCGTCTTTTTGGATGTTGGAATCATCCAATCCACATGCTTTTTGTTCCGTGCACTTTAAAGGATAGAGTAATCAGATGAAAGAGTTTGATCATGCAAAAGTGTGCTCTGCGATCGCTTCTACATTCTTTCACAGAGTGTCCATTTAGCATTCTTCAGCTTTGACATGATGGTCTAATCTGGCCTAAATTTTGAGCCATCCAACTGTTCACCTTGTTTAAGTAGGCCCCAAAAATCGCAATCTAGAGATGATCCTAGCCCTTTTGTCTGGGCATTTTTTAGTTGCAAAAGTAGATCATTTTACAAACTTGCAAAAACAAGGGCTAGGATTGGGGCATGGCCTGTTTAATGGTCCTAGACAAGGCTTAGAAGATGAACAATTCGGATAATCTAAAATCTGGGTCCTTCTCTTACTTTTATGGCCTGTTGTTGGCAAGGAAATGGATGAAAATTGAAGAAAAAAATTCTCTATGAAAAGTGTCTCAACTCAAAGCCTAAAACACTTTCTACAAAGAATTCCATTTTCTATGACAATCAACTTCTATCCAATTTCCTGCATCCCAAACAGGCACTTAGCAATTAATCAGAGACCAAAAGTAGGAGGAATGCCAAGCACAAGCTCCATATAAGAGGGTCCATGGACGGGGTATCAATTTTAGATTGCTTTTTATGGTTTGGAGAAGTTAAGGCTCCGTAAAATTATGTTTTTGGGAGTTGAATTTAGTCCTTTGTTATACAAACTTCTTGAACTATTAGACATCCAAAACAGAGCAATTAGGTGAATGAGTCAGATCATCCAAAGTTGGGCTCCCTCGTTTGTTATCATGGATGCTCTTAGATGGAGCATCCATTTAGCATTCTTCTTTCTAAGAGAGTCCAAAGCTTGGTAGCATCTTCAGTCTAAGATCAATATTAATTATTAGTGCTCATGATGATTAATGAAGACCAAAATAATAACAAGCTCAGGCAGGGTGACTTGCATCCTAATCCAATCATGATGGTGGTTTGTGAGTGCATCTGCTTGAGGCTGGTCTTAGTGAGGGCTGTTCACTTGGCAGACCACCATTAGACTACAAACAACCTGTGAGCCTAAATCAAATGATGATTCTTTCCTCTCAATTATAGCCTATGAGTGGTTACTCCCAATTAAAAGAGCTTTATGAAAACTCTCTAATCATGGTCTATAAATGGTTGATCCGAACATTCTCTAAGAACCCTTTTTGTGACATTTGGCATTGTGATAATTGTTTTGAAGCAGTCTCTGAAAACCAATATAATGGATCAAAGGCATAGCAGTACCAAGAATGTGATAGCTGAGAAGATCTCAGCAGAGACTTGGAATGGGGGTGGGGTGGGGGGGGGGGGGAGGGGGGGGAAGAAGCGTGTGGGCACAGAGAGAGAGAGGATGATGATGAATTAGTGTGGGGTTGTTAGGGAACAAGGCCACTCTTAAAAGGAGGTTGCATTAATATTTTCTTCCTGTGCTGGTCCGGCATAATTCCTTCTCTCACATAAACCACACAAATCTAAAGATCCTAACCACTTGACAAGAAAAGGATATTCAAGTCATTCCAGAAGAGAAATCCAGTTCAGGGCAATGATATACTGCAGAAGTTTCTAATGATCCTATAAGAAGCTTTTACTTGGTTTGAGCCCCACCCACATGAAAGCAACAAATGAACTAGACCCAAATAATTTATTCCAATTCAAGGGTCCTCTCCATATTCTATTAAAAAGACTAGAAGAAAATTGGATGATGAATGGTTGAGATCATGCCAACGTCATGTGAGCTGACCCCAGAAGAGAGTCGAGCTTATCATAATATCATTACTCAAATATCAACACAGACTCCTGCATGATGGTAATTGAATCCAAACCCTTCATATGGTAGTCTCTGCCTGATCAGTGGCATGAAAATGTTGGGAACTTTGAATGGATATAAATGTTTGAGAAACTAAAACCCTTAAGCAAACCAGTTAGACATTAGAAAAAGTGATTTCTAGAACCATCTGACAACAGAAAAACCTGTGGAGCTTATCTGCCCGTTTCACTCTTCCATGTCAAATGCTGATAACTGCTAATTCCATATATTTTGAGTTGTAGAGAGAGAGGGAGGGAAGAGAGCGATTCCAATTTCAACATCTTGGATTCCTTTTCATCATCCTAAGCCTATCAACTAAAGTGCCCACTAGCTTTCAGTCAATTTAGATATGCTCTCCTAGATCTCTTTACATCCGTCCCTGCAAATTCAATTATTAATTAGATTGAATTGTTTGGATTGACTGAGGTGCCCATTATGTTCAGCTTGACTCGTCTTTCATATTCTTTTGTCAGTTAATTATAAAAATGTAGGGAGGGAGGACAGCCCATCATTACAATTAATTGGGTTCTTCTTTCCTTGCTTTCCCATTGACAGCCTAAAAAGGCTAGCACGAAAGCCTCTTCGTCTTAGGAAAGCAAACTAAAGAGTCATCAGAAAGCTCTTCTCCTATAAAGGCACGCTAAATCTGCTTTAACTCCCTCACTCTCTCCTCATTCATCTCTGCAACATCACATATATTGAGAAAGAGAAACAGGGTATTGTTGGAGGAAAAGGATTCTGGGTCATTCTCTAATTCAGCTCTACTTTCTATTAGACTCTCAGACTGTCAATTCCTGAGAGAAATATCAAGGCACAGATTCTTCATCAGATTTTCTTAGTCTTTTGGGGTACTGGGGATCATGAAATGAGCAACTCCAAGTTCATCAAGTGTGTGACTGTAGGGGATGGAGCAGTTGGGAAGACATGTCTCCTCATTTCTTACACCAGCAACACCTTTCCAACAGTATTCTCTCACCTTTCCAACAGTATTCTCTCTCTCTCTCTCTCTCTCTCTCTCTCTCTCTCTCTCTCCTGAATTCTGAGTGTTTAGGCATTATGGGTTTCTTTGGTATGACAGGATTATGTTCCAACTGTGTTTGATAACTTCAGTGCAAACGTTGTGGTTGATGGGCAGACAGTGAATCTCGGGCTCTGGGATACTGCAGGTAAGGTTTTCAACTTCTTTGGATGACGAATATCTACAGTTTTTGTTCTATAATATTAATTTCACTAATATTATATGGCTGGAGGAATGAAGAAACAGTGCTTTTCACTTTTTATCTACTAATGTTTCCGTCAAATTAGAGTATTCTAAAGTTATTCCTGAAAGCTATAGATGCTTATTCATTTGGAAGAGACAGTGGATAGTTTCTCTTTTTTGCATTGGAATCGTTGGTAGATATGGATAGTAAATACCAAAGAAAAAAAGAAGAGGAATTGGCATGTATAAGTAATTTGAAACTTGAATTGAATTATTAAGCAAACCTTTTCCTGGATTTGAAGTTAATAGATCGTTGGGTTCAATACTTATTTGAATTATGAACCGTTTTCTGTTCTTCAGAAACCACAGAGCATAAGAGTAGTATTCCATTTTTCAAAAGAAATACCAACATGGTTTTCAGATTGTGCATTTTGATTTCCTGTTACCTTGTTTATAGAGGTTGCAAGCTTTTAAAACTGTGCAGGACAAGAAGATTACAACAGACTCAGGCCTCTCAGTTACAGAGGGGCCGATGTCTTTATACTTGCTTTCTCTCTCATTAGCAGACCTAGCTTCGAGAACATAACCAAGAAGGTCAGCTTACTTTATTTATTATGTTGTTATTTAGCATATAATGTCCAAATATATTTTGTTGACTTTGATATTTATGCTTAAGAGAATGGCAATGATGCTCTCTTCTGATTTCTCTTTCTTTTTCCTCTGCAATTTGGCATTTTATTCTGTGAGAGAAGTGGGTTCCAGAGCTAAGACATTATGCCCCATCAGTGCCCATTGTGGTTGTGGGAACGAAGCTAGGTACGGTATTACATCCTCTTCCTACACACTTTATCAGTTTCATGTAGGAATTATTTTTAATTTTCTTCGTATTTTGTGAAATTGTCCAAACTAATTTTGATATTTACAAGGTTCGACAACTATCTGTAGTCTTTTCGAAAAATCAACAATAACCAACTGGTTTTTAAGCCTGTCTGTGTGTCATGCTTACATCTAGCTAGAAATATTTTTCAAAGTTTAGCTTCAATCTGGAAATTCTCTTATAGTCTATCACACACGCGCATGTGCTTTTCCATAATTAAAAAAAAAAAAAGAAAAAGAAAAATGATGAGAATGATGAAAAAGAAACAATAAGTCAATAGCCTTGGGAGCCATTACTAGAACTTTATGAATGCATTACTTAATAGTAAAGACAAAAGCAAAAGAGATTAAGTATGTTCTATCAATAAACATAATACACTGTGAGGAGAAGAAAGTCTTATTTCATCTCTTTCCATGCGTCCGAGTTATCATATACCTCCTGCTTGTATCATCTAATGCTCATATAATAATGCTTCTTTCAATATTATTATATCTCCTTTTGAGATCTCTAAGAACACAACTGGGTTATGTATACAAGGCCGAAACTCTCAGCGATGAAAAGCATTAGGGTGCTATACCTTGACACCCTTCAATATCTGACCCCTCCAGCCCTACACTGGAGGAGTTATGGTAATTTGTAAAAGTGATACTAATCGATACAAAGCAGAAAGAAGCACTTCAATATAAAATATCATGCCGACATGTTTATGCCATAATATTTGCAGTACTAGATATATGTGTAGTGGATGGTCTTTCTCAATCAACAACATACTTTGTGAAGAACAATCAATCATAATATATGTTAGGATAGAGCACACAGTATGAGTTAGCATGGAGATCTCTAAGCACATAAAGGGACTGGCTTATATGTACAAGGCTGAAACTCTCAAATTTGAAGAGCATAGGGTATGTTAGATGCTATTCTTGATTTCCTTTAATATCTGACTCCCATAGTCATACACTGGAGGAGTTTTGGCAATTTGTATAAATGGAACAAAAAGCAGAAATTGCACTTAAACATAAAATATCATGCAGACATGTTTATCCCATTCTATAAAAGTACTAGATGTTTATGCTGTGGATGGTCTTTCTCCATCTACATGGAACAAGTGATCACAATATAAGTTAGCATGGAGCAAATCGCATTTATGGGGTAATATGTGACAATTATGTGGCTAGCCAATCTTGTGTTCTTAAAAAAATTGTGTTCATTATTCTGGAAACTAGAAAATAAAAAGAGGGCAGCCCCGGTGCACGAAGCTCCCACCTATGCTGAGTCCGGGGAAAGGGCGGGCCACAATGGCCTAAACTAGGCAACTTTGCCTTTCATTTTTGTAAGAGGCTGATTCCACGCCTTGACCCAGTGACCTCAAGGTCACATGACAACAACTTGTACTGTTGCGCCAAGGCTCTCCTTCATTCTGGAAACTAGAAAATGTAGATGATTTTTTCTGATTAATGAGTCTGTAATCTGTATTATGTACAAGATGTACTCCTATCTGTGTTAAGGTAGAAATATGTTCTTTTGTTTACACTGAATAAGGTGGGAAAGATGCTACCTGTTTGCATATCTTAAAATACATCATAAATAATCTGATTTGTAGCAGAAGCACGTTTGTATTTATGATTACTATATGAGGTACTTTCCATTATTATAATGCAGTTCTGGTTGGCAGATTTAAGAGAAGACAAGCAGTTCTTCATGGATCATCCTGGAGCAATTACCATTTCAACAGCTCAGGTATTTTCCAAGGGCTAATGTCCTTAAAGTGAAGTTACCATTGTTTCAAAGCTGCCAAATCATATGGCTTTCTCGTTTTTCTTTTTACTTTTAACTCCTTAAGAGTAGTGCGTACTTACAGAATTGATCGGAGAAACTTCTGCTGATACTTAGGATTAGGGAACATATAAGCTGAAATTTGGTCATTGGTTTAGCTTATGTTCTTGATTTCTTTTTCTTGTATTCTATGTTACAAATATCAACGAGGAAGGATCCTCAACATTTTATAAACTCTGTTTATTCCTGTTCAATGGGGTCTCTCATCCAGTAAAGATATATTTTCGCAATCTATTGGCATGGGGAGGGGTGAAGAATGTTAGAGATACAACATATCCTTTGTGGCTAACCAGCTCCTTACCAGTTTGTTAGGATAGGATGTAAAGAGCTTTCATAGCCCTGGCATGTTTACAGTATCTTTAATCAGAACTTGAGACTGCTTAGACTGACAGTGACTTCTTTAAGAAGATTCCCAAACTTGGTACATCAAATCCCTTGAGTTAAAATTCAAGCTTATCAAGATCAAAAACTTGTTAGAAGGTCGCTTTCTTGAGGACTGTCCTAGCATTCCTGGTAAGCCTGTTTTCTGATCTCAGCCTGGAACCTAGTACTGTAACTCAGACATGAGCATGTGTTTTTATGACCCACAAACGTGAGAATTTTGGATGGACAGACTGGCTCTGAAAGACAGGCGTCTGCTCCAACTTGCCTGATCCTGTACTTTTAGAATCACATTGCAAAATTTGCCATTATGTGATATTCACAAAAAGTAGATGGTAGAATAAAAAGGGCCACTAAAATGAGGTGCCCTTCACAGTATTATGACTGTTACACTCAAGCTCTTCCTTGGATGACTCTTGACCTTTTGATTAGGGAAATGTACATGTTTTTCTTGGATTATACAATTATACCCTCTGAACTACAATAATCTTCTCCGACCCTCATGATGTATTCACAGTGAGGAGGTATGAGACAGTGCCTAACTCTTTTTTTGTTTCTCCTTAGGGAGAAGAGTTGAAGAAGCAAATAGGTGCCTTGGCATATGTTGAATGCAGCTCGAAAACTCAGCAGGTTTGTCATCCATTATTTTTAACAGATATGGCACTTGGATTCTTCATGACATTGTCAACAACACTGATTTTTTTCAACATGTAACCTCAACATCAAAACCTGTGAAATATTTCTTTCCATTGGAACGAGCTGTCTAGAAGAAACGAAGTTATACTTTTATAAAATTCTTGTTCAATATGTAACCCCAACTTCTCTCAGGACCCAAACTAAGCATTTCTTTCCAGGGAAATAAGCTTACTAGAAGATATATAGTTTCACTGGTACAAAATTCTTGTTCTCCTTCAAATCAATGTCCTGGTTGTTATCAAAGTAGTGTTGTTTGTAAAGAAGGACGAGTTTGATTCTGTGATAATTGGAGCCTTGTCATTTGAAAAACTTATTTGGGTTTGATAGTACCATTTTCATCACTTTAACCATATGGATGTAGTTTTATTGAGAATATTGGATTTGTTATGTTGCGGGAAATCAGAGCCTTTCTTGGTAATGCAATTCCCTAAAGTGGCATGATTCTATTGATGATGAATATTTAGAAACATGAAAATTTTGTACTTTGGTGCAGAATGTGAAAGCTGTTTTTGATGTTGCAATCAAAGTGGTTCTTCAGCCACCCAAACCCCCAAAACAGAGGAGAAGACAGAAGAGGTGCTACATTCTTTAGTTAATAAGGGCAGCCCTGGTGCATGAAGCTCCCGCCTATGCGGGGTCCGGGGAAGGGGTTACATTCTTTAGTTCAATTTTCAAAATGTTTTGTGCTTGGCTGGTGATGAAGACCTCTCAGAAGCGTTATTCTAAGTTTTCTTCTTGTGGGTGTTTGCCTTCTGCTCTTTTGTATGAAATTTGCTCTTTGCCGTTGTCTGTTGTTGCTGTTGTTGCTCATTTGGGATGTAACAAGATTGATCCTTTCATCTGCACTTCCTTCTCCATCCTTCTCAGAGGATAAAAATATCAAAATTTAGTTTGTTTTCACTTGTTTTATTCTTTCATTTACACTGTAGACAAAGAATTGAGCAATTATTCTAATTCCATTAAGCAATGTACTGCATTCAGTAAAATTAAACTCGCACCTCTCCATGCTTAATTTACTCGTAATTATCGTTAAGTATCATTGCCTGTGCTTCTTTCTTGGATTCACCTTATCAGCATTCATGGACTTCATTTATAAGCATTTCTCATTCTCATTATCATCATCATCATCAGAAGAAGAAAAAATAAACACAAAACACTCTTCCATATGAAAATCTATGATTTCTTCTGCTTTTTGTGATGAACAAATAACGAAGCTCCTATCCCCAAAGGACACTTGGCTTCTAAGAAAGAGGGTGCAGGTCAAATCTGCATCTTTGCGCTAGCTAACACTTTACTTTTTCCTGCTATGCTCTGCTGCGCTCCATGTGAAATCAGATGTCAAGAGAAAATTGGAGAATGTGCATGCCCATGTATCTTGATGTTGGCATCAATCTGCAAATGAGATTGTATAAGACCAATGAAGCAGTACAGGAATCTCCAAACCATGCATCTTCTGGGCCGGATCTTGGATATGCCACATCCCAAATCTTCTCCAAAAATCTTACATTAGTACCAGCTTGAGATAGAGTGATCTGGCTTGACCTGGGTTTTGATTGATCTGAATTTGGCACGAGTGGAAGTAAGATGACTGGAAATATCATTTAAGCTTGGTTGAGATAGGTTGAGATGAGTTAGAGGAGATGAGTTGAGATTTGGGATTTCTCATCCATCTCAAGCAAAACACAGGGGGAGAACTGAATTTGGGATGAGAAGAAATGGTTCCTCATACTAGAATGATTCTCACGTTCAATAATGAAGCTTGAGATGATATTGCCTAAGATGAAGTGACATGCAAACCACTAATAGTGAGTTGGGTTTGACTTGTGCTTATAGTTTTTGTCACAAGCACCTGCTTGAGAGCAAGAAGACATGAGGAGACTTGCTTCTCACAATGTAGGCAGTCAGACGTTTGGGATTCAAAGAGGAGGATGCTGGAAAACTTAAGATTTCTATAAATTCTAATGCGCTCGATCAAGCTCTCCTTAGGCCAGCTCATGAGTGCTGTATGTCCGTCTTACGTCTCATAAAGACTGATGGGATGTCTGAGCAGACAAGACCTCTTGCACGCTTGTCCAAGGAAAAGGTTTGTTCAGTTTTGACCTGTTAGTTGTCGTTTGAAGGCGTAATTGTGCAAAACCTTTTCACCTTGACTACGCTTTCACAAGAGTTTTACTGGGGCTTGGAACAAATGTGTTCTTGGCTCTAGCATCCTGGCAAGGGTTGCCCAAGAATAGGGGTTTCTCATCTCATCTCTAGCCAGCTCACATCATCTCATGCACCACTAACACCATGTTACAATTTTCTAGCTGTCTTTTCAATTTATTGATTTTTCTAACCCTTCTTCCAATATAAAAACATAGAGGTTAAGCTTATCCAATGGAGATATATTTTGGTTTAGCCAATTGATGATGCAGTCCAAAAGATGAGCGGCTAGGATCATCCAAAGTTTTAGCCTCCCTGTACTTCTAATGCGTGAAAATATTAAGGGTCAATCACATGAATTTTGTTTCTTCATTTCTCTCTATTAAGTGTCATGGCTTCATTTAGTCTCCAAGTTTTTAAATATTTTCTCACATTCTCTATCTATGGTCTTTTGGTCCTTCTCCTTGCACTTTTAGAACATTTGACTTGAATTGCCTTACTCCTTCAAACTAGTACCCTTTTTGGTCTACGTTAGACACGTTCAAACCACCTAAATCTATATCTCGCCCATCTTATTACTTATTGATGCTACTCCTAAGTTTTCTCTAATATTTTTATTTTTATTTCTATCCTTCTTGTCTTACTACTCATCCATCTCAACATATGCATTTTGGCAACACTCATCTCATGTACATGTTGTTCTTTAATTGCTCGACACTCTAATCCATAGAGCATGACTGGCCTTACAGTCAGCTTATAGAATTTTCCTTTCAGTTTGTGGGGCACCCTTCAATCACATAAAACTCCAAAGGCATATCTCCATTTGTTCCAACCTGATTGGGTTCTCTAGGTAACCTCTCTCTCAATTTATCCACTCTCATGAATTATTGATCTAACATATTGAAAGTGTTCTTTTAGGGGGACTTCTTTGTTATCAATCTTTACTGGTGCTCCACTCATGCTTATCTCCTTACTAAAATTGCATTTAATATACTCTATCTTAGTTTGACTAATTTTAAATTCTTTAAATTCTAATGCATCTCTCCATAACTCTAGCTTTGTGTTTATGCCCTTATCTCATTAATTAAAACTATGTGATCTACAAATAATATGCACCATGAAATCTCCTCATGCATATGCTTTATTTACTCATTTGTAACCAACGTGAAAAGATACAGGCTCAATGTCGATCCTTGGTCCAATCATATAGAGATAGAAAAATCACCAGTCTAGTCCTAACATTTGTTACCACTCCCTCGTATATTGTAATATCCTTAATTTTAAAGATAAAAATAGGAAATTATTAAATAAATTAAAATAAAAATTTATGGATGAAATTATTTCCTGAAAACATAATAATTAGAAAGTGCTCGTCGATACGAATCCAACGCCACCAAGAACGCGAGAAACGGAGCTCAAACGAGGGAGTTATGAGCCGTCAAAGTTGGAAGGGCAAATTAGTCATTTGATAGAGACGTATTAGACAGGGGTCCAAATTGATACTGGCACCCCCGTCTTCCACACGTCTGTACCCAGATCCGGCAAAATCGCCGGAGAAGCCATGGGAAGAGGCGTGAATGGAAGAGGTTCTCCTCCCACAGGGACTCAGGCACATGCTCTGCCCTCCCACGGGTTGCCCAACGCTCCACTTGGAGCGTTTTCTCTGATATTTACGCTAAACCCTAGCCACCGCAAAACTTGGATTTTCCGTGAGTGGAGCCCCGGCAACACGAGCAACACCAGCCAGGCTCAAGGTAAGCCTCAAATCCATATTTTTCTGTATTTATTAATTAGAAAACTAATTAGAAAAACATGAAAAAAATTAGGAAAAAAATTAGATTTTTAGGAACTTTGTGCACGCTACTGTTGGAGTGTGATTTCACGGATCAAACCTTGTCCGTTTGAAAATCGCACCGTCCAAATAGTGCACAAGAGACCCAAGAGTATACCCTTTAAATTTGGGAGTGATCCAACGGTGGAATTGCCCAGAAAACTCAAAAGCTTCGATTACAGGGAGGTTTTAGGAACTTGGGAAAAATCGTTTAAAAACCATGGTTTTGAGAAAATTAGTGCAAAGGAGGGCATAAATGGATTCTAGAGAGAATTCTGAAGAAAATGGAGCAAAAATCACGCAAACGGGCTCTGTAGCTCAGCTAGGGAAACGGCCGGCAAATCCGGTCGTCTTCTCGGCGTCGTCAGCGCGTCGGCGCCTGTGGCCGACGCCAAGGCCGCACACCACGACGCCCGGGACGACGTCACATGGCGTCGTCGCCGCACGCGTGCTCGGCGCCGCGCGCGTGCGGAACGTGCGTGGTTGGCTGCCGCGGTGGGGCCGGGACGCGGCGCGTCTGGCGGCCGTGACGCACGCGCGCGTGCGTCACGGTCTCGCGGCAGCTGTGACGCGCGTCCGTGCGGCGTCTGCGGCGCCCGTGCGTCTTCGTGCGCCCGTATACGTCGGTATAAACCGGCGGAAAGAGCGCCGCGGTTAAACCACCTTATGGTGGTCGGCGAGCCCCATTTGAGGGTAGTTTTCCTTAAAACTTGATTTTTGGGAGCTAGAGAAGTCCAAATCACGATCAGGAAGAGGCGTTGTGGCCAGAGTATTGACGGCCTTCGGACCTAGTTTTAACTTAAAAACTTAGAAATGACCACTTTTTATTTAGAAAAATTTTAAAATAGTGATGTGACATGTACATGTGCACTTGAATATACGATTAAAGGGAGTTATTGGCAAGCTAGTGATCTCACATTGAGGTAGGTGCCGCCAGCTAATGTTTTGCCTTGATTTTTAAACCATGTTTAAACATAGCATCATGTGTGATTGTGTTTTAAAATGTAATTATTATTTCTAGTGGATTTCATGCTACATTGCGTACGGGATGGTTATTCCAAATTGAAATCTTTTCTTGAATAAACTTATTTCAAATGCTTTTACAAGTATGACGTTAATTTGTTATGCTTACTTAGAGACTTATTTCTTATTATATATATAGAAAATGCATGGATTTACATGGAAATGAGAATAGAGGCTTATTATTTGGTCCTTTGATAGGCTAACCCGGGATGAGGGCATGTCTTGGGGATTGCAAGCTATAAGTGCTCTTGAGTTTTAGCATATACATATGATTTGAGTGTTTTATATTTGATGGCGGGTGCTCTCGCCGGTGGGCGTCATCTTGGAGGGATAGGGCCGGCCACCCACCTTAGAGATTATGATGTGATGAGTTTGTGATATGATAGACACACGCCCATAGATGGCATTCGGTAGGGGTTTGGTAACATGGATAGTCCACACTCTGGGTCACGAGCCTTTCCATGGGGACGGAGCGTTAAGTCTCCGTTATGGTGTCGACGGGGAGCGGCGGTGGTTGATACCCATGGAGGGTTGCCAGCTGCGGCATGATGGCCCATATTCTTGTTATGTGTGCATGTATGATGAGCATGATTATGGATGGTATGCACAGGTGTGACGACACTCGGAGGTTGACTATGTGTATTCACGATCGGGGATGTTAGTGTGATGTGGTGGGACCCATTACCTTAGGGTGCCCTTATTCTTGTTGTATGCTCCATTTATTGATTCATGTCATGTTTTAACTAGTGAATTTCATGTTTTAGCATATGGAATAAATTGGCATTTATTTGAACATGGCATTATGATATCACTATTTCCATAAATGTTAGACTTTTCATCAATCTTGTTCATTATTTTACGCATTTATTACATTAATTGTCTATGTACCTACACAAGCGATAGCTTCTTTGAGGCAGTACTTTGTTTTGCAATGCCTTAGATCTCGACGCGACAAGGGAAAGGAAAAGCGGTTGATAAACCTTGAGAGCTGAAGACTAGTTTCCTATGGTTTTAGAAAGTAATGTGAGTCATTAGAGTGGATTATTATTTGAATTTTATTATGAATTTGCATACTTTATATTTGGATGTGATTTAGATCTTTGGACATATATTGGACATTTATATGGGATGTTATGATGGATAGACCATGGGCCATATTATTACTGTCTTTTGGACGTTTATTTGATTTAAAATAAAGGCGCCTATTTATTTGACGTTGATTTATACGCGGATCATTTATTTGTGTTTAAATTACATGTACGCCATTTTGAGAAAGGAAAAATTAACACCCGGAGTTTTAAGATAGGTTTAGTAAAATGTTAAATAAATCTTTTCTCATGGGATCCCAAATGCTCTTATTTAAATTGTCAAAAAAAAAAAAAATTGTCTTAAAAATCCGGGGTGTTACATATATATACTTAATTATGTCTATATATTCCCGTGAGATCCCTTTCACCCATCTTATTAACTCTTTAAGGACCCTATTATAAGTTTTTTCTAAGTAAAAAAAGATCATGTGGAGGTTCTTCCTCATCTTTCTATATTTCTCTATCAATTGTCTAAGCAAAAAAATAACTTTCATGGTAGACTTCTCTAAGCTAGTTCTCTGATACACTTGTCTTATATCGTAGATTCTTCTCCATCACACTTTCAAAAAGTTTTATGGTATGACTCATAAGTTTAATCTCCAGATAGTGTAACTTTATATATTTCCTTTATTCTTATAAATTGTTATAATAGAGCTCTTTCTCCATTCATCCAACATTTTCTTCAATTTCACAATCTTGTTAAACAATTTTGTCAACCAAACTATCGTAGTATCTCCCATATACTTCTAAAACTCTATTGATATACCATTAGGCCCCAAACACTTTCCTGATTTCATCTTTTTCAAGGTCTCTTTCACTTCAAGTGCTCTAATCCTAAAGTCATATATATAATGCCTAGCATTATTTGGGTTTATAGTACTTTCAATCCCTATATTTTCAAGGTAATTGTCATTTACTAATTTTAAAAGGTAACTTTCCCATCTTTGTTTGATCTCTTCATTTTTTACTAGTACTCTTTGGTCCTAATTTCTAATACACTTAATGTAGTTTAAGACCTTACTCTTCTTTTATCTTGCTTTTGCGAGTTTAAACACATCTTTCTCACTCTTGTTCTTAATCTATTATATAGATCACCATATGCCTTGAGTTCAGCCTTACTATTCTCTTAGCAACCTTTTTAGCATCCTTATATTGCTCAAAGTTTTCATTTTTTTTAGTCTTTTATCTTGCCTTAAAACACACATGTTTCTCTTTAATAACTTTTTGCATTTTTTCACTTCACCACAAAGTTTTCTTTGTTGGTTGCCTTTTACCTTTAGATACTCCTAAGAGATATTTTGTCACCTTTTTAATGGATAGTCATATTAGTCTACATGGTGTTTACTTATGTTTCATTGTTCAAGTTTCCTTTTACTATCAACTTATTTGTAAATGATGTTATATTCTCTCTTTTTAAGTTCCACAACTTAATTTTTGGATACCTATTGAGTTCATTTCCTTTCTTCCATACTTTAATCTAGATATCGGCAACTCACAACTCTCACCGGGTATCACCTTACAATCCTTACACATTGATCATTTAACATTCCTAAGTAAAAAAAAGTCTATTTGGCTTTTATATAGTCTACATTTAAAGGTTATTAAATGTCCATTCCTATTTTTAAAGTATTTGTTTGCTATAGCTATGTTATATGCCAAGGCAAAATAAAGTATAACTTTCTCCCATCTCATTCTTTTCTCCAACACCATACCCCCGATGTATTTTATCATATCCTTCTTTTTAGTTTCCTATATGACTATTAAAATCAGCTCATATAAATATTTCCTCTATGTTGGGAATGTCTTCCATGACTCTCTTCATGTCTTTTCAAAACTGCCTCTTAATTCTATCCTCCAACCTACTTGTGGTATTATACACTAATGACATTTATTATCATTTCTTGCTGAACAAGTTTTATTAGTATAATTCTACCATTAGTTCTTCTAACATATGCAATTTTATCCTTTAATTCTTTATATATAATTATCCCCACATCATTTCTATTATTGTCATTTCTTACGTACCAGAGTTTACATCCATCAATTTCTATAAATTAAGCCCCCCTTTCCACTTGGATACTAACGATGTTTACTCTCCTACGTTTTATAATATCCACTAACTCTAATTTCTCACATGTCAATGTACTTATATTCCATGTCACAATACCAATCTTGTTCTCTTAGCTTAGCCTATTTGCCCATGCACTTCTCAAACGGCATGAGAACTCATGTATACTTTCTATTGCATCTGGATTCTGATGCAGTGAGGCGCTTCGGAAGGAATGCTCCAGCAGGCCTAAATAAACCATTCCATGAAAATGTCTATTCATGGATAGCCGTTCCGGTCACAAACAACCCCTACCAAGAACTCTTTAGGATATCATATTCTATATAATTGCGTGCGACCAAATACTTTTAACCTATCTGAAGCAAAAATTACTCCACATAAAATCAAGGCTTAATCTTCATGTTGCTGATACTGGTCATATACCCACATGAGAACCCCTAGATGAATGGTCCAGATCTATGGGATCAACACCCTTGCAGTGCAGATGACTTACTGCACAGATTTGATAGCCGATTGCATCGTTCATATGCATGCCTATAGATCTGCATAGGGCGTTTCATATTTTCATTATCTAATCATCCCACCGATCGGTGTTTTAGAATCGTTCGACGGGCTTGACGCGACGCGCAGGTGAACGCTTTGGATCGATGAAATATGGAAATCCCATCGTAAAAGGCAGGCCCAGTGCACGAAGCTCCTGCGTGAGCAGGGTCTGGGAAAAGGGCAGATCACAGGAGCCTGTAATAAGCAGCATTACCTTGCAATTTTGCAAAAGAATGTTTCCACACCTTGAACACGGGTGTTTTAGAATCGTTGGATGGGTTTGATGTCGACGTGTAGGTGAATGGTTTATATCAATGAAATATAGAAATCCCATAATAAAGGGTCTATAGTACGGAGAAGGAGAAGACCACAAGAGTTCATGGTACACAGTTTACCTTGCAATTTTGCAAGAGGCTGTTTTCACACCTTGAACCTGTGACTTCAAGGTCACCAGACGACAACTTTAAGATTGCGCCAAAGGCTCAACGAAGGATATGCGTTTATCTCGGTTTAGAAAGATTTACACGTAAACATTTCCATTACAACTTTGAATATTCAAAAATAATGTCTGTAATCGTGTTTATCTTAGACGTAACTGGCACGTCTGCAAGTTCTCCACCATGACGAAGTCCGAAGTAAGACTTACGTATTAGAAACAAGCTTTTAGATTCTATTTCCCGTGTTTACTTTTATCTTCTTGGGTCCTTTTCCAATGGTTTCCTAATCTCCTTCAGCCGGCAACATATGAATTCAAAGCCTTATTAGCACACGTAAACGACCAGTGCCTATCCCTTGATGAGCTTGGGCTCTTGGAGACCTCCATTGAAGGCAGTCAATCCGCACGAATTCCGGCAAATATGGCCGGAACTCCATCGAATATCGCCGGATTGAGTATCACCGATTACGCGAAAAAACATTTGCTAAGCTTGTTGGTAGTCTCTCTTCTACTGTCTGGCGTTCTGTATGCCTGCTTCTGGGCACCTGTGGAGTGGCAATCCATTTCTCTCTTTCAACAATATGGAAATTCATCAAGCATGGTAAGATTCGTCCTCCGATAGATTAGAGCTGTTTGTTGGCTTAAAAGTTTGCAAGTTACTGTTCATCGTACCGTCTTCTCCAAGGAGAAACAGCCATTTTTGTTTCAGTTCTCAAGATTTCTGATGACAAATTAAATTGATTATCTACTAAACTGTTTGTATTTTCTCAAACTTTGCTTATTTCTAGTAAGTTTTTCAATGATGTGTCCTAAAAGAGCACTTACTGCAAGTTTCTAAAATCAAGGTTTAGAAAAATCGTAATATTGGAAAAGATCTCTTTGGATAGCAAGTTCCCAAAATCATAATTTATAAAAATATTGATGCGCAATGGTAAAGTTGTCGTCTTGTGAGGTTGAGGTTATGGGTTCAAGGCGTTGAAACAGCCTCTTGAAAAGATGCAAGGCAAGGCTGGTGATATAGACCCTTGCAGTCCACCCTTTCCTCGGACCCCTTCATAGAGCACCTTCTTTTCTTTCATTAACCACAACTGCCTTCTTAGATATTGCATTTTCTCGTATTACAATGGACGTCTCAAAGATGAAAAACTAGAATTTTAGAATTTTGTTGCGAGCGAAGAATTACAAAGCAAATCACATACACTCTCAGAAACTCTCCTAACTTTAATCCCTGGGCAAATGAGCTACCTGCTACCAACTGTGCTAGACATTTGATGGCTTTAGAAACCCCTGAAAACCACTTTTAGGGTAGTGCCATTATCAAATACAAAAAATAGGAAAAGTGTTAAACACTAATAAGTATCAACCAGATTGAAGGTCAGGATGGACCTAGCTAACAATTTCCACTGAACAATTTGTGGGTTAGAAGCAGTTCACGGGTTCAAGACATGGAAACAGCCTCTTGCAAAATGCAAGGTAAGGGTGTGTACTTTAGGCCCTTGTGGTCTGCCCCTTCCCTAGACCCTGCATAGGCGGGAGCTTCCTGCACCAGGGCTGCCCCCCCTTAGGCAGTTCTAGCTGCAAAATCTACATAGGAAGGCACGATATAATTTCTCCATCTAACACTACCAATCCAGATTATTTGACTTTCTTTAAAAAATCGATAAAATAATGTAAGCTAGTAAGATTTTCATTATTAGATGATCAATATAAACTCTATGTAAACAAAATGATTAGCGTAATGGTTTGGAATTTTCATACATTGACACGTTTATAATAGGATTTTTGCAAAAAATGTCATCACATTTTGGTATTTTTGCACAAAAATCCTACATTTTTTGAGTTTTGTCAATTTGCCCAACATTTTTTGAGTTTAGTAAATTTGCTGTTAAGTTTTTCTGAGCTTTGCAAAATTTAAATTCTATTAGTTTTTTCATCCTCCTTCCCTATTAGTTATTTTAAAATTTCAATATTACCCTTCTCGGTTTCTCTCTCTTAATACATTCCAACATGCAGTTACCTCATAAAGGTAAACGTGATTAAGTTGCCGACTTTGGCCACTAACTTTAATGACTTGTTGATGGAAAGTTTGAGCAAAACTTAGTATCTAATATAATTCAATAACAAGGAATCTAATGGTATGGTTAAATTTCAACAAAAACCAACTACTAGTGAGATATTTAATTGCAAAAATATGTTGTTCACCAACCTCGTTAACAGTACCTATTAAACTTCTTCAATGAAATTCAACAATTTAAACTTCAATTTCTCATTAAAAACTGATATAAAACATTGCCTAACATACATTAGAACATTATCAAGACTTTAGATCAATAAAAAACATAATAAATTAAAGAAAAATTTAAGTTTAAAGCGCAAGAAAAATACTGTTATTGTTCACATGAACAACGACGAATATCAGACTTTAAGCTCTTCATTTGATGCCTTTTTAAATTAAAATTGAAAATTTAAGACTTGAGACTTCTTCTTCTCGATGTCTTTATTTAGCATGATCAATTTCAAAGATTTCCATTGATTAACAAAACAAAAAAATACTCACAAAGTCCTCTTGTTCACCATTATCCGTCAAGAGAAATGGTGGCGAATGCACCTACTTGAACATTGAGTAAGGTCCTCATCCATCTTAGCTGCCTGTCGTCTGTCATCCATTGTCTGTGTCTGTGAGGTAGCAGGTCTGCTAGAATGTCTTAATAGAGGGAAATAGAAAAAGGTAATATCCGAATTTTGAAAAAACTAACAAGGAAGGAGAATGGAAAACTACCAGAATGATAATTTTGCAAATCTCATGAAAACTTAATGACAAATTTGCAAAACTGAAAAAATGTTGGACTCTTTTGCATAAAAACCAAAAGCTAATGGCAGTTTTTGTAAAAAAACCCTTGTTTTTAGCATAATAAAGAAGAGAAGGTCAAGGCCTGTGATAATAGTAAGTTACATCTAAATTAACTGGTAATGCTACCTTTCCAAAAAAAAAAAAATAAACTGGTAATGCTGAAGATGATATCCATACTCTTTTCTGATATTGGCACTCCTCATCCCAGTTCAAACTTCTACATTTGGCTGTTGATAGCTCTATGAAATATGAAACTGAAACTAACAAGCTGAATTCATTGGTTTTTGCAGACAAACACTGTCCAGAAAGATGAGCTAGAGACTGCCCTTGAGCGAGCTTCCATGGAGAACAAGACCCTGATAATTGCAGTAGTAAACAAAGCATATACAGAAAAAAATGGCATGCTTGATCTCTTTCTCCAGAGCTTTCGACTAGGTGACAACAACAGTTTCCTGCTCAACCACACCCTCCTTGTTGCTGTTGATCAGATATCTTTCGACCGATGTAAACTCCTCCAACACCATTGCTACAAACTCATGACCGATGGCATCGACTTCTCTGGAGAGAAACTATACATGTCTGACGAGTTTATCAAAATGATGTGGAGCAGAACTCAGTTCCTTGGTGATGTTCTCAAGCGCGGGTACAACTACATTTTCACAGTAAGTATCAAAACAGAAGCACAGACATGGACACAAGCATGCCAAATTCAAACTGCACAAGTACAGAAATCTATATGCTGCCTACCTGTGTCAAATTGATGGAGTTACATGCTCAGGAAAGACACCATTGGTAGTGGCGGCCAAAACTCCTAATGGGGCTCTTTATCTAGGGAATAATCAACTGCAGATAAAATTAGGATAACAATCTAACCGGGGCTACTGGCAGTCTAAAACATTGATACATTATTCAATCATACATAAGATATATCTAAATCCTCAGTCTTTTTCATACTTAAATAATTTTATCTATGCTTTAATGATATCAATAGCAGGCAACAAAGTTACCATCCATGGATAAATCAATCCACATGTTGTTGCTATTCCCAAACCAAACAATTGCATTTTAGAATGATCAGGGTTTGAGGCTGTTCATCAGTGTGTGCGTGTGCGTGCATGTACCTTTCAGCAAAAAACAACTGCATTTGGAAAATGGAAATGGAAGGCTCTTAAGCAAGTAGAGATTTCTAGTTTCTTTTCCATATTTTAGTCAATATAAATGGGTTAATTGATTTCTTAGCTGTTGATTCATGTGATTCTGGAACTATGGTTGTATAATTATCAAGCTTCTAGTTCAATTTTGGACATGCCAATTTACCAGTCGAAAATGACAATAGACCCATGCCAAAGCCCCAACTGAGTGCTGCTAACTGTCAGATGTTGAGTGTGCCAGGTCAAGGCAGCCATTAACCCCATCTTTTTCCTAAACAATTGAAACATCATGAACGAACTAAGGTGCTGGTTTTTCTGTACAGGATACAGATGTGATGTGGCTAAGGAACCCATTTCTGATGCTGGGACAGGAAGGAGAGTACGACCTCCAGATCAGTTGTGACAGGTTCAATGGCCGGCCATTGGATGAACACAACCCCATAAACACTGGCTTCTACTATGTCAGATCGAATAACAAGACCATTGCTCTATTCGACATGTGGTACAAAGCAAAAGATAACTCCACAGGAATGAAAGAGCAAGATGTCTTAGTGAAATTGATATCGAGAGGTGTCTTGAGGCAGTTGAGTCTACAGATGAGGATCTTAGACACCAGGTACATAAGTGGGTTCTGCCAAAGTGGCAGAGATTTTAAAGAAGTGATTACCATGCATTCTAACTGCTGTCGTACAATAAATGCAAAACTGATTGATTTAAGGGCATGCCTTGAGGATTGGAAGAACTTCAGAGGAACCTCTAACACCACAGCTGTAGGATGGCCCAACCACAGGGCATGTAGTAATTCCTGGGCACACAACAATACGAGATTCGGATAGTTGCTGCTCTCAGTATCTCCCATATGGCTGCACATATAAGTTACAGTACTTGCAAATTGATTTGTGCTTGCTCCGTAAAAATTCTGATTGTTGCTGCTCTAGGTATCTCACATATGGCTACACATGTTAGTTACAATACCAGTGAATTGATTTGTGTTTGCGCTGTAGAAGCGATACAGAAGCAAACGGCTTGTCTTTACTTGACAAATAAAAAAAAACTGGAGGATTTTCAGGGTTTACTGAGTCCTCTGCCGGTGTTCATTGCAATTTGCTTTGAGCCTCTATACATGTTTTGGCGTTGGTCTCATGAAGGTTGGAAAATTACATTCAGAAACATTACTGAACTAAGTATCCCAATCTAAGTTACTTTCCTACTTGAATGACTCCGAAACAAAGCACTACAAAAGTAACCAACTTCATCTCAAATTTCTCCTCCCAAGTGAAAATCAGACCGTACCCACAAAAATTTCAGCAACTACTGAAGTATCAAATTAAAAGATAGAGGAAATACGGCTACATGCATGTATTAGAAAAGGAATTATGTGTCAGAAAGAGAAACCAAAACAGTCCCAAACAGCAGCCCGACAGCAGTTACAACAACCATTGTTGAAGCATGGCAGGGTAATTTTGAAATCAAGCTCCCACATACAATTATAATTGCTTTTTGTCCGCTACAGTTTGCGGGCTGACTTACATTGCATCAGTCAATGCCCTTACTATTCAAAACTGTCTGACATATGCTATACCCAAATATCCAAATTGAGTGCAAACCATAAGTAGCAATGAGGATCGAATTTTGCTTCAAGAAACTCAACCTTATAGGCATCATCATCCCCTTCACAAGTCAGTAACCTTGGGAACATTGCTGAAGGGGATCTAGTACTTGCAAATGCTATGAAGCATGCAGATTTTAAAGCACAATAAGAAGATGTCCAGGAGAAAAGACAGGCTTAAAAAGTAGCCGACATGCAGTTCGCGGCAGAAAAGAACCGCTCGATTTTGCAGTGAATCAAGTTAAATCAAGCCATTGAACCAGAAGGTAAGGCAAATGGTAGCTTCGTCATAAGATCCGGAAGAAGTTATCCTAAACCCCTCAACTGGGTACCATACGTGAAGGAAGCCTGGCAGTTTAAAGGCTGCTTTAAAGACATCCAACTTAACAGATGGCAATGGCTAGTGAACTGTTACGACAGACTCTTAACTCTGAAAGTGATCTTCAATGATGAAACGTGCAGGGAAATTGTCAAAACCATCATATGCTTCGTTCATTTGCCCGAGTAAATATAAGGAGGAGCATTTTGGTTGGTTGCTTAGCTCTTGAAGAATTTAACTGATGAAGTCAGTCATGCAAAAACAGAGTACTTCAGTCTGCTCTTATGTTTTTTCTGCAACATTGAAGGAGTAAAATTAAATCACACAACAACCAATATGGCAGATATGATTAAGTTTATGGAATGCAATCCCAGCCTTATAGAGAATCCATCAATCCAAAGCAACTCTTTAGAAGCACTATCAAAGTCTCAGACTATGTAATCATCAAAGCTACCAGCTATTAGTGTCTAATGAGAAGCAATTATCATGGTTCACGTTGCCTGCTCCACTTCAGTAGGTATGCATAACATTAAAGTTTGATATGCTTCTGAAAGTTTGATATGCCCCTTCAGCTTTGGGTGAGACTGTCAGCACCACTGGAAGAGCAAGTTTTACAACCAAGAATCAAATGCCCCTTCCAATAATCTTTCAGTCAGTGCCATCTCATCTCTTAAAAGCTGTAACATGCTTGAGCCTCGTATTCTGAGCCTCAGTTCTGGCCTGTGATCCTTTAAGCTCCTGAAGAGATCCTTATGATGCTTCAGAAACTCTCATTTATACTTCCACTTATCAGTATGCACACAGTGCTTTTCCATATAACTGATTATTTCCTTTACTCCCTCTAAAGTACCCACCTCTAATAAAAGCCTGGTAGCAATTCGACACCGGCTTTAGAAGTTTCAATATCTCTACCGTAATCTAACAACCTGATGGCCATGTTAACGTGTGTGGTGCAACAGCCTTTGTAAGATTCCAAACAACCATCAAAATGTAAGACAAGAATGGGCAACTTATTCGCATTAATAGTAAATCCTTCCAATAATCTTTCAATCAGTAGTAACCCATCTCCTAAAAGCTCGAACATGCTAGAGCCTCTTATTCTGAGTCTCAGTTCTGGCCTTTGATCCCTTTAAGCTCCTGTAGAGATCCTTGTGATGCTTCAGAAACTCTCATTATGCTTCCACTAATCAGTATACACACAGTGCTCTTCCATATAACTGATTATTTCCATTACTCCCTCCTAGTATCCACCTCTAATAAAAATTACACAGCAAGCACTCAAGCAAGTCCCTGTGTGCAGATTAGATTCCACGATCGATACCCCTCCTTATTTCTCCCCACAAAATTGTAATGTCAAGATACATTTGCAAATAAGAGTATCCAATGACCAAACGACTGAAAATCTGAACAGTTGGTTGGAGCCTCATTTGTTGAGCATCCTCTATCATTTTGACCTTGCGGAAGAAGTAAATTGAAGAATTGATATCATAGACTACTGCTGGTGTTGGTTCTTCTTCCCTAGCTTCTTTGGTCACAAATTGACAATACCTGATTCCTTAATTGCACAGCAGCAGCAGTGATATCATTAAATTTGAAGTGCAAGCTTAGCAAACTTTCATAGAACTGCTGACAATGGTTGTGTAAAGCAATTGAAACACCACAACATGCTCTTTCAATTTCTTCAATTCATCCCTCAGCCCATTCCAGTCATAGACCATGGCAACAAGAATGATAGTGTTAGCACCAGCTAGAACTCCCAAACATGGCATTAAGTCTTCCATGATTTGCTGGGCCTTTATAGTAGCTCCAAAGTCCAGACACACACTGAGAACAAAATTGAAGATTGTGGAATTCGGTGTTATCAACTCTTCGAGCAGTCCGAAACTTTCCTGTCAAGTATCACTCCCAAATATCAACCAAGATATCAGATGCAAGATACATCCCAATAGGTGTTTTCAGCATGTGAAGATACACAGTACTCAAAATATTAATGGGCAATAACTTATTCTTTTCCAACATTAATCTCAGCACTGTGGAGGTGGGAGCACGCATTTGGGCTCTTGCTAGTGTCAAAGCTAGTCTAGTTAAGAAATTACGGGGGAAACAAATCAGACTTCTCTTTTGCTATCAAGAGCAATGTTGATGTTTTTCGCAAGTGCAGGGGCTATTGTAGTATAGCTATGCAAATACGGGTCGATCCCACAGGTACTCGCTTTAAAATTTTGGAGTTTTTAATAAATTTTAATTATTTAAAATTCAATTTAATTGACAAAAATTAACAAAAAAATCTGACTTTATCTTTAGTTTACCAATGAAATTTCAGAAGTCTAACTCTAGGAAAAACAGAAAAAGAAACAATAAAACCTTAATTAAAACTAAAACTAGAAGAAATTAAGAAAAATCTAATTTCCTAGCTCAAATACTGTTAATTTCCTCACTTCTGGCATGAAAAACCTTGATCAAACTTCATCAATATATTCAAAATTTCCTGGATTAATGATCTGAAGGATGAATTTGTCATATTCATCAAATTGTTAAAGATATAATCTAATTAAAGAATTTAAGATTTAAGGGCTTAGATCTGTTTTCATAGCCCAATTTGAAGATCAGGAACTAGAATTCAATAGGAAACTATCCTACAAACAAGTTCTAAAAATTAATTGAAATTCTGAATTAAAACAGATAAGAAATTAAAAGTTTTCCATGATTAAATCAAAACCTTTGATTGAGTTAAACAGTAATGGAATAACACAAAATGCGAATAACTCATAACGGAATAACATAAACCAGGAATAAGAACAGGACAGTAAATGTAAATTGAATTATTCTTCCAAGGGCAAATCTGGCATTTTGTTTCAAACTTCCCAAACTCTGGGAAACTCCAAATCTGACAACTGTGCCGGAGGAGATCGCCGGAACTGATGAAATGGGCAGACAGCTAGGCGTGCTCCGGTTCTGGGTTCGTGCCTATGCTGGACCGGTGGAAGAGGGACGTTTTCTGGTCGGACTGGAATCGCTTGGCTGATGATGATCCGAAGTGAAACGAAAAAAAAAATGATGCCTTTTCCGGGCGTCGTCTAGTTCGTTTGGAGCAGAGGAGGAGATGATGCCGGAGACCGGTGATGGTACTGAAAGGGAGCAGGGCAGTTTCGGGTGGGTGGAAAGGTGCGGCCAGTGATGAGGGAGCTCCTGGTCTGGGCGCAACAATGGAAGAGAGAGAGAGAGAGAAAAAAAAAAAAAAAACGACGCTTGGGCGTGTGACCGTTGGAAAAAAAAAATGTGATGGATGCAGAGGAAAAAGAGAGAGATGGGAGGGGGATCTTACGGGGGAAAAGAAGAATGTGAGAGGGGAGAACTGGTTGCAAGTGTAGATGTGAGATGGAGGGTGGAAAGGAGGGAGACAACGCCTTTGGTTTGGGCGTCATCTGGAACAGAGGATGTGAGTAAGAGAGGGGACGGGAGAGATAGTGAAGATGAGAAAACTAGGAACTAGGTTGGGAAACAGGGTTCTGGGTGACGGTGAAAGCCGTGCACGAGAGGGAGGAAGAGGGGTTGTGCAGTGAATCAAAGAGCTGAGGTTGGAGCGTTGAATAGAAACAAAAGCAAGGAGAACAATGGAGTAATTAGAACGGCAAGCAAAAGTAAAATAAAACTAAACTCAAAATCTCAAAAAATCCCTTAGGCTTGTACGGCTCTACCTTTTGTAGTTTTTTTCCTTTTCTAATCTTCCTCCACCTCCTTTCTTTAAGAGGTAGATTCTTATTAGGACTTTCTACTCTCACAAATTAGGACTCCTTCTTTCATTAGGAAACCTTCTTCTTTTAGGACTCCTTCTTCCATTAGAAAACCTTCTTCTTTTAAGACTTCGTCATCCCTTGCCTTATTGATCTTCAACTCATCTGCACCATTGAGATTGAATCTGAGTCATCCAACCCTTCTTTAGTTGATTTACATAAATCAAAGACTAGATTAGAGTTATCTAAACCATTCATTAAGCATCCACTTAGCTCAATTGATCATTTGACCGTTAATTTTGACAATCTATGGTTGGATGGTTGATTTGAACTAATTTTTATATTTTACCCAAAAATTACTAAATTAATGAGTTAGATGGTCTAATTAAATGCTACAGTAGGGGTTTTTTAGCCAAAATTAAACACTTAACACACCCCACAACCAACATTTTGCTAGTCCCGAGCAAAACATGTAGACAACTATTTTACACAAAATTGGTACAAGGTGCCACTTTCGTAGGTATTTACGATTATATTTAGCACATGCAACAAGCCCTTAAACTGCTAGGTTATCCCTAGTGGACTAGTTAAGCCTCGTGATGATTTACAGTGAATATACCCACAAAATTCAGTAAGGTTGAGTCCCTTATTTATCTCAGAGAATCCTCATTCATTAGCAATTTTACTAATTTTTCACAACTTAATGAAGATGATTTGACAATTTTACATACCATACACATATTAAAGACATTTTATTTGAGCTATTTCTAGGAGTGCAAATGTGTTGTACAGTCACATAAATCTTGACTTCTAATTGGATATGCTTACATTCCATTGGAAATATGCCTTGACCTCAAATCCTCACAAGTATATGCTCAGAAATAAAACTCTCAAATGAGGGGTTTAAACATATGTCTCTGAGCTAAGCAAGGATAGCCTATATCATTTCTTAGGTTTCCTAAACCCTATCAAATTCAATAAATTTCTAGAATTAAACTTATTACTCCTATTTATTCTTAATATTTAACCAAAACAACAATAATAAGATCACATTAACGCATGTACGCTAAAGAATTTATGGAATTACTTATAACCCTCTAAAAGAAGATAGTCTCAAAATCTCACAAGGTTATAGGTCTCCACTGGTTTTCCTTAGAGTCTCTAAGTCATACCTCTATATTAGTCTTGATTATGTACTGTGTGTAATTGGTTTCCGAGAATTAACTTTCATAAAATACTTCAACACATGAATGACATGCAAAACTAATCATATGTATTCCCATTAAAGGGTGAAAACAGTATATTTACTAAATTTTGAACATTTAATTCTCGTCATAGTAAGGGAACTCTCTTTTAAAAACTTTTTTTTTCAAAGGTTTTCTTTTTTTCAGGAAAATTCAAAATCTCTATATGCATCTACACCCCCCAACCTAAATGAAACATTGTTCCCAATGTTTGAAAACACAGGATTCTATATGGAAGTTGAGTGATGTAGACTTTAAACCTTTGGGTTGCCTTCCAATAAGCCCTAAGTTTAACGTCTTTAGTCGACATTACCCAACCTAACTTTCTAAACATAGAGCTAACTAGGTCAGCTTATGTGTCCTAATCCTAACCCTAAGATGAAATAGCAAGATTTCTCACGCCACTTCAAAATTTTGTGATAATCTATATATTGCCTTTACCTTGAAATTTTAGGTGGTGATATGAATATAATACAGTAGAGCACTGCAATTGTGAAGGTAGTGGGACCATATTATTGATCATCGATCGTCATTATTTTATAGTAGTCAATATAATTGCTCCACCTCGAAAATTGAGGTGAGGATAACATAATGACTGTATGAACTACCACGTATTTCTTTGGACCATATGGTGACAAACAGTCCTTATCTTGACCAAATTGAGGGATAATAATGACCATTCTATTCAGTTTATTTTTTTCTTCCGTGTCCCTATCATTGTCCTGAACTCGGGTAATAACCAGACTCTGCCCTTTTCTAATAGGTTGTTCTTGTTTTGCTAGAGGCGGGGACAAGGTTTAGCTTAAACCCTGGTTATCCTCTGACGTGTACCTTAGAGCAGGTTGATGCATATCAACTTACTCTGCTTCTACCTATTTAATAAGCACATGTACGGTATCAATTGGGCCTATAGTACCATCTAATGTTTGTTCAAATAAGGTTGCTATGTCCCGATCAGGTACATCTTCTACATTGAAAGGCAATTTAAATTTCATGCTTTATAAGAGGATATACTCTGACTTGCCATCGAGAAGTGTCCATCAGAGGCACAATATCCAAAAACTCAAGCATCTCCTCAATAGATGTGTCTTCATCAAAGTTATAAAAATAGGTGGGACACACATTTAGAGGATTATGGTTGGATTTTTCTAAAGCTTTATTCTCTTCATCAATGGAAGTCTCTTCATTATCAGAATTAGGACATGGCTCAAGTATATCTAAGGAGCTTTTTAAGGATAGTTGTAGACTTTGTGGCTCATAAGGATCATAGGAAATTTCTATACTAGTGTTAAGAATAAATGACTCTTTATTCCCCCTAATTTGTTTCAGTGTCTCCTCAAATTCCTCCCTCCCTTGTTTTATTTCCTCAATGAAATCCTCCATCATTTGTTTTAATTTCGTGTTTGTAGCAACCATGCCTTTTATTATTTCACACACATGCTACATATTTTCTTCTAATAGTGTTTCTTCCTGTAGAGGAAATGACTCATATGGTTGGTATTGCTGAGGCATTGGGGTACTGAAAAAGGACTGAGCAGGTTGAATACATGATGGTTGACCCTGATATTCGAAATAATCATGGTAGTGTTGACTAGGGTGAGATCATTGTGGTTCTTCCTGATATTGGTAATCCTAAGACCATTGTGGTTTATGATGCCTAGCCCATCTATTAGAGTCTTGATAATTTGTCTCAGAATAAAAATTACTAGGGTATGAGAAAGCATTGGGTGCATCCACTGGCTCTTGATAGTATTCATTGTATGTGGAGCTTGATAGGGGCTAAGAAGGAGTGGAATAAGGATGCTTAGAATAGGTATAATCATTATGGTATTGAGGTTGTAATGCAACTTGCCAAGAAGCTATTAGCTTAAGCAATTAACTTTCCATAAGATATAACTGATCAATCTATGCATCTAATCTATGAAATTTATCCCTTTCTTGATAGGCTCTTTTGTTCCTTTTTTTTTTAAAGATAAAAACTAACCTACATGAAGCAACCTAACTTCCTAGAAAGATGCACAAACAAAGGGCATAATATAATCCTTGAGGCTAATAAGTAGCATATTGATTTTCTTGATTTTGTGTGGGGACAATGCTTTTAATTAGCCTAATTTAGCACTCCTCTCCTTTAAATTTGACTATTATTTACTAGTTAGGGTTTTGCGCAACCTGGTTAATACAACCCTCATGTAAGGAGGCACTTAGACCTCACAAATGTCAACAGGAGGTGAGGGAAGAGCGAGGCTCTATTAGACAACCCCAAATAACCACAGTGCTCAAAAGCCACTAGAGTAACAATAAATCGCATCTTAGTAAGAGGGTCCTATGAGTATGTAATGGCCCTATATGTCTCTTCTGATTGATTTTAATTTGAATGGAAGGGTAGGGTAGCGTACTTGAAGTGATTATCCTAGGTGGGCCAAGGAGTGGTAATGAAATTCACCCTTGATCTTATGAGGATAGGTGCCCTTACTAATTAATTTCACACTGTAAGGCAATTCGATCAGTATATATATCACCTTAAAGCATTAATTGTGTCCTAAGATGTAATGAAAAGCAATAAATTAATGTGAAACCCTAAAAATGCAACAATTGTAAAAGATGCTTTCTATATGAGTTACACTACCAAACAATGCAAATTTACTTTAAATGCAAACCTTAATCTAGGAATTAAATGAGTAAAGAGACTTACAGTAGGGTTTCTGATGAAGATCAAGTGTGGACCACCTTATCCCACACTTGCCTTGTATTATACAACCCTTTAAAATTAAAATGAAAATTGCAATTTACAAGGATCCTCACTACAAGATTCACTCAAAAGGAAAAAAAAGCATATTCTAGGAAAGCAGGAAAATTTCCATGTTGATGAACCTTTTCTTGCCAATTTTCTCTACTTTCTTATTTTCCTGCAAAAGAAAATTAGAAATAAGTACCAATTTCAAGAAATTAGGTGGTTATGCACTAAAAAAAATTTGAAAAATGCACCTAAAATGCTGAAACTCTGCAATTCCTACAAATTTTTATTTTTTTGGATTTTTGGATTTTTTAATTAAATTTTATAAAAACTCCTTTGCAAGTCCTCTGCAACGGTGCCAAAATCTCGTTGATGTTTTTCACAGGTGCACGGTCTATTGTAGTATAGTTATGCAAATACGGGTCGATCCCATAGGGACTCGCTTTAAAATTTTGGAGTTTTTAATAAATTTTAATTATTTAAAATTCAATTCAATTTACAAAATTTTACAAAAAGAAATCAGATTTCATCTTTAGTTTACCAATGAAATTTCAGAAGTCTAACTCCAGGAGGAACAGAAAAAGAAATAATAAAACCTTAATTAAAACTAAAACTAGAAGAAATTAAGAAAAATCTAATTTCTTAGCTCAAATACTGTTCAATTTCCTCACTTCCGGCATGAAAAACCTTGATCAAATTCATCAATATATTCAAAATTTTCTGGATTAATGATTTGACAGATGAATTTGTTAGATTCATCAAATTGTTAAAGATCTAATATAATTAAAGAATTTAAGATTTAAGGGCTTAGATTTGTTTTCATAGCCCAATTTGAAGATCAAGAACCACAATTCAATAGGAAACTATCTTAAAAACAAGTTCTAAAAATTAATTGAAATTCTAAATTAAAACAGATAAGAAATTAAAAAAATTTCGTAATTAAATCAGAACCTTTAATTGAGTTAAACAGTAATGGAATAACACAAAATGCAAATAACTCAAAACGGAATAACATAAACCAGGAATAAGAATAGGACAGTAAATGTAAATTAATTATTCTTCGAAGGGCAAATCTGGCATTTTGTTTCAAACTTCCCAAAAACTCTGGGAAACTCCAAATCTACCAGAGAAGACGATTGTGCCAGAGGAGATCGCCGGAACTGATGAAATGGGCAAAACAGTTGGGCATGCTCTGGTTCTGGGTTCATGCCTATGCTGGACCGGTGGAAGAGGGACGTCGCCTAGTCGGACTGGAATCGCTTGGCTGGTGATGATCCGAAGTGAAACGAAAAAAAACGACGCCTTTTCCGGGCATCGTCTGGTTCGTTTGGAGCAGAGGAGGACATGACGCTGGGGGCTGGTGATGGTACTGGAAGGGAGCAGGGGAGTTCTGGGCCGGTGGAAAAGTGCAGCCAGTGATGAGGGAGCTCTTGGTCTGGGAGCGCCAAAGGAAGAGAGAGAGAAAAAAACCGACGCCTGGGCGTGTGACGTTGGAAAAAAAATGTGCTGGATGCAGGGGAAAAAGAGAGAGATGGGAGGGGGATCTTACGGGGAAGAAGAAGAACGTGAGAGGGGAGAACTAGTTGCGAGTGTAGATGTGCGATGGAGGGTGGAAAGGAGGGAGAGGACGCCTTTGGTCTGGGCGTCGTCTGGAACAGAGGACGCGAGTAAGAGAGGGGACGGGAGAGATAGTCAAGATGAGAAAACTAGGAACTAGGTTGGGAAACAGGGTTCTGGGTGACAGTGAAAGCCGTGCACGAGAGGGAGGAAGAGAGGTTGTGCAGTGAATCAAAGAGTTGAGGTTGGATCGTTGAATAGAAGCAAAAGCAAAACGAAAAGAGAGAAAATTTAACAATGAAAGCAAGGAGAATAATAGAGCAATTAGAACGGCAAGCAAAAGTAAAATAAAACTAAACTTAAAAACTCCAAAACTCCCTTAGGCTTGTACGGCTCTCTTTTTATAATTTTTTTTCTTTCCTATTCTACCTCCACTCTCCACTCCCTTCTTTAAAAGGTAAATTCTTATTAGGACTCCTTTTTTCATGAGGAAATCTTCTTATTTTAAGACTCTTTCTTTCGTTAGGAAACCTTCTTCTTTTAGGACTCCGTCATTCCTTGCCTTATTAATCTTCAACTGATCTACACTGTTGAGATTGAATCTGAGTCATCCAACCCTTCTTTAATTGATTTGCAAAAATCAAAGACTAGATTAGAGTCATTTAAATCATACATTAAGCATCCACTTAGCTCAATTGATCATTTGACCGCTAATTTTGACAATCAATAGTTGAATGGTCGATTTGAACTATTTTTTATATTTTATCTAAAAATTACCAAATTAATGAGTTAGATGGTCTAATTAAATGCTAAACTAGGAGTTTTTAAACCAAAGTTAAATACTTAACAAGCAATAAATCATAAGTTTCAACAAGACAATCGAGTTAGATGAGTCACACAACTTGATAATCAATTTGTTCAAAAATCCCTGCTTTGGAAAGCCATATGAACTCTTGAAATCAATGAATATCGACCATGCTTCATCAATTCTATTACCATTCAAAGCAGTGTCAAGCTTGTCCAACAGGATTTCACGGTTGGAAACCGCCCAAGAGAGGCCTGATTGAATTGTAGAGAAATGTTGTGCATAAGGGTTCCAGTTTAGCTTACTGAATCTATTTGACACATAATCAAACAGAAAGTGTGCACGACTAACTGAAGAAATCACGAGAAACTCCACAACTAAATGGTTAAAATGAATAGAAGAAATAAATGAGTATCTTCTGCCGAAGCTTCAGGGTAAAAATTGGCCTCTGATCATTTGAAATACCTTCAGTTGGAGAAACTATAAATGAAGATACCTTCCATGATTGAACATTTTGAAATGTTGTTCCCAGCAAATTGCCTCGTACAGTATCAAGAATTCATAGAAAGATTAGGGTTTCTTAGAAAAATGTATGCAAAAATAAGAAAAAGCCCACTCCATCAATGAGACTCAGATTCCACCAAATTCGTGAAAATCTGACAAGAAAGCAGACTAAGAACATTGACCAAGCTGCAACTCCCCAGCATGGCCTCTTTTAGCCACAAAACAGCATGTGGGGTCCGGTGGTCAATCATCCTACTTAACGGTTAGATCAGAGAGGAAGTTTACGTCGGTCCCTGTAGGCTCTTCGTCGAAAGGGTCCACATTTTTCCCTGGAGGACCTACCTTCAGATGATCAGACCCTTTCATCTGATTTCCCAGATCAGATATCGGGTACATGGATTCTTAATAACTTGCTTGAGATGGAATGAACCGACCTGAGATGAGATCAGATGTAGCTTGGCTTGAGCTGAGTTGAGATGAGACGACCGCCGCTAACACTGAGAAGCGGAGATATCCCTTCATCTCAGCTCAAGTACGTGATATGGCTCATCTCATCTCATCTCATCTCATTCCAAGTCCATCATCCTAAAAATCACCCATCATATATTTTGCCCGTTAAAATCAGGCTGTTGTTTATACAAAGTTTCTAACCATCCATCCGCTATTGTGATTCAAAGTCACTTTTAACATTCTAAAATGATCCACTTGGCAGATTTTGACTTGTTAGTCATCTAGAGCCAGAGACATCAGTTGAATGGATCGGATCATCAAAAGCCAGAAACATTAGATAAATGAATCAAATCATCCAAAAATGAGTACACCTGCTGCACAACTCCCTAACTTTTACATGATGCGTCCCACAGGTGGCTAATCAGATTCATTCGTCTCAAAAATCCAGGACAACCTGCATCATAATCTAGCACACTTGATGACAAGTTAACATGAAAATAAAAAAGACAGCATGGTGCACAAAACTTAGCATATATGAAGTTTAGGAAAGGGCGTGGAACACACACACACACATATATACGTCTGTATATACTGTACAATTTTACTTTGTATTTTTGCAAGAGACTACTTTTAATGCCCAAACTCATGACCTTTAAATTATACAACAATAATTCTACAATTGCTCCTCTCCGCCAAGTTAATATGGAGGTGTGATTATAATTTATATCTAAGGGCAGGGGGAGTTATAAGCGTGCAACTAAAGATCTAGATAGAAAGTAGCCCCTGGAATCCAATCTCTCTATGGTTGGACCCGGATCACGATCCAACGATTGCAATCAGAGATCGTAGCTGGCAGGACGAATAAATTAAGAAAGTAACAAATTAGTCCTTGGCCAGCTATTAGTCCCAGGCTCGTGCACCTGCCCTCCAATAATTCTTCCCGGGCAGAAAACACAAAATTGGCGATCAATTTGTCTCACGAGGATCTCTTAGCGCATCAAAGGGACCCACCTTTAGTTGATCCAGTCCGTTCATGTGACTCATTGGACTATGGAATAACTTAAAGCACGATCCGTATTCCCCTCCCAAACAGTACGGGTGTGTCGGTAGCTTCACGTGACTTGCTCGGTCATTTCGAGGCCGACGTTTCGATCCGAAATGAATTATCGTGTACTTACCCCCACCAGAGAGAGAAACTAAGACCATACATACGGAACCCTGCTCTACAGTCGTTCCCACTTTTTCAGTTTTGCCTTCTACCTCCATGTTTCCTTCACCTCCTCGACCGACAAAATATGCATTCTTCCTCTTGCTGAGCCTGGGTTTCTGCAGATCTCCATGAAAAGCAGTCATTCTGCAGGAAATCCGACCATTATCGCCCGGATGAGCGTCGCGGATTGCGCGAAAAGACGTGGGGTTGAGTTGGTCGTGGGCGCTCTTCTACTGCCTGCAGTTCTGTCTGCTTACTTCTGGGCTCCCGGAGAATGGCAGGCCGTTTCTCTATTCCAACAAAATAGAGTTTCATCTGATACGGTACAGCTTCAGTTCTTGATAGTTTAGAGCAGTTTGTTGGTTCAAAGTACGCAGATTAGGGTCATTGAATAGTTTTCTCAGAGTAATCATTTATTTTGTCTGATAAAGTGGTGTAAATGCAGCCCCTTGTTTTCCCCTCATCGGTCCTTCTCCCAGTGAGTAGATGGTCGGCTTTTAATCCTGGGTGGGTCCAGATTTCCGAAGATCCAAATCGTTGGACAGTGCTCCGAACTGTTATCCGTTGGATGATCTAGCCACCGTTTCCTTGAATTGCAAATGGACGGGAAAAAAGGCTAGGATCATCCCATGCTCTGAACGATGTGGATTTTTAGAAATCTGGGCTCACCCAGAATTGTAGCCTTTCATACGATTTAGTGCGGGGCTCATGCTTCTGAGAAAGCTATGGTTTTCCATTGTGACAGTATCCTGAAAGAGGAGGGCACCAATCAAGAACTTTCCATATCAAGGAAAAAATAGATAATCTGGGCCCACGTGGAAAATCTACGTATTGATCCATGACAATGAACCTGCACGCCATCAAAAGCTAACCCACATAGCTTTAGTCCCATGCCAAAGCCCACTGTTTTACTTTTCCTTAGCCCCAGAAAGTCTATTGAACAAGCAAGTGCACTTCTCCTTATATTTTTCAGCCTTTTCGGAAGATATACTTTCTCCTTGAGCAAGCCATGTAGTATTTATTGATTTGTACTTCTCTCTTAGGCAATTGCCTTGCCTGAGAATAGGACTCAAAAAAGCTCTTAAAATGACTGGAAGTAAGCAGCAGGAAAATATATTTTTCAAATCAAAATTCTCGTTCTTTTGCTCTTTTGTGACCATTTACATTTTACAGTATTTTTAACCTGCCTAGATTACTCTATACTCTTGTGGAATCTACAAATTCTGGACCAAATATAGGATAATTCTTTCTTTCTTTCTTTCTTTTTAATATATGCATGAGAAATATGCAGTACTGCACCCAAACCTAAAACGCTGAATTCATTGAGTTGCCAGACAAGCACTGTTCGCAAAGATGAATTAGAGACTGCACTTGAGGGAGCTTCCATGGAGAACAAGACCCTGATAATTACAGTAGTAAACAAAGCATATACAGAGAAAGATGGCATGCTAGATCTCTTTCTCCATAGCTTTCAACTGGGTGAAGACACCAGCTTTCTGCTCAACCACACCCTCCTTGTGGTCGTTGATCAGAGATCCTTCAACCGTTGTAATATCCTCCAACTCCATTGCTACAAACTCGTGACCGACGGTGTCGACTTCTCTGGAGAGAAACTATATATGTCGGATGAGTTTATCAGAATGATGTGGAGCAGAACTCTGTTTCTTGGTGATGTTCTCAAGCGTGGGTACAACTTCATCTTTACAGTGAGTATCAAAACCGAAGTAACACACATACACAAGCATAAGGACTACAAATACACATAGAAATGTGGTTGTTCATATAGTGCTTATTCATTTTGCAGTCTGCATCAGCTTTGTGAAGAATTGAACTTGTGAGTGAATACAAAATTTGCATAGATTTTAGTTGCTCCTATTTGGTTCTTTGGCATGGGATTAGCACATTGTGGGTAGGAAGGTATCTGTGGATGCATCTTATCCTTTGCTATTGTCACTTGAAATATGGATGAGATCATCCAAGCATAGACAAAAATAGGCTAACCTTAGGCAGTTTGTTCTTAATCTATCTATGTTTTAGCGCTGCAAATATCAGGGGATAAGATCACTAAAATGAATGATGCCCTCGAGGGGGTTGTCGTTCCTGTGCCAGACAATTACTTTGGAAAAATGGAAACTAAAATTGGAGAATCCTCTTATAGTCTCAAACAAATACAAACTTCTAGCTTTTTTTTCTCTAGAGTTCTAGTGAAATGTGTTGGTGAATTTCTTAGTAGTTGATTAATGTGATTCAGATAGCGTAAGGAGACAATGTTTCTGATTCCAATGATCCATGTAACTTGATGGGTCAAATACTAGCTGAAAATCATCATGGACCATCTGGTCAAGGCAGTCTATCAACCCATCTTTCACCTAAACAACCCAAACACCATATCCCAAACTAAGGTGATGAATTTTTCTGTAACAGGATACAGATGTGATGTGGCTTAGGAACCCATTTCCACTGCTGAGAGAGAACGGACAGTACGACCTCCAGATCAGTTGTGACAAGTTCAATGGTCAGCCTTTTGATGAACATCACCTGATAAACACTGGCTTCTACTATGTGAGATCGAGTAACAAGACTATTGCTTTCTTCGACATGTGGTATGAATCGAGAAACAACTCCATGGGAATGAAAGAGCAAGATGCGTTAATACAATTGGTATCTAGAGGTGTCTTGAGACAGCTGGGCATACAGATGAGAATCTTAGATACCCGCTATATGAGTGGGTTCTGCGAAATCAGCAGTGATTTTCAACAAGTGATTACCATGCATGCTAACTGTTGTCGAACAATCAAAGCAAAACTGATTGATTTAGGGGAGTATCTTGAAGACTGGAAGAACTTCAGGGCATATCTTGAAAACTGGAAGAACTTCAGGGAAATCCCTGATACCATAATTACTCCCAGATTGCACAAGGCATGTTTTGATTCCTGGAAGAACTTTAATATTACCAATAATGGTGTTGGATAGTTGGTAGCCTTTGTGTCACTCTACTGCTACACATATAGATGCAGTTCAAGCGATTCAATATTTTTTATGAAACCAATATATCAGCAATTGATTTGTAATTCCTTGAGAAATAAGGTTAGGCAAGCCCTTTGAAGGTATTTCTTGCAATTTGCTACGCCTTTTGGCATTTTGTTTTTACTGTCTTAAATGTTGGAGAATAGCATCTGACAAAGATGCTGAACTAAGAATCTACTGTAAGTCACTTGTCCTACTTGAATGGTGAAGACAAAATTCTATTATAAGTGACAGAAATTATTATTTTATCTCAAATTTCTCTGCTGAGTCACTTTGGGTCTACAAAAAGCTTCAGCTAATACTGTATTATCAACTCAAAGAATACAGCAAGCACAGCACATATTCGTTCAACAAGAAGTAATATATACCAGGAAATGGGAACAATAATAGTACCAAATGCAAACAAAGCACCTGCTAACGTTTTTTTCTTGAAGCACTGAACAATAGTTTTGTGTCATCTGCAGACTCTAATTGTAATTGTCTTCATTGCGCCTTAGGCCTGCAAGCTTTCTCATACTGTATCGGTCGGCAGCCTTATTGTTCAAAAGAGTTTAATATGCTACATCCAAATAGATTCAACAACACAAGTAAATAAGTTGCCCTTAGTGAGAGGAGCAAGTGGCAAGGTGACCAGGCATGCCAGATTTTGCAAAAGGGAGTTAGAGGCAGAATAGCAGAAAAAGAGAAACAGATGAGCAGCTTTGACAGAGAGCTCCATCAGCTAGGAGACACCTGCACAGGTTCAACTCTCCACTATCTCGAGAGAGCTATATTACCATGCGTGGAGAATAAGACAGTTGCTTCTGGAACATTTCCATTAAATGATCATTGATCTGGTGCTAAAAAGATGGAATGGGGATGCAGATGTTAAACCAGGAAAGGAAGTTTGCAAGAAGGCAGAAATGACTAATGAATTAAGAACTTTCTGTAAATTGGTATTTTTTATTATCATTGTATCTTGCAAAAGTGGAAATTAGGTAAGTGCTTTATAAACATATTAAAAAAGAAAAAGAGAGAACGTATCTCATTTAGCTCCTTCATGCCTACTATAACTAGTTATTTCGGTTTTCTACTAGCTGCTTCAATTATAACCTTAGCTATATTGATTGGTTTGAGCAAGATACGACTTATGTGATAGTTGGGATTTTAAATGCCTTTCAAGAATTATTTTCAAAAGGCCAAAGTCCTATTCTAAAATTTCTTTTAAAAAACCAACAGCAGAAACATTTTTCTTTGAAAAGACTTTTCATAAAACCCTGAGTGTCATTTGACTGATCAAAATACATTCATGAGTTATGAAATCTCACATTTTTACATTTAAAATATAACAATTCCAAACTTATTATTTTTCAAAGTTCTATCCAGTTACAACCATGCATTGAACATATTTATATATGTCTAAACTGATTATTGCAGTTGTTGATGTTTTTTGCAAGTGCACGGGCTATTGTAGTATAACTAATGCAAGTACGGGTCGATCCTACGGGGATGCGCTTTAAGATTTTGGAGTTTTTAATAAAATTTAATTATTTAAAATTCAAATTAATTAACAAAAAATAACATAAAGAAATCAGACTTCATCTTCAGTTTAATAGTGAAATTCCAAAAAGAAAAGAAAAAGAAACAATAAAACCTTAACTAAACTAAAACTAGAAGAAATTTTTTTTTAAGAAAAATCTAATTCTCTATCTTAAGTGCTATATAATTTCTTCACTTCTGGTATCCCAAACTTTAATCAGACTCCATCAATATACTCAACATGCCCTGCCATCCTGGATTAATGATATAACGAAGGAATTTGTCAAATTCATCAAATTTTTAGAGATCTAATTGAATTAAGGAGTTTAAGAATTAATGGCTTAGATATGTTTTCAGAACCCAAATTGAAAATCAAGAACAACAATTAAACTAAAAACTATCCTAAAAACATATTATAAAATTTAATTAAAATTCTGAATTAAAACAAACAAGAAATTAGAGTTTTTCCATAGTTAACCCAGAATCCTTTATTTGGTTAAACAGGAATATATAAGATAGTTCCTAGATTAACTATGGAATAACACAAAACATGAATAACTAAAATTGGAATAACATAAAACATGAATAGTAATAGTAACAGGACAAAAAATGTCGTCGTCGTCATTATCAAGACCTTATCCCAATTAGGGGTCGGCCACATGAATCTTATTCCACCATTCCACTCTATGAAATACCATGTCTCCATTTAGTCTCAAAGTTTTTAAATCTTTCCTCACCACTTCTATCCACGTTCTTTTGGGCCTTCCCCTTGTCCTTTTAAAACTTTCTACTTGTATTGCCTCACTTCTTCTAACCGGTGTCGTTGTTGGTCTCCTTTGAACATGTCCAAACTATCTAAGTCTAGTCTCCCTCATCTTATTACCTATTGGTGCTATTCCTAAATTTCCTCGAATATTTTCATTTCGAATTCTATCTTTTCTTGTCTTTCCACTCATCTATCTTAACATCCTCATTTCTGCAACACTCATCCTATAAGTATGATGTTCCTTAACTGCCCAACATCTAATCCATAGAGCATGGCCAGCCTTATGACCATCCTATAGAATTTTTCTTTTAGTTTGAGTGGCACCCGTCAATCACTCAAAACTCCAGATGCACATCTCCATTTGTTCCAACCCACTTGAATTCTCTGGATAACCTCCCTCTCAATCTCTCAATCTCTCCACTCTCAAAAATCATTGATCCTAAGTACCAAAAGTGGTCTTTGACGGGGACTTCTTGGTTATCAATCTTGACTAGTGTTCTACTCCTACTCTCCTGGCTAAAATTACATTCCATATATTCTGTCTTAGTTCGACTAATTTTAAATCCTTCAGATTCTAATGCTTCTTTCCATAATTCTAGCTTTATGTTTACACCATTCATTGTCTCATCAAGTAAGATTATATCATCTGCAAATAATATGCACCACAGAATCTCCTCATGCAGATGTTTTGTTAGCTCATCCATAACCAATGTGAAAAGGTATGGACTCAATGCCGATCCTTGGTGCAATTCTATAGTGACAGGAAAATCACCAGTCACACCACTAGTGGTCTTAACATTTGTTATTGCTCCCTCATACATATCTTTAATCATGTCTATATATCCTTGCAAAACCTCTTTACCACCCAACAATCTCCATATTAACGCTCTAGGGACTCTATCATAAGCTTTCTCTAAATCGATAAAGACCATGTGGAGGTCGTTCCTCCTCTCCCTATATTTCTCTACTAATTGTCTTAGTAAGAAAATAGCCTCCGTGGTGGACCTCCCAAGCATGAAACCAAAATGATTCTTCGATACACTTGTTTCATGTCGTAGCCTCTTCTCAATCACTCTTTTAAAAAGTTTCATAATGTGGCTCATAAGTTTGATCTCTCGATAATTAGTGCTGCTCTGTATGCCTCCTTTATTCTTATATATTGGTATAATAGAGCTTTTCCTCCACTCATCAGGCATTTTCTTTGATTTTATAATCTGATTAAATAACTTGGTCAACCAAACTACCCCAATATCTCCCATATGGTTCCAAACCTCTATTGGTATACCATCAGGCCCCATGGCCTTTCTTGATTTCATCTTTTTCAAGGCCTCTTTCACTTCAGGTATTCTAATCCTACGTTCGTACCTATAATATCCAATATTATTTTGATTTATAGTATTTTCAATCCTTATATTCTTAAGGCCATTGTAATTTAACAAATTTTGAAAGTATGTTTCCCACATTTGTTTGATCTCATCTGCTTTGACTAATACCCTTTGATCATCGCTTCTAATACACCTAACATGATCTAAGTCCTTACCCTTTTGTTCTCTTACTTTTGCAAGTTTAAACACATCTTTCTCACCTTCTCTTATTCCTAGTCTATTGTAGAGCTCATCATATGCTTTAAGTTTAGCCTCACTTACTATTCTCTTAGTAACTATTTTAGCATTCTTATATTGTTTATAGTTTTCATTATTTCTAATCTTCTGCCATACTTTAAAACGCATCCGTTTTTCTTTAATAACTTTTTGCACTATTTCACTCCACCACCATGTTTCCTTTGCTAATAACATTTTACCTTTAGATACTCCTAAGACATCTTTTGCCACTTTCTTAATGCATTCAACCATATTAGTCCACATAGTATTTACTTCTGTTTCATAGTTCCACTTTCCTTCTACCATCAACTTATTTTTGAAGGAGGTTATTTTCTCTCCTTTTAAGTTCCACCACTTAGTTTTTGGATGTGTATTAAGTTCAGTTCTTTTACTCCATCTTTTGATATGGATATCCATAACCATCAACCTATGTTGTGAGGTCAAACTCTCACCAGGCATCACCTTACAATCCTTACATGTAGCTTGTTCATTATTCCTAAGTAGAAAAAAGTCTATTTGGCTTTTATGAAGTTCACTTTTAAAGGTTATTAAATGTTCATCCCTCTTCTTAAATAGTATATTTGCAATGGACATGTTATATGACAAAGCAAAATCGAACATATTCTCTCCCATCTCATTTCGTTCACCTATACCATATCCTCCGCGTATTCTATCATATCCTTCCTTATCTTTTCCTACATGGTCATTTAAGTCTGCACCTATAAATATCCCCTCAGTGTAGGGTATTTCTTGCATGACTCCCTCCATATCTTTCCAAAACTGTTTCTTGATTATCTCTTGTAACCCTACTTGTGGCGTATGCACTTATAACATTTATAATTTGCTCTCTTAGAATAATTTTTATTATTATAATTCTATCGCTGATTCTTTTAACATCTACAACTTTATCTTTTAATTCCTTATCCACTATTATTCCTATGTTATTTCTGTTAATTTCCTTTCCTACGTACCATAATTTATACCTATCTATTTCTCTTGCTTTAACCCCTTTCCACTTAGTTTCTTGGATACAAGCGATGTTGACTCTCCTACGTTTCATCGCGTCTACTAACTCCAAACTCTTGCCAGTTAGTGTCCTTATATTCTATGTGGCAATACGAATCCTATGTTTTGGTGATACCCTATTTACTATTGCCTTTCTCGACCTCCATGGTATGAACCCATGTTTACTTTTCACTACACCTAGGTTCTGATGCAGCGCGCCACTTCCGAGGGGACGCTCTAGCAACCCTTGCCCATTTTTCACTACACTCGGGATATGATGTAGTGCGTTGCTTCTGGGAGAATGCCCTAGCAGCCCTTGCCTATTTTTCACCGCACCCGGGATCTGATGCAGCGAGTCGCTCCGGGGAGAATGCCCTAGCAGCCCTTGCCTATTTTTCATCGTACCCAGGATCCAATGCAGCGCGTCGCTTATGGGGAACGCCCTAACTTGAGGGAATGTCTATTTTCTATTCATGTCATATTTGGGTTGCCATATTTTTTTAAAAGCTGAAGATGATTTTCATTTCTTCCTCACAAACTAATATACATTCATTTGCAAGTAGAAAGGAAATAACAAAACCATCTTCAGCTTCACCCTTGCCGGCTAGCTACCTGACACAAGGGTTGCCACATTTAAGAAGAGGGAGATGATTTTCATTTCTTCCTCACAAACTAATATACAAATGCATATTCATTTGTAAGAAAGAAATAACAAAATCATCTTCAACTTCTCCCTGCTGGTTGGCACCTGACGTAGGACCCTACTCCTTTTTCATCCGAGCTTGGGACCATCATTGGCGGAGTTAATAGGACAAAAAATGTAATTTGAAGTATTCTTTCAAGGGAAAAATTAGAATTTTTTTTGAAACTTCCCAAAAACTCTGGTAAAATAGAGTTTGCCAAAGGAGATCATTGGAAACGATGGAGGATGCCACTGATGGTGCTAGCTTGGGTGGAGGGTTGTGGCATCGGGTACTGGGCTTGTGCCTTGCCATTGGCTGCTCATATGGTGAGAGAAAAACACCGGCTTTTCTGGGCTTCATCTAGAATAGAGCTGATGAAGAACTGGTGTGGTCTGGGTTGTGGTGAGGAAGTAGAGAACAGGGGCAACCCATGGTGATCTGGGCTGTCCATGTTGGAGTAGGAGACTGGATCTGGTGAAGATGAGTGATGGGTTGAGAGGTGAAATGGAGAAAACAACGCCTGCTACATGTGGCCAGAAGAGGATGTCCTGGGCGTCGTTTTCTTTTTCTTTCTTTCTTTTTTTTATCTGGGCATGTGGACGGTGGAAAAAAAGAAGTGCGATGGAGGGTGGGGTGACTAGTAGACAGGGAAGGTGAGGCTTGTGTGGTGGAAACAAAGCTGATGGTGCTGGAAGAGATGGGGCAGTGGTGTTGTGAGGTGGTGCATAAATAAAAGAAGAGAGGGATGAGGGTTGGAGAGATGGCATAGGGTAAAGCCAGTGATGGGAATTTGGGATTGAAACAAAGATAGGAGGGATGGAGCTAGGTGCGTGAGGTAGAGGGAAGATAGTAATCAAAAGAAACTCCAAACAAACAAGGAAGAAGAAAGTGGCAAGTAAAGGAGATTAAAAGTAAACAAACTACACAACTCCACAAAAAAAAACTCTCCCTTCACTCTCTATGATTCCCCTCTTTATAAGTTTTATTTTCTTCCTAATCTTCCTCCACCTCTTTCCTTTGAGAGTTAGTTTCCTATTAGGAAACTTCCTCCTCTTCCAAATTAAGACTCCTCTTCCATTAGGAAACCTTCTTCCTTTAGGAACCCGTCATCCCTTGCCTTATTGATCTTCAAACTAATCTGCACCATTGAAATTAAATCTAAGCCATTCAACCCTCCCTTAGTTGATCTGCAAAACCAAAGACTAGATTAGAGTCATCTAAACCATACATTAAGCATCCACTTAGCTCAATTGATTATCTGATAATTAATTTTGACAATTTACGGTTGGATGATCAATTTGAGCTAATTTGATATTTTATCTAAAAATTACCAAATTAATAAGTTAGATGGTCTAATTAAATGCTAAACGAGGGGTCTTTTAGCCAAAATTAGATACTTAACACACCCCCAACCAGCATTTTGCTAATCCCGAGCAAAACATGTAGAAAACTATTTTACACAAAACTGATACAAGGTGCCACTTTTGTAGGTACACACAATTGCATTTAGTACATGCAACAAGCCTTTGAACCCTTAGGTTACCACTAGTGAACGAGTTAGGCCTCGTGAGGGTTAGCATTGAATATACCCACAAATTTTGTAAGATCGAGTCCCCTATTTTATCTCAAAGAATTCTCATTCAGTAGCAATTTTACTAGTTTCACACAACTTAATGAAGAGAATTTGACAATTTTACATATCATACACATATTAAAGACATCTTATTTGAGCTATTTCTTAGAGTGCAGATGTGTGTGTGTAGCCACATAAATCTTGACTTCTAACTAGATATGCTTACATTACATTAGAAATATGCCTTGACCTTAAATCCTCGCAAGTATACACTCATAATTAAAACTCTTAGATAAGGGGTTTAAACATATTTCTCTCATTATGTGACCGAATCCAACAAGCTAATGGTTCACATAATTCTTTTAAACACTCATGAGACAAAGGAAAGTAATCCCTAAGAGTGGATGTTATCACCAAGAATATTAGGGGTCTTTTACCTTAATTCTTTCTTTTTATCTCCTCTTTAAGACTATGTCCACCTAAGATCAATATGTCTTTAACTAGGATGAAATGTAGGCTTAGGACAGTTTTAGAAAAGAAAGGCATAAAGATTTCAAATGTTCAAAATTGAGCAGATGTCTTCAATGAATATTTGTTAGGACAACTTTTCTTTTAGGTTTATACTTGAAGTGAACTTCTCTTTCAAATTTTGGTCTTTCTTTTTGTTTCTTTTTTTAGTTTTTCTTTTTCTTCTTTGGAAGAAAGATAGCTAATATTCTCTCTCTTCTTTGACTTTTTGTTCTATTTTTGAATTTTTTCTACTCTACTCATTTTGAAGATAGGTAGTGGTTATTTATTTTACTAAGTTATTCTAGGTTAAGGTGAGCGGGGTTAAGAAAAAAAAGGCTATCTAGTAGTATACTATATTGGGTAGGTTTTATGTCTCTAGGCTAAGCAAGAATGGCTTGTATCATTTCCTAGGTTTTCTAAAGCCTATCAGATTCAAAACATTTCTAGAATTAAAGCTGTTACTCCTATTTATTCTTGATGTTTCACCAAAATAAGGATAACAGAATCATACTAATGTATGTACACCGAAGAATTTATGGAATTACTTATAACTCTTTAAAAGAAGATAGTCTCAAACTCTCACTAAGTTATAGGTCTCCATTAATTTTCCTCAAGGTTTGTAAGTCATACCTCTATATTAGTCTTGATTATGTGTTGTGTATATATGGTTTCCAAGAATTAACTTTCATAAAATGCTTCAACACATGAATGATATGCAAAACTAATCATATGCATTCCCATTAAGAGGTGAAAACAGTAGGTTTACTAAATTCTAAACATCTAGTTTCATCACAGTAAGAAACTCTACTTTAAAAACTTCCTCTCTTTTTTTCTTTTTCTTGTTTAAACTCAAGAAAAATCAAAATCTTTACGTGCATCTACACCCCCCAACTTGAATGAAACATTATCCCTAATGTTTGAAAGCATATGATTCTATATGGAAGTTGAGCGATGTAGACTCTAAACCTTGGGGTTGCCTCCCAATAAGCGTTAAGTTTAACGTCTTCAGCCAGACATTACCTAACTTGTGACGACCCGGGTTTTCACATGCATTTTTAAATGCAAAACTAATTCCTAAGGTGGGATCGATCCCTATTTGAAAAACCGTTTTATAAAAACAATGCAATGCAGTTGAAAAATCTTTTATTTTAAATTCATTTTGAAAACCTCGAGTGTCATATACTTTCGAGATGGACAAGGAAAGTTTTAAAATGAAGAAAATCATAAATATTTTTTAGGTCTATCCAGTCACAACGCACAATCAACTGTAATAATTACAGATACATGTCCAAAAAGGTAGAGATTTTACTTACATTCATATTTGTCTCTTCTTCATTTACTTGATCGTAACACTAACATATCCTAGAGTTTCTTCTAATCCTTTTTGGCCTTTTTAAACTAATCTGTAAAAATAATATATTTAGGTGAGTATTCATCATACTCAGTAGGAGATCTGATACTACTATTTTGAAAACACTGCGTGCAACATGTATAAATTTAAGGAGCTTTCAATGTAACATATTAGTGATTCTGTTTTGGGTAAACATAAAATGTCAAATCATGTAATGTGCAATGATGTCAATATGACTAAAATTATGAAGTAGAAATCCATAGAACCAAGTGGTAAGATCTCGGGAAACTTATCAAACCAACGAGTAAAATATAATAATGAAACTCTTAATATAGTCATCATTCAAAGTAGATGCTAACATCACTATAAGTATCATGCACATGAGTCTCTCAACAAATGCATCAAGCCGACTAGTCACGAGTACTTGTATACGTCCATCTTAATGCTATATGCATATTGATAAAACTAAAATCATAGGGTCAACTATGCTCCTCCGTAGGCTGCCTCATTCGACAATCTGCCCACTTGGAACTCAAGGGTTTTGTTCCCACCATGGGCTGCTTCATTCGGCAATCTGCCCACTTGGAATTCCATGTTTTGTTCTCATAGCACGCTGCCTCATTTGACGATATCCCCGCTTGGAACTCAAGTTTTGTTCCTACCATAGGTTGCCTCATTGGGCGATCTACCTACTTAGCATAGTGCCCACCAGGCTCATTAGCCCAAAAAGCATATATAAATAATTCAAATCTTAATCATCGTAAATCATGCAATCTATGCAATGCATTTCAAAACATACGAGCAATGCATAAAATCAGTTCATGCTAATATCGCATTCATAGCCATAAAACATGAAGACCATTATGCATGCTTGTATAAGGACATCACATCTTAAAAACATGCTAAATATGGTGAGAGATTCAAGTACTTCAAGGACATAAATAATGAAGACAAGTTCGCATACTCGCATAAGAATATCATGTCTCAAAAGCATACTAAAAAAAACGGTAATAAAGGCAAGTCAGAGTTTAAGATGTATTTAAAAACTTAGTAGCATCAAACTACCTACCTCGATGTCTCGTGAATCACGTTCTTCATTACTCAATCTTGAGTTACCTTTGTGAAACCTTGGGTAATTTAGAAGGGTGCCCATCGCCAGAGGTGCGGCCCTTTTCCTTGCTAAAACCCTAGCTGCAGGGTTTTTGGGTGAAGGCAGCCAGAGAAGAGGAGAAGGATGATCAAGGGAGGAGGAGGAAGGGTTTTTTAAAGCCGGTGAAGGCAGTGCTGTCCAATGGCGGTGTTGCCATTTCTTTTGGCACAGCTTTGCAGAGGCAGTGCTGGAAGTTGGTGGAAAGTAGGGGACGACCAGGGGTGTCGTTATTAAAACGACCCCTATGTTTTTAGTCCTTTTCTTTTTACAGTCAAATTACAAATATGCCTTCCATCTTTCAACGCTTATATCTTCTTCATGCGAACTTCGTTTTCAGTGTTCTTTGAGGCATTGGATTCCATTTTGAGCTTATAATCTAATGATACTAATTTTTCTCTCAAATTCCTTGGTTTCATATTTTAATTGAAATTAAACATCTAACCATCTATTAATATCATTAAACATATATTAATTTTCAAAATAAATAATTTATAACTGATTGGCAAATGGTAAACATCATGATTGATCATGGTTGTAAAAGTGATATAATAATATTAAAAATTTTGAGTCATTACATAACCTAACTTTCTAAACCTAGAGCTAACTAGGTCAACTTATTTGTCCTAATTCTAACCCTAAGATGAAATGATGAGATTTCTTGCACCACTTCAGAATTTTTCAATAATTTATATATTGCTACCACCTTGAAATTTTAGGTGGTGATATAAATATAATACAGTAGATCACCGCAATTGTGAAGGTAGTGGGACCATATTGTTGATCCCCTGTCTTCATTATTTCACGATAGTCAATATAATTGCTCCACCTTGAAATTTTAGGTGAGGGTAACACAATGACTTCATGAACTACTATGTATTTCCTTAGACCATATGGTGACAAACAGTCATTGTCTTGACCAAATTGAGGGATAATAATAACCATTCTATTTAGTTTATCTTTTTCCTCCATGTCTCTATCATTGTCCTGAACTAGGGTAATAACTTGACTCTACCCTTCTCTAATAGGTTGTTCTTGTATTACTAGATGTAGGGACAAGGTTTGGCTTAAACCTTGGTTATCTTCTGACGTGTACCTTGGAGTAGGTTGATGCATATCAACTGACTCTGCTTCTTCCTATTTAATAAGCACAGGTACAGTATCAATTGGGCCTATGGTACCATCTGATGTTTGTTCAAATAAGGTTGCTAGGTCCCAATCAGGTACATCTTCTACATTGAAAGGTGCAATTTGAATTTCATGCTTTATACAAGGATATACTTTAGCTTGCCAATGAGAAGTGTCCATAAGAGGCACAGTATCCAAAACTCATGCATCTCCTCAATAGATGTGCCTTCATCAAAGTCATAAAAATAGGTGGGACACGCATTTAGAGGATTAGGCTTGGATTTTTCTGAAGCTTTATTCTCTTCATCAATGGAAGTTTTTCATTATTAGAATCAGGACATGGCTCGAGTATATCTAAGTTGGAGATTTCTAAGGATGGTTGTAGACTTTGTGGCTCATAAGGATCATAGAAAATTTCCATCCTAGTGTTAGGAATAAATGGCTCTTCATTATCCCTAATTTGTTTCAGTGTCTCCTCAAATTCCTCCCTCCCTCGTTTTATTTCCTCAGTAAAATCCTCCATCATTTGTTTTAATTTCGTATTCCTAACAGCCATGCCTTGTTCTATTATTTCACACATATGTTGCATATTTTCTTCTAATAGTGGTTCTTCACGTAGAGGAAATGACTCATATGGTTGGTATTGCTGTGGTATTGGGGTACTAAAAAAGGACTAAGTAGGTTAAACACATGATGGTTGACCCTGATATTCTAAATCATCATTGTAGTGTTGACCAGGGTAAGACTATTGTGGTTCTTCCTTATATTGGTAATCCTGAGATCATTGTTGTTCAGATGCCTAGCCTATCCATTAGAGTATTGATAATTTGTCTCATAATAAAAATTGCTAGGGTATGTGAATGCATTAGGTACATCCACTGGCTCCTAATAGTATTCATTGTATGTGGAGCTTAATGGGGGCTAAGAATGAGTGGAATAGGGATGTTCAGAATAGGTATAGTCATTATTGTATTGAGGTTGTGGCGTATCTTGCCTAGAAGATATTAACTTAAGCAATTGACTTTCCATAAGATCTAACCGATCCATCTATGCATCTAATTTATGAAATCTATCCCCTTCTTGATAGGCCTTTTTTTTTTTTTTCTTCTTCTTTTTTTTCTTTTTAAGATGAAAACTAACCTGCATGATGTAACCTAACTTCCTAGAAAGATGCACAAACAAAGGGCAAAATATAATCCTTGAGGCTAATAAGTAATAATATTTTGACATTATTAAATTTGTGTGGGGACAATGCTTTTAATTAGCCTAATCTAGGGCTCCTCCTATCTTTTAGATTCGACTATTGCTTACTAGTTAGGTTCTGCACAAGGTGATTAATACAACTCTCATGTAAGGAGGCATTTAGACCTCACAAACGTCAACAGGAGGGGAGGGAAGAGCGATGTCGTAACGCCCTGGGTTTGGGCTCCCTCAGTAACTATATTATCCGCTTTGGGCCAAGGCCCGCACGATTTCAAAACGCGTCGTTACTGGTAAAGCCCACCCAGACCCTTATTAGCCGCCCAGGAACTTTCCTTTTGGCGATGTGGAACTAACTCTCAGCTCCTCACCTTGCCTAGAAGCCTGCCAGCCTCAGCGATCGAGCCTTTTGGCTAGCCCTCTCCCCCTTAGGGGACACGCGTCCACGCATGGACTCCCACGCTTCCGCTCACGTGAGATTAGCCACCCACACTGGGTCGGGGGTTGGCTATGATACCACTATAATGCCTCAGGTCTGGGCTCCCTTAGTAACGATATTGTCCGCTTTGGGCAAAGGCCTGCACGGTTTTAAAACGCGTTGTTACTGGTAAAGCCTACCTAGACCCTTATCAGCCGCCCAGGAACTTTCCTCCTGGCGATGTGGGACTAACTCTCAGCGCCTCACATTGCCGAGAAGCCTGCCAGCCTCAGCAACCGCGCCTTTTGGCCTGCCCTCATTGGCCAAGGGCACTGAGAGTTAGTCCCACATCACTAGGAGGAAAGTTCCTAGGCGGCTGATTAGGGTCTGGGTGGGCTTTACCGGTAACGACGCGTTCTCAGGCCCAAAAGGCGCTGTCGCTGAGGGGGGGAAACAAAACCTGCCAACGAGCAGGACAATTTCGCTTCCACTGTGCTAGGGAGGGAGTCCTCCTCACATGAACGACGCGTTTTAAAATCGTGCGGGCCTCGGTCCAAAGCGGACAATATCGTTACTGAGGGAGCCCAGACCCGAGGTGTTATAGATGTTCTATTAGACAACCCCCAATAACCACAGTGCGTAAAGCCACTGGAGTGACAATAAGTAGAATCTTATTAAGAGGGTCTTATGAGCATGTGATGGCTATATGGGTTTCTTTTGGTTGATTTTAATTTGATTTGAAGGGTAGGGTAGCGCGCTTAAGGTGATTATCTTGGGTGGTGATGAAATCCACCCTTGATCTTATTAGGGTAGGGTGACCTTACTAATTAAATTTCACATTCCATGGCAGTTCGATCAGCATATATATTACCTTAAAGTATTAACCGTGTCCTAAGATGCAATTAAAAGCAATAAACTAATGCAAAACCCTAAAAATGCAACAATTATAAAGGATGCTTTCTATATGAGTTATACTACTAAACAATGCAAATTTACTCTAAATGCAACCATAATCTAGAAATTAAATGAGTGAGGAAACTTACAGTGGAATTTCTGATGAAGATCAAGTGTAGGCCACCTTACCCCACATTTGCCCTATATTATACAACCCTTTAAAATTAAAATAGAAATTGCAATTTACAAGGATCTTCACTACAAGATTCACTTAAAAGAAAGAAAAAAAGTCCTATTCTAGGAAAGTAGAAAAATTTCCATTTTGATGAAGATTTCCTTGCCAATTTCCTCCACTTTCTTGTTTTCTTGAAAAAGAAAATTAGAAATAAGCACCAATTTTAGGAAATTAAGTAGTTGTGCCCTAAAATTTTTTTTGAAAAATGCACCAAAAATGCTGAAACTTTGCAATTCCTATAATTTTTTATTTTTCTAGATTTTTTATATTTTTAATTAAATTTTATAAAAACTCTGTTACAAGTCCCCGGTAACAATGCCAAAAACTTGTTGATATTTTTCACAAGTACACGGGCTATTGTGATATAGCTAATGCAAGTACAGGTTGATTCCACAGGGACATGCTTTAAGATTTTAAAGTTTTTAATAAAATTTAATTATTTAAAAATCAAATTAATTGACAAAAATTAACAGAAAGAAATCAAACTTCATCTTCAGTTTAACAGTGAAGTTCCAGAGGTCTAATTCCAGAAAGAACAGAAAAAGAAATAATAAAACCTTAACTAAACTAAAACTAGGAAAAAAAAACTAAGAAAAATCTAATTCCCTATCTTAAGTGTTGTTTAATTTCTTCACTTCTGGTATTCCAAACTTTGATCAGACTCCATCAATATACTCAACATATCCTGGATTAATGATATGATGGAGGAATTTGTCAGATTCATCAAATTTTAGAGGTCTAATTGAATTAAGGAATTTAAGAATTAATGACTTGATCTATTTTTAGCATCCAAATTGAAGCTCAATTAAACTAGAAATTATCCTAAAAACATGTTATAAAATTTAATTGAAATTTTGAATTAAAAGAGACAAGAAATTAGAGTTTTTCCGTGGTTAACCCAAAATCCTTTATTTGGTTAAACATGAACAGACAAGATAGTTCCCGGATTAAGTAGGAAATAACATGGAACGTGAATAACTAAAACTGAAATAACATAAAACTGAAATAGTAACAGTGACAGGACAGGAAATGTAATTTGAAGTATTCTTTCAAGGGTAAAATTGAAAACTTTCCCAAAACTTGCCAAAAACTCCCCTAAAACAGAGTTTGTCGTAGGAGATCGCCGGACAGGATGGAGGACGCCGCTGATGGTGCTGGCCTGGGTGGAGGGCTATGGCGTCGGGTACTGGGCTCGTGCCTGGCCGTTGGCTGCTCGTATGGTGAGAGAAAAACGGTGGCTTTTCTGGGCGTCATCTGGAACAGAGCCGGTGAAGAACTAGTGTGGTCTGGGTTGTGGTGAGGAAGTGGAGAACAGGGGCAACCCGTGGTGATTTGGGCTGTACGTGTTGGAGTAGGAGACTGGATCTGGTGAAGATGACTGATGGGTGCAGAAGTGAAACGGAGAAAATGACGCCTGCTGCATGTGGCCGGAAGAGGACGTCATGGGTGTCGTTTTCTTTTTTCTTTTTATTTATTTATTTGGGCATGTGGCCGGTGGGAAAAACAGAAGTGCGATGGAGGGTGGGGTGACCAGTAGACAGGGACGATGGGGCTTGTGCGGTGGAAACAAAGCTGATGGTGCTAGAAGAGACGGGGCAATGGTGTTGTGAGGTGGTGCATAAACAAAAGAAGAGAGGGATGAGGGCTGGAGAGATGGGATAGGGTAAAGCCGGTGATGGGAATTTGGGATTGAAACAAAGATGGGGGTGGGGGGGTACGGAGGTGGGTGCATGAGGTAGAGAGAAAATGGTAATCAAAGGAAACTTCAAACAAACAAGGAAGAAGAAAGTGGCGAGTAAAGGAGACTAAAAGTAAACAAACTAAACAACTCCAAAACAAAACTCTTCCTTCAATCTCCACGCTTCCCCTCTTTATAAAGTTTTTTTTTCTTCCTAATCTTCTTCCACCTCTTTTCTTTGAGCGTTAGTTTCCTATTAGGAAACTTCCTCCTCTTCCAAATTAAGACTACTCTTCCATTAGAAAACCTTCTTCTCTTAAGAACTCTTCATCCCTTGCCTTATTGATCTTCAAACTAATCTGCACCGTCAAAATTAAATCCGAGCCATCCAACCCTCCCTTAGTTGATCTGTAAGACTAAAGACTAGATTAGAATCATCTAAACCATATATTAAGCATCCACTTAGCTCAATTGATCATCTTACCGTTAATTTTGACAATTTACAGTTAGATGGTCAATTTGAGCTAATTTGATATTTTATCCAAAAATTACCAAATTAATGAGTTAGTTGGTCTAATTAAGTGCTAAACTAGAAGTCTTTTAGCCAAAATTAGATATTTAACAACAATTACATAAGTACTCATTTGTCTCACAATATTTATAAAATTTACAAATTATGCATACATTATTTATACTCTCTCTAATTATTTGGAGTGCCTAGTCTCAACACTTTTGCCTTTTCTTTCTTCCCCTTTATTTGAAGAGTTGGTGGGGTGAGTAGAGGAGAATATACTCAGTAGGTAAAACTAATATCATAAATATAAATTACTATAAATTTACAATGCATTATTTGCATACCTCTCAAACATTCCATCAAATGTTCAGTTCAGCCATGTATAATATAAGTGTAAGAATAATGCGATATGAATGGGAAGATTAAAAGAACTCCAACATGCAGCTCCAAGCAGAAGAAGACAAGTACATGTTCATTTACCACCGAATGCTTGAAACTAAGCCAAGATCAAACCTGAAGGTCAGCCAAATGGTAGCTTAGTTGCCGGATTCATTAATGGTACATACTAAATTCCTCAACTAAGACCACACAGTCATCAATGATAAGATATGTAGAGTTGAAATGTTACCTAAAGAAGTTGCAATTTGCAGATTAGAATAGAATAATAGATACTAGAGTATTAAAACAGGGGACCTCAATTATGAGATGGACCAGGAAAGATGATCTGGACAATTGACTCATTTAGCTCAACATAATATAATGGCTTACTATTTTGGTTGTCTGCTTCCCCTCAATAACTGAACCGATTAAGTCAGTCGCTATTCGGCGGCGAAATATTTGGATCTGTCTGATATGGAGTAAAGCCAAATGACATCACATGGGACAAGTTGATACCAGAGTGAAAAGGTTAAGCCTATGGGAAGCACTCTCAGCTCAAAAAAACTACTAATATTAAGCATCTCTGTAGAAGGCACATTAGACTCTACGTCGTTGCTAGTTAGCTGGTGTTAGTGTCTGGTGACTAGAAATTTGACATAGTTCTGCCAACGGATGTCTAAAGCAGTCATTTGGTCGCAGGTTTGAATTGCCGTTTCCCGGAATTAGATTTAGAATATATATAAGTGAGAATGTATAAGTGATTTACTTTGTAATTCTTTGTTTATACCAATTTTGTCAGAGAAAGTGTGAATTCAAATTTCTGTAATTCTCGCCTACAACTTAGAGATTCGCAATTTCTGAATGCTTCCAATCAAAAGGCATCTTGCTTTCTATTGACCCAAAGCACACTTTTGATCAAGAAGGAGATGCGCTTGTGCATTTCCTTTTTCCTTTTTATGTTTTTTTCGTCGTATAATAAATAAGATGCTAAGGGGTCTAGGGAAGGGGTGGACCACAAGGGCTTAAAGTACACATCCTTACCTTGCATTTTGTAAGAGGCTGTTTCCACGCCTTAAACCCGTGATCTCAAGGTCACTCGATGACAACTTTTACCGTGGTGCCAAGCCTCTTTGTGGGTATAATAACTTAAATCTTCAATGGTTTTTAATTGAGGAAGAAATGGAGAAGTGTATATTTCCCCCCAAATCATTCCACCATTTCAACCTTCCCCCAAAATAGTCAAACATAGGAGCGCTTCTTGCACTCACTTTCTGCCTCTCCCACTGCAAACATAGGATCGTACCTAATAAAAAGATAGCTTGATGCATGAGGTTTCTGTGTATGTGGGTTACAGGAAAATGACAGACTATAAGAGTCTATAGTATGCAACCTTGTTTTACATTTTGTAAAAAACTGTTTTCATGCCTCAAGCTCATGACCTTAAGGTCACACAAAAACAACTCTAACATTGTGCCATGATTCCCCCAACGTGAGAGAAAAAAAATAAAATAAAATTGTAGCCAGCACAGTTTTCATAACTACGTATATGGTAGATAACTAAGGAAGGTAAGAACCTGCCTTTAGCATTGGGTAGTAGCATTGGGTAGAGTGTCAGCATTTCCAGAAAGGCAAAGTTTCACCACCCAAAAAAAAAGAAAGAAAAATCCTATTAGAGTTGGGTTGAGAAAGAAGGAGAGCTTGGTGCAATGGTAAAAGTTGTCGTTGTGTGATCTTAAGGTCACGGGTTTAAAGTATGGAAGCAGCCTTTTGCAAAATGCAAGGTAAGACTATGTACTTTAGACTCTTGTGGTCTGACCCTTCTTTGGACCCCACATCCTTTCTCTTATATAGTTGTTGACAAGCTTAGCAAGAGTCTAGTTGCCGACAACAAGCTTAACAAAAAGGGCAGTTCTAGTGCACGCAACTTCTGCATATGCAAGATCCGGAGAAGAGTAGAACTAGAAGGGTTAATAGTACGCAGCCTTATCTTGCATTTTGCAATAGGCTATTTCTACGCTTTGAACCCGTGACCTCAAAATCACACGACGACAACTCTACTGTTGCGCCAAAACTCCCCTTTCTCCGACAAGAAACGACTAGCTCTGATCGACTTCCTACTGGAACTCCAAAATCACTCTGCAGCAATTCAGCTTCATTTCTCATTTTGCAATCACATTCATGTCACTCGTAACAACGAGATCAGCATAAATCAGACAAAATTTGACATCTGTAAAGATCCAACCGCAGCCCCAGCGTCATTAAATTTGAAGTGCAAGTTTAGCAAACTCCCGTAGAACTGCTGCTAATGGCAGCGTAAAGCAATCGGAACACATTTGACATCTTCCAGTCCATGGCCGTAAGAAATATAGTGTTGGCATCAGCTACACAATTGTTGGGCCTTATAGTAGCTCCAAAGCACATAAGCGAACTCAGGACAAGATTGAACATTGTGGTATTGAGCGTTATCAACTTCGAGAATTTCTACATTTTCCCATCGTTGGTGGATTTACATTTCAAGTAGCAGTCACAAATCTCAACCAAGATATCAGATGCAAAAATATGTCCCAGTGGGTGGCTTCAGCATATACAGAAACCAAAAAAAGGACAGTTCTGGTACACGAAGCTCTTGCCTATGCAGAGTTTAGGAAAGGGACAGATTACAAGGGCTTATAGTATGCAGCCTTATCTTGTATTTTTGCAAAAGACTCTTTTCATGTCTTGAACTCTGTCACCTCAAGGTCATACGATGAAAGCTTTTACTTCAGCATATGCAGAAACAAAGTAATCAAAATATCAGTTGGCAAGAACTTATCCTTTTCCAGCATTAATCTCAGCACAGTGGAAGCAGAAACATCCATTTAGGCTCTTGCTAGTGTTAAAGCTAGGTTAGCTAGGAAATCATGGCCAACCAAATCGGACTTCTCTTCTGAATCATTAGCTTTACTATGACTGAGAATTGGATGAGTAACACAACTTGATGATCAATTTGCTCAGCAACCCCTCCTTTGGGAACCACATGAGCACTTAAAAAGTCACTGGAATACTGACCAAGCATCATCAATTTGATTAGCATTCAAAACAGTTTCAAGCTTGTCCAACAGGATTTCACAGGTCGAACCAGCCCAACAAAGCTCTGCTTGGACATATATGGTTCCAGTTTACCTTTACAACATCTAGTTGACATATAATCAAACAGAGAATGTGCACTACTAACTGAAGAAATGAGCAGACATTTTGGAGGCAAATGATTAGAATGACTGGAAGCAGTAACTTGGTACCGTTTGGTGATCAGAAGTATAAATTTGAGATTCTAAAATTATTATCCAGTCCGCATATTTTTGTATTAAAAGGCAGATCATCTTAATACGGCCCGATAGAATCTACATTGCTATTGAATTGATTGATTCCAAAGAAAGATACAAATATGCATTATACAGCAATTATATGATGATAAACACCAAAGATCTAGATTGTGATTATAGCAGAATATATTGGCAGGAAATATTTTGCGTAAATTCCTTGATTATAATGTAGATCTGTTTAGCCAATAATTTCTCTAACAGATCTTACCTGATAATGCAAAGATAATTTTGATTTCAGTTTGATAATTAAATACTGTATTTAAAGGATTGTTTCCTAATGAGCATAATCTCAAGTCAATTTATACTTACTTTGTTACTGAAAGTAGATCTAAAATAGATGATATCCTCTTCAATAAACTGACTTTGATTGTATTTTAATGAATAAAAATCCTTAATAATGAGTATTATATCATTTAACATTGATTGCGAAATCAAGTGATAACTAAAGCCATTCAAGGCAGTCCATTAGAATAATCAAATGATTAATAGAAGTTGGAGGCCTAATCTGCCAGAAGATGTCGTATTGAAATATTTTTAAACTGCTTTGTAACACGGGTGATAGGTCTGAGAAAGTGGGCATTATAACACGGGCCCCGTTTATGATAACGGTCGGATCACCAAAAAAGTTGGTCCCACACAAATACTAACTAATTAATAGCCAAAATGGCACTCAATTTACGGAATATGCCACTCAGACCTTCCTAAAATTACAAACAAAAACTCGCGAAACCCTCCTCCAGAGAATCCCATTTTCCTGCTGTTTTCATCTCTGCTTTTTGACAGGCCAAATCTTTCTTCTGCTTGGAATCCCTCTTCCCTTTCCTCCATAAGTTCCGAAGGTAGAATATTTTCTTTTATCAATCAAATATCCCGCTTGAAATCTGGTCTTCTCTTACGTCTAGATTTACAAAAATCTGTAAGATCCATGTTCATTTCGAACTTTCTTGATTTATTTGATCTTAAAGTTTATACAAACAGATATTGGAGGATCATTAGAAATGCTTTAGTGCTTTTTTACATCCATGAAAACGATGATATTCCATGCTTATGAAACATGATATAGACAATGATCTTAGAAGAAAAGGAAAACCCCAAAAGACCCACACCACAGAGAATTAAAAGGAACAAAAAGAAGAAATCCCCACATTGGCAGAAATGCTTTACTTGATTGGCAGATGAGTATCGTCAAGGTTTTTGATTAATCACGTAGTTTAATTCCTTTTATGTTTTGGTTGGCTTGTTAAGAGCAGTTGATCTCTTCAAGATGATACATTTCTTTCCTCATTTGAGTGGGTCAGTTATATTCTTTTGCCTGATTGTAGTGTTCTTATACTAATTTGAATTATGCATCCATTGTTCATCACATTAATAATTTCCCTGTTTATTAACTGCTTCTCAATTTGGTTCTTTTTTGAGACAATCCAGTTCAGTTTCCTAGATGCAGTACATTTTACGAATGGGGAAAAGGAGTCTCTTTGCTACATGGCTATCCTTGGATTTGGATATGCACAAGCACCATTTACGTTTTACATACATCCATTTGCTGATTTTCTTTGTTTTATGTAAATGCAGTAATCTGTCCAGAGTAATGCGGTTACTTTGTGCATATAAAATTCTCTTTTACAACATAAATCAAATATAGTTTTGGTTTTATTGTTCAGGATGGTAGTAATCATGAGTCAGCTCTTCATATTTTTCAACGTATTAACTAAGATGGCCCTGTAGAACTCCAGTTGTCTTCTGTGTTGTGTCATATAGAAATTACCTTGTTGCCTGATGCAAATGGAGCAGTTATTCGTTGTTAAATTGTTTATGACAAAATTTAGTTGATGAGTATAATATGAGATACACACCTTTGCTCAGGTAATGCAGATGTAGCAAAAAGTTATCTCTGTTTTCTACTGCCCCTTATTTAATTGTTTTTCACCACTTTTTGGGACACAAGTCTTTTCACCTTCCTTAGCTGGAACCTTAGCCTAAGGATGATGGCCTATTATTGTTTGTGCTTCAAGGTTTTGAATCATAACCAAATAAATTTTTTCATAGTGCAGGTTGTCATGGCAACCCTTAGAAGTTTGAAAATCAAAACAGGTACCTCCAAGCGCATCCTTAAAGAGCTTACGTCTTATGAGAAAGAGGTTGACAAAGAAGCGGCAAAAACTGCAGACATGAAGGAGAAAGGAGCTGATCCTTATGATCTTAAACAGCAGGTATGTATCAGATGGTTATCTTTCTGCATGTTCTCTTAGAATGGAATCATTGATCTGCAGTATAATTCAATGTATTGTAACAACTTCCCAGAGCATAGTACTTCTAAATTACTCCCCATTTGCTCTCTCCTACAAGTTGTCGTCATGTGACCTTGAGGTCACCGGTTCAAGGCATGGAATCAGCCTCTTGCAAAATGCAAGGTAAGGCTGCCTACTATAGGCCTTTGTGGTCCGCCCCTTTCCCGGACCCCGCATAGGCGGGAGCTTCGTGCACCAGGGCCGCCCTTTTTGCTGCCTCCTACAACAGATTCTACCTACTCACTTCTGATATTATGTTCTCATTGATTGTTGCCACGGAAGAGGGAAGTGAATTTGGGGATTTAATGAGGTTTGGTTAGTATAGTAGAATGCATATCATGACCTTGAGAAGTGCTATATGAATTATGTGTAGAGTTGTATAGATGCTCCATGTCCTGAAATTATGTAGATTTTGGAACCAAATTTATCAACTCTTGATGTAGCTTTCTTTGGCACATTGGAGAATTTTCAATCCTTTTCCATTAAGATATGCGATCAAAGATGTAGCTTTGAGTATGCCTGGGATTAGATGGTCTAGATCCACCAACTTCTCTCATCTTCTTTCTCTTGGTCATATGAAGATATACAAGTATCCCTTTTTATTTCTTTTAGCTTTCACACAGTAGCTTGTATGTATATAATTTCTTGTTAGTGATAAAGTTCTGCACCTTTCTTTTCCTGTGACCACACCTATGCTCTCTCCATTCTCTTGCACAATTATCATTCATGTCCATGGTAGAATTATGAGTGCTTTGTGAAGTCTGTCCCTGATTGGTAACTTGACTTATAAGGTTTAGGAAAAAGGAAAAGATTTTCCCTCATTGCAGGCAAATGATTGTCTTTTCATTTATCATTTGTCACTTCTTTAAAATGGTTTCAGGTTCCCTGCCTTAATAGCTGTCTCTGTTCAGCTAATCAGTTAGCAGAAACGAGCTTCCACTTTTGGTAGTTCATGAGGCTTCTTACTGCTCTAGGTGTTGCAGTTGGCACATAGACGACTGTATTCTGTCCTTTGGCAGTGATTCTCTTTTCCTGGCTAGTGTGATGGTTTTGTTTTGTAGTGATGCATAAATAACCTTTGTCTCTTATATGCTCCATGCATGACCCATTACCATTCCAATCATATTAGGTTAATGCCGAACGTTGTATTATTTTTGCTTTCTAAGACCACATCTTTTAATTTTGTTTCACCGTTTGCAGTTGCATGGTATTTTCGCTTTCCATTTTGCCCAACTAGCAGGGTCCTTTTTCTGTGGTTCAGTTTAGTTATTACATTTCTCATTGCCATATATAGTTCTTTTTTTCTTTTCTTTTTTCCTTTGAATAGTGTCTCACGGCATTGGGTGGCAGAGGCATCAACTTTGGAGTTTTTATTGTCAAGATGCATGGTAGCATTCCTGACCTTTCTTTATTCTGGCGCTATCTCACTGCTCGCTTGGCAGTCATCACGAGTTAAAGGGTAGTCAAAAGGGTGCATATTATTTTCTAGTTATATGAAGCTTTCATTTTATGTGATGGCATGAAACCGTAGCTGCATAATTTCTATAGCGCTGTTTTTGAAACATGAATATTCAACATTTGAAGTTAAGTACTTCTATCAGGTAATAAATTTATTGCTCTGCAGCTAGTTAAGCAGCATGGATGTACTTCATATTCTGAGCTAATATCAAATGTTCTCAAGTCCCAATGAAAGAAAAAGGACTTAACCTCAATTCATAGCTGATCATAGCGGGAGCTTACAGAGACTTGTTATGGAACTGCTTTCTATTTTTCACAAGCTTTCTTCAATGGTTTGCTCAGGAGAATGTGTTAGCTGAGTCAAGGATGATGATTCCTGATTGCCACAAGCGACTGGAGGCTTCCCTTGCTGACTTAAAGAGCATATCGGTCTGTATAACTATGCCATGGAAGATAGGACAGCTAATTTCGTGAATCACATAGTTAAAATATGGGCTTCTATTGCAGGCAGAAATATTGGAGTCAAATCAACAAGGTCCGGAGATTGATGAAGCGCAAAATGTTATCTCAGAGCTTGAAGCTCTCTTTCAGACTGCAGAAGCTTAGCAGTTTGAGTAGCTGCTTCAATATCTGCTGCTGGTTTTGCATTTTCTGCTTGACCTCCTTAAGATGGTATATATATGCACCATGTTTCTCTAACAATGTAACTCGTGGTGATGCAGTTCAATATTGGCTTCTGTTTGCTGGTTATTTGCTTGCTACTGTAGAAACTTGATCACTAGTAGTGGGTCTCTCTGCAGCATTGTTTGCAGATGAGAATCCCCACCACCCACATGATCAAATCTCTTTTTCTGTAGTTATTGGTTGGATTGGCTACATCTTCTGCAGAAATCCAAAAGATGAATTATGATGCAGATTAAGAACCGCGAGTGACTGTACCTTCAGTGACTGAGCTTCATCTAGCATGGAGTAGATTAATGGGGGATACGCATGTCGCTTGCTCGCAGCAGGTCTCGTCATGAAAATGGTGGTTGTCTTTTTTTATCTATAGAATCCCTCTTCCAAGAAACAACTGCATAATTTCGCGTCCCTCTTAATTCATGGTTTCATTGAAATACCTGCTATACTTAAGACATGGCTTCTTTCCAGTCGTCATGTTCCGTCTCCTTTAGACAATCATCTGTCTTACACATGTTTGAAGAATTCCTGTACTTCCTCATACAATTGTGTTTTAACAATTTTTCACAAAACAACCAGGTCTAAACCTCTTTTATCTCCAGTACTCTATCAGCTTCAGATTCCTTATAGTGGGACATCATACCAAGAATTTACTAATTCGGAAAAAGCTGAAAATTTAGTATCCTTGGGGTCTTTGAAGACTTCACATTCATCCCAGTCAAACACTGGTTGGAAGGTTTAGATGTTTGAAAATCGTTTTGCTTCTTAACTATACGACCCAAATTCATTCTGGGAGTTTCCTAAATTTTGTAGGATAATAGAATGTATTTGCAGGTAAAAGGGCAGCCCAGGTGCGAAGCTCCTGCATATGCGGGGTGTGGAAAAGGGGGTTGGTCAATTGTGTTGCCATGAAATGCAAAAATCCCCTCTCAAAACCACAAGTCTACATTTTCTTTCTGAAACGCGACATAGTTTATAAGATTCACTCTGGAATGCAGATTTTCAGCATCTATAAAAAGCAAAAACCTCTTGCAATTTTTAAAATAGGTTTCAGTTGTCCAATCATGGTGCCAAAGCGAACCTCATTTTGCTTGACTCGGCTGAGGCAAAGCAGTTTGGGTTGGTTCTGCATTTTGCACACAAGCTTTGACAACCTTTTACCGAGTTTTGGATGTTTTATTGTATATTATTAAAAAAAATTAAATGACTTGGCCGAACTATTTGCATTATTCACGTTAAACTATATTCTTGCCTGCGTCAAATTGCATCAACTCTCTTCTGCATTCTGAGTTTGACACCTTGATTCCAATAATTGCGGGTTAGCACTTAATCACCCTATAAAATTTTGTTAAAGAACAAGGGGAGAGGGTAAGGAAGTAAGTGGTTGTGAAGTTTTAAAAGTAAAAAGAAGAAGCTTCAACTGCCTTGAACTCGGAAGGTTAGATAAGGGCAGAAACTGCTTTTGGACTTGTTCAAGTTTTGGAAGATAACATCACAGCCCAAACTGAGGTAGGAATAACCTAGGCCAGCTATTAGATCATTGGTAAAAGATCTCTCTCAGATGCATGGAGATATTTTTCTAAGATAATGTATTTGGTTGAAGAACAAATGAAGATAACTTGCAAGAGTTACCCAAAGCATTTATAATATTAGGTTTGCTCTGTGTAGACCAAGCACAAAAGATTTACCTTTTTTCCTTGGTCAGCAACCAATCAGCTCTCATTTCGTTCTTCACGGAAAAAGTCTTTTTCTCTTTTTGTCGGGAGGGATTCCTGAAATTAAAAAAAAGGGGTGTAGACGAAGCACAAAAGATCTACCTTTTTTCGTTGGTCAACAACCAACCAGCTCTCATTCAGTTCTTCACTACTTGCATGGGAAGGAAAAAGTCTTTTTCTCTTTTTGTCCGCAGGGATTCCTGAAATTAAAAAAAAAATCTTTGAATGCGGATCAAATCTGAACCTGAGAAAAGGTTTTAGCAAAATTTTATCTACTTATTAGAAAGAAAAATGGTATATTTCTGTAATATTTTGTTCCACTATAGTTTTATTTTTTTATTGTCGTAAATATTTTTGGCATGCTAATAATAAACTTTAGGTTATCTATAAATAAAAGCCATCTAGTGCAGTTGGTCAATGACAAAATGTGCCTCTTTTCGCATTGCTTAGTGAAGATTCCACGTGGCACTTTTCTTTCCCTTGTTGGAGTGATTTCAAGTATATACTGGAATTAGGGCAATAGGTTTTAGGTACTTTGCTTCATTTTGTTATAAAAAATAAAAATATTTATATCCCTCCTTATATTTCGAGATGAGTCCAGGTAGGAATGTGCCTAAGAGCGCGTGAATAAGTCCATGTCTCTTTTCTTTTGCATGGTAATTCATTTTTCCTTTTATTTCTTTAGGATATAAGCCATTTATCAATAGCTTAAATTGGCTAAAGATTAAATTTCATCACATTGGATGTTTTAGCCTATGTTTCTTGAGGTAAAAAAATCAAGTTAATCTAATTCTTTTAGTTTTTTAACCACAAAAATCAAGTGACTAGATTCATCTAAGTGCCTTTATTTGGTGGTCCACATTGTTAGCGATGCAAACATTGATGAACGGCTAAGATGCGAGAAAAGGGGGCGTGGATTTCTTAAAGGAACTACTTGGAACCTTGGAAGAAAATTTTCAGTAAAAATGAATAGTCAAATTCTCTAGTATTATCTGTAAACTCCTTTAAGAAAAAAAAATCCTTAAACTAGTTATTAATGCAAATTAAAGGTTAAATTCACATTCTTCATCCTTGTAGTGCGTTTCCCCCCCTTTTTCTCTTGCTGACATTTTCCCCGATCCCAAGCTTTACTCATTCTTGTACTTTGATTATGTTGGCCCCACTTGATCTATACATTGCTCGTCGATCTAGACCCCATTCCTGTACTTCGATAATGTTGGCCCCACTTGATCTATACATAGCTCGTCGATAACCATTAATCTAAAAGGACAGTGGAACCGATGTGCCCCCCTTTGATCAATGCGGATGACTAGGTGAGGATCAAAGCCACTCATCTTCTTAGATAGTACAATCTGCAAACATCTAGGAATGATCCAAGCCTTTGTTTTCTTAATGAACTCTAAAATCCACAAAATAAAGATGCTATTAAAACATCTTGAAATCGACCGTAAAAAATGCCTCATCCATGAGAGTTTAGATCGCACGGGATTTTCAGATCATAGCCTGCTTATGTTGCACTCTTAATGACCGACTAAATTTGCAGTTTGTGGTCGCTCGACTGCCACATAACTTACTATAAAGTCCATTCGTTCGTTTTAGGGTTTCAGTTGGTTCCCAGTCTCCCTTTTAGGGTTTCCCATCAAGTTTCATTGTTCTGTAATTTCTAGGGTTTCTTCACCTGTAGGGTTTTCTATTGTTACTCTTCGATTTCTTCGTGTCTATTCTTCTTCCTGTTTCTGCTATTTGCAAGTTTTCCAAAACTCTCGCAGTTATGCCTCCTAGATCAGCAAAGAAATCCACCCCTGGATCAGGGAAAAAAGTCGCAACGAGGGGAAAAGCAACAGCAAAATTTCAAAATCCACCGGAATTGCAAGAAGATAAAGTGAAAATCGAGGAAGTATCGGTCACGACTGTTGAAGTCAAAGAAGAGGTGAAGGTGGAGGAGATCACGGAAGAAGTGCCGGAAGGAAAACCTTTGGAGACGATAGAACTGGAACCAGAAATAAACTCTGAAGCTAATGGTGCACTTCCAGTGAAAGGTAGTGTTTATTTCCTTTTTAAATCTTTTGGGTTGTAGATCTGAGAAGTTAGGATTTTTCTGGTTTTATAGGGCATATCTAGAATGAAACCCCAAGTTTTGGAGATATTTGTTTATGGATGAAAGATTAGCTATGTTTTAGGGCTTCCAATGGTAAGTAAAATGATATGTAGTATGAAAGGTTGTTATCTGCGCGCCAAGCAGATCCTATATGTTATTTTTGCAGATAGTATTGATTCAATCAGTCGTTTCTAGTTGGGGATGTAGAGGGAAAGATTTCGGTTCTTGTTCTTCTTCAACTTATCGCGTAGAACTGCAAGTTGAGAGAGAGAGAGAGAGAGAGAGAGAGAGAGAGAGAGAGAGAGAGAGAGAGAGAGAGAGAGAGAGAGAGAGTCCCACAAAGCATTACTTTACCCTGATTGTACCTGCATGCATTCTATTTCTCACTTAAGGTGTTCTTTTAATTGTGAAGAATGTGTAAGAAAGCTAATGATTTCCTATAGTTAAACTTCGTTTGTGTGTGTGTGTGTGAGAGAGAGAGAGAGAGAGAGAGAGTGGCTGGTTAATATTATGATTTTATGTGCTGTTGGTATGCCTGGTTAATATTAAGTGGATTTTGACTTTATTTGCTGTTGGATCAACTAGTTCTTATAAGTCTTTGGCTTACAAAAGAAAATATGGGTTGTCTATTGTTGACACGTTGCAAATGTGTTTTCTGCTGGAGGAGGTATAAATGAGTATTTACGTCCTTTGGTTACAGAGGAAGAGGATATGAAAGAAGCTACTGAGGGAGATGATAAAGGGGAACGCTTAGAACTGGAGGATAATGAACCAGAATATGAACCTGAAGAAGATACTGGGGTGGACTATGATGATAAGGAAGCTGAACATGATGATGGTCAGGAGGAAGAGGGAGATGAAGGTGAGGAAGAGATGGAGGAAGGGAATGTAGGCGGAGAGGAAGAAGGTGATGTGGGTGATGAGGAGATGGAAGATGGTGGTGAAGAGGGTGAAGAAGACGATGAAGAGGGTGAGCAACATGAAGATATTGTTGAAGAAGAGGAGCATCATGAAGTTGTTAAAGAACATCGAAAACGCAAGGAGTTTGAAGTCTTTGTTGGAGGCTTGGATAAGGATGCAACTGAGGACGATCTCAAGAAAGTATTTAGTGAAGTTGGTGAGGTTACTGAAGTTAGGCTGATGATGAATCCTTTGACCAAGAAGAACAAGGGTTTTGCATTCTTACGTTTTGCAACTGTAGAGCAAGCGAAGCGAGCTTGCACAGAGCTAAAGAAACCAGTGGTATATATTATTTATCTTTTCTTAAAATTTAAAATTGTGCAAATTTGAGATCTGGTGATAATGCTCCTGCATCTATGTTTAGTTATTGACAATCTTGATTCTAGGTCAATGGGAAACAATGTGGTGTTTCACCCAGTCAAGACAGTGACACACTATTCTTGGGTAACATATGCAAGACATGGACAAAGGAAGCTGTAAGTAGGTTGGATTGTTGACTTAGTCATTAATCTTGTATTCAAATAGTGATATTCAGGAACCATAATCCTGACTATTTGACTTAAACATGCTTCAGTTGAAGGAGAAGTTGAAGCATTATGGAGTTGGGAATGTTGAGGACTTGACATTGGTTGAAGACTCTAACAATGAGGGAATGAACCGTGGCTTTGCTTTCTTGGAATTCTCTTCCCGTATGGATGCCATGGATGCTTATAAGCGCTTGCAGAAGAGGGATGCAGTTTTTGGGGTTGATAGGCCAGCTAAGGTTTCTTTTGCAGATTCGTTCATTGAGCCCGACGATGAAATCATGGCACAGGTACCTTGAAACCGTAGTCCCGTGAGATTTTTTGGCATTGCAATATTGTTAGATTGTTGCATTGAACACTCAATTGCTTTATGTTGGCCCTTTACTTCCATATCCGTATTGATTCTTTCTTCTCAGGTAGTATATATGACATAAAATTCATTTAAGGAAACTGTGATTTTATTGTCATTCCTGGTAGATTCCATCAGTAGTTCAGACCAATAGGATGTTTTCTATATGTGGTTGCTTATGTGATATATAGAGTATAGTGCCTGCTTCTTTTCATCATGGAATTCATAGATGGTAACTCTTGAGTTCTGCATTCCAAAATAGGTCAAGACTGTATTTGTGGATGGACTTCCTGCTTCATGGGATGAGGATCGTGTCAAGGAGCATCTTAAGAAATTTGGGGATATTGAAAAGATTGAGCTAGCAAGGAATATGCCATCAGCCAAGAGAAAGGATTTTGGGTTTGTCACTTTTGATACTCACGATGCTGCAATGGCATGTGCTGAAGGAATTAACAATGCTGAGTTGGGTGAAGGTGACAGCAAGGTAATCAATGATTGTTCTGGCTTTGTTTAATAAGTTTTTGGATATAACTAGGGTTTGCATGCATAAATTTTATATTACCAACAAATGTCATCATTCTGGTATTGTGGTGCAGATAAAAGTTAGGGCTAGATTGTCACGACCACATCAGAGAGGTAGAGGGAAGCATGGGATTCGAGCAGATCTTATGCTTGGACGAGGAGCTCTGCGGGGTGGTAGAGGATCTTCTTGGGGACATGGGACTGCATTCCATAGGTTCCCTGGCCGGGGCTCAAGAGCAGTAGGAGGCCGTGGGGCTCCAATCAGTGGTCGTGGGTTCAAGAGGCCATTGGGATTTAGAGATAGACGCCCTGTAATGGCACTGCCAGAGAGAGTTAGGCCTTTGCCTCCCCCAGAAAGGTCCTATGGCAGGAGACCGCCTGGTATACCTATTCTGAAGCCAGTTTTTCTTTGACGACTGTTCTTTTGTTTTATGGCTTACAGATCTGTATTTCATATCATCCTCAAGCATCATCATTTGCCTTTTGTACAGTTTCTTCATACCCCAAGAGCAGTTCAAAGAGGGATTATGGTAGGCGTGAGGAGATTCCTCCTAGAATCAGCTCTGCTGCAGATTATGGTTCTCGAGTTGCTCGATCATCCTATAGAGATCCCTATGCTGCCCGTGCCTCTAGCTATGCTGATGTTGATCCCCGTGGTGGCTCTGGCAGCACCACCAGAACTACTTATGCAGATGAGGGATATGGCCGGAGGTTCGAAAGGCCTCCTCCCAGTTACAGGGAAGGACGCAGTCGTGATTATGATTCAGTAGCTGGATCTAAGCGCCCATATTCTGCTGTGGTAGGTTTTCTAATGTACCTTTTCATTTTGATGATTCATTATCTGCTTTGTTTCTTTTGTCACTTCTTTACCACAATAAACTATCTGAATTATGAAATTTTGGTGGTTCATAGGATGATGTTCCTCGATATGCTGATGCTGGCGTCCGCCAGTCCAGGGCTCGTGTGGACTACGGAGTTAGCAGCAGTGCTGCTCAGTACGGTGATGCTTATGCAGACAGGTCAGTTTCACTTGAGTGAGTTCCAGTAGTTGTTTTATAAAGCAGGAATGATGTTGTGGTGCTTACCATACTGAGTTCTCATCTGTGTAGGCTGAGAAGATCGCATCTAGAATATAGTGGTAGTAGGAGTTCCCTTTCTGGTCAGGAATCACATGGATTGTATGGAAGCAGTCGTCACGGCATGGATTACGGAGGTACAGATATCTTATTACTGCGTTGCTGGCACCATTTATAGTCTTTTTTGTTGGTAAGAGCTGCCTGATTTTTTTTTTTTAAATTTTTTTCTTTGAATTGTTCAGGTTCTGTAAGTGGCAGTGATGTTGGTGGGATGTACTCTTCAAGCTACAGCAGCGATTACTTGTCTCGCAGGCCTGATGTATGCTTCTCACATTGAATTGCAGTTGTCTGCTGTTATTTTCATCATCCGTTTATGGATTGTATTCTTCTATGATTTTACAGGTTAGCAGTGGCTCTTATTCAGCATTGTACTCTAGTCGCAGCTTGAGTGGTAGTGGGTATTTAGGGAGTGGTGGCTCTGGATCATACTATTGAGGTGCGTATTCTTTGTTCCCCTTGTTTGTGTCTGTGGTGCATGAGAAACTCCCAGTCCAGCCATGTCTTAGTATATATAGGTGTCGGTGTCTATTCTTTTGGTAGAGGTAGCACTTTTACTTCTCATCCTGGTCTATTGGTGGGCATGGAGCTGTTGGTTACATATGGGTTTGTCTTTATGACACAGATTTGACACGGAGCTGGTGTAGGCTGTTCATTTTTCATGCTTATGGATATCATGCCTACCAGCTTGGCTAGAGCATATTTATTACCAAGCATAAACAGCCTTTCATGTTAGTATGGAGGAATGTTTCTAGGTTGAGTTGGAGACTTCAAAGGCAAGGACTTTTAAAGCTTTGGGATGAGATGATTATCCATGCAAGGAATCATAGCCAGGAATTTCTTTGTAAGAAAGTCTTTTGGAGCTAAAAAGTAAGAAAGACCTGGTGTGGTATGTATCAGATATTTATGTCCCAAGAAAATACTATTCCAGCTGGACAAAGAGGTTTAATAGTATTTAAGTTTTTCTATGAGCAAAGCATTTGATATATTCTATGGCTTGCTTCAAAGCGATCCCATGGACGACCTGGGAACTTTGTATTGAACCTTTTGGGTTATGTACTTGCAAATGCTAGAAGTTCTTAAGGATATCTGACAATCTTTGAATGGACAAGTGCACTAATGGAACCCATGATGATCGACCATTGCTATTCTGAAAGGAAGCAGTTTGCTACAAGTCTCCTTGTATTTGGAATTTGTTTCTGATAATTTACCGACTTTGTGCTAACCTATTGAGAACGATTCTATTTGGATTTAAGTTATTCTCCAATTTGGTGTAACATAACGTTTCAACCAGAAGTTACTTTCTGACCGTGTTCCCTTGGCTGGTGCTTGATAATGGGAACTGCCGACAACTCATTGACCAAGCCTTTTATAGCTGGGAACCACAATGAGAGGACACTTTTTTCTTGGATATGTTCATTTGCACTAATAATGTAGACCTTTGGGCAGGATATATTAATGTAGATAATGTGCATTTGTCATTTGTTGGCTAGAGCTTTTATGATGAAAAAAATGCATTTGCATAGTGTGTGGTTCTACACTGGCTTATAAAGAGAGTATAATGTAATTAACTATGAACGGTGGAACTTTGTCAAATGGAACAACCAACTCGTGCTGTAGATTGGTGGCTGTGGTCTATTTCTGAATGAGTTTAAGTTTGCCTACTATGACTAGTTGGAGATGGAATTAATTTGAGTAATAGTTTACGACAGTGATTTGCCAGCCTGTTTTTACATATCTTGCTGTGGTGTCATACTAAGTCGAACGAGAAAGATGTGCCTTGTAATAGAGAAAATTTCTAATACTACTGTGGAAGTTATCATCAGGCAGCACGATTACTTTTTGATAATTTGCCATTTCATCATGTCCCTAATTGCACCATTTTCTTGTTCATTGGATTCTGTAAGCAAGCACTTAGATGGTGGAAGTGCAAAATGATATTCTGGATTACCATCAGATTTGTCAGGTTCTCGAACTTCATATGATTGTGATTCCTTGGTTACGTCACAGGTAAGGGTAAGATGGGGAGCTTAGGATTTGGTGTCACTCAAGTACTTGATTACATCAATGCTTAGGTTTGGTGTCAATTGGCTACTTCTTCCAGTGCATTAGCAACACTGGTGTCTGCAACTTGCATTCGGAATGCGTGTTAGAATGCAATGTGCTCTGTATTGTCCAGTGTCTATGTTTTATCATCGGCTCCTGTTTTTATCTCAAGTTTTGAGGTCATGGGTTCAAGGCGAGGAATCATCCTCTTGCAAAAATGCAAGGTAAGGCTCTGCCTACTTTAGGCCATTGTGGCCTGACCCTTCCCTGGATCCTGCATAGGCAGGAGTTTCGTGCACCGGGGCTGCCCCTTTTTCTGTTTTTATCCCAAGTCTGGTACATGATATGCTACATGGATAGGTGTCTGATATTTATGAATGAGTGCACAGCTGAGAAACAGGAATAGGAACGGGATGTTCCAGAATTCCTTTGGTGAGAAATTGCTCGGCGCTAACGATGATTGAATTTTGTGTCAAATAGAGACGTATGCTCTGGATTAGCTCTCCACAATAATTCATGGATCTCTCTCCTGGTCGGTCAACAAAATGGTTCTAGGCTGTAGCTTATTTAGGTACGCCATCCGTGGCTAGTTGAAAACTGTCTACAGGTTTAGTTGCTCCATTATACTCTTAGATGCAATCTTGAAATTGCAGTTCCTCGTCTTACGGATTATACCCGGTACTGTTAACTAATTGATTTTTAAAGACTGCTGTTGGTCTTTAACTGAAGTCCTTGATAACGAAGAATTATTTTACAAGTTTCATTATATTTCTCTAGTTGCCTGCTTGTCCTGGCATTCAATATATGGAACCTTTGTCATGTATTTAGTATTATGCTGAATATGTAGTTGATGATGCGTTTGGGATTGAAGAGATGGTTCAGGTGAGTGTTATAGCTGTGATAGGTAGGCTATCTAGTAGATTGTCAAAATGATGATCATTGGTACTTGCTGACTCATTTTCGTTTCCGATGTGGGTTGTCAGCCTGGCAAGTTGCCCAAGTAACTTTGAGTTCTGCTTCTCATTCATATGTTCATTATTTGGCAGACCCTTTAGGGTTTGAATCCAACCGTTCTCTTATTGTTTCCGAATTTCTGACTCTATGAAGAGGCACGTATGCTTGTAAAAACATACTGTAGAACTTCTACCTCAGGTTTCTATATTTTGTGTAAGCAAGCATGGGTACGTGGAATCAGCACTGTGTCATTGATGAGAGAAACAACCAAACTTGTTTTTAGAGGGTGTCTGTAGAATTTACCATATGAAATCTGGACTGCATTTGAATTTGGAGGCCTGAGAAATGAGAAGAGACGTCAAAAGTTGAGTCTGCTGCTTATTAGGTAGATCTCTCCCTGGTCCTTTGTTTCAACTGTTTTTTACTTCCCCAAAGGCAATAGCTTGAAGGTTTTTTTGAGTGATTCCAGTCATTAGGTCCCCTTCTGTAGGAATAATCCACGATATACCTGGCTGCACTATGATAAAGCTTTCTTGCGGTGGGCTTCTGGTAAATTTGTATCAGTGGATTTATCTAGGTGATGTTTGTGGAAACCATGCCATGTCTGTAAATAGCATTTTAGTCTTGTTTTTTCTCCTTGTCCAATATGTAGGCCGAGAACTTGTTTGGGCGAGGGACTTATAGTCTGATCTGCTTGTTTGAGGTGGTGGTGCTTTTGTATGGCGGCACTCCTAATAGCAACTAATCAATCGATTACTCTAATTTAAAGGTTTAATCTGCTCGTTTCTGGTAAAGGCCTGGTTGTTTTTGCAATATCCAGTGGCCTTGTTCTCAGGCTTTTAGGCTGCATTTACGGTAGTGCATTGCACTGAAAGCTTTTTGATGTTTGCTTGTATAAAATTTAGAGGATGAATTGGTAGTTGTGTATAAATGACTAGAGGACATGTAATCATAATATTGTAACTGTTTGTCTATGCATAAATTCACCCATTAAGTATGCTTTGTCCGCAGCAATTTATCGCCAAGACTTGTTATTAGTTAATTGCAATATATGTCCCGTGTTTGGTGCTGTGATGGGATGTCTTGTACTTGTTAGTGGCTGGAGCCCTGATTTCTGTAAATTACCTTGACGTTATGAAATGATGGGTGATACATTTGTCACTGAATTGTCCAATAAAGGATCTGGATCCAATGGGTAAATCTTTTACTTCACACCATACCTAGAACACCCTCCCGGAATTTAAATTTTTTTTTTTTTAATTGGTAACTCACACATCCAATGTCTTGTATGGGCGAGCTTAGACATGATGTGATAATGTCTTGGTGTTTGGAAGAAGCTGAATTGCCTATGATTGTGATGTATGTCATTAATGACGTTTCGAAGGACTTCTGATAGCTGCGGACTAGTCATCACTGAATGGGATTCTTTTGACCCGGCGGTGCCTGAGTCTCTCTTTTGATGGGCCCATCTAATCTTACGAGTATAAATTTTAAGCGGGCGGACTGTTGGAAGGTTTCAAAATTGTACATTTCGCACTGTCCTAGCCACTTGTTTTAATTCTTTAAAAGAATTAAATAGAGATGATTGCTAAAAGCATTCTATGGTTATGAAATTTGATTTTAAGCCCAAGTAAATAAAAAAAAAAACTGAGATCTTAAAACATAACCGAAATAATTGAAATAGGCAGTGGCCATTGATGACGAAGTGGCTTCTTTTTAGGCCTTTTTCGGCTACCGTGACAAGTCTGAATAATCTGAACCATTGATTTGTTCTTGAACTTTAGTGTTATAGATGGGCAAGAAGTAGTTCCGACCTTTTCTTTTACCCCAAAAAACTCCAGTGTGGCAGTAGTGTAGAAGGCCATAGCTTACACATGAACTTAAATATTGCTAATAAATGTTTCCTTTATTCTAATGGATTAGGATACGGGCTGTGAAACAGGTACTGAAACTTCTGATAACTGTGTTGTTTCTGCAATTGAATGATCTGATTCAGCACAAGAATTGGGATTAATGAAATGCCAATTCTTAACAGCATTTCTCAGAAATACATGTTTTTAAAATTCCATGCTCATCAAATCCTCACTGGTTTTGGAGTCGTAGTCATCGATAAATTGGACCAATTGGTCCGATCACCCAACGCCAGGCCCAGGATGCAAAAGTGGGCACTCCGCTACAGTAACCTTATTCTAATTATTCCTCATATTGAATCTTTAAGGCTTGCTAATCGTTCTCCATGGCAGATCTCGTGGGGTAAGAGGAACACTGCTATAGAACCCCCCTAGTTGTGGTTTTCTGTAATATCGCGAGGAACAATGGCAATGAAGAATAAAGCCCGTTGAGTAAGGCAGCTAATTTTGACTTGTGACGGGGCCTTTTACGAGTTTCTACAGAGTAAGCATATCCCCTACACACAACAAAAAATTGAATATCTACAGTCCTTGCGCGAGTATCCTCTACACAACAAAAAATTGAATATCTATCGCCCTTGATCGATCAGCAAGGGAGACGGCCATCAAGACTCGGTGCACCTAAGCATCTGACGCCAACAATTTGAACGGCTGTAAGAGGGTCATCTATCAAGTAGCGATCTCATCAACTTCTGAATTGAAAACAAAACTCGGAAATGTGGTTGTAATGTCCCTACAATAAGTTCACAAGGTAGTGTCAGATTAGCCTTGATCAGCAGTGTGCCTCACTGCAAACGACATCCAATTTAAGACCTGGACTGAGTTTTTACTCCCACTAGGGTAGAAGCATTCGAAAAGCTACAATACTATACCCTCTTGGGATGGAAATACTATTAGATGGATCCAAGAAAGCCACTTACCTAAGATACGAAAGAGTCATTATCTTCATTAACGATGGATTACGAGAAACAAAATTCTGCCATTCAGACTTATCTATCTTGCCATCGCAATTTACATCAGCTTCCTGAAAAGTCTGTTTATATATAAGTTAGAATTATTACTAAACAAATCACTTAAAGGAATAACAGGAGAACAGAATATGACTGTGCCAGTTGCCATTTATGATGCAAAGCATTTGAGTTCAAGATTACCTTGTCAAGTATTATCTCAACAGTCTCATCCGCCAGCCTCATTTCTGATTCACATAGAAGTGCGACGAGCATTTGCTTCACCTGCAAAACCCAAAAATATTGTCAGGTGCAATCCAAGATGCAGCACATGCACACACACGCGCGCACACACATGCGCGCGTATGTGTTAATTTCAGCTATTTAATGCAAGTGCAAAAAGCGGGTGATATTTGTTTTGATGGAAAAAAAAATAGAACGTAGAAAAAGTTAGAGAAAATGGCAGTTAGAAACTTTTTCTTAGCCAATCAAATGTCACCTGTACTTTACACCTACAACTCCTTGATGAACACACACAGATAACATCAGCCAGCACTTCTCCCAGTAATTTCTGGTCACAAAAATTTTCATGATCCAAATTCCCATATGCTGTGATATGCTAAGGATGGCAGGCAAGCCTAATATCTCAATTTGTAGAGATATTGCCGCAATATAACAGTAACTCCTCTTACAAGAGACACACACACACACACACACAAAACCCTCTAATTAAATAATTCACAACATGTAGTTTCCTTGTAAGATACATACAAGGCCCAACAGTACAGATGACTGTCTAGGTGTAACTTTGTATGGGGTCTCATATGTTTCCTGAAGACACTTCAAACAATTATTTGACAAAGGACCACTGCCACTTTCTGATCTCGACATGGCAATTGTTTAAAGAATATAATTTCTGAATTGCAATATTTTGTCAGAAGAAATTGGAAATTACCTCCTGCCGTTCAATGAAGCCTGTGTTATACAAATCATAGAGCCTAAATGAGACTGCAAAAACAAACCCTTGAATTTAGCAAGCACAACAAACATGTATGCACACAACAGGACAATAATATTTCCTACAGCCAGGTCAAACAGAAGCAAATAAACTTACAATCGATCTTGTCGTCCTGTGGAGCATTAGGGTGGAAGACATTAAGTGCTCGAACAAAGTCACCAAAATCAATGACTCCCTTTTGCTTCACATCAAATAGGTCAAAGATCTGGGCAAAAATTAATCAAACATGAGCACCAATAACAGCAAATAGTACTAAAAGCAACTTCTCTACCTTTCTTCCCTTTACATGGTCATATGATAAATGCCCACAACTTCCCCTGAAAAAACATGTAGTCATAGCTACCAGCCTCACATGGGCCAAGCACCAAATTCTACCCTACTGGGCAGTTATAAGCTCTTAACTGGGGCCTTCAAACTAATGGTTAGAAAACTGAAAGAGCTGCAGCTTGTCTTGGATGATTATTCCCTCACATTCATTATAATCTAGTTTTACCTCTTGATCAATTGTTGAATTTTCAAAGGTCAAATACTGAAATCATTTCAGAAGTTTTCCCTTTGTCTGTGTCAACAAACAATTCGAAATATCTCGACCTTTTTCAAAACAGGTTTGAGTCAAATAGCAATGATTCGAGACCAGTACATCCTTGAAATGTAAGGTTTGTAATTATGCAACGAGAATATTTGGGTTGAAGTCCATCTCATACTGCTGTGTTTCTATCAATATTGAAGTACTTCCTAGAACTGCCAAGAGAAAAGGACAAAGATAGTGACTGTTCATCTGAAAACAGGCCCGGAATTCAATGCCTAAGGTGAACATCCAATAAAGCTTTCTTGCTGCTCATAAAGGTAGTTAATTATCTGATAGGATGAAATGAGACGCTCAGGGTGAACAACCAACAAAATTCGATGTTCCCCAAGGTGTTAAATAAGCCAATGAGATGAAATTGGTCTTAATGATAGACAGGACGGAACTCCAAACCCATTGAGTCCAAGCTTTTTAAACTTCTTGGCAATACCTTGATGCTAGGTCATATTGATCCTCGTAATGAATGTAAACAGGTCTTATGCCATGTCAAACCACAAATGTGAAAAAATACTGATAAACAGGTCATCTTGGTTTTTGGCCTGGTGCTTTGTAACTATTTGTCCCCATGTCTTGGGGTTTTCTAATACTTGTGTACAGGTGACAAAAGTCATATTGACAGGTGGTCTTGACTTGGCCAAAGAATTGTTAGTACTTAAAAACACTGGACCAAAAGCTGGATGAATGAATTTAAGAAAGCAAAAACAAAAGAATCTGACTTTAAAATAATAGTTACAAAAAAATTCCCAATTCATTGATAATACTAAGAATCCCCCTTTAGGAGATATCATAATGACAAAGCATAGTCCCATTAACAAGGCAACTGGAAAAGCTTATGCAATAACATCATACCCGATTAGCAAAGAGATTCTCCTTCTTTTTGTTCTTAAAAAGAGCCAGCTGAAACTCCTCCTAAATATAGAAAAGAACAATGAGTACATCACATTGAGAGTTACTTTAGATTGCTTACACCATTTACATCCTACAGGGTCTACAAGAAAATGGGATAAGCAAAAGAAGGTGCCCACTTCTCTGACATGCATCAGAAAAAGTATTACCATAATCTAGTAGAAAAAAATAAGGATGAGGAACATAAGCAGGAAAATTGATACGTAATGTTTGAAATTACCTTACTTATTAACCCATCATCAATCACAGAGCTGCTAATGCTCTTGAACAGCTCAAACAGTGCTTCAACTTCACTAACGCTGACTGGAAAAATAAAACAAGGAAAAAATTGGCCAGTTTCCACAAAGTCCAAACCATAAAATGTATACACAGATAAGGCTTAAATGAATTAACAGGTTGAGCAATATCACATTCATGTTACAACTGATTAATATACAGTACTTTCGCAGCTGGAAACAGAAAAGCAAGAGACCATGGAAGGTTAGGAAAACAAGAAAATTAACAGTTCATGCCTAAATCTCCATGAAAGAGTTTGCGGAAGGAACCTCCAAAAATAAGAGGACAGGCTCCGAGTTACAAGATTTATGACCCAAAAACCTGTATGCTATTGTTCTACATTCACTTGGAAGCACTGATAAACAGAAGGAAATATGCGTTGAGCAACTCAACGAAAGAGACAAGACTATTTAATGGTATTCAGTACCTAATTACCTCAAAAACGCTTTGAGGATTTTACTCATGCATAATGGTTCTCTCCAATCTTCTAACCAATAAATATTATTTTCTTTTCCACACACCCTGGTTTCTGACAACAACAGGTCTCTCTCTCTAACTGACTTCCTTATCAGTGTCTAAATTTGTCGTTCATCACTTCTATAACAGAAAATAATTTATTATGCCAACAAGTATCAGTAAGGACCTTTTCCCTGGAACCAGTTGTCTAACTGGGTCATTTTTATTTTTTTGGAATAGAGAGTGGGTTTGAACCCACAATGAAGAGGTTGTGATACACCACCAATACATTATACCTACTCTAGAAGAAGAAGACACGCACCACAGGGAGAGGGATGTTACACGTGTTTGCTAGTGGATGGCTGAGAGGAACCAGATTGATATATGGTTAGGTTGTTATACAGTTATAAGATGGTTAAAAGGGGGAGTGGGGAAGAAGGGGAGGGGAGGGGAGGGGAGGAGATTGGAATTGGGGAACTGGGCTCTGGACTGTGGGGATAGTCTAGAGAGGTTCACTCGCGTCTGACTGTTTTTCTCTCTTCCTTCCATTACTATCACCTTTGTTGTTTGAGTTATCTCTGTAATCTTCTGTCTCTGAGTCCCAACCAGATAAGCCAACAAATGGTATCAGAGCATCTTCCAATCATGCGGGTATGGTAAGGACTCAAGCGGAAAGGATAGAGACTATGGAGAAGGAAGTGGAAACCACGCGAGCAGAGTTCAAGAGCGTCAAGGATGAGGTTGGAAGGCTGCAAACTAGTGTGACAGCCATCGGAGAGTATCTGTTGGAGATTCGTAGTTGGATGAGGCAAAGGGAGGAAGGAGCGGAAACGCTACCTAATTAGATTGTTGAAAAGGGAAAAGCTAGGGGTTTGGAGATTGATGAGTCATTGGGAGGAGGGGAACATGTGTTGTCGACAACGTCAAAGAACCAAAGGAACGATCACCATCATGTGTTGCAAACAACGCTAGAGAACCAGAGGAACAATCACCATCATGTGTTGCCGACGACGCCGAAGAACCAGAGGAACGATCACCATCATGTGTTGCCGACGACGCCAGAGAACCAGAGGAACGATCACCATCATGTGTTGTCGACGACGTCGAAGAACCAGAGGAACAATCACCATACCTGGAAGCTCAACCTTCCGGTTTTTTAAGGCAAAGACCCCTACGGCTAGCTATGTAGAGGGGAGCGCTACTTTCAACCTGCTCACCGACGGCGAGAAGGTAACAGCGGCGGCAGTTTGTTTGAAGGGGGAAGCCCTTCACCGGTTTCTTTGAATGGATTCCCGCACCTCAATCTGATTATGGCTACTGCTCTGGACCTCCCTCTTCCAGAGATTCCGGCCTTACTGTCAGACGAAGATTATGAGACATTGCTGGCACAGCGGCAAGGATCCTCTGATGCCGACTACAATGGGGAGTTCGAACTGTTGTCAGGCCCTCTAGTGGATCTACCCGATGATCTATTAAAAGGGGCTTTTCTAAAAGGGCTCAAGGAGGACTTGAAGGGCGAAGTAAAGATGTTCGGGCTTGCCTCCTTAACTGAGCTTATGGACTTGGCCCAGAAGGTGGAGGAAAATGTAGCCCTTGATCGCGTCAGAGCCCATGGCAATAGAATAGGGCCTGAGCTCAAGATGGTAGGGATCCACAACTCTTTGGTGAGGAGCCCATTCTCATAAATAGCCCAATAGGGGCAAATTCGTAATTTTCCCCAAACCCTAGCTAGACCAGTGGAGGCGATGGAGGAGGCTGGTTTCCTAAGGGATTTGCCATCCCGCGTCTTTGAAACTTCTTCGGGCTGGCGCAATTCCTTTTGACGGCTGTCTAAACGGGAACTCCAGCAAAAAAGGGCACTTGGGCTGTGTTTTTTGTGCGACAAGTACTCACCGAGACACCTATGCAAAAATCGCCAGCTACAGGTACTGTTATTGGCGGAGGAAGAAGACAAAACTGAGTTTGCAGAAACCCAGACCATTGACGAAGTTCCTTTGTGCGAAGAAGACACACCCCGATTGGAGCTCTTGATGCAGGTGATCGTCAAGATCACGATCGCCGACGTCATGAAGCTGAAAGGGTATCTAAGGCAACAAGAGGTGGTGGTTCTAGTCGACACCGAGGCATCACACAACTTTATTGCTCAGAAATTGGTTGCCAAGCTACTGACGACCAACACAAAGCCCTTCGGCATCCAAGTGGGGGATGGGCATTGCGTTAGGGGAGATGGGGTTTGCAGGGATCTGGTTCTCCTTCAACCGGGGGTGGTGATCCAGCACCATTTCCACCTCTTCGACCTAAGAGGGACCGATATTGTCCTTGGAATGGCGTGGCTACAGACTCTTAGAGAGGTTTCAACAAATTATTGCGATCTCACCATGCAGTTCTCGGTGCAAGGCAAACGCGTAACAATGAGGGTTGACCCCTCCTTGGCGCGGTCTTCTCGCTCTCTCAAGTCCTTGCAACGACTCATACCTAACACTAGTGAAAGTTACATGATCAAGTATCAGGGATTCCAGCTTGAAACTGAGTCACAGATATCTAAGGATCATCCATGGGTGACAACCCTCCTGACGCAGTTTTCACATATTTTTTACCAGACACTGCAGTTGCTGGACCCCTGTGCTCATGATCACGCCATCCGAGTCCATAACAATGCTCAACCTCCTAATATTCGATCCTATCAGTACCCACACTGCCAAAAAAATGAGATCGAACAGATCATCAGGGAATTACTGGATGCTGGCATCATTCATTCTAGCACACCTTACTCAAGCCCAGTATTATTGGTTAAGAAAAAGGATGGTAGTTGGCATTTCTATGTCGAACTATCGGGCCTTAAACAAGATCACTATTCCTAATAGGTTCCCAATACCGAAGATTGATGAATTATTGGATGAATTGGCAGGAGCTACTATCTTTTCCAAGCTAGATCTCTGGTCCGGCTATTATCAAATCCATATCTAAGAGGAAGATATAGCTAAAACCACATTCAGGACACATGAAGACCACTACGAATTTCTGGTCATGCCTTTTGGCTTGACCAATGCTCCATCCACCTTTCAATCTCTTATGAACTACATTTTCCGCAAGCACCTCCGTAAGTTTGTTTTGGTTTTGGTTTTTTTTTTTTTTTTTTGACGATATATTGGTTTATAGTTATGATATAGATCTACACTTAGAACACCTAATCATTGTCCTACAGATTTTGGGATCACATAAACTGGTTGTTAATAAAAAGAAGTGTCGCTTTGGACAAACTATATTGGAGTACCTCGGCCATGTGATCTCTGCAGGTAGGTTAGCGGCTAAGGTAGAATGCATGCTCAGCTAGCTTGTTCCATAAGATGTCAGGGCACTACGTGGATTTTTGGGCCTCACTGGTTATTACCGCAAATTCGTCAGGAACTATGGATTGATAGCCGCACCACTTACCTACTTAAGAAGGACAGTTTCCAATGGACTCCCGAGGCACAAGTGGCGTTTGACGCATTGAAACGGGCACCGACTTCCATTCCAGTGTTGACCATTCATTATTTCAGCAAACTGTTTGTTGTGGAAACTGATGCTTCAGGAAGGGTAAGTTGGGGCCATCCTCATGCAAGAGGGCAACCAAATGCCTTCTTCAATCAATCTCTCACCCCCCCTAGCCTAGTCTAAGTCAATCTACGAGAGGGAGCTCATGGCTATGGTGCTGGCCATACAAAAGTGGTGTCACTATCTGATGGGCAAACGGTTCATTATCCGAACATATCAGAGGAGCCTCCAGTTCCTATTAGACCAACGAGTACTTAACAATGAACAACAGAAATGGATGACAAAGCTAATTGGATTTGATTTTGAAATCCAGTACAAGCCAAGGGTTCAGAATAGGGTGGTAGACGCTCTTTCTTGAAGGCTGAAGTAGACATTCCTTGCAATTTTCCCACGTCTCAAGAAATTTCACTAGCATACTCGAATGCAGCTACAGATTACATCTGATGGCTCTCTCCACTGTCCATTGTCATGGGTTGTTAGGATTGGGAGAGGAAGTCCAACAAGACGAAAGCCTCAAACCTATAGTGCAAGACCTTCTGGTTGATCTGGGCAGTCATCCAGGATTCTCGTTGAGGAATGGATGTCTTCTTTTTCAAGGCAGGTTAGTCCTCCCAAAGACTTCCCCTAGAATTCCCATCTTACTTAGTGAATTCCATTCAACCCCAGCAGGTGGGCATACTGGATTTTTTTGTACATTCAAGAGGCTCTCTAATATTGTGTTTTGGAATGGAATGAGGAAAGACATCCAGAAATTTGTGGCTACCTGCAACATATGTCGATCAAAGAAATAAGTACCAAGTGTTGAAACCTGAGGGACTCCTTCAGCCCCTGCCATCCCTAACCAAGTTTGGGACGACTTGCCAATGGATTCTGTTGGGGGCTTACCCAAGTCACAAGTGTTGGATACAGTTCTTGTGGTGGTGGACCACCTCTTCAAATATAGCTATTTCCTTGTCTTAGGACATCCGTTTACTTCTCAAGATGTAGCTACTCTTTTTGCAAAAGAGATAGTCAGGCTACACGGTTATCCCTGCTCAATAGTGCCTAATAGGGGTCGCCTTTTTATCAGTCAGTTTGGACAAAGCTATTCAAGCTAGCAGGGATGGTCCTAAAAATAAGCATGACCTATCACCCACAAACGGATAGGCAAACTGAAGTGGTTAATCATTGCTTGGAGACCTACTTACGTTGTTTCACTTCTAATCATCCTAAGCAATGGCCAACGTGGATTTCCTAGGCTGAATTCTAGTTTAACACTACCTTTCAGAGTGCTGCTGGAATGACCCCATTCAAGGCTCTTTATGAACGTGAACCACTCGTTTTACTACGCCTCTCCGATGAAGGTTCTATTGTGGAAGCAGTCAATCAACAACTCAAGGACATAAATGTTATCTTACAAGAATTGAAAGATCACTTACGTGTCGCTCAAGCTAGAATGAAGTCACAAGCAGACAAAAAGCGAAGGGATGTTCAGTTTGAGGTTGGTGAACTGGTCTTCCTGAAATTGCAACTCTTCAAGTTCAAGTTGGCAAAGAGGCCAAATGAGAAGCTAAGTCCCAGGTTCTATGGTCCTTACCTAGTGTTGGAGTGCGTGGGAGAAGTGGCATATCGTCTGCACTTACCACCTATTACCAAAACTTATCCTGTTTTCCATGTTTCCCAACTTAAACAATCCTTGTCAAACTCTACTCACGCTCAGCACATACCTTCTAGTTTAACAAATGAGCTGGAACTAGTCATTCAACCGAAAGCTATCAAAAGGGTTAGAGTTTTGCTGAATGGTCAAAAGGAGGTTTTGGTTAAGTGGAAAGATCTACCTGAATGTGACAATACTTGGGAACTATATACTGTTGTAGATACTCAGTTTCCCTCCTTCCACCTTGACGACAAGGTGACACTGCCAAGGGAGAGTGATGATACACCACCAATACATCATACCTACTCTAGAAGAAGAAGACACGCACCACAGGGAGAGGGATGTTACACGTGTCTGCTAGTGGATGGCTGAGAGGAACTAGGTTGTTATACGGTTATAGGATGGTTAAAAGGGGGAGTGGGGGAGAAGGGGAAGGGAGGAGATTGGAATTGGGGAACTAGGCTCTGGACTGTGGGATAGTCTAGAGAGGTTCACTCCTGTCTGACTGTTTTTCTCCCTTCCTTTCATTACTATCACCATTGTTGTTTGAGTTACCTTGGTAATATGAAGCTTACTAAGGAATAAAACTTTCATACCAATTTCATTCTCAATTGCTGAGTTTTGTGGCTGAGTCCCAACCAGATAAGCCAACAGGTTGTTTGAGAAAAGGCATTTAAAAAACTAGGATAAGAGCTAGAGCCCAACTGGTTCATAATTTTCTTTTCTGCCTATCATTCTTCATCATTGCATGCATCATATATACCTTCAACCAAACTAAACTACTTTTTACCAGCTGATAGTCCGTCATGAATGTCCTTAAATTCATTATTGGAATAAAATGTTCAAGTCCATTAGCCTTTTTAATTCTTTGCTAACACATGGCAAAGTTCATAATTCTTTTCCATCCATGCGGTTGTTATTTAGACTTATTTCCATCCATACAGTTGTCGTCGTGTGACCTTGAGGTCACAGGTTTAAGGTATGGAAACAGCCTCTTGCAAAATGCAAGGTAAGGCTGCGTACTATTGACCCCTGTGGTCTGCCCCTTTGCGTGCACCAGGGCTGCCCTTTAGTCGACCCCTAATCAGGATAAGGTTTTGATGATGCTGATACCATTATTGCAGATGTCCTTGTACAACTTCCACACTGGACAGGCCCAAAGCCTCATAAAGAAAGACAAATTCACCATTCTATATTCACTATTTTGCAACATGTTCAAATCTGTAGCTACAAACCCTTTATGGGTGAACAATGGAAGAAGAAGAAGAAGATGGAATGATTACATGAGTATTGTGAAGCAATAGCAAGGAACAAATGAAGTAACCTAACCAGTCAGTAAAGAGCAGAATAGGTAAATGCGAGGTCATCATCCCTCAGTCTCATCATGTTAATTGGCTAAATCCTGATTTGCGTAGCAAAAGAACGTCTATTTAACCTCACTGCCAAGCGACATAGGCCCAATTGGAAGTAAATAAGAGCATGGAATGAATATTTATCCATTACATGCGTTACAACAACAACAGATTAATACTGACAATAAGACTACATAGGAAAAAAGAGCCGATTAGCATTAAAAAGAAACAAGTGAAACAAGCAGACTCCAATTTTCCAAAACCATATCAATTGGTTCCAGTCTCAAATCTAACTTGGACAAGCTTTTTAAAACTTAACACCAACCACAATTATGATGCCTATCAAACATCATAAAATACAGTACTTGGGATCCCAGAGCAAGTTGGCAATGCATAATCGACAATCAGGCAACTAAGTAATTCAATGGATAAATCACTCAAATAACAAGACGGCAAGGAAGTATATTGAGAAAGGCTCAACTCACAGGCTGTTTGAGAGGCAAGTAGCACAGGGTCCTCATGTCCTGGGAACTGCTTTCCAGCTTTGGACGAAAAGCAGCCCATGACCAAAAGCCTAGGCTTTTAGAATCTGTACCTCCGATGCATCTCAACTCTGCAAAGTTAACACATAAAATCGCCACAATCTCATAAGCACACATAACAAACAAACACAAAACCAATCACCAGCAAGAAACATCAAGAAAAAAACTAAATGAGAAACTGCCACACCCAAAAAAATTCAGATATTGCAGAACAGATTCAGCACATGCAAACGTCGAACTCAAATCACAACGACCATAATTTATCATTCGAGAGAGAAAGACACGATTTTTATAAGAAAAGAAGCACAAAAATTGCCATTGAAGTAGCAAAAAAAAGGAAAATCCAAGAAGTCGCTGAAAAGACACAAAAGAAATCAAAACCGCGAAATCTACAAGCGGCAAAGATCATAACCCTAGATATCTCTTTGGACGAAAGAAAATCAGAACATAACAACAACATCACGAAGAGATCGGAAAAATACCTAACGGTTGGCCATCTACCAGAAACCCGGCCGGAATGCGCTTCTCGTCGGAGATAGAACTGTAGAGAAGAGAAGAAAACCAGAGATTTACAGGGGAGAGGGAGAGGGAGAGGGAGGAAATCGAGCCTCCTGAAAATAGTCACGGCGGAGGACGAAACGGGTTTTCCTTGGACAAGTAGCCGGTAACTAGTCACCTTTTTAAAGCCCCACTTTGTGTCAAAGGGACCCACTTTTGGATGATCCCTACCGTTCATCTGATTGATCTAGCTTTAGATGTCTATTTATTTCTAAACTCGTGTGATTTCTACGATTCTAGCATCGGAATTGTACTTAAGATCACTGCATGTAGATAGTTGGAAAATTTTGAGTAGAGTCCATTCCTCGAAATTGTTGGTTTATCTAAAGCAAGTAAAAATAATCAGATGAACAGCTTAGATCATCTAAAGGATATTCCCTTGAGAGTCACCCAAATTAAAACCTTTAGCCCTCCATCTTTCTCCAATATGGAAAAGTATTTTTGACCTTTGGATAGAATATATTAGAGTTAAGTTTCTACCTCACATTTATTTTAGCCATAAACAATCCATTTCAATGCCACCAACACATGAGTTGCCTGTTCTTTCCCTTTTCTTTTCTCTTCCTCTTTTCTTTTAGTTTTAGACTTCACCTTTTAGGCCAAAGAATTGTTTATTTGAAAAGAATGGGAGCCTTGGCGCAACGGTAAAAGTTGTCCTCATGTGACCTTGAGGTCACGGGTTCAAAGCATGGAATCAGCCTCTTGCAAAATGCAAGGTAAGAATGCCTACTATAGGCCCTTGTGGTCCGGCCCTTCCCCGGACCCCGCATAGGCGGGAGCTTCGTGCACCGGGGCTACCCTTTTAATTATTTATCTGAAAAGGGAGTTAGACCTTGTTCAAGGTTCCACATAAACATAATTAATTTTGCTTAACTTTGCCATAAGAAATTGATAAACCTACCATCTAATTCATACTGAATTGCACTAAAGTGGTTGATTCATGATTCCAATGGGATTCTCCACTATCAGGACCATAACATGTGACTTAATCAATCGTGGAACCTGCGATTATGGTTTTTTAATTCAGATTAGATTTTTCTTTTGAATCATTAAGCTTTTTGCTTTTCAACCCCTTTTTTAATGGTTAATCGAGCTTCAGTAAGCCTGTTCTTGAGTCACTAAGGCTGAATTTTTGTCTCTTGATTGGCAAAAAATTAATTCCTAACAACCAATGTAATGACCCCAATTTTTGTAATATTAAAATCCTATGAAAAGTTCAGTTTTGAAGATAAGGGCATTTTGGTCATTTCACTATTCACCTTGACTGAACTCAGGAATTTGGTCCTGAAAATGGTACCATTATGTACGTATCAGAAAAAGGAATCCAACAAGACCAAAATCACCCAAAACGGAGTTAAAATGAGCAAATTATGGCCCTTTGAAGTTCAGGGGCAAAACTGTAATTTTTATAAAAACGGATTTAGCTGCAAAACACAGGGGCCTGTTTTGATACGGGCACCCTTCATCTTCCACCTCCTAGAGGGTTCTAGAACGGCGGTAATTGGAGGTGAAATCACCGCCATTCAAAGGCGGTGAGAGCCCCCTCCAGAACCCTCTAATAGCTCTATAAATAGAGCTCTTGGGCGCCTCTAATGGCAGCCCAAAAGGTTGGAGAAAACCGTTGTGGATGAGTGACCTAGAGGGGAAAACAATGAGAAAAACCCAGCAACGAGCCAGGTATGCCCAAAATCCCTCAAAACCCATCTCCACCGTAGTTCTAAGAACAATTCCCCTAGGTTTTTGCATGAAAAACCATGCAAAATGGAGCCCTGGAGACTCACCAAGGACCCAGGGACATTCCCTGGGCCGCCCTGATTTGACAAGGTCAAACCAGGGTGTCCTGAGGATGCCCTGGTTCCCCAACGAACAGGACGTTCTAGTCGGAACGTCCCACGTCGACCGAATTTGAAAAAACCAAACGAGCGCGTCTGGGGACGCGCCCGCAAAAGAGACAGTCGGGGGGGAAACCCGGCGAGTCTGTAGACGTGCCCGCTGAGGGGCATGCAGCAAACGCGCAGCGCGCTAGCGCTACGAGATTTTTTTGTTCCTTAGGGAAGCTGGGGCGCACGACGCAGATGCGCAGCGCCCTAGCATTCCATTTTTTCATTCTTAAGACGTCTATGTATGTGCGACACTAAAACGCTTATAACTTGAGATCTATATCTCCGATTGAGGCGCCGCAAAAGGCATTGTGTCCATGTCGACGACGCGGACACATCAAAACTATAAAATCCATGATCAAGGCCCAATCAAAGGTAGGCATGACCCTTAGAATAGTATGGTGGCGCGTGGCCACTAGACCTTTGGAAAACTGAGGATACCAAGGCCCAATTAGGACCTTAGGACACCCATAGGCATAAGGATGAACCCCTAATGTCTAAGTAATAAGACCCAACTACTCTAAAACCCATAAAAGATGGGCCAAACTAACCTTGAGTCCCCAAACCATGTTCAGGAGCATACGAGGACAAAAGGGTTAACGCGACCTAGCCAGGTAGGTGCTCTATCACTACTAGATTCTTTTAAAAGAACTATTATTATTTTGAGAGCATATGTTTTAAGTATATGACTTGTTTAGCATGACTTAATTCAGCATGCATGTGATAAATGCTTTATGCATAGACGCGTTTTGTAAATAATTGCATATACGATGTGCATAGATATATTTTGCGAACTATTGCATACATTGCATGATCTATGAGCATTATGTTCTTGCAAAAATTGCATGTCCTTGAGGGTTGCCAAAAGACGCTGGAGTGCTGAGGGCCAGGCAGTTGTGAGGGACCCAAAGAGGACAGGTTTTGAAAAGAGGTTTTTGGCTTATTTGATCTTATGTGATTTGGGCTAGTAAGCCCATGAGTGCTATGCTGAGGGGTCTGAGTTGGCCACCCAGCCTCTACCACTACTAGGTGGAATGGGTACCACACCCAAAAAAGGGCATGTCCCTACGTCGACTGCATGTGGTACAGGGGGTTACCACTGGTGTCATGGCACTAGGTCGATGTGTCATATGCCCCGTGGAGGCTATGACGCTGTGTCCTCAGGTACCCGGGGACCACACGGCAACGAGGTCGTGGGCATAGTTGGACCCTATGGTTTATGGACTTATTTGCATTGCATATAGCATGATATGAGGTTGGTCGACCATACCATACTAGATATCCATGAGTTGGATTCAGTTGAGCATCTGAGGCATCTCTTTATGTTTATGATATATATGTATATGATACTTTCGATTTTGGATTATGTGATCCTTTAAATCATTAGTATTTCAGTTTGACAACGGATTTTTATATCGATATTAAACTTGAGTATTCAGACATGCACATGTTTTGGAAAGAGCATCTGATTTTAAAACATCGCATGCATTATAAAACTAGTAGTGATAAACTCCTACTGAGTATAGTATATACTCACCCTATCCTTAACATTTTTCAGGATAATTCCATCCATGAATAGAGGACATCTATGTTAGTGCTACGAGCAAGTGAATAAAAAAAGGAAACAAATATACATGTAAGTAAATTCTCAACCCTTTGGACATGTCTTTGTATTTAATTACAGTTGGGCTATGTGCTGTGACCAGATAGATCTGGGAAAAAACATTTATGATTTTTGAAGTTTTTCAAAAAACCACTTTGGTTGTTGTGAAGGCAAATGACACTCGGGGTTTTCAAAATGAGTTTAAAACTAAAAGGTTTTCTGTTGCATTGCACGGTTTTTATAAAATGGTTTTCAAATAGGGATGCATCCCGCCTTAGGAAATTAGATATTGCATTTAAAAATGCATGAGAAAACCCGGGTCGTCACAGTTGGTATCAGAGCCCAGGTTTTACCCTTTCACAACAAATTCAAAGATGTCCAAGGGTCATGAACAATAGAAAAAATCAAGAATACGTAGTATAAATAGGAGTAGTAGAGATGACTACTTCTATTTGAGGATTACAATATTAATGATTCAAGACATTTCACCATAAACACATAGGTGAAAAAGGAGATAGTCCTAGCAAATACTTAGATATTGGATTCATTGAATCCTATCAAAATCATAGGAAATAAGGATTGTTGTGTAGTGGTGCAAAGATGAAATCTCATATAAGGATCAGATTATGATAAAAATGAATGAATGAAGATGATTATTGGACTTGTTAGTAGATAGTGTTGACCTGCATTAAAGTAATCTTATCAAAGGCGAGAAAATCAAAGGACCTAGATGGCTATCTTACCATCATAAAGAATACCAGAATATGAGTACACTATAACAAAGGATATGATATGAGTATGATAAGAGATGTAGAAGAAAGACTTTGAGAAAATTTTGATAGGGATAAGCATACAAGATGATACTAGGGGATAACGGTGACTCATACTAGATCACAAAGGTATAGCTCAATTTTGGATACCTTAATTGGAGTCTTATGAAGAGTGAAATGCTATCGAATAATAACTACTTGGGTATTATGGAGCAAATCAAGTAACATCTTATGAGATTAAGAGAAACATAACACGAATATAATAAGGAAATGAATACGACCGAATTATCAAAAGATTTTTGACGATAATATTAGGGATAATAGAAGATTGATCATAACATGAAAAGTATAGCATGACCAAAACGTCAATACCATTATTAAGACATTGTATGAATTTTATTGAGGCTATTGGCAATTGAGGATTTCAATGATCTTAAGACAGTTTAGAATCTCTGAGAAGCATTCAGTTTACCCTATATAAAGGAATAGATGAAGTATCAACAAAGCACATGAAGACATTGATCTAGGTAGACAAAAATGAGGAATTTGAAAAGAGAGAAAGAGATAGAGATGTAACTATAAGTATTCGATAAAATTTGAATAATCAAAAGAAGAAGATCATGACTTTATGAAGATACATACAATCTTTCATCTTGAAGATAACCAATCAACTTCAAAGGAATAATAATAGTTAAGTTGGCAATGATACGTATAATAGAGAGAAAGCATATGGGATTTAAGACTTTGAGTAGAGTATCGAATTTCAGGAGATTATGTGACAAGAAATTTTCAAAGAAGAATGGCAACCAACTAGAAATTAAATTCTACAAATGGTTTAATATCAATTAGATTCTTATCAGATCCATTAGTCTATGAGGACACCCATGGATATAGTCCATAAAAGGAAAATTTTGGTGATATCCTACCTTGCCACTACTTGAGTAAATAAAGGAATTAAACTAGGACAATAACTTGTCCATTTAGCAATAGGGTACCATCAAGAATCAAATTGAGGTCTTACTATTATAGATTGGAAGACCAAAAATCTTAAGACCATTATTTAGTCATTACCTTTAGAGTACTATTAACTAAATAAAGGTATCCCACCCTAATTAATCAAGTATGCTAGTATCTATGAGTTAGTAGTCGAGGTTATATACTCAAAGGGATGTTATAAGTCTCTAGACTTAGTTTTCTTTGAAAGAAGTACTTGTTAAAATAAGTCAATTGAGGGTATGAGGTCAGTTGAGGAGGACAATAACGACTGAGATAAGAACAAAAATAAGAAGTGATCTAAACCAATGTGAAAGATTTTTTCAAAACTTAGTGGCTACCATGACAAAGTGAAGAAATTACTTTGGGTCTAAAAAATACTACTGACTTGGATTGAAAGAAAGGAAGATAAGTACCGATCACTTTAGAGGCCCTTGAGCTTATAACGTATCTGGGAAGAGATCAATAGGTAATCAAATAAAGTCTTTCTATGTCTAAGAAAATGTTTATACTTATCTGAGTATTGTAAAACTTGTGGAGTTAACAACTTTAGTACAATTTGATATAATTGCTATTGAAGAAAAATTATTGCAATTATAAGCTAAGTATGAGAAGGCACTTAAAAGATAAAATAAGGAGGCACTTGAAAAATAAAATTTGAGGAATTGAGAAAATCACTACTTATGAGGATACCTCCTGACAATACAAACTACATGGTTGACGATAAAAGCCTTGGTAAAAGATTGAACAATATATTGACATAGGGGATAAGGTGAGATGGCTAGCACACTATAAGGTGAGATTGGATGTTACATTGCCTTTTTGACAAATAGTTAGTTGTTATGAGCATATACCAAGTACGAAAAATCAACTGAAGGAATTTCCTAAGGACTAACCCTACCGGATTGAGTATAGAACTTTTGGATTGAAAGGTTACGAAGAAAACCATCAAGCAAAGAAAGGGCAAAGAGGATGAAGATAAAGGATTCAACCATGACCTAGTAAGGGTACTCGGTTATAAGAAACTTTTTGCCTTGCATGAATGAGAACATTATTAAAAATCCTAAATGACAAATGGATGAGAAATAGTGAGATAGGCTTCTAGACGAGAACATATGACTCATGATGATGAATCGACCATTAACATTTGACATAAGTTTGGATAAGATCCTAACAGAGGAAAGCGTTTAATGAATTCAATAATTATGAAACTGGATATGAAGTTAAGACATTTTACTTTCAGTATATGATAAGGTCCTCAATGGAAGATGCTACTAATTGGCTTTCATTTCCGAATGTAACCTTGGTCAAGGAAATCAAGTCACATATGGAAAACGACAAACAGTTGAAATTCAAAGTTAAGTAAGAGTTTGGCTGTAGAGTACTTGATACCATGTCAGTTATTGAAGTATCTTGGGGACAAATATAAAAGATAAGAAGCAAAGTTAGACACCGCTATTCTAGAACCCTCTAGGAGGTGGAAGATGAAGGGTACCCGTATCAAAACGGGCCCCTGTGTTTTGCAGCTAAATCCGTTTTTATAAAAATTATAGTTTTGCCCCTGAACTTCAAAGGGCCATAACTTGCTCATTTTAACTCCGTTTTGGGTGATTTTGGTCTTGTTGGATTCCTTTTTCTGATATGCACATAATGGTACCATTTTCAGGAGTAAATTCTTAGGTTCAATCAAGGTGAATAGTGAAATGACCAAAATGCCCTTATCTTCAAAACTGAACTTTTCATGGGATTTTAATATTACAAAAATTGGGGTCATTACAACCAAGATGTGACGACCCAGGTTTTCTCATGCATTTTTAAATGAAAAATCTAAATTCCTAAGGTGGGATCCCGATTTGAAAAATAGTGCAATGCAGCGGAAAAGTCTTTTGTTTGAAACTCATTTTGAAAACCCCGAGTGTCATTTGCTTTCACAACAACCAAGGTAGTTTTTGAAAAGCTTTAGAAATCATAAGTGTTTTTCCCCAGATCTATCCAGTCACAGCACACAGCCCAACTGTAATTAAATACAATACATGTCCAAAGGGTTGAGAGTTTACTCACATGTATGGTTGTCTCCTTTGTTTATGCACTTGCTCATAGCACTAACATAGATGTCCTCTACTCGTGGATGGAATTATCCTGAAAAATGTTAAGGATAGGGTGAGTATATACTATACTCAGTAGGAGTCTATCACTATTAGTTTTATAATGCATGCGATGTTTTAAAATCATATGCTCTTTCCAAAACATGTGCATGTCTGAATACTCAAGTTCAATATCGATATAAAAATCCATTGTCAAACTGAAATACTAACGACTTAAAGGATCACATAATCCAAAATCGAAAGTATCATATACATATATAACATTATGATATGTATAAGATGCTTCATTGAATCCAACTCATGGATGTCTATCATGGTATGGTCAACCAACCTTATATCATGCCATATGCAATGCACATAAATCCACAAAACCATAGGGTCCCACTATACCCATGCCCTCACCACTGTGTGGTCCCCGGGTTCTTAGGGACACAAGATCATATACCTCCATGGGGCACATGACACTCGACCCAGTGCCATGACACCAGTGGTAGCCCCCTATACCACATGCAGTCGAAGCAGGGACATGCCCTTTTTGGGCGTGGTACCCATCCACCTAATAGTGGTAGAGGCTGAGTGGCCAACCCCCACACCCCTCGGCATAGCACCTATGATTTTACTAGCCCAAATCATGTACGATCAAATAAGCCAAAAACAAGTCATATACTTAAATTATGTATTTGCAAAGCAATCATAGTTCTTTTAAAAGAATCTAGTAATGATAGAGCACCTACCTGACTATGTCACACTAACCCCTTTGTCCTCGAACATAGTTTGGGGACTTAAGATTAGTTTGGCCCATCTTTTATAGGTTTTAGAGTATTTGGTCTTATTACTTAGGTATTAGGGGTTCATCCCTATGCCTATGGGTGTCCTAAGTTCCTAATTGGGCCTTTGTATCTTTAGTTTTCCAAAGGTTTAGCGGCCACGCGCTACCATCCTATTCTAAAGGTCATGCCCACATTTTATTAGGCTTTGATCAGGGATTTTATAATTTGTATGTGTCCGCGTCGTCGACACGGACACAACGCCTTTTGCGGCACCTCAATCAGAGCTCTAGATCTCAAGTTATAAGTATTTTAGTGTCGCACGTACATAAGGGTTTCAAGAATGAAAAGACGGAATGCTAGGGCACTGCGCGTCTGCGTCGTGCGCCCCGGCTTCCTTAAGGAACGAAAAAACTCCGCACTGCTAGCGTGCTGCGCGTCTGCGGCGTGCGCCTCAACGGGCGCATCTGCAGATGCACCGGGTTTTTCCGCCTGACTGTCTCTTTTGCGGGTGCGTCCCCGGACGCGCCCGTTTGGTTTTTCAAATTCGGTCGACGTGGGACGTTCCGACTGGAACGTCCTGTTCGTTGGGGAACCGGGGCGTCCTTAGGACACCCTGGTTCGACCCTGTCAAGCTAATGCCGCCCAGGGAACGTCTTTGGGTCCTTGGTGAGTCTCCAGGGCTCCATTTTGCATGGTTTTTCATGCAAAAACCTAGGGAAGTTGATCCTAGATCTACTGTGAAGATGGGTTTTGAGGGATCTTGGGCATACCTAGCTCATTGCTGGGTTTTTCTCCTTGTTTTCCCTCTAGGTCACTCCTCCACAATGGTTTTTCTTCAACCTTTTGGGCTGCCATTAGAGGTGCCCAAGAGCTCTATTTATAGAGCTATGAGAGGGTTCTCGAGGGGGCTCTCACCGCCTTTGAATGGAGGTGGAGAAACCTCCAGAATGGCGGTGATTTCACCTCCAATCACCGCCATTCTAGAACCCTCTAGGAGGTGGAAGATGAAGGGTGCCCGTATGAAAATGGGCCCCTATGTTTTGCAGCTAAATCCGTTTTTGTAAAAATTACAGTTTTGCCCCTGAACTTTAAAGGGCCATAACTTGCTCATTTTAACTCCGTTTTGGGTGATTTTGGTCTTGTTGGATTCCTTTTTCTGAGACGCACCTAATGGTACCATTTTCAGGACCAAATTTCTGAGTTTAGTCAAGGTGAATGACCAAAATGCCCTTATCTTCCAAATTGAACTTTTCATGGGATTTTAATATTACAAAAATTGGGGTCATTACACAAGATCTCTCAATCAAATTTCCACAATATTTTTAATTATTAAGTCTAACAATAATTTAGTGCCATTCGATAAAAATAATGCAGAATATATAATAATTCGAATAGAGATAATCTTCAAAATAGTTTATCAACATACAATTGGCTCACCAAATATGCCCATGTCATGTACATAAACCCATTAAAAATTTTAATTATCAAGTGAGTGGTTACACTAATTTCTCCATGAAAATACAAGTAGAACACATGGGAATGTTAGAATAAAGATAAGGGAAAATCCTAAATCAATTAGTGACATTGAATACTGAGTAATATAAAGATTTTTCATTATTCTACCTATCAAATGATATACTTTTGAAAGGAAAATTGGTATTGACGTAGTGCAGGCTTGACAGTTAACCCATGTTGGCATATAGTACACACACACATATATACGGGGATTGTTAATTTCAACTACTTGCAGGTGCAAAGAGCAAGTGACATTTGATTGGCTGAAAAAAAGTAAAAAACAAAAAAAGTTAGAAGAAATGGCAGTTAGAAACTATTTTCCCGACCAATCAGATGTTACCTGTACTTTACAACTGCAACTCCTTGCTAAAATTACTGCTCCTCTGTGTGTGTAGGCATTTAGACCAATGGAATGCATAATATATTGCAGAAAATTGACATTATAACATGCATAATATAATGAGTCTGTATCCATGCTAGCTTAGAGAGTTCTAAGCATGACATAATATTGACTAGGTTATTTGAAGGAATAACTATAATCACATTCTATTGGTTACTTTAAAACGTTTTAATTTGCTAAAATTAAGAAATAATACACATCAAAGTCCTAATGCTCACTTATGTGTCAAGATTTTATTTGAATGGTAGATGAGGTTGGTAAGAAATTAGGTTTTTCTTTTTCTTTTCCTTTTCTTTTTTTTTCCATCCAACAATCAATGAGCTCATGTTTTCAAGAGGTAAAGGAAGTTTGTTTTAGACCACAAGGGAAGCCTTGACGCAACAGTAGAGTTGTCGTCGTGTGACCTTGAGGTCACGGGTTCAAGGCATAGAAACAGTCTCTTACAAAATATACGGTAAAATTGCATACTATTTACCCTTGTGATCCACCCCTTCTCCAAACTCCGCAGAACTTCATGCACCGGACTGCCCTTCTTGTCCAATTAGGAAACATATGCAGCACTGGATTTAGCCTAAAACGTAAGTTCAAAGGTTGACGCTCAAGTGACCAACCGGCTGCTGCTAAGACAAGCTTTCTCCTAACAGCTCAATTGGACCTAAACCTTGAAAGAGGCCGTATCGTCTATTCATGGCAGATCCTAAAGGGTAGAGAAATTCATCCCTTAAACTGTTTCCTTTGCCTTCCCACGGAAAATGAAGGCTAAGATCTGCTCGCAGCACTGTTGTATAAGTTATCTTTTTATAGCAGCAGTTGTCTGTGTAGTGAGTTGATACTTTGACTGGGAAAATATTAGTCGGTTAAGAGAATAGCTGGATCCATTATTTCAATGATCCAGACCATCCGTCTGCTGGAACTTGCAATGGATTATTGATATATGAAAGTTATATATCTGTCACTTGTTCATTATAAGCTTTTGGTACATATAGTCAGAGAAAGAGAGAGAATTATAAAGTACACTCACACACTAAATCTAATTCCGAGTCAAAGGGAAAAGCATCAACTCGAACTTATGACCAAGCGAATATGATACCGAGTTGTCTGCGACCAACTGCATTGGACATTTAGTGGCTGGTATGTGATGGTTTGTTGGTGATTTGTAAACACTTTCTGGTCCTTCTAATGGCCTGTTGGTTTGGAGCACGACTCAAAGGCCTAGGGTTAGCAGATCAGATGGATTCTAAATCTAATTCAAGTCTAACTCTTACGACGAATGTCCTTTTGCATTGGTCTTTTTGACGTAACCATTGCTAGCATAAGGAAAGAAGTAGATTTTTGGGGTCCACATGTGCATTGTCGGCATGATCCAATCCATTAATCTTGTAGCATATTTTTATTGTTCTGTATTTAAAGATGACATTGGATCAAAATGCATGAAGATGTGCAAAACATCATTAGCAGTCCTACTTGCATATCAACTTTCATTTTGATATCATGACTAGAGAGGCAATACTTAAAGGGGACTCTTAGCACAACTGTAGAGTTGTTATTATGTGATCTTGAGGTTACAGGTTCAAAGTATGAAACAGCCTATTGTAAAATACAAGGTAAGGCTGCGTACTATTGACCCTTATACACCCGAACTTTGTGCACCAGAGCTGCTTTTTTTTTTTAGAGGCATTACTAGTTTGGATGAATTATTATCATTCATAGCAAAACTCATCAGATAAAAATGATCTAGACCATTGAACAAATGGACGTGACTTGTACTTCTAGCCACCATACAACAGCTCCAAATAGATTACTGATTGTAGTAGTGTTGACATCTATTAGATATCCTTTATATGACCCATGAATGTTTGATGTGTTGATGACTTGCTGAAGGGCAAGAAATGACCAGACCTTTGGAAAGAGACAAATTGGTGCCCCATCATTAAACTCCTGTGAATTGTATATTTTATATCTAGAGGTCATTTAAACTGCATTTAGATCACGCGATGACAATTTTACTCTCCTTATCTGATTTCTTGTTGCAACATGCATGCCAAATATCAGTGACAAACTACAACTATATTTTATAGACCGGATGCAGGAGGTACAAGTGGGGCCATGTTTGCAGCTGTTGCAACCATTCATCTGCTGGGTTCCCTTCTAGATAGATTGTGTCGCGAAGGTACGATGGATCAGACAATACTAATGCCTGGTTTCTCTTTTAAGAGATGAATGGTAGGCAGACTTGAAACCGCAACCATTTGGTTGGAAACGTTGCACACTAGTATTAGACTTTCTAAGCTGTTAATCTAAATCTTGAAGAACTTTTGGGCAGGGCCCATCTTAGAAGGAATCGTCAAGATGATCGTTTGGGCAACACAAGCTGGACACTTAACCTGTTTCCTATATTCTGATAATTTTTAAAAAACCATCAATATAGGATGGATTTTCAAAAATTGTCTTACATTTTTATGATTTTCAAAAATTATCTTACATTTTTATGATTTTTGAAAAAATAACTGCTCTATATTTTTATAAGAAAAATCGTCCTATATTAGTTATTGTATATTTTTTTAATTATATTACATGAGTTGTGCCATATTGACTCGTTTAATAATCATGTCGTATTTAAATTATGAATTATTGATCGCGTTTGTGTTAACCCATGTACCGTAACGGGTTAGTGTCAATACGATACGAACAAGACACACGCAGATACAATTTACGACCTCCCTGCTTATAGTTTCGGTCAGCTGACTATTCTCTTGTGAAAATTCCTAAAGTGGGCCTTGGCGGTTTTAAACTCGAAAAATAACAACGTACGTAATGGGATCCAACTGAAAGAAAAAGGCAAAGGTAACAACGTAACGGACTCCAACGAAAGAAAAAAGCCAAGGTGGGCGTTCGGTGGCGCGTCAACTCGCAGTCAATTCTGAGGCAGCATGCGACTCCGGTTTTAGTACATTCTGCCCAACATAGAATTGTCATCTACTCGCCCGACGAGATCAGACTATGTTGCCTCCGGTGATCAAAACCAACGAACTACCAGAAACATGTTCTGGGATCATCCAGTATATCTTTGTCTGCTACGCAGTGAAGTGACAAAATTGTGTGTCTGAGTGGGTGTTTGCCAAAATTTAGCAGAAAGTAACCATAAGAAAGAAAGAAGAGTTTCCTATCAAAACCTAAAAGATATCCACAAAACTGAAGAAACAAACACAAAACTTGAACTTAGGGGGAAGAAAAAGAAACAAAGAACTAAAATTTCCTCTACTCCTGTGTCATCACTGCTAAGATAAGTCCTGCTGGAAGTAAACATTATAAAATAAAGTACTACCTGACCCTTAGTAATTAAACTATCAGAGAATTCTAATCCGTTGATCCACGAAGCTCCTGTGATGGGGCCGTCTTACACCGACACCTAACTGTCCATGATTTTACGATCCCTGATGCAGTTCCGCAGCAGCCCAGTAGTAACGTCGACGAAATGTGATTCGAGTTTCGGGTTTCCAAGGTGGCGGAAGTGGTAGATTTGAACCTGACGGTCCACACTGTCCATGATAATACCATTCCTGTTCCTCTTCCGCAACACACCAATAGTAGTGACTAGGAGATCTGATTTGAGTTTCGGGTTCCCGAGGTGGCGAAAGCGGCAGATTTGAGCCGGACGGCCCAGGCGGATCTTCAAGGACGACGATGTTCTCGCCCTCTTGGACAGTAGAATCATTAGTGGATTGAAATTGTTTACTTGTAACTTCCTTGAGTAAGGAGGAGAGGGGGATGACACATGGTGCATACAGCAGTATCGCAGTATCGCCGTCCATGGCCGTAAATTTAGATGCAAAGAAGCTACAATGGTGAGGATCGAAGCAAGGCTCAGGGACGTGGATAAAAGGCCTAGGTGGGTGGCTATGCGCAGTCTGTTGACACAGAAATGAAAATATGAGAGAGAGGCAAGGGAGATAAAGAAGGAGATGAGGGTGGAGTAAACTGCAAGATGGACAAGGCTAGAAGTTTTGCCGTTTCGCTGAAGCTGAAGTAAGCCCGCTGCAGAGGCTATAGAGAAGCCAAAAATGGCCTTATTTATATCTACCCAATCCATTTCTCTCCTCATCTTCTTGAGAAGAAGGAGAGGAAGGTTTGGTGCGATGGTATCGCAGTTCCTTTGGGATGGTGGTGGTCGACGGTGTTCTGTAAGACGGGTTAGAGAGGCTGGGGGTTTTCTAGACGAAGGGTTTTCAGGGCTCAAGTCAACATATATATACAAGCTTTATGCTGCATATCTTGCCGCTTGCATGGCTACTTCTTCGGGGGCATGCAAGTCTCCGATGGTGTCAAGACAGATTTCGACGTACCATTCACCACATGGACTTAACGTGTGCCGACGTACAGGGCAGCAAAATCTTCGCATGGCTTTCATGCTTTAACAGTCAACCTAACATTTATTTGTCTTTAACTTGTTTTTCCTAGATATAAGCCTGTTAGCTACATTGAGAATGGCTTAAATAGATTAAATATCAAATTTCATGTCCATGAGATATTTTATTATTATTATTGTGTGTTTCTCAACTTAAAAAATATAGGATTAAGTAGACGTAAATTATATAATGGTTTGGCACTTAGCCTAGCTAAGATCTAAAAAAAGGCATGTTAGAGGCAAATAAAATAAAATTGGACTAAGATAAATCTAAATGCGCACTTGATTTTATCATTCCTCAAAATTTTATTAAAATAATATGCGATCTTATTTTATTATACTTATCCAGACTAAATAAAATAACATCCTAGCCCTTTAATCATGGTAAGCCTCGAGTTTGGTTGATCAAAGCCGTTTATATGATATTTGTTTACCTTTTATATTTTGGTTCACCTTGTAAATGGTTATTATTGAAGTGTGATCCCAGTTTTATTTTTTCCCTCTCAAGCATCTGCAAGTAAAATATGTCGACCCGTTTTGATTCTTGACCTAGACAAAGAGTTGCATCACCTATCTTTTCTACTTAAACTAAAGAAAATAGATAAAACACAACAAATATGAAGTTCAGTTGGTCGCAAAACTTTGGCATCTTCAGTGGAATACGCTAGGTTACAAGTTTGAGTTACCCTAAAAAGAAAAAGGGTAGAAGAGGATAGTAACAATAAAAAAAAATTAATTATAAAATTATAAAAAGAGTAAATAGAAAGACAAATGGCTTGAATTGCAATGATAACATAATTGAAGCATAGGATCAAGTCGAAAAATAAAAATTTAAACATGAAACTGAGTAAAAAAATATATGATAAAAGCAGTTGTAAAAGGGAAAAAATTAAAATAAAAGGCTACAAAATGTAAATGAAAAAAGAATAAGTTACAAAAATTGTCATTTCATGGAAAAAGGGGTTTTAAATAATAAATTAAAAATGAGGGGTTTTATTGAAAAGGATAAATCTTTTTAAAGTATGATACAGTTTTATGGCAAAAATATGAGTACTTAAAAAAAAAAAAGAAGGAATATTTTGTGAATATTAGCGTGACACATTAAGGATCCCGAGTGACCTGTGCTACGAAGGTATGATCGAAAGAAAGCTGTAGCATTCCTTTCTGAAGGCTCACGAGACCTGTGATGGGTGATTTTGGTCATAAGCAGACCCACTATACAACCCAACATGGTGGAACCCTACTAGTGCATTTTTCAGTTTCCAATGGCCTGCACACTTTATGAGAAGAGATGAGCCCAAGTTTGAGTGTCTGGTTGGTGGAGACGTGTATGGTGTGTGGTCATTGTGGGTTGAGTCCAACGTTCTATGCCTCTCTCTTCTGCTCGTCCTTGGAAATATTTCTTGGACTCTATTTCACCGAGAGAATTTGCTTTTGTGTTTTCTCATATTAGTAATGGACATAGGACCATTTTCACCATATCAATAAATAATGCTCCCGTCATTCCTCACTTCTGCTGCAGCTCATCAGCACGGGAACTATTCCCTGCGTAATTCACAATTTGACGTACAAAAATTACCGCGCAACTTCTTTTCGGCGAGAACGCATTCACATGTGGTTTGTGGAATTTACCCGCTAGAAAACTCCGGCATTTCCACACCATCCAACTGAGCCGTTTATCCAGGCTCCACTAAATAAGAATCACCTACCAACATCTCAGATTGTTTTGATGGTTCAGATTTTGTCAGAATCATTTCCTAAGTATATGATACTAATCATCAGATAGGTTGGTCCCATCGATCAAAACTCTTAATTCACACTATTAGTGATCGGGCAAGGTCGGAAAGCCAGCCAGTATCATGAAGACCTCCGCTTGGTGGGTCCCACGCAAGTTTTGACCCTATATTGGTTGAGATAATCAATCTACCGTTGGTTCATGGGAAATTCATGATAAAGAGTGGACCCCATCAAGTGGAGTGTCCTGATTTGATGCCTTACTAGGGAATTCACAAATCTCAACTCTCCACTTTTTAAAGACTTTTGCACCATCAGCTCAATCATCCGGAGCAGGAACGGTTTGCATCAAGAGTTTACGGACAGCCAGCATGTCTGATCTGTCGTATCATCGGTGCTTGAAGAGGCCAAATTGACTTGGAGTAAACTTGTTCAATGATCAAGATCATTTATTTGCTATCTTGTGATTGAGATATGCCCGACGATTCTGACCCTTGAATTTTTATAGAGGATCTGGTGATTGGGACCGCCATTTCTTAACTATCCATTTAAAGGATGACAGTGGATTTTGGTTCACATTAATTAGGCAGGCTCCGCTACTCTTTGTGCCAACCTAGATGATGAGCAGTCTTGGACCAATAGAATCGTGCAAATCCTTTGGATGATCTGAACCGTTCACTGGTTTTCCCTGCTGTCTGTATCTCGTAAACCTAAGATAACATTGAGCCGCTGTTTTAAATGCAGTCCGCTTCCTATGATTAAGACTTTTAGATGCTAGCTAGTCTCATCCGATTTTCAAACTACTAGCCATCCGAAGCCAAAGCAATTGGACAATCTGGTCGGATCATCAAAATATCGACTCATCTTACAACACAAGCCATACTGTATCCTAGCATTCCTCATTAACAAAACAGTAGAGTAACTAGAGTCACAGAGGTAAACCGATTCAACGGTTCAGATCATCCATCTGGAGAACCAAATCAACAGTCTAGATAATGAATGGTCTAGATCACTCAAATGTGAACCCACCTGCAAATCTACTGAATGATCTAAACTACTCAACTCATTTGGACATCCAAATCGAAATGCTCAATTTTCTTCCACGCGGTGACTTTCTTGGAATCTGCCGTCTGTACGCCCATCTTCTCCTTGTTCTTCTTGATGACGAAATGTACGTCCATCTACTCCCTATTCTTCTTCATAACGAAATGTACGCCCATCTTCTCCTTATTCTTCTTGATGAGGAAATGTACTGCCGTTATAACGGCGAGCACCAATGTACTTTCCATTCACATTACAAACTCGTGCAAACAGCGGTCTACGTGAACAATCAAAACCACAGCTTCGCAGGATGCTAAAATTGTTTATTTTTTGTTTGTTAGATATCTGAAGTTATGGCCATCGCATGGACTTGGATCATTCAAGTCTGGGACCTTTCCATGCGAAAATGGATGCTTGATAGCATCCCCATTGAACAATTGACTACTTAACAAGCGAGTTGATGTTCTCATGTCCCTTCTGCGCTAATGCCACACGCTCTTTTAGGGTTTATTAGTAAAACTAGGCATGAAAACTACTTTTTGGTGTGATTAAACCGTTCATTTTAAGCATTTGATTATATGTGGGTCATGTCTCAAAAGTCACATCCTTGAAATTCATACATTGATTTTCTTTGACATGTTTTTGATAATGTTAATTTTTTACCCTTTATTTTAAATCACAAAAAAGCAGAGGCATAGCTGGATGTATGTGATTTTTGGGGAAAGACTTGTCGACTGCCAAATCATTAAAATGAAGAGTTGAGATAATTATAAAATGTAATATCCTTAATTTTTAGTATAAAATAGGAAATTATTAAATAAAAAAAAATTATAGATGAAAATTTTTCCTAAAAACATAATAATTAGAAAGTGCTTGTCGATACGAGTCCAACGCCACCAAGAACGAGAAAAACAGAGGTCAAATGAGGGAGTTATGAGCCGTCGAAGTTGTAAGGGCATTTTGGTTTTTTGACAGAGACGCGTTACACAGGAGTCCAAATTGATAAGCACCCCTGTCTTCCACACGTCTTTACCAGTCCGGCGAAATCACCGAAGAGACGTGGAAAGAGACGCGTGAGGAAGAGTTTCTCTTCCCCTAGGACTCTAAACCCTATATCTATTCGCCAAAATGCTCCACCTTGAGCATTTCTTTGAGTTTTTAACTCAGAACCTTAGCCCTGCAAGATTTGAGTTTTCCAGCGAGTGGAACCTCGGTAACACGAGCAACCATGGCTAGGCGCAAGGTAAGCCTTAAAACTCTGTTCTTTCGTATTTATTAAATAGAGAAAATAATTAGAAAACCATTTAAAAATTAGGAAAAAATCAGATTTTTTTGGGAACTCTATGCACTCTACTGTTGGAGCATGATTTCACTGATCAAACCTAGTATGTTTGGAAATCGCACCATCCAACTAGTGCACAAGAAACCCAAGAGCAAACCCTTTAAATTTGGGAGAGATCCAACGGTGGGTTTCTCCAGAAAACCCAAAAACCAGTACTTATGGATGTTTTTAGGAACTTGGGAAAAACTGTTTAAAAAACATGGTTTTTGGAGAAATCAATGCAAAAGGATGATAGAAATGAAAACTAGACAAAATTTTGAACAAAATGGCTAAAAAACCAAGTGATTTAGACATTTGTAGGGTCATCGGAGAAAGGAAAAATAACACCCGGAGTTTTAAGATATGTTTTAGCAAACGGTTAGATAAAACTTTTCTCATGGGATCCCCAATATTCTTATTCAAAATGCCATTATTATAAAAAAAAATAAAAAATGTCTTAAAAATCCGGGGTGTTACATAAAAGTAGGCCATTAGATAAAAGTATGACAAAACTCTAAAAAGTGGATGTGACATTAGTTTGAGAGGCAGGACGGAGAATTAGCTCCCAGGAAAATGGGCAATGTCTTTTGTGATGGACAACTGAATGAATGTTGGACAAGCAATGCTTAGAGAACAATCATTCTGTTATTAGAGAACAAAAGAAAGGAGATATTGGGTATCCAATTCACCTCTTTGATGTGAATCTTCACTCTATTGTTAGAGAACAAGCTGTCATAGCTACTTGCTAAAGTTAACATGTCGTAAAGAAGTTTTTAAAATGTACTAGAAACTAGATGAAGGGCTCAGATGAAAACTTGATAATAATAAATAAAATCCTAACTTGAAAACTATATAAGAAGTTGTATTGTTTAATGAAAAGTGTGGTTCTATCGAGAGTGCCAAGCAGAGTGTTTTTTTCCTCTTTTCTTTTCTTCTCTTCTCTTCTCTTCTCTTATTCATATTTATTTTCTAAACCTTACAAAATACCAGCAGATTGGTATTAGAGCATGCTCGATCAAAGTGGCTGGGGTAAATAAGGTGGTTAAAAATAAATCATCATGGTAGTGGCTAGATTTTGAGGTTATCATCACCATATCAACAAAATACAATGACTAGCACAAATAAACAAGGTTTAAGTATCCAATAGCCCTCTCTTCCTATATTTTCTCAAGAAAATTATGACTTTTGAATTATGAAGATGAAAACTCTCTTTCTATTGCAAGATTTATGGGATTTGATTGAAAATGGCTATGTGGAACCTAACCAATTAGCAACTCTTACAAATGCTCAGAGAATAGCCTTGAAAGAGAATAAAAAGAGATGCAAAAGTCTTGTTCTTCACTCAACATGTAATTTTAGATAATTTATTTTCAAAAATCATGTAAGCTTCAAAGGCTAGGGAAGCATGGAGCATTCTACAAGAGGAGTTTCAAAGAAGCGCAAAGGGGAAAACAATTATACCACAAGCTCTTAAAAAGAAAGTTAGAGAATATGAAGATGAAAGAATCTGAAACTCTAAAAGAATATTTTTCTAGAATTATTGAAGTAATAAATTAAATGGGTATATATTGTGAAGTTATGACAGATGAAAGTTGTTGAAAATATTTTAATTTGTTTGCTAGAAAAATAGGAGTTCATGGTCTCTGTTATGAAGAAACAAAAGACATCTTCACTTTAAGTGTTCAATAGTTGATGGCATCACTACAAACTCGTAAGTAAAGGTTATTGAGGTACTTTGAAAAATCCATTGAAAGTGCTCTTTAATATAAGCTAAATTTAAATAAAAAGACAAATGTATATCATCTAAAGAACACCAAAAGGGAGAATCATATTGAAAAGATAGTCATGGAAGAGGAAGAGAAAATGGTTGAAGGGGAAGAGGAAGAAGCAATTGTGATAGAAATTCAATAACAGAAAATTTTGAACAGAAGTATAGTATTTGTAAAGAAGCAACCACATCAACAACAATTTTTGGTTTAAAGGAAAAACTCAATGCTATAACAGTAAAAAATTTGGGCATCTCTAGAAAGATTGCAGATTGAAGAATGATGACTGAGCTAATTTTTTTGCAAAAAAAGAAGATGAAGGAAATATATTTTATGCTTGTTAAGCAGTACGTGAAAAAATAAGTGATGTTTGGTCTCTTGATAGTAGATGCAGTAATCATATGATAGTAGATAAAAGTATTTTTATGGATATAAATTCTACTGTAAACTCTCAAGTAAGAATGAGAAATAAAGATTTGATTCAAATGAAAGTGAAAGGTACAATTTGTATTCAAACAAATAAAAGAACTAAATTCATTCATAATATGCTATTAGTTCCTGACTTGGAGCAAAATTTACTGAGCGCTTATGTTGATGTTTTCCGCAAGCATACAGGCTAGTGTAGTATAGCTATGCAAATACGGGTCAATCCCACAGGGACTGGCTTTAAAATTTTAAGTTTTAATAAAATTTAATTGAAAAAAAAAATTAACAGAAAAATTCAAACTTCATCTTTAGTTTACCAATGAAAATTTAGAAGTCTAATTTCAGGAAGAACAGAAAAATAAACAATAAAACCTTAATTAAAACTAAAACTAGAAGAAATTAAGAAAAATCTATTTTCCGAGCTTAAATACTGTTCAATTTCCTCACTTCTGGAATGAAAAACCTTGATCAGACTTCATCAATATACTAAAAATTTCCTGGATTAATGATCTGACGGATGAATTTGTCAGATTCATCAAATTGTTAGAGATCTAATCAAATTAATATATTTAATGATTAATGGCTTAGATCTGTTTTCAAAATACAAATTGAAGATCAGGAACATTAATTAAACTAGAATCTATTCTAATAAGATTTTATGAAATTTAATTGAATTTATGAATTAAAATAGACAAGAAATTAAAGATATCCGTGGTTAAACCAAAACCGTTAATTGAATTAAACAGTAACAGAATAGCTCAGAACGTGGATTACCAGAATGGAAAGAATATAAAACATGGATAAGAACAGTACAGGACATTAAATGTAATTTAAAATAATCTGACAAGGGCAAATTTGGAATTTTGCCTGATGTAAAGATAACATTTCTGTTATTTAAATGGCCAGAAACATTTGTGATTGGGCCCCCAAAAGCTGAAAATAATAAATAGGATGAAGATCTTCACGTAGTGAATATCTAACCGTTCAATTGATGGCTTGTAAATGGATGATCAGAATATAGAACCGATTATATGATTCAACGAGAAAATTATCTATTTCCCATTAATTATATGAATGATTTTGATCCACCCGTTAATAAGACAGATAACTTAACACTTGAGATGACCATCTCTTACATTTGGATAGCATTTTCTAGCAAACAACTTAGTAAAGGCTTTGAACCACTTGATTTCTCACCTACTTTTGATGATCTAACCCGTTCATCTGAGTGCTTTTGGTTTCAGTATCTAGTAATCCTAAAATGGAGCTGATTGGATGGTCTAACATTTGAAAAATTCTACACTCCAAACAGAACTGAAAAAGCATGGTCTTTTCCTTTTTAGCTGTAATAAAAGGGCAACTCCAGTGCACGAAGCTTCCGCTTAAGTGGGGTCTTAGAAAGGAGCAGACTATAAGGATTAATAGTACTCAGCCTTACCTTGCATTTTGAAAGAAGCTGTTTCCACGCCTTGAACCAGTGACCTCAAGGTCACGCTACAACAACTCTACCGTTTCACCAAAGCTCCCCTTTCTTCTTTTTAGCTGTAATAGAAAGAGAATTTATCCATAGACTGAGTTATCTTCGTCACCACACGGAGACCACCAACGGTGGCATAACAGAAACGACCAGTCAAAAAGTATCACGAAAGACAGACCCCTGCAACCCAAAATCTGATTGCAAAAGATGGTCTTTAGGATGCAACAATCGTCCAAAACCAGACGAATAGCTAAGATCATCCAAAGGTTGGACTCATTATACGTAAGTTGAGGGGCTTCTACAGAAGCACCTTAGAGGCTGCTCTTCAGGTGTAGATCGGGAATTCGGTCCTATTGACGGGCCCCGCATGCCGTAATGATAATTCCCAGGCAAAATTACAAAGTTTGGAGCCATAAAAAATGAAGAAAAAGCAGTTAGAGTAAAAGCAAAAAGTTAAAATATCAAATTAATCAGAAATGAGAAATCACAGGAATAGACCAGCGGACAGTTCTAATCGACTGTATCAAAGCATGTGGAACAGAGGAAAACGAACAAGTGTGGTGGAATGTGTCTGAATATTACAAGAAAGCAATGAGTTTGTTGTGATATAATCAAATGCATGGCCATATCAAATATGCAGAGTAGGAATAGTGTGCAGAAACAGGAAATTAAACATTTTTTGCAGAATTTCTAATGAAATTAAACATATTTTGAATCCAAAATTTGGTAATTATTCAATTTTGATGGCCAAGGTGGTGAGCTGAGTTGTAGATTGATCCCTGGAGTCCATTTTATGTTGAGATCTAACTAATATTTGGTTAATTTGCCACGAGATGTAATTAGTTGTTGGTTAGTGATCAACTAGGTAATTTTAATTTGTAAAATGAATTTCTCATGGCGTCTATTGTATGTACTGATTGATTCAAAGACTGATTTTTCAATAATTCAATTGTAGCATGTTTGATGAACCACCTTCAGATACATACGAGGATGTGTAGTTTATATTGGATCTATTACTAGATTCACGAACTGGTAAATGCATATGAAAAATAAGAGAACTTTCAAATTATTTAAGATTTTAACAGAACTTCAAAATTTCAAACCTCAGAAAAAAAGGGAAGAGGAATGCCAGGACGAATGGCTTATGTGAAGGAATCCACCTTTGGATGATCCAACCCATTCATGTAATGTTCAAACAGCATGCTGATTGATTCTAACATATAAAAAACCGTACTTCTTATCACATATGCATGTAATGTGTTATTTCAATAAACAAACAAACCCAACCACGTATCCATGTGAACTCGCACGCCTTCAGCCTACACCCAACAAGAAAAAAGAAATGACTTCAGAATCATGTAAGGATTAATGAAACATGGATCTTGGTGGATTTGAACCACAATCATATTGAGAACAATTCCCAAGTGCTCTGCCATATTTGAGCTAAAGATCCAGTATAGATTGATATAAGTGAGATTTCAATCACAGCACCGAAGTGTGCAAAACAACCAAGCTGTATATGAGGAAGTTTTTTATGCACTTGAACATTTATTTAAAGAATGTGATGGTTATGGATGAACAGGTTCATTATTGTGTACAGTACCACTTGTAATTCCTTATTGTTCAGTGATTAATAATTGATGCCCACTAAGAGTCTGACTTCTGCAGTAGTCCACATTATGAACAGAAACAGTGACCTATCTGAAAAACCAGGTACAATTCCCTGAAATACATTATCTATGTGGTATGGTCCTCTCCAAGGATTCAGTTTTGTGCCATACAACAATCCAGTTTAATAGGCAGAGAGATCAAATTTCTACACTGTTTACGGAAATATCTTTACCCCCATTCATAGAAATGAGATATAATTGAAACAGCATGGTTCCATGCACAATATAATCCACAATTGAACAATCTGAATACCACAGTAAGCAATTCATGTACATAACCAAGTAAAAATCTTGCCGGCTCCAAAGATGAAATGCACAAAACCGAAAAATTGAGACGACATAATTTGTTAACTCTGTATTTAAGTAGCAGAAACAGGTAAGTCGTAGATGAGGGATCAGATGGACCTGTGAGAGCCCCCATCATGCTCCACGTTGGTTCTTCAGTTCTGTATTAGTCTACTAGGAGAGAATTCTAATAAGAGAATATTTGGTAATCCAGGATGTTAGAACTGCTATGTTGTATCTTTAAATAAGACACCATGGAATCAAAACCCTAAAAAAAAAAAAAACTATGATATCAAGTACGGGCATAAAGAAGAGCCTGCTACTTCACCTTCAGCACAAAAGAAGTCTTTCAGATGTTTGGCCCCTTTGCTTCAAGAACAGTAGTCCTAGTCCGAAATGTCAGCTGCAATAAGATCCACCACTGTTGCACACTTTGAGCCAAGACTGTTTGAGTCATTCCTTCTCAACTGATCCAAACGTTTCTGCAAATTACACCTCAAGAAGCCAAGACTGACATAGATTTGTGTGTGTTTGGGTGTGTCAAAGCAATGACATAGATGCAAAGAGACTACATAGAATAAGAAACAAACATAACCACTGCGTACAAACGCATTCAGGCACTTCAAAAATTTCCAAGATTCATCATAGTCAAATCCCTACCCCAATTAGGGGTAGGCTAAAAAATTTCCAAGAATAATAAAAAACATGCACTTAGGCATCCTCGGTGCACGAAGTTCCTGCATATATAGGATCCAAGGAAGGGGCGGGCCACAAGGGTCGATAGTACACAACCTTATCTTGCATTTTGCAAGAGGCTGTTTCTACGCCTTGAACCCGTGACCTCAAGGTCACATGACGACAACTCTACCGTTGGACCAAGGCTCCCCTTCCAAACAACATGCACTTACCTTTAAAAAAAAAGAAAGAAAGAAAGTGCACTTGGAGCTATAACCTGATTTGGCTGCTTATCCTAAATTCATGTCTTCCACTAACCGGAAATGACTGTCTTTGGTAAAATATCTTCCATGGCTTCTTCCGTCTGGTTAATCCAATTGACAGTTGTTTTAATCCCAATAACTTTTCAGAAAGTCCAATACTATAACCTCTATCGTGTCACTCTTGTTACTGCATTCTTATCAAACAACTCTAACATATAGAGACAACTATTTCCTACAATCATAAAACAGAAAATACCCCTCTAAAAGGCACATAAAGATGCAGCCAAGCAAAAAATCAAACGAAGTTGCAAACATTAAAACCAATTTCTTTACCAGATATGTAAAAACTCCCAAAACACTACCACAAACAGGTACACAACTCACCAATACCCAGAAGCCAAGCTCTACAATCACATTCACATGGTATCAAATTTTCCAACATCCAACACAAAAAGATGCCCAAACCTACTTCACCAAAATCAAATTAAGGAAATATACAATACCGGGTTTTGATAATATACCATGCTTTCCCAATAAAAGTAAAAGGGTAGCCCGGTGCACGAAGCTCCCGCTTATGCAGGGTCTAGGGAAGGGGTGGACCATAATACAATAAAAGCAATTCTAACTAATTAACAATACAATAAGACAAAGGTACATACACAAAACAAATACTACATATCAAAGGGACTTTTATAATTTATATACCTTGACAATGAGACCAACAATGGCACCAGTTAGAAGGAGTGAGGCAATACAAGTAGAAGGTTCTAAAAGGGCAAGGAGAAGGCCCAAAAGAACGTAGATAGAAGTGGTGAGGGAAGATTTAAAAACTTTGGGACTAAATGAAACCATGGTATTTAATAGAGTGGAATGAAGGAATAAGATTCATGTGGCCGACCCCTAATTGGGATAAGGCTTGATGATGATGATGATGATAGCTTGACAATGAGAGGGACCATCCTTGATCTAAGAAGCAGGGAAGGATGAAAAGATAAAGATTGCCGAGGGGAGGCTTTGACCACAATTATTTAGAGAAAACTAAATTGAGTTTACATCAACTTCCTAGTATTGTTTTACGCATTAAAAGCCTTACTTCTACTTGGAAATGATTTCACAAGTGCTCAGGAAAGTTAAGACCTCTGTTTTTCTCTTTTTCCTTTTTTCTGGTTGTTCTTCTTTCAGTGTGTATTTCACAAAAGAGCTGAGGAACATCTTATGATTTATTACATACTTAGAGACAATGAATCAATCAATTGCAAGCAAGTCCTGTAAAAAGCAACCAGATGTATTCCTATTTTGGACAAAGTTGAATCACTGCCAATCAGTTCTTAAAATCTCTGTACATCAGTCTAGAGAAAGGTTAGTAGACAAAGGAAAACTGAAACAGAATCAGCCATAATTGGAGCTATGAACAATCTAGTAAATAGACTACAAGTATGATATCACAAATTTTGCAAGGCCAGTTAATATGTCATGTGCAATAATAGATAATCTAATTAATAAGCTAGAAAACCAGGTTATAATTTCTCATTTGGCCAGCAAAACAGCTTGAGAATCTGAAAAGTGAAAACAGAGATCAATTGAAACTTTATGAAGCAACAAAAATGAAAGAAACTGTTGTTTCCTCTTTCAGCCACTTAGAATTTATCATGAATCCAGACAATCTATCGCTCTCCTTTAATAATTGATGAAATAGGATGTCATATACAAAAATCCAAGTCAATTGACAAAATTAGATTCTAAATTTTAGCAAACCAGAATCCAGATTCACATCTCAGAAACAATCTAGCCAATGAAAGATATTGCTCGAGTTCCTTCAAACATGAGAGGGTCTGTCATTAGGCCCCATATATAAAGATTTTGATCGTGGGGCCTATAACAACGGAATCCCTGACCATCATACACCTAGAAATAGAAATAAAAAGAAAAGGAATTACAGCGAGAGATATCAAGAATATTGTCGATCACCAATGCAAAACTCCATGTCCCTGTTGATGACTTGTCTTTGACAAGAAGAGGCTTCTAAAATCAGCAACAAATAAGCGAATCCCTCAAGAAGTACCATCTAAATATGTTAGTACTCCTGCTTAAAGATATTCAGTAAAAGGCTCTTGGCAGTCTAAACCAAAGAAAATCGTGGCTTTTATAAACTCTAGTCCTCGTTCTTAAGTTGCATCACAATCATGGTTCTTGTAGCAACCCAGGTCCTGATGACATGCTGGTAATCTAAGAAACTCCTTGGGAGGATTGTCAAAGATTTTTCTGGTACTATAGGTATGCAGGACTACTCAGAACAGAAGCTTCGCTCTCTTAATGAGCCTCAATTTGTTGAAGGAGAACTATCTGTCTCTTATGGATTCAGATGATTCGCCAGATGCTATCACTTGACAATCAAATATCAGACCAGCCTATGGACAATAGCTCTAGTATTTGGAGATTGATGATCTTTGTAGAATCCTTGTGCTTGTTTTGAGAGTATTGCTCTGTAAATGGGAATCTAGAGCTCACATCATAACAATGGCTTTAATGATTTAATCTATTTTCTGTATTCCTCTTGTTTTGTGGCCATCTCAAAAGGATTTTGCCAAAATCTCAAAACAAAAATGGGGTCCTAGAACCTGGGTCGTTGCTCGCTCAATTAATGGCTCTGTGTTGATCAGGGATCATAGCTGGGGAAGCCTATGCAGTTTTCCATTATTATTATTTTCAGTTTCTTTTCTTGTTTTGCATTTGATCTAAAGCCCAAAGAAGGCAGAAAATAGCACGTTATCTTTGTCTGCTACATGGTGAAGAGACATGGTTGCTTTTGACTGCCACCGAATCATACTTGTGAGTCCCCCCGTGCATATCTAGCATTGGTTGTAGGGGTGTTTGCCTTAACTTTAGCAGAAAGTAAGCATGAGAAAAAGAAGAAATTTTGGCTTTACCGCCCATTTATAGGAGATTTGATTTTGGGCAACAGCATTGATTATTGACGTTGGGTACACTTCTGCGTGTAGTCACTAGCCGCTAACTTGAGTATGATCCAACCAGTTCATCTTGCTCCAACTTTGGACATCTCGTATTTGAAAAATCATAGCATACGGACGAATCTAACATCCTAACAAACTGTCATAGGGAATGAAGCCAACCAACGAGACACCATGGGAGCCTTCTATGTAGCACCCCATTCTTTACATGGTGGGTCCCACATTTGATTGATCAGGCCTGCTCATCTGATTTCCCAAGTGAAGATTCTAATTCTTTATGCTTCTTTTAAACATGCAAAGAAGCTTGATAGAATCCTTATTTTCTCCATTGCAACAATTCAACTCAACTCAAATGCCTTCAATCAACATGAAAAGAGAAAAAGAAATGACTTCAGAACTATATAAGGATCCTCTTCGCGGAAGTTGATGGAACAGGGATCTAGGCGGATTCAAACCACCATTATGTTGAGAATAATTTCCACGTATTTTGCCATATTTGAGTTAATGATCCAGTTATCGATATAAAATTCAGATTTCAATAACAACACCAAAGTGGGCAAAGCAAAACACAAAACAATCAAGTTTTTGTGCACCTGAACATTTATTTGAAGAGTATGATGGAGGTTCATTAATGTGTGAACAACCACCTATAATTTCCTACTGTTCACTGACTAATAATTCATGCCGACTAAGAGCCTAACTTAGGCACCGTCCACATTATGAACAGAAACAGTGGTGTATCTTAGGTACAATGTTCATTGATATATATGATCTAGGTGGTACAATTCTTTCCAAGGATTAAATTAAAATAAAAATAAAAATAAAAACTGTTTAATATGCTGAGATTTTATTTCTACAGTTGTTTGTTGAAAAATCATTACATCCCACTAACAAAATAGGATATCTTTGAGAAAAAACAATTGTGCACACATAATGTAATCCACAATTAGAACAGTCAGACTCTCACAGAAGTAGGCATGTACCAAACAACGTAAAAATCTTTCCTCCAAAATTCATACACCCAAAAGCAGCCTAAGATTACATGCTTTGCTGACAGTATTTCAGTAACATAAACAGGCAAGTAGTAGATAAGAGTTTAAATGGACCTGTGGGAGCACCCGCATAATGCCCCAATGTTTCTTCTTGAACAAGAGGCAATATACTCCGCAATCCAGGATGTCAGCAACAGCTATTTTGAAGTCTTAAATAAGAGATCATGGAGTCAGAATCCTTTTGACAAAAAACAAAAAGATTTCAAGAAAGGGCATAAAGATGTCAATGTTACTTTGGGATGCACGAACACATATCTAACCAAGTGCAACTGGGTTCAAAACAACAGAAATAAGCACTGACATCAATAGTCAAATTATACTCCAAAATCTACTTCATTAGGAAGTTGCCCTCATCTTATCAAACTAATTCACTAGGCATTTATGTTGGAAAATGTCACCATAGTTCTCTTTACTCACTCCTCCATATTGTCACTGAGAAAGTCATGTTGCTTCTCTCGTCTTTCCTTGTTTCTCAACCATCTTCATTGTCTTAGTTATTATGCTGACAAATAGTTTAACATTTCATAACTAAAATTCGCATACCCTCAAACAGAAACCAATATCTAAGCTAGGAACCACATTACTGCTTTCCTGCTGTTCCAATGGACACAAATGGAATTTGGCTCCCCTATATGAAGTGAATCCTAATACAATGGCTGCAAACAGAAAATCATTATCTCAAACTTACAACAAAAGAAAGGATAGAACACATTTTTAACAGAAACACACTGCGTATAGGAAACGAATATAAGCATTTCTGTGAAATTATCTGATTGTTCAGTATGGATCAGTAACCCGTGTACTTAGTGTTGTTTTTCTAATTATCAATCCCAATTTTCTTGAAAGATATTGACTAACAGAAAATGTCCATGAACATATTACACTTGGTTTAAGCAGAGCTCCAGGTTAGTTATGAGTCAGAAGCAGCTTGTGTTGAGAAGCTGAATTTCCACATGTAAGAAGTCAACTAATATGCTGATTGTCCAAAGACACATCTTCCCTTTTTTCTAGCTTCATCCCTGCAACACCCTGTATATATATTAAAATGTGACTGCAGTATGCGACACTAAGTGGTCAAAATCCTGAAACAGTTTGGTTCACCTTTGAAAACTTAATATATGTGGGACAATTGCATGGTATTTTGATCATCCATGGAGATACCTGCATGTGGTTATCAGCCACAATCTAAAAGTGAACCATTCAGATGATTTTGTCTGTCTCATTCATTGATTTTGAAGTTCTAGATGGACAGTAAAATGCAAATTGATCAAAAGTGTCTCTCATAATGAAGTTCCAGAAAAATAGTGACTTAGAATCTGATTCTTTTGACAACCTTCACAAAACTTATAATAATTGGGGTTGGGAACAAACTTTGAAGCCTTTACTTGTGAGTTATGATAGCTGTCTGAATTTGGCTTCAAAAAACCAAATCCATGCCCCTATATATACCGAGTAGAATCAAATAAGGCGTTCACATATGAAAGATAAATAAAAGATGTCAAGAGCACTTGCCCACATGAAAATCAGACTAAAACTTATCAATCAGATAATGAAACACTTAAAAAAAATACTAACTAGCATGTTTTGCAGGTCTTACCACTGATCTTCTTCTTGCTGCTTCTGATGATAGGTGCTGCATATGAAGCTACATCGGAACCTTTAAGAGTGAACCGTCCAACTTTGTTTCAGTTGTTAAAATTGTTCAAAAACTAGGTTAAGGCACACCTCACTGAACCACAAATAATGGCGAACTCGCGTTAATCATGAACAGGACTGTAATTATTGCAATTAATGCAACAAAAGAGGTTGAAGAGGAAAATATAATGCCATTTCTTCAACCACCCTCACATACAAAGTTAATCACATAAAGAAAGTGAAACAATTCACGAGACTGATAGAAGGAAAGACAATAACCCAAAACCAGGACAGTTTGAATTTTCTAAACATTTAGCTGGTTGTGATTAATGTCTAATTATAAGGCAGCGTGTCAGAAAATAAGCTTGTTTTACATGGGACTAAAAGAATAAGCTAGATTGGAGGTAAAAATGAAAAATATGGATAATATAAAGAAATTATTCAGAATGGACAAGAACAGGTTCCTTTCTCCCTGTTTTCAATTACTACAAATGACAGTCAAGACATTGTAGGATGGAAAAGTTGGGTGAGTAGGTTTAGTTCCCTGTGTCACAACCAAGAGTTTAGGTTCAAATCCACTTGCTATTCAGAGAAAAACAATTACTGGCAATGAAATACATTTTCACAAATGTGAGATACAAAGAAAACATGTTTTTTTTCTGATAAGATGCCACTATGAAAGAACACACGTATAACTAAATCACAAATAAGTTACTAGGATGAATGAATAAATACCCAATTTACTTGACCAGGTAACACCAACTTTCTTAGATATTAGATAGAAGAGAATCAGAGAATAAAGAAAAAGAGAACCTCCCATTAGATTATACTAAGCCTTGACCAGTCACTTCCAGTGCCAGATATGGTTCTCACAACCAATATTGCAAGAATGATAAGACAGTAATTTCTCATAAAGTAATGTGAAAAGGGCAGAGCCTAGTACACGAAGCTCCCGTGTATGCAGGCAGGGTCCAGGGAAGGTCCACCCATGAAGGCTCTATAGTACAAAGGCTTACCTTGGAATTTTGCAAGAGGCTATTTCCACCCTTCAAACCCATGACCTCCAGGTCACACGGTGACAACTCAACCGATGCGCCAAGGATCCCCTTCTAATGTGAATAGCCAGCTACTAAATCTCAAAACACTCATGACTCTTACTTTGGTCAGATATATTTTCCCAATCCCTCGAAACAGCCAACATGAAATCCTACACCTACCACAGAATTTAATGGATCAAGGATGAGATTTCAAATTCCACATGCATCCAGTATGATATCAAACTGCATACACGTACCTTTTGGGTTGCTGGGATATGAACATATCTATTGCCCAGTCCATTTTCTGATCCAAAAAGGATTTTAGTAAAGGGCAGCCCTGGTCCACGAAGCTCCCGCCTATGCGGGGTCCGGGGAAGGGGCGGGCCATAATGGCCTAAAGTAGGCAGCCTTACCTTGCATTTTTGCAAGAGGCTGATTCCACGCCTTGAACCCGTGACCTCAAGGTCACATGACGACAACTTTTACCGTTGCGCCAAGGCTCCCCTTCCAAAAAGGATTTTAGTAATAGGACAAATTCAAGTTTGGGATAACCATATTGAAACAAAGTTTCTCATTTGAGCCAGAGAGACAGAGAATGAAACTAAAAAGGATAGAACGGGAAAATTCCTGCTTTGACTGAAGAAAAAATGACAAGTAGAAAACTATATGTGAAAGTAAACCAGTAAGCTCATTAATAAAGGCCCAAAGATCCTGTCTTACCATGACAAATTAAATCATGAGATTTATCTTCAGAAGTGTAGTTTGAGTTTCCCTAACCCCATGCACATCACATCTTAATTACTATTCTAATAGTAATAAGAATACAAACTTAAACCACACTTATAAGAGCATATATTACCTTTGAGAAACTTTCCAAGAAAAGGAACACAACCAGCAACAAGAAAAGGGCAGCCCTGGTGCACGAAGCTCCCCCCTATGAGGGGTCTGGGGAAGGGGCGGATCACAAGGGCCTATAGTACACAGCCTTACCTTTTATTTTTACAAGAGGCTGTTTCCACGCCTTGAGCCCGTGACCTCAAGGTCACACAATGGCAACTTTTACCATTGTGCCAAGGCTTCCCCTTCTACAACCAGCAACAACAACACCATAATTTGAGGATAATGACAAAAATTCCAGAACTGAATGACTTTGAAAAACTATGAATTCTAGGAATGAAAGAGTATCTAAGGTTTTCTTGAATTCTTTGAAACCAAAACTTCAATAGTTTGCAAATTCGAAAACCAGAAGAAAACATAAGTAGAAAGGGCAAAAAGATGATATTATAACTCCAAGACAGTGTAAAACCAAGTAGAAAGGAAGGGATAATGCATAGATTGTCTAAGACCCTTTTCTATGACCTATTTTTTGGTGGAAAACAGATAACAGTCAGTTCTTGGTTGGAAGGTTTAGACTATCCTGTTGATAAGACCTCAAAACACCTCCTCTCCTTGTAATTGTTTAGTTGTTCCTGTTTCTTTTCTTTTTCAATTCTGGTTTTTTTTTTTTTTCCTAGTGAAGGGTGAATACTGCATGTTTCATGCTTGGATTGCTGAAGGATTAAAGATCTATTTTTCCTGTACAGAACATTAAAAGCCAGACCATGACTGTGAAAGACGCTAACAGAAATATACTGGAACACAGTAGTATGTGATGACATGTAGCAAAGTTTAAACTGAACTATGAGCTCAATTTTCAGTTTACAAAGAATGCATAACTGTGAGAGATATGACCCAAATGACCAATAGCCTACTCCTTTTCTCTTGTCAAAGAGAAGAAGTACGTTATTTCCTCATCAAACTGTAATTTGCATACGACAAAGAAAAATCCCTATAAACTGAGAAAGAATCTTGGTGTGTTAACCTTCCAAAATCTTGGAGTTCACTTATTTTTTCATTTCCAACCACTACAAAGAAGCTAATTTAATATAACTAACAAACTAATCATAAAACTACTATTAGAAAAACTTATATTGTATATACATGAAGAATCAAATCATAATGATTGGTCCAGAGAATTGAGACATCAGTTCCCAGAAATAAAGTAGTAGCCACTCTTAGTATGAAATAGAGAATGCTCCACAGTAAAAATGATGACTGCTAATATCTTTAGAATTGTGAAGAATCAGAATACTCAAGTCCAACAGGAACAAATATCATAAGAGGAAAGAGCCTTCCACCAAAACATATATTTCTGGTGCCTGCAACAGATTATTGCATCACAATAGCTTTTAGGACATAGAAGACAACATAAATGATAAGAAGGTGGCAAAAGAACCAGTTGTGGTTTTATGTAATTGACATCGAAATTTTAGCAAACTTGAACATCACAGAACCCAGACACACATCTCGTAACCAAATCCTGTCAAAATCAATGGACTGCAAGCGACCACTTCAAGTTTGAAAGTTCTGACCCTATTAGAAAGTTCACCTGTTAGCACAATTACTTGTGGTGGTAGATCAGATACAAAGATCTTTTAAGTTCTTCAAGGAATAAATTGACTCAACTATAAGTAACACTCCTTGCACGAGCACCCTTGGTCCTTTTAATACTTCCATCTTAAACCCTGCAAGTTCTCAGCAGTTTTCTAATGTATATTACAATTACAATCTACATTCGTGAATTGAGTTTTCTGGTAATTAGTTTTGACAAACTAGTTTCTCCTAGAATCCTAATAAGAAAAAAGGACATGTGTATCCACAAGATTTAGATGCATAATAGCAAAAATCCTGAAAAAAGAAAAAGGGGCCTGTAGATCGGTCTGAAAGGTATGAAGCCCAAGATGGGTGAGGAACTCGAGTTGGACGACAGGCTGTGGGTCACTCTGATAGTTAGTCCCGCATCACTTGGGAAAAGGAAATTGGGCTTGTTATAAGACCTGAGTATTCCTCTCAATAGATATGCATTTTTCCTATGACAAAGAGCAAGATTGTGACACTCCAGCCAAAGCGGACAATGTATGTACTGTTGAGACCCAGCTAGTTTCCCTCGTGGTGCTAAGGCTAGGTGCATGTAGTCTGCCGCTAAGCTAAGTCACTTGAGGATGTGTGTTCCGTAAGGGAGGATGAGGGGTATGTGGAAGAGCAGCGAACAATATGTGTGTGTGTGTGTGTGTGTGTTCTATTGCGACCTAGGGTGTTACAGTGTCCTCAACAAGTCTAGTCAGAGATCTTCTAAATTGGAATACGTCTATTCCTTAAAAGAATGCAAAGTATTCAATCAAAGCTGAATTAGAAACCAAATTTAGCCAAATGCACTAGTTCATCCTTTATAAGATGAAAGTAATACATCAGTCCTTCAAATTCATCTATTGTCATTGAATTACAAAGGCATTGTGTTACATCACCAATATATCATACCTATTCTAGAAGGAGGCAGTTACAGTCTGTCGGTAGAGGATTGAAGGGAATCAAGTTGTTATAGGGATAAGCAGTTGGAAAAACGGTTAAGAAAAGGGGGGTGAAAAGAGGAAGGGGGGGTGGGGAAGAAAAACATGAGGGAAGAGGAGGGCTCCAGGGATTGGAGAGTGGGGAGGACTGGGAAGGACCTATGTTCTTGGCCCTTCTGTTTTTTTTTTTTTTTTCCTTCTAAGTCTTCTTTGTAATTGTAATTGGTTGCCAATTGGCATACTGCATTTTGGAATCCAACATTTGAATAAACTCTAGTTTGGAGTTCTCGTCTTTACTGGTGTTTTAGCAGTAGCTCCATCACATTGCTTCCACTCTCATCTAGTAAGGGAGGGCCTAAGTTTCAGGAGGAGTTTGTGGTAGGGTACGAGAAATTCATCATTGACTGCTCAATGCATGTCTCTGTGTTGATCAGTGTTAATAGCTGGTGAAGCCCATCCATTTTTCCTTTTCTTTTTCTGAAATTGATCTTAGCCATGTATTATAAAGCCAAATCACATCCCAAAAAAATAAACTGAACCCTAAGAAAGGCAGAAAATAGCATGTTATCTTTGTCTGTCACATACTGAAGAGACCAAATTGCATACACGATTGCTTTTCCAATGCCACAGAATCATATTGCCGAGTCCCCTGCATAGCTGCCATTGGTTGGAGGGTACTTGCCAAATTAGAACTCACGTGACAGCCGATGGATCCCAAAAATTTAACAGAAACTAAGCACAAGGAACCAACAAAGATATCCGTAAAACTGAAGAAACACACAAAATTATCGGGCATTCGGAAAGAAAAGACACAGAGCATGTATGATAAATACAGAGGAGGCAGCAACACAGAGGTTTTCCTTGGAACAACGAAGAGACATCGACCTATATCCCTTCGGATGGCGCATATTTATTGCCCGAACTGCTCCTGTCTTCGCCCTGCACGACTCCCTATTACCAGGCGATGAAGGTGTACGGGTCTGATCAACCAGACTGGGGACTTTATCCCATACATAAGTGGGCGCACACAACCGTTACTGGCGCACTAAACAAGATCATGAACGGCTCACATCATCCAAAGATAGAACCCACTCAGATTGAGCCTGAAAAGAGTCTCAAATGAGTCCTGCTGGAAGGACTTGTCACAAGATAAAATACTACCTGACTGTGAACTAGCAAACCTTTTGAAAGATCCCATTTATGGTCTATCATTTACCATCTTGTTTACATTTTAGATTGGACCAAAATTTCTGTCATTGGATAATATAACATATGCTTCCATGACTTTTTCTTGCAAAGCTTGTGAGGTTTTTTCATGTTAGCATGACAAATGCTCGAGAGGAAAATACAACCGGACAAAAAAGGGACTAGCATTGTTCCAAATTTATCGATTATCCAATACTCTGTTGGTTGAAAGCATTGATCCACATTTGCTCCCCAGTAAGACCCTCCTTGGATCTTTGGTCCGCAAGAGAGTTAGCATTCTTGGCATGTGCACAATCTTGTGTTCTCTTCCCTTAAGCATCGTCTTGATTTAATCAGTTGGGGAATGGTGGGATAATGAGCGCACCAAAGTTGTTTGCTATGGTGCGTCTGACTTTTGCATGATGGGCCTTGATCAGACCCGACCATCTGATTTCTAGGCATCTGGTTCAGTACTCAGCTCTAAAAAGGGCAAGGATTGCATGAGCGTAGAATTTAAACAAGTGTTCTTTGGATCATAGAACATGAACGGTGGGAAACCTTTTTTAAAGAACAGCCTATATTCAACAATTAAGAAGCACTGTTTTTAGAAGTTATATTTATTCAGCAATCTTGATATTTGATATACGTGCAATCTAGAGGCATAGAAATCAGATAAGCAGGTCTGATCAACATATTTGATATACATATGTTGAACGTAATTTTATTTCCCTGCCATGCTGCTAAATTTTTCTCGTTATTGTTCACTAAGAAATGCTATCTTGATTGAGTTCCAAGATTAACTTTGAATTACCGCCTCACCTTTGAATGGTTTGACTTGTCCGTCGTGTTGGGCCTCTTAGATAGACTAAATATCAAAAATTATGTCCTTTGAATGATTCTAGCCATGCTTTATCTGAGTTTAAACCACAATCATTAGACTTTCAAGAGAAAATACCAGTGCATCAAATGAACATAATTTTTTTACCAATAGCCAAAAATAGAAGACGCTTAATAAGAGAATTAGGTCAGGTCATTCAGAATTGCCGGCTTTGGAGTCAATCTCAAGACTCGGTTTTGCTAGCATTTCTCCTGCACTTTTACAACAATGAGGCTATTAATCGTGATTTTTAAAAATCTAGAAAACAGAGACTAGATCATCCACCAGATGAAATTTTCCAAACAAAATTGCCATTGGTCCCACCATCCAAAGGATGGGGCCGCTTGGAGTTATAGCTTGCCGAATGAGATGAGGGGTAGCAAGCAAGTAAAAAGAGGCGTGCAGGAGTGAACAAGACAAAATAAAATGCCACTTGGTGTCTTTGAAACGTGTACCTTATAATATCTATAAATATTAATATATAATACTCATATGAAATATCAGAAATACAACAATTCAATCTACATTTCAGTTTCTTAACAATACTTAAACACTAAAACCACCATCTTGTACATAATTTTGAACATCCAAAGCCAAAGGAAATAAAGGTTTCGGAGGAAGTTGGAAGCATGGCTGTGGAGAAACCCTCAAGCAAAGCAACACTAAGTTTTTCCCTAGAACAACAGAGAGAAATCAACCTATATCCCTCCGTAAGGCACATATTTGCTGGCCGAACTTCGTCTTTCACCCCCCTTCACGACTATCTATTACATGGCAATGAAGGTGTACGGGTCTGATCAACCAAATTGGGGGCCATCATCCCATACATAAGTTGGTGCACACTACAGTCACTCATGAATGGCTCAGATGATCTAAAGATGGGTGCCTAGCTAGATTGAGTCTGAAGAGTGTCTCGAAATGAGTTAAAGAGGACGACCATTAATAAGTCAAGTGTCACAAAATCCTAATCCGTCGATCATGGATGTTCCTGTTGATAACGAGCAGACAAAGTTCATGTTGTACGCCGTCAGATCAAGCCGACGGTCACTGATAATAAAACCAAAGCTCTGCTTCTTCTGTCACATTCAAGCCATCCAGCCTCAACAATATGACCAATTCGCGTCTTTCATCGACACCGATTGGGGGCGTCCAGGATCATCCATGCAAGCAACTGACTAGGCTCCTTATGGTGAATTAGATTACTTCTGTCAGTTTTCTCAAATTCTTCTTTTTCTGTTTAATCTTCTCCTAAAATACATATTAGCGAAATTGTATCTTCACTCCCTTGTTTCGATAATGACAATCTTAATCCTCTTTTAATCAGAGTTTGATGGCCTTTTGAGAATTAAAATCACACTTATACATACTCTTAAGAATTTTGGTTGGGGGTGGTTGGGCCCCATCAAGTACAAAATTTACATTAAAAAGTGCAATTGGGCTTCAACTTTTTGGTCATCTACATCGTTCACTGTTTTACATTTTGCCTCCACTAAGCCCTCCCCACAAATTTTCTCCACAGACGATCATACTGTTCTAGTTGGGGGAAGAGACGGTGCAGATCACCACAATACTTTGGGAGTTTCGGTCGGCCGACTATCCTCTTGTTTTAAAATTGGAAAATTCCTAAAGTAGCGTTGAATGGCTTAAAATCCAAAAATAGCCAGCGCAACAGACTCCAACTAAAAGAGAATTGTAGGCTACTCGACCGACGTGATCAGAGTATATTGCATGCCTCCAGTAGTAACGTCGACGAAATATAATTCGAGTTTCAGGTTCCTGAGGTGGCCGAAGTAGCAGATTGGAACCGGACGGTCCACGCTGTACATGATAATACCATTCCTGTTCCTCTTCCGCAGCAGACCAGAAGTAATGACTAAGAGATGTGATTTGAGTTTCGGGTTTCCGAGGTGGAGAAAGCGGCAGATTTGAGCCGGACGGCCCAGGCGGATCTTCAGGGAAGACGACGTTCTCGCCCTCTTCGACAGAAGAATCATTAGTGGATTGAAATTGTGTACTTGTAACTTCCTTGAGTAAAGAGGAGAGGGGGATGACACACGGTGCATACAGCAGTATCGCCGTCCATGGCCGTAAATTTAGATGCAAAGAAGCCACAATGGAGAGGATCGAAGCAAGGTTCAGGGACGTGGATAAAAGGCCTATGTGGGTGGCTATGCGCAGGCTCTTGACACAGAAACGAAAATATGAGAAAGAGGCAATGGAGATTAAGAAGGAGATGAGGATAGAGTAAATGGCAAGATGCATTAGTAGACGATGAAGAAGGCTAGAAGGTTTGCCGGCTAGTTGAAGCTGAAGTAAGCCCGCTGCAGAGGTTATAGAGAAGCCAAAAATGGCCTTATTTATATCTACCCAATCCATTTTCTCTCCTCGTCTTTTTGAGAGGAGAGGAGGGTTCGGTGGGATGGTACCAGCAGTTTTTTTCCGGAATTCTCTGATCTTCTTTCCTTTTGGGTGGTGGTGGTTGGTGTTCTGTAAGGCGGCGTTAGAAAGGCCGAGGGGCTTATGAAGGCTGGGTTTAGAAAACGCGTTCCGTGTGGGCTCCACATGCGACATTTGTATTTGTGTGGCAATTATAAAAGATCCGTCAAAACTTCCTGATATTAACAGTAAAAGCATGCCAGTTTATCCTTTCCATCATTGTCATGGGACGTCTCCTTGCTACCGAGTGGCGCTTCGTCTTATCCAAGCCAGCCGAGCCTTCTCATTGCCTTCATGCTGGACTACGTGGAGCAAGAGTAAAAGTTATGGTCACGTAACCTTGAGATAATTTAAGTAGTGAAATTAGTTCATTGCAAAATACAAGGTAAGATTGTCTTAGGTCTTTATGGTTCGCTCACTCCCCAAAGCCTGTATAGGCAGGAGCTTAGTATTAAAGAAATATAGGATTAAAGAAGGGCATAATTTTCTAATTAAAGAAATAAGAGATGAATTATCTAATGGTTTGGCACTTAGCCTAGTTTAGATCTATAAAGAAGGCAAGTTAGAGGCAAATAAAATAAACTTAGACTAAGATATATCCAAATGCCCACTTGGTTTTATCATTCCTCAAAATTTTATCAAAGAACATATGCAATCTTATTTTATTATAGTTATCCAAACTAGATATAATAACATCCTAGCCCTTTTTATCACGGCAGACCCCGAATTTGGTTGATCAAAGCCATTTATCTAATATTTCTACCCTATATATATCTTGGTTTGCCTTGTAAATTGTTATTATTGAAGTGAGGTCCCAAATTTTTATTGCCTATTGAAGCATCTACAGGTGAAAATGTGCAAACTCATTTTGATTCTTGACCTAGACAAAGAGTTGCATGGCCTATCTTTTATGCTTAAACTAAACAAAGTACATAAAAGACAATAAATGTCTAGTGCAGTTGGTCGCATACAACTTTGGCAAATTCTGTGGAATACCATTCCAAGGTTGCAAGTTTGAGTTGCCTTTTACTTGTTAAAGAAAAAAGATGAATCTTAGCTTTACTAACAAAGTTCAAATTCGGAAAAGGAGGCAAGGAAAAAAAGTAGTAGAATTTAAAAAAAATCAAAATATATGAAAAGGGACGGCAAATTTTTGGAATAAATATAAGAGTGTTTATAAAGATATATAAAGGAAATTTTAGAAAAAAAAGTCAAGAAATTTTTATTATAAAAAATAAATGCACAATATGTAACACCTTGCATTTTTAATACAATTTTTGGCATTTATTTGTAAAAGATGTCATGCTAAAATTTTAGAAGTCCAAAACAGCGAAAAATATTTCCTTTGAAATTCATTTTTCAAAATCCCAGATGTTACTTGCATGCCAAAAATCTACATAGATAGATATTTTATCTAGAAAATAAATATACAATTTATGAAAACAGGACTCATACAATGGCTCACTTATACAGCCCCTGTAACTATTACATTAAATGTCCAAAATTCACAAACCAAATGCTAACTACACAATACAAAAACTTTAAGAAAATGTATACATACGTACAAAAGTATGGTTGCTGGATTTCCTGTGTTGTGTCTATCTTCTCTTGTCTATCTATATCTGAGATATTGTAAACATAAAAACATTTACAATATCTCAATAAGCTATAAAGCATATGAAATCTATAATATAAATTAATAATTTTACAATAATTAGAATATTTATTTTTACATAATTCATTTTTAAATGACATAAAGAACATGATTTATAATTCAATAACTTATTGATAATTCAAATATCCATATTTATCATTCCTCAATTAAGATAAATAATCCAATTCCATGAACCATACTCATGATAAATCTATCCTTTAAATTTACCCATATGAAAACTTTCATAAAAGTAGCTGCTCATTCGTTCATATACATATAAATATACGATACATATTAAAATTGTTAAAAGTCACACAAACTTATGCATGTTATCAATAATAATTTCATAATATCAATTCCTAGACTACTCTGGGTCGCGTATCCATACTCCTCAATACGAAATCCATAATCCTCTAACCTTTGCTGATATATCAACATATAATATCCATAACCCTCACTGTACGGGGTCCTTAACCATCTAGCCTTTGCTAGTAAAACAATAATAATAATATTACATTTTGGTAATAAGCTCATACTAGGCATATCATCATGCCACATCACATGAGGCATCTCATCATGTGATCACATCATCACTATAGTGTACAAAATACAATGACTACTATGCTACAGTCTAAATCCATACTGGCGCCTAGATGACTGCATATATATTCCATGATGCCCCAGTGAAAAATCATTTGTGTGATGTCTTTATGAGGAGACAAACCGTCACAGTGGTGGCCTTCCTATAATTGCCCACCTAACTTTTTGCCTCGTGATAGGCATGGTATCCATAAAACATAAATTTTGGAGGATGGCTGGCCAATCCTTGTCCCCTCATAGCATAGCATCCTTGGGCCTATGCCTATCGAAAACAAAATTCTCGGGTCTCCATACCCGAATGTAAAATAAGAATAATAATAGCAGGCTATTTGCCTAGTTAAATATATAATAATTTGCATAACAATACCAAGATCCTCACTTAATGGGTGATCACCCACCAAGGATGTAAAGATATCAATAAAAATTCACAAATAAACATATAGTGAGATTGATACCCATATACTATAGTTGCATTTTCATGGCAATACAGATAATGAGATAATTCTAGATCAAGGTATTCAAACAAGGTTCACACAACTATAAGCATGAAATTAACACATCATTCTAAGTAACTATAATATCCTCAAATTTTAAATAATAAATTAGTAATAAATAAAATAAAATAAAAATTTTATGTATGGAAATTGGTCCTAAAAACTTAAAAACAAAAAATTACACGTCAATAGGAATTGAACGGTATAAAGAACATCGAAAACGGAGTTTAGATGAGTGAGTTATGACCATTTTTAGTGTAAGGGTAAATTGGTAAATTGCCAGGGACGTTAATTAAAGGGATTTGTTTTGATAACGGCACCCCTTTCTACTTCCATTAGAGTTCTAATGGAGGAAGACACTGATCTACCTTCTATTCGAAAAAATTGGGACTTAGACTATAAAATACAAGTTTTTCCTTCCATTCTCATGCCAAACAACCAGAGGAAAACCTTCGTTTTTCCCTATGCATGCCGCGAAAACGAGTTGAAGTTTGCATGCACTAGAGGGCTCTGATCTCCCATCTTCGGCTCTAATCAAGTAAGTTACATACTTTAACTTGTTATTTATCTTGTTTTCCAACTTTTTCCTCACAGATTTGGGCTAGATCGGATCAAAATGGCCATTGGATGGCCTATGGATTCAAAACCGTGGAGCATGGTTAGACCCATGTTAAAGACACCTCAAATGAGAAATCTAAGCCGTTCATTGTGATCTTTGGACCCAAAAACCCTAGGAACGGCGAAAACAGATAAAAATTTGGAGCCTCTAGGGCTCTGATCAGGCCAAAACAAGGTGGATGGCTTGGGCTCATCGTCCCCAATGGACAATGGGCCCAAGACACCCACCGGGACGTACAGACACGGACACGCGCATGCGGGAGCTCTATGGCACGCATGCATAGAGCACGTGCGCGTGGGACACTCTTGTGCGTTGTCCCAAACGTCCGGAACGCACTATGTGTCCTGGGCGCACAGTGCATTAGTGTAAGCCAGTGCAAACCGCACCGCCTGTGTAAGTCGATGCACACGTACCTACCCCTATAAGTTAATATATTAATTTATGAAGTCTTTTCACAAAAAACTTGATTTTGGGAGCTACAAAGGTCCAAATCATGAGCAAAAACATTCGTTGGGACCGTATTGATGACACAAACCTAGATTTAGCTTAAAAACCTACATTTGACTACTTTTAGATTAGTTAAATTATAAAATATTAATTAATAACTTAGAACCGACTAATCAAAGGGTGATCAGGCCTCAAGACTTGAACAATGAGATAAAGTATGATAATAAATAAGGGTTCTAAGGAGCATATTAGCGTGACTACTCTAGAAATTGATGTAGACCATTGGTCTAGACCAGATCTTAGGAAATTATTGATCTAAGGATGATCTGACCGTTAGATTAAGGTATAAACGTTAGATGCACACAAGAACGAATAGATGAACATGAGATTGGACTAAATTAAGAACCAAATCATAATTAGAGATCTTAGAGGATGATTCAACGGTTGGATCACTATAGATTCGCTTATGATGAAATAAATAACATGAAATAGTATTGTGGTACTAACAGGTACATTTGAACGTACACGATAAGGGGATTATATGCTTGAGTTGGATGATCTCACATTGAGGTAGGTGACGACATTTAATGTTTCGTTTTGATTTTAAAACCTTGTATTATCATGGCATCATGATTGATTGTGATTAAATTGCACTTATTATTAATCGATGAGTTTGTGAGATTTAGAGTTTTATGTTATGATCGCTATTTGATTTCAATCATGTATTGAATGGATTCTGACCGATGGTTTCATGAGATTGAGATTATCTACTTATGTACAATTAGAAAAAATTATCTTTCCTTATTGCATCACTGAAATTGATGAGTTTTCATGAGAAAGGAAAGTGGAGGCTTGGTGGCTAGTCTTTTTAGAGGCTAACCCTGAGATGAGGGGCGTGCCTTGGGGATTGCGAGCGACGAGTGCTCCTAGTTTTCAACATACGTGATTTTCATGTTTTGAGTTTTATGATAGGTGCTCTTACCCGGTAGATGTTATGCTAGGAGGGAGAGGGCCGGCCACCCACCCTCCGAGATTTGGGATGTGATATGATTGTGATATGATAGACACCTACCCGTAGATAGCTTTCTGTAGGGGTTAGTATCCATGGGAACGGATGCTAAGTCTCCTGTTATGGTGTCGACGGGGAGTGGTGGTGGTTGAGACCCTGAAGGGTTGCCATTGCGGCATAACGATTCATACTCTTATTCTGTGTGCTTGCATGATGAGCATGGAGATGTGATGGTATGCCTGGGTGTGACGACACTCAAAGGTTTGATATGAGTACTCATGATCTGTGATGCGAGTGTATGGGACACTCGTGGGACTCATGTACCTTAGGGTGCCCTGTTATTATTGAATGCTCATTTACATGAGATTATATAATGTTTTAAATCCGTGAGATGCATGTTTTATCGTATATGATATTTTGAGATTTTATTAGCATTGCTTAAAATAATTATATTCTTGTAGAAAATTGTTTTACTCATTGTATCAATATGATTATTCGATTTTATTCCATTGATATACATTAAATGTCTATGTTCCTACCAAGCATTGCTTGCTGAGACATTGTGTTATTGTTGCAATGCCTCAGATATTAAAGAAAGACAGGACATATGAGGAGTTAGAATAATAGTAATCGAGAAGTCTCATTTAGAGGTATGTTCTAATTTCACATGGACTGTATATGTATATATATATGCTATTGGACTTGATTATACTGTTATGAGAATGTGGCTAATGACTGGATGAGTCTTGAAATAGTAAATCTATTTTAAACATGTTTACTTGGAAATAAATAAATAAATAATATTGTTTTGCGTTAATGGTTGACCTCGGGATTTTTCTAATAATGAAATTCAATTGAAATTGTTTTTCGCCGTTTTGGTTTTTATAAAATTGGGGCCCCACCTTTCAAAAAGTTATATATATAAAAAAAAAAAAGTATTGAAAAACCAAGGTCGTCACAGTAACTCATTTTACCTACTAAACATATGAAGCATGACAATGTTCCATTTATTTTGCATAAGAAATAATTTAGATTTTATCAGGATCATAGTATTAAGTACATTTTAACAATTTGGAACATGCATTCTTAAATTCCACCTACCTCGTGATGAGTATTCAATCCGTTCAAGATCATAATCCTTATTATCATTGTAATAGAGCACATCTGTCAAATTTCATACACAATAAATGGTTATTTCTTATCTTTTAGTAATGCCTTTGTGTTATTATATTATTGATCATTATAACCTTTGACGATCTTGCATTTGATCCTTTCTAATCAGGATTATAATCCTTTATGGTTTATCTGATTATTTGATTTTGACCATTGATCGTTAATTTAAAATCTCATTTGATTTACATATGTTATATTTGATTAATCAATCCTCTATATACTCTTAATTTAAAATTTTGACGATTTGATTAGTTTACATCTAGTCAGATTTAGGGTTTCTAATCATTGTCTATGTCCATTCTAATCTATCTTAGGTTTTAAGGTAGATCTAACCATTTAATTATTCAATTTATAACTTAATTAGGCATAATCAAACTAAATTTTAGTTCCTCACATGATTTGATTACTTATTTATAGTTTGTGTAGCAATCTTACGGTTAGATCTAATTTTTATTTGTCAAATCTACAATCCCATGCTTAACCTATGCCTCAGATCATTGATATCCACCTATTAACATGATCGGATCATTTAACATGATTTAATATTTTACTAGATTCTCTAATTAACCATTTCATAGGATCTAATCGCCTTTGATCTGATCCATCCATTCAAAATTTGTGGTTTCTAAGGTTTGATCAATCAAAATTGGTCTCTAATAATAAATTTTATTATATAATTACGTCAGCATCATTAAGAAGAATTCAACGAACCTTTCCAATTGTAAATCGGACTTGTATAGCTCCCGAAATTAGAAATTTTGTGTTTCGAGTCTGTTTAACGGTTTAGATTCAAATTCTAGATCCAAGAAGCAAAAAAATTAGGTCACTGATGTAACTAGCCGTTGTTGGATAAGGTAACCATTGCAGGTGATGATTTTGAAGTCAGATTAACTCTTAATTAAAAGGGTTCATAGATCAGGCTCTTAACTTCACTCCTATCATGAAAGAAAGGGGGAGGAGATGGGTTACCAGATAGGGGCAACCCCTACCAAGGTTTTCGGCGCAGATGCGGAGAATGAAGATGGGGTGTCGTTTTCAAAAGGACTCTCGGTGTTTTATGATCTTTCTATTATTATTATTTTTACTAAAATACCCTATATTTCAAAGTGCCATAACTTTCTCGTCCATACTTCATTTTAAACATTCTTTCGGTTGTTGAATTTTATTTTCTGAGTAAAATATAATTATTCATGTTTCAGTTTCTAATTCTAGTTCTATAAAAAGTTATCTTCCTTAAAATCTCATATTATAGTCTTATAATAGTAAAATTATGGAGTTGTTACACAATCTACTCAACAACTTCTTGATCAAAATGAGATGTTATTATAGACAAAATTAAACATAACATCCAAACTCTCTCACAAAATGACAAACTATGAAATTGAAAAAAAGAAGAGGGAATAGTCATAGTAAAAAAAGTTAATTTTTTAAACTATAAAAAGAGCAAATGGACAGCCAAATGACTTGAATTGCAAAGATAAAATATTTAAAGTATAGGATCAAGTATGAAAATAAAAAGTTAAATATAAAAATTTATTAAAAAAACCACAAGAGCAGTTGTAAAAAGGAAAAAAAAAACACTTAAATAAAAAGTTCAAAAATGTAAATGAAAAAGAATAAGTTATAAAAATTGGCATTTCGTAGAAAATTGAATTTTGAATGGAAAAATTAAAAAAGATGGGTCTTTTTAAAGTTTGAAACAGTTTTACGACAAAAATGTACGTATTTAAAAAAAATAAAATAGAGTGACACATTAGGGATTCCTGCTGATCTTGAAAGGTGTGATCGAAAGAAAGCTATAGCATTCCTTGCGGAGGCCGCACAAGAAAGAGGAGTTGTTGGCAACATCACATGTGTCTCGCTCTGCAGCATCCGTCCCCACCTTTGCTAAGTAGACTCCGTATTTGACAATTTGACATCCCCAAATTACGCGCAACTGTTTTTTCTGGGAAAAGGCATTCGCCCGAAATCTCATTCGTGGAATTTACACGGGAAAGAACTCGGACATTTACTCGCCATTAATCCGAGGATGATCTGAGCCGTTTATCCAGGCTCCACTAAATAAGAATCACCGATCAGCATTTCAGATCGTTTTGATGGTTCATATTTTGCAGTTTATCCGAATGATTTCCTAAGTATGTGACATGAATCATCAGATAGGTTGGTCTCATCGATTAAAACTATTAATTCACACAATTAGTGATCAGAGAAGGTCGGAAAGTCAGTATCACGAAGCTACAAAATACCGGATTATGTCTAAGAAGACAACTCCGATGGATAGATCCCATGCAAGTTTTGACCCTTCATTTTTGTCATACTGATTAAACGGTTGTGATTATCTATCTACCGTTGATTCGTGGCAAATTCATGATAAAAGGTGGGTCCTGATTGATGCCTTACTAGTGGAATTCATCTCCAAAGGGTAATGACTTTTGAAAAGAAAAACGTATCCGAATGCTTTTCAGTGGGCCCGCCAAAAGCAGACAAAAGAAACCAAAACACAGACTGTAAGAAGCTCAGGCCTGTACGAGTCGAGCATTAGGTATGGCTGCCTGCGAGAGCTTTGACTAATTAGTTCGGTACTCTTTTTCGTGTAAGACAATCTTCTTTCTTGGACCCATCTGCATGGTTGGTAAAGAAGATTTTCCTTCCTCTCTTTTATCAGTCGCTTCTGCGTGTAACCTTTCCTTCCTCTTTTATCTGTCGCTTCTGCGAGGTTGGTAAAGTACCCTTTCTTTCTCTCTTTTATCAGTCGCTTCTGCGTGATTTAGCTAAGAGCAATTATTTGAAGTGACAGGTTGAATAAAGCAATGGGATAAGATAGCCCTTCATGGACGAAAGGCGGACTACGAAGCTTTATAGTAGTCCGCTTTACCTTTTCATTATCCAAGAAATTATTTTTATGCTGTCACATGACAATAACTTTTATCATTGCTCAACGCTCTCCCCCCAAACCAAAATACAAAGCTAACATAAGCAGCAACAGTACAGCTGATGTCCCTGATGATCCTAGCCCTTCGTTTCATAGGTCTGCCAAATCTCAACCCTCCACTTTTTAAAGACTTTTTACCATCAGCTCAATCATCCGGAGTGGCCATGAACAGTGTGCATCAAGAGTTTATGGACAGCGAGCATATCTGAACTGCCGTATCATCGGTGCTTGAAGAGGCAACCCTGACTTGGAGTGAACTTGTTCAACGATCAAGATCATTTATTTGCAATCTTATGATTGAGATCTGTCTGGTGTTGGTGCTGGACGATTCTGAGCCTTTAATTTATAGAGGCTCTGGTGACTGGGACCAGTATTTCTTTATTATCCATTTAAAGGATGCCAATGGATTTTGGTTCCCATTAAATAGGTAGGCCTCGGCTCTCTTTCTGCCAACCTAGATGATGAGCGGTCTGGACAACTAGAATCGTGCAAATCTTTGGATGATCTGAAACGTTCACTGATTTGCCCTGCTCTCTGTATCTCGTAAACAAAAAATAGCATCGAGCTGCTGTTTTATATGCAGAGTTTCTAGGCGTCCCTTTCCCATGATTAAGACTTTTAGATGCTAGCTAGACTCATCCGATTCGTGCGATTTTCAAACTACTAGCCATCTGAAGCCAAAGCCATTGGACAATCTGGTGGGATCATCAAAATATCGACTCTCTAAACAAAATCCAGCACTAATGACATCTTACACCACCTCCGTGCTCTATCATACCATTCTTCATTAACGAAAACAGTTAAGTAGGGTCATAGAAGTAGACCAATTCAACGGTTCAGATCACCTATTGCGAGAACCAAATCAACAGTAGAGATGATGAGTGGTCTAGATCACTCAAATCTGAACACACATGCACTTGTAACATATGCAAATCGTTTGGATGATCCGAACTATTCATCTCTTTTGGACACGCATAAAAACACAAAATGATCCATGCTCAATTATCTTTCCAGGGTGAGTTGGAGCACAATGGAGATCCCATTTACACGGAGATAATTTGCTAGTGTCTTAAAGTAATCAAAACACATAAAGGACAACAAATATCTAGTGTTGTTGGTCGAAAACGAGAATCTTAGCTTAACTCACAAAGGTCGAATAAAAAGAAGGTAGGCAAGGAAAAAAGTTGTCGAGTTGCAGAATGTATGAAATAGGAACGGCAGAAAATTTAGAAAGAAGACGAGTGTTTAAAAGGATTTATAAAGAAAAAAGTTAGAAAACTCAAAAATAAACATAGAAAAGTAAAGAATTATTTCTAATTATAGAAAAATAAATACACAATCAACTTAACAACTTATTGATCATAAAATCATAATGAGATACTATTATAGACAAAATTAAACATAACATCCGAAATCTCTCACAAAATCACAAACTACGTAGTTTTAAAAAGCACAAAAAAAAAAAAAAACTTTAAATGATAAAAAGAGTAGCTAGCAAGCCCAATGACTTGAATTACAAGGACAACATGTTTGAAGCTTAGCATTAAGTCAAAAAAATAAAAGTTAAACATGAAAAGGGTAGCCTAGTATATAAAGCTCCAGCATATGTGGGGTCCAAGGAAGGGGCACACCACAATGGGTTAATAATATTGAGCCTTATCCTTCATTTCAAGGGGCTATTTCTAAACCTCAAACCCGTGACCTCATGGTCACACAATGACAACTTTGTCGTTGTGCAAAGAACCCACTTCTAAAAAGTTAAGAGATTTTTGAAAAAATGCTATTACATTTTGGCATTTTTGTAAAAAAGCCAATCCTTTTTTTAGTTTTGAAAATTTGTCACTAATTTTTTGTTAGCTTTGTAAAATTGTCATTCTGTTAGTTTTTCATCTTCCTTCTCTATTAGTTTTTTCAAATTTTCAATATTACCCTTCTAGCAAACGGACAACAATGAACATTAACACTTTGCATGTGATTTTTCGATTAGTTAATCAACAACAATCTATAAAATTCACTATGTTAGACAGAAGATGTTAACTAAAAGAAGACCTAGGTCTTAGATTTTCCATTTTCATTCAAAAAGACATCGAACAAAGATCTTAAAGTTGCTACTCGTTACTATTCACATGAACAGTAACATTATTTTGCTTATGTTTTAAACTTGAATTTTTATTTAATTTATTATTATTTTAACTGACCAAAGCATTGATTATGTTCTAATTTGTGTTAGAATGAGTTTTGTATAACTTTTTAGGGAGAAATTGAAGTTTAAATGGTTGAATTTCATTGAAGAAGTGTTACAAGCGGAGTTGTGCATGTTGGTAAACATGGTATATTTTCAATTAAACATCTCACTATTGATTGGTATTTGCTGAAATCTAACTATACCATTGGATTCCTTATTATCGAATTATATTAGATACCAAGTTTCATTAAAACTTTTTATCGAAAAGTCATGAAATGTGACACACCGGGTTTTCTTCACAATATAATAATAATTTACAAAAAAAATAATCGGGATCCCTGTTAAAAAAAAAACTTTGATTTTTAAAATGACCAAAACATAACTTAAGCGAAAGCGTTTCTTCCAAAATCCGAGTCATACAACCACAAAACTACGGATTTAACAATGAAATGAAATATCATTTCTACCAAAAATTCGATAGAGTTTCCTCTGTAATTTGGCCCTTGCACATGACCAGTGCAATACAAAATCACCTGATAAACAATGTATAATATATATCATAGGGGAGACTCGGTCTCCACACCCATCCACAACCAAATATTGTTTTCAACAAAATACACTCCAACCATGGATAAGAAAATATAGCCACTACCAAATACTCAGGGTCCCTCCATACAGCCATCACATCCAACATAAATTCACATTCTGACATCCAGGTCACATTACATTTTTAATTAAAGTACAGTCCATACTCAAAACCCAAAGTGAGGTCTTGAGCAAACCTGATCATCTTTGAACATCGTCCGTGCTTCGTTGGAAGCTGCCATCACTTTTACCTGCTCTGTCAGTGCGTCAACCTGTTTTCACTCTCTGTATTTGAGGCATTGCAAATCAAAGCAATGCCTCAGCAAGCTATGCTTGTATGGTGATATACATTCAAAGTAAACTCAATAAAAACAAATCACATGGCGCAAGGCATAAGATCGTAAGATGATCAAACACACACACACACATATATATATATATAAAGCCTTAAATTACCCGACGAAGGACATACCAAGTCCATTAAATAAATAAGATATCATCAACCATGATATCAGGACATGCACAATCCGAGAAAATCTTGAAACACGTGAATGCATGTCAAAAGTATCAAACATTATACACAGTCAAGCCCTATGAGTGTCTTAAGTATACTCATGGCAATGTGGGGTCAGCTCTCTATACCAGCCGCTTTCACCCTTGCACCTTCACGGGCACTTAGGCACTCACAGAAACGACGCGTTCCACTTTCGCTTTCACCCTTTCACCCTCACGGGCACTCAGGCACTCACGGGGTGAAGAAATGCATCCTACCACAGGATCAATAGTCTCAAACATCAAGACAGAGCGACTCCCACATGTCAAAAATACCAATAATCAAATGAATATCACGAAAGATATCAAAAACAGTGCATGCAAGAACCACCTGAAAGATAGCACATACATAAGAAACTATATGCTGAAATTAATCTCATGCATATTGTAAGGCATAAATCATATACCTCAAAAACTCAATCACCAAGTCATCATCTGAGAATCATGGAAAATTTTTGAATGAAATCACCTACCTCGGTATCGCAATCCGAAACAAATGCATAAATGATATCAAGGCATATGCCCTGATGTACCTGTCATGCCATAAATCATTTTTAACTGTTAGACCTCTCAGTGTCTCCATGATTCCTAAAGTTTCTATTTCATTTAGTAAACCACAGTTATCTTTGTGATCGTGTGTCGATCTGACGGTCTGATCATTCTTTGATCAACACCTCTCAAGGGACTGCTCAGATCAATCATCGGGATCATTGTTTCTTGACAATTCAATATGGCATGTTCTTCTAATATCATAATCATGTCATATTTAACATATACAACCAAAATCTAAAGCCTGATTATCCATTAATCGGCTTAATCTAAGTCATTGAATAGTGTTTAGTAGTTTGGCTATTAAAAAGCAGCTCTAAACTAGATTTTTGTCTTAAATCTAGGTCCTCCTTATTGAGACGATCACAACGCCTCTTTCGGATCGTGATTTGGACCTCTGTAGCTCCTAAAATCATGTTTTTATGCGTAAGGGGTAAAAAAATCCAAAAAAACAAGAAAAAGGACCCATCGCATGTGCGGCTTGTGCCGTCCGCACGCGCATGCGCTGCACATGTGGTGCGGGTCTATGGACGCACTCTGCGTGTGGGGGACGAAAACAGCGCGCGTGGTGTGCATTCGGAGCGTCACGTGTTCCTGCAACATCGCGTGGCACGCGCAAGTCGCACCACGTGCCGTGCGCGTGGCGCTCCCCCGTCCGCTTGTTTTCTTCCCCTTGCTGGTCGCCGTTACCAGGAACGACGACCAGACTAGTTCGCCGTCACCGGCGACCCCAGGTGCTCCTTTTTTGTAATTTTTACACCTATGTGTCCAGTTTTTCATGTACATTCCATTTCTACCCTCCATTTCCACAAATTCATTCATTTTCTACTGTTTTTTCATGATTTTTGCTTCGTTTCTAAAAAAACCTTCACATACTGTTTTTGGGGTTTTGCGGAGTCGCTAGCCGTCCAATCCCCATGAAACTTCATGGGTTTGTTTCTTGTATCATCACGTACAGGATGAACAGTCCAGATCCTCATTTGACACCGTTACATCGACTTTTTCCCAGGGCAACAGTAAAGCCTAAACTCACCGAAAAATAGCAGTCTGCGCCGTTCTCCGGCACTAAACAAGGAATGGAAACAGGGACAAATAGGGATGGCTTACTTTGGTCGTTCCGTCGCCAATGCGCACGGGGTTCCAACCCTCCATTCGTGGGTCGTAGCAGGGAAGACTCATTTCGGGGGCCGGTCATGGTAGGGAAGAAACAAGAGAAGGGGGGAGAATGAGATGGGCTTTTAAAGCCTCATCTGTGGGTTTCATTGCCCAATCTGTGGGACCCACATGAAATTTCCATTTTTACCCTTCTGTCATTTAATTAAAATAGTGGATATTACATGCTACCCATCTTATAGAAAATTTAGTCCTTGAAATTCTTTTCATATCATTACTTAATAATTCTAGAAACATCCCCACATGATATCATCGTATGGTATCATAAGACCCACATATAGTATCATCCTTTTAGAACTAATGTCGATAAACATTTTCATATCATGTTCTCCGTAGATAACGGCTCATACATATAAACCAATGTATGTTTCAAACCATTTCAAATCTTGTGCTTAAAACACGTAGTCATCACACATATGATGTCATTTGCACCAATTATACTCTCATCCAAGAGTTAATCATTTGTTTACATCTTTAGCATAATTAAATCACCATGTCAACCAAATTGATGTGTCACGACTCACATATAGTCAATTCCACATCAAGTTCGTTCCAGCATATACTACCTCATCATTAGGTAGCGTGTATCTCTCTATCACACATATCATATTAACCCCCGAACAGGTAAATACATGCCAATCAAAATTGGATCATATATAGTAATCAACAAGCAATCCATGCTAGCTCAGCAACAAGCAAGCATATACCAGTCAAAATCAATGCATATCAACTCAACAATAGGCAATTATGTGCCAATCAAAATTAGTGTATCAGCTTAGTAGCAGGCAATCACATGCCAATCAAATCAGAGCATACCAGCTCAGTAACAGGTAGTCACATGCCAATCAAGATGAGAGCATACTAGCTCAGTAACAGGCAATCACATGCCAATCAAGATCAGAGCATACTAGCTCAGTAATAGGCAACCACATGCCAATAAATTTTTAAAAAAAATCTAGTCTATAGCACAGTCATACTATGAGTACCTAGAAGCTCACCACCTAGAAGCCTGCCGGTACTTCGCACACCCGCTTTCATCAGCCGCCCTCTTAGGCCGCCCTCATCGGCTACTCACAAGTATAAGCCAAAATTTTAAGCTGATTACACAAAAGAAAATACTCTCATACTCAATATACTTTATTGTCATACCTCTCACACACATGAGAGATAAGGCTCATGTGTATAATATAAAACAGTATCCATGTCATTGCTATCTTGGAGAACTCAATCTTCCAGCAATAACTATTCACCAGACTAATGAGACTATCAACCTTAGTCATTAGTTTATCTAATCCCAAATTATCATAGTCCCTATAAATTGTATCTCTATCAATCGAGGTACCTTGGTCAAGAGAATTCATTTTCTTTGACCATAATTTATACTCACATACATTTATATTGAAAGATGAGTCCTTTAGATACTTAGAATATTACACAACGACTGCGAAATATGGCATGGGTGAGGAGTTCCCAAGGTGGAAGTTGAGGCAGAAGCGGCATATCTGAATCTGATGGCCCGAGTTGAGCTGAGGCGTGCCGACGCGGATCCTCAGGGTCTATGTGCTCGTGGTCGCCGACCACAGAATCAGGTCTGGATTGCAATTGTGCACTTACTTCCTTGAATAAACAGACGAGAGGGATGAGACAAGGTGCATAAAGAGGAAGCAGTGTCCATGGCCACAATTTTAGATACAAGGATGCTGCAATTGAGAGTAGAGAAGCAAGGGCCAGTGCTGCGGATAACAGGCCTATATGGGTCGCAATGGCAAGAGTACTCTTGACATAGAATTGATACATGCAGGTTACGAAGGCGGTGAGGGTAGAGTAAACTGCAAGGTAGATGAATAGAGGATAAACAAGGTCAGAAGTTTTGCCAGATTGCTGTTGCTGTTGAAGCTGAAGTAGACCTGTCGCGGAGGATATACAGAAGGCAAAGATTGCCTTATTCATTCTCCTTGGACAATCTATTTTTCGACCTTTTTCTTGTTTTTGGTTCCTCGGAAGGATGGATGAAGAAGTTTGATGGGAGAGAGGTTTATATAATGTGGAGAATTAGCCTCTTGTTCATATGAAACAAGTTCTTCATTTTCCCCACTTTGGATGGATGTATTGCTTAGGCCGTGTAAATGTAGAACCCTTCTACAGAGTTTAAGGCTTCTTCCACTCTCTTTTCCAGTTCAGAAAAGGTTAATAAACAGTTGGCCGTGATCAATATGGCTACTTGTCCGAGACATATAGATTGCCTCTAGTTTTATCCGGTTTCGATGAGAGAGGGCCTTAGAGAGGAGCGAACTGCCGTGGAAAGTAGGATCCTTCATTTTCCCCGCTTAAGTCTTGGTCCTAGTCTTTCCCTCGACCAAGACACTTAAGCGGGGACCATTAGGAACCCATAGCTTTATGTTTTGGTCTCCTCTCTGCCAATCTGTTATGGTCTATCGAAATCGTGAGCATTTGCAAGGATCAAAAGCTGGCCGGTATGCTCATGGCTTCTTGCCCTATTTTTATTCGGTTTTGGAGAAGGAAGTTGGAAGCTTCACTGTTGAAAACCTAACGAATTTTCGCGTTAAAAAACCCTCAAGTGAAGCGGACGGGTAGCTGCGGACATGTAAATCGTCAGACAAAAACTTCATGCACGGCTTTCGGATCAAAAGGACGGCCTTTGTAATTCGTCGTTAACGAGCAGACCAACTTTATGTCGTCCGCCGTCAGGTCAAGCGCACGGTCCCTGATAACAAACCAAAGTGAGAGAGGCAAAGTTAGAGTCGCCCAGAGAGTCCATGCTCCACAGCTTGCAAGGACTTTAAATACAAGATTTCATAACCATCGAAAATCAAACACCATTAATTTTTGTAAAATTTTTAAAGGATAATCCAAACTAATTTTTCATGGGTTACTTTATTTTTGTTAGTTCAACATGATAAATGGCTTAGATCTTCACAAAAATAAAAAAATTTCCACATTTTTGAGCTGACTCTAAGTTATAAGAGGGATCAACTTTGAATGCTGACCTGTTCATCTCATTGCTCTATGTTTGGATCAATGACAAGGTAGTTCAAACAACCTTAGTTCTAACACCTAAAAAACTATACTTTTTATCACATGAAACGGACAATCAAAATTTTTATATCAACAATGTAAATTTAACTCCCCAAAACATGGCTTATATGATGATAAAATCAACCAATAAGTGTGATTTGTCATCTAAACCCTGAGCAATGTGATGAACAAATTAGATCATTTCAAGGTGGTTGTTAGAGCCGAAAGCCATCTAGTGTAATTGGTAATAGATATTATGGAGCCTCTCGTCATTATGCTTGGTCAAAAGTTCCATGTGACACTTTTTCCTTATGGAGGAGATTAAGTGAATTTAAGAATTAGGATATGATTATAGGTAGTTTACTCTAACGTTCTTTGAGGTTGAAAGAAAAGAAAAAAAGCGTGGGCCTCACAGTGCCACCCTTGGTTCTTGGGCTTCTTGGGCTTACCATAACCCTGTGAGCATAGCTATAAAATTCCCCAAATAATTGGAACTTTTGTGAAGAAATCCCATCTTTTTTATGATCCTACTTTTTTTCAGAAAAAATTTCAAATTCGAAGAAATTAACAAAAATTTATTGAATAAAATAAATTCCAAGGACTATTTACCAAAGTCAGGCCCTTAAGTGAAACTTTTGAAACTTGGGTTCGAGAGTCTTTAGTACAACATGAGGGTAGGGCAGCCCCCTGTGCATGAAGCTCTAACATATGTGGGGTCCAGGGAAGGGTTGGAGTACAAAGGTTTATAGTATGCAGCTTTACCTTGCATTTTTGCAAGAGGCTGTTTCCATGCTTTGAACCCATGACCTCAAGATCATGTGATAACAACTTTACCATTGTGCCAAGGCTCTCCATGTAGTACAACATGAGGGTATCAAAGAAAATGCTTCATTCTCATCGCTTGCAGATTGCAGACCCTTGAATCACCACATAATGAAGCAGGAAAATTGGTCGATACAATCTGAATATTTTTGATCTCTTGAAGATTGTACTAGTAATGGGCTAGAAAGTATGGGTAAAGACCATTTCTTTAACTAGTTTCGAACTCCCCTAAGTTGTTCTCCTAATTCAGTTTTGAACTTCATATAGAGGCTTGAGAAAAACCACGGCCCCAATGTGGGTAGTCATTTGGACCCTAACGTGATATCACATCCTCAAGAGGCAACAAGAAGAAATCTACAAAAATGGGGTTTCGTGCACATGGATTTTGTAATACCCGCTAATTTTAAATTATAAAAAATGTATAATTTTGCAGAATTTTGAAATTTTGTGAAAATTGAGAAATTAGGGATTTAAAATTTTTAGAGATAAATCACTAGCTAAAACCTCAATATTTGAAATGTACATGAGAAATGAAATTTAACACCACTAAGAATGCTAAAATCGAAGATCGGATGAAAAATGACAAATTATTTTAATTTTTATAATTAATAAATAAAATAAAGGGGTAGAAATGTAATTACACATGTGGGAGTCATGAGATCAGACATGAAAAGCCATGATTTGATAGGCATTTAATGAGCATGGTGATGAGTACCAGTATTTATGACTGATAATCATTTCAATAATAAATAAATATTTTTTTTTATTAAAAACAAAAAATTCAAAATTTTCATTTATGGGGGTCTTTAAATGTGCCTCCTCAATGTATGGTGTCACCTCGATTCACACCCTGCCATTAATCTCCCCCTCTATTCCCCGTGCGCCGACGATGATGCTTGACGCTAGTAGCAGCAATGACTACGATGCTGTCCTCCTCCTCCCTATGTGCGTGGATGAATTTCTTCTCCCCCCATAGGACTAACCTGAGGTAGGCAGCCCTTTTTTCCTATCCCCATTTCCAGTCATTTTTTTGTTGAGTTTTACCTTTTTTAATACCAAAAAACAACGTGGATTGTCGTTTTTAGGTGATTGTATATGCGTTACTATTGTTGTGAAAGTAAACTAATGAAACAGAGCGAGTGGATGATCTTAACCATTAATCTTGTGTATGATGAAATAAAGAACAAATCCATGAAAGCTCATAGAGATCCAACGGCTAGGGACACCAAAAATATGAAAAACAATTAAGGTAGAAATTTTATAAATGTGATAAAAATAGAGTAAAAACCTTAAATTCATGCAAAAATAAGTTGATGAAATGTCATAAAGTAAATGTACATAAAATCTAGGCAAAATGGTATAAAAATCTCAACATTTGGACGTTGTTAGCATCGCCGACAATGACTAGAGTTCGGTTGTCGTCTCCTGCGACTGTGCCCAGGACACTGCAGAAGATGCACAGGACGACGCGCGCGCTCGGCTCATGCATTCCATACGCACATCATGTAGCATGCGTCCTCATGACAAATTATTTATTTATTTGATTAAAGTCAATTAATTTTAGTTGCCAATTCATTATAAGCTCGATTTTGAGAGCTACAGAGGTCTAAATCATTATTAGAGACATCTGTTGCGATCGTCTTGACTACACGGACCTAGATTTGACTTAAAAGCTTTGATTTGAACACTTTTAAATAGTCAAATCATAAAATACTATTAAATAACCTAGATCAAGCTTATCAATGGATAATTAGGCCTTAAAAACTGATTATATGTATCAAATATGAGATGATCTAAGGGATTAGAAGAATAGATCTCATGTGATTGTCAAGAAAAGTGATCTTGACCGTTGATCTAATCTGGTGCCTTAGGATTGGTTGATCAAAGAGCGAGCTGACCATCAAATCGACGTGTAATTTAGTACATACAGGTAAATCACTAATCAAACGTAAAAATTAGATGGATTATAATGAAAATGATTGGGATTAATGATCCTTTGTTGATTATAAGTGATAAAGAGTGATCCAATGGTTGGATTGTCTCCAAACTTCATAAGATGAAAGAGATTGACCATTTGTTGATTAAGGGATATTAATTGAATGAATCATAACATAGATTGTCGATCAAAGATGGAAAATGATTGTCTAAATGTTAGAAAGACCAACATCTAACTCAGAATTGACCTAATAGAGGGTTAATCATATGTTCTGGGCCGTTAATATAGGATTAACTACCAAATCAAGAAAGTTATCGCGTGGATTTGTTTATTTTGAGATGTGAGAATACCAAGTGATCGATGTCTTATGATGTGACAAATACGTCAGAGTGCAAAACATGATATAGCTTACGCGCCAAATTGGAGTACTGCATTTTGAGGTAGGTGATTATATTTGAAAATTTTCCATGATTTCTTAAATCAAGATATATTACTTATGAACTTTGATGCATGGATTTTATGTCCTACCATGTTTGCATGACACTACTTTTTAGCATGTATTGATGATATATTTGCTACTCTTTTTGTGCATGATTTATGCACTACTTCGTAACACATTTTATGTTGCATCGATTTAATTATTTGAGGATGATATATGCTGATTTTTCAATGCATGATATTGATATAATGAATTATTCTCTCTATTTGGTTTTATCGAGGAGAACTATGCACGGATTTTTAATTCTTGATAATGGTTTGTTGATTTATTACGCGTGTTTCTGCCGAGTGGGTACCATGCTAAGAGGGTTGTAGGGATGGTTACCCTCCCTCTAAACTTGTGGATGATAGATACCATCCCTAGTATGTGAGAAACTATGTGCGATTTGTGGTAGTCATAGGTAGGCCACCCACGCGAGTCTGACCAGCCCCCATGCATGGCAGACAGTAGTCTCCCATTTCGGTATCGACGGTGAGCGGCAGCGGTTGAGACCCTAGCGTGGTTGCCACTGCAGTATAATAGCCCATGCATTTATTCTGCATGTCCATGCAGTGCATATGGGTATATATACCCATAGTGTGACGATGTATGTATGGTGAAGCCTATGTGGGTAACTAGATGTGGGCGGGACTATGGGCTAAGCAAGCTACAAACAAAAGACCCTAGGTTTGAGAGAAGTACTCATTGCCATTGATACGAGTGTATTGAGACACTCTTAGGGCTTGATTGTGCATGGTGCCCTATTTATCATGACATGCATTTATATTATGATATGGACACAAATTTTTATTGCTTATGATGGATGCATACCTATGTGTTGCTCATGCCTTGCATGTCATGATGATTAGATTTGATATCAATTTGTTTAGACTTATGATTTTTATATGTTATTCATTATGGATGTCTGATGATTTGACATGCCTTGTACATATTTTATCTTATGAGATTCGCCATGACATTGATATTTCGTGCCACATGATTTCATTGTATTTCTTATTGAATGTGATTACCTACACAAGCGATAGCTTATTGAGGCATTGCTTTGTTTTGCAATGCTTTAGATTTGGAGCGCAATAGCGCTAAGGGAAAGCAAGTGGAGTAGCGTTGATTGAGTAAGGGCCTCTATGACTATCTACCTTTTTGTACTTCAGAGACTGATTAGTGTATGTCTCTCTGACTTGTAATTAGAGTTTGCGGCTGTACATGGATGTTAATATTTTGGATTGATTGGACCCACACTTTTGTATAGTGCACATTTACTTGCTGATGTGTGTATAAGGTGGTGATCATGGATGGACCCTCTGGGATTTTAAACACGTTATTATTACTGTCTTTTCATGACTGAGTTAATTTGTCATGGTTTTAGATTGAGCATGCTTAGCGTATCAACGACTTGATTTATTTATTGTTATGGTTTTGGATCTTAGATGACCCTTGGGGTTTTCTTTTGGACATTTCTCTTGAATGCTACATAATTTATGTCAATTGTGAGTTTTTATTTTAAGGGATCCCGACTATTTTATAAAATAAATTATTATTATTATTATATGTAATTGAAAAAAGGTTTAGAAAACTAGGGGTGTCACAGTTTGGTATTAGAGCCAGGGTTCGTTCCATCATCACCACTTTAAGGGTCCAATTAGATTGAAAGCCCATGAGTTCATGATTGAGATTGAGATGGGAGGAATACTTATACGATATGACATAGAAATGTTGACAGATGGCTCCTCAATGGAGAACTAGGTCCACCACTGCTCCACCAGTTGCTAACCTTGCCGAGATATCAGGGCACAGGGATCAGGAGACAGATTTAGTAACCCGTATAGTATAGGGCCTCATGCCCCATCTCTACACACCACCCTCTCCTCAACCCTTCTCTAGTCATTGCACAGACCCAGTTCGGCAAACCCCAGCTTTTCTTCTTCTTCTTGCTCCTAGAGGAGAGGTGGAAGGACTGTTCCTCTCCACCTCTCTCTCTCTCTCTCTTCTTTACATCACACCAAACCGAGAAAACCCCCTTCTTCTCCGGTCAAGCCGACCTGAGCCAGCCCATCTCATCTCCTCTCTTCCCCCCTTCTTTTCTTGGTCTGGTCCTGGCAACCTAGCGAGGGCTACCGCGCACCCTCAAAACCCAATCACCGGCCAGCCTGTGCAGGCCAGCTTTCTCCATCACCGCCCAAACCAATCTGGGTGGCCTAAACCAGTCACCTAGTTCTCCCTCTGTTACTGTCTCTCCCCATTACCCGTTCACTCCTCAGTCGATTTTTTTTACAAGCCCATTACCGTTCAATGCCGGATTGCACTGCCTGAACCATCATCAGTCTGCACCCTCCATCTCCAACCAAAATCCCTCCTTCTCTGACCAGCCCAGATCGCGCCCAACACCTCCATCTTCATCTCTGTTCTGGCATTCTTCCCTGCCTCCGGCTAGCCCAGAGGTGAAAACCCAATTCGGGTTTTTCTCCTCTGCCTTCTCCTTTTTCCCTCCTCTCTTCGTCCTTCGTCCTTCGTCCTTCTTCCCCCTTCTCCGATTTTCTTCCTCCACGGGTTTTCACCTGCTTTTCGATTAAAACCATAAATCCAAAAATTTTCCAATCATGCCCTTGAAAGATCTGATTAATTACTTCTCTGTCCTCTTTTTAATTACAACTATGTCCCCATTTTATTTACAGCTGTGTCCCTAAATATTCTGGTTTTACTTTATCCTTATTCTACCTATTCAGAGACTGTGTTATTCAGGACTGTTTATTTAGTTTTATTTTTTGTTTTTTGTTTTTGAATAAATAATTCTATACATTCTAGCAGTTAAATACATCTGAAATTTTCTTTTATTGTCAGTTTATTTTTGTTATTTGTATTTTTATTAATTGAATTTTATGTAAACTCCAATATTTAAGTCAAGTTCCTGTGAAAATCAACCCGTATTTGCATAGCTATACTACAATAGCCGTGCACTTGCAGCAAACATCAACAAGTTTTTGGTGTCATTGCCGAGGACCCGCAATAGTATTTTCATAAATTTTAATTAAAAATTCAAAAAAGAATAAATAATCATAAAATTTAAAAAAATAAAAAAATTAGGAGTTGCATTGTTTTAATATTTTAGGCATTTTAGGTGCATTTTAAAATTTTTGTTAGTGCATAAATTTAATTTCTCCTAATTTTTGGTACTTACTGATAATTTCTTATTTTGCAGGAAAATTGAAAAAGAAAGGAGAAATTCAAGGAGTTTAATTAGGATAAATGAAATTTATTTTGAATGAATTGTAGTCAGAATTTCATGTAATTATTTTATTTTTACAATTCATTTAAAAGGTTGTAATAATACAGGTCAAGGGTGGCCCATCGTCACTTGGAAGTAGAGGTGGAATATAAATGGCTCTACCCTTGTACTAGAAGACATTTTCCAAGATCTAGCTGTGAGAAAGTCCTGAACTCCTTAAAAGTTCTAGTTTAGGTGGTGCATTATTAGATTAAAATTGCATTGGGTGTTAGTACAAAAGCATGTAGAACACATTTGATACATGTTGCATTTTTTAGGGTTTGCATTAGTTTGTTAATTTTTTCTTATATTTTTAGGGCATGTTTAATTGCTTTAAGGTGATTATATGTTAACCGAATAGCCATGGAATGAAAAAATTAATTAGTAAGGCCACCTGACTGTTAAGTGTTCAATTTTGGTCAAAATATCCCTAATTTAGTATTTGATTGGAGCATCTAGACCATTAATTTTAAGATTTTAAATCAAATATTTCATTTTAGCTTTAATTGGTCATCCAACCGTTGAATTGTAAAATTTAGTGGTTAAATGACTATTAAAGCTAATGGACGATTTAGATTTCGCTAATTGAGTCTTGTGCACTGCAGATCGATCAACTCGTGCATGGACGCTCAGTTGAATCATGGAAAGAGGCGAAGACTTGCGAGTTCTAGCAAAACTAGGAAAGCTAGTGGACCCCACCTATCTCCTCTTCCTTCTCTTTCTCCTCTCTTCTCTCTTTTTCTCTTATCCCTCTCCTTTCTTTTCTCTCTCTCTTCTATCTCTTTTTCTCATTCTCTTTCACACGTCTCTCTCTCTTTTTAAGTCCTCTTCCCCTCTCTCTTGAAAGGACGTTTTTTTCCTCTTGAAAAGGCTGGCTGGCATCATCTTCTTCTCCTCTCTCTCTCTCTCTCTCTCTCTCTCTCTCTCTCTCTCTCTCTCTCTCTCTCTCTCTCTCTCTCTCTCTCTCTCTCTCTCTCCCTCCTTCTTCTCCTTTCTTCTTCCCCATCTTCTCCTCCGGTTCCTCTTTCTTTGCTGGCTTCCATAGTCGCCGGACATCCCGGGGAAGGAAACCCAAGTTGGGTTTCCTCTCGCGTTCTTCCTTTCTTCTTCTCCTTCCTCCTTTCTCCTTCCTCTTTTCTTCCCTCCTTCTTCCTTCTTCCCACCTTCACCGGGTTTCATCGTTTTCCTGGTTTTTTTTCGTTAAAAACCAGAAACCCTCAGAATTCCAAAACTGCACCTGTAGATCTCAGAAATTACAAATTTGCACCTGTAGATCTCAGAAATTACAATTCTGTCCTATTTCAGAAATTCCAACTGTGTCCCTATGCTATTCTGGTTTTAACTTATCTTCATTCTGACTATTCAGGGACAGTGCAATCCAGGACAGACTATTAGGGACGGTGCAATCAGGAGACTATTCAAGGACGTACTAATCGAGACGGTCTGCAATCCAAGGACAAGCTTATCCAAGAAGCATTTTATTTTTATTTTCTGTCTTCCTTGGAATAAATATTTGTGAACATTGGAACAATTGAATAAATCTGGATTTTATTTTTTTAGTTGAATTTTATTTAAAACTCCATAATTTTAAATCAAGTCCTCGTGGGATCGACCCGTATTTGCATAGCTATACTACAATAGCCCGTGCACTTGCGGTTAAACAATCAACACTGACCCCACAAGATCAAGGGTGGATTTCATCACCACCTCTTGGCCCACTTAGAATAATCACCACAAGCACGTATCCAACCCTTCCAATTTAATTTAAAATCAATTAAAAGAGACCTATAGGGCCCACCACATGCTCATAAGACTCCTTTGGAAGGAGGCGACCTATTGCCACCCTAGTAGCCCTCATTTAACCGACTACGCTGGTTTTTAAATGACTAGCTCTGCCAGCACATTCGATGACTCAGACTACTACGGCTAGCTAAGGAGGGTGTGAAGTGGTTGGTTAAGTGGGATTTAACTGGTAAGTAGTAGGACAAGTCTACAAGAGAGGAGGAGCATTAGCTTAGGCTAATTTAAAAAGTTTCTCCCCCGCACAATCCTAAGATAATCAAATTGTTTGTTTGCTAGCCTTAGAGGTGTTTGAATTTTTGTGCCCGATCAATAGCATTTAGGATTCGTTAAGTAGCAAAAATAAAAAAATCCTTGCTGTATGCACTTGTGGACACGTGATAAAACTGGACATTTAATCAAAAACGACATACAACAAATTCAATCAATGACTGAACAAAGATCAAGGGGTAACTCACCCCTAGGCAGTGTTATAGGAGATGTGGGCCCCACACTAATTGTGAATGAGGACCAACCACCTCCAATAGATGAAGAGCTTCAACCTCCACCAAGGAGGAATAATCAGCCACCCATCCTTAAGAACTAGAGAAAAAATGGAAATGTAGAGTGGGACCAACATAGTGACCATGGGGATAATGATTTTTATCAAAACCCTTATGGTAGAACACTAAGGGATTATCTTCAGCCAACTTGTACAAGTACACCTTATTGTGTCATTCTACCTCAGAAAGAGCTGAAAATAGGAGTAATTCAATTACTTCCAAAATATCATGGGTTAGACAGTGAAAGTCCTTACCTACACCTAAAAGAATTTGATGAAGTGTGTACTACACAGCGCACACAAAATGTCGGATTAGATACGGTAAGGTTGAAGCTTTTTCCTTTCTCTTTAAAGGAAAAAGTTAATGTAGTTCAATGCACTGCTAATAGGTTCAATATGGACCTTGCAAGACATGACAAGGGAGTTCTTGAAAAAGTTCTTCCCAACTCATAAAACCAACACTCTTCGCCAAAACATCATGAACTTCACCCAAAATGACAAAGAGACCTTTTTATCAATGTTGGGAAAGATTCAAAGATCTGTTGTTAACATGTCCACATCATGGATACAAATCTTGGTGCATTATCAGCTTCTTTTACGTAGGACTAAACTTTGATATGCGACAGTTTGTAGATATGATGTGCAATGAAAATTTTCTAAACAAACAACTAGAAGAGGCACAAGAGTACTTATAATGGTTGGCTGAGAGCGCGCACACCTAGGCTGATTCAGAAAGAATTGATCATTCAGATAGAACAAAGCCCACCACATCTTCTAAGGGAGGTATTTATGCCTTGAATGAAAAAGATGACATAAATACAAAGATAACTTCCCTGACTAGAAAAGTAGAGGCTATGGAAATGGGAAAAGATGCCTCCATGAAGATCGAACAGATGTGTGGTATTTGTGAAAGTGCTGCACGCATTACTCAAAAATGCCCAACAATACCGGCATTTCAAGATGTGCTTCATGAATAGGCAAATGCCCTAAACTCTTATAAGCAACATTTTTCCCCCTTTTCTGAAACATACAATCCCAATTGGAGAAATCACCCTAAGTTTAGTTGGAGAAATGAACCAACAACAAACATTTCACAATCAGGTACATACCAGCCTCATTAACAAAATCAAGGGCTCCTTACCCTACCTTACCAAGGTCATCAAAATCTTGCTCTTGCACCATATATCCTCCCATCCAAAAGGCATGGAGAGGATAATCAGATACTTCAAAATCAGGAGAAGAAAATTTCTCAATTAGAAAAGTCTATGGAAGAGTTAAAAAATATGATGAGTCAGATGATGCAAAACATGGAAAAAGGAAAGTTTCCAACTCAACCACAAGCAAATCCTAAGGAAGTGCATGCAGTTAACACTAATGTTTGTGAAGCATCATCCAGCTCTACCATAGAACAAACCAAGGCTGTCACCATTCTTAGGAATGTTAAAAGAATCGAGAAGGGTGAGTCTCAAAAGATTGAACAAGTAGAAAAGTTTACTAAGGTCACAAAAAAGTCTAAACAGAAGGACCATACTTCACCTATCGACCCATGTCCTATCCCTGCTCTTTTTCTTTAAAGATTGCGTCAAGCTTCAAAGTCTAGCTCCAATGATAAGATCTTAAAGATTTTCAAGCAAGTCAAGATCAATATACCGATCTTAGATGCAATAAAACAAATCTCACCATATGCCAAATTCTTAAAAGACTTATGCACCATAAAAGGAAAACTCAATGTACAAAAAAAGGCATTTTTGACTGAACAAGTGAGCTCTATTCTTCAATATCATACACCACCAAAATACAAAGATCCAGGTTGCCCTACTCTTACTTGTATTATTGGAAACCATAGAATCAATAAAGCTTTGCTTGATCTGGGATCTAGTGTGAACCTATTACCATACTCAATATATGAACAGTTAGGTCTGGGAGAATTGAAACCTACTTCTACTACACTTCAGCTAGCTGATAAATCTGTGAAATTACCAAGAGGAGTAATAGAAGATGTGCTTATCTAGGTGGAACAGTTTTGCTTCCTCGTAGATTTTCTAGTCCTAAATACACAACCAGTGGTGAATGAGAAGAATAAGATATCAGTCATCCTAGGACGCCCATTCTTGGCCACATTCAATGCCTTAATCAATTGTAGAAATGGTGTCATGAAATTGTCTTTTAGCAATATGACATTGGAGCTGAATATCTTCAATATCTGTAAGCAACCGGGTGAATCTACTGATGACTTGCACAATGTTAACATGATCAATTCAGTTGTGCATGATTAGTTCCAGTCATCTTCCTTGTCAAACTCACTGGAAGCCTGTTTGGCTCATTTGAATGAATTTAATGAGGATGCATTAATAGAGGAAGTTAATGCCCTCCTTGATTTTGTTCTTATCATGGATATAGAAAAATGGAAACCTCATTTCGAGGACTTTCCACCAAGGGAGTCCACTCCCTTCCATCATCCATAGAACCTCCTAAGCTTGAATTGAAATATCTACCATCAGATTTAAAATATGCTTATTTAGGAGAAAAAGAGACTTTTCCTATAATAATTTTCTCTCAATTGGAAATATCTCAAGAGAAAAAATTAATAGATACTTTAAAAGAACACAAAGGTGCTATAGGATGGACCATAGAGGATATAAAGGGCATTAACCCTTTAATCTGCACCCATAGGATATATTTAGAGGATGAAGCTAAACCATGTCGCCAAATGCAAAGAAGGTTAAATCCGAAAATGAAAGATGTGGTTAGAGCAGAAGTCCTAAAGTTGCTTGATGTGGGAATCATCTATCCCATAAGTGATAGCAAATGGGTAAGTCCTACTTAGGTAGTTCCAAAGAAGTCTGGGGTGACAGTAATAACTAACGCCAATAATGAATTGATCCTTACTAGGGTTCCCATTGGATGGCGTATGTGTATCGACTATAGAAAGTTGAATGTTGTCACAAGGAAGGACCATTTTCCTTTGCCCTTTGTTGATCAAATGTTAGAAAGGGTTATAGGACATCAGTACTAGTGTTTCCTAGATGGTTATTCAGGGTATAACCAAATAGAAATTGCACCCGAGGATAGGAAAAGACCACATTTACATGTCCGTTTGGCACTTTTGCTTATAAAAGAATGTCATTTGGATTATGTAATGCTCATACAACATTTCAAAGATGCATGTTGAGTATTTTCAATGATATGGTAGAGCGCTTTCTAAAGGTTTTCATGGATGATTTCTTAGTTTTCGGGAATTCATTTGATATGTGTCTAGAAATTTTGAGAAAAGTCCTACAATGTTGTGAAGAGAAATACTTAGTCCTAAACTAGGAGAAGTGTCACTTCATGGTAGCTCACGGGATTGTACTTGGCCATATTGTTTCGTCCAAAGGAATAGAGGTAGATGAAGCAAAAATTGATCTCATTTCTAATATACCCACCCCTCAAACAATTAAAGACATTTGCTCCTTCTTAGGACATACAGGATTTTACAGGAGGTTTATAAAAGATTTTAATATGCTATCTCAACCATTGTGTAACCTCCTAGCTAAGGACACTTCATTCCAATGGACTGCTGATTGTCACCAAGCCTTTAATAAACTGAAGGAAAAGTTAACCACTACACCCATCATGCAACCACCTGACTGGAAAGTACCCTTTGAAATCATGTGTCATGCAAGTGATTATGCTGTATGGGCAATCTTAGGACAAAGAAAGGATAAGAAGCCCTATGTCATCTACTATGCAAGCAAGACATTTAACAGTGCACAAATGAATTATTCTACCACGGAGAAGGAACTCCTTGCCGTAGTCTTTGCACTAGATAAGTTCAGGTCTTACTTGATAAGCTCTAAGATAGTCATTTTCACCGATCATTTAGCATGAAAGTACCTTCTTTCAAAGAGGGATGCTAAGCCACGACTTCTTAGATGGATCCTTCTACTCCAGGAATTTGATTTAGAGATTAAAGATAAGAAGGGAGTAGAAAATGTAGTAGCAAACCACCTTTCTAGATTGGTCCTAACTGAGTCTTTGGATTTATTACCAATCAAGGATACCTTCCATGATGAACAACTTTTTAATGTCTCCAATCTCCCTTAGTTTGCAGATATTGCAAATTATTTGGCCACGAGAAAGATACCAGAACATTAAACCAAAAATGAAAAGACTAGATTCTTCTCCAATGTCAAACAGTATTTTTGGGATGATTTATATTTGTTTAAATACTACTCAGATCAAATAATTAGAAGATGTGTGCTTGATATTGAACAATCCAGTATCATCTTTTTTTGTCACTCAGAAGCAAACAGTGGACATTTTTCTGCTAAGAAAACACTTGCAAAAATCTTACCATGTGGTTTCTATTGGCTAACTCTTTTCAAAGACACCTATTACTTCTGTAAGGCATGTGAGCACTGCCAAAATTTAAGAGGTATAACTCGTAGGAATATGATGCCGTTAAACCCCATTCTAGTAGTGGATGTCTTCGATTGTTGGGGCATTGATTTCATGGGGCCATTTTCACCTTCTTTTGGATACCTATATATTTTACTTGCAGTAGACTATGTATCCAAATGGATCGAGGCTGTTCCATGTCGAGTTTCATTAAGTTCTTAAAAGAAAATATATTTTCCCGAACCTCGAGCCATCATTGGTGACAACGAGACTCATTTTTGCAACAGAGTTTTTGAAGCATTAATGAAAAAATATAACATCACACATAAAGTTGCAACCCTGTATCACCCACAAAAAAGTGGACAAGTTGAAGTGTCAAATCGGGCCATTAAACAGATTTTGCAAAAAACTGTTAACCTAGACAGCAAGGATTGGTCTATTCGACTCACGATGCGCTTTGGGCATATCAGATTGCATTTAAGAACCCGATTGGCATGTCCCCTTACCATATTATTTATGGCAAAGCTTGTCACTTGCATATAGAATTATAACATAGAGCGTACTGGGCAATTAAAAGATTGAATTTTGATATAAGCAAAGCAGGATCGCATCGTAAGCTCCAACTTAATGAGTTGGAGGAGATCTGACATGAAGCTTATGAGAGTAATAGGATCTACAAGGAAAAGATGAAAGCTTTTCATGATCAAAACATTTTAAGAAAATCCTTTACTCCATCCCAAAAGGTACTTCTTTACAACTCTAAGCTTCACCTCTTTTTAGGTAAGCTTATATCTCGATGAACTAGTCCATGTATAGTTAAAGAAGTTTTTTCATATGGGACCGTTGAGATTGAGGATGTTAGAACTGGGCGTACTTTTAAAGTGAATGGTCAACGTTTAAAGCCTTTCCTAGAATTTGAGAATCCAGAAGTTGAGTCCACAACTCTGGATATCCTGTTTATCAGGATTGAGTGGATTTGACCCCTCTGTACCATATTTTGTATTATTTCTTTGCATCACTCATATTCATTTTATGTCCTACTTTTTAACACAGAGGACAGTGTTTCTCTCAGGTTGGGGGTGTAGAATTTTGGCAAATTCTAGTTTTTGTTACATTTAAAATAAAATAAAAAGAATAAGAAGAAAGAGTTTGAAAAATGCAAAAAAAAGTGGAAAAAGTAATATTCACTTTAGTACAAGCAAGGTAAAGAAAGAGTCGTCAACTTTAGATGCCCTCTACCTCTCGTTGAAAAAACTTTGAATATCCTTTTACCTCTTCTTTTGTACCCTATCCTAAGCCTTCATGTAGTCCTATTTAAAGACCTAAAGCTTTTAGGGTGAATATAGTCTTGATGAGGATATGAAAATATAAGGTTTAAAGAATAATACTTCTAAAAGTTCAAAGGTAATGGCATCTTATTCCTTCTAAAGGGATTGAAACTAAACTCCTTAGTAACTCCCGTTCCTTTATAAGTATATGTGAGCTAATTTTGTTTTCATTGACTCCGCTCATATATTCAAGTGAGATATGATTTGAACCTTTCTCTGAGAGATTTGATTTTAGAGTGTATGTTTATTAGTAAGGATTGAGGTCAAAACATATTTCAGATGGAATTTAAGAGTTGTACTTTACTTAGAAACAAAAGATCTCTTGTATATGTAGACTGTCCACATACAACACCTTGAGATCTATGCTTAAATGAAATATCATTAGAATATGAGTAAGGTTTTTGAATTGTTATTCATTTTTATTAACATTATAAGGTGGTAAGTTAAGTATGGATAGAAAGAAAGTCTTAGAGATAAAATTAGGAACTGTCTTTTATGAATTTTGTGGGTAAATTCTCTATAAACCCTCACGAGGCTTAACTCGTCTACTAAGGGTAACTTAGGGGTTTAAGGGCTTGTTGCATATGCTAAATGCAACCGTGAGTAATCACGAAAATGACAATCATTTTGTCTTTAATAATTTTTCGCATGTTTTGCTAAGGACTAGCAAAATGCTGGTTGGGGAGTGTTGAGTCCTTAATTTTGTCTAAAATAACCTTAGATTACCATTTTATTAGATCATTTAACAAGGTAATTTTGTGATTTTAAATCAATTTTAGCTTCATAATGAGGAGAGGTGCTATAATGGTTGTGACCAACACAGCTTTTGGCTTGAAAAAAAAAACCATTGAACAAGTGGACGTGACTTGTACTTCTAGCCACCACATAACAACTCCAAATAGATGACTGATTATAGTAGTGTTGACATCTATCAGATATCCTTTATTTGACCAATAAATGTTTGATGTATCGATGACTTGCTCAAGGGCAAGAAATGAACAGACCTTTGGAAAGAGATAGATTAGGGATCATCATTAAATTCTCCAATGAATTGTATGTCTTATATCTAGAGGTCATTTTAAATGCAACTAGTATTTGTTTGGCTTCTAAGCCTCCTTATTAGACGAATGGAACAAGTTACACAATGACATCAAAAGCCACCACCTGTCTAAATTAATATTAATAGAATGTTTGTTTTGGTATTACCCACTTATCATCATTTACTACCATTGAATAAATTAAGATTGCATCCAAGAATTATCTATCATTTGATAAAAAAATTGGTTTAAGATATCAAGCCCCATGATTTTCTCTCTCTCAGACATTATGGTTCATATGCTCAAGGGCTTAAATGGATGCAAAGGAAAAAATAACAAAAGAAAATGTTATATATTGTATTTAAACCAACCCTTGTGGTATTATAATTAGAATAGAGTAATTCTCTTATAGGGCAGTCCTGTGCACGAAGCTCCCTCACAAAGGGTCTATAATATGCCGCCTTTGCATTTTTGTAGGAAGCTGTTTCTATGCATCGAATTTATGACCTCTAAGTCACACTATAACAACTCTACTATTGTGCTAAGGCTCTGATTCTATAGTCTATCTAATTTCTTATTGCAACATGTATGCCTAATATCAGTGACGAACTAGAGGTATATTTTTTAGACCGGATGCAAGAGGTAACTGGAACCATCTTTTGCAATCATTCATCTGCTGGGTGCCCTTCCTAGATAGATTGCGTCACAAAGGTCTGATGGATCAGACAATCCTAATCCCTGGTTTCTCTTTTAAGAGTTGGATGGTAGGAAGACTTGAAACCGCAACCATTTGGTTGGAAACGTTGCACACTAGTATTGGACTTTCTAAGCCGTTAATCTAAATCTTGAAGAAGTTTTGGGGCAGGGCCCATCTTAGATGGGCTCCTCAAGATGATCGTTTGGGCAACACAAGCTGGACTCACTTAGACTTATAGCTGCCAGGTATTCATATATGTGCCGACCACCGTTTAAAAACTCATTTGATTTTTTTGATTACTGATAATCTGTAAGCGAAATAAAAAGCATGGCATTAGGAAAATTTCGTTGCGTTCTTGAGTTTGTTCTCCTGAGTATTGTAGTCTTAACCTAATATCGTGCTAATTAAAGCCTATAGAATCATCCCTAATATAGTATTTGGACGTCCGTGGATTTTTCCTTTTTCCTTTTTTATGAAGAATTAGAAGTCGTCCCACAATGAAAGTCATATTTTCTATGAGAGAAATACTTAAGCCGAAATTAACAGTATAATTTGATGTTGTCCTTATAGAATTAAAAATAATTCTATAAGGACAACATCAAATTATACTGTTAATTTCGGCTTAAGTGTACAACATCTACTCAGGTGAGAGCAGTTCCCTGCAAAATGCAGCAATAGCAATGTGTTCTAACTCTACATTTATAACCATTTGATCTGCAACTGCAAATGGATGACTAAGATATGGAGCAATCATTTTCTCATCTTTGCCAAAAATGAAAAATGATATTGGCTTGCTTCTTTTGTCACATTCAAGCCATTCAGCACGCTTGGTTTCCGTGGGAGCATTTTGAACTCTTGTTGAGAGATTTCAAATAGATTTAAAAATTAAGATAACAGCTAATAAGAGATTTTAAGTAGATTTAGAAATTAAGATAATAGTTCAACAAGAGATATCTGAAGAATCTTTTTTTATGAGACAAGTTATGAAAGAAGAAAAAAGGGTGTCCTAATAACTTCTTGGATAGCTTCTTTTCAAGCTCCTTTAAAATGGCAACAGCATTCCAACCTTGCCAAGTGACAAGTACAAGCTACTCTTTCCGCTCCAAGGGGAATCTGTGAAGCAAAGACGGTCACCTTTCCGAAAGCCATCTTTTGTGGTGCATCTATTTGTGTTAATACTTGCAAGAACCAACCTTTTCTTTAAAGGGCAGCCCCAGGTGCATGAAGCTCCCACCTATGTGAGGTTTGGAGAAGGGTCGGACCACAAGGTTCCATAGTATGCAGTTTTACCTTACATTTTTACAAAAGACTATTTCCACACCTTAAATCCATGACCTCAAAGTCACATAACAACAAATTTTCCCATTATGCCAAGACTAACCTTCTAGGAACCAACCTTTCCACCGAGGAATGCCAATGCAATGGTAGCAGGGCCTGCTAATCTGAACATTGAATGGCATCCACACCGTAGGCAGGGGACCATTTACCATGATCTTTCTAACCCGTCAACAGTTCAAAAAATTGGAGTCTTTCTTCGAGACCGACTGGGGGGTCCCCGTCAACAATTCAAAAAATTGGAGTCGTTCTTCGATACCGATTAGGGGGTCAAGGATCAAACATGCAAGCAAATGACTAGGCTCCTTTATGGTGAAGGAAGCAACGTAACGTACTCCAACTAAAATCAAAAGGCAAAGGTGGGCGTTTGGTGGCGCGTCAACTCGCAGTCAATTCTGAGGCAGCCTCGAAGCACGGGTCATCAGGGAATCATGCAACTCCGGTTTTAGTGCATTTTGTCCAACATAGAATTGTAGGCTACTCGCCCAACGAGATCGGAGTATCTTTGACTGCTACGTAGTGAAGAGACAAATTTGTGTCTGGGTGTTTGCCAAAATTTAGCACACAGTAAGCATGAGAAAGAAAGGAGTTTCCTTCCTATCAAAACCTAAAAGATATCCACAAAACTTGAACTTACGGGGAAGAAAAAGAAGCAAAGAACTGAAATTTCCTCTACTCCTGTGCCATCACTGCTAAGATAAGTCCTGCTGGAAGGACTTATTATAAAACAAAGTACTATCTGACCCTTAGTAATTAAACTATCAAGGGATTCTAATCCGTTGATCCACGAAGCTCCTGTGATGGGGCCCTTACATCGACAGCTGGCTGTCCATGATAATACGATTCCTGTTGCAGTTCCGCAGCAGCCCAGTAGTAACGTCGACGAAATGTGATTCGAGTTTCGGGTTCCCAAGGTGGCGGAAGTGGTAGATATGAACCGGACGGCCCACGCTGTCCATGACAATGCCATTCCTGTTCCTCTTCCGCAGCAAACCAGTGGTAATGACTCGGAAATGTAATTTGAGTTTAGGGTTTCCGAGGTGGCGAAAGCGGCAGATTTGAGCCGACGGCCCACGCTGGTCTTCGAGGTGGATGGCGTTCTCAATCTTCCCGAAATTGTGTACTTGTAACTTCCTTGAGTAAAGAGAAGGGGATGACACATGGTGCATACAGCAGTATCACCGCCCATGGCTGTAAATTTAGATGCAAAGAAGCTACAATGGAGAGGATCGAAGCAAGGTTCAGGGACGTGCATAAAAGGCCTAGGTGGGTGGCTATGCGCAAGCTCTTGATACAGGAATGAAAATATAAGAAAAATTGGCTGGCTTTGATAAGAAACATGGCACCATGACATATCCTATCCCAGTGATGGTGGATGTTTTCTTGTGAAATCATTTGACGGATCTTTGATAATTGCCACAGAAGTACAAAAGTAGCGGTGGAGCCCAATACAGAACGCGTTTTCTAAACCCGCCTTCAAAAACCCCTCGGCCTTTCTAACCCCGCATTACAGTAACACCACCCAAAAGGAAAGAAGATCAGTGAATTCCGGAAAAAAATTGCTGGTACCATCCCACCGAACCCTCATCTCCTCTTTCTCAAGAAGATGAGGAGAGAAATGAATTGGGTAGGTATAAACAAGGTCATTTTTGGCTTCTCTATAGCCTCTGCATGGGGCTTGCTTCAGCTTCAACAAGCAGGCAAAACTTCTAGCCTTGTTCATCGTCTACACATCCATCTTGCAATTTAACTCTACCCTCGTCTCCTTCTTTTCTCCATTGCCTCTTTCTCATATTTTCGTTTCTGTGTCAAGAGCCTGCGCATAGCCACCCCCCTAGGCCTTTTATCCCCGTCCCTAAGCTTTGCTTCTATCCTCTCCATTGTAGCTTCTTTGCATCTAAATTTATGGCCATGGACGGCGATACTGCTGTATGCACCATGTGTCATCCCCCTCTCCTCTTTACTCAAGGAAGTTACAAGTAAACAATTTCAATCCACTAATGATTCTTCTGTCCAAGAGGGCGAGAACGTCGTCGTGATGACATGTAGCAACAGAAATATACTGGAACACAGTAGTATGTGATGACATGTAGCAACAGAAATATACTGGAACACAGTAGTATGTGATGACATGTAGCAAAGTTTAAACTGAACTATGAGCTCAATTTTCAGTTTACAAAGAATGCATAACTGTGAGAGATATGACCCAAATGACCAATAGCCTACTCCTTTTCTCTTGTGAAAGAGAAAAAGTACATTATTTCCTCATCAAACTGTAATTTGCATACAACAAAGAAAAATCCCTATTAACTGAGAAAGAATCTTGGTGTGTAACCTTCCAAAATCTTGGAGTACACTTATTTTTTCATTTCCAACCACTACCAAGAAGCTAATTTAACATAACTAACAAACTAATCATAAAACTACTATTAGAAAAACTTAAATTGTATGTACATGAAGAATCAAATCATAATGATTGGTCCAGAGAATGGAGACATCAGTTCCCAGAAATAAAGTAGTAACCATTCTTAGTATGAAAGAGAGAATGCTCCACAATAAATGATGACCGCAAATATCTTTAGAATTGTGAAGAATCAGAATACTCAAGTCCAGCAGGAACAAATATCATAAGAGGAAAGAGCTTTCCACCAAAACATATATTTCTGGTGCCTGCAACAGATTATTGCATCACAATAGCTTTTAGGACATAGAAGACAACATAAATGATAAGAAGGTGGCAAAAGAACCAGTTGTGGTTTTATATAATTGACAATGAAATTTTAGCAAAGTTGAACATCACAGAACCCAGACACACTTCTCGTAACCAAATCCTGTCAAAATCAATGGACTGCAAGCGACCACCTCAAGTTTGAAAGTTCTGACCCTATTAGAAAGTTCACCTGTTAGCACAATTACTTGTGGTGGTAGATCAGATACAAAGATCTTTTAAGTTCTTCAAGGAATAAATTGACTCAACTATAAGTAACACTCCTTGCATGAGCACCCTTGGTCCTTTTAATACTTCCATTTTAAACCCTGCAAGTTCTCACCAGTTTTCTAATGTATATTACAATTACAATCTACATTCGTACATTGAGTTTTCCAGTAATTAGTTTTGACAAACAGCTTTGATTGAATATATATGTTCGATTGGGACCTACGGTGTTACAGTGTCCTCAACAAGTCCATTCAGAGATCTTCTAAATTGGAATATGTCTATTCCTTAAAAGAATGTAAAGTATTCAATCAAAGCTGAATTAGCAACCAAATTTAGCCAAATGCACTCGTTCATCCTTTGTAAGATGAAAGTAATACATCAGTCCTTCAAATTCATCTATTGTCATTGAATTACAAAGGCATTGCTTCCACTCTCATCTAGTAAGGGCGGGCTTAAGCTTCAGGAGGAGTTTGTGGTAGGTTACGAGAAATTCATCATTGACTGCTCAATTCATGTCTCTGTGTTGATCAGTGTTAATAGCTGGCAAAGCCTATCCATTTTTCCTTTTCTTTTTCTGAAATTGATCTTAGCCATGTATTAAAAAGCCAAATCACATCCCAAAAAAATAAACTGAACCCTAAGAAAGGCAGAAAATAGCATTTTATCTTTGTCTGTCACATACTGAAGAGACCAAATTGCATATGCGATTGCTTTTCCAATGCCACAGAATCATATTGCCGAGTCCCCTGCATAGCTGCCATTGGTTGGAGGGTACTTGCCAAATTTAGAACTCATGTGACAGCCGATGGATCCCAAAAATTTAACAGAAACTAAGCATGAGGAACCTACAAAGATATCCGTAAAACTGAAGAAACACACAAAATTACCAGGCATTCGGAAAGAAAAGAAACAGAGCATGTATGATAAATACAGAGGAGGCAGCAACACAGAGGTTTTCCTTGGAACAACGAAGAGACACGGACCTATATCCCTTCGGATGGCGCATATTTATCGCCCGAACTTCTCCTTTCTTCGCCCTGTATGACTCCCTATTACCAGGCGATGAAGGTGTACGGGTCTGATCAACCAAACTGGGGCCTTTATCCCATACATAAGTGGGCGCACACAACAGTTACTTGCGCACTAAACAAGATCATGAATGGCTCACATCATCCAAAGATAGAACCTAAAAAGAGTCTCAAATGAGTCCTGCTGGAAGGACCTGTCACAAGATAAAATACTACCTGACTGTGAACTAGCAAACCTTTTGAAAGATCCCGATTATCTTGTTTACATTTTAGATTGGACCAAAATTTCTGTCATTGGATAATATAACATATACTTCCATGACTTTTTCTTGCAAAGCTTGTGAGGTTTTTTCATGTTAGCATGACAAATGCTCGAGAGGAAAATACAACCGGACAAAAAAGGTACTAGCATGGTTCTAAATTTATCGATTATCCAATACTCTGTTGGTTGAAAGCATTGATCCACATTTGCTCCCCAGTAAGACCCTCCTTGGCTCATTGGTCTGCAAGAGAGTTAGCATTCTTGGCATGTGCACAATCTTGTGTTCTCTTCCCTTAAGCATTGTCTTGATTTAATCAGTTGGGGAATGGTGGGATAATGCGCGCACCAAAGTTGTTTGCTATAGTGCGTCTTCACTTTTGCATGATGGGCCTCTCAAATTATTGATCAGACCCGACCAACTGATTTCTATGCATCTGGTTCAGTACTCAGCTCTAAAAAGGGGGAGTGGCGGAGAAGGGGAAGGGAGGAGATTGGAATTGGGGAACTGGGATCTGGACTGTGGGATAGTCTAGAGAGGTTCACTCCCGTCTGACTGTTTTTCTCTCTTCCTTTCATTACTATCAGCTTTGTTGTTTGAGTTACCTTTGTAATATGAAGCTTACTAAGGAATAAAACTTTCATACCAATTTCACTCTCAATTGCTGAGTTTTGTAGCTGAGTCCCAACCAGATAAGCCAACAGGTTGTGAGAAAAGGCATTTAAAAAACTAGATACGAGCCAGAGCCCAACTGGTTCATAATTTTCTTTTCTGCCTGTCATTCTTCGTCATTGCATGCATCATATCTACCTTCCACCAAACTAAACTACTTTTTACCAGCCGATAGTCCACCATGAATGTCCTTAAATTCATTATTGGAATAAAATGTTCAAGTCCATTAGCCTTTTGAATTCTTTGCTAACACATGGCAAAGTTCATAATTCTTTTCCATCCATACGGTTGTTTTAAAACTAATCTTTGTTATTTAGACTTATTTCTTCTACACCATTATTGCAGATGTCCTTGTATAACTTCCACATTGGACAGGCTATCTCTGCCCAAAGCCTCATAAAGAAAGACAAATTCACCATCCTATATTCACTATTTTGCAACATGTTCAAATCTGTAGCTACGAACCCTTTATAGGTCTAAAGATTTATGAACAATGGAAGAAGAAGAATATGGAATGATTACATGAGTACTGTGAACCAATAGCAAGGAACAAATGAAGTAACCTAACCAGTCGGTAAAGAGAAGAATAAGTAAATGTGAAGTCGTCATCCCTCAGTCTCATCATGTCCTGTAATTGGCTAAATCCTGATTTGCGTAGCAAAAGAACGTCTATTTAACCTCACTGCCAAGCGACATAGGCCCAAATAGAAGTAAATAAGAGCATGGAATGAATATTTATCCATTACATGCGTTACAACAACAACAGATTAATACTGACAATAAGACTACATAGGAAAAAAGAGCTGATTAGCATTAAAAAGAAACAAGTGAAACAAGTAGACTCCAATTTTCCAAAACCATATCAATTGGTTCTAGTCTCAAATCTAACTTGGACAAGCTTTTTAAAACATAACACCAACGACAATTATGATGCCTATCAAACATCATAAAATACAGTAATTGGGATCCAGAGCAAGTTGGCAATGCATAATCGACAATCAGGCAACTCAGTAATTCAAGGGATAAATCACTCAAATAACAAGACGGCAAGGAAGTATACTGAGAAAGGCTCAACTCACAGGCTGTTTGAGAGGCAAGTAGCACAGGGTCCTCATGTCCTGGGAACTGCTTTCCAGCTTTGGACGAAAAGCAGCCCATGACCAAAAGCCTAGGCTTTTAGAATCTATACCTCCGATGCATCTCAACTCTGCAAAGTTAACACATAAAATCGCCAGAGTCTCATAAACACATAACAAACAAACACAACCAATAACCAGCAAGAAACTTCGAGAAAAAAACCAAATGAAAAACTGCCACACTAAAAAAAATCCAGATATTGCAGAACAGATTCAGCACATAACAAACAAACACAACCAATCACCAGCAAGAAACTTCGAGAAAAAAACTAAATGAAAAACTGCCACAACCAAAAAAATCCAGATATTGCAGAACAGATTCAGCACATGCAAACGTCGAACTCAAATCATAACAACCATAATTTATCATTCGAGAGAGAAAGACACGATTTTTATAAGAAAAGAACAACAAAAATCGCCATTGAAGTAGCAAAAAAATGGAAAATCCAAGAAGTCGCTGAAAAGATACAAAAGAAATCAAAACCGCGAAATCTACAAGCGGCAAAGATCATAACCCTAGATAACTCTTTCAACGAAAGAAAATCAGAACATAACAACAACATCACGAAGAGATTGGAAAAATACCTACCGGTTGGCCATCTACCAGAAACCCGGCCGGAATGCGCTTCTCGTGGGAGATAGAACTACAGAGAAGAGAAGAAAACGAGAGATTTACAGAAGAGAAGAAAACGAGAGACTTACAGAAGAGAGAGAGAGAGAGAGGAAATCGAGGCTCCTGAAAATAGTCACGATGGAGGACGAAACGGGTTTTCCTTGGACAAGTAGCCGGTAACAAGTCACCATTTTAAAGCCCCATTGTGTCAAAGGGACCCACTTTTGGATGATCCCTACCGTTCATCTGATTGATCTAGCTTTTGATGTCTATTTATTTCTAAACTAGTGTGAATTCTACGATTCTAGCATCTGAATTGTACTTAAGATCACTGCATGGAGATAGTTGGAAATTTTTGAGTAAACGTCCGTTCCTCGAAATTGTTGGTTTATCTAAAGCAAAGCAAAAGTAATCAAATGAACGGGTCAGATCATTTAAAGTGGGCCCCATAGCACTCCTCTCAATTTCCTAACGTTCATCGCTCAAAGGATATTCCCCTGAGAGTCACCCCTAATTAAAACCTTAAGCCCTCCATCTTTGTCCAATATGGAAAAGTATTTTTGACCTTTCGATAGAATAGATTAGAGTTAAGATTCTACCTCTCATTTATTTTAGCCATAAACAGTCCATTTCAATGCCACCAACACATGGGTTGCCTGTTCTTTCACTTTTCTTTTCTCTTTCTCTGGATTCTTTTAGTTTCAGACTTCACCTTTTAGGCCAAAGAATTGTTTATCTGAAAAGGGGGTTAGACCTTGTTCAAGGTTCCACATAGAGGGGCAGTTCCGGTGCACAAAGCTCTTGCCTATGCAGGGTTCGAGGAAGGGGCGGGCCACAAGTGCCTATAGTAGGCAGCCTTACCTTGCATTTTGCAAGAAGCTGATTCCACGCCTTGAACCCGTGACCTCAAGGTCACATGACGACAACTTTTACCGTTCTACATGAACATAATTAATTTTGCTTAACTTTGCCATAAGAAATTGATAAACCTACCATCTAATTCAGACTAAACTGCACTCAAGTGGTTGATTCATGATTCCAGTGGGATTCTCCACTCTCAGGATCATAACATGTGACTTAATCAATCGTCGAACCCGCTATTAGGGTTTTTTAATTCAGATTAGATTTTTCTTTTCAATCATTAAGCTTTTCGCTTTTCAATCTCCTTTTTAATGGTCAATCCAGCTCCAGTAAGCCTGTTCTTGAGTCACCAAGGCTGGATTTTTGCCACTTGATTGGCTAAAAATTAATTCCTAACAGCCAAGATATCTCAATCAAATTTCCACAATATTTTTTATTATTAAGTCTAACAATAATTTAGTGCCATTCAATAAAAATAATTCAGAATATATAATAATTCAAATATAGATAATCTTGAAAATAGTTTATCAACATACAATTGGCTCACCAAATATGCCTATGTCGTGTACATAAGCCCATTAAAAATTTTAATTATCAAGGGAGTGGTTACACTTATTTCTCTACGAAAATGCAGGCAGGACACATCGGAATGTTAGACTAAAGATAAGGGAAAATCCTAAATCAGTTAGTGACAATGAATACTGAGTAATATAAAGATTTTTCATTATTCTACCTGTCAAATGATATACCTTTGAACGGAAAATTGGTATGGACTTGGGGCAAGCTTGACAGTTAACCCATGTTGGCATAGAGTACACGTACACTGGGTGTGTTAATTTCAGCTGTTCATGCAGTTACAAAGAGCAAGTGACATTTGCTTGGTAGAAAAAAAAAGTGAGAAGAAATGGCAGTTAGAAACTATTTCCCGACCAATCAGATGTTACCTACACTTTACAGTTGCAACTCCTTGCTGAAATTACCGCTCCTCTCTCTCTTTACATATACATACAGGCATTTAGACCAATGGAATGCATAACATATTGCGGAAATTGACATTATAACATTTGGTTGGAAACGTTGCACACTAGTATTGGACTTTCTAAGCCGTTAATCTAAATCTTGAAGAACTTTTGGGGCAGGGCCCATCTTAGATGGGATCCTCAAGATGATCGTTTGGGCAACACAAGCTGGACACTTAAAGCTGCCGGGTGTTCATATATGTGCCGACCACCTTTTAAGAACTCATTTGATTTTTTTTTTTATTACTGATAATTTGTGAGCCAAATAAAAAGCATGCCATTAGGAAAATTTCGTTGCGTTCTTGAGTTTGTTCTTTTGGAGTATTGTAGTCTTAATCTAATATCGTCCTAATTAAAGCCTATAGAATCATCCCTAATACAGTCTTTGGACGTCCATGGATTTTTCCTCTTTCATTTTTTGTGAAGAATTAGAAGTCGTCCCACAACGAAAGCGGTCATTTTCTACGAGAGAAATATGTTTTGCCATACATGATAAATAAAGAAAGGTAATTTAATCTTAAGAGGTCTGAAGATCATCACTAAAAGGGCAGCCCCAGTGCATGAAGCTCCCGCCAATGCAGGATTCGGAGAAGGGGTGGACCACATAGGCCTAAAGTATACAGCCTTATCTTTCATTTTGCAAGAAGCTGTTTTCACATCTTAAACCTGTGATATCAAGGTTACACAACGACAACTTTTACCATTGCGCCAAGGCTCCACTTTCGAAGATCATTACTAGATACTGTAAATTTTTTCCCTTCTATGTGTTTTTTTTTTTCACGATCAATTCCATTCGTCTTGCTCACCTTGCCCACAACTCTACGTGAAAATCATGCCAATCTGATGGTTTTATTAACCATTATTTTGTTAATTCTAATAATCAATATAGTAGAAGAAATCGAAGAACATCCTAGGAATTATACATGATCAGTTACATTATTTTTACTCTAACAGCTATTCAGAACTTCATCTAGGTTTGAGGGTTGAGTCCCATCGAGAGATCCTCCAAGGTAAGAAATTGTTGATGAAACAACAAGATTTTTCTTTTGTTCAATCCGATAATCGTAAAAGAAAAAAATGGTTGACATGTTCCAGATAATTATGTATTTACAAAACGCCCTGATTTTTGTGTGCGTGTAATCTGAGGGAAGTGGAATAAGTTAAATAGGTTGGATCTTTCTAGAATACATCTCTTAAAAGGGGCATCTATGCATAGAATCATGCATTATGTAGGCACCTGAAGTAGACGAAATACTTAAAATAACTCTACAAGGACAACATCAAATTATACGGTTAATTTGGGCTTAAGTGTGCAACATTTACTCAGGCGAGAGTAGTTCCCCGCAAAATGCAACAATAGCAATGTGTTCTAACTCTACATTATAACCATTTCATCTACAACTGCAAGTGGATGATTAAGATCTGGAGCAATCATTTTCTCATGTTTGCCAAAAAGAGAAATGAGACTTGCTCTGCTTTTTTCGTCACGTTGGGAGCATTTTGAACTCTCCTCTAGAGATTTCAAGTAGATTTAAAAATTAAAAATAATAAGTTAACAAGAGATTTCTGAGGAATCCTTTTTTATTAGACAAGTTATAAAAGACACGAAGGGGAGCCTTGGCGCAATGATATAAGTTATCGTCATGTGACTTTAAGGTCATGGATTCAAGGCATGGAAACAGCCTCTTACAAAATAAGGTAAGACTGTGTATTTTAGGCCCTTGTGGTCTGCCCCTTTCCCAGACCCCACATGGGAGGGAGCTTTGTGCACTGGGGCTGCCCTTGTAGATGCACTGGGGAGCCTCTTTTCAAGCTCATTTAGAAAAACAGTAACATACATTCTCCGCATGCAAGCAAATGACTAGGCTCCTTATGGTGAATTAGATTACTTCTGTCAATTCTCTCAAATTCTTCTCCTTCTATCGAATCTTCTCCTAAAATACATATTAGCTTAATTGTATCACACTGTCTTGTTTCCTTAAACGACAATCTTAATCGCTATTAATCGTCCGTTAATGGCCTTTTGAGGTTTAAAATAACACTTTTAATTACTCTTAATATATATATATTTTAAATTTTGGTCGGTGGTTATGGGCCCGATCAAATGCAAAATTTACATTAAAAAGTACGAGAGGGCTTCATCTTTTTGGTGATCTACATCCTTCATTGTTTTACATTTTGCCTCCACTGAGCCTTTCTCACAAATCTACTCCATAGACGATCCTACTGCTCCAGTTGGGAGTGGGGGCCTAGAACACCAAAAGCTCATCTGCTTATAAGGAAGGCAAAATATAACATGTCTCAAATTCAATATGGATTTAGCGGGTTAAGGTTAAGTCTTATTGTGTTCATGTCATTTTTGAGTTGACCCAAAAATAACGAGCCAAAAATCATGTTATGTGGGTCAATCAATGTTAACCTGTTGTGTTGACCTATTTGACTTGCAACCTATTAATCCATCATGTTCACTCATATGACTCTCAACTTGTTAACCAATCGTGTTGAAAATATAGAATAGTTTTTGACAACCTGTCTTATATTTTTATAATTTTTAGAAACCCTCAATATAAAATAGGTTTTCAAAAACCGTCCTGTACTTTTATAGAAATATAGGATGGTTTTTGAAAATTCGTCCTATATTTTGACAATTTTTTAAAACCATCAATATATGACAGGTTTTCAAAAACTATCTTATATTTTTATGATTTTTGAAAAAGTAATTGCTCTATATTCTTATAAGAAACATCTACCTATATTAATTATTGTATGCTTTTCTAACCGTGAAATACGTTAGGTTACAAGCTTGAGTTACCCCTTGCTTGTTAAACATAACATCTAATTACAAACTGCGAAACTAAAAAAAGTAGAAGAGGATAGTAACAATAAAAAAAATTAATTTTTAAAATTATAAAAAGAGTAAATAGAAAGACAAATGGCTTGAATTGCAATGATAACATAATTGAAGCACAGGATCAAGTCGCAAAATAAAAAGTTAAACATGAAATTGAGTAAAAAATAAACAAAATGATAAAAGCAGTTGTAAAAGGAAAAAAATTAAAATAAAAGGATAAAAAATGTAAATGAAACGAGAATAAGTTACAAAAATTGTCATTTCATTGAAAAAATGGGTTTTAAATAATAAAAAATTTTAAAAATAAAGGGGTTTAAATAAAAAAAATTAAAAAATAAAGGATTTTATTGAAAAAGATAAGTCTTTTTAAAGTATGATACAGTTTTATGGCAAAAATATTAGTACTTAAAAAAAAAAGGAATATTTTATAAATATTAGCGTGACACATTAAGGATCCTGAGTGACCTGTGCTACGAAGGTATGATCGAAAGAAAGCTGTAGCATTCCTTTCTGAAGGCTCACGAGACCTGTGATGGATGATTTTGGTCATAAGCAGACCCACTATACAACCCAACATGGTGGAACCCAACTAGTGCATTTTCAGTTTCTAATGGCCTGCACACTTTATGAGAAGAGATGAGCCCAAGTTTGAGTGTCTGGTTGGTGGAGACGTGTGTCATGTGTGGTCGTTGTGGATTGAGTCCAATAATAGATGGCTTAGAGGAAAATGTAACCCGAAGAATACCATCATGCAAGGCTCTTTCAAGCTAGCTGTTTGGTGTACCAAAACAAAATACGGCATCTGATCATTGGGGATTGACTCCCTCAATACAGCTATCGTTATAGGTCTACGTATAGCTTGCCTTGGTAGTCAGACTCTCTCGTCCTTATATCCAACTTTCCATACCTCTCTCTTTTCCTCGTCCTTGGAAATATTTCTTAGACTCTATTTCACCGAGATAATTTCTTTTTGCGTTTTCTCATGTTAGTAATGGGTGCAAAAATTACGGCGCAACTTCTTTTTCAGCGAAAGCGCAGTCACGTGTGGTTTGTGAAATTTACTCGCTAGAAAACTTTGGAAGGGGAGCTTAGTAGTCACGTGACCCGAGGTCATGGTTTAAAGTGTGAAATTAGTTTCTTGCAAAAATGCAAAGTAAGACTGCATACTATATGTCCTTGTAGTTCATTCCTTCTCTGGACTTTGCATAGGCAGGAGCTTCGTGCACTAGAGCTGCCTTTTTACTCACGAAAAAACTCTGTCATTTTCATCACATTGATCTGAGCGGTTTATCCAGGCTCCACTGAATAAGAATCACCGACCAACATCTCAGATTGTTTTGATGGTTCAGATTTTGCAGTGCATCAGAATCATTTCCTTAGTATATGATACGAATCATCAGATAGGTTGGTCCCATCGATCAAAACTCTTAATTCACACATGAGTGATCGGGCAAGGTCGGAAAGCCTGCCAGCAAGTTTTGACCCTCTATTTTTGTGATGTTAGTTGAGATAATCAATCTACCGTTGGTTCATGGAAAATTCATGATAAAAGGTGGACCCCATCAAGTGGAGTGTCCTGATTTGATGCCTTACTGGGAATTCACAAATCTCAACCCTCCACTTTTTAAAGACTTTTGTACCATCAGCTCAATCATCCGGAGCATGCACGGTTTGCATCAATAGTTTACGGACAGCCAGCATATCTGATCTGTCGTATCATCGGTGCTTGAAGAGGCCAAATTGACTTGGAGTAAACTTGTTCAATGATCAAGATCATTTATTTGCTATCTTAGGATTAATATATGCAGGACGATTCTGACCCTTGAATTTGTATAGAGGATCTGGTGATTGGACCCACTATTTCTTGATTATCCATTTAAAGGATGCCAGTAGATTTTGGTTCACATTAATTAGTAGGCCCCGGTTCTCTTTCTGCCAACCTGGATGACAAACGATCTTGGATGGAATCGTGCAAGTCCTTTGGATGATCTGAACCGTTCACTGGTTTTCCTGCTCTCTGTATCTCGTAAACAAAAGATAACATTGAGCCGCTCTTTTAAATGCACAGTGTCTAGACGTCCGCTTCCAATGATTAAGACTTTTAGATGCTAGCTAGACTCATCCGATTTTCAAACTACTAGCCATCCGAAGCCAAAGCAATTGGACAATCTGGTCAGATCATCAAAATATCGACTCATCTTACACACAAGCCATGCTGGATCCTAGCATTCCTCATTAACAAAACAGTAGAGTAACTAGAGTCACAGAGGTAAACCGATTCAACGGTTCAGATCATCCATCTCGAGAACCAAATCAACAGTCAAGATAATGAGTGAGCCACATGCAAATCTATTGAATGATCTGAACCACTCAACTCATTTGGACATCCAAATCGAAATGCTCAATTTTCTTCCACGCGGCGACTTTCTTGGAATCTGCCGTCTGTACGCCCATCTTCTCCTTATTCTTCTTGATGACGAAATGTACGTCATCTTCTTCCTATTCTTCTTGATGACGAAATGTACGCCCATCTTTCCGTTATAATGGCGAGCACCAAGGTACTTTCCATTCACATTACAAACTCGTGCAAACAACGGTCTACATGAACAATCAAAACCACAGCTTCGCAGGATGCTAAAATTGTTTATTTTTTGTTTGTTAGATATCTGAAGTTATGGCCATCGCATGGACTTGGATCATTCAAATCTGGGACCTTTCCATGCGAAAATGGATGCTTGTTGGCTTCACGATGGCATCCCCGTTGAACAATTGACTACTTAACAAGCGAGTTGATGTTCTCATGTCCCTTCTGCACTAATGCCACACTCTCTTTTAGGGTTTAGTGGTAAAACTAGGCATGAAATCCACTTTTTGGTGTGATTAAACCGTTCATATTAAGCATTTGATTATTGATGGGTCATGTCTCAAAAGTCACATCCTTGAAATTCATACATTGATTTCCTTTGGCATGTTTTTGATAATGTTAATTTTTTACCCTTTATTTTAAAGCACGAAAAAGCAGAGGCATAGCTGGATGTATGTGAATTTTGGGGAAAGGCTCGTCCACTGCCAAATAATTAAAATGAAGAGTTGAGATAATTATAAAAGTAGGTCATTAGATAAAAGTATGAAAAAGGGCAGCCCTGGTGCACGAAGTTCCTGCTCAAGCGGGGTCCAAGAAAGGGGCGGACCACAAGGGCCTAAAGTACACAGCCTTACCTTGTATTTTGCAAGAGGCTGTTTCCACGCATTGAACCAATAACTTCAAGGTCACACGACAATAACTTTCACCGTTGCACCAAGGCTCCCCTTCATTAGATAAAAGTATGACAAACTCTTAAGAGTGGGTGTGACATTAGTTTGAGAGGTAGGACAGCGTATTAGCTCCCTGGAAAATGGGTAGTTCCTTTCTGTGATGGACAACTGAATGAATGTTGGACAAGCAATGCTTAGAGAACAATCATTCTGTTGTTAGAGAACAAAAGAAAGGAGATATTGGGCATCCGATTCACCTCTTTGATGTGAATATTCACTCTATTGTTAGAGAACAAGCTGCCATAGCTACTTGCTAAAGTTAGCATGTTGTAAAGAAGTTTTTAAAATGTACTTGAAACTAGATGAAGGGCTCAGATGAAAACTTGATAATAATAATAATAAATAAAATCCTAACCTGAAAACTATATAAGAAGTTGTATTGTTTAATGAAAAGTGTGGGTCCATCGAGTGTGCCAAGCAGAGTGTTTCTTTCCGCTTCTCTTATTCATATTTATTTTCTAAACCTTACAAAAAACCAACAGATTGGTATTAGAGCATGCTCGATCAAAGCGGCTGGGGTAAATAAGGTGGTTAAAAATAAATCATCATGGTAGTGGCTAGATTTTAAGGTTATTGTCACCATAGCAACAAAATACAATGGCCGGCACAAATAATCAAGGTTTGAGCATCCAACAACCCTCTATTCCTATATTTTCTCGGGAAAATTATGACTTTTGAAGTATGAAAATGAAAACTCTCTTTCTATTGCAAGATTTATGGGATTTGATTGAAAATGGCTATGTGAAACTTGACCAATTAGCAACTCTTACAGATGCTCAAAGACTAGCCTTGAAAGAGAATAAAAAGAGAGATGCAAAAGTCTTGTTCTTCACTCAACATGTAATTTCAGGTAATTTATTTTCAAAAATCATGTAAGCTTCAAAGGCTAGGCAAGCATGGAGCATTTCTACAAGAGGAGTTTCAAAGAAGCACAAAGAGGAAAACAATTATACTACAGGCTCTTAAAAAGAAAGTTAGAGAATATGAAGATGAAAGAATCTGAAACTCTAAAAGAATATTTTTCTAAAATTATTGAAGTAATAAATTAAATGGGTATATATTGTGAAGTTATGACAGATATGAAAGTTGTTGAAAATATTTTAATTAGTTTGCTAGAAAAATATGAGTTCATGGTCTCTGTTATTGAAGAAACAAAAGACATCTTCACTTTAATTGTTCAATAGTTGATGGCATCACTACAAACTCATAAGTAAAGGTTATTGAGGTACTTTGAAAAATCTGTTGAAAGTGCTCTTTAATATAAGCTAAATTTAAATAAAAGACAAATGTATCATCATCTAAAGCACACCAAAAGGGAGAATCATATTGAAAAGATAGTCATGGAAGAGGAAGAGAAAGTGGTCGAAGCGGAAGAGGAAGAAGCAATTGTGATAGAAATTCAATAACAAAAAATTTTGAACAGAAAGTGTAGTATTTGCAAAAGAAGCAGCCACATCAACAAAGATTTTTGGTTTAAAGGAAAAAACTCAATGCTATAATAGTAAAAAATTTGAACATCTCTAGAAAGATTGTAGATTAAAGAATGATGAACAAGCTTTTTTTTTTTCTTTTTTTTTTTTCAAAAAAAGAAGATGAAGGAAATATATTTGATGCTTGCTAAGCAGTACGTAAGAAGAGAAGTGATGTTTGGTTTCTTGATAGTGCATGCGGTAATCATGTGATAGGAGATAAAAGTATTTTTATGGATATAAATACTACTGTAAACTCTCAATTAAGAATGAGAAATAAAGATTTGATTCAAATGAAAGTGAAAGGTACAATTTGTATTCAGACAAATAAAAGAACTAAATTCATTCATAATATGCTATTAGTTCCTGACTTGGAGCAAAATTTACTGAGCGCATGGACAATGCTTGGAGCATGGATCTTCAATTGTTTTTGAAGACAATGGCTGCATGACATACCATAAAGGGAAGACAAAACAGGTTGCAGTAAAAATAAAAATGGAGAAAAACAGAAATTTTCCATTAACCTTCAAGTATAATGGAGATATTGCCTTGAAAGCAAAGCGAAAGACGACTCTAGTTAGTGAAACAAAAAAATCGCAAAAAATGGCAATTTTTTGAGCCACCCTACCGATTCCCAGCTTATCTCAAGATTTATCATTATCTAGGGTTTTATCAGGTCCTGAAAGAATCCAATTCTGCCCCAAAACCCCTCTCGTTTCAATCAAAACTCCCATTGTCTTCCATTCAACAATAATCCGAATGGGTGGCGGTCCACGGACACACCCAGGAGGAGTATCAAAGTGGCAGTTTGAAAAGATTGCGGGCAAAGAAAGCAAAACAACTCTTAAAAGCTCGCCTGTGTAGAGATCGTCAAGTGTATGAAATGCGAAAGCGGGCTGAATTGAGAGTAGCAATGTCAGAGCTGGAAAGGCCCTGGGAAGTCGTCGAAAGAGTGCCCACATTGTTCTCTGTGAAAGCGGATGAGCAATTGAAGGCATTGGCTGATAGGTTTCAGAAGCCTGGTGGGTATGATCTTTGGTCTGAAAGATATGGTCCTCAGATCTTTCGCATGCTAATGGGCTTCCTTCGGTCAGTTCTTTTCTGAAAGGCGCGGTTCATAGTGTTAAACCATATGGGCGAACTGCGGATTCTTCGAGTATTGGGGATGAAGATGGCCGTGAAGAAGCGGAGGAGAAGCGTAGTATGGGTGCTGTGAGTGAAGATGAATTAGGTAGTTCAGTTGGGAGAGGAAGAAATGGAGCTAGGAGGTCGAGGAGGGGTTCGAATGGCAGAATGAGAGGTGGCTTCGATGTTGATGGAGATGGCGGAAATGGAGATTAAGTTCCAGCTCATTTTAGTAGTTCAGATGCTTCAGAAGATGTTGAAGAATTGTGTTTGATGCTTTCTGTGAAAGTTGGATTGAATAATTCAGTTGGGAGAGAGAGGAATCATTCTGGGAGATCCAAGCGATCATCAAATCGCCGAGGTAGATCTTTTGATGTTAATGAAGATGAAGTTGAAGATTTAGTTTCGAGGAGAAATGGTTGCGTTACAGAAGATCGTTCTTCATCAAGAAACTTAATGGTTTCTACTTGTGGAGACAAGACATGGATGATTGTAGAAGCATTGGACGATGATATAAAATACCAACGATCAGTGAGGTTTATGAATCAAAGTGGACAGAAAAGAAAGAAAGGTAGGGAGGCCATTCGAGACAATCAGAAGGTGGCTCCGATTGCTAGGAATTCAAAGAGGTCTTCTAATGCTTCTTCTTATGGTAGCTCAAGAAATAATGGAGACAGATGGAGTAAAGTATCAGAGTCTTTGGATGGATCAGATTCTGAAGAGGTCTCCTTTAACAGAGGTAGTCATGGAAGGACTCCTGGAGACTGGCCATACAACCACGGAAATCCGCTGCGGTTCGGTGCTGAGAAAGATGAATGGCAAGTGTGATATCACATGCTAAGAAGCTAACAAATGTCAAATTAATCAGAAATGAGAAATCACAGCAATGACTGACCAGGGGACAGTTCTAATCGACCGTATCAAAGCATGTGGAACAGAGGAAAATGAACAAGTGTGGTGGAATGTGTCCGAATATTACAAGAAAGCAATGAGTTTGTTGTGATATAATCAAATGCAAGGCCATATCAAATATGCAGAGTAGGAATAGTGTGCAGAAATAGGAAATTAAACATTTTTTGCAGAATTTCTAATGAAATTAAACATATTTTGAATAAAAAATTTGGTAATGATTCAATTTTGTTGGCCAAGGTGGTGAGCTGAGTTGTAGATTGATCCCTGGAGTCTATTTTATGTTGAGATCTAACTAATATTTGGTTAATCTGCCACGAGATGTAATCAGTTGTTGCTTAGTGATCAACTAGGTAATTTTAATTTGTAAAATGAATTTCTCATGGCGTCTATTGTATGTACTGATTGATTCAAAGACTGGTTTTTCAATAATTCAATTGTTGCATGTTTGATGAACCACCTTCAGATATATATATTACGAGATTCATGAACTGGTAAATGCATAAGAAAAATAAGAGGACCTTCAAATTATTTAAGATTTTCACAGAACTTCAAAATTTCAAACCTCAGAACAAAAAAAGAAGAGGAATGCCAGGTCGAACGGCTTATGTGAAAGAATCCACCTTTGGATGATCCATCCCATTCATGTAATGTTCAAACAGCATGCTGATTGATTCTAACATATCAAAAACCGTACTTCTTATAACATATGCATGTAATGTGTTATTTCAATAAACAAACAAACCCAACCACGTATCCACGTGAACTCGCACGCCTTCAGCCTACACCCAACAAGAAAAAAGAAATGACTTCAGAATCATGTAAGGATTAATGAAACATCGATCTTGGTGGATTTGAACCACAATCATCTTGAGAACAATTCCCAAGTGCTCTGCCATATTTGAGCTAAAGATCCAGTATAGATTGATATAAGTGAGATTTCAATCACAGCACCGAAATGTGCAAACTACCAAGCTGTATACGAGGAAGTTTTTTATGCACTTGAACATTTATTTAAAGAATGTGATGGTTATGGATGAACTGGTTCATTATTGTGTACAGTACCACTTGTAATTCCTTATTGTTCAGTGATTAATAATTGATGCCCACTAAGAGCCTGACTTCTGCAGTAGTCCACATTATGAACAGAAACAGTGACCTATCTGAAAAACCAGGTACAATTCCCTGAAATACATTATCTATGTGGTAGGCTCCTCTCCAAGGATTTTGTTTTGTTCCATACAACAATCCAGTTTAATAGCTAGAGAGATCAAATTTCAACAATGTTTACTGAAATATCTTTACCCCCATTCATAGAAATGGGATAGCATTGAAACAGCACGGTTCCATGTACAGTATAATCCACAATTGAACAATCTGAATACCACAGTAAGCAATTCATGTACATAACCAAGTAAAAATCTTGCCGGCTCCAAAGGTGAAATGCACAAAACTGAAAATTTGAGACGACATAATTTGGTGACTCTGCATTTAAATAGCAGAAACAGGTAAGTCGTAGATGAGGGATCAGATGGACCTGTGAGAGACCCCATCATGCTCCACGTTGGTTCTTCAGTTCTGTATTGGTCTACTAGGAGAGAATTCTAATAAGAGAATACTTGGTAATCCAGGATGTCAGAACTGCTATGTTGTATCTTTAAATAAGATACCATGGAATCAAAACCTTAAAAAAAAAAAAAAAGCCACTATGATATCAAGTACGGGCATAAAGAAGAGCTTGCTACTTCACCTTCAGCACAAAAGAAGTCTTTCAGATGTTTGGCCCCTTTGCTTCAAGAACAGTAGTCCTAGTCCGAAATGTCAGCTGCAATAAGATCCACCACTGTTGCACACTTTGAGCCAAGACTGTTTGACTCATTCCTTCTCAACTGATCCAAACGTTTCTGCAAATTACACCTCAAGAAGACAAGACTGACATAGACGTGTGTGTGTGGGTGTGTCAGAGCAATGACATAGATGCAAAGAGACTACATAGAAAAAGAAACAAACACAACCACTGCGTACAGAAGCATTCAGTCACTTAAAAAATTTCCAAGATTCATCATAGTCAAATCCTTACCCCGATTAGGGGTAGGCTAAAATTTTTCCAAGAATAATAAACAACATGCACTTGGGCATCCTCGGTGCACAAAGTTCCCACATGTGCAGGGTCCAAGGAAGGGGCGGACCACAAGGGTCAATAGTACACAACCTTATCTTGCATTTTGCAAGAGGCTGTTTCTACGTCTTGAACCTGTGACCTCAAGGTCACATGACGATAACTCTACCGTTGCACCAAGGCTCCCCTTCCAAACAACATGCACTTACCTTAAAAAAAAAACAAAGAAAGAAAGAAAGTGCACTTGGAGCTATAACCTGATTTGGCCGCTTATCCTAAATTCATGTCTTCCACTAACCGGAAATGACTGTCCTTGGTAAAATATCTTCCATAGCTTCTTCCGTCTGGTTAATCCAATTGACAGTTGTTTTAATCCCAACAACTTTTCAGAAAGTCCAATACTATAACCTCTATCGTGTCACTCTTATTACTGCAATCTTATCAAACAACTCTAACATATAGAGACAACTATTTCCTACAATCATAAAACAGAAAATACCCCTCTAAAAAGCACATAAAGATGCAGCCAAGCAAAAAATCAAGCGAAGTTGCAAACATTAAAACCAATTTCTTTACCAGATATGTAAAAACTCCCAAAATACTAACACAAACAGGTACAACTCACCAATACCTAGAAGCTAAGCTCTACAATCACATTCACATGGTATCAAATTCTCCACCATCCAACACAAAAAGATGCCCAAACCTACTTCACCAAAATCAAATTAAGGAAATATACAATGCCGGGTTTTTATACCATGCTTTCCCAATAAAAGAGTAGCCTGGTGCATGAAGCTCCCGCTTATGCAGTGTCTGCGGAAGGGGCAGACCATAATACAATAAAAGCAAGTCTAACTAATTAACAATACAATAAGACAAAGGTACAGACACAAAACAAATACTACATGTCAAAGGGACTTTTATAATTTATATACCTTGACAATGAGAGGGGCCATCCTTGATCTAAGCAGGGAAGGACGAAAAGATAAAGATGGTCGAGGGGAGGCTTTGAACACAATTATTTAGAGAAAACTAAATTGAGTTTAGATCAACTTCCTACTGTTGTTTTAGACATTAAAAGCCTTAATTCTACTTGGAAATGTTTTCACAAATAGTCAGGAAAGTTAAGACCTCTGTTTTTCTCTTTTCCCTTTTTTCTGGTTGTTCTTCTTTCAGTGTGTATTTCACAAGAGCTGAGGAACATTTTATGATTTATTACATACTTAGAGACAATGAATCAATCAATTGCAAGCAAGTCATGTAAAAAGAAACTCGATGTATTTCTATTTTGTACAAAGTTGAATCACTGCCAATCAGTTCTTAAAATCTCTGTACATCAGTCTAGAGCAAGGTTAGTAGAAAAAGGAAAACTGAAACAGAATCAGCCATAATTGTTGCTATGAACAATCTAGTAAATAGACTACAAGAATGATATCACAAGTTTTGCAAAGCCAGTTAATATGTTATGTGCAATAATGGATAATCTAATTAATAAGATACAAAACCAGGTTATAATTTCTCATTTGGCCAGCAAAACAGCTTGAGAATCTGAAAAGTGAAAACAGAGATCAATTGAAACTTTATGAAACAACAAGAATGAAAGAAACTGTTGTTTCCTCTTTCAGCCACTTAGAATTTATCATGAATCCAGACAATCTATCACTCTCCTTTAATAATTGATGAAATAGGATGTCATATACAAAAATCCAAGTCAATTGACAAAATTAGATTCTAAATTTTAGCAAACCAGAATCCAGATTCACATCTCAGAACCAATCTAGCCAACGAAAGATATTGCTCGAGTTCCTTCAAACATGAGAGGGTCTGTCATTAGGCCCCATATATAAAGATTTTGATCGCGGTCCCTATAACAACGGAATCCCTGACCATCATACACCCAGAGATAGAAATAAAAAGAAAAGGAATCACGGCGAGAGATACCAAGAATATTGTCGATCACCAATGCAAAACTCCATGTCCCTGTTGATGACTTGTCTTACATTATTGCATAGGCATAGTTGCCTATGAAATAATGTAAGACAAATTGTCTTTGACAAGAAGAGGCTTCTAAAATCAGCAACAAATAAGCGAATCCCTCAAGAAGTGCCATCTAAATATGTTAGTACTCCTGCTTAAAGATATTCAGTAAAAGGCTCTTGGCAGTCTAAACCAAAGAAAATTGTGGCTTTTATAAACTCTAGTCCTCGTTCTTAAGTTGCATCACAATCATGGTTCTTGTAGCAACCCAGGTCCCGATGACATGCTGGTAGTCTAAGAAACTCCTTGGGAGGATTGTCAAAGATTTTTCTGGGACTATAGGTATGCAGGACTACTCAGAACAGAAGCTTCGCTCTCTTAATGAGCCTCAATTTGTTGAAGGAGAACTATCTGTCTTTTATGGATTCAGATGATTCGCCAGATGCCATCACTTGACAATCAAATATCAGACCAGCCTATGGACAATAGCTCTAGTATTTGGAGATTGATGATCTGTGTAACAGTGAGAAGACTGAAATATCTTTCTCCGTACACGAGAAATAAAGAATAAAACTAATATTAAGAAGCTTGAACATCATCACTAGAGACTGAAATTTTTTTTCTCTTTACGTTTTTCTTTTCTTGATCTAGGCCATTCATGGTGCTCACCTTGCCCACGGCTACATGTGAAAAATCATGCCAATCGGATGGTTTTATTAACCGCTATTTTGTTTAATCTAACAATCAATATAGTCTTAAAATCGAAGAACTTGCTAAGAATCTTACAACATCAATTACATTATTTTTACTCTAACAGACGCTCAGAACTTCATCTGGGTATGAGTCCCATCGAGAGGTCAACCAAAGATAAGAAATTATTGAAGAAATAAAAAGATTTTTCTTTTATTTGATAGGATGATCTTAAAAGAAAAAATGGTTGATATATTCAAGATAATTATGTATTTTCAAAACCCAAAGCAATATATGCCAATATCATTGAATTGATGTGATTTATGTGTGTAGGTATTATGCGGGAGGTGGAATAAGCTAAATAGTTTAGATCTTTCTACAAAACATCCCTAAAATCATGAAAAGGAGCATCTATGGATAGAATCGGACACTATTTAGGCATCTGGGAGTAATGAGATCATAAGGTAGATGAAATACTTACAAGAACAACGTCAAATTATACGGTTAATTTGGAATTAAGTGTACAACATCCACTCTGGTGAGAGTAGTTCCACGCAAAATACAACAATAACAATATGTTTTAACTCTACATTTCTAACCATTTAATGAGCAACTGCAAATGGATGACTAAGATATGGAGCAATCTTTTTCTCATGTTTGCCAATGGAGAAATGGCACTAGCTCTGCTTCTTCTGTCACATTCAAGCCATCCAGCCTCGTCAATACGACCAATTCGCGTCTTTCATCGACACCGATTGGGGGGGTCCAGGATCATCCATGCAAGCAACTGACTAGGCTCCTTATGGTGAATTAGATTACTTCTGTCAGTTTTCTCAAATTCTTCCTTTTCTGTTTAATCTTCTCCTAAAATGCATATTAGCGAAATTGTATCTTCACTCCCTTGTTTCGATAACGACAATCTTAATCCTCTTTTAATCAGAGTTTGATGGCCTTTTGAGAATTAAAATCACACTTATACATACACTTAAGAATTTTGGTCGGGGGTGGTTGGGCCCCATCAAGTACAAATTTTACATTGAAAAGTGCAAGTGGGCTTCAACTTTTTGGTGATCTACATCGTTCCCTGTTTTACATTTTGCCTCCACTAAGCCCTCGCCATAAATTTTCTCCACAGACGATCAAACTGGTTGGTGGTTGCCGGGGTTTGGAAAATTCCGAGTGCACCACGCCCCACACAGACCGGGGGGGTATTGCGGTAAATAGCCAACTAAAAGACAAAGGCAAACGTGGAGGTTTGGTGGCGCCTCAATTCACAGTCAATTCTCAGGCACCATCAGGGAATCATCTGACTTCGCTTTTAGACTCTGACCAACATAGAATTGTAGGCTACTCGCACGACGAGACAAAACAGAGTCCCGCAGAATTCACATTTGTGAGTGCCCTGCGTGCATGACTATCATGGGTCGTAGGGTTGTTTGCCAAAATTTAGCTGAAGTGAGCATGAGAAAAAGAAGAGTTTCCTATCAAAACCTAAAACATATACATCCACAAAACTAAAGAAACAAACAATCACAACTTCAACTTACGGGGTGTATTGCTGAAGAAAAAGAAACAAAGAACTGAAATTTCCTTTCCTCATATGTAATCACTACTAAGATAAGTACAAAATAGGCTGCAACGGGGAAGTAGTTCTGCTTAGAACAATAAACGATAGAAAAACCAAACTATATCCCTCTCTATGTCACATATTTACTATCTTGCCTTTTTCTTATTCCCTCTTCGGATATCTATTACCTGCGGGCGGTTTGATCACCTGTGGATCATTCATAAGTGAGCGATAAACAAGATAAATGGCTCAAATCTTCCAAAGTAGGGCCTACTATAATTGCGTCGTGTTCCGAAATGAGTCCTGTTAGAAGAACTTGTCATAAAACGAAGTAGTACCTGAACCTTAGTACGTAAACTAATCCGTTGATCCAGGAACAGCTGTCTGTCCATGATAATACCATTCCTATTCCTGTTCCGCAGCGTAGCAGTAGTAATGACTACGACATTTCAGGTTCCCGAGGTGGCGGAAGCTGCATATTTGGGTCGGACTGCACATGCAGCCCACGATAATCCCATTCCTGTTGCAGTTCCGCAGCAGCCCTGTAGTAACGTCGACGAAATGTGATTCGAGTTTCGGGTTCCGAAGGTGGCGGAAGTGGTAGATTTGAACCTGACGGCCCACGCGGTCCATGATAATACCATTCCTGTTCCTCTTCCTCAGCAGACCAGTAGTAGTGACTAGGAGATGTGATTTGAGTTTCGGGTTCCCCAGGTGGCGAAAGAGGCAGATTTGAGCCGGACGGCCCAGGCGGATCTACAAGGACGACGACGTTCTCGCCCTCTTGGACAGAAGAATCATTAGTGGATTGAAATTTTGTACTTGTAACTTCCTTGAGTAAAGAGGAGAGGGGGATGACACATGGTGCATACAGCAGTATCGCCGTCCATGACCATAAATTTAGATGCAAAGAAGCTACAATGGAGAGGATCGAAGCAAGGTTCAGGGACGTGGATAAAAGGCCTAGGTGGGTGGCTATGCGCAGGCTCTTGACACAGAAACGAAAATATGAGAAAGAGGCAATGGAGATTAAGAAGGAGACTAGGATAGAGTAAATGGCAAGATGCATGAGTAGACGATGATCAAGGCTAGAAGTTTTGCCGGCTAGTTGAAGCTGAAGTAAGCCCCCTGCAGAGGCTATAGAGAAGCCAAAAATGGCCTTATTTATATCTATCCAATCCATTTCTCTCCTCGTCTTCTTGAGAAGGAGGAGAGGAGGGTTCGGTGGCATGGTACCAGCAGTTTTTTTCCGGAATTCTCTGATCTTCTTTCCTTTTGCTTGGTGGTGGTTTGTGTTCTGTAAGCCGGGGTTATCCGAGGAGTTTATGAAGGCGGGGTTTAGAAAACGCGTTCTGTATCGGGCTCGACACGACTTTTGTATGTGTGGCAATTGTCAAAGGTAACAGCCAGTGTTCTGCTTTTTCCTCTAGAATGACCTATGAGAATTTGGAAGTCCGCCGCCTTATAAAGTAAAGGATTCTGATTGGAACGATTTTGAATATTAATTTATTAGTAAGAAACCTTCTCTCACGTTTGATTTGTTGAAACAAGAATTTTATGTGAGAATAAAAGTCACAAAAGAAGAATTAAAAATTTTTCTGATAGGCGATAATAGTATTTTTTCTGAAAATGAAAAATTCGTCCACCGGATTTCATCATTTGCTTATCCAATTTACAGCCACTTGGCCTAGTTTAGATCTATAAAGAAGGCAAGTTAGAGGCAAATAAAATAAACTTAGACTAAGATAAAATAAACGGTCACCGCTCAATTGTTTGTGGCAATTGTCAGAGTCAGTCAAATGATTTCACAATGCCGGTGTTCTGCTAACACGTGTCCATGATAGGATATCTCCTTTACGGAGTGTCTTATCAAAGCAAGCCGAACCTTTCGGATCGCTTCCATGCTGTATTCCTGGAGCTGTTTGTCGTCACCGAACCTTGTGCGTGGGAGTGGGAGGGAGGATAGACCGAAAAAGACATGGGTAGGAAAGCTACAGTACAACTTCTATTAGTAAGCAAGTTCTTTTTTATATGTTATAAAAACTATCTAAACAAAAATATAAATTAGTTTATCTAAATCCTAACTTCAAAGCTATATAATAAGTTGTATTGTTTAATAAAAAGTGTGTTTCTGTCGAGAGTACTAAGCAGAATGTTTTTTTCCTCTTCTCTTCTCTTATTTATATTTATTTTCTAAACCTTACAAAAAACTAACAGATTGGTATTAGGGCTTGCTCGATCAAAGTGGCTGGGATAAAGAAGGTGGGAAAAAATAAATCATCACGGTAGTTGCTAGATTTCAAGGTTATCATCACCATATCAACAAAATACAATGACTAGCAGAAATAATTAAGGTTTAAGAATCCAACAACTCTCTGTTCCTATATTTTCTCGAGAAAATTTTGATTTAAAGGAAAAACTCAATGCTGTAACAGTAAAAAATTTGGGCATCTCTAGAAAGATTGCAGATTGAAGAATGATGAACAAGGTAATTTTTTTGCAGAAAAAGAAGATGAAAGAAATATATTTTATACTTGTTAAGCAGTACGTGAAAAAAGAAGTGGTGTTTGGTTTCTTGATAGTGGATGTGGTAACCATGTGATAGTAGATAAAAGTATTTTTATGGATATAAATACTACTATAAACTCTCAAGTAAGAATGAGAAATAAAGATTTGATTCAAATGAAAGTGAAAGGTATAATTTGTATTCAAACAAATAAAAGAACTAAATTCATTCATAATATGCTATTAATTCCTGACTTGGAGCAAAATTTACTGAGCGCTAGAACAACTCGTGGAGCATGGATCCTCAATTGTTTTTGAAGACAATGGCTGCATGACATCCCATAAAGGGAAGACAAAACAGTTTGCAGTAAAAATAAAAATGGAGAAAAACAGAAATTTTACATTAACCTTCAAGTATGATGGAGATATTGCCTTGAAAGCAAAGCGAAAGACGACTCTAGTTAGTGAAACAAAAAAATCGCAAAAAATGGCAATTTTTCGAGCCACTCTACCGATTCCCAGCTTATCTCAAGATTTGTCATCATCTAGGCTTTTATCAGGTCCTGAAAGAACCCAATTTTGCCCCAAAACCCCTCTCGTTTCAATCAAAACTCCCACTGTTTTCCATTCAACAATAATCCGAATGGGTGGCGGTCCACGGACATATCCAGCAGGAGTATCAAAGCGGCAATGGAAGAGAATGCAGGCAAAGAAAGCAAAACAGCTCTTAAAAGCTCGCCTGTGTAGAGATCGTCAACTATATGAAATGTGAAAGCGGGCTGAATTGAGAGCAGCAATGCCAGAGCTGGAAAGGCCCTGGGAAGTCGTCGAAAGAGCACCTTGTTCTCTGTGAAAGCGGATGAACAATTGAAGGCATTGGCTTATAGGTTTCAGAAGCCTGGTGGGTATGATCTTTGGTCTGAAAGAGATGGTCCTCAGATCTTTCATACTGCTGATGGGCTTTCTACGGCCACGTTTTTCCCGAAAGGCGTTGTTCAGTGTTAAATTATATGGGCGAACTACGGATTCTTCGAGTATCGGGGACGAAGATGGTGGTGAAGACGTGGAGGAGAAGCGTCATATGGGTTCTTTGAGTGAAGATGAATTAGGTAGTTCAGTTGGGAGAGGAAGAAATGGAGCTAGGAGGTCGAGGAGGGGTTCGAATGGCAGAGTGAGAGGTGGCTTCGATTTTGATGGAGATTTAGTTCCAGCTGATTTTAGCAGTTCAGATGCTTCTGAAGATGTTGAAGAATTGTGTTTGATGCGTTCTGTGGAAGTTGGATTGAATAATTCAGTTGGGAGAGAGAGAAATCGTTCTGGGAGACCCAAGCGATCATCAAATCGCCGAGGTAGATCTTTTGATGTTAATGAAGATGAAGTTGAAGATTTAGTTTCGAGGAAAAATGGTTGCGTTACAGAAGATCGTTCTGCATCGAGAAACTTAATGGTTTCTACTGGTGGAGACAAGACATGCATGAATGTAGAAGCATTGGACGATGATATGAAATACCAACGATCGGTGAGGTTTATGAATCAAAGTGAACAGAAAAGAAAGGTAGGGAGGCCATCTCCGATTGCTAGGAATTCAAACAGGTCTTCTAATGCCTCTTCTTATGGTAGCTCAAGAAATCATGGAGACGAAGTAAAGTATCAGAGTACTCGGATGGATCAGATTCTGAAGAGGTCTCCTTTAACAGAGGTAGTCGTGGAAGGACTCCTGGGGACTGGACATAAAACCACGGAAATCCGCAGTGGTTCGGTGCTGAGAAAGCTGAATGGCAAGTGTGATATCACATGCTAAGAAGCTAACAAATATCAAATTAATCAGAAATGAGAAATTCGTAGGAATCACTGACCAGGGGACAGTTCTAATCGACTGTATCAAAGCATGTGGAACAGAGGAAAATGAACAAGTGTGGTGGAATGTGTCCGAATATTACAAGAAAGCAATGAGTTTGTTGTGATATAATAAAATGCATGGCCATATCAAATATGCAGAGTAGGAATAGTGTGCATAAATAGGAAATTAAACAATTTTTGCAGAATTTCTAATGAAATTAAACAAATCTTGAATCCAAAATTTGGTAATTATTCAATTTTGATGGCCAAGGTGGTGAGCTGAGTTGTAGATTGATCCCTGGAGTCTATTTTATGGTGAGATCTAACTAATATTTGGTTAATTTGCCATGAGATGTAATCAGTTGTTGGTTAGTGATCAACTAGGTAATTTTAATTTGTAAAATGAATTTCTCATGGCGTCTATTGTCTGTATTGATTGATTCAAAGACTGGTTTTTCAATAATTCAATTGTAGCATGTTTGATGAACCACCTTCAGATATATATATATATATATATATATATATATATATATATATATATATATATAAGGATGTGTAGTTTATATTGGATCTATTCCTAGATTCACGAACTGGTAAATGCATATGAAAAATAAGAGAACTTTCAAATTATTTAAGATTTTAACAGAACTTCAAAATTTCAAACCTCAGAAAAAAGAAGAAGAGGAATGCCAGGACGAACGGCTTATGTGAAGGAATCCACCTTTGGACGATCCAACCCATTCTTGTAATGTTCAAACAGCATGCTGATTGATTCTAACATCTCAAAAACTGTACTTCTTATCACATATGCATGTAATGTGTTGTTTCAATAAACAAACAAACCAAACCACGTATCCAAGTGAACTCACACGCCTTCAGCCTACACCCAAGAAGAAAAAAGAAATGACTTCAGAATCATGTAAGGATCTTTTTTCTGTTCTCGGAAAGTTAATGAAAACATGGATCTTGGTGGATTTGAACCACAATCATCTTGAGAACAATTCCCAAGTGCTCTGCCATATTTGAGCTAAAGATCAAGTATAGATTGATATAAGTGAGATTTCAATCACGGCACCGAAGTGTGCAAAACAACCAAGCTGTATACGAGGAAGTTTTTTATGCACTTGAACATTTAGTTAAAGAATGTGATGGTTATGGATGAAGCGGTTCATTATTGTTTACCGTACCACTTGTAATTCCTTATTGTTCAGCGATTAATAATTGATGCCCACTAAGAGCCTGACTTCTGCAGTAGTCCACATTATGAACAAAAATAGTGACATAGCTGAAAAACCAGGTACAATTCCCTGAAAAATATTATCTATGTGGTATGGTCCTCTCCAAGGATTTTATTTTTTTCCATACAACAATCCAGTTTAATAGGCAGAGAGATCAAAATTCTGCAATGTTTACTGAAATATCTTTACCACCATTCATACAAATGGGATATCATTGAGACGGCACGGTTCCATGCACAATATAATCCACAATTGATTCATGTGAATCCCACACTAAGCAATTCATGTACATAACCAAGTAAAAATCTTGCCGGCTCCAAAGGTGAAATGCACAAAACAGAAAAATTGATACGACATAATTTGGTGACTCTGTATTTAAGCAGTAGAAACAGGTAAGTAGTAGACGAGCAATCAGATGGACCTGTAATAGCCCCCATCATGCTCCACGTTGGTTCTTCAGTTCTGTATTAGTCTACTAGTAAAGAATTCTAATAAGAGAATACTTGGTAATCCAGGATGTCAGAACTGCTATGTTGTATCATTAAATAAGATACCATGGAATTAAAACCTTTAAAAAGAAAAAACTATGATATCAAGTACGAGCATAAAGAAGAGCTTGCTCCTTCACCTTCAACACAAAGGAAGTCTTTCAGATGTTTGGCTCCTTTGCTTCAAGAACAGTAGTCCTAGTCCGAAATGTCAGCTGCAATAAGATCCAGCACTGTTGCACACTTTGAGCCAAGACTGTTCGACTCATTCCTTCTCAACTGATCCAAACGTTTCTGCAAATTACACCTCAAGAAGACAAGACTGACATAGAGATGTGTGTGTGTGTGGGCGGGTCAGAGCAATGACAGATGCAAAGAGACTACATAGAATAAGAAACAAACACAACCATTGCGTACAGAAGCATTCAGGCACTTAAAAAATTTCCAAGATTCATCATAGTCAAATCCTTACCCCAATTAGGGGTAGGCTAAAAATTTTCCAAGAATAATAAACATGCACTTGGGCATCCTTGGTGCATGAAGTTCCTGCATATGCAGGGTCCAAGGAAGGGGCGGACCACAAGGGTCAATAGTACACAACCTTATCTTGCATTTTACAAGAGGCTGTTTCTATGCCTTGAACCCGTGACCTCAAGGTCATATGATGACAACTCTACCGTTGCACCAAGTCTCCCCTTCCAAACAACATGCACTTACCTTTATAAAAAAAAACAAAGAAAGAAAGAAAGAAAGTGCACTTGGAGCTATAACCTGATTTGGCTGCTTATCCTAAACTCATGTCTTCCACTAACCAGGAATGACAGTCCTTGGTAAAATATCTTCCATAGCTTCTTCCGTCTGGTTAATCCAATTGATAGTTGTTTTAATCCCAATAAATTTTCAGAAAGTCCAATACTATAACCTCTATCACGTCACTCTTATTACTGCATTCTTATCAAACAACTCTAACATATAGAGACAACTATTTCCTACAATCATAAAACAAAAAATGCCATTTTTGGTAAAAACGCAGTGAGATCGATCTCTAGTTTTAAAACAATTTATGCAGAAGAATGCAAGAAATTTTTTTTCTTTTTCAAAGAACATTGTATAAAGAGCCCGAGTGTCAAAATGAACGCTCAATGCATAGTGCCATGGCAATTTATAAATCAAATCAAAACAAGTAATCACTCCCAGGATTGTTAGTTACAGCCACAGCTACAACAAATACTTACAATTAAGATTATAGTAGTTACCAAAGGAAATTACTAATTAAATCGTACCTTTGCCTACTTGACTTTGGTTCTAACGCCTCCTGATGTTTCTTCTATTTGTCTTTTGTTTGATCTGAAAAATAATGGATTGGGTTGAGTATTTATCATACTCAGTAGGTAACCTGACACTACCCTTTTTGAAAACATAGCAATGCATCATACAGAATTCAAAGTGGTTGCATGAAAGTCATGCTAAATTTGTAATAGGTGCACAAATGTATGCATAAAGTGTAAGTAATGCCATCTATTGAAATTCTTTATCAATCACGAGTTAGTATGCAATACTAACAGTATATCTGAGTTTAGAAAGTCAAAATCAATAGATTCACCATATCCCGGTTATGAGATCTACACCATATGTCAAAGCCATGTGTAGTGTTTAATGAGTAGAAAATACTTAAAGTAGTCTACATATGAAGTAAATGATGCATCACGAAGTAACATGCACCGATCTTAAGTCATCTGGTCAGGAGTACTCGTTTACGACCAATGTAAATGCTATATGCATATCCATACTACTGAAATCATAGGGTCACCATGCTTGCGAACAGAACCACTCTGGATCGCATGTCTCCGGTATCTAGAGACCAGTCCACCATAGCCTCCACGGCGACTATGGATATGTCCCCGAAAGGGTGCCGTGAACACCTCCAGTGGTCGTCCCTGTTGACCACAGCAGTCAGGAAAGGGACAATGCCGTTTTTGGCAACGATACCATTCACCTTTTTGGTGGTAGAGGCCAGGAGGCCAAACCCGTACCCCTCAGCATAGTGCCCACTGGGCTTAACAGCCCAAAACCATACATAGTCCAAACCTCAAATCAACATAAAACCATGCAATTTATGGCTTTGTTTTCAAAGTATGCAAGCATTGCATAAAATGTCATGAATCTGGAACGTGTATAAAAACACTATTTCTCAATAGCATTCTTTAGTTAATGCAAGATTTTTCAAATACATAAATCATGCAAGCAGGTCCCGCATATGTATATAAGAACAGCATAGTTTAAAACACATGCTTAATACAGTATTAAAACAAGTAACTTAATGAACGTTTAGGATGTATTTTGAAAACAGAGTAGGATCAGACTACCTACCTCGTGCGTTGTTACGTCACTCGTGCCTGTCTTCACCTCGAGTCCGAGAATATCTTGGTAAGGTCCTGAGTGATGTTCAAACATAAGATCTAGGCGTTAATCTATGATATTTTATTGTATAGGCTCCAAATTTAGATTTTAAAAGGTCGCGCCTTAACAGACGACCCAAATGTAGCACCTTGTTCGACACTGGTTCCACTCATTCCTTCATATCTGGTGAATTTGCCTCTTCCATAGATATGATAGTCCGGGAGTTAGACTTCTCCTTAGAAGTCATGACACCTGTAGGAAAGTCAATTTTCACTCACACCTACTTCCAGGATGTTCCTCTTGTAATCGAGGGCACTCTAATGAGTGTGGACCTCATCCACCTAGATATGATAGATTTTGACGTCATACTTGGTATGGACTGGTTAGCTGGGTATAATGCAACAGTTGATTGTCAGTAGAAGAAGATTATTTTTCACCTTCCTGAAGGGAGGATGGTCTCTTTACAAGGAAGGAGAGAGTATGTAGGAGCATGTGTTATTTTTGCTATAAAAGCGGCAAAGCACATTGCTCAGGGATGTTCGTTCTTTTTGGCTAAAATAGAAGTCACAGAGGTCTTAAAGCCTACATTAGAAGAGGTAGATGTCGTTAGCGAATTCCCAGAGGTTTTCCTGAAGACTTACCAAGGTTACCACCAAAAAGAGATAGATTTTACTATTGATCTAATCCTTGGCACAATCCCCATATCAAAGGCACCATATCGGATGGCCCCAGCAGAGCTAAAGGAGCTGAAGACCCAGTTACAGGAATTGCTAGACATAGGATTCGCCAGGCCCAGTGTATCTCCTTGGGGAGCCCCAGTCCTTTTTGTTAAGAAAAAGGATGGGTCATTGAGACTCTGCGTCGACTACCGCATGCTAAATAGGGTTACAGTGAAAAACAAGTATCCTTTACCCCGTATCGATGACCTATTTGATCAGCTTCAGTCAGCCCGTGTCTTTTCTAAAATAGACTTACGATCTGGATATCACCAGCTTAGGGTCAGGGAAGAAGATGTTCCAAAGACAGCCTTCAAAACTAGATATGAACATTATGAGTTTAGAGTGATGTCTTTTGGACTGACAAATGCACCAGCAGCATTCATGGATCTTATGAACCGAGTGTTCAAAGCCTATCTCAATAAATTTGTCATAGTATTTGTGGATGATATCTTAGTCTACTCAGAGACCCCTGAAAACCATAAAGAACATTTACGAATAGTACTAGATACACTTAAGGCACACAAGTTATACGCAAAGTTTAGCAAGTGCGACTTTTGGCTAGAAAAAGTAAATTTTCTGGGTCATGTTATATCCAAAGATGGCATTCTTTGTTGACCCAAAGAAAGGTTGAGGCGGTGGAAAAATGGAATCAGCCTAAGACAGTGACAGAAGTAAAGAATTTTCTAGGCCTCGCAGGATACTGTCGGAGATTCATTGAAGGATTTTCACGCATTGCCTTGCCCCTGACTAAATTGACGAGAAAAGAGAAGAAGTTCGAATGGGATCAGGCATGCGAGGAGAGTTTTCAAGAACTAAAGAGGCGGCTAACCACTGCACCAGTACTTACTTTACCATCTGGCAGTGGAGGATTTGAGATCTATAGTGATGCCTCCCAACACGGCTTGGGTTGCGTACTTATGCAAAATATGAAAGTAATTGCCTACGCTTCTAGACAGTTGAAAAAGCATGAGGTCAATTATCCTACCCATGACCTAGAGCTTGCTGCTATCGTCTTTGCCTTAAAAATTTGGAGACACTATCTCTATAGGGAAACATTTGAGGTTTTTACTGATCACAAAAGTCTCAAGTACATCTTTTCACAACAAGACTTAAACATGAGACAGCGGAGATGGATGGAGTATTTGAAAGATTACGACTTGACCATTCACTACCATCCAAGGAAAGCAAATGTTGTAGCAGATGCCTTAAGTAGAAAGACACCAGGGGTATGTGCAAGTTTACATTCTAGGAGATGGAAGTTGCTGCAAAAGGGTGATAGGATGCAGACCCGAAATAAGTCATGGAAAATCTCTTATAGCCCACCTAACTATGAAGTCCACTATTAATGAGAAAGTTAAACAGATACAAAAAGATGACAATGACACAAGCATTAGTTGGAAAACCAGGATATGTCAAAATAGTGGATGAGAGTGTCTGCCTGCAAGGGAGGTTAGTCGTACCAGCCAACGATGAGATAAGACAAGAGATCTTAAGGGAAGCACACCAATCAAAGTATACTATTCATCCTAGTGGAACAAAGATGTATCACGATTTGAAGCGACATTTCTGGTGGAATGGTATGAAAAGAGTTATAGGAGAATTCATCGCAAGGTGTTTGACATGTCAACAAGTTAAGGCTGAACATCAGAGACCGGCAAGATTACTACAACCACTTGAGCTACCAGAATGGAAGTGAGATCATATTACTATGGATTTCATCCTAGGGCTACCCAAGACACCAAAGGGACATGATATGATAAGGGTGATCGTCGATCGGCTAACCAAGACAGCACATTTTCTCCCCATACTACAAAATCAATCCACTGACAGCCTATCTCAATTATATATTAAGGAAATAGTTAGTTTGCATGGGATACCACTCAGTATTATTTCCGATAGAGACAGTCGTTTTACCTCGCAATTATGGAAGTCAGTACAAAAGTCCTTAGGATCCTCATTAAGTTTCAGTACGGCTTTTCACCCTCAAACTGATGGCCAATCTGAGCGAACAATTCAGGTATTGGAGGATATGTTAAGAGCATGTGCAATTGACTGGAAGGAAAGATGGGATGAAAGTCTACCCTTAGTTGAATTTGCGTATAATAACAGCTTCCATTCAAGCATTGGAATGGCTCCTTACGAAGCGCTCTATGGAAGGTCCTACCGATCACCTGTATGCTGGAATGAAGTTGGTGAAAACAGAATCATACAGTCAGAATTAGTGGAACAATGCGCAAACAAGGTAAAGCTTATTAGAAAGCGGCTTCTTGCAGCTCACAGCAGACAAAAGAGTTACGCGGATAGGCAATGTAGACAGTTGGAATTTGAAGTAGGAGATCATGTCTTTGTGAAGATATCTCCGACTAAGGGCATCATGAGGTTTGGGATAAAGGGAAAACTTAGTCCTCGATTCATTGGACCATTTGAAATCCTGGAAAAAGTAGGAAAAACTACCTACATGATAGCACTACCACCACGGTTATCAGAAGTCCACAACGTATTTCACATATCCATGTTGAGAAAATATGTGCCTGACCCTAAACATGTTCTTAAACAGGTACCAACCAAGCTACAACAGGATTTAACCTTGGAAACAAAACCAAGATGCATTCTCGGACGTAAAGATCAAGACACTGCGGCATAAGGATATCCCATTAGTCAGAATTTTGTGGCCAAATACGACCATTGAAGAAGAAACTTGGGAGGTGGAATCGGAAATGATAAAGAAGTACCCCGAACTATTTTCTTGAAAGGAGTTGGAGAATTTCGAGGGCGAAATTCTTTTAAGGGGGCAATGATGTAATGACCCAACATTTTAGAGACATTTTGTATAAAGAACAAACATAGTGGGATGTACTAATGATCTTGTAACTTGACTATTTTGGAATAAATATATGTTTATTATATGTTTAAGGGTCTTATTAGGTGGTTGAATATTTGATCAAAATTCACATAGGGAACTTAGGAATTTGTGAATAAAATTAGTACCACTAGATACTACACATAAAATGGAATCCAATGCCTCAAAGAACGCCGAAAACGGAGCTCGTATGACAAAGTTATAGGCGTTAGAAGATTGAGGGCATTTTGGTAAAATGCACCTAAAAATTAAAAAAGCCAAAAACCACAGGGGGCCATTTTGATAACGACACCCCCTGTCTTCTTCCTCCTCCAGCCCTCTCTCGATTTCTCCAGAAACCCCAGGTTTCTAGAGATTTCCACCACTACCATTGGTAGCACCGCCTTCTTCCCTCTATAAATACCCTCCACCCCTTCTTCCCAAATCGCGCCTTTCCTTTCCAATTTCTCCCAAAACCAGATCTTGCAATAGGGTTTTGGAGGAGAGTTCAAGGCCTCGTTGCGTCGCGTGGAGGGCTCCCCAGGTATGTCTCTCTTCCCCACGTCATTCTCCTCTCTTCCCTCACTCTTTTCCCCAAGGTTTTGGGCTAGATCTGGGCGTCTCCCGACCGGAGAACGCCTTGGTAAGCAGGGTTCGTTCTAGAACCCTCAACCCGCCAACCATGGTTCCGGCAGGAGCCGAAACCACTGACCAGGGCACCGTTCCAGGCTGCCCAAACTGGCCCTTGATCCCCTTTCCTTTCCTTCCCAGCCCAAACCCACGCCGGATCTGGGTGCTTTTCTGGCCAAACATCACCGGCTTTTCGTGACCCAAACCACACGGGTGAAAACCCGTCGAGAGATCTAGAGAGAGAGAGAGAGAGAGAGAGCCTCCCAGGGCCGCACGAGCGTCCCAGGGGCGCACTAACGTCCCAGGGTGCACGGCGCAGTCCAGGACGCCCGGCTTGACGCACACCCGTGCCAAGCTCCCTGGGGGCTGTCCTCGCGCACGTGTCGCGTGCGAACAGTTTTCTTGGCTCGACCAGGACTCATGGGATGTCCCAGGAGCCAAAGCACTCCATAGCTGCAAACATTAAAACCAATTTCTTTACCAGATATGTAAAAACTCCCAAAACACTACCACAAACAGGTACAACTCACCAATACCTAGAAGCCAAGCTCGACAATCACATTCACTTGGTATCAAATTCTCCACCATTCAACACAAAAAGATGCCCAAACCTACTTCACCAAAATCAAATTAAGGAAATATACAATACTGGGTTTTGATAATATACCATGCTTTCCCAATAAAAGTAAAAGGTTACCCGGTGCACGAAGCTCCCGCTTATGCAGGGTCTAGGGAAGGGGCGGACCATAATACAATAAAAGAAATTCTAACTAATTAACAATACAATAAGACAAAGGTACAGACACAATACAAATACTACATATCAAAGGGACTTTTATAATATATATACCTTGACAATGAGAGGGGCCATCCATAATCTAAGAAGCAGGGAAGGACGAAAAGATAAAGATGGTCGAGGGGAGGCTTTGAACACAATTATTTAGAGAAAACTAACTTGAGTTCACATCGACTTCCTACTGTCGTTTTGGGAATTAAAAGCCTTACTTCTATTTGGAAATGTTTTCACAAATAGTCAGGAAAGTTAAGACCTCTGTTTTTCTCTTTTCCCTTTTTTCTGGTTGTTCTTCTTTCAGTGCGTATTTCACAAAAGAGCTGAGGAACATTTTATGATTTATTACATACTTAGAGACAATGAATCAATCAATTGCAAGCAAGTCATGTAAAAAGCAACCGGATGTGTTTCTATTTTGGACAAAGTTGAATCACTGCCAATCAGTTCTTAAAATCTCTGTACATCAGTCTAGAGAAAGGTTAGTAGAAAAGGAAAACTGAAACAGAATCAGCCATAATTGGTGCTATGAACAATCTAGTAAATAGACTACAAGTATGATATCACAAGTTTTGCAAAGCCAGTTAATATGTGATGAGCAATAATAGATAATCTAATTAATAAGCTACAAAACCAGGTTATAATTTCTCATTTGGCCAGCAAAACAGCTTGAGAATCTGAAAAGTGAAAACAGAGATCAATTGAAACTTTATGAAACAACAAGAATGAAAGAAACTGTTGTTTCCTCTTTCAGCCACTTAGAATTTATCATGAATCCAGACAATCTATCACTCTCCTTTAATAATTGATGAAATAGGATGTCATATACAAAAATCCAAGTCAATTGACAAAATTAGATTCTAAATTTTAGCAAACCAGAATCCAGATTCACATCTCAGAACCAATCTAGCCAACGAAAGATATTGCTCGAGTTCCTTCAAACATGAGAGGGTCTGTCATTAGGCCCCATATATAAAGATTTTGATGGTGGTCCCTATAACAACGGAATCCCTGACCAACATACCCCTAAAGATAGAAATAAAAAGAAAAGGAATTACGGTGAGAGATATCAAGAATATTGTCGATCACCAATGCAAAACTCCATGTCCCTGTTGATGACTTATCTGTCTCACATTATTGCATAGGCATTGTTGCCTATGAAATAATGTCAGGCAAATTGTTTCCGACAAGAAGAGGCTTCTAAAATCAGTAACAAATAAGCGAATCCCTCAAGAAGTAACATCTAAATATGTTAGTACTCTTGCTTAAAGACATTCAATAAAAGGCTCTTGACAGTCTAAACCAAAGAAAATCGTGGCTTTTATAAACTCTAGTCCTCGTTCTTAAGTTGCATCACAATCATGGTTCTTGTAGCAACCCAGATCCTGATGACATGCTGGTAATCTAAGAAACTCCTCGGGAGGATAGTCAAAGATTTTTCTGGGACTATAGGTATGCAGGACTACTCAGAACGGAAGCTTCGCCCTCTTAACGAGCCTTAATTTGTTGAAGGAGAACCATCTGTCTTTTATGGATTCAGATGATTCGCCAGATGTTATCACTTGACAATCAGATATCAAACCAGCCTGTGGACAATAGCTCTAGTATTTGGAGATTGATGATCTGTTTTGAGAGTATTGCTCTGTAAATGGGAATCTATAGCTCACATCATAACAATGGCTTTAATGATTTAATCTATTTTCTGTATTCCTCTTGTTTTGTGGGCCATCTCAAAAGGATCTTGCCAAAATCTCAAAACAAAAACGGGGTCCTAGAACCTGGTCGTTCCTCGCTAAATTCATGGCTCTGTGTTGATCAGGGATCATAGCCGGGGAAGCCTACGCAGTTTTCCAAAAAAATTTCAGTTCCTTTTCTTGTTTTGCAATTGATCTAAAGCCTAACGAAGCCGGAAAATAGCATGTTATCTTTGTCTACTACACGGTGAAGATACACGATTGCTTTTGACTGCCACCAAATCATACTTGTGAGTCCCCCCATGCATATCTAGCATTGGTTGTAGGGGTGTTTGCCTTAACTTTAGCAGAAAGTAAGCATGAGACAAAGAAGAAATTTCCTATCAAGTCGTAAACCATATCCACATTACTGCTTTCCTGGTGTTCCAATGGACACAAATGGAATTTGGCTCCCCTATATGAAGTGAATCCCAATACAATGGCTGCAAACAGAAAATCATTATCTCAAACTTGCAACAAAAGAAAGGATACAACACATTTTTAACAGAAACACACTGCGTATCGGAAACAAATATAAGCGTTTCTGTGAAATTATCTGATCGTTCAGCATGAATCAGTAACCCGTGTACTTAGTGGTGTTTTTCTAATTATCAATCCCAATTTTCTTGAAAGATATTGACTAGCAGAAAATGTACATGAACATATTACGCTTGGTTTAAGCAGAGCTCCGTTGTGAGTCGGAAGCAGCTTGTGCTGAGAAGCTGAATTTTCACATGTTAAAAGTCAACTAATATGCTGATTGTCCAAAGACACATCTTCCCTATTTTCTAGCTTCATCCCTGCAGCACCCTGTATATATATTAAAATGTGATTGCAGTATGCAAGACTAAGTGGTCAAAATCCAGAAAAACAATGACTTAGAATTTGATTCTTTTGACAACCTTCACAAAACTTATAGTAATTGGGGTTGGGAACAAACTTTGAAGCCTTTACTTGTGAGTTACGATAGCTGTCTGAATTTGGCTTCAAAAAACCAAATCCATGCCACTATAAACCAAGTAGAATCAAATAAGGTGTTCAAATAAAGGCAGCCCCGGTGCACGAAGCTCCTGCCTATGCGGGGTCCGGGAAAGGGGCAGACCACAAGGGTCTATAGTAGATAGCCTTACCTTGCATTTTGCAAGAGGCTGATTCCACGCCTTGAACCCATGATCTCAAGGTTACATGACTACAACTTTTACCGTTGCACCAAGGCTCCCCTTCAAATAAGGCTTTCACATATGAAAGATAAATAAAAGATGTCAAAAGCACTAGCCCACCTGAAAATCAGACTAAAACTTATCAATCAGATAATGCAACAGTTAAAAAAAATACTAACTAGCGTGTTTTGCAGGTCTTACCACTGATCTTCTTCTTGCTGCTTCTGATGATAGGTGCTGCATATGAAGCTACATCGGGAGCTTTAAGAGTGAACCGTCCAACTTTGTTTCAGTTGTTAAAATTGTTCAGAAACTAGGTTAAGGCACACCTCACTGAACCACAAATAATGCAAGAATTCATGTTAATCATGAACAGGACTGTAATTATTGCAATTAATGCAACAAAAGAGGTAGAAGAGGAAAATATAATGCCATTTCTTCAACCACCCTCACATACAAAGTTAATCACATAAAGAAAGTGAAACAATTCACGTGACTAATAGAAGGAAAGACTAGAACCCAAAACCAGGACAGTTTGAATTTTCTAAACATTTAGCTGGTTGTGATTAATGTCTAATTATAAGGTAGCGTGTCAGAAAATAAGCTTGTTTTACGTGGGACTAAAAGAATAAGCTAGATTGGAGGTAAAAATGAAAAATATGGATAATATAAATAAATTATTCAGAATGGACAAGAACAGGTTCCATTCTCCCTGTTTTCAATTACTACAGATGACAGTCAAGACATTGTAGGATGGAAAAGTTGGGTGAGTAGGTTTAGTTCCCTGTGTCACAACCAAGAGTTTGGGTTCAAATCCACTTGCTATTCAGAGAGAAAAACAATTACTGGCAATGAAATACATTTTCACAAATGTGAGATACAAAGAAAACATGTTTTTTTCTGATAAGATGCCACTACGAAAGAACACACGTATAACTAAATCACAAATAAGTTACCAGGATGAATGAATAAATACCCAATTTAACTTGACCAGGTAACACCAATCAGAGAATAAAGAAAAACAGAACCACCCATTAGATTATACTAAGCCTTGACCAATCACTTCCAATGCCAGATATGGTTCTCACAACCAATATTGCAAGAATGATAAGGCGGTTCTTTCTCATAAAGTAATGTGAAAAGAGCAGCTAGTACACGAAGCTCCAGTGTATGTAGGGTCCAGGGAAGGTCCACCTATAAAGGCTCTACAATACAAAGGCTTACCCTAGAAACAGTTTTATAGCAAAAATGTGAGTATTTGAAAAAATAAAAATAGAGTGACACAATAAGGATTCTTGCTTATCCCAAGTAGCCTAGCCTGCCAAGGTACTATCGAAAGAAAGCTATAGCATTCCTTAGGGAGGGCGCACAAGAAAGTGGAGGAGCTGTTGGCAGCGTGGCATGTATCTCACTCTACCGCATCCTTTCTTATTTTTACCATATAGTCTTCGTATTTGGCCTTAAGGTCAGGGGTTCAATGGGTAAAATCAGCTTTTTGCAAAAATACAAAATAAGACAAAGTCATTGTATCTTGTCCCTTGCCCAAACCTCTGTATAGGCCAGAGCTTCGTGCACTGGACAATTTGACCTACCAAAATTACACGCAACTGCTTTTCCTAGAAAAGGCATTAGCACGAAATCTCATTCGTGGAATTTACTCGGGAAAGAACTCGGGCATTTACTCGCCATTAACCCGAGGACGATCTGAGCCGTTTATCCAGGCTCCACTAAATAAGAATCACCGATCAACATTTCAGATCGTTTTGATGGTTCATATTTTGCAGTTTATCCGAATGATTTCCTAAGCATGTGATAGGAATCATCAGATAGGTTGGTCCTATCGATTAAAACTATTAATTCACACAATTAGTGATCGGACAAGGTCGGAAAGTCAGTATCACGAAGCTACAAAATGCCGGATTATGTCTAAGAAGACAACTCCGAACGATAGATCCCATGCAAGTTTTGACCCTCCATTTTTGTCATACTGATTAAACGGTTGTGATTATCTATCTACCGTTGATTCATCGCAAATTCATGATAAAAGGTGGGTCCTGATTGATGCCTTACTAGTGGGAATTCATCTCCAAAGGGTAATGACTTCTGAAAAGAAAAACGTATGCGAATGCTTTTCAGTGGGCCGGCCAAAAGCGGGCTAAAGAAACCAAAACACAGACGGTGTACGAAGCTCAGGCCTGTGCGAGTCCTGCATCCGACAAAATCAAAATATGTTTGATAAGACAATTGATTCGGTCTTCTCTTTCGCATAACACAATCTCTTCTCCTCCTCTCTCTTATCAAACTGCTTGTTTAGCTAAAAGTAATTGTTTGAAATTACAGGTTGAATAAAGTGATCGAATAAGATAACCTTTCAGGAATGAAAGGTGGACTACAAGGATCAATAATAGTCATCTTTACCTTGCATTATGCAAGAAATTGTTTACACGTCTTGAACCTGTGACCTCAAAGTCACACGACGATAATTTTTACCATTGCACCAAGGCTCTCCTTCCAAACCAAAATACAAAAGCAATATGGGCAGCAACAGTACAGCTGATGTCCCTGATGATCCTAGCCCGTCGTTTCATAAGTCTGCCAAATCTCAACCCTCCACTTTTTACTTTTGTACCATCAGCTCAATCATCCGGAGTGGTCCACTTCATAGTGAATCCATGAACAGTTTGCATCAAGAGTTTACGGACAGCCAGCATATCTGAACTGTCGTATCATCGGTGCTTGAAGAGGCAACCCTGACTTGGAGTGAACTTGTTCAACCATCAAGATCATTTATTTGCAATCTTATGATTGAGATCTGTCTGGTGTTGGTGCTGGACGATTCTGAGCCTTTAATTTATAGAGGATCTGGTGACTGGGACCAGTATTTCTTTATTATCCATTTAAAGGATGCCAATGGATTTTGGTTCCCATTAAATAGGTAGGCCCCGGTTCTCTTTCTACTAACCTAGATGATGGGCTATCTGGATAACTAGAATCGTGCAAATCTTTGGATGATCTGAAACGTTCACTGATTTGCCCTGCTCCCTGTATCTCGTAAACAAAAAATAGCATCGAGCTGCTGTTTTATATGCAGAGTTTCAAAAACCCAAATTTCCATGCCTTTATATACCAACAAGCATAAAACAACGCATTCACATACAGAAGATAAATAAAAGATGTCAGAAGCATTTACGCACCAAAAAATCAGACTAAAACTCATCCATCAGATAATGAAACACTCTAAAAAACAAAAATACTAGCTGGCATGTTTTGGGACTTCCTTTTGATCTTCTACTTACTGCTTCTAATGATAGGTGCTGCATATAAACCAACATCAGAACCTTTAAGACCCCCCTGTCCAACTTTATTTCAGTTGTCAAAAAATGTCCAAAAACTAGGTTAAGGCACACCCCATTGAACCACAATTAATGCAAGAGCACATGTTAATCATGAACGAGAAGGAGACAATAACACAATCCGGACAGTTTGAATTTTCTACATGCAGGTTTAGCTGGTGTGATTACATGTCTAAATATAAGGCAGCGTGCCAGAAAATAAGCTTGTCTTACGTGGAACGAAAAGAATAAGCTAGATTGGGAGTAAAAAACGAAAAATATGGATAATATAAAACGTGATTCTGAATGGACGAGAACATGTTCCATTCTTGATTACCCTGTTTTCAATTACTACAGATGACAACCAAGACATTCTGGGATGGAAGCAGTTGGCCATGTAGGTTTAGTGCCCTGTGTCACAACCAAGAGTTTGGGTACAAATCCACTCACCATTCAGAGAGAAAATCAATTACTGGCAATGAAATACATCGTCACAAATGTCAGAAACAAAGAATTACATGCCTTTTTGTGATAAGACACTACTACTACAAAAGAACACATGTACAACTAAGTCACAAATAAGTTACCAGGATGATTGAATAACTAATATAACTTGACCAGGTAACACCAAATTTCTTAGATATAGACAGAGGAGAATCAGAAAATGAAGACAAAGAACCTCCCATTACATCATACTAAGCCTTGACCAATCAGTTCCAATGCCGGATACGGCTCTCACGACTAATATTACAAAAATGATGAAACAGTACTTTTTAAGTAATGTAAATAGGGAAGCCCAGTGCACTGAAGTGACGGACCATAAAGGGTATATAGTATGCAGCCTGACCTTCGATTTTGCAAGATACTGTTTCCACGGATCTCCAAGTCACATGGTGACAACTCTGCCATTGCACCACGGATCCCCTTCTAATGTGGAAAGCCAACAAATAATCTAAAAACAGCCGTGACTCTTACTTGGTCACATATATATTTTCCCAATCTCCAGAAACAGCTAACATGGAATCCTATACCTACCACAGAATTTAATGGATCATGGATGAGATGCCAAACAGCACATACATCTAGTGTGATATCAAATTGCATACACCCACCTTTTGGGTTGCTGGGATACGAACTTATCTAGGATTTCAGCAATAGGAAAAATTCAAAGTTTACGTTAACCATATTGAAACAAAGTTCTTCATTTGAGTCAGATAGACGGAGAAAGGAAACTAAAAAGGATAGAAGGGGAAAATTCCCGCTTTGATTGAAGAAGAAATGACAAGTAGAAAATTATATTTGAAAGGGTGAATACCGCTTCTAATCTGTTTCTTTTCCTTTTTCTTAGTGAAAGGGTGAACACCACATGTTACCATGATTACTTTGGGTGGGAGATTAGGTACAAAGATCTTTAAATTCTTCCAGGAATGACCTTTCATTACTTCTATCTTGAACCCTGCAAATTGTCACCAGTTTTCTAATTTATATTACAGAGGCAAACGACATTCATACATCCATTTTGCCGGTCATTAGTTTTGACAAACTAGTTTCTCCCAGAATCCTAAAATGAAAAACAGAGCATGTGTATTCACACAAGACGTGGACACAAGCTGCAAGAATCCTGAAAAAGTAAAAATAACAAGTCTGTTCAGAGATCTTCCAAATTGGAATGTCTATTCTCAAAAAGTATGTAAAGTATTCTATCAAAGCTGAATTAGCAACCAAATTTAGCCAATTGCACTCATTCATTCTTTATAAGATGAAACTAATACATCACTCCTTCAAATTCATCTATTGTCATTGAATTTCAAAGGCATTGCTTTCACTTTCATCTAGTAAGGGCAGGCTTAAGCTTCAAGAGTCTTTCGCGAGATGTCTATTGATGTTTAACCACAAGTGCATAGGCTATTGTAGTGTAGCTTATGCAAGTATAAGCCAATCCCATTGGGACTTGACTTAAAAAGTATGAATTTCAATAAAATTTAATTATCTAAAATTTTAAAAAATACTAAAAATTATTGGAATTATAATCAGAGTTCTGATCTAATCAACTTCTCAAAATTACAGAATTTTCAGTTTCTAAATAAAATAAATAAATCAAATAATATGAAAAAAACTACTTCCCTAGCTTAATCACTATTAATATCTTCAAATATGATCTTCTGAGAGTTGATTAGCCTTTATAGATGTCTTCAGAATGTCCTTGATTACAGATCTATCATTTGGATTTATCATATTCATCAAAATCATAGAGATCTCGCCTAAATTGTAATTTCGAAATTTGGACAGCTCAGATTAAGTTACTAATTTCAAATTAAAGATCAGATATATCAATTAGGTCTAGGAATGCCTAAGAATGAAACCGTAGAGTTAATTTGAAATCATATAAGAAACGGATAAGAAACAAACAATTCTTTATTGATTAAGGCTAACACGTTGATTGGGTTAGACCTTGATTGATCTGGGTTGGATTGGATTGTTCCTCGATAAGCAAAAGATAGATAAAGCAAAACTAGAATAAATGGGACACATATGTAAATAAAGTAGGGACAGATGTAATTGAATTTAAAGAGTAAAGGGTGAACACAAAAATTGAGAATAAAAAAGTTTAAAATGAAAAAAACCCAGAGGAAACCAATGATGAAGCCAAGGAGGAGAAGAGGGAATTGAAGGAGAAGGAGGAAAGGGAGAGGAGAAGAGAAGAGAGGAAAGAAGGGGGGATGATGCAGGAGGAAAGTGGATAGGGTTTCCTTCCCCGAAGCAAACCAATACTGAAGAAAAAAGACGCTGGAGATGCAGGGAGCGCGATCCAACTAGTGACTGGCAGAGGGAGCAGAGGCGATGACAGTGGCCTAGTGCGATGAAAAGAGGAGGAATCCGATCTAGGTTCTGGTCTATGCGGTGAATACAACTCCTTGGAGTAGAGAAAATCAGAGATGAGGCAAAGGAAGGCTGAGAGTGGTGGATTTCGGGTGAAGTTAGGCACTGGTGGAGACTGTGATGCCAGCTTCTGGAGTGTAGCGGTGTAGGTACGATGCTGGGAACGGTGTGGAGAGGGAAGAAGAGAGGAGAGAAGAGGAGAAGAGAAGAGAGTGTGGTTGGGGGAAAGGCTGGGTGCAAACAATTAGATCTGAGAGGGAGAGAAGTGAGCGAAAAGGAGGTGGTGCGGTGAAGGTGAAGCCTGTGGTCTGAGCAGATGGGAGCAAAGGACGATTTGGGTTGGAGCGTTGGTGAAACAGAGGGGAAGTGAAAAGAGGCTACCGATGCAATGAAGTGGGTTGAGCAGATGGGAAGTAGAGAAAGGAATGGTACTGAGTAGATGGGAACTGAGAGTGCGGGAGTTCTAGAGGGAAAGATAAAGAGGCAGAGAGGAGAGTAAAGGAGAAGGGGAGAGAACGTGGGAGAGAGGAGAAAGCGGAGGTAGGAAGAGAGGGAGTTGCGGGAGAGGGAGAGAGATAAGGAGAGGAGAGGGGGGTGAGAGAGATGTAGGGGGACTGCCTCCTACGTTCCGGCCTAAGAGGGTGAAGAGAATAGAGCCTCAAGAATGTGAAGTGGGAGAGGAAAGAGAGTGGGGAATAGGAAAGAGGGAAAGAGGGAAAGAGAGAGGAATGGGAGAGTTGTGCGTGAGTGTAAGTAGAATAGAAAAGGGGTGTTTAAGAGGCAGGCAAGAGAGAAGGTGGTTAAGAGAGGAGGAAGTTTCCCCCCACGGGTTGTGAGTGTTGCCTTCCTCAAAGCCCATCACCTTCTAAGTTGCTTTCCACTTTCCTACTAGCTTAGTTTCTTCCGTGGGGACTTCCAACTAGGGGCACTTTTCAAATCTCTTCTATATCTTCCTTTGACTCAAAGTTTCCTTTAATGAGTTATTCTATTGCACCATTAATCCTTGATGGATGATCTATAACATTGATCCTTGATCTTAGACATCCATGCCTCTTTTGGTTAATTTGCAAAATAAAAAATCAAATTAAAATCATTTGAACTGTATATTAATCATCTAATGAGCTCTAATGATCATCTAATTGTTGATTTTGACAAATTAAGGTTTGGATGGTCAATTGGAGCTAAATTCAAAATCAAGCTAAATTTTGGGAATTTGAATAGGTAGATGATCTAATTGAATGCTAAATTAGAGATATTTTGACTAAAATTGAACTCTTAACAATGCCCAATGACAAAAATAGTGACTAAGTGATAAAAATTCATCATTGATTGCTCAATTCATGTATCTATGTTGATCAATGTTAATAACTAGTGAATTAACACTGATTTAGTAAGGGAGGGCTTAAGCTTCAAGAGGAGTTTTTTTATGAGATATCCATAGACAAAAATGATGACTGGATACTAGAAATTCATCATTGACTGCTCAATGCATGTATTTGAGTAGATCAGTGTTAATAGCCAGTGAATTAACACTCATCTTGTGAGATGTCCACATACAAAAACGATGACTAGATACTAGAAATTCATCATTGACTGCTCAATTCATGTATCTGTGTTGATCAGTGTTAATAGCTAGTGAATTAACACTAATCTAGTATGGGCAGGCGTAAGCTTTAGGAGGAGTTTTTTGTGAGATGTTGTAACACCCCGGATTTTTAAGACAAATTATATATATATATATATACATACATAATAATGGCATTTTAAATAAGAGCATTTGAGATCCCATGAGAAAAGATTTATTTAACATTTTACTAAACCTATCTTAAAACTCCGGGTGTTAATTTTCCTTTCTCAAAATGGCACACATGTAATTTAAACATAATTAAATAATCCGCATATAAATCAACGTCAAATAAATAGGCGCCTTTATTTTAAATCAAATAAACGTCCAAAAGACAATAATAATATGGCCCAGGGTCTATCCATCATAACATCCCATATAAATGTCCAACATATGTCCAAAGATTTAAATCACATCCAATTATAAAGTATGCAGTCCATAATAAAATTCAAATGATAATCCACTCTAATGACTCACATTACTGTCTAAAACTATAGGGAAAACTAGTCTTACGGCTCTCAAGGTTTATCAACCGCTTTTCCTTTCCTGGTGTCGCGCTCGAGATCTAAGGCATTGCAAAACAAAGCAATGCCTCAGCAAGCTATCGCTTGTGTAGGTACATAGACAATTAATGTAATAAATGAAAGAAATAATGAACGATCGATGAAAAATCTAACATTTATGAAAATAGTGATATCATAATGCCATGTTCAATAAATGCCAATTTATTCCATATGCTTAAACATAAAATTCAAGGAGTTAAAACATGACATGAATCAATAAAATGTGGCATACAATAAGAATAAGGGCACCCTAAGGTAATGGGTCCCACTACATCGCACTAACATCCCTGATCAGGGGTACACATAGTCAACCTCTGAGTGTCGTCACACCCAGGCATATCATCCATAACCATGCTCATCATACATGCACACATAATAAGAATATGGGTCATCATGCTGCAGTGGCAACCCTCCATGGGTATAAACCACCGCCGCTCTCCGTCGACACTATAACGGGAGACTTAGCGTCTGTCCCCATGGAAAGGCTCAGACCGGTAGTGTGGACTATCCATGTTACCAAACCCCTACCGAATGCCATCTATGGGCAGGTGTCTATCATATCACAAAAATCATCACATCATAATCTCGGAAGGTGGGTGGCCGGCCCTATCCCTCCTAGCATGACGCCCACCGCTCCTAGCATGACGCCCACCGGGCGAGAGCACCCGTCATCAAATATAAAACACGAAAATCATATGTATATGCTAAAACTCAAGAGCACTTATAGCTTGCAATCCCCAAGACATGCCCCTCATCTTGGGGTTAGCCTATAAAAGGACCAGCTACTAAACCTCTATTCTCATTTCCATGTAAATCCATGCATTTTCTATATATATAATAAGAAATAAGTCTCTAATTAAGCATAACTAATTTACATCATGCTTGTAAAAGCATTTGAAATAAGTTTATTCAGTAAAAGATTTTAATTTGGAATAACCATCCTGTACTCAATGTCGCATGAAATCCATGGTAAATAATAATCGCAATTTAAAACACAATCACACATGATGTTATGTTTAAATATGGTTTAAAAATCAAGGCAAAACATTAGTTGTCGTCGCCTACCTTAGTGTGAGACCACTAGATTGCTAATAACTCCCTTTAACTGGTATATTCACGTGCACCTGTACATGTCACATCACTATTTTAAAATTTTTCTAAATAAAAAGTGGTCATTTCTAAGTTTTTAAGTTAAAACTAGGTCCGCGTCGTCAATACGGTCACAACGCCTCTTTCGGATCGTGATTTGGACCTCTCTAGCTCCCAAAAATCAAAATTTTGTAAAAACTACGCTTAAATGGGGCCTGCCAGACCACCATAAGGTGGTTTATACCGGCGGCGCCCCTTTTCCGCCAGTTTACACCGGCGTATACCGGCGCACGAAGACGCATGTCGACGCAGACGCTGCATGGGACGCGCGCCGTGCGTCACGGTCGCCAGGACGCGCCGCGTCCCGGCCCCGCTGCGATAGCCAACTGGCTTCTCCCCCGCACGCGTGCGACGACGACGTCGTCCCTCGGGCGTCACCGAGTGCGTCCTAGCGTCAGCGCCAGGGCGCTGACGCCGTTGACGACACCAGAGAAGACGACCGGATTTCGGTGGCCTCCAGCGGAGCTACAGAGCTCCATTTTGCGTGATTTTTGCGCCATTTTCTTCAAAATTCTCTCTAGAATCCATTTATGCCCTCCTTTTGCACTGATTTTGCCAAAAACCATGGTTTTTAAATGATTTTTCCCAAGTTCCTAAAAACATCCCTAGGTACTGATTTTTGGATTTTTTTGGAGAAATCCACCTTTGGATCACTCCCAAATTTAAAGGGTTTTCTCTTGGGTCTCTTGTGCACTAGTTGGACGGTGAGATTTCGAAACGGACGAGGTTTGGTCCATGAAATCATGGTCCAACAGTAGCGTGCACAAAGTTCCTAAAAAAATCTAATTTTTCCTAATTTTTAAAATGTTTTCCTAATTGTTTTTCTATTTAATAAATACGAAAAACATAGGTTTGAGGCTTACCTTGCACCTGGCTGGAGAAAATCCAAGTTTTGCAGGGCTAGGGTTTTGTGTAAAACTCAGAGAAAACGCTCAAAGTGGAGCGTTTTGGCTCCTAGAGGAGCATAGATATAGGGTTTTAGAGTCTTGGGGAAGAGAAACTCTTCCCCACACGTCTCTTTCCACGTCTCTCTGACGATTTTTCCAGCACTGGTAGAGACGTGTGGAAGACGGGGGTGCCAGTATCAATTTCGACCCCTGTCTAACACGTCTCTATCAAATGACCAATTTGCCCTTCCAACTTTGACGGCTCATAACTCCCTCGTTTGAGCTCCGTTTTTCGCGTTCTTGGTGGCATTGGATTCTTATCGACAAGCACTTTCTAATTCTTATGTTTTCAGGAAAAAATTTCATCCATAAATTTTTATTTTAATTTATTTAATAATTTCCTATTTTATCCTAAAAATTAAGGATATTACAGATGTCCATGGACAAAAATGATGGATGGATACTAGAAATTCATCATTGACTACTCAATTCACATATATGTGTTGATCAGTATTCATAGCTAGTGAATTAACACTGATCTAGTATGGGCAGGCTTAAGCTTCAGGAGGAGTTTTTTGTGAGATGTCCATAAACAAAAATGATGGCCGGGTGCTAGAAAATCATCATTTACTGCTCAATTCACGTATCTGTGTTGATCAATGTTAATAGCTAGTGAATTAACACTAATCTAGTAAGGGAGGGCTTAAGCTTCAGGAGGAGGTTTTTGTGAGATGTCCACAGACAAAAACGATGATTGGATACTAGAAATTAACCATTGATTGGTCAATTCACATATCTGTGTTGATCAATGTTAATAGTTAGTGAATTAACACTGATTTAGTAAGGCGCGGGCTTAAGCTTTGGGAGGAGTTTTTTACAAGATGTCCATAGACAAAAACGATGACTAGATACTAGAAATTCATCATTGACTGTTCAATTCATGTATCTGTGTTGATCAGTGCTAATAGCTAGTGAATTAACACTGATCTAGTAAGGGCGGGCTTAAGCTTCAAGAGGAGTTTTTTGTGAGATGTCCTTAGACAAAAACGATGACTGGATACTAGAAATTCATCATTAACTGCTCAATTCATGTATCTGTGTTGATCAATGTTAATGGCTAGCGAATTAACATTGATCTAGTGAGGGCAGGCTTAAGCTTCAGGAGAAGTTTTTTGTGAGATGTCCATAGACAAAAACAATGATTGGATACTAGAAATTCATCATTGACTGCTCAATTCACGTATCTGTGTTGATCAGTGTTAATGGCTAGTGAATTAACGTTGATCAAGGGCGGGCTTAAGCTTCAGGAGTTTTTTGTGAGATGTTCACAGACAAAAACTATGACTGGATACTAGAAATTCATCATTGATTACTCAATTCAGGTATCTGTGTTGATTAGTGTTAATAGCTAATGATGACTGGATACTAGAAATTCATCATTGACTGCTCAATTCATGTATCTGTGTTGATAACTAGTGAATTAACAATGATCTAGTAAGGGCAGGCTTAAGCTTCAGTAGTAGTTTTTTGTGAGATATCCACAAACAAAAACGATGACTAAATACTATAAATTCATCATTGATTGCTCAGTTCATGTATCTGTGTTGATCAGTGTTAAAAGCTGGTGAAGCCTATCCATTTTTCCTTTTCTGAAATTGATCTTAACCATGTATTAAAAAGCCAGATCACATCCCAAAAAAGGAAAGAAAAAAGAATTGAACACTAAGAAAGGCAGAAAATAATGTGTTATCTTTGTTTGTTACTTGGAGGGGAGCCTTCGCATAATGGTAAAAGTTGTCCTCATGTGACCTTGAGATCATGGGTTCAATGCGTGGAAATAGCTTTTTGCAAAATGCAAGGTAAAGCTGTATACTTTAGGCCCTTGTGGTTCGCCCTTTCCCCACATTTCGCATAGGTGGGAGCTTTGTGCAATTGGCTGCTGTTGAGTGTTTAATTTTTTCTAAAATAACTAAAAATTAATATTTTCTTAGATTATTTAATTAAGTTAATTTATAATTTTAAGTTAATTTTAGCTCTGGGTGAATGAATAAGGGAGGGCCCGATCACTGCTTGGCAAGCTCTACGCTTCATCTAGGGAGGCGGAGATCGCAGCCATATATATTGAAGTGACGATGATGTTCTTCCTTTGAGAGATAATAATGACTTCTACTTTTGTGGTACACGTTTCTTCTTTTTCTCTCTTTTTCCTAAAGACTATTCCTCTCCACCTCCATCGTGCTCCCTCATTTCTAACACACCCCTCTCTACTCAACTCTCCTCCTCTCTCACCCAATTTCTTCTCCTCTAGATTCTCAATCTTCTCGCTGCTCTTTCACTCCGTACTCTCCATTTCTGTCACGCTTTCTCCTAACCGTCGCTGGTACTCGTCTGCTCAGATTCACCTATGCACCCAACTCTGCTCTCGACTTCCTCCTCTCTTTCTCAGATCTCTATTTTCCTATCTTTTTCTCCCCGTCAAACCCCACTTCTCACGTTCTTCCTCTCATCCCCCTCTTTCTCTCTTTTCCTTGCTCTCTGTTACCTCCCAAGCATTCTCTTTCCACGGTGTCACGGCTCAGATCAACCCGAGCCAGACCCGTTTCTCTCCTCTTCCCTCTCTTTTCCCCATCTCATCTCTCTCGCTCTCTCTGTCCACCTCTTCACCGGCAAGCAGGCCACCTGAAGCGGGATCGTCCAGGCCACCAACCCTGGCGTCGCTACCCTCTGCCCAGGCCGCTTGGGATCATCGCACTCCACGCCCAGCTGGAAATCCCCATTGTTTCCTCCCATTTCAAGCAAGACCCATCACCGGCAGGCTTGGAGAAGGAAACCCGATCTGGGTTTTCCTTCTTTCCCCGTCCTCCGTTCCGACCCATCACCGGCTACAACAGGGCTCCGGCAAACCCACACCGCGAACCAACCCCTCTCTCATTCTCGTCTTCTTCCGGCCTCCTTCTTCCCTCTTTCTCTTTCTCTCTTTCCCCCTCCTTTCTTCTTCCTTCTTCCTTCTTCCTTCTCCCTCTCCTCTTCCTCCCGCTTCCCCCCTCCCTCGGATTTCTTTCATCTGGTTTTGTTGAAAACCTGAAAATCGGAAAAAATTCCTGAAATGCCCTATATATTTTAATTGAAATGTCATTCAAGTCCTGGTTTTGTCTTTTTCTTAATTCGTCTTATTTCTTTTCATGGATAGGCTTATTCTCTGATTGTGTTATCTTAAGTTTATTCCAAGAAGAGCAACAATTTAATTTAAGGCTTCTCTTTGTTAGCTCATATTGTCTTTTATTACATAATACCTATTGTAGTCCCTGCCTACTACTTAGTATTTATTGTGATCTGTTGCTTGACACAACAGTCAAAAGAAAGAAGTTGTAATTAAAATTTGTGTAAACTCCAACGTTTAAGTCTAGTGTTGAAAATTGACTCGGATTTGCACTAACTAGACTACAATAGCATATACACTTGCGAAAAACATCAGCAGCTGCCTAAGACCTTTGTCTATTACATATTGGAGAGACCAAATTGCGTACACGACTGCTTTTTCAATGCCACAGAATCATATTGGCGAGTCTCCTGCATAGCTAGCATTGGTTGCAGGGGTGTTTGCCAAATTTAGCACCTATGTGACAAACGATGGATCCTAAAAATTTAACAGAAACTAAGCATGAGAAACCTACAAGATATGTGCAAAACTGAAGAAACACACAAACTTACGGTGTATTCGGAAAGAAAAGAAACAGAGAATGTGTAATCACGGCTAAGATACAAAAGTAAGCACACGCTATAGTCACTCGCGCCCTAAACGAGGTGACGAATGGCTCAGATCATCTAAAATAGGGCCTAGCTAGATTCTGTCTCGAAATGAGTTAACAGGACGACCATTAATAAGTAAAGGATCACTAAGGGACCCTCTCATATGTACGGTTGGCTGTTGTCCTGGATAATACCATTGCTGTTCCTGTTCCTCCGCATAGCGGCGGCAACGACTGCGAAATATGGCATGGGTGAGGAGTTCCCAAGGTGGAAGCTGAGGCAGAAGCCGCATATCTGGATCTGATGGCCCGAGTTGAGCTGAGGCTTGCCGACGCGGATCCTCAGGGTCTATATGCTCGTGGTCGCGGACCACAGAATCAGGTCTGGACTGCAATTGTGCACTTACTTCCTTGAATAAACAGACGAGAGGGATGAGACAAGGTGCATAAAGAGGAAGCAGTGTCCATGGCCACAATTTTAGATACAAGGATGCTGCAATTGAGAGTAGAGAAGCAAGGGCCAGTGCTGCGGATAACAGGCCTATATGGGTCGCAATGGCAAGAGTACTCTTGACATAGAATTGATACATGCAGGTTAGGAAGGCGGTGAGGGTAGAGTAAACTGCAAGGTAGATGAATAGAGGATAAACAAGGTCAGAAGTTTTGCCAGATTGCTGTTGCTGTTGCTGTTGAAGCTGAAGTAGCCCTGTCGCGGAGGATATACAGAAGGCAAAGATTGCCTTATTCATTCTCCTTGGACAATCTATTTTTCGACCTTTTTCTTGTTTTTGTTTCCTCGGAAGGATGGATGAAGAAGTTTGATGGGAGAGAGGCTTATATAATGTGGAGAATTAGCCTCTTGTTCATATAAAACGAGTTCTTCATTTTCCTCACTTTGGATGCATGTATTGCTTAGGCCGTGTAAATGTAGAAACCTTCTACCGCCTTTGAGGTTTATTCTACTCATTTGCCACAGAAAAGGTTAATAAACAGTTGGCCCGTATCAATATGGCTACTTTTCTGAGACATATAGATTGCCTCTAGTTTTATCCGATTTCGATGAGAGAGGGCACTAGAGAGGAGCGAATTGCCTTGGAGAATTGGGTTTTCCTCTTGGAAAGCAGTCTTGTTCAGATAAACTAGAAAGCGAGCGTTGGCTTCTTCATTTTGGCCGCTTAAGTCTTGGTCTGGGTCTTCCCCACGACAAGGCACTTAAGCGGGGACCATTAGGAACCCTTCTATGGCTGCATGTTTTGTTGTTTTTCCTTTTCAGGAAACCGAAACTGAGCACTAAATACCTTTGGGAGAGGTCTCCTTTCTCCCAATCTGTTATGGCTATCGAAATCGTGCACATTTGCAAGGCACAAAAGCTGGCCGGTATCGACGTGGCTTCTTGCCTCTAATTTTTATTCGGTTTTGAAGAAGGAAGTTGGAAGTTTCATTGTTGAAAACTTAACGAATTTTCGCATTAAAAAACCCTATAGTGAAGCGGGCGGTAGCTGCGGAGAAGATGCAAATCGTCAGACAAACTTCGTGCACGGCGTCGGATCAAAAGGATGGCCTGGTAATTCGTCGTTACGAGCAGACCAACTTCATGTTGTCCGCCGTCAGGTCAAGCGGACGGTCCATGATAATAAACGAAGGTGAAAGAGGCAGAGTTAAGTTAGAGTCGCCCAGAGAGTCCATGCTCCAAAGCTTGACTTTAAATACAAGATTTCATCACCATCGACAATCAAACACCATTAATTTGTGTAACATTTTCGAAGGATTATCCAAACTAATTTTTTATGGGTTACTTTATTTTTGTAAGTTCAACGTGATGAATGGATTAGATCTTCACAAAAATGAGAAAATATCCGCACTTTTCAACTGACTCTGTGAATTATAAGAGGGCTCAACTTTGAATACTGACGTGTTTATCTCGTTGCTCTAGGTTTGAGCACCTAAAAAGCTATACTTTTTATCATACGAAATGGTCGATAAATTTTTATTTTTTTATATATCAACGGTGTAAATTTAACTCCACAAAACATGGCTTATATGATGATAAAATCAATCAATAAGTGTCACTTGTCATCTAGCCCATGAGTAATGAGATGAACTAGTTAGATCATTTCTAAGGTGGTTGTCATAGCCAAAAGTCATCTAGTGCAATTGGTAGTAGATATTATGGAGCCTCTCCTAATTATACTTGGTTAAAATGTGGCACTTTTTTCTTATTGAGGAGATTTAAGTAGATTTAAGAATTAGAATATGATTACAGGTAGTTTACTCACAGCTCTTGAGGATAAAAGAAAAAAAGGTGGGCCTCACAGTGCCGGGCGTTCCTTGCTAATGTCCATGCAGGGGATTCCCTATAAATGAGCGTGAATCCGTATCACAACAACACCAAATGATGAGAATTTTCTTTGTGGACAAAATTACCTTTTCAATTGTTCACATGTTCCTCCGAGAAGAATACAAGTGGTTAGAAATACAAGTAGCGCCTATGCTTAAGCCGTAAAAAACATCCATTAGAACTTATATGGATTGCAGATTGCCCTCTATTTCTGTCTATAAATTACTAAGGAACTCCACACCCCGCTGGTGGTCAGGGGGATCGGGTAGAATTAGGCAACGAAAAGAGCCTAAGAAAAGGGAGACGGTGTATGGGACAAAAGTACAATAGAGCGGTTCCAACTCCCAAGTCATTCCCTTTTAGGGTTGTATGCCAAGTGATGATGCTTATGGGCCGCAACAACTTGGGTAAAGTTATTATAAGTTTCATTTTTCTTTTCTTGTGTAGTCTAAGTATCTATATAACGTGGCGTTTCATTAGTTAAGGAAAGAAAGATGAGTTTTTTGTGAGATGTCCTACAAAAGATAAAAATAAAATAAAAATGAAAGTATTCAATTTGATTCTAAGCCTATCTAAGTATCATTTTATTTAATTGGCATGAAATTTGATTCTTAGCCCATCTAAACAATTTCCAGAGTGGCAAATTGTTTAGATCTATGCAAGAGGCTAGTAAAGCCACTTATTCTTTAGGAAATCTAATGCACACTTGAAGTTATTGTTCCTCCCTTCTTTTTTCATTTTTGCCTCTAGCCAACTCGTTATGCCTGTGATTCCTCATTCCTTTTGATCTTCAATTGTGTTGTACCTTAGTTCTTTGGCTTAGCACAACCCTATGAGCATAGCTATAAAATTCACCAAATAATTGGAACTTTTATGAAGAAGTCCCAGCTTTTTTATGCTCCTACTTTTTTCCAAAAAAATAAAATTAAAAATCTAAGAAATTTAAAAAATTTACCTAATAAAATACAAACTCCAAGGACAATTTACCAAAGTCTCAAATATTATTTTGTAAATAATGCTAAAATACATGGTAAAAGTTTAGAATTAAATATGAAAAATGCTTTTTGTTCTTTTTTCCAACAAATGATTATAGAATTTTTTGAATCATTGTGACACTCCAGGTTTTCTAAACCTTTTTCCAATACATATAATAAAAAAATAATTTATTTTATAAAATAGGTGGGATCCTTGAAAATAGGACTCGAAATTTATAAATTTTACGTAGTGTTAAAAAGAAATATCTAAAATGAAAACCCCGAGGGTCATCTACATCTCAAAAACTGCTACAAGGAACAAAATCAAATCCAAATACTTTGAGCATGCTCAATTCAAAACCACCATAAATTACGCAAGCTGCAAAAAGACAATGATAATACAAGTCAAAAAGCCCCAGGTTCTATCCATAATCACCACATCATCTACATGTGTAAATAACTGTAAACCATACAATAGTGTGGGTCCAATTTATCCAAATATATAACATCCAAGTGCAGTCCCAAAAAGGTCTAACAAAGTCTAAGAGATATACACTAATCAGTCTTTGAATACAAAAAGGCAGATGGTCCTCAAGTCCTTGACCAAATCAATGCTACTTCACTCACTTTCCCTTCTGATTATCGCACTCCAAATCTAAAGCATTTCAAAACAAAGCAATGCCTTAGCAAGCTATTCTTGTGTAGGTGATTACATTCAATTAAAGCTTAATAAAATCACATGGTGCGAAGTACCAATATCATGGTGAATCTCATAAAATAAACATATATAAGGCACGACAAATAATCAGACACTCATAATGAAATAACATATGAAAATCATAAGTCTGCACAAATAGATATCAAGTCAAATCATAATGACATGCAAGGCATGATCAAAACATATATATGTATCCATCAAAACAATACGAGTCTACATTCACAGAATAATATGCATGCAAGTCATGATAAATAGGACACTGTGCTAAAAACAAACCCCAAGAGTGTCCCACAAAGCTCAATCACCACTGATTAGTACTCATGCCAATCTTGGGTCTCTCCTATGCAGCATGCATCAGCCCTGGGAGTCACTCACGGCCTAGGCCCAACTTGTCCCAGTTCACACAACATAAATCCACATGAGCATACAGAATAACAGTATGGGCTACTATGCTACAGTGACAGCTACATCAGGATCTAAACAACTGCCGCTCCCTATCGACACCTAAATGGGAGACTTTCTTCATCCCCATGAAAAGGAACGGACCCGTAGGGGCACTACCCTTGATACCACCACCTACGTACGTAGCCCTGTACCACTCAAGGGAGGTGTCTATTCATCATCATCACAAAGTCAGCAGGTGGCCAATCCTACAACCCTCATAGCATAGTATCCACCGAGGAGAAGCACCTGTCATAAATCAACAACATGTCATAAACCATGAAAAAACTCTATAAAATAACCTCAATAAGTACAATCAAAGCCCATAATAAATACAATCAATCACATATAAAACATGGTTATTCGCAAAATCAAATGTCATACTATCAACAAGAAGTAGGAATATATTTATGTAAACATGATAAGATGCAAAAACACATGTCTCAAGAACTTTAAAGAACGTGTCATGATCACTAAAATCATGAAGAAATTCTAAATGAAATCACATACCTCGATCAACACAATACTCCAATCAAGTGCGTAGACAATGTCACGTCATATGCTCTGACATACTTATCACATCACAAGTCATCTATTACTTGGCTTTCTCACATCTCAAAGTAAACAAATTCAAGTGATAACTTCATTGATTTGACCATTAATCCTAGATCAATGGCCTAGATTGTCTGATTAACCCTCCACTAGGTCAATCCTGTACTAGATGTAGGTTTTTCTAACATCTAGATAATTTTTTATGGTCTTTGATCACCAATCTATGTCATGATCTACTTAATTTATGCCCCTTAATCAATGAAGGGTTGGTCCCTAACATTTCGTGAAGTTTGAAGACGATCCGATCGTTGGATCTCTCTATACCACTTATAATTGATATCTGATCATCAATTCTAATCATGATCTCTCTAATTTCAGTGTTATTTAGTGATTTACATGTATCTCTATGATTATACCTTGATCTGACTGTTAGATAACCCTTTGATGAAAAACATTTTAAAGATAATATTCAAAGATTCTAAAAAATGGTGAGATCAATTGGTCTTTTGGATTATAAAGTAGTGAAATTAGTGTTTTCCTAATGTTGGATATATTTGTATTTCTCCACATATTAGCTTCAAGATCGGCTTTTGTTACTGGAAGGAGAAGACTAATCCCCATTGCTACATCAACAAAATCTTTGTGACATAATATTTGCTATTTTGTTGGAAAATATGCTCCACTAACTCTTTTTCCTTTTATTTTGTAGCCTTTTATCCCCACATCATTCTCTCCTCTACTATTTTTGTGTCTCTTATGCATCTAAGAAAACAATGATACCTTATTGATGATGTCCATCCCCATTAATTCATCCAAAGACTCCTACAAATAATAGAAGCCTATTAGAACTAGATAATCTAATCTATTAGGAGTCCTAATCAGATAAGGATAAGGAGATAGAATTTGTATTCACATAGGATACATCCAGCTCTCCTCTGATATCTATAAATAGGGTCCAGAGGCAAAGCTTAATGCATCAGTTGTACATCTCTCCTCTGTAGTGGATTGTTCCCCTCCTCCTCTCATGGAAGTAGGCTAGACTTAGCCAAATCACAATTTTTTTTGTGTGTGTGTGTTCTCTTGTGTGCGTGTTGTTTGATTTTAACGTTATCGTGCATAACACTTATATCATGTTGTGCATATATAGAAATGCTCTTTGACAAAAGGTATAGAAGTGCTAAGGGTTCTCAATATAGCACTTCTTTTACAAGTTTTGTTGTTGCGATACTTGCTTGCCAATCATTTGATACATAAAGATACTAGTATAGACTAACCGATTCTAAAGTGATTAAATATTTAGCATGCTACAAATAGATGCATTTATGATTCTCATACATTTGATAGAGTAATTACATCAAATCAATTCGCAAAATCAACACCTCTTGATTCCCAACAAGACAACTTTATAGCAAAATATGATATTATTAGTGAATGAAATATTATTTAAAGTTCAAAGATATGCTATGCTAGTGCACTGCTCTTGACTTCTAATCTCATTCCCATACATTTGATCGAGTAATGAACGTTGACTCACATTCACCCACAATAAATTCACTCTAATTGCCCTTCACTCCTGTTCCCAATCACATAAAAGAAAAGAAAAAATGCCCAGCTAATAAACAGAGCATGAAATTAGCTTTCCATTGAGCTTATGGTAAGCATCATTTTCAATCTTCGTCTCTTTCATCCTCCTCAATAATCCAGTAATTATCTCCCTTGACCTTGGGCACATGAGAGGGTCCAACCAAAGAAAGAAAGTACCTATTTGCCTACAATTTTAAGTTGTAATCAGTAAGACATTCATATTTATAAAGGAATCCTAGAGGAAAATAACAAAAATCACTGCCAAGCTTACCCCATGGTTCCCACAACTGTAGAATCTTCTTCCTGGCTTTCCATTGGTTCAAGAAGTAATGATTCTAGCTTTGATGAAACAATGGCAAGAAGGAGACGTCATTTTTCTAGAGACTAAACTCGTTCATGTGAAAATAACTTCGAACCTTGATGTTAGATCTATACTAGACAGCATATAAATCTTCTGGGTTGCCAACTATTTAGCCTCGGAAGGACTCCATCCAACCTAAATTTACAATTTTCTCTCTTCTACAATTGGGTCGTCGTGAAGAAGATGGCATAAAGGGCTACGTTTTCTTACCATTTGCAACAATGGAAATTGAAGACATGGAAACCCAAAACTTTTCCCCTCCTAAAATGACCAAGATGCTCTTTAAGAATTGCACATGAAACTCACAAGCCTCTCCTACTAATTTAACAGTGTTAGAAATTGGACCGCTGAGATACATTAAATATAATGTTGGGCCCTTAAGTGACACTCTTGAAACTCGGGTTGGTGAGACTTTAGTACAACATGAGAGTAGGGCAGCCCTAGTGCATGAAGCTCTCTCGTATCTGAGGTCCGGGGAAGGGGCAGACCACAAGGGTCTATAGTATGCAGGCTTATAATTTTACAAAAGGCTGTTTACACGCTTTGAACCTGTGACCTCAAGATCACATGACGACAACTTTACCATTGTGCCAAGGATCCCCTTGTAGTACAACATGGGGGTATCAAAGAAAAATTATCCCAAATAGTTTTTATGCTTCATTCTCATCGCTTGCAGATTGCAGACCCTTGAGTCACCACATAATATAAGCTAGAACTCAGTATCAAATCTTTGAGAAGCAGGAAAATTGGTCTATGCAGTCTGAATATTTTCGATCTCTTGAAGATTGTACTAGTAATGGGCTGGAAAGCACGGGCAAAGAACATTTCTTTAACTATTTTCGAACTCCCTTAAGTGGGTATTCTCCTAATTCAGTTCTGAACTTCAGAGAGAGGTTTGAGAAAAACCACAGCCTCAATGTGGGTAGCTATTCAGCCCCTAACATGATATCACGACTCTCAAGAGGCAACAAGACCCTTGAGTCACCACATAATATAAGCTAGAACTCAGTATCAAATCTTTGAGAAGCAGGAAAATTGGTCTATGCAGTCTGAATATTTTCGATCTCTTGAAGATTGTACTAGTAATGGGCTGGAAAGCACGGGCAAAGAACATTTCTTTAACTATTTTCGAACTCCCTTAAGTGGGTATTCTCCTAATTCAGTTCTGAACTTCAGAGAGAGGTTTGAGAAAAACCACAGCCCCAATGTGGGTAGCTATTCAGCCCCTAACATGATATCACGACTCTCAAGAGGCAACAAGACCCTTGAGTCACCACATAATATAAGCTAGAACTCAGTATCAAATCTTTGAGAAGCAGGAAAATTGGTCTATGCAGTCTGAATATTTTCGATCTCTTGAAGATTGTACTAGTAATGGGCTGGAAAGCACGGGCAAAGAACATTTCTTTAACTATTTTCGAACTCCCTTAAGTGGGTATTCTCCTAATTCAGTTCTGAACTTCAGAGAGAGGTTTGAGAAAAACCACAGCCCCAATGTGGGTAGCTATTCAGCCCCTAACATGATATCACGACTCTCAAGAGGCAACAAGACCCTTGAGTCACCACATAATATAAGCTAGAACTCAGTATCAAATCTTTGAGAAGCAGGAAAATTGGTCTATGCAGTCTGAATATTTTCGATCTCTTGAAGATTGTACTAGTAATGGGCTGGAAAGCACGGGCAAAGAACATTTCTTTAACTATTTTCGAACTCCCTTAAGTGGGTATTCTCCTAATTCAGTTCTGAACTTCAGAGAGAGGTTTGAGAAAAACCACAGCCCCAATGTGGGTAGCTATTCAGCCCCTAACATGATATCACGACTCTCAAGAGGCAACAAGAAGAAATCTGCAAAAATGGTGTTTCTTTGCACATGGATTCTCAACCCTTCGAGTCTTTCTTTGCAAAGGAACTGTTCTCCAATGGAGGGTCAATAAAATTTTGCGCACTCCCACCGCTGATCAACAACATGGTTGGAACCTTGTGAAGCAACCCAATGAATCGCATGGCTTGAGGTGTGGTAGCCCTGGCAATTGCATGCAAGGAAATTTCAGGTGGGTTCTTCACATACTCCTCCATCTTAGTAGAGACTGCACCTTCATCCTTACCGAGGTTGACGGCAGTGATACCACTGATAAGTTCCAACCCTTAAAAACGTATGAATTATTGCTCTTTCATTCCTTACAAATCCTAGATCAGGCAACTAAGCTATCTGCTACTCTTCACCATTGACATCTGCAGATACTCTTCCTAAGAAATCACAGCCGAAACTATCTTCTATTGACACATCCCAATTTTGATAACAACACTCCAAGACCCCTAAGTACATGACATGAGTCATAACAATCTTAGCACCTTTATTTTGAAACAAATGGGTAACGTCTATTACGTTACGAACATAAGCTTCCCACATGCATGCAGGGGAGGCCCGGCACTTGGACAATTCCATGCACGTAGGATCCACATCCTCACTTTCAAGCCTATCACCTAATATGCTGAAGGCATTCTTTGCCATTGTATTTGATTCACACATGACTTCCAAGTCTTTCAATTATACTTACGAAAGTCCCTCAATAATTGAAATTCTTTTGAAAAAGTTCTAGTTTTAATGCCCTGATTGTTCCCGAATATTCGGATTTAAGGCCCTGATACGACATAATCATGCATCAAATTGGATGAGAGTACGCATAAGTGGCACAGCAATGGAATTCATCAGAACGTTATTTGCCTTGTAAGCCCCTAATCCTAGTACCCAATTCCAGACCGCGAAACAAATAAAGGCCATCTGAGAAATGCATATATTTCTCAAGAGTCCCGGTCGGAGTCCGGAAGAAGTATAAGCCCACCTTAGAGGTTTATTTTAGAAGATCTAAGCTGTCCATCATGTTTGCCTTGCAAAAATTAAGTAACCTTAGAGAAATCAATGCATTTGGATGTCCTGACCATTTGTTCTGGTTTCTGACGTTTTTCTAAAAATCAATGGTCATGATCTCAACTATGAGAAATAAGGACTGAAACTATTCTATGACTCTATGATGATGAAATGTAATATTTTGCCTATCTAACCATGTTTTGCTATCTAGGCCTGCATGTCCAACACCCTATTAATTCCAAATAGTCATGACCACCCTCAATAGAAGTATGCATATAATATATGCCAGTCAATAACGTTCTGATAATTAAAACCTTCTTACTGTATTAAACACAACTATATATAGTTGGAATAGCTTTTTACAAACTATATAAAATATAATTTTCACATTCTAAAAACAAATAAAGGTCAAAATTAAATTTAAAAAAGGAGTGCTTAATAATTTTCATATTTTGTAAGAGGCTGTTTTTACGCCTTGAACCCATAACTTTAAGGTCACACAATTAAAACTCTACAATTGTACCAAGGTTCCCTTTCAATTATCTTTAATTTATATAGAATGTAAATCTTGTAAAATAAAATAAAAAAAGGAATGCTTCTTTGCTTTTGCCTAAAGCGGCCCCACCTTTGGAAGATCAGATATGTTCATCATCAGATTGCAATTTGCATGGGCTTTGGATATCTTTTGAAATCAAAATCATGATTACTTGATGATTCTAGCATCCTATAATCCCTGTTTTTGGATTTAAATTTAGACCATATTATATGAAGTTTTAATGGTGCATTTCCTCTAATCAAAAGGTGACAAATTTAAAATACTATAATTATTAAATTTGTATCTCAAATGGTGTCATTCCAATATTGGATTGAAAACTATTGTTGTACGAGAATTCCACCAATAATAAATATTCAGCTCGCTTCTCTTGAAAGTCTAATACACAAACTCTAAACATATCTTTGAGTACTTGAATTACTCTCTTAAACTGCCTGAAAGATGAAATATAAAGTTAAAAATCAACCTTGTAGCCCATTTAACCTTACAATTTCATAAGCTTAAAACTTTCAAGTGCTAAATATCCAAAGGCCGATCAATTAAAGCAACGGATCAGATCATTCAATGTGGGCCCCATTCATGAACTAAACACACCCTGCGTAGTGTGTCCGTTTAGCATGCCCAAAAAAGAAAGTTAATCTCACATTATCATCTACTCTGTCTGCGCGTGCTAACTACCTCTGTCGAAACTGGAAAGTAAGGAAATGTAAATCGGAAAAGAGAACCGAATTTGATAATGCCACTCCTCTTACTATGAAAAGCACCCTTTGCCCGGTCTTCTCCTCTGTCTCTCTCTTTCCCCACACTTCCGACCCAACATTAATCCAAATCCAGCTCAAACTCTCCACGTTTTCTTTAGTCAATGGTTCTCTAATCCTCACAGAAGAGAAGGAGAAGAACCCAGAAACCAACGCCTCCTACTCCTCCTCCTTCTTCTGTGATATGGCTAGAAAACCAAACGAATCAGAAACTAGCCGTTGGGCGTATTTGATTCTCCTCTTGATGGGTCTCTTGTCGTGTTCTCTGGTATACATGGGTCTTTCTGCTTTTCGCTCGAAGAATTTAACTTCTCTTTCCAGAGGAATTCAGGGAGAAGAAGGGAATTCAGAGGAATGTTGTCAAGGGATCGAAAATTTGGAGCTTTGGGGGTCTTCTGTTAAATGGGGAACAGATTTTAAATTTAATTCTTCCAAAGAATGTTGCAGAGCATGCAAGGCGATGTGTGGTGGAGATGGGCCTTGTTTATGTGATTCATGGGTGTTTTGTGGAAACAGAGAGAAATGTGGACCCAAATTTGGCGAGGTGAGTTTTCTTGTTTTTTTCAGATTGTATTGCGAATGTTTGTCTTGGTTTAGTATTAATTGTATATTTGGTTGTGATTATAGTGGTGAAATTTGATATGGTTTTGGGCTTAGGCAATTGGTTTAAGGTCTTGTTCTGTGAATAATATCCGAACTTATATCTTATGTTTTGTTACTATTTGGAATGCATGTGATGAGCTGTTTTTGTAGTTGTTGATGTTGTTAGTATTGGAAGAAACTTGTTGGATGCATGTGGAACAGATAAAACGGGACCACTACAGAGGAAACTTGGAAAATTGGATTTAGCAAAGTAATGTTGGGAGAGATCTCCAGCAGGTCATGGGTTGAGGGCTGGAAATAGCCTCTTACAAAAATGCAAGGTAAGGCTGTGTACTATAGGCCTGTTATGGTCCGCCCCTTCCCCAGACCCACACACATGGGAGCTTCATGCGCCGGACTGCCCTTTTAGATCTCCAGAAGAATAGGGAAACTTGGAGTTGATAATGAAACTTGATCTGTGCTTTTACTGTGGACTGAAAGATGGAAAATGATCTTAATATAGATGGTGGGATAGCTAAAGATGAGAACCATAGGAATGAGTTTTAATTTTATTGGATCACTTTGTTTCCTTAAACATTTCTGTGAATGTACCCAATTATATGGGGAGGTCTGAAGTTCTACAATTTATGCTTGGTAGCACAAGGATGGCTTGTAGCCCAAAAACAATTGTCTAGCCCTGGTGCACGAAGTTCCCATGTATGCGGGGGCACGAGGAAGGGGCAGACTACAAGGTCAATAGTAGGCAGCCTCACCTTGCATTTTGCAAGAGGCTGTTTCCACGGCTTGAACCTGTGACCTCAAGGTTGTCGTCCTCAAGGTCACACGACGACAACTCTACCATTGCACCAAGTCTCCCCTAGAAACAATTGTCTAATAATCCTAATTCTCTGCAAAGAATTCACATTATTTTTTTCATCTTTTGCTTGATATTTTTATTGTCTATTTGCAAGCCCTACAATTCATTCAGTTCTATAATTAGGGTTTATTGGTTGGTTTAGCATGATAGATGAATTGTTTGAGTCTCATGTGTACATTGGCTTGTGTAAGGACCAACACTCAGTAGTAGGGAAGTACACATTATTCAGGAAACCACTGCTGGATTTGAACCATATATTGAACGTAATAGCTAGCTTTATTGTGCTAAGAATTTTTTACCTTACTTCAAGTAAGGAAGACATGCTCCTACCAGTTGCACAATCTGGAAAGAGATGCTGGATATAGCTGCATGTTTGGTTTGGTCTTCGACCAGACCATATAAATAAGTCTGGCTGGCCTTACTGTGATCAAGTCTATTAAACAAATAGTGAATTAAAGCTTTCCAGGAAGCAATATCTTAGCCCCCTTTGTCGTTAAGCACCTAATATACTCTGAACAATTTATTGAGGAAGATTCTAAAAGGTTCTTGCAACTAAGAGGAATTATCTTACTTTGAAACTCAACTAGGCAACTGCAGAAAAAAAATCCAGGCTCCATGAAATTATTTAGTTTATCATGTTATTGTGGTACTGTTGTTAAATCTTTTCTCCACTTGTATATTGTTATATTTTGAGGCCAATGCAATTCCCTTATCTTTCAGAGTTCTGAGTTTCTTTTATTTTTTTCAGTGCTGGTTAAAGAAACAGAAGGATTCCTTGCTTCCTGAAATACAAGAAGAAGGAGACAGAGTTCTGTGGACTTCAGGGCTTATTTTTGGAAAAGGAGAGGTATCTGGTTTTCTTTCACACCTGATTTTGCACTGAAGACTATGAGATGCTTATGTCATTTTCTGTTGCAATTTTGACTCCATGATCTCTATGTTTAGAAATATGAATTGACCATTAATAACATCTTAAGGCCAAGCATATCTTTCCTGGCAAGTTCCTCTTAGTCTTTGCAGTTAGTTCTCTATAACCTAGACTTTTGACCTAGCCGCTATGGTATGCAGATAACTTTCTTTTGGAGGAATCATTTTAAGATTTATTTTAGGTTGAAACTCTTAAAGGCTCAACCGTTTCTCTAGCCTCCTGTTATTTCGACATGGCTGCAAGTAGTGTACCTAAAACACTGAGACCAAACCATACAAAGTGTGATGAGAAATTCATTGATTTAGTTTGATTTCACTTCCCTGATATGTATAACAACACTTTCATCTAACATTGTTACTACTGCAGATAAGAACAGTTGCTTTTTCCAAAAGAAAAATAAAATTTTTTGGTCATTTTTCTTCGTAGCCGTCCTTAATAATTTTCTCCTCTTGCTGTTGCAGCTAATCATTTAATACTTTCATTGCAATGCAATCAAATCATGTAGAGATTTGAGTTGCACCTAGTAACAGCAGCTATTCCTTGGTTGCATGATTCTATGACTCAGAGATTGAACATCTTCTCAGAGAAACATAGTTCTGAATATGCAAGTGACCATTTGCAACTGGTCCATTTAGGCACATGAGCTGTTAGTTTGGTCTTGTAGTGAGGATATGACAACTAAAGTGAACCACACATATGAACAACATGATCCGGATTCATCATCATCATCATCAAGTCTTTATCCCAATTAGGGGTCGGCCACATGAATCTTATTCCTCTCTATTAAGTACCATGGTTTTATTTAGTTCCAAAGTTTTTAAATCTTTCTTCACCACTTCTATCCACGTTCTTTTGGGCCTGACCCTTGCCCTTTTAGAACCTTCTACTTGCATTGCCTCACTCCTTCTAACCGGTGCCGTTTTCAGTCTCCTTTGGACATGTCCAAACCATCTAAGTCTAATCTCCTTCATCTTGTCACCTATTGGTGCTACCCCTAGATTTCCTTTAATATTTTCATTCCTAATTTTATCCTTTCTTGTCTTACTATTCATCCATCTCAACATCCTCATTTATGCGACGCTCTTCCTATGAGCATGATGTTCCCTAACTATCCAACATTCTAATCAATAAAGCATGGCCGCTCTTATGACCATCCTATAGAATTTTCCTTTTACTTTGAGAGGCACCCGTTGATTACACAAAACTCCATATGCACATCTCTGTTTGTTCCAACCCACTTGGATTCTGTGGATAACCTCCCTCTCAATCTCTCCACTCTCATGAATAATTGATCCTAAGTACCAAAAGTGGTCTTTTATATGGACCTCTTGGTTATCAATTTTGACTGCTATTACACTCCTACTCTCCTTGCTAAAATTGCATTCCATATATTCTGTCTTAGTTCTGCTGATTTTAAATCCTTTAAATTCTAATGTTTCTTTTCATAACTCTCGCTTTGTGTTTACGCCTTCTCTTATCTCATCAATTAAGACAATATCATCTGCAAATAGCATGCATCAGGGAATCTCTTCGTGCAGATGTTTTGTTAACTCATACATAACAGCGTGAAAAGTATAGACTCAATGCCTACAGTAACAGGAAAATCCCCAGTCGCACTACTAGCGGTCTTAACATTTGTTACCACTCTCTCATACATATCTTTGATTATGTCTATATACCCCAGTGAAACCCCTTTCTCACCCAACACCCTCTATATTAACTCTCAAGGGACTCTATCATAAGCTTTCTCTAAGTTGATAAAGACTATGTGGAGGTCTTTCCTCCTCTCTCTATATTTCTCTACCAATTGTCTTAGTAAAAAAATAGCTTCCATGGTAGACCTCTCAGGCATAAAACTAAACTGATTCTCTGATACACTTGTCTCTTGCCGTAGCCTCTTCTCAATTACTCTTTAAAAAAGTTTCATAGTGTGGCTCATAAGTTTGATCTCTCAATAATTAGTGCAGCTCTGTATGTCTCACTTATTCTTATAAATTGGTACAATAGAGCTTTTCCTCCACTCATCAGGCATTTTCTTTGATTTTATAATCTTGTTAAACAACTTGGTCAGCCAAACTACCCTAATATCTCCCATATGCTTCCAAACCTCTATTGGTATACTATCGGGCCCCATGGCCTTTCTTGATTTCATCCTTTTCAAGGCCTCTTTCACTTAAGGTATCCTAATCCTACGTTCATATCTATAATATCCAATGTTATTTAGGTTTATAGTATTTTCAATCCCTATATTCTCAGAGCCATTGTCATTTAACAATATTTGAAAGTATGTCTCTCACCCTTGTTTAATCTCATTATCTTTGACTAATACCCTTTTATCATCACTTCTAATGCACTTAACATGATATAAGTCTTTACGCTTTTGTTCTCTTACTCTTGCAATTTTAAACACATCTTTCTCACCTTCCCTTGTTCCTAGTCTATTATATAGCTCACAATATGCCTTAAGTTTAGCCTCACTTACTATTCTCTTAACAACCTTTTTAACATTCTTATATTGTTCATAATTTTCATTATTTCTAGTCTTCTGCTATGCTTTAAAACACATACTTTTTTCTTTAATAATTTTTTGCACTGTTTCACTCCACTACCATGCTTCCTTTACTAATAGCCTTTTACCTTTAGATACTCCTAAGACATCTTTTGCCACTTTCTTAATGGACTCAGCCATATTAGTCCACATAGTATTTACTTCTGTTTTATAGTTCCAGTTTCCTTCTACCACTAACTTATTTTTGAATGAGGTTATTTTCTCTCCTTTTAAGTTCCACCACTTAGTTTTTGGATGCGTATTAAGTTCATTTCTTTCCCTCATCTTTTGATATGGGTATCCACCTATGTTGTGAGGTTAAACTCTCACCGGGTATCACCTTGCACATTGATGGTTAAGTATTCCTAAATAGAAAGAAGTCTATTTGGCTTTTATGAACTCCACTTTTAAAGGTTATTAAGTGTTCATCCCTTTTCTTAAATAGTGTATTTGCAATGGCTAGGTTATATGACAAAGCAAAATCGAGATAGTTTCCCCTATCTCATTTCGTTCACCTATCCTATACGCTCTGTGTATTCTATTATGTCCTTCCTTTTCTTTTCCTACATGGCCATTTAAGTCTGCTCCTATAAATATCCCCTCAGTGTTGGGAATTTCTTGCATGACTCTCCCCATATCTTCTCAAAATTGTTTCTTGATTATATATTCTAACCCTACTTGTGGTGCGTATGCACTTATAATATTTATGATCTACTCTGCTAGAACAAGTTTTATTATTATAATTCTATCGCTAATTCCTTTAACGTCCACAACTTTATCCTTTAATTCTTTATCCACTATTATTCCTATGCCATTTTTGTTATTGTCCTTTCTTACATACTATAATTTATACCCATCATTTTCTCTAGCTTTAGCTCATTTTCACTTGGTTTCTTGGATACAAGTGATGTTGACTCTCCTACGTTTCATAGTGTCTATTAACTCCAAACTCTTACCTGTCAATTTCCCTATATTCCATGTGGCAATATGAATCTTATGCTTTGGCATGAACCCATGTCCACTTTTCACTATACCTGGGTTATGATGCAGCCCGTCACTTCTGAGGGGACATTCCAGCAGCCCTTGCCCATTTATCACTACACTCGGGATCTGATGTAGTGCGTCACTTCTGAGAGAACGCCCTAGTAACTCTTGCACATTTTTCATTGCACTCGAGATCCAATGTAGTGCGTCTCTTACGGGGAACTCCCTAGTTTGAGGGAATGTCAGTTTTCGATTCATGTCATATTAGGGTTGCAATGACTGGATTGTTCATGGAAATATCATAACCCAAGCCCCTGTTGAATCAGATAATTGTAGCTATTGGATCAGGTGACTCGTGATTCTTAATCATCAAAACGGCTGATAAACCACAATAAATATCCACGAGCAATTCTCCATGGATGGAAACTCAAGATATGGTAAAGAATAGTGTTGATCATACTAACCAAGAGATAAAAGAAAGGGCAGCCTGGTGCATGAAACTCCCACGTATGCTGGGCCTGGAGAAGGGGCAGACCACAGAGGGTCTAGAAAAGAGCTAATTCATGTTATAAAGTGTGACGACCCGGGGTTTTTCAACTCAATATATTTAAATCTTTTCGAAAGGTGGGGCCCCAATTTTTTTTTTCAAAAACCTAAAACAGTGAAAAATAATTTAAATCGAATTTCATTTTCAGAAAAATCCCGAGGTCAGCCATTGACACAAAACAAGATTTTTATTTTATTTATTTATTTATTTTTTTCCAAGTAAACATGTTTAAAATAGATTTGCTATTCCAGGATCATCCAGTCATCAGCCACATTCCCATAACGGTATAATCAAGTCCAATAACATATATACATACACAGTCCATGTGAAATTAGAACATACCTCTAAATGAGACTTCTCGATCACTATTCTTCTAACTCCTCATGTGTCCTGTCTTTCTTTAATATCTGAGGCATTGCAACAAACGCAATGCCTCAGCAAGCAAGGCTTGGTAGGTACATAGACATTTAATGTATATCAATGGAACAAAATCGAATAATTGTATTGATACAGTGAGTAAAGTAATTTTTACAAGAATATAATTATTTTAAGCAATGCTAATAAAATCTCAAAACATCATATACGATAAAACATGCATCTCATGGATTTAAAACATGATATAATCTCATGTAAATGAGCATACAATAACAACAAGGCACCCTAAGGTATATGGGTCCCATGAGTGTCCCATACACTCGTATCACAGATCATGAGTACTCATATCAAACCTCTGAGTGTCGTCACACCCAGGCATACCATCACATCTTCATGCTCATCATGCATGCACACCAAATAAGAGTATGGATCGTCATGCCGCAGTGGCAACCCTCCATGGGTCTCAACCACCGCCGCTCCCCGTCGACACCATAACGGGAGACTTAGCGTACGTCCCCATGGAAAGGCCCGGGCCAGGTAGTGTGGACTATCCATGTTACCAAACCCCTACCGAATGCCATCTACGGGCAGGTGTCTATCATATCAAAATCATATCACATCACAAATCTCGGAGGGTGGGTGGCCTCTCTCTCCCTCCTAAAGATGACGCCCACCGGGTGAGAGCACCCGTCATAAAACTCAAAATAGGAAAATCATGTATGTCAAAACCAAGAGCACTCGTGGCTCGCAATCCCCAAGGCACGCTCCTCATCCTGGAGTTAGCCTCTAAAAAGACCAGCTACCAAGCCCTACTTTTCTTTCTCATAAAAACTCATCAATTTCAATGATGCAATAAGGAAAGATAATTTTCTAATTGTGTATAAGTAGATAATCTCATGAAACCATCGGTCATAGTCCATTCAATATATGATTGAAATCAAACAGCAATCATACCACAAAACTCTAAATCTCATAAAATCATTGATTAATAATAAGTATAATTTAAATTACCATCAATCATAATGCCATGATAATACAAGGTTTTAAAATCAAAATGAAACATTAAATGTCGTCACCTACCTCAATTGTCGTTACTTAGCTCGTGTCCCTCCTTTAGTCGAGTCCGAGAATACCTTGGTAAAGTCCTGAATGATGTTCAAACATAAGAGCTAGACGTTATTTCTAGGTTCACATGGTAAGGTTAGATCTGTATGATTTGTTAGTTTCTAGGGTTACTCTCTCGATATTTTTAGGTTGATCTTTATCTAAGAATGTCCTGCATTTTATTGTATAATTGGGACTGTGTCAAAATTACGGACGCAACGGTCCTTTTGGCTTGTCAAGCGGAGTTATATAGGCTCCGAAATTGGATTTTTCAAGGTCGCGCCTTAATGGGCGACCCAATTGTAGTGCCTAGGGTCTTGCGCGCCACGGTTCTAGAGTGCGCGCTCTACGGTTTCTAGTATACGCGTGCACCCTGGTTGCACTGCAACCAGGTTGGGTCATGTACGCACGTCCGAATGGTGTGCTAAGGTGTGCACTCTGGACAGCATTGCGTGGACGCATCTTAGGCGTAGCTACGGCGTGCTTTGGCTCCTAGGACATCCCATGAGTCATGATCGAGCCAAGAAAACTATTCGCACGCGACGCGTGCGCAAGGACAGCCCCCAGGGGGCTTGGTACAGATGTGTGTGTCAAGCTAGGCGCCCCTTGGACCGCGCCATGCACTCGAGGACGTCCGCACCCCTGGGACGCTCGTGCGCCCCTGGGAGGCGCTCTCTCTCTCTCTCTCTCTCTCTCTCTCTCTCTCTCTCTCTCTCTTGACGGGTTTTCACCCGTCTGGTTTTCCTCCCCAAAGACCGGTGATTTCCGGTCGGAAGAGCACCCAGATCCGGCGTGGATCTGGGCTGGGAAGGAAAGGGGAACGAAGGTCTAGTTTGGGCAGCCTGGAACGGCGCCCTGGTCGACGGGTTTTGGAAAGGAACCCGTCTTCTCCGGGTGGAAAAACCGGTTGGGCTAGGACCAGATCCGGCATGGATCTTGGCCTGGGGAAAGCAAAACGAAAAGGGAAAGAGAAGTGGCTTACCTGTAGCCTGGGGACGCCCATTGCCGGTGATGGAACCCCATTTCCGTCTGAAACCCTGTGTCGCCGGATTTCTGTGTTTGTCCGAACCACCCACGAAGGGGAAAAAACCCCAATGTCAGACCGGAACAAGAGGGGAGAGGGGAATGGGGAGACGGGGATGGCCGGCCTGACTTAGCCTGGCCGTCGCCGGAGATTGCAGAGAGACGGGTTTCCGGTTTTTGCCGGAAACCCCAGTCTCAAACGACTGGAAAAGACGCCGGAAAACGGGGTTTTTGGAGAGGGAAGATGGGGTTTTTATAGCCCTGCCATGGCGGTGCTTGCCAATGGCGGTGCCGCCATTGTCGGTGGCAGAAATCTCTGGAAACTAGGGTTTCCGGAGAAATCGTGAGGAAGAAGAAGACGGGGTGCCGTTATCAAAACGGCCCCCTGCGTTTTCTGTCTTTTTCGTTTTTTTAAATTTAAATTACAGAAATACCCCTATCTTTAAACGGCCGTAACTTCTTCATACGGACTCCGTTTTGGTTGATTTTGGTCTTGTTGGATTCCTTTTTCCGAGACGCATCTAATGGTACCATTTTCAGGACCAAGTTTCTGGGTTTAGTTAAGGCGACTAGTGAAATGACCAAAATGCCCTTATCTTCAAAATTGAACTTTTCATGGGCTTTTAATATTACAAAAATTGGGGTCATTACATAAAGAAATGTCTTGCCAAGGATGAGGCATACCTATCCATATAGCAAGTTCCATGCTATTGAATGATCTTGTTACTAAAAGGGGAGTTGTTTATGCCCTTTAATATGTTTCCAAAGCTTATCACTGTCACAGTCCTAGTCCTCATTGCTCTTGGTCTAAAGATGTTCGTGCTTTTTCACTCACATATTCTGTATGCTCTTTATGTAGTAATATTGAACTTGGTGTATGGTTCCGTGAATGACATTCTTCTTGTTCTTTCTCAATGCAGGGTATCATTGGCTTGGAAACAGAATATGGGGTCCTTCATGTAAAGGTAGCAACTCAATTTTGATAGATTTATATGTTGCCTATGCTTAGAATATTGCTTATGCATCCCGTAAAATACGAAGAACATATATAAAAACGCACTATTTAGTATGGTCATGTATCTTCTGTTTTGTCATTGGTAGATTATCCGTTAAATAGTTCAGTGATATTTTCCATCCTTTTTTAAGTGCCCACACACACACACACATCACCATGAATGTATGATGTTGTTGAAATTGTATTATACTTGACACAACTGTGCATTAGGTATCAATAGCAGAGGCAAAGTCTTCTGTCTAATGAAGGGCAAGTAGTGAGGGTTTCATAAGATAAGAAGCCAACATTTATGGTCAAAGGGCTCCTGTTGTGATTTGGTTGTGACGACATAACATCCTGGTTTCATTTCCAATGAAATGCAAATTCTGTGATGTTATCTCTTACTTTGTCCTACATTATGGAAGTGAAGGTCTCTTAAATCTTATGGTCTTTTGTCTTATTGTCAGTTTCCCTTTTTTCCCCTCAAAAATGAGAAAGGATCTCAACTTGGATTTCATTTCAAAGTGGAGTGTCTCACGTCTCATCTTTCAAAGTCAAGAGGTTCCCTTTGGTTATTTCTGGATCTATTGTCTGAGTGATGTGTACTACTTCCATGGGACTGAGTTTCCAATTATAAAGTATTCTAGCATCTAAGTGTTGCTCACATTGGCAGGGCGCCAGGTGGTTTGACGTCTGTGTCAAGAAATATAGAATGGGATTGGTGGTGTCCTAGGAATATATGATAATTGCTGTTCTTTTTCAGATTTGGTGAGCATCTGGGATTGCTTGTGAATGAAAGCTCGACACTGCCATAAATGTTGCATTGCTCTCTGCAGGATCAATGCTTTTTGATGGTTGATCTCATCCCTGTTTATTAAAGTTGGTGGTTGGGAAGAATTGCATTATATTTATTTTTCTTGCAATTATCATTACCAGGCACAGCTGAAAACTTGCAGTTATTATATGTGGACAAATTAACCCCCTACACATTGTCACATGATACTTTGCATCAGTTGACTGTTTCTCCCTGGTTTGTGGAAGCACCATTTTATGTTTTGAGTATGCTTACTTCATGTATCTTTTGTGTATAAGGTTTTTAAAACACTTGACTATTTCATGCACCACTATTCTAGATCTGGTATTTCATGAACTAATATTCTAGATCTGGTACAGCTCTTCCCTGACTGTGCTCCACGCTCTGTAGCCTACTTTATTGAGCTATTGAGAGCGCGTCATTGTGCTGGCTGCCAATTTTACCGTGCAGAAGGCCGTGGAAATTCTTGGGATTCAGAAGGAAACCACATAAATGATGTAAGAAATAACAAATTTGTATATTTCTGTCAATTTTTGCTTGCATGGTTAATTATTGGTTCGGCTTAATTATCTTCAGTTTTTCTAATCAACCTTCCTTCCATGGAATGGTTCCTTGAAGAGTATCCCTGGGCACTTTCTTTATGTTGCTTGATTGGGAAGTTGCGTGTGTGTCCTTTACTGCAGAGTCCACTTATCAAGTTATGTGATTATTGCAATGATAATTAGCCAGTAATGACAGAAAAGGTACGCGACTCATTTGGCATGTGTCAGACAGTGAAACCATTTTAAGAGTTTGCTTTTGTGCTTCTTGGCAAGAAGAACAACAAAGAGTTTGCTTTTGTGCTTCTTGTTAAGCTGTTCAGTTTTCGCTTTGTGCAATTGAGTATTTAGTGTCAGATGGCAAATGCTAAGTATCTTTGATTCAGACTGGAACAAGAATCACAAAATGGTTCAGGTGCCAATTTATGAATTGACTTTTAGAGTTAGGGCCAATTTTTGCAATGAGCTTTTCTCTTATACGTGGATGGCTATCATCAAACTAACTAAAAACCTACCCTTTGGAGGTCCAACTTCCCAGAGTTAATTTGGAAGGAGGGTTCATTTTGAACCTAAATAAACTCTCCCAGACAGGTGATCTTCCTAAGTTGATTTGGATTTTTCTACTGGAATTGTACAAACATAAGCAAGTTATGTAACAAAAACCTAATGTTCAATATTAGGTCCATTTTAGCGAGTGATGGAGTGGGTTGATGGATTTGTTTGTGGTGGACGACATGCTATCACCAATAATTGTTCCTTTTTTGCTTATTACTGTTTCTTAGATCTGTCTGTTTTAGTCACTTTTCTCTCTGTTGTTGCTTTTGATCTCTCTAGTTCCTCAGTGGGGTCTATTTCCCAATTTTAGTATTTAATTGTTTATTTAGAGCTGTGTCCATTCTTTTCAGGTTTCTCAGTTAAATTTATTATCTGAACTATACAGGCTTCTTTAGGCCCTCCATTTGCATTGGTTCAAGGAACTTTGGAAGCAGGAGGAGTCGCATTCAAGCCAGTCCCAACGGAAGCATGCTCTGCTATAAGAAGAGGGTCAGTTGCATGGATAGTTTCTGGACCTGAATTCTTCATCAGCCTTGCAAATCATGACGAATGGAAACAAGCATACACTACTTTTGGTTATGTTCTTCCCGAAGACATGGAAATTGTGGAGAAGATTGCAGAGCTCCCTACCAAGTCAGACGTGTGGAATAACATCCCAGTGGCTGTCTTGGAAAAACCTGTACCCTTGTGGGTCAGAAGAATTACAAAAAGTAATGGTTACTTGAACCTTAAAACTAACGCTAACTCGGACACAACTGGTTCTTAGTTGAAGACTATCTGCCGGTATGTCCAGCCTTCATTTACCAGTTGGATTTGCAGTCTCAAGATCTCATTTCTGATTTTATCTTGCATGGCTTCACTGCAATCAGTTTTTCATGCGTTGTTTAGAGACAAATAGGATCTACAACTTGGGTCATTGGGTTTTGAATGCTTGATTCCTGTCAGCTTCTAATAGGTCTCCCACAGATACTGGTAGCTGAAGTACCAACAAGTTTGTAAAGAAAGAGATTAGCAACTGCGGAAAAACTCTCTAGAATCAATGAAGACGAATAGTTGATTTGTGTGTCCTTCTGATTACGAGTTCTCTATCGGAAGTCGAAACCATTTTCATGGGTCCAAAGGAAATATAAATAGAAATGTCGCAAGAGCTGGCTGGAGGACTCCTTGAATTGCTTAAGACGATACTAAATTTTCACTTGGCACCGTGAGCCCCTACCAGGTTGAAATTATCGGATCTTGTACACAGCTTATCACTGTTCTCATCCAGAGATCAACCCAACCCAAGCTTAGTTTAGTCTGTAGTTTTAATCCTTGCATTATGTTGTGACATACAATGACAATATGGAATTCAAGTAACCAAATGCAGAAGCATGGGCTTGACTGTTGTTCCAGGATATTGAAGCTTCATGCCGGTTGGTTGAGTTCTTCGCACCACAGAAATGTACACGTCGTGAAGGTTATTTGGTGGGATCCTGATTGTTCTTGATTTTCGGTGCTTATATTTAATGACAGAAATTTATATCTAATTAATCATGTACAGGACCGACTGTACTTTTGGCTTCCATATTTTCCTTATGAAAATATGAGTCTGTTGGACCGATCAAAACCACAGCTTCGTAGGTTCCTACTATTGACCCTTGTGGTCCACCACTTTCCCAGACCCTGCATATGCTGGAGCATCATGCATCGGGCTATGGATACTTGTTGTACTTCATAATTGCACTTCTCATGAGCAATTGACTACTTAATTAGAGAGCTGATATCCCCATGTCTAAAAGGGGAGCCTTGGCTCAATAGTAGAGCTGTTGTCAAATGGCCTAAAGGCCATGGGTTCCAGGAGTAGAAAAACAGATGTTGCAAAAATATAAGGTAAGGTTGCATACTATAGACCATTTCCCTAAATCCTATATGGGGAATTTTGTACACCGGACTGCCCTTTTTTATATTCATATGTTCCTCTTTCGTTAATGCCACACCCTCTTTTGGGGTTTTTGGGTAAAACTACAAGTGAGGTCCATGATCATTTCAAATTCCATCCCAGTGTTCTTCTTCCACTGTATGATTAGAGCTCCTTGATTTTGGTCTTTGATAGGGTATTTTTCTCTGTTTGTTTCTGATCCAAGTTATTTATTTGTATTTGGTTATGAATTGGATTTGATTTAGATACATGGCAACCCAGAGACTCTATGAGATTAACGGTTGGATCACGGGCAATATTGGCCCACTTAAAACTTCCATTACCTTTTGGTCAGGGCGACTTCCATGTAAACATTATCTCTGAGTTGTATAGTGATTTCATAGATGCCGCATTAAATTTGTGATTAGTCACAGCGGCAATCTCCATTGGACCCTGCCCACCCTTCCGCTCCCTGCTGATGATAATTTATTTGTTTTTGTGATTCTGGATTTATTATAACAACAATAAGAACTAAACGATGTGTAAATCGAGTTCAATGATCATTTCAACTTCAATCGCCAATGTTAACTGCATTGGGATTTTCATGGTTTTTCGTTTGATTTTTCCTGTAATGTACAACTATATGGACGATCAGGTGATCTTCTACAAGTTGAACGGCTCCGATGACATGTACATTTGACAATGCGGGCCCGCATGTGGCATTTAAACATGGCCCCATTCATTAATCTAGCGAGGGGTAAAAGAATTCCTCCCATTGAGGTTGATTACCCATAATCTCACAATACTGGTTGTTTATCCAAAATTTGAGATTTTACCAGAAAAATGTGAGCCATCGACTGGGATGATCGTCTATGAATTGAACGGTTCGAATCACAGGATCATTTGCCCATGTGGCCTCAGAAATTTGAGCGTCATGCTGCTCTCCGACGGTACCTTCAGCCTTGTCTCGCTGTCCTCGGCCCTCTAAGTAGCAGAATTTATAAACTCAGCCAAAATGCGCGGGTGCCATTATCATTTTAGCTACTGGTAAGTAAAACTTCCTCCCGCCAAATTTCCCCTCCTCTTCCCTGAAAAAACCAGAACTCCGCGGGAAAAAATGCTCGTTTTTCACGAACACCTAATCTCCGACCTCCTCGAAGATCCCAACGGCGGTCTGGTAATCCTTTCCTCCGGCCTCTCTCTCCACAAACTCATATCCTCTCTCCTCCTACTCCATTCCCCCTCTCAAGGCACACTGCTCATCCTCTCCGCCACCGATTCCCAAAAATCCTCCATCAAACGCTCCCTCGAAAACCCTAACCTTGGTCTTGAAAATTCTTTACAGAACTCTAACCCCAATCCTAATCCCTCCTCCGGCCAAAAGGCTTCCATTACTCGCTTCTTTCAAAACCCTAACCCTAACTCTAATTCTGAAACTTCCTCCCAAAATTCTAATATTTATTTACCTGAAGAAATCACCTCCGATCTTCCTTCATCTCACCGTCATTCCCTCTACACCAGTGGCTCAATCTGCTTCATCACATCTCGAATCCTCATTGTCGATCTCCTTACCTCTAAAATCCCGACCTCTCAAATAGCCGGATTGATAATCCTCAATGCGCACAAACTCACCGAAACCTGCACTGAAGCATTCATTGTTCGCCTTCTACGGTCGCAGAATCTCAATGCGTATATTCGTGCATTTTCGGATAAACCTCATGCGATGGTTGCCGGATTTTCAAAGGCGGAACGGATAATGAAATGCCTTTATATAAGGAAATTGCACCTGTGGCCGAGGTTTCAGGTGTTTGTATCGGAGAATCTAGAGAAAAATCCGCCGGAGGTGATAGATATTAGGGTTCCACAGTCCAAATTGATGAAGGGAATTCAAAAAGCAGTGATTGAAGCTATGGATGCGTGTTTGAAGGAGTTAAGGAAGACTAATAAGGTTGATGTTGAGGATCTAACGGTTGAGAATGGTTTGTTTAAGTCGTTTGATGAGATCGTGGCGAGGCAGTTGCATCCGATTTGGCATATGGTGGGAAAGAAAACAAAGCAGTTGATATCGGATTTAAAGACGCTGCGGAAATTGGTGGATTATCTTGTTAGGTGGCGAATCCTATTTCTTTTCCTTCTTTAATCATGGTTTCTGTTTCTTGATGCATTTGTTTGGGGATTAAGACAAGATGTTGTGGATTTGAGTTGCTTAGGTATGATGCTGTCACTTACTTGAAGTATTTGGATGCATTGAGAGTTTCCGAAGGAGTTCGATCCGTGTGGATCTTTGCCGATTCTAGTCACAAGATTTTTGAGTTTGCAAAGAAGCGGGTTTATCAATTGGTGACGGCTGACGGTGCAAAGTTAGGTGTGAACTCGAAGAGTCCAGCTAGCAAAAAAAGGAGAGTGAAGGAGGCTACTAGAAGTGTGAAAGAAGGTGACGATCTTGATCCTCTTGGTTTATTGTTTTGATTTCAATAAAGTTATGTCTCGTAGTTACAGAATTCTCTGAGCTAGAATCCTGACTTTTGATATCCCAGTTTGAACTTTAAATCTGGGCTAGTAAAGATTCTCTCATGTTTTTCAGTTAAATGCACTGTACTAAACATGACTTTCATGAATAATTTGTCAACTTCTCTTGCATTACATGCAAATCTTGTTACAAATTCAAATACTTGAAAAATTGAACTAACATCCGATCATGCTCTTTTCCAATTTTCCTTTTTAAATTTGACTTGCCAAGTTGTTCACGTATCCGAATTTCATAACTATGCAACTGTGCAAGTGGTGCTATCACCTTTTTGTGCAGGGTTTGATGTGGCATTTAACCTTTGGCAAACTTTTCTTTGGTTTTCTTATTGGTATTTAGTAAGGACGAGCTATGTAGTGGGATTCAGGAATTTGACAGTAGGAAAAGAAACAAAGAAGAAAACTCTGGATTTATTTTACTGTCAGGTTGTTTGACAAGTGTCGACTAATAATATACTTATGATTCATCCTCAATGGGTTCTTAATGTTGAAGGTGGAGCTTCTCTTTCTAATGGGAAGGGAAATCCAGAGACAAGTACAAGTTCGGGGGTGGTTTTGGAGGAAGTCTTGGAGGAGGCACCAAAATGGAAGGTGTTACGTGTGAGTAAATGAATGTATTGATTTTCTTTGAAATCTTCTGCATGACTACCAAAAAGATGGAATTATGGACAATGTTTTTGTAAGGTAAATTGAGTGTTAGTTTAGATGTGTTCAGTTGGTGGGAATTTTGAGACAGAATTTTTTTTTCCAGTTTAGATTTGTAAAGTAAATTTTAAAGACACACACCAAGTTTTCAATCCTTCTATTATGTGCTTCTAATCATGCATAACTCTGTCCTAAGTTGAACCATGATCACTAACAAGAATGAAGTCTCAAATATTTTTCTTTGCATGGCTTGATTAAAATGGAAGGGGAGCCTAGGCGCAACGGTAGAGTTGTCATAGTGTGACCTTGAGGTCATGAGTTCAAGGCGTGAATACAGCCTCTTGCAAAATGTAAGGTAAAGCTGCGTACTATTAACCCTTGTGGTCCGCCCCTTCCTTGGACACCCCCCCTGCATATGCGGGCGCTTCGTGCACTAGGGCTGCCCTTTTTATGGCTTGACTAAAATGAAGTGCTTAAGTATGTTTGGTGTAGGACAACATGCAAAATGGCCTAATATATATGCTCATATCAGAATTAATTTAAATAAGAAAAACATAAATTAATCTACCACTAGCATGAATGGCCTACAACGAATTATAGGATCTACAGATTGTCCCAAATTTCTACCAATTAAGGTAAGGTTGAAGTTTTAATCCTGATCATTCCCTTTGATTGATGAATGGTCCTAATTAAGCTTCGGATCTAGGGTTTTAGGAATTTAGCACAAAATAACGATCATAGATTATTTCCTATGCAGATCATCTAATCACACGCGACACAAAGATCCTCCGTTAAAAGATAAAGTAGAAAAATTACTGACTTACAGATAAGGATGAAACTATAGGAATTTGGCCTTGTATGGAACGTAGCTTCACACCCACGGGAAGGAAGCTAGAATGAGGAATCCACCAAGTCTAACGAAATCTTCATTCATTATTCATCCAAAAACTCCTTACACAAAAGAGAAAAGGATCTTAATTAGGCGACATTCAATCCTAATCTATGAAAAAGATAAAATTGCCCTTAAGTCATAACACACTAAGAAACCTAATACCCTTAGTGGTAAATATCCAAAGTAAAACTAAACTATAACATAACATAAAAAAAGTGGGATAATGGTCCCCATCAATGCTAATGTTAGTATTTTAATTGTCTATTATATTTGGCTATCTGTGCTATTGTGTGCAGGCAATTTGTTATATTTCTACTGTATATTGTGCTATTTTATGGTTTTATGTCATTACCACAGTTTATTAGGATGAGAAATATGTCTTGTTGTAAAGAATGATTGCCTTCTAATGTCCATGATCAGTTGTTGTTTCTCATAGTATGGACGATGATAATCGTACGCCAGAAGGTGTTAGCTATAGAAGTTTGAGTTAGATGAACTGTAGTATGAAGACAGTAATGCACATGTAGTTATACATGGATTTTATCTTTTTCTGGATATGATGCATGTATTTACATATTCTCCAAAAAAATGATGATGTCAAACTAAAAGCCATTTAGAAACTCCCATAACCTCGTAGCTGCCTCCAATAGCAATCCATGCCTTCTGTTCTTGTGACTGTGGCAAGCCACCTAAGAAATGTATTGACATTATGTCAGGCATTTTCTATTTACTGATATTTTCTTTTTCTTCTCTTCTCTTTCCTGACTCAGGATCCAGGGTCTTCTGATGTTATTTCTATATTTTGAAATTGCTAGCTTTTCTAGTATTACAGTCTGATGATATAACTATGCGTCTTTATGGGTCCTTCCTATGTTTGTTTCCACTTAATTCTTACCTTAGAATACAATTCAAGTATCTAAGATGTACCCTTAACCTTTTCTTTTATGTTTAAGATCATAAGTTTTTCTTGTTAACTGGATATGCATAGCGTGACTATGAGTTGGTGTTTATTATTGCAGGAAGTATTAGAAGAGATCGAGGAGGAAAGACAACAGCAAGCTATGTCAAGGGAAGGGGATCTTTTGGTTGAACATGCAGGGAACAATAGTGGTATTGTTCTGGTAGCTTGCAAAGATGAACGCTCATGCATGCAGCTAGAAGATTGCATCACAAAGGGCCCACAGAAGGTCATATTTTGTGACTTTTAGCCTATCATGTTCTTTCCTATGGAACGTGGGATGGTCATGCTTCTTTCTTTTAGGGAGTTGTGATCAATTGATTATTGCAAAAGTTTCTGCCTGGATTTGCTTTCTTGTTCTTTTTACTTTATATTTTTATGATATTCAAATGACATTTACTCCCAAGTAAAAGTAAATTAGAAGTTACTTCTTAAGGCAGCATTTACTTCAAGAGTTATGTAACATATTTCTACAATGTTCTTGCAATCCATGTATTTGAGTAGAACTTTAAGTCTGAACAACTGGGTTGACCAACTATTGCTGAACTGAAGTGTTCATAAAACTTCAGAATTTTGTAATAGACGAGAAAGTGGAAAATTTGATATATGTTTGGAGTTACTTGAAATACTTTTGAAGGATATTCATTGCAAATTTGGACGTAGTTTTTCTTTTCAACAGGATGGCAATGCTTAGTTTATGTAGTCAACTTATAGTTTATGTTTAAATTGTGTTGAATTGAAAGTCTCAGTTTCTAGTGATAAATGCGTGTGACGTTCTTGAAGGGTATTTCGAAATTTTCCAGCATAAGAAGTTTCTCACTTTCTCCTGTCTCTATTTTTCCTGATATTATCACTAGATAATTCAATTTCTACCCTATTGCAATGTGTGCGTTGGACAACGTTCTTCTTTTGCTAATAAATCATTATTCAGACAGACCAGAAGGACCAAATGATGATGTCACTGTATTGTTCTTCATTTTCCATAAAGAGATCCTGCTTATCATATTATACATGTGATTTTTCTGGCATGATTGACTACAAATTTTAATTCCTTTCTTCTACTTCATAGGTCATGCGGGAGGAGTGGGGAAAGTACTTACTGGGTAAGGTGGAGTTGAGTGGGATAAGAACACGTAACAAGAAGAAATCTCAGGAGCCTAAGGGTTTTGGGGTGCTTGATGGGGTGGTTCTTTCGAGGCCTGCAGATAGTACAGAACCCACTAGCATAAACAGACTGGAACATAATGCCCTGATGGCAGCGGCATCAGAGATGAGCAATCTAGTAGAGGAAATTGGCATTGGGGACACTCCGCAGCTTCAGTCTGGCAGAAAAGGACAAGGGAAAGGTAGAGAAAAGGGAAAGAATGGAAAAAGGACAGCAAAGGCTAAATTACCTCAGTCTAAATATATTAGGACGCCAGTTAAAAATGATAGGTCTACGAAATCTGGTTTAGAAACGGAAGAGCAAAAGTGTGGAACTGATTCAAGTGACACTGCTACATGTCAGGGAAATTTAGCAAGTAGTGTATCTATAGATGAAGGGGTTCTCAGAGAGCATACTCAAGAGGTTGACATCTCTAACTTCAAATGTGCCAAGCCACTCCCACCAGTTCAGTTTTATGCTCTAGATAGTGATCAGCATATACTTGATACTATGAAGCCCTATGCTATTATTGTTTATCATCCCGATATGAATTTTGTGAGAGAAATTGAAATTTATAAAGCTGAAAACCCCACAAAGAAATTGAAAGTTTATTTTCTATTCTATGAAGATTCTACTGAAGTTCAGAAGTTTCAGGCAAGTATAAGGAGAGAAAATGGAGCATTCGAATCCTTGATCAGGCAAAAATCATTAATGATGATCCCTGTTGATCAGGTTCGGTTTTTAAAGATTGTTTCCCTTTCCTATAGTGTGCCAGTCTATGAGATGTTTTTCACTTCCTTTGGTTTGGACTTGTACTTGTTTCTTTATCAATGTGTTTATCATATGCAGTTTATCTCCATTCCACCATGTAGGCTAAATGTGATTCAATATGCATCTTTCTTTATGCATTTTCTGGCTGCACAAAATTATGGAAATTCTGTTAAAAATTGTGAAGATTTCTAAAGAGGCATAGTGGTTCCTCTAGAATGTATACCTTTTGCATTTGTTTGCCTTTCCATTTTTCATTTTGCTCCCTGACAGTGGCATGTAGGCACTTAAATGTGTCCATAAGCTTGTCATAGACTTTAAATGAATATTATGAAAAGCCTAATTTGTTCTTATGTCCTTCCTTAGACTCAGATGCCTATTTCCCAGAAGTGTGTACATATCTTGAAAAGCTAGAGATTATTTTTGTCATCATGCTGAACATCTCTTGTCTTTACATCTAGAATATGTCCTTTCATCTGATACTATAGACCCTTAGTGGTCCACCCCTTCCCTGGACCCTGCATATGCAGGAGCTTCGTGCACTGGGCTGCCTTCTTTTTATCTGATACTTGTCAAGTTTATAATAGAAGGCTATCAGGCTGTTTGTCACCCCAAAATTTGATTCACTTGAAAGAAGACTCAGTTGTGCCAGTCATTTATGTATCTGATACTAGTAATTTGTTTTGGTATTGTCTTTGTCTTTTGTGAAGTCATACACAAATTGCTTATTCTTTTATAGCCCCTTTGTGCCATGCTTCATTCACCCATTGTTTTTTGTGAAGTTTCTTCAAACTGTTTAATTAGCAGCCACCCCTGATTTGCATACTGGCCTTGGAACGCTGGAAAGGTCTGAGAGCCTTGACATTTTTGTGGCTCCCTACACAGTCATGTAGTTGGAAACTATAGTTCATCTGTTGCATTCAACAGCGTGATGCTTGAGGGATGTGTGGAGATTCCATCTCTTTTAGTAAAGCAAGTTTAGGTCAGACATAATCTACTTCCTGTAATGAGGAAGAAATCAAAGGCAAAAAAGAAATGATTCCTCCCTTGATGTCACTCTGCCATTTGTTATTGTGCTCTGTTACTTAGTTACTTTTAATGCATTTATTTGGAGTTTAGCTCTTGTCATGCGGTTTCAATTGGCTTATCTGCTCTTAATTGTAAGTAGGATGGCCGCTGTATTGGACCGACTATCTCCACAGAGCCAGACTCACTGATTTCCCAGAACTCATTAACCAGGAAGGCTGGTGGGCGAAAGACAATGGAGAAAGAAATGCAGGTAGATGCTGTTGCGGAACGCTAAATTCTGTGATTTTATTGGAGCACCTGTGTTTCCTAACCATGAAATTTCCAAATGTTATTTTGTAGGTCATAGTGGATATGAGAGAATTCATGAGCAGCCTACCAAATGTTCTCCACCAGAAAGTAATTCGGATTGTACCAGTGACACTGGAAGTTGGCGATTATATACTTTCACCTTTGATTTGTGTTGAAAGAAAGAGTATTTCAGATCTTTACCAAAGCTTTGCATCGGGTCGTCTCTATCACCAAGTGGAGACCATGGTCCGTTACTATCGAATACCTGTCCTTCTAATTGAGTTCTCACAGGACAGGAGCTTTTCTTTTCAGGTATTTAAGCCCTGGATAAAAGTAAGGGAATTAGGGTAGAACTCTGGGCTTTGTCGATGTAACTTCTTAAGAAGCAGCAGACTCTGCAATTTGTCGAACTAATTTACTTTTGGTTTTTTGACTGTTGATTGGACATAATCCAATGCTTGTAACCAACTTGGATAAGTTCTCCAGCTCATAGTTCCTTGTTTGGCTTGTTAGTCCTGTACAGATGTCAGAAACTAAATTTTGTCAGATCCTCTAGGAATCATCTGAGTTACATGTTCAACCAGAAATCTTAGTTAATGACTTGATGCACAATACTATCATATGTTCTAATAGAGATGTATGAATGAAGTATCTGGTCGTAGTGAATAGGATAATTCACATACACGGACTTGCTAATGGCAATAATGTTTTACCGATGATTAGTATTGGAGTTTCTTTGACTCACATGAAGTGGCTTGACTACATTATCCTACTACCAACCTGAGTCGACTCATTCTGCTTGCGGTTGCTTTTTGGTCTTATTTGCTTTCTCAAAAGTTGGCTTGATGGGGTTGACTGTTGGTCTGTGCTGTGGATACTGGCTGAGACATGGGATAATTAAAATGGTTTTCATCATCCCATTTTGTGTTATATGACTGTGTAGTTAAGCTTCTCTCTTTGTTATCCTAAATGTAGCTTGAGTAAGTTGCCTTGTACTATTGCATCTTTCTGTTTATAGAGACGCCGATCATCCTTCGAGCTAGTGATTCAATTGACAGTCTTTATTAACTTTTCTTTTGCAACTGTATGACCAATACTATGAGTGTTCATCTTTCCGCTTCCTTTTTTTTTTTCCCAAATCTTTCTTTTCTTCTCTGATATTGGTGTGTGCAAACAAGTTAACTAAAGAGACTTTCATCATGTCCTTTAGTATTATACTATTATACGAGTATCTAGTTAGGCTTTTCCTTCATTATGCCAAATGTAGCTTGTCCAAGCACTGTTGCAATATAGTATCTTTCTGTTTATAGAGACGTTCAATCATTCTTCTAGTAATTGTTTGGATGAAGAGTTTTTCAATATCACGTTCCTTGCAACAGTATCACCACTACAATAAATTTCATCTTTCTTTCTTCTTTGATGTTGATAAATCGTATTGCTGTTGCTTTGATTTATTTGCAGTCCGCTAGTGATATTGGGGATGATGTGGTGCCCACAAGTATAATATCCAAGTTATCATTGCTTGTTCTGCATTTTCCCCGTCTACGCCTTCTTTGGTCCCGCAGCTTGCATGCAACAGCTGAAATATTTGCATCACTAAAGGCAAATCAGGATGAACCTGATGAAAGCAAAGCCGTGAGAGTTGGAGTCCCCACGGATGAGGGTATTGTGGAAGATGACGTGAGGTAAACTGAATGCCTCTGTGGATTCAAAACCTGAACTTGTTAGCCGTTACTTCCAACTTGTAAGAAACTATGCTGTGATTTCTGATAGATCTAATCATTTTGAGGAGTAAGTTAATACGTACAAGCGCATCATCAAACATCTATTTGGATTTGACTAGTGTTGGTACAATTTTCATTTCCAGGCCTTATGCCCAGAATTTGCCACATCCGTTTGCCTTCTTGCTCATCTTCTTCCTTTTCCACTCCGTTTTGTTTCTGCTGCATCTCCAAGAAGTTAACGTTTGGGAACAGACTCTTATCTGGTTAATTATATTGATTTCAGCAAACATGAGGCTTTTTGTCTGTCTCTTTTCCAATGTTCTTTATGTACAACTCAAACCAGCACAGCTAAAGGAATTGATATTTGACAAAGCTATTGTTCTGGCAGTCGGTTATGCCTTGAGCCAGTAGCGTCTGGCTAATGAAGTAGATGTTTTCTATGGCATGTTAATTGATTGGCTGTTGTATTGAAGGTTTGCTTTCCTTTTCCAGAGCTGAAAATTACAACACATCTGCAGTCGAGCTCTTGAGGCGTCTCCCAGGTGTCACGGATTCGAACTACAGGTCTTTAATGGATGGATGTAAGAGCTTAGCCGAACTTGCACTTCTCCCTGTTGAGAGACTAGCCGAACTGATGGGAGGGCAGAAAGCAGCTCGGACCCTCAGAGAGTTTCTTGATGCCAAATGTCCAACCATGTTGTGAGTCTAAATAACATCCACATGTTCGTTCAAATTCATCATGGGGTCAATCTGCTCAACGATGTAGCAGCAATAACTGGCATCGATGTCCGGTTTGAACCTTAGCTTGCTGATCGCCGCCAAATGCAAGGTGATCGTGGAGATTTACGCATTTTTTTATTTCGGCAACATTGATTTCATCATTGTTTTCTATTTATTATTGACAATTGTTATTTGCCATCTGTGGTCAGTAGTGTAGAATGAATGAAGTTTTCTTGATCTTAGTCTTTTATCAGTATTTGGGATCAATATAAACACTTTGTAAATCTTGTATTTGTCAGAGAGTTAGTTAATTTATGATAACTCAAGTTACTATCATTTTATGCTTTGCTTTCAAAAACCTGAACTTTACACACAAGGGCAGCCCTAGTGCACAAAACTCCTGCCTATGCGGGGTCTGGGGAAGGGGCAGACCACAAGGGCCTAAGGTACATAGCCTTACCTTGCATTTTGCAAGAGGCTGTTTCCACGCCTTGAACCCATGACTTCAAAGTCACATTACGACAACTTTGACTATCGTGCCAAGGCTCCGGACCTTCAACTTTACACACAAGGAAGAAGGAAAAACAAACGAAAGTTAAAAGCGAAGCACGTCTAATAGAGGATGTGCAACCCTTCTATTTGATCAGGGGTTGGCTACATAAATCTTGTTCCTCTGTTCCCTTCTAATGGGGTTGGCTATATAAATCTGGTTTCTCCATTCACTTAAGTGTTATTGCTTCATTAAATTCAGGAGTTTTTAAATCTTTTTTCACTTGTAACCATGTCCATTTGGGGCTTCCTTGCCTTTTTAGATTCTTCGACTTGGATTGACTCCCTCCTAATTGGTGTTGTTTTCGGTTTTCATTGCACACGTCTAAACCACTAAAGTCACCCTCTCTCTTTTTGTTACATATTGGTATTACTCTTAAGTTTTCTCTGCTATTTTTATTTTTAACTCTATCTTTTCTTGTCTTGTTATCCATCCATCTAAAGAGTAGTCTACTTTATGGCTATCCTATAGAATTTCACTTTCAGTTTAAGAGGCACTCGGTGATTATACAAAATTCTAGAAGCACATCTCTATTTATTCCAACCTACTTAAATTCTTTGGAAGTATCTTTCTCAATTTTTTCACTCATGAATTATCAATCCAAAATATCAAAAGTGGTCTTTTAGTTTACTTCTTGGTTATCAATCTTTACTAATGCTTCTCTTATATATATATTTTAGCTAAAATTGCATTTCATATAGTCTTAATTCGGGTAATTTTAAATCTTTTAGACTCCATAACGTCTTTTTACAATTGAAACTTTGTGTTTATGCCTTACCTTATCTTTTCAATCAAAACTATGTTATCTACAAATAACATGCACTATGAAATTTTCGAGAAGAGACAAACGGCAGCTTGGTCATGCATAGGAAAAATTGTTATCAGAAAGTTGGTGCATATGTTTTATTAACTCATCCATAACCAATGTGAAGAGGTAAGAGCATAATATTGATTCTTGATGCAAAAGGGCAGCCTCGGTGCATGAAGCTCCTACATATGTGGGGTCCAGGAAATGGGTGGACCATAAGGGTCAATAGTACACAATGCAAGAGGTTGTTTCCATGTCTTGAACCCTTGACCTTTAGTGCAATCCTATTAGTCTCTTCGCTAGTGTGGGTTGTTACATTCCTACTCTCTCTCTCTCTCTCTCTCTCTCTCTCTCTCTCTATAGATTCTCTAGGTTAAGAGTTGACTATTTTAATTGGGGGATGGTGCCAATATCAAGATGGCCTACTCCTCCTTTAAGATATTGTTTTTACTAAAATGCCCCTTCTTCGTACGTAACTTTTTCATCTAAATTTCAATTTCAACATGTTGGAATCGTTTTTATGAGTGCAATCCAATTATTGAGGGTTCAAGGATCAACTGTATCTTTAAAAAGGTTAATTATGTAGAACGTAAGATACAAATTTGCAATTTGCAATTTATCATAATTAATTTAGAATAGGGTTATTACACTAACATTTGTTACTTCTCTCTCCTTCGTACCCTTAATTATGTTTATGATTCATCTTTCTCACCCAACACCCACGTATTAACTTTTTAAAGAGTTTATCACAATTTTTTTTTTAGGTCAATAAAGACTGTGGAAGTCCTTTCTCCTCTCCTTATATTCCTTCATCAGTTGTCTAAGGATAAAAATAGCTATTATAATAGATCTTCTAGGCATAAAATTGAACTAGTTTTTCGATACACTTGTCTTGTATCATAACTTCTTCTCAATTACTCTTTTCCAAAATCATGGTATGACTTATAAGTTTAATCTCACAATAATTAGTCCGAATCTGTATATTTAATTTATTCGTATAAAGCATGCATTGTAGTAGTCTAGTGAAACATTTTGTCTTCTTCCGCAGTAAACTTATGGGGTTTTGTGATAACTCGAGAGTGCATTTTTTATCTATATCTTCCATTAGCCGCAAAGTCATGGGGTTTTGTGGTAATGGAAAAGTGCATTGTTATCTCCCGAGAAAGCGAGCGGTGTCTTTCTGCCATGAACAACCGAATGAATGCTGGACAAGCAATGCCTATAAAATCCGGGGAACACTTCGGTAGAGCTGGATTACGATTAGAACGGCATTTTATATTAAATTTTCTTTGCTAAATTATGGTTAAGTGAATTTAATTCTCATTATAATTACGTTCAAAATAACTCATTACGGATTTCTTAGGCGCTTTTCTAATAATATTAAATGATAAATTTTCTGATTTGTTAAGAAATCGTCATTTACTCAAAGAGCTTGGTAATCTGTCAAACTTATCAGTGAGAATATTAGTTCTTCGAGGGTTCGAGTGCGGTGTTTCACGACCACCAGGTTGTGAGTTAGAATTCACCTACGAATTCAAAAAGGGAAAAATGTCTTCCGAGCATCCCAATGGATGAGAAGTCTGGAGTACGGCTAATCTAATTTGAGAGCAACGGTTCGGATGTTTGGAATCCTGGGCTCCCATACAATTATAGACGTTCTTACAGTGGCTGTTGATGAATCCAACAAAAATTACTGATAGGGTTGGATAATCGGCAGATTTTGTGCCTCAATCCGTATGCAAGCGGTAAGCCAAATCAAAGTGGACTTTAAAAATTAAATGCAATTCAATCTGTAATTAGGATTTTGCAATTCATGTTGATGGTTAGAGGATTAAGTTGTGGTTCTAACTGACAGGCTAGTTAGGTTCGTCTTTTGTTGCCATTGGGTCATTGACGAAGAACAAAACAGGAGAGAGAGAAAAACCAGAGTCGATGAGGAAGAAAGAACAAACGGGAACCAGAACATGGGGTTGATGGGGGGTTACACAGATTCAATCAGTTCTCTTCAGATCAGAAGCCTGCTCGTGCAGGCCGTCAATCTCGGAACCCAAGGCTTTCTTTTTCGTTTCCATATACTCTGTTTGGATTGAAAATATGTTGTTTCTCAGCCTTTTGATCTCTTTCTATCCAAAATTTTCATGGGTTTTTGAGATCCTACCAGGAAACTGCAGGGTTTTGTCTTCCTTATGCCTTCATTGCCATGAAAACTTGTGCAATGATGTTGAGTGCTAGAACCACAACAAAGTAAATAAATTTGAAACAAGGAAGAAAATTTGGAGAGACCCACATCGTAGACTCAAGTAGCCGTATTAAGAGGATAGAAGAAAGTTGTATTTTGGTTGAATTTTAGGCCACTTTCATCTACCATGCCTGTTTCTTTAGTGCAAAAAAAACTATTTTAATGGAATATGCCGTTGTGACTTAGATGATAAATGGAGATTTGGTAAAGGAAGAGATTTTTTCTATAGGGGTTAGTGCAAATACCATTACATTTTGGCATTTTTGCAAAAAAGTCTAACCTTTTTTGAATTTTGCACATTTGCCATTAATATTTCTCGAGCTTTGTGAAATTGCTTTCCTTTCCCATTAGTTATTTTTTCATTTTTTTTCTTTTCAATATTATCCTTCTCTATTTCTCTTTGTTAATACGATATTGAACAAGAGGAGTTTGTACCCAATTTCCTGCTTCCTTAATCAACGTATTATCTGAAATTGATCTTGTTACATAAAAGACATTGAGAATAAGAAGACCTAAGTTTTAGATTTCATTTTTCATTCAAAAGGCATCCAACAAAGTGCTTAAATTCTATTATTCGTCACTGTTTGGATGAACAATAATAGTATTTTGATTATGATTAAAACTTGATTATTTATTTATTGTGTTTTCGATTGATCTAAAGCATTGATTATGTTCTAATTTGTGTTAGGAAGAGTTCTATATCAGGTTTAATGAGAAATCGAAGTTTAAATTATTGAATTTCATTAAAGAAGCTTAACAAATACTGTTGTGTAGATTGGTGAACATGGTATATTTGCGATTAAATATCTTATTATTGGTTGGTTTTTGTTGAAATCTAATCATACCACTAGATTCCTTGTTATCGAATTATGTTAGTTACCAAGCTTGATTGAAACTTTCCATCGGAAAGTCATTGAACTTGGTGGCCAAATTTGGCAACTTAATCACAAGTTATAGTTTTGAAGTATAGAACTTGAATTCAAAACGAGAGCACTGTAATATCGAAATTTCAAAAAATCTAATAGGAAAGGAGGATGAAAAACTAACATAATAACAATTTTGCCAAGACCACGAAAACTTAATGACAAATTCGCATAACTCAAAAAACATTGGACCTTTTAGTAAAAATACAAAAATGTAATAGCATTTTAGCAAAAAACCCCTTTTTTAAATAGCAAAAACCAATAGATAGTTGCAATGGATTTAATAGAGGCTATGCCTTCGTATTCCCATGCTTATCACCTCTCTGCCTATTATACAAGAATAGTTTTCATTAACGAGGTGATATTGCAATTTTCGTTTAAGTGTTTGCCTGCCTTCATGGACAACTAACCATTTTCAGTCCACCCACAGTTGCTTTTGGAATTTATCAGTGTGTATGTATGTGTGTGTGTGTATATATATGCATGCTTTGAAAATACAGCTTCTCTCTCCCACTTATTGTTATTTCGATGCTATTATTCATTTCTGTTTCAACTAAGTTTCAGAAAATCATGTATTTCTTTGGTACAAGTAGATAAGAGGGACATGCTGCTTGTTATATTCCGTATGAATGTGCTCCTTGGGATTTATCACGTTTAATCGTTTCTGCGGCACTTGTGATATGTGTCAGGTTTAGTTGTTTCAATGGCGCTGATAATTTGGAATGATTGATGTGTGTTACTGGAACTGAATCACTTGTAGTTGTTCTTTCTGAAAGCATGGAACCTGGCTCTCAGAGGGTGAGTTCGTTTAATGATTTTCCTGCCAGTAATTCCAAACACTGGGTTGCAGTTTACTTCTCACTTTAATTGTTTCAGAGGTCTATGTTTTGAGACCAAGTGTATGATTCGTGCTAGTGTTTCCATTGGAGAAGGGTTGCAACCAATTGATATAGCTGCATTTGCTTCCTTCTAGAATCCTATAAATCAAAGATCTCTAAGCGAGTTTGTTTGGTATATTATCGTCTAAGTTAGTGGTGGTAATAGTAGTATAAAAGGGCAGTTCTAGTGCACGAAGTTTCCCCCTATGCCAGGTTTCGGGAAGGGGTAGACTGTAAGGATCTACAGTATGCAGAAAAGACTGTTTTCATGCCTTTAACCTATGACCTTAAGGTCACACGTCGACCACTTTACCATTGGACCGAGATTCCCCTGCTCCAACGATTTGAATGAGTTTTTGAAGCTGTTGCTTAGAATATCATATTTTGTGTGGTATCAACATGAACGGGGGCTTAGAATTCATTTGAATAGGACAATCACAAATCTGATACTAGTAGCCTCCACAAGAGCAGTAAAAAACAGTACCCAAAATACATGAATTTTCCTATCAGAATGAATTTTAAATATACAGGCCTTTTGAATCTATGCGTCGGACCGGCTGGCAATTCAGGTTCTGTTGGGTTTTCCTCCAAAATGGTTGCTGAAGCTTCAAGGAATGCTCAGAAAAGGAAATCTTTTTCTTATTTTTCATTTTTTCTAACAAAATATTCATTGAGGATAATATTGTTATTTGCTAATAATTTTCAACTACAAACGTGGCCTCCTTCCAGTCAACCACGTGAAATCTGTCATGCAAGGGAGTGGTTAGGAATGTCACAACCAAAACCCACGGACTCAACGTGCCAGGCACAGTAGTACCCGCAAGCTACAAACCTTCTGTTATCAAAATGGCCGTAATCTCAACAACCATGCTTACGATGTAGAGTGAAGTTGATAACTGGAGCTGTAGATACTCAGAAATCAATTTACAAGAAGAAAAATACACCATAGTCCGGACATTTGTGGCGTCAGTAATTCTAAAGCAAACTTTACCTGGTGTTAGTGGTTCTTGAGACGAAATGGGCTAACGTAAGACGAGACTATATAAGATATAGTTTGAGATGAATTAATCTGGCTTGAGATAGCCAAATTTGGCCTAAGATAGATTATCCGATTATTAGAAAGGGAGCTTTGGTGCAATGGTAGAGTTGTTGTCGTGTGACCTTAAGGTCAAGAGTTCAAGGCGTAGAAACAACCTCTTGCAAAAATACAAAGTAAGACTATGTATTATTGACCCTTATGGCTCCTTCCGGAACCCTGCATATGCGGGAGCTTCCTACACTGGAATTGTCCCTTATAGATTATTCAATTATTAATTTTGATCCATTTGTTTAATCATAGACTCGAACTAAGCAACTAAAGAGAAGATTATATGCTTGCAAATGATCTAGAGATCAAATGGTTAGGAATCTTCCACATCCACAATCTGGCCAACTGAACTGAGATGATGAAGATGTTTTCTTTTAAACCGTGTATTGAATGTAAAATGAGGTTGATATTCAGCAAACTCTTTTAAACTCATGCTGTACTAAACATAAAGTTAAGCAGGAATTAGCATGATAATCACATAAACTAGTGCTGGACTAACGTTGAGCTGGATTGATATTGGACAAAAACTCTTGTAGAATTGCACTGGACCAACATTGAACTATCGAGCAAGATAATAAGAAATCTGCCAAGCTCTTATCAAATAAAATAAACTCAAAATCCACTAACCCTATACAAGATATCGTTTAAGCACAAAATTGCATGGATTTTTGGACAGAGCAGAAAGACTGGTTGAAGGTCATGTGATATCGAGTGTGCACGTGCTACCAAAGCCGGCCCTAACTTTCCTTTCTTGTTAACCTAACTCATACAAAAGGTTAGAACATAAGGCAAAAAAAAAAGGAGCTACGTCTTTTATTTGGGAACCAGACGTGTGAGTGGGCCCAGTTCTTCTCCAGACAATCTTAAAGCTCCTATTAAATGCTAGGATTTTCAATTGATAAGACATTGGGGCATCACCTACGGAAGATTGAGCCTAAAAGATGAATGATCTGGGTCTTCTAAAATTTGAAGCCCACTTTGGTTTCAACCATGCCTCCACGCCGTATAAGACCATATCCTAAACATCAGGACGGTTGACATTCATGACCCTTCTTGATCAATCAAATCCTACGATCCAGATGGGACCAGCATCCACCTCATAAACATCAATTTAGTGCCTTTTCACTGTGAGAGAGAGAAATTTGAGGTGTCCCCACTAGACAAGCACCTCTCTGTTTCCTGAGGAGCCAAATACCGCCGCATCAAGTAATTTTGGAAAAGAAAAAGAGCAAAATGGTCATTCTATTATTTTGGAATCCCGGAGCGTGAAAAGCGCACGAACCTTTGTCGCTTCCATTTATATAACGTAGAGATCTCGTCCAGTATACAGAGTGGAAATCCGAAATCTGACAGAACCAAAAAATCTAATATAAGGGTATTTTAGTAACTTCACAATCAAAAGCCCTTATAAATACGGAGACAGAACAAGTGATAAATACAGAGCCCTCAAAACCAGAACCGTCTGAATACCGAAGAAGAAATCTAAGCCGTAGAGCCATTCTCTTCCATCGCATCAGCAATGGCGCTCGCCAGTCCGGGAAATCTGACGGCCACGGCAGCTCTACAACCCATCTCCACCAAAATCTTTCCAAAGTCCCGGGTTTTTGCTGTCCACTCCACTGACCCGGCGAAAAAATTCGTGGAAATCAAGGCGGAATTGTCGAGTTGGAGTATAGATAGCTGGAAAAAGAAGAAGGCGCTACAGATTCCTGTGTATCCCAACAAGGAGGAGTTCGAATCCGTTTTGCAGACGCTCGAGAGCTTCCCTCCGATTGTGTTTGCGGGAGAAGCGAGGAACTTGGAAGAACGGCTTGCAGATGCGGCTGTTGGTAAGGCATTTTTGTTGCAGGGAGGGGACTGTGCCGAGAGTTTCAAAGAATTTAATGCGAATAATATTAGGGATACTTTTAGGGTTTTTTTGCAAATGGGGGTTGTTTTGACGTTTGGAGGGCAAATGCCTATCATAAAGGTGAGATTTTTACTCTGTTTTTAATGTTTGTTTTGTGGGTTTATCATAAGGGTGAGATTTTTATCCTTTTTTTTTTTTCCATATATATTTGTGGCTTTATCATTTTTTATCTGATTTATCGATGTTTGTTTTGTGGGTTTGTTATGGAAGCGAGAATTTCATCTGATTCTTATGTCTGTTTGTGGGTTTATCATAAAGGTGAGATTTTCCATTTTCCATTGGAGGAAAAGATGGGATTTTCGTTTTGGTATTCTTGCTTTGTGTATTATTTTGGGAATGTGGTTTTGGTTTGATCTGGCAGAGTTTTTCTGTGTGTTCTGTGGTTTATGGGAGTTACGATTTGATGTTTCTATTTCTGTTTGTTGGTTGTATTCTTTGGAATACATGAATTTTAAGTCTGTTTGTTTAGCAAGAGGTGCATGGAAACTAAATCGATATCCAGGCTTCAATGTTTCTAGTGTTTGGTTAATATTTAACAGGGGAAAGCATCCTAGAAGCTTTGCCTCTTGCTTTGCAGAAATTGTTTTTTATTGAACTGACTAAATGACTAGATTCTCTGGAAGAGCTAGCGAAGCTAGTAGCGTTAGATTCCTTCAATCAATTCAAATCAACCTCGTGAACCTTTATGTGGGGTAGTTCCAACTGGAATATCAAACCCTCATTTCGGTAAGTTCATTTTCCATTTTTATATGAAGTCTCATTATCATCAGGAACTGGTGGAAATAAAGTGTCTTTCATGAGATTTTTTATTTTTCTTTTGGGCAATGGAGAGAGCTGACATTGGGTTTCAACGTGTCGCTGATTTTCATTATATATTTCTAGTGGCGTCTTTATAGCTGGCCCTTTTGATTTCTTGGATGTGGTTTATTCATTTGTTTGCTTATTTGTAGTTGTGGAGTTTCAATTTGATTTGTTAATCATCTCCATTTTGTGATTTAGTTAAGTTTTTCGAAGAATTAAAGCTTTTCTTATGTTTTGGGTTTGTTGAATTTTACATGTAGTCTAGTCCGTAGAATGTGTTTGTTTAATTCAATGATATGTTGCCCAATGTGTTGTTTCTCCTTGTGTCTCAGGGTTTATGAATACATAAAATGCCGTTATTTCTGCCTGTTGGTTCGACTGATATAAGCACATATCATATTTGGGTGCTGGTTTTCTATTTTATGGTTTGGTAGATATTGTATTTTGTTTCAAATTTGAATTTTGTTGGATAAGCTTTGTGCGCTATCTTCGCGTTCACAGAAGGATGATTCGTGTTTAGGATTTACATTTCTAGAATTTGCTGAGCTCCCATAATACTGGTTCTGCTTTAGTTTGCCTGGAAAAGGGAAAACATCTTTTTGTAAAAGATACTTCTTGGCTCTCTGACTGGAGGGGAGGAAAAGGGATACATATAAGCCTTCCTTTCTGAAAAAGGAAAATTAGACATCATATTCTTTGCGCTAGATATGTAATATGAATTTCTAACTAAATTGCAAAATATATTCTGATTCAGGCCTTTACTCTTCTTTGATCATGCCACAGGTAGGAAGAATGGCTGGCCAGTTTGCGAAGCCCAGGTCTGATCCATTTGAGACTAAGAATGGGGTGAAGCTCCCAAGTTATCAGGGAGACAATATCAACAATGATGTCTTTGATGAGAAGGCTAGAATGCCCGACCCCCAGAGATTGATCAGAGCTTATTCCCAGTCTGCGGCCACTTTGAATCTTCTAAGAGCTTTTGCAACTGGTGGGTATGCAGCCATGCAGAGAGTCTCACAATGGAATCTTGATTTCACTCGGAACAGTGAGCAGGGAGACAGGTATCTGATACATTTGATACCTTCCTCCCGTCATCTGATTATTCTGTGCTATTTTTCCTATTTCTTTTTTTATTCATTTTTTATGTAGTAGCGTGCATGCTGATAAAAGAACTTAAGATGGGAACAAACAACCTGCTACTTGAGTCCGTGGATCCTTGAACAATTGGGTATGTATGAGATGGAAGCTAGTGGTCATCTAAGAGAGAGATGCAAGCTAGTTTAAATAAGAAGATTACTTTTCATATAGTGATTTGCTATGGGACTTATGCATCCCCTTCCTGTGATGGTTTTAGATTATCTTCCTCAGACAGTGTTTAGAACTTATCTGCTAAAAGATAAGAATTCACTAGAATATAAATAATTCTTCCTCTCTTGGAATCTCATTAGGACATCCAAATATGATGATATCTAAATTCTAACTTTGATTGATTGGTAACAGATACATGGAACTGGCACAAAGAGTAGATGAAGCTATTGGATTCATGGTAGCAGCTGGATTGACCAGTGATCATCCAATTATGACTACCACAGAATTCTGGACATCTCATGAATGCCTTCACCTCCCATACGAGCAGGCCTTGACGAGGGAGGATTCAACATCTGGACTTTATTATGATTGTTCAGCTCATATGTTGTGGGTGGGTGAAAGGACCCGACAGCTGGATGGTGCTCATATTGAATTCCTCCGTGGTGTAGCAAATCCTCTAGGCATAAAGGTGGTTCTTACAGCATTTTGACATGAAAGTGTAGCTTAGACCTTAAATCTCTATAATTTTTTCTGCTCTTTTGTCCGTTTGGTATTTATCGGATTTAGCGTAGTAGTAGCAATATTGATAGTGTTGAAACTGTACGTAAGATAAAATTATGCTGATGATTACTGTAGTTAGTAGCAGTAACGAACTGGCTTAACATTGAAAGTAAATGAGCTCTGACATTTCTCTGAGTTTTGGGTTGTTTCCTGACATGCATATATGTTCTGCTCATGCAGGTGAGTGACAAGATGGACCCCAAGGAGCTTGTCAAACTGTGTGAGATTCTAAACCCACACAACAAGCCAGGAAGATTAACCATAATCACACGAATGGGAGCTGAAAACATGCGTGTCAAGCTTCCTCATCTCGTCAGAGCAGTACGCCAAGCTGGGCTTATTGTCACTTGGGTAAGCGACCCGATGCATGGGAATACCATCAAGGCTCCATCTGGCTTGAAGACCCGTCAATTTGACGCAATCAGAGTACGCTTCGTCCTGCATTCAAAATCGATTTTTGTTGGTTTTAGATCTTTCTTGGTTGACATTTACTGACTGGAGGTGTTATCTTATTATCCAGTCCGAGTTGCGAGCCTTCTTCGATGTTCACGAGCGAGAGGGAAGCCACCCAGGAGGAGTTCACTTGGAGATGACAGGACAAGACGTTACCGAGTGTATTGGCGGATCAAAACCAGTGACATTTGATGACTTGAGCTCGAGATACCACACTCACTGCGACCCCAGACTAAATGCTTCACAATCTCTTGAGTTAGCTTTCGCTATTGCAGAGAGGCTGAGGAAGAGAAGGATCAGTTCCGATAAGGTTCTCCTCCGAGGACAGCAGGGAGTTGCAGCCGCTGTGGTCTAGAGGTGTTGGAGGTGGTTGATGAAAACCATTGGATTGATTATTTTTTGTTCTCCTGTTTTGTTGATCCAAGATGGTTCAGGGAGAGTGGTGATTGTGTTAGATTAGTCCCTTTATCTTCCTTTTTTGGTTTGGCTTCTGTTGGATTTTGGGAATAATGTTATTTCGTTGGTTGATCTTATGTCTTTCTCCTTCTATAGATAGAGAAATGCTACCCGGACTGAGTGTGGAGACTGACTCCAAAGCCCCAACCAGTTAAGCCCCACCTTTGGATAATTTGACCTATCTAACTTATTCGACCTCCCTTACATTGGCTAGACACTAGAAAGGAGTGTTTGGATGATTTTATCTATGTGTTTTGAATTATTAATTATTGAAAATTTCAACTTAAAAACTAGTTGCTAAAAGCATCTAATTTGGGCATGATTTGTTGTAAATAGCCTAAATAGGTCAGGTCGTCCAAAAGTTGGGCTTAGCCAGGCAGGATTTTAGAGTCAGTCTTCAAACTCAGTCGGGATGGCATCTGTCACGTAGAGAAATGGTATATGGCACCCACAGTTAGGGGAATTTGGCTTTGTGAAACATGAAAGAGGGAGCCGTATAGTGATATTGCTTTCAAAGGCATTGCAATTCCATGTTTTCGCAGGGCAAATGGAAAGTGAGTTACGTATACGATGGATCCACGGGACCACGGGTCTTCTTTTGAAGAAGCGGCCGGAAGTACGAGCCTTTTATCCAGTTAAACCATTTATAGAGATTACCAACGCATTTAAATTTAATTAAATACAAGTTCAAGAGGGAACCTTCAATTGTGGCTCTTAATTTGTGGTTGGCAAAAAAATTATCATCGACTTGAAGCTTTACAATCGTTGGAAAACGGCTGTTGAGCTATCCATTTGCAAGGTTAATAAATCAATCGTTTTGATTAATAAGAAGTGCCAAGTATGTACTTTGGTTTGACAAACATACAAGATGTTATTACAAACAGCGGATTTAATAATATTGATGAATCATTACAAAATTGTTTGATGCAAATCAACATACAGTAGAAGAAGATTGAGGAACAACATACAAATAATTGGTCAATAACAAGTCTATACATCAAATATCGCAAACTAAGTTTAATTTTCAACTTTGTTGATGTTCATATGATCCCTGGATACTGCTTGCTAAACAGTAGGAGATGTATGATGTCTTGAGTTTCACACATCTTATAAATACAATATTTTTCAAAAGTATCACTCATTGAAATTTTCATCTTTAAAATCGATTAAAAACAAACATTTAAAATGAAAAACAAGTTTTAAAATCCTAGGAGTCATATGACCCACAAAACTACGGATTTAAAGGTAAAATGGTCTTTTTATTTCTACTAAAAATCCAACAAAGTCTTCTCTGTATTTTGGACCAACCCATGCGATACGACAAGTATCTGATAAACACAATAAAACATAAATACATAATATGAGAGACTCAGTCACCATATCTATCCATCCAGCTTATTTGTGGATTTTGATAAAACCATATACATCAACAGTAAAGTACAAATCAAAAGAAATAATAACATTGTCCAGGGTCCGTTTATACACAACCACCACATCCAACACAAAATCTATAAATTCCAAGTCACAAAAGTAAAATTGATATGTATAGTTATACATACTATCTATAGTATTCAAATGTAAAATTTAACAAACCACATACATCAATGAGATCTCCTCAGTATGCTGTTGGAAGTTGCCTATGCCTCACTTTTGGTCTGTTTGTCTTTTTTATTATCTCTCTCAATATTTGAGGCATTGCAAAATGTCACAATACCTTCGCAAGCTATGCTTATGAAGGTGCCAATAATAATAATAATAAATTTACAAGCATTTAATATATAATGATAGTTTAAGATCAAGACTCAAGGCATTCAAAACAACTTTCTCATAAAAATAGCTCTAATATGATCTCCATAATGAGATAAATAATAATAAAGTAGAGCATCAATATCATACAAAATCAACCAAATTGACATTTAATAACAAGGCATCAAAACTCATAAAAAGTTCTAAAAACATAACAATGCATCAACGCCACCTGTGTGTTTCCAAAAACATGCTAGTATATAGGGCATCTCAATCTTATCAAAATGTCAATATTAAGTCGATGTAACTCACACCACCTGCATGCCTGAAAATGTGTTAAATCAACTGAGCTTCTAATGCTTATAAATATGCCAAAACTATATTGAAGTAGAGCATAAAATACTTGAAGAATATATCAATGAATATGCGCGTCATTAACATGGGCACCCTCACAGACGAGTCCTAAGAGTGTTAAAAATCACATAGGTGCAGTGTGTCAAAAATGGGAGGAATATCTCAATGAATATGAACGTCATCAACAAGGCATCCTCACACATAGGCCCTAAGAGTGTTAAAAATCATATCGATGCAGTACCTCAAAATTGTAAGGAATATCTTAATGAATATACTATCATCAACAAGGAAAACCTCCCACACGGGTGCTAAGAGTGTCCCGTACACTCGAATATCGGGTTATGAGTACTCATACCACTCCTTCACACGTCGTCACTATGACGCCCTGGGCCAATGAGGGCGGGACAAGAGAAGGGTAGTAGGCTTTTAGGTTAGGGTGAAGGACAGAGTGCTAGTCCCACATCACTTGGGGAGAGAAAATTGGGTTGTTTATAAGAATTCGGGGAACTCTAACGGTCACAATGCATTTTCTTGGGAAACTGGAGAAGAACAAAGCCATGAGAAGTGTATGGGCGCCTTAAAGCGGACACTATTGTGACTGTTGGAACCCTGGGGTGTTACAAATGGTATCAGAGCTAGTTTCCTCGTGGTGTGGTGGCTAGCCACACATTGGTGCTTAGTCGTGGCTATCACGAGGGGACATGTGTTCCCTAAGGGGGGAAGATGTAAAGCCTTATGCCGATGAGGGCGGGCCAAGAGAAGGCTGGTAGGCTTCTAGGTTAGTGTGAAAGATAGAGAGTTAGTCTTAGATTGCCCGAGGAGAGGAAACTGGATTGTTTATAAGAGTTCGAGAAACCCTAAGGGCCACAACATGTTTTTCCTAAAAAAACTGAAGAAGAACAAAGCCCATGAGGTGTGTATGGGTGCCCTAAAGCAGACAATATTGTGACTGATGGAACCTCACGGTGTTATAGTCACATCGTGACTACAAAAGAATATATCAATCTTAGTATGCTCATAATTTTGTACCAAAACGCAAAATAACCATATTGATCACCATGCTGTAGTTGGTTACCACTCTCGAGTCTACCAACTACTGCTTCTTGCCAACACTAGAAAGAAGACTAAATGTCTAGGGAAACATAAAAATCAAGGTAATCAAGCATATATGAAAGACGTATATGTTGGATAAAAATCTTATTGTGGCCATAATGCAATAGTAAGCATGCATTGTATTCATTGAGAAATATGAAACCAATACTATGATAATCTCTAATCTTTTTATAATAATCATGTCAAATTAAACGTCATCGCTTATCTCAAATCACAAACAAACTCTACTATGAATTAACCCCCCTTAGTCCCACTACCTAAATACATATCACATTTATGTCTAACTTAAAATCCAAATTATCTATCTACGTCAGATTCTTAGTTATAAAGAAAATATTACATTTTTTAAATCTTAATTTACTATATTTCAATATGGTCTAATGATTCATAGTCATGGGATCTCAAGTTGGAGCCTACCCTTATTGGTTGATAATCCAGATCATGCTAAACTAGGCCCACCAATAACTATCAAATTTTTTTCTTAATTATATCATAATATATCCAGAGTTATCATACTTATACCAAGTCAATTTTAGGTAATTTATCATTTAATTAACAAATTGGGCACATTTATATGCAAATCATAGTCAATTTTAGCTAATTATAGCCAAATCCACGAAGTTAAATAGTTAGGATGAAAATCCTACCTCCCATAGGTTAATCTAAGTGGCATCTGGTTGTCTATGTCACCTGATATGGCTAAATTACTATAGATAGTACATATCAGGCACCTTCGAGATGATTGGTTGACAATCGGGTGACATAAACAGCCAGATACCACTTCGATTAACCTATCTCAACTAATCAGTTGAATGGTGTGGATCATCGAATTTGATCCAATTTCATACCTGTATCTTCAGTTGAATGGTGTGGATCTCAACTATTGATCAAGATTAGCTACATCACCTTAACCACACTTTCAGATCAAAGATCTCTGCTGTATATCTCTATCTATATATTATGAGGATCACAATGAATGGTTTGGATTGTAGGTCAGATTGATTACATATTTGATTATCTGATGTATGATCAATGTTCTAATCACAATCAATAGTCGAATCTTCCTCAATCAATAAATGAAAGGGTGGGTCTTATTCCTCACATTGCAAGGATCACAATGTTTATCTTGGATCCGCAAGATTCCTCCTGGATTGGTAGTGGAAGAGTTTGAGGTCTCGGGAAAAGGGTGGATGCTGTGTAGTGGGGCCCACGCATGCCAACTTAGCAAAGGGAGAGAATGCGTGGGAAGGGGGAGAGGATGGTGGCCAACGGTGGCTATGCCACAATCATCAACCAATGCCTAGCCACAGAGAAGAAGACGCAAAGGCAAGGGTTGTGGAGAAAGCTCTGAATCACCGGCCTGCTCTCATAGGCACATCAATCAATCATGCCGAAGGTGAAGAAGATTGGGGAGGGAAGGATAAGTGGTGTAGCCGGCCTGGGAATTCGATAGGGGAAAAGAGGAGAGAGGGAGAGGGGAGATACAAGCTCGACAATCTAGATCTGGGGTTACTTCAGCTGGTTACACCAGAGAGGGAAAAAAGGAATGGGTGCAATGCTGGTGTTTTTGCTCTAATGGGTGCACGAGCTGGACAAGAAGGGGAAGAAAGAGAGAGGTTTCAGGCATGGGGAGGGAAGGTTTTCAAACATTGTCAGTGCATAGAGAGGAGGGAGAGAAGGTTGAGAAAGGGGGTGGAATGCTGCGTTTTTCCCTTTCTCTAGCGTTCCCCTCGTTTTTCTGCATTTTCGGTCTTCGCCTAGCACAGAAAAAACGAGCAATGTGTGGTGGGTTGTCTTGCCACATGTCAAGCTCACTCAACACATGGTGCCCCCTTCTGCAAGGTTGTATCCAAACACATGTGGGGGTGCCATTATCCATTTTGGTTCCCTCCAAAATTAGTAAAATTTTGTGGTTTTTTCCATTCTGATATATTCGTTTCATGTAAAATTAGTGTTTTTGGAATCTTAGTAATGCATACATTCTATCTGTGATGGTTTCAAGTTCAAATTTTGAGTTTTCAAAGGAATACAAAAATTCTTGAAATTTAATTTTTATGAAATTCAATTTCTAATTTTTATCTTAATTAAAATATAATCTAATTACACAGAAATAACTCAAAATTAAAGGTTGTTACAAGATGACACCTTGTTTTGAATATGATGAATTAGAATTGGATTGAGATTGTTGAAACAATTAAGCATGGAGCTAAAAGTAAAGAACTAATCTTATAGATCTTGATTTACCATAAGCCATTGCACTTTGCAGAACCTTTAGCGGCTTTGTTCATTGACCTAATAGTATCACAAATGAAGGCTAAGGGTTCACAACTATCAAGCCACTAACCATGAGAAAATGATGGGATTTTAGAAATAATTCACAAGATTTAAAGGCTAATATGACATTTAGCTTCCCTTAAAGGCGATATGGAGATTGATTTTCACCTCACCTTCTCTTTATACTGGCATCTCACTTCTCACTCAGAAAATGAAGCACCAACTCAAAACTACATATACAAATGGGTCCCATGTAACAATTACACATTGCCTTTAACTAAGCACAAGGAAAAGCAAAGAATCAATATTACCAACAGTAGAAACATTTAAAGAGTTTCAAGAACAAGAAAGTTAGAAAGAGAGCCAATAAGAAGAGTCTTCACAAAATGCAAACCAAAAACGCAAAACAGATCCAGCTTCAATCATTAAGGCAACACGAGCTACTAGTTTGTATAGAAGAGAAAATAAAAATAAGAGATGATCTAAGCTTGCCATCATTTCATTATTTTCCAATTTATTGACACATCTCTCTCTCTGTCTCTCTCTCTCACACACACACATACACATAAAAGCCCATGAATGCAAAACTTGAGTCAACATTATGAAACAATAAATGATTAAGAATTTTATAATTATACGAAAATGGAATATTACTTCAACCCAAACAAATTTGAGTCATTCATGATGACTTGGCAGTTGAACCAATGTCATAGATATGAGAATCTTAGATCGTTTTATCATTCAAAAAAAAAAAAAAAAGCTTCAAACTCTTGAACCTAGTAGGTGTACAATAAAAAATAATTCAAAACCCATGTGAAAAAAAAACTAACCCACACACTCGTGATTGTTCAAATAATGAGAAATTAGAAATCCTAGAAAACACTTGAAAATTTAAAAAGATCAAAGAAGATAATCAATTCTAACTAAAATTTGTATAAAAGAATGAGGCATGAGCATATAATAAGTGATGAGATTTAATTCAACAAAATGATAGGGCTAATTTTCAAGAAAAGTGACAAGGAGAATCATAGAAAAGTGAAAGAAGTCTTCATCTATGCTGTGATATTTGAGAAACCTATGTAAGCTCAGATACCTCATACAAAGGTCAAAACCTACTGCGAGTAGAAGTGTTGGGGTTGTTACATGCATAAAAAAATAAAATAAATAAATATAAATATATATATATATATATATATATAGAGAGAGAGAGAGAGAGAGAGAGAGAGAGAGAGAGAGAGAGAGAGAGATTGTGTGTGTTTTGTGGGACCCGCCAAATGCGCCACATGACCTATTAGTATATGCTGTTGTAAGGAATCACCCAAGAAAAAAACCAGCGTGGGTCATGTCTTAAATAAAATATCATTAAATATATCACTAGAATAATTTCAAATGACAGACTAGTCAATTCAAGTTAGCTCAACTTGCTCCACTTTTGGTTTAAGACACTAAATTTATCAACCCAAGATAAAAAATAGATATTTAGTTATAGTAGAAAAGTAGACTTACTAGCAATGTGCCCTTGAGTTTTTCCATAGTGAGTGCATTTTTGGGGTATCATGGTAGCTCTACAAGTTGCAAAATTAACACCAAAAAATATTTGCTTTCTCCTATGCCTTAGGTTAGTTGGAGAGAGAGAGAGAGAGAGATCTTACTCCTACTGAACCCACGATTTTGGCTGATCTAAACCATCTTTAATCTTAGCCTTTATCTTCAATGTGCTATAAACCAAAATAAATTAATAAATAGAACAAATTTTAAGTGTTAACCAAGTTCAAAGCAGAAGCCTAATTCTAGTACTAAAAAATGAAAAATAAAAAAATCAGGGTGTTTGGAACATTCTAGTGTATGAAATAAGTGCATTTTGGGCCATTAAATTTGATTTGTTGTTTGTAAAAAGTTTCTAAACATCTATTGGCTATGAGTTAAACAGTACATGTTTTTTAGATATTGAATCATCCAATCCAAACAGTTAAATATTTGGAGAAAGAAAGAAACAACAAAGTCCATACTCTAGTAGGATCCAAGAGACAAAACCATACATTGGAATGTATTGCTAGTAGCATACATAGTCTCAACTATGCATCTAAATGTAACTAGTAGCAATATCTAACTCAAATAGTCTAAGAAAAAATAAATACATGAAGATAGATGTATTGAAATGCTATCTTTAAGAGTAGAGTTCTGACTTGAAAAGTCTCAGTATGGGAATAGCAACAAGTGGTGTTTCTTTCTTTAGAATACTTCCAAAATTGTCTGGAAGATCAAGCTTACTCCCCTTTCGTAATTGCCAATTAAATTAATGCAGCAAAGAACCTAATACATAATCCAACATCCTTTCTGCCATGGGCAACCCTGCACATATCCTTCTCCCAGACCCAAAAGGAAAATAACGAAAATCATTGCCATTGAACTTGAAGTTGTTGGTAGATTTCAAGAATCTCTCTAGATGGAATTCCAAGGGATTGTCCCAATTTTTTGGGTCCCTTTGAATGGCCCAAACATTGACTAAAACTTGGGCACCTTTGGGAACCATATGCCCACCAACTATGGCTGATTGGCTTGGGCTATGAGAAACCAAGAACGGGACCAATGGGTGCAAACGTAGGACTTCCTTCACAACTGCACCTAAGTAGGTCAATTTCAAAGAATGAGATTCCTCCATTATATTATCCATTCCCACCACTTGATCCAATTCATCTTTCACAGTTTTCATAATATGAGGATGTTGCATCAACTTGGATATTGCCCATTCCACTGTTGTCGATGTTTGTATCTGTCCCACTAATTACAATGTCCTATTAACAAAATTTCACACAATCTTTTGTAATTGAATTGGCATTAATATTGTGTATAAGTAGAACCTAGATCATGAAAATAGAAACTCAAGCTCTTAAGTGACATCATAGGAAAATAGAAAATGCAAAGAACCATAAGTTGTCCTTTTTTCCTTTATTGTAGGTATGTTAATTTCTTAGGAAGTAGAGTATTTCAAGTCCAAAAATCAATAATATTGGAGATCCTAATGAAGTGGAACTTTAGAAAGCATCAACTAGTGCAAAGGCAACACAGAAGCTACTCTTCTAAATGGTGATTAGGCAAGGAAAGAAATCAAAGTGCCTTTATTTTTAATTTTTTTTAAAGAAATCAAAGAACATTTGTTAGTACTACCACTATAACAGAAAGGCTATAGGGTATGATGATTTCTTCAGTAGTTTTTGTTTCTAGGCCACTTATATGATACAATTTTGTGGCACATCAACCCGAGATTTGAGAAGGAATTTTCTCTCTGTTATATGCTAATAACTCACTAAGATGCTAGTAAAGCCTGAAGGGCTTCCTCCTACCATAGATAGCTACAAATAGAACATCTCTTGCCAATAAGCCATCAAGAATTGGAGATTCAATCAAATCATATGGGGAACCCTTTTACAGCTAGAGCAGAGTCACATAAGGCAAATTTTTACCATTATCTAAAGTCCGTATTTTTTGAAAGTAAAAAGTATACTAAAATTTAAAATTTTAAAAATGGTAATAAACTTTTGGAGGCAATTGAGGTCAAACTAAAGAAAGAACGCAGGAGCTTCTAAATTTTAGTGGGAGCAATCGCCTCACTAACCAGGTTGGCTCAGCCTATGCTGGATAGCCCACTTTGGCCTAATTGGAATCTCAAAATGTGGACACGAAATTCACTCCAAGCATTAATCACTAATCACTTAATGAAACTCAAGAAAAGTTATCAAGTGGTTATAAAGTTTTCCATGGTGAAGTAAGAAAGAGTTGGAGGGAGATTATACCTAATCTGTACCATACAAAACCTTTGTATGGTAAGTATTGAAGAAAAATGGAGTGCGGCTTACATTTTATATCTTTTTATGAATTCACTATGTTGATCTAATTCGGCCTCAATTGAATGTCTTGGTGCCAAAATGCACACTTATTGAGAATCTTAAAGGCCTCGTTTTTTAGGCTCTTATAATTGTAAAATGGATGGTGTAAAATGACAAAATGAAGATCACATTCATTTTACAACCAATATGAGAGGCTAAATATGAAGGCCTTAAAATTCCTAATACATTTACGAGTTTTAGTACCAAAGTCATTTTTCAAGAGGAACAATTGAATAAATATATCTAATCACAAGGACATTAAAAAGAGTGGGCCACACCCTTTTTCCAACATAAACCCATACTACGGTGAAAAGAATTTCAAAGGATTTTGAAATTTTGGAAGGGTGAACTAAATGGGGGACGTAAAGAGAGAAGCTTGGAGATGTTTTAGCACGGGAAAGAAAGCAGCAGGACTAGTAAAGACACAAAGACATGTGCAGTCATTAAACATGCAGCTGGGGGGTTGGTTTCATGGTACTTGATCAATGTGATGATGTCATACTTGTTTATTGTTGCTGAGAAAATAATCAAATGAAATAAATTCCTGTATAATTTTATCTAAATGCTATGCTTATGGTTTTAGAGTTTGAATTTGGAATAAAGTTTATAACTTCGTTATTCATCTGTTGAAATGGAAATGAATATCTTGTGGTTGGACATGAATGGGGAGTTGGTATTGCATGGGTTTATTTGCAAGCTCTCATTTGTCCTGTGGTTGAACATGAATAGAAAGTTGATATTTTATGAGTTTAATTATTTGCATGCTATGATTATTGTTTTACAATTTAAATTTGGAATAAACTGTATTTTTGTTTTAAGATCTATATCTTATATCTGATAATACATGCTACTCTTTGTTGATTATTAGTTAAAAATGAAAATAAATGTTCCATGTTTGGATAGAAATGTGCACTTGAGCTAAGCTCAACAAGAATGGTAGGATAAGCATGAGTTTAGTTCTTTTTCCTTATTGCGCTTTGCAGCTCACCTTATTATTTTTCAAATACTAGTCAAGCTAATAAGGGGAAGGCTTTTAATGAAAATGAATGAAGACTGACTAAGTAATGATGTCACATTCTGCACCGTATATGTATGTTAGTGATGAGTATGATCTATATTCTATTATCTTATGAGTAATCATATGCATCTATTTATAACATTTTATATATTTTATGTTGGTGATGTTTGCATAGAATTTAGTTAAAACTTCGAGTTAACAAGCAGAGGTTTTGGTAATTTACTGTGATAAATTGTGTAAAGGCTGAGTCTTACATAGAAGTTTTAGAATTATTATTATCTATCAAGTGAATCGCATCGCATGCATTAAATGCATAAGTTCAAGAAATAGGGAAGACTCTACTGAAATTTTGGTAGAATTAAGTAGTTAAAAATTCTATTATCTAAATCGTGACTTGCACAAGACAAGAGCATTTAGCGCTTTCAACACTTCTACTGCAATATGTGTGTGTGTGTGTGTGTGTGTGTATAAATATAAATATAAAGCCACGTAATCTTCACTTGAGCCAATCATTATTGTTTGATTACGTTAAACTGCGGCCTTGGGGATTGGGGTCGCGACGTGTTTTAGCTTATGTAAACCATCTTTAATCTTAGCCTTATCTTCAATATGCTATGAACCAAAATAAGTTAATAAATAGAATAAATTTTAAATGTTAACCACATTCAAAGCACATGCCTAATTCTTGTCCCAAAAAAGTTTTAAAAAAATAAAATAAAAAAAATCATGCTGCTTGGAATATTCTAGTGTGTGAAAAAAGTGTATTTTGGGTTTTTAAATTAATATATTTTTTGTAAAAAGTTTCTAAACATCTATTGGCTATGAGTTAAACTGTACATGTTTTTTAGACACCGGAATCATCCAATCCACGCTATTAAATAATTGAAGAAAGAAAGAAACAACAACACCAATAAAACAACAAACTCATACCCCACTAGGATCCAAGAAACAATTCAACCATACATTTCAATGTATTACTAGTAGCATACCTAGTCTCAACTATGCATCTAAATGTAATTAGTAGCAAGATATAATTCAAATAGTATAATAAAAATACATACATGAAGATAGATGTATTGAAATGTTATCTTTAGGAGTAGAATTATGGCTTGGAAAGTCTCATTGTGGGAATGGCAACAAGTGGTGTCTTTTTCTTTATAATAATGCCGAAGTTGTCCGAAAGATCAAGCTTACTCCCCTCGGGTAATTGCCAATTAAATGAATGCAGCAATGAACCTAATACGTAAACCAGCATTCTTTCTGCCACGGGCAACCCTACACATATCCTCCTTCCTGACCCGAAAGGAAAATAACAAAAATCATTGCCCTTGAATTCGATGCTGTTGGTAGCATTCAAGAATCTCTCTGGTTGGAATTCCAAGGGGTTATCCCAATTTCTCGGGTCCCTCTGAATGGCCCAAACATTGACTAAAACTTGGGTGCCTTTGGGAACCCTATGCCCACCAACAATGGCTGATTGGCTTGGTTTACGAGGAACTAAGAATGGGGCTAATGGGTGCAAACGCAGGACTTCCTTCACAACTGCACCTAAGTAGGTCAATTTCGAAGAATGATATTCCTCTACTATATTATCCATTCCCACCACATGATCCAATTCATCTTTCACAATTTTCATAACATAAGGATGTTGCATTAACTCAGATATTGCCCATTCCACTCTTGTCGATGTTGTATCAGTTCCACCAATTATGATGTCCTATTAACAAATTCCACACAATCTTTTGTAAGTGAATTAGCATTAATATCGTGTATAAGTAAAACCTAGCTCATGAAAATAGAAACTCAAACTAGTAAGTGACAGCACAGGAAAATCGAAAATGCAAAAAACCATAAGTTATCCCCTTTTTCCTTTCTTACAGGTATGTTAACTTCTTAGGAAGTAGAGTATTTCAGGTCCAAAAATCAATAATATTGGAGATCCTAATTAGATGGAACTTTAGAAAGCATCAACTAGTGCATAGGCAATATGGAAGCTACTCTTATGAATGGTGATTTGGCAAAGAAAGAAATTAGAGCGCATATATTAGTACTTTCGCTATAATGGAAACGCTATAGGATATGATGATCTCTTCAGCGCTTTCTGTATCTAAGCACTTATAAGAGAAAATTCCATGACACATCTACCCGACATTTGAGAAGGAATTGGCTTTCTATTGTATGATCATAACTACCTAAGATGTTAGTAAAGCCTAAAGGGCCTCCTACTCCCATAGATAGCTATGCATGGAACATCTCTTGTCAACTAACGCCATTAGGAATTTGGGGCTTAATCAAATCATGAGGGAACTCACTTATAGCTAGAGTGGAGCCAAGATTCTATGTCATAGGGGCAAACTTTTCACCATTATTTATAGCCACTATTTTTCTGAAGTAAAAAAATTCTAAAATTGAAACAAATAAAAATAAAAAACATTAATAACTTATTGGAGATAATTGAGGTCAAACTAAAGAAATAGCACTATCTACTCGGGATTTTCTTCAATTTTAAAGGGAGCAATTGTCCCCACTAACCCAGGTTCGCTCTGCCAATGCTTATAACCCAGTTGCTATCTCAAAATCTGGACCCAAAATCCTCTACAACTATCAATCAAAATCACTTAGAGAAACCCAAGAAATGTTATCCAATGATCAAAAAGTGTTATGAGGTGAAGTAAGAGAAAGAGATGGAATCTAATCTCAACATACAAAACTTTTGTATAGTATGTATTGAAGAAAAATGTAGTGCAGGCACACTTTTTATATTTTTTTATGGATTCAAGATGTTGATCTAATTTGGCTTCAATTAGATGTATTTGGTACCAAACTGCACATCTACTGGGATTCTCTAGGGCCTCATTTGTTAGCCTCTTATAATTATGAAATGGAGGGTGTAAAATGAAAAAATGAGGACTTCATTCATTTTATAACCAACATAAAAGTCTCAAAAAAGAATACCTTAGAAATATCAAATATATGTGTGAGTTTTGGTACCAGAAGATTTGCTCAAGGACAAATTGAATAAGTATCTACAATCAGTAGAAGATTAAAAAGGTGAGCCCACGCCATTTTTCCGACACCCGGACGACGTGAGAGAGAGAGAGAGAGAGAGAGAGAGAGAGAGAGAGAGAGAGAGAGAGAGAGTTCAATATAAAAAAAAAGAATTCAAAAGGATTTTAGAAATTGGAGGGGGTAACTAAATGGGAATCGTAAAGACATAAGCTCAGAGATGTCCTGGCAAAGCAGCAGGACTATAAAGACAAAAAGACGTGCGCTGTCATTCAACACGCGGTGGTGGGGGCTGGTTTCATAGTACAAGGACGTGCTAAATTTACCATCCGAAGGACGAAATTAGATGACTAGTTATGGTAGAAAAATGGACTTACCAGCAACATGCCCTTGAGCTTGTTCATCGTAAATGTTGCTTTGGGGTCTTCTTCCTCTATGAGCTGCAAAAGCAACTGCAGAAAATCCTTGCTATCTCTTTCCCCTTCCTCCTTGACCTTTTGATTTATAATGAAATAAAAAATCCGGTCTATCCATTCGTGCATCTTCTTCGCCTCGCGCTTCACCCCTTGAAAATCAAACCAAGATAAAATTGGAAAAAAATCCGAGATATTCGCTTTCCCTATAATCTCAACACTCTTATCAACCGCCTCCCGGAACTCGACGACTTCTCTCCTCCCCATCAATCGTTCCTCCCCATAACATGCTCATCATCAAGTCGAGCAGCGCTAGGAAAATGTGGTGGCTTATGTTTACTGGGGTGCCAGCTTTTGCATACAAGTCTCCAATCATCTTACGAACTTCCCGACGTCGGAGATTGTAGAAGTCGTCGAGACTCCGGTTACTCATTAATTCCCGGACGAATACCTTCCGAAGAAATGTCCAATCTGGGCCATTGGGACTCCATGCGATGCTCTCTCCATCGTAGTTTAAGAAGCGTGCTGCGGTTGGCACATCACGGTTTGCAAAAATTGCATCCTGGTCTTTTAGGACCTCTTTGGCGATGGATGGTGAGCTTATTACGATACAAAGTTTGCTGCCGAGCTGGACTTTGAAGATCGGGCCGTACTCATCAGCTAACTTTGCGTAATACCGATGGAGCTGTGTGTCAAGAAAGGGAAGACTTCCGACCAACGGCAAGCCTCGCGGTCCCGGGGGCAGCACCACCTTCCCCTTCTTTGGGTTCTTCATCATCCACATGTACCATACAATGGCAGCCGCAGCAGCCAGTGAAACGTAAAGAAACACACTGGTTTCACTCTCCTTCAACCATGAAATCCCTTCAGAAACACAAGTTCTAAGCTTGGAAGAAACAACGGGCAAGTCGTTCTGGTATCTGCAACTTGAAGGAAATGTAGGGGGGAAGCTAAGCAATTTATAGCCATGGTTCTTCCTACACGTTATTAATTTCATTTTGTACGATCACGTTATCCTCCATCCACGTGTTTAAGATTATTTGTGAACGACGAATTGCTAACTATTACGTAAACATTTTCGTTGGAAGGAACTTTAAGTCATGTGACTTCATTGTTGGGTCGGTAGATAATAACGACGTCTCCTAAATTCTAGACGGGTGGTCAAATATCCTAGTACAGGCCGGTGAGATTAGTCATTTTCATGAAAATTGGATTTGAAAATATGGGCAAGCAATTGTAAGAAGTTCTATAAAATCATCATCAAGATGTTGTCTTTTTTTTTTTTTTTCATTTGAATGTTTTGCCAGATCTGCCAAAATAAATGAGAATTTGACAAGTTATTCATGTAATTTAAGTTTTATTTAATCAATTTTTGTTAATTTTTGAAAAGAGTCTGGTTAAAGTACATGTCCTTTTTTGTGCTCGATAAAGCTTTCTTCTTCTTTTTTCTCATAGATCTAACCTGTGTATCATATTATGAATGGCTTAGATAAGCCAGATATTAAATTTTATGCCATCCGGATATTTCAAGCCTACATTCATTTAGGTCAAAACTTAAGGTTATTTATTTTTAATTATTTTTCACAGACCCAAAATAAGTGTTTAGAATCGTCCAAATCATTAATTTTCTATGAGTTACTCTTTTGGCATTTTGATGACCAAAAAAGTTTTATCATGCAGAAGAAAAGGAGAAGTCCTCTTTTTCCTCTCTTCTGAGTGTCTACTTTTACTGGGAATCTGAATTATTGAGGCAAAAATCTGTATAAAAAATATTGACACTTTTTATTCGTAACTAAGAGATCGGTTAGTACATAAAAGTCATTGAGTTTTAAGGTGACGTCGGTCGTGATGTTGAATAAGTCAATCTCCACAATTCATAGACAGTGAACGGCAGATTTGGCACAAACAAGCACTACAAGGCAGAATTTTTACCCACATGTCGTGCGGCATACAATTTGTCACTCAATGAACAAAAGTTTTCTCTTCGGTACATATTGACTATATGGAACGGGTGCGGCCTGGCGTTGCAGCTCCTCCACTTTTCTGCTATGGGCTCCATATCATTGACCCATTGCCGTTCATCTGAATGGCCTACCTTTCAATACAGACTGGCCAAAAATGGTATTTAGCCCATCGAAAGTAGACTATGATTTCTTTGAGCTTCTAAGCGTGGGTGTCTAACAACACAGCAACCGTTTATAGATACTAGAGGTACCCTTCTGGCATATTTTTAGGGGACCATATAGAGTTGCCACCAAGATTTTATTAGAGGTCGACAAGATTGGTGAGTGAGTAAAAGTCAAATACTTAGAAAAGGAGTTTGAGTTGTTGTCGTGTGACCTAAAAATTATGGATTTGAGGTGTGAAAATAACATCTTGCATAAGGCAAGATAAGGCTCCATATTATAGATGCTTTGTAGCCCGCTTTGTGCACCATCTTTTTCATAAAATTCAATGACTTTTTAAGCCTGACGTTGCTTACCGGGACAGGAGGAATTAGTCGCAGCCATGATGGCCATTTTCTTGCATGTTACAGTATTTATCTTGCAAAGCAAACAATTGTGGAGCTGAATGGTTAGCATCCCTGCACAGCTTCAGAAGCCCTTGCATTTATGCAGATGCAAATATGTGGAGACTCCAAGATAGCAGTGGAAGTTCTCAACAAACAGGAATTTCACAGGTGGACAACGAAAAAAATCGAGCAAGTTTGCAGCCAGCTTGTAAGGACCCTGCAAAGCGTCTACTTGAACATATTTACAGACCAGCCAATCAAGCCACAGACTACTTTAGCGACGGGGCATTCGCTAACAAACTTTCTGGATGCTGGAAATTAAGATAGACCAACCCCTTTTTGTATATGATGGCATGGCCGTATATGGCCCGAGAAAGGTTAACCCTTCCGTCGGTAGGTTAGTAGGCGTGTCTACTCTGTACTGTTTATAAATGAGGCATGCAGATTTTCCTGTTATTAATATAATTTTGAGCTTTACCAAAAGAAAAATGAATGGCTGATTTGGTGGAACATTGAGTTAGTTGGGTTGCAAATTTTGAAAATGGGGAAAAAATTTCATTATTGTATAGAGGAAATATCATATATGTGAATTTCAACAATGGAGATTGTCTAAGTTAAAGCTGGTTTTCAACTTTAAGAGTTTCATGATTATTATATTTGACTCGCTGGTTTGATGCATTTGTCGAGATCTTCGTATATGGATCTAATGATTTCTATTTTATGATTTTGATCATATTTATATCGTTGCATATTAGATTTCGGTAAAGGATTCCATGATTGAAGTTGCATTAATAAGCTTATGTTTTATGCATAACTATGCATGCTTACACAAAAGAAATCATTGATGTTTTACATGAAAAGCTCTTGGAATCATGCATGTTACTTACTGTGTTTTCAAAATAGTAATATCAAATCACCTACTAAGTATGAAAAATACTCACCCATATATATTATTTGTCAGATTAATTCCACTCATGAATAGCAGAAGCATCAGGAAATGTTAGTACTACGATCAAGTAAATGAAAAAGAGACAAGTATGAATGTAAGTAAACTCTCTACCCCTTTAGACATGTATATGTACTTACTACAATTAAGGTGTAAGATGTGATTGGATAGACTTGAGAAGACATTTATGATTATAATAATTTTTAAAACTACTTTGTTTGTTGTGAAAGCAAATGACACTCGGGTTTTCAAAATGAGTTTAAAACAAAAGATTTTTTCGCTGCATTGCATTGTTTTTTTTTCTAAAAATGTTTCCAAATAGGGATGCATCCCGCCCTAAGAATTAGATATTGCATTTAAAAATGCATGGGAAAACCCACGTCGTTACAAAAACTATGAAAATATTAGACGATTTTTGAAAATTTGTGCTATAAAATTGTGAAAATATAAGACGATTTTTGAAAAACCATCTTACAAAACTTTGAAAATATTAGACTCTTTTAAAAGGAAAAACTATCTTATAAAACTATAGTGCTGTGAAAACATGATCTGGTTTTTGAAAAACCATCTTATAAAACTATAAATATATAAGATGGTTTTTCAAAAATCATCTTATAAAGCTCCATGTTGAATGTCTTTTGAATGAAAATTGAAAATCTAATACTAGGGTCTTCTTATTCTCAATGTCCTCTATGTAACACAATCAATTTTACAGATTTTCATTGATTAATGAAGCAAAAAATAATGTATAAAGTGCTCTTGAAGCAAAATGCTATTACTGTCCACGCAATAATGACAAGTAGCAAAATTTAGGCTCTACATTGGATGCCTTTTTGAATGAAAATTGAAAATCTAAGGCTTGGGTCTTCTTATTCTTTATGTCTTCTATTTAGCATAATCAATTTTACATATTTTGATTAATTAACAAAGCATGAAATCACGCACAAAGTACTCTTAAATATAGGCAAAATAATGTTACTGTTTATAAGAATAATAAGTAGTAGTAGACTTTAAGCTCTATGTTGGATATCTTTTTGAATGAAAATTAAAAATCTAAGACTTGGGTCTTCTTATTCTCAATGCCCTCTATCTAGCACAATTAATTTTATAAATTTTTATTGATTAATAAAGCAAAAAATCATTCACTAAGTGTTCTTGAGCATAAGCAAAATATTGCTGTTGTTTACATGAACGACAACAAGTAGCAGATTTTAAGCTCTATGTTGGATGCTTTTTTGAATGAAAATTGAAAATCTAAGACTTGGGTCTTCTTATTGTCAATATTCTCTATCTAGCACAATCAAATTTACTGATTTTCATTGATTAGCAAAGTGAGAAATCATGTATAAAGTGCTTTTAGATATAAGTAAAATATTGTTATTGTTTACATGAATAACAACAAGTAGCATATTTAAGCTCTATGTTGAATACCTTTTTTAATTAAAATTAAAAATCTAAGACTTAGGTCTTCTTATTTTCAATGTCCCATATCTAGCATAATCAATTTTAGAAATTTTCATTGATTAATAAAGTGGAAAATCATGCACAAAGTGCTCTAAAAAATAGGAGCATACACATAAGAAAATCAAGAGAGAGAGAGAGAGAGCCTACCTAAAGGGAGAAAAACAATGAAAAGCAAGGTGGGGGTGCTTGTGCAGTTTAGAAAATGCGTTCTTCTTACTCTCTCTCTCTCTCTCTCTCTCTCTCTCTCTCTCTCTCTCTCTCTCTCTCTCCCCCTGTGCGTCAGGTAGCAGAGGTGATGTGCACACATTCTCTCTCTCCTCTTGGGTTTTGATCTAGTGAGGGAGGGTTTTTTTTTTTTTAAGTTGGGGGTGGACTTTTATATTATCCGTAAATCTTTCCAAAGAATATAAGATGGTTTCTGAAAATTATCTTATAAAAAAAGAAGTTTATGAGACGGTTTCTAAAACCATTACAAACATTTTTATAAGACGGTTTTTGACAACCATCTTATAATGTCACAAAGAATATAAGACGGTTTTCAAGAATCGTGAAAACAATCTTATAAACTTTTTTATAAGATGGTTTTATTAAAACCGTCTTGTAATATCATATTTTATAAGACAATTTTCAAAATTTGTCTTTTTTTATATTTTTAATTAGATGGTTGTGTTTAAACCACTTTTTGTTTTTTTTTTGCCCTCTTATAAAATACCAATTTTAGTAGTGCATGATCAACTCGACCAGCATTAGGAAAATGTAATGGCCTATGTTTACTAGCGCGCCAACTTTTGCATGTAAATCTCCAATCATTTTACGAACTTCCCGACGCCGGAGATTGTAAAAGGCGTCGAGACTTCAGTTACTTATTAATTGCCGTACGAATACCTTCCGAATAAATGTCCAATCTGGGCCATTGGGACTCCTTGCGAGGCTCTCCCCATCGTAGTTAAAGAAGCGTACGGCGATTGGTACATCACGGTTTGCAAAAATTGCGTCCTTGTCTTTTAGGACCTTTTTGGCGACGGTGAGCTTATTACAACACAAAGTTTCCTGCTAAGTTGGACTTTGATGATTAGGCTGTAATCACCAGCTAACTTTGTGTAGTACCGAGCTGTGTGTCCAGAAAGGGAAGAATTCCGACCAACGGCAAGCCTCGCGGTCCTGGGGGCAACACCACCCACACGTGCCATACAATGGCAGCCGCAGCAGCGAGTAAAATATAAAGAAACACGTTGGTTTCACTCTCCTTCAGCCAAGAAAGCCCTTCAGAAACACAGGTTCTAAGCTTGGAAGAAACAACAGGCTCCATTTCTATGTCCATAAAGGCTTGTCAATACAGTGAAAATGATACTCAGACAATCTGGTCTGGAATCTGCAACTTGAAGGAAATGTGTGAGAAGCTAAGCAATTTATAACCATATTATACGTACACTGTATTAGTTGGAAGGAGATTAGAGTCCCGTTCTGGCCTATTCCAATTTTCTATGTGGTTGGTAGATAACGATGTCCCCTAAATTCTAGAAAGCTTATGAAAATATCCTACCCGAGGCCGATGAATCATTTGCATGAAAATTGGGTTCTTGGATAATTAAATTGACAAGGCAAATATCTGAAAAGTTCTGCAAGCAATTGTAAAAAGTTCCAACAAAAAGTAGAGAAAATCATAATCAAGATGTCTTTGAAGTTTTTAATTTGAAATTTTAACAGATCTGCCAAAATACATGAGAATTTGACAAGTTATTCATGAAATTTGAGTTCTGTTTGATAAGTTTCATCTTAATTTTTAGAAAGAGTCATATCAAGAGCACACGCCCCTTTTCATGCCCGATAAAACTTTTCTTAGATAGACTAGATCGTAACTTACTATGCCAACTGGATGTTTCTATCCTACATTTATTTAGGTCAAAAGTCACAATTATTTATATTTATTATTTTTCAAAGATTTAAAATAAGTAGTTAGGCTCGTCCAAATACATTGATTTTTAATGGGTTTTCTACTTTGGTATCTGAGCATGATGATCGGATTAGATCTACTAAAAAAAAGGCTTTATGATGCAACAAAAAGGACACGTACTCTCTTTCCTTGATTCTTGTGCATGCACTCTTGCCGGATCTTTGATTACCGACGAAAAAGTTGGGAGCGTGTATTCTTACAGATAGAGGAAAAAGTCGGGATAAAAAAATTGACACTTTTTATTCGTTAAGTATGAGATTGGTAAATGGATAAAGTCAATGAGTTTTTAAGAGAGACGTCGGTCATAACGTTGAATCACTTAATCTTCACCATTCATAGACAATGGCTGTTTTGGCACAAGTAAGCACTATCAGGGCAGAATTTATACCCACATGCCGTGCGTCGTATGACTAGTCACTTAATGAACAAAAGTTCTCGAGTATAAATTGAGGAGGGCGGTCCAACACCAACTTACATTGCAGCTCCTCCACTTTTCTGTTATGGGCTCCATATCATTGACCCATTGCGGTTCATCTGAGTAGCCTAACCTTGAATGCAGACTGGCCAAAAATGGTACTTTAGGCCGTTGAAAGTAGACTGTGATTTCAGTGAGCTTCTAAGCTCCCTTTTGGCATAATTTTAAGCGATCGTATATCTAAAGACAGACGAATCAGCTGAATGGCATGGATCAATAGTATGTGGAGCCGACGAGGAGCTGCAACTGTGGTGTTTCAAAGCTCTACCTGCATTCCTTTTCTCACTCGAAATCTAGAGTTGCCGATCAAGACCTCATTCGAGGTCGACGAGATTAGTGAGTGCATAAAAATCAATTACCTTGTAAGCGTGACGTTGCTTATGAGGGGCAGGAGGAATTAGTAGCAGCCAATGCCTATTTTCTTGCATAAAAAAGGACAGTTTAAATGCACGAAGTTCTTGCATGTACGGGGTTCGGGGAAGGAACGAACTACAAAAGTCAATAGTAGGCAGCCTTACCTTGTATTTTACAAGAGGCTGTTTTCACACCTTAAAGCCATAATCTCAAGGTCACACACTAACAACTTGTGAAGTTGAATTGTGGACAGTATTTATCTTGCATATTACAGTATTTATCTTGGACAGAAAACAAACTGTGGAGCTGAACGGTTACCGTTACCACATGGCTAGAGATTATTAGTGTCCTTACCATATTATGCAGTTACAAATACGTGGAGACTCTAAGATAGTATTGGAAGTGCTCAACAAACAGAATTTTTCACAGGTGAACAACGAAGAAGATCGACAAAAGAGTGCAGCAAGCTTTCAAGGATCCTGAAAAGCCTTCGACTTGAACGCACGACAAGCCAATCAAGCCGCAGACTACTTAGCGGCAGGGCATCTAGTCTCCAACTTTCTGGATGCTGGAAATTAAGATAGACCACCCCCTTCTTAGTACATATCACTACTTAATGTGATGGAATGGGCATATAGCCTAGAAAGATTAACCCTGAGGGAAGGAGGTTTTGTAGGTCTGTCTGCTTTAAAATAAATGATGTATGTAGATTGTCATGTTATGAATATAATTTTGAGCTTCACCAAAAGAAAAATGCATGGCTGAAAACAGCACTAAGGGATGTCGTGCCATGCATAACTATGTAATATTTTTGTTTTTACTTTTTTGAGAAATGCTATCCCAACCGAGCTTCGGGGGATTGTGTCTGTCTGTGATCCCCGTACAGAGACCCAATCTACAGATGATTTGACCGATTCATCTTCTTCACCCTTAGAAAGGCTATGTATAAAATTCATGTCCATTGGTGATGAAAAATTAAAAATCCTATCAAAGGCTTGAAATTTTAAAAATATCAAAGAAGATAATAAAATCAACTAAAATTTGTCTAAAGAAATAAGGCATAAGCATACTATAAGTGATGGTATTTAATTTGACATATTGATAGGGCAAAATTTCAAGAAAAATGACGTGGAGAATGTGAGAGAGTATGTGTTGTGCGACCCACCAAATGACAAACGACCTAAAAGTAACCAACAGAACCCATCACTAACTATATATGCTGACGTGAGCAATTGCCCAAGGAAAAAACATAGGTGTATCAATGTCTTAAATAAAATATTACTAAAAATATTGCTCAACTAATTTCGAATTACCCAAAAGTCAGTTAGAGTTACCTCGAATCGCTCCACTTTTGATTCAAGGCACACTAAATTTATCATCCCGAGGAAAATAGATATTTAGTTATACAAGAAAAGTAGGCCCTTGAGTTTGTCCATGGTAAGTGTATTTTTGGGGTCTCCTGTTTCGCTATGCATGCACTAAAAGAGAGAGAGAGAGAGAGAGAGAGAGAGAGAGAGAGAGAGAGAGAGAGAGAGAGGTTACTCCTATTGGACCCACTGTTTTAGCTTATGTAAACCATTTTAATCTTAGCCTTATCTTCAATGTGCTATGAACCAAAATAAATTAATAAATAGAATAAATTTTAAATGTTAACCATGTTTAAAGCTCATGCCTAATTCTTGTACCCAAAGAAATAAAAAAGCATGCCCCTTGGAACATTCTAGTGTCTGAAAAAAAGTGTATTTTGGGTTGTTAAATTAATATATTTTTTGTAACAGTTTCAAAACATTAGTTGGCTATGAGTCAAATTAGATGTTTTTTAGATGCTGGAATCATCCAATCCACACGATTAAATTACTGGAGAAAGAAAGAAACAACAACAACAAAACCCATACCCCACTAAGAGCCAAGAAACAACTCAACCAACATCTCAATGTATTACTAGTAGCATACATAGTCTCAACTATGCATCTGAATGTAACTAGTAGCAAGATATAATTCAAATAGTATAATAAAAAAATAAATACATGAAGATAGACATATTGAAACGTTATCTTTAAGAGTAGAATTCTAGCTTCGAAAGTCTCGCCATGGGAATAGCAACAAGTGGTGTTTTTTTCTTTAGAACAATGCCAAAGTTATCCGAAAGATCAAGCTTACTCTCCTCTGCTAGTTTCCAATCAAATGAATGCAGCAATGAAGCTAATACATAAACCAGCATCCTTTGTGCCATGGGCAACCCTGCACATATCCTCCTCCCTGACCCAAAAGGAAAATAACGAAAATCATTGCCCTTGAATTCAATGTTGTTGGTAGCACTCAAAAATCTCTCTGGCTGGAATTCCAAGGGGTTGTCCCAATTTCCCGGGTCCCTCTGAATGGCCCAAACATTGACTAAAACTTGGGTGCCTTTGGGAACCATATGCCCACCAACTACGGCTGATTGGCTTGGGTTACGAGGAACCAAGAATGGGACTAATGGGTGCAAACGTAGGACTTCCTTCACAATTGCACCTAAGTAGGTCAATTTTGGATAATGAAATTCCTCTATTACATTATCCATTCCCACCACTTTATCCAACTCATCTTTCACAGTTTTCATTATATGAGGATGTTGCATCAGCTCTGACATTGCCCATTCCACTGTTGTCGATGTTGTATCAGTTCCAGCGATTACGATGTCCTGTTAACAAAGTCCACATAGTGTCTTATAAGTGAATTGGCATTAATATCGTGTAATAAGTAAAACCTACATAATGAAAATAGAAATTAACTCAATCTCAATGTGATAGCACATGAAAATAGAGAATGCAAAGAAGCATAAGTTATCCTTTTTTCCTTTATTATAGGCACGTTAATTTCTTAGGAAGTAGAATGTTCAAGTCCTAAAATCAAAATATTGGATATCCTAATTAGGTGGAAGCTATACAAAGCATCAACTAGTGCAAAGGCAATATGGAAGTTATTCTTCTGAATGCTGATTTGGCAAAGAAAAAAAATCAGGGTGCCTTTATTTTATTACTTTTAAATAAATTAGAGTGCATTTATTAGTATTTTCACTATAATAGAAAGGCTATAGGATATGATGATCTCTTCAGTAATTCTGTATCTAGGCCACTTGTATGATAAAATTTCATGACACACCAACCCAAGATTTGAGAAGGAATTGGCTCTCTACTGTATGTTAGTAAAGATTGAAGGGCCTCCTTCTGCCATAGATGGCTATGAATGGAACATCTGTTGCCAACCAATGCCATCAAGAATTCTAGATTTAATCAAATCATATGAGGGAACTCACTTATAGCCACAGCAGAGTTAAGATTTTCTGTCATAGGGGAAAACTTTTCACCATTATTTATAGTCACCGTTTTTCTAAAGTAAAAAATATATTAAAACTGAAAAAAAAAAACATTAATAACTTATTGGAGACAATTGAGGTCAAACTAAAGAAATAGCACTCCCTATTGGGGAATTTCTTCTATTTTAGAGGGAGCAATTGACCCCACTAACCCAGGTTGGCTGTGCCAATGCTTATAGCCCACTCTAGCCCAGTTGTAATCTCAAATCTGGACCCAAAATCCTCTACAACCATCAATCACTAATCACTTAGAGAAGCTCAAGAAATGTTATCAAGTGATCAAAAGAGAGAGATGAACTCTAATCTCCATCCTACAAAACCTTTGTATAGTATGTATTGAGGAAAAATATAGTGCAGGCTCACTTTTTGTATTTTTTTTGGAGTCAAGATGTTGTTCTAATTTGGCCTCAATTAGGTGTATTTGGTACCAAAATGCAGCCTCGTTTGTTAGCCTCCTATAATTATGAAATAGAGGGTGTAAAATGAAAAAAATGAGGACCATCCATTTTACAACCAACATAAAAGTCTAAAAAATGAAGACCTTAGAAATAATACCTAATATATATGTGAGTTTTTGAATGATGAGATTTGCTCTAACCTAAGGCGTAGGAGAAAGCAAATATTGTTTGGAGTTAATTTTGCAACTTGCAGAGGAACCACGATACCCAAAAATACACTCACTGTGGAAAAACTCAAGGGTACACTGCCAGTGAAGTGAGTCTACTTTTCTACTTTAACTAAATATTTATTTTTTTATCGTGGGTTGATAAATTTAGTGTCTTAAACCAAAGTGGAGCATGTTGAGCTAACTTGAATTGACTTGTCTGACTTTTGAAATTACTGTGGTGTTATCTTTAATGATATTTTATTTAAGACATGACACACGTTTGTTTTTTTCTTCGGTGATTCCATACATCAGCGGTCGTGCGGCATTTGGTGGATCCCACAAAACACACACAATCTCAAATGGGTGATTCCTTTGTGTGACATGACACACGTTTGTTTTTTTCTTGGGCGATTCCTTTTTTCCAACGCCCATACGACGTTAGAGAGAGAGAGAGTTAACCAATATAAAAAAAGAATTCAAAAGGATTTTGGAAATTGCGAGGGGTGAACTACATGGGAAACGAAAAGACAGAAGCTTAGGGATGTTTTGGCAAAGCATAAGACCACAAGGACAAAAGGACGTGCACAGTCATTAAATACGCGGTGGTGGGGGCTGGTTTCATGGTACAAGAACGTGTTAAATTTACCATCCCAAGGACGAAATTAGATGGCTAGTTATAGTAGAAAGATGGACTTACCAGCAACATGCCCTTGAGTTTGTTCATGGTAAATGTTGCTTTGGGGTCTCCTTCCTCTACAAGCTGCAAAAGCAACTGCAGAAAATCCTTGCTTTCTCTTTCCCCTTCCGCCTTGACCTTTTGATTTATAATGAAATCAAAAATCCGGTCTATCCATTCGTGCATCTTCTTCGCCTCGCGCTCCACCCCTTGAAAATCAAACCAAGATAAAATTGGAAAAAAATCCGAGATATTCGCTTTCCCCACAATCTCAACACTCTTATCAACCGCCTCCCGGAACTCGTCACCAACACGTCTTCTCTCCTCCCCATCAATCGTTCCTCCCCATAACATGCTCATCATCAACTCGAGCAGCGCTAGGAAAATGTGGTGGCTTATGTTTACTGGCGTGCCAGCTTTTGCATACAAGTCTCCAATCATCTTACGAACTTCCCGACGTCGGAGATTGTAGAAGTCGTCGAGACTCCGGTTACTCATTAATTCCCGGACGAATACCTTCCGAAGAAATGTCCAATCTGGGCCATTGGGACTCCATGAGATGCTCTCCCCATCGTAGTTTAAGAAGCGTGCTGCGGTTGGCACATCACGGTTTGCAAAAATTGCGTCCTGGTCTTTTAGGACCTCTTTGGCGATGGATGGTGAGCTTATTACGATACAAAGTTTGCTGCCGAGCTGGACTTTGAAGATCGGGCCGTACTCATCAGCTAACTTTGCGTAGTACCGATGGAGCTGTGTGTCAAGAAAGGGAAGACTTCCGACCAACGGCAAGCCTCGCGGTCCTGGGGGCAGCACCACCTTCCCCTTCTTTGGGTTCTTCATCATCCACATGTGCCATACAATGGCAGCCGCAGCAGCCAGTGAAACGTAAAGAAACGCACTGGTTTCACTCTCCTTCAACCATGAAATCCCTTCAGAAACACAGGTTCTAAGCTTGGAAGAAACAACGGGCGTCATTTCCATGTTCACGAAAGCTTGCCAATACTGTGAAAATGATACTCAGACAAGCCGTTCTGGTATCTGCAACTTGAAGGAAATGCAGGAGCGAACCTAAGCAATTTATAGCCATGGTTCTTTCTACACGTTATCAATTTCATTTTGTACGACCACGTTATCCTCCATCCACGTGTTTAAGATTATTTGTGGATGACGAATTGCTAACTATTACGTAAACATTTTCGTTGGAAGGAACTTCAAGTCATGTGCTGGCCAATTTCAATTTCCATTTACGACTTCATTGTTCGGTCGGTAGATAATACCGACGTCTCCTAAATTCTAGACGGGTGGCAAAATATCCTAGTGCAGGCCGGTGAGATTAATCATTTTCATGAAAATTGGATTTGAAAATATGGGCAAGCAATTGTAAGAAGTTCTATAAAATCACCATCAAGATGTTGTCTTTTATTTTTTTTCATTTGGATGTTTTCCCAGATCTGCCAAAATAAATGAGAATTTGACAAGTTATTCATGAAATTTAAGTTTTATTTAATAAATTTTTGTTAATTTTTGGAAAAGAGTCCTGGTTAAAGTACATGTTCTTTTTTGTGCTCGATAAAGCTTTTTTTTATTTTTTTTCATAGATCTAACCTGTGTATCATATTATGAATGGCTTAGATAAGCCAGATATTAAATTTTATGCCATCCGGATATTTCGAGCCTACATTCATTTAGGTCAAAACTTAAGGTGATTTATTTTTAATTATTTTTCACGGACCTAAAATAAGTGTTTAGAATCGTCCAAATCATTAATTTTCTATGAGTTACTCTTTTGGCATTCTGATGACCAAAAAAGGTTTTATCATGCAGAAGAAAAGGAGAAGTCCTCTTTTTCCTCTCTTCTAGTGTCTACTTTTACTGGGAATCTGAATTATTGAGGCAAAAGTCTGCATAAAAACTATTGACACTTTTTATTCGTAACTAAGAGATGGGTGAGTACATAAAAGTCATTGAGTTTTAAGGTGACGTCGGTCGTGATGTTGAATAAGTCAATCTCCACAATTCATAGACAATGAACGGCAGATTTGGCACAAGCAAGAACTATAAGGCAGATTTTTTGCGCACATGCCGTGCGACATACAATTAGTCACTCAATGAACAAGAGTTTTCTCTTCGGTATATATTGACTATATGGAACGGTGCCGCCCAAGATCTGCTTGGCGTTGCAGCTCCTCCACTTTTCTGCTATGGGCTCCATGTCATTGACCCATTGCCGTTCATCTGAATGGCCTACCTTTCAATACAGACTGGCCAAAAATGGTATTTAGCCCATCGAAAGTAGACTATGATTTCTTTGAGCTTCTAAGCGTGGGTGTCTAACAACACAGCAACCGTTTATAGATATTAGAGGTACCCTTCTGGCATATTTTTAGGGGACCATATATATAAAGGCACACAAATCAGATGAATGGCATGGATCAATAATATATGGAGCGAGGAGTTGCCGTGCTCATGTGGTGTTTCAAGCTCTACCTGTATTTCTTTTCTCACTCAAAATCTAGAGTTTCTGACCAAAATTTTAAAATTTTATCAGAGGTCAACAAGATTGGTGAGTGAATAAAAGTCAAATACTAAGAAAAGTAGTTCAATTGTTGTCGTGTGACTTAGAAATTATGGGTTCCAGGTGTGAAAATAATCTCTTGCGTAAGACAAGATAAGGCTCCGTACTGTAATCTGCACCATCTTTTTCATAAAACTCAATGACTTTTTAAGCCTGACGTGCTTACCAGGACAGGAGGAATTAGTCGCATCCATGATGACCATTTTCTTGCATGTTACAGTATTTATCTTGCAAAGCAAACAATTGTGGAGCTGAATGGTTAGCATCCCTGCACAGCTTCAGAAGCCCTTGCGTTTATGCAGATGCAAATATGTGGAGACTCCAAAATAGCAGTGGAAGTACTCAACAAACAGGAATTTCACAGGTGGACAACGAAAAAAATCGAGCAAGTTTGCAGCCAGCTTGTAAGGACCCTGCAAAGCGTCTACATGAACATATTTACAGACCAGCCAATCAAGCCACAGACTACTTTAGCGACGGGGCATCCGCTAACAAACTTTCTGGATGCTGGAAATTAAGATAGACCAACCCCTTTTTGTGTATGATGGCATGGCCGTATATGGCCCGAGAAAGGTTAACCCTTACGTGGGTAGGTTAGTAGGCGTGTCTACTCTGTACTGTTTATAAATGAGGCATGCAGATTTTCCTGTTATTAATATAATTTTGAGCTTTACCAAAAGAAAAATGAATGGCTGATTTGGCTAAAGCATGCCACATATGACTATGTACTAGTTTTTCCTTTTTCCATAACTGTCAAATGCTAGTCCAACTGAGCTTTGGGGACCCTCCGTCCAGACCCAATCTGTAGAAGATCTGACATATTCATCTTATTTAGCGTTAAAAAGGCTAACTATAAAACTCATGCCAACTACTAAGTTTTTTTTTTATTTTTTCAGTTAAAAAGCCTAATGATCATAATTAAAATATTTTTTAACTTAAAAAACTTCTAACTTTACGCATTAAAGGATATGAACTTCTGCAACAAACCTGAATAAGAGAGGGCAAAGAAGTTTATTGAGTCAAATAATCTAAAGGGGAGGTCTGGATGGAGAAATAAAGGAGTCAGTCTTGAAACTCAGTCCGGCTAATGGCAGTCAACTAAAAAAGGTATATACAGAGTCAGGAAAAGGAGCGCACCACAAGGATCAATGATATGTGGTCTTACCTTTTTCATTTTGCAAAAAGCTATTTTCACACCTTAAACCTATAAACGACAAATATAATATTTTGAGAAGACTACCCATCTGACGGCATTCAACTGCTAATTATAAACTCTCTGTTGCAGCTTTGGAAACAGGTCAAAACAATCAACTGCTACTTACTGAAATAGGAGGTTGAATGGGCTACTTCCTAGAGCAGCACGGATGGGATCGTCTTACATATTGCAGATTCAAATCCAATCCATTCGTTCGGAATCTACTTCACTGGTTCGGTTTAGTTGAAATTTTCAGCTAGACGAAGGAACATGAATTTTCAGAGACAGCGGAAACAGACTGGCGGAACAAAATGAATGGTTCAGATCAACCAATCATGACCTTTATGCAGATTAGATGATTTGTAGGACCCACTGGATTTCAAGAGATCAGCGGGTGAGATGCGGTAGCAAGGAGAGAAGGGTAGATATCAGAAATCGATTCGCTCGAAAGGACTAAAATACCCTTTCCTCTCGTCGCTTAGGTTAGATTTTTGAGGTGACCAGAAGTTCAGAACTACCAAACCAATAACTCGACCTTTATCTCTCGCCGGAAGGAGAAAAAGTCCAAATCCAGAAAAACCAAGGCAACCCAGGACGAGACGAGAAGAAGGAGAGGAAGCAAAAATGGAAGGAGACCAGCAGGAACAGGAGCACGATACCTACGGAGGGGAAATTCCAGACGAAGCCGAAATGGACGCCGATCTCGAAATGGCCACTCCTGATGAGGATCCCACTTCTAAAGAAGAGGTCTCAATACGCTATACCTAACCTTAATTTCTCTATAATTCTCCTCTTCGTTTGTTGATTTTGTGCTTCGGATGATCTTTCTGCCCTAATTTCTCTCTACTTCGTCTTTGTTGTTATAATGGTGGAAAAATAGTCTCTTTGTATGTTTTCTGATTTGGTTTTTGTGGCAGAATCTCGAGGAGATAAAGAAGAGGCTGAAGGAGAATGAGGAGGAAGCAGGGGCTCTTCGTGAGATGCAGGCCAAAGTTGAGAAAGAGATGGGCGCTGTTCAAGGTACACTAGCTATTACGTTATCTTAATTTCAACGTTTCATTCAGAAGTTGCTGTTTTTCCTTCTGTATTGGAAATTTGGAACTTTTGGTGGTCTTCTGTCTCGGATCTGTAGTAGATGATGGTTTTTCCTTAGTTGTTTCTGATTATTTTTAGGGTTTTGCGTTAAAATTTGAAGCTTGGTGGGACATTGAGTTAGTTGGGTTGCAAATTTTGAAAATGGGGAAAAATTTTCATTATTGTATGGAGGAAATATCATAGATGTGAATTTCAACAATGGAGATTGTCTAAGTTAAAGCTGGTTTTCAACTTTACGCGATGCACATTCTTTGATCCTTTTTTTTTTTTTACCATAGAATTTGAGTATTTGACTGAGCCGTCATATGCCGCATGCGCTTAGCGTAGTTACTTTTAAGTTGGGAATAGTTTCAAGGATCTCTTAATATGAACCTTCTTAAGTTTTTCATGTTTCCTTGTGCAACTTGTTCCTTCAGTTGAGTAAACTTTAAGACTAAACTTCCTTGTCATCGATAGATTATCATGTTCATTTACTGGAATAGCTTAGCTGATGAGACTTTGTGATGATGCTTTGTATGGAGAAGAGGCTCTGTTGCAGTTTCGTTGTTGTTAAATCTTAAGATGCTTGGATATCTTTTAAGAAACTTAACTTGGATATTAGGAGTGAAGTTGCTACGTGGTCTCTTATTCTATGCCTTGGGGTGTTATGAGTAATGTGGTGCTCTCATCTTGCCTTACAAATAGAAAAATTAACTACTGAGAACAACGAAAAGGATCTAGTTGAATCTGCCAATTTCATTTTTCTTCGAGGTGCAGTTTTTACACCTGCCGTGGCAGCTTGTCTTTCTTATACATTTTAGATTTAAATATCTCCCTAATAATCTCAAACTTTCTGGAGAAAAAATAAATAAGTGGAGTTTGGCTAGAAATGAATTAAACTTTGAACCTTAAAAAATGTCTTAAAACTAAGTAAATCTGGAATTTCTTATTGGAAAGCAAAATAGTATTTCTAAGTTTCTTCATCATTCAGAAAGAAAGTAGTCAGACTGTTGTCAGACCAAGAATAATGCATCTGAAAGCTTGTAGAACTGAAAGGATGAGGGACGTGAACAGAAGTACAGGTTTCTCTTGGTCTTTTATGAAATTAACTGCAGAGACGTGGTTGAGTCATAAATCTTAGACTTGAGGTTTTGTAAGGTTTGTAGGGTCTCAACTCACATCTATAACTCAACTGAAACCTGTACCAAGTACGCTGACAACCATTCAAGTATCCTTCAGTGTCTAAAGTCAAGGGCCACATTGAGGTATATGCTCATTTTCATTTACAGGTGCCGTACCTTAGATGTCAGAAACAGGACATGACTTCTAACAGTTTCTACCTTACAGTGACAAATATCAGAATGGTATTTCTGCAAGTTTCTTTGCACAGCAACATTAAAAGCAATAGGATTTTGATTTGAAGCAGTTTAAAAGTCTCTCAGATTTATTAATGGGCAAAGTTTGATATGGCATGCTGATCTTCACTCTTGAATGCTTATCGGAGGTCACACTCGACATCATATAAACGGGGTTGGAGAAATTATAATAAACTATTTAAGCATGCTTTCTTTGTAATTGAAATTTGGTGCTTTGCTGACTTTTGGATAATGGACTTTCGATCCTCACAACATATGAGAGGTTAGGAAACCAGCAAGCAAGGCCAGCAATCAAGTCGAATAATGCAGAAAGAGAATGGCCCTTAACCATTCAGAGCATCCATTGTTGTTGTAGAGGAATAGTGAGATCTTGGACTGGGCCCCTTACTCGCCCAAAGTATTCCTCTCATAAGGTCTTGGGTTATGAGAGTTACTATCATGGTGGTGCTATGAGATGGCGATTTATTGTATAGAAGAATTGATTGATGGAATAATTGATTGACCATAGGTGCAAACCAATCAACCAATATCAATAATTCTATAAACACCTGGCGAAAATATGACAAACATGTAAAGCAGCCCTACATTTGGATCTAACAATCAAAAGGTGCAATGGCCTAGGCCTTGATTCCACACACATGAGACAGTCAGAAGGTATGGGATTACCAGTTCACTACAGAAGCAAACTCGATCCAAAATGCCCAGTGGCATGGTCACAGCTAATGATCATAAGCTATGTCTTCCATCATGATCTTGAATGAAACTATCCATGGAATCATGCACTGTGTGAAATGTAGATCATCCCTGTTCTTAACTGAGATTCAGGTTAAGATCCATCTAAGAACCTTGTGGTTTTATGAGTAAAGCATCCCGAGGTTGGTGTATCTCATTGGGCATGGAGAAGCATTGGGATTGAAATGGGGCAAAGCTGTTTTGCACCCTCAACTCTAACAGGGAGCTTACAGATGATCAAATTGTAGGCTTTGGCCCTACTAGAATCCAAGGATGGCATTGCTGTTTCCTTGCCCCTCACCCGTATTTTTGCCCTATCACTAGTGGGTACTCCCGATCCAAAGGACCCTTTTTCCATCCGTGGAGGGATCTAGTAGTCAAAATCAATGGAAAGGCCATCATGGACCAAGATCCAAATAGATCAGTGTTCTTGGGGTTCAAGCTTGCCTTTTAGTCACATCTAATTGCATAGACAACTCTTAATATTCATGCCTAGAATTCAAAGAGAAAAAACAAGAAAAAATTGTCGAGATCATGAATAACTGGTAATTTTTTGTTATTTTCATGGATAAGGGCAGCCACGTGCATGAAGTTCTTGTGTATGTGGGGTCTAGGGAAGAGGCGGACTGGTCTATAGTATTCAACCTTACTTTACATATTTTTCAGAGGCTGTTTCCACACCTTGAACCTGTGACCTCTAGGTCACATGATAACAATTCTACATTTGTGCCAAGGCGATCAGGAATGCTATATTTTCAGGATTTTTCTCAAAAATCATTCTTGGAGGAGGAAATGCAAATAATATTTCCCAAAATGGTTAATTTTGCTACTCCTAGACAAACATAAAGTTGTAACATATTTTGTTCTATATCATGTAATTTATTTTAACCCTTCTGATATTACATTAGTAGTGAATGTGTCAATTGCATCACTCATCATTTGAGTCATCCATTGCGAATTAAGCATATATAGTTGGCTTTCTCACACTGTATTGTTAATAAGTTGTCACTAGGAAAACTGGGATATCCATTGTATCTAGTGCTCATCTTGTCCAATATCAGAAGGTGATTCCTGTAGCGGATGCACTCCCCAATTTAAGCAGATTAGTATGCCAGACATGCAGGTTAAGAATTTGGCACCTACTTCTTTTCTGGCCTTCTCCTGATGATTATCTGTCTTTTAAAATTTCAATTATCAAACCTAATCTAACTTACAATTCATAAGGGTACATAATAAAATGTTAAAGTAAGTATTTCTTGTTAGCTTGGTTTTTCTTTTGTTAGTTAGGTAGTTGGGCTACAATATCTATGCTTGTTGGTATGTCCTAAACTTTTGCTTATTGTGGCTGAATTATGAATGGCAGATCCCTCTAGTGCTGCTGCAACTCAAGCTGAAAAAGAGGAAGTTGATTCCCGCTCAATATATGTTGGCAATGTGAGTTTAAACTACCATCTCTTGTTGCTGTTGCTTGATTACGTACTAGTTGTATGCTTTCTAACAGTCAGCCATCCATAGTTCATGATTGGTAAATCCTCTAGTATTTGAGAGAATTGATTCAATGGGTTGTTAATTATTAATTGTGTATGTTCTTAGGGTGAGTTTTTAAGGCTGCTTCTGTAGTAACCATCAAGTGACAAAGGTTTTCCCTAGTCAATTATTTCTTCCTTTGCTCTTGTATGACTCGATCTCTCAACTAGATATAATTTTATGGTTAATATTTTTCAAAAGATATATTTTTATGGTTAATCAGTGAGAATCTGTTTACCATACTAACCTTATTATGTGCGAGCTCCTGTTACAGTGAAAATGCATTGACTTTTGTATAACATCATACAAGTATCAGAGTACTGTTGAAATTTTCATTTATATAACCAAGCAATAGAGAAATGAGAGTCTTGGCACAATGATTAAGTTGTCACAGTGTGACTTGGAGTCTTGCAAAATGCAAGGTAAGGCTGCATACTATAGGCCCTTTGTGGTCCGCCATTCCCCGGACCCCACATTAGAGAGAGCTTTGTGCACCGGGTTGCCCTTCTATAACCAAGCAACAGAGAAAACTCAACAACATAGAAATTGATTAACATCACTTAAAACCAGCATAAAAGGGGCAGCCCCAGTGCACGAAGCTCCTGCCTATGCAGGGAAGGGGCGGACCACAAGGGCCTATAGTAGGCAGCCTTACCTTGCATTTTGCAAGAGGCTGATTCCACGCCTTAAACCTGTGACCTCAAGGTCACATGACGACAACTTTTACCGTTGCGCCAAGGTCACATGACGACAACTTAAAACCAGCATCTAAGTGGAAAATAGGTTAGATTGTGTTATAATTGTCACTGTAAATGTTGCACTTGGGCTAGTTGTATTAAATGCTGGCAAGTACTTTACTAAATTAAGTAATTAACTAAACATTTTTGCCATCCTTGTTTGTGGACTTGTAAATGGACATTGGATATTCAACATGCAATATCTAGTTGTTTGACATAGTTATTTCACTATGAAATGAGTGCTGAACAGAAGCTTCTTTTAGTTAATTTTAATCCTTGCTAGGCAACTGCAGATCAAAATCATTTAAATTCTCAATTACTGATGTCAGGATCAAAGCTCCCACCTTCTTTGGATCACTGACTAATCACATTGCCATGGTTATGGACTTAATGGGTTTTATATTCTAGTTGGAGTGGGAATGTTTCCTGCAAGTCCTTGACCTCTAATATACCTGTGATGTCCAGGTCAGCAGGTTGAATGCAGTGTTGAGATAATTTGAGGTATTGATGGACTAAGAATCAACCTGGGGAAGTGTGCTACTGTGGTTGCAATTTTAAGAGAGACATTGTCTCAGCTGGAAGCATATATGACTTTCAGAGGGATTTTCTTGATTTATCCTAGTGTGCTCTTGAACTCGTCTGGAACTTATCTTAAGATGTTTTGGATGCCTCTTGTAGAGTGGAACAATAAAAACTCAAGCTGGTCCAAAGAAGGCTAATCTCTTGTTTTTGTTTGGTGATAGGAAGACCTTATTAACTTTTCTCTATCTAACCTCCGAATAGACCTTATTTTGTGGTTTAAAAATTTCAAGTAGTGACTAAGAGTTCTGAGGAGTTCAAAGAGATCCTTTAAGTAAAGAATTGAGCTAGTGAAAGTAGTGTGGATGTCTCTCCATTTGAGAGGGTGCAAGTTATAAGGCTCTTTCTGATGCGTGACTGCCAAAATCCTATTTTTGTTGCAGTGCTAGACTCATCTTGTTCAACTTAGTGATGTTATATTTCACACATTATTCATTCTAATCTTCATTTTCGGTTATTGTCTTTCCATTAAGTTTCATCTTTATGCTAATTCTCAGCTATGATGACAATTTTAGAGGGGCTAAGCTACTACCTTCACTCATTGAACCCCATGCTGCAGAGGAAGGAAGCATGCTTGTGGTTTGATTCTTAGAAGTCTTATGGCCCATGGGTGTTGCTCTACCATGTTGTTGATGCTCCCGTACCTGGGTGATAGGTGAGATTAAAGAAAATGATAAAGAGAGGATCACAATGAAATTTCATTAAAAAGAGAATGAAAGGTCAAAACAAAAGTTTCATGAAAGAGATGAGAATATTGGCATTGAAGGAACAGTGATATTCTGTTACTTTGATGAAGGGCGGATGATAGTCACTCTTTGCTTGATCATCATCATTAAGACCTTATCCCGATTAGGTGTCAGTCAGATTAATCTTGTTCCGCCATTCCCCTCTTTAAGTGTCATAGCTTCATTTAGTCCCAAAGTTTTTAAATCTTTTCTCACAACTTCTATATTCTTTTGGGTCTTCCCCTTTACCCTTTTAGAACCTTTGACTTAGATCCCAGTGCCTAATACCATCGTTAGAACTTATGAACAAAATGGTTATGACATATAATGGCCATTTGAGAGATGATCGAATGGTTTTAGGATGTACTTATGGATGCTATCATCAACTAGCATGGATATTCATTTCCATGGGGTACCTCCTAAGGCTTGATATAGGTTGTTTCTATAGAAATTAGGGGCAGCTCATTTATTTATGCCCGAGCAACTTGTATGTGATCAGAATCCACCTTTTATGTATAATTTTCTCTTCCAACATTAAATTGTCTTGCTGAGAAATGCTGTTAAAATTCTTAGGCGGTATTTTGCACATTTAGCCACTGATGATAGGCCTCAAGCAAAGCATTCAGAACTGGTCAACTGTATGTCCCAGTTTCAGGACTATCTCAATACATCGTTCTGAATCATTCTTCTTCTTTGTTATGTATATTTAAAGCTAGTGAACATGTTCTGTATCTATCGGTTATTTGCATGTCATGTCAGAAACATTAGACCATGCATTCTCTTCATGATCTGTCTTACCATTTTGATTTGGATCCTCAGGTAGATTATGCATGCACTCCAGAGGAAGTCCAGCAACATTTCCAATCATGCGGAACAGTCAACAGAGTTACCATTTTGACTGATAAGTTTGGGCAGCCCAAAGGATTTGCGTATGTGGAATTTGTTGAGGTTGATGCTGTTCAGAATGCTCTCCTATTAAATGAGTCTGAGTTGCATGGTCGCCAATTGAAGGTTCTCACCATTTTAATCAGCATTATATTTTCTTTACCTGTATTTGCTTAAAGTTAAGGTGCTTAATTTCGTTATGTAGGTGTCAGCTAAACGAACAAATGTCCCAGGAATGAAACAGTACAGGGGAAGGCGTCCAAACCCTTATCTTGCCTTCCGGTCACGGAGGCCATACATGCCACCCCCCTTTCATTCTCCTATGGGATATGGGTAAGTTCTAGAGTGTTTTGACTGGTTTTATACCTGTGCTCTCTGATTTGGTATTTATTATTACTGCCCTTACTAATTACTAAAGTTACTGGATGTGTTGCCCGATTGAGCTAGGTTATGTTTCTTGTGCATGCAGTAAGGCTCCAAGGTTTAGGCGGCCCATGCGATACAGGCCATACTACTGATGGGATTATTTTCAGTTTGCATTTATCCCAGGTTTTCAAGACATTCTACTTGGGGGCTATGATATGCCTAGGGAGTCAGATCCTTGTTTGTGCATTTGTGGTAAGGGAATCGATTTCCTTACAGCTTGTATCTCTTCATTAAAGGCTAACTTAAACGCCAATTTCCAATCCTCTTCCAGGATTGTCAAATTCCTGGCCCTGTGAATTAGAGCTTAAGTGACTGGTAGCTTGGAAGTGATAGAATTTTTCCAATGTGGAAATACAAGAATATTTATTGCATAACTTAAGATAGAGCAAAGTTTCATCTTATGAATTTTCTGAGAATTATTAGCTTAGTTTCATATTGTGAATCTTCTGGGAACTTCTAATTGAAGTTTCATCCTGTGAATCTTCTGAGAAATTTATATCGAGGTTTATTCCTGCGAATCATCTGGGAAATTTATATAGAGATTTCATGCTGTGAATCTTCTGATAAATTTATAGTAGATTCTAAATTTCAGTTTGAACATTAACTGAAATTTTCAAAGGGATTACAAGGTTAACTCCTGGATTTCCAAAGGGATACAGGATCTGTATACCATCTTGTTCAAGTTTACAGATTTGATCAAAATGCTCCGATGCTTTGGCAGGATATCTTGAAACTTGAGGTTCCAAATTCTTTCAGAAGGCATGTTATCTGACCATTGCCCTGTCAAGTGCTGGGGGCAGTCCACATACTTTGGATCAGTTGTCGGTTAATATATTGAAAATTTCTCTCACAGAAACTTCGGCATGATTAATGTTAGCAGTAGAGAACCATCAATTGGTATTGCTGTTCTGGAGGCGGCATTAACACAGAGACTAATTATTGACCAGGAATATTGATGATCGGACCAAAACCCACCATTTTGAAGTTGGGAAGTGGTTGGCTGCACCAATTTGCCAGTGACTTTTGGACCACCCAGATTCAGGGCTCTCCAGTCTTGTTTTGAGATAATTGCATTTTCGTGAATGAGATCAAGAGCATTTACCATTGCACTTGCATGCCTCTGGTGATCCACAAACGTGGATCCTAAATATCATATAATTATTCCGATACCGGCAGCTGAGGCCTTAATCCACCTATTCCTTGCCTCCCAATTTAGATGGCAGGTGCAACCCGAGCCCGTGCGATAATTTAGAAGCGCCGGAAGAATTGCCGACTGATGAGGCTGAACATAAAGACGATGTTCTTCAGCTTAACTCATCGTAATAAATTGGTCTCAATGATGCTTTTGAGTTTGGTGATCCACGAAGAAGGAAATTATCAGCAAAGGGAATAGAATTACCATGTCCAACTGTGGAACGAACTATGTAGCCCGGGCGTCGATATTAATGTATAAACTGTACTTCTTATTTCTCGGTTCAACAGTGGGGTAACTTTGTAATGGTTGAGTCACAGATTAGGTCATTAGGACTTGGAAAAGATTAACAGATACAGGGAGATGAAATGTGTAATCGGAGGGATATTTAACCGAGAAGCCTGCTATGCCTGTCATGCCTCTAGTGGAAGCAGCTACTTCAAGAAAAAGTTCTAATCATACACGAGTATACGGTAGTGGGCAGCTCCACTATCAGAACTAAGGAAGTGTGGATGTGATTCGTACCTAATTAGTAATAACTATGAAAACTACCCTTTCCACGTTAACAGCTTTGCAGGTGTTTTCGTTGCAGTGGGTGTTTCGTTTTGCCTGCTGGGTACGGTATCTACTGGTGTCTCATTTCTGAATTTTATTCAGGATGAAGAAAAAGTGTGCAGTAGCAGAGTGTACCAGCATTAAAGGAATATATCAATTTCTACCATATACGATTTGTGTGACATGGTATTTTTATCATTTAAAGGGGTGACAAATACACAAATAAAGCAAAAGTAAAATATATAAAAAAAAAGTGCCAGGAGAAGAAATTTTTGTGGTTTATCTCAAAAAAGTTAGTACTAATGAGTCAAATTCTATCAAAACTTTGTAGTTAAGCGTGCTTGGACAAGAATAGTATTAGGATGGGTGATCTCCTGAGAAGTTCTCGCGTTGTACTTCAACCAAAGAAAAAAAAAGAAGCCTTAATGCAATGGTAAAGTTGTTGTCATGTGACCTTTAGGTTACGGGTTCAAGGCGTTAAACAGCCTTTTTCAAAGATGCAAGGTAAGATTGCTTACTATGGATTCTTGTGATCTGTCTCTTTCTCGGACTCTGAATAGGCAGGAGCTTCGTGCACTGAGGCTACCCTTTTATCTCAAAAAAATCAATAAATCTCATTTTTTTCTAAAATTATCATGATAGATTGTGAATGTACAGCAAAAATATCGCGGTAAATCAGAAACCTGGAGTGAAAAGTTTTAACATCCCTTTTATTCCCCTTTTCTCCTTTTGAAATGAAGTAGCTTGGGATTTCCACCCTGAATCGAACCAAATTGATAATCATGATTGAAAGTCGTTCTGGTTTTTGGATACATACAATGGTTTATCTTTTATAAAGAGCTGTTACAGGGAGGATGCCCATATTTTCACTTGGGATATATTAGCAGACTAAAATACGATTGAGAACCACTATTTCGATGAACTCAACTATCATCTCGTTGGACGTGGTATAGATGAGGGATATAAAAAAAATTAATCACTGTTTGATTATTACAAGCTCTTGATATCTGTTGCTTTGGATGATGAACGTAAGCAGCCCTTTCTAGCTGTCATTTTGAAGGCGATAAATAACAGAAAATAGATCACTAAATGGGTTGTAACTGCAGTGCATGGCTGATCCACAGCATGACTCAGAATAAATGGTTCGGATTCTGAGGAAAGGATGCATTACTTGTATCTTTGCCTGTTTATATTTTACAAGGGCATGCATCAGTCAAGAACTCTTACACGCTGCACTACATTTTAGTCTCTCAAGAGAAGATAACCTTTCTTTTGTGACCAAATAACGAAAATTAGTCCCACTTTGGTAGCACGTGTGAATCTTGGTTGACTACTTCAAAGGGTAGAGAATTTTGGAATTTGGACTGGCCCCTTAAAGGTGTGTAGATTCCCAACTTTTCTCTTACGATTCATTGTCACGAGTTTTAATATCAAGTCGGCCGATCATCATCGCATGGAATGTAGCCGACGGCTGAAAAGACATCTTTCTTTATAGGTCATTCCGAAGAATCTCACGCATCAAACAAAATTGACCTCGAGACACTGATAACTTCGGACATTGCTTCTGAATTTTTTTTATTTTTATTTTCCCTTGGTTAGCGAAGAAATACAAAAGCAAACCAGCTCGCCAACAAATATCAAGCTCAGGTGGTTAGGTATTTTCCTGGAATACGCTTAGTTTGCAGACTTGCTATGTTTTTTCCTCTGGCAGTGATTTGCTTTGTCTTCTTGGCTTGTATTAAAAGAAAAACTAATAATCTATTTTCAATTCTCTTCAAAACGAAAAGGTGCTGATCTCAGACCTGCCTTTGATCATCGATTCATCCTCTTCTAAAATGGGGATATCAAAATCTCATCCAACAGATATCTCTAGGGTTGGTCCCCTCCTCTTGAAGTATGGTGAATTTGAAAAACTTAATGGAACACTCAAAAAAATGGAGAGATGGGACCTGCTCACCCCGCTTATTGATTTGTGTACAGTGCATCTGTCGTAGGAAGTTGGAAACCCCAGCGTTTATACTTTGAATTCACAAAACACAAGTGTGTGGATTCATATCGATACATTTGCCCATGCTTAACAACTAAACCACGTGACCTTGGTCTGGTACCAATTGTGATGACTTCGATTTTTATAATACTTTTTAAATATAAAAGATATTTATTAGCGAGATCAATCTCTATTGAAAACTGTTTTAGAAAATCAGACAACAGCGAAAGAATCTTTTTATTTTAAATTTATTCTTAAAAATTATGAGTGCCATTTTTCTTTTCTCAAAAAAGATTCTTAGTGAAATAAGTGCTATATTTCTATAAAAAATTTGACAGAGTTTTTTTTATTTTTCATATATAAGACATTTAAAGCATGTCATTGCGAAGTACCTGATAAATATTCATTTAAAATTTAAAGCATAATTGGAGACTTTGTCTCCTTTACAAAAGCATTAGCAATCCCCAAGACTTATCAAAAGCTTCCGTAGGTGCACTCCTATCAGTAAATGACTCCTATCACTTGGAAATCTTCTGATCGAGATCCTGAAAAGAAATTGAACCTCTTCCTTTCCCCACACTACCCTCCGCTGCTACTGTCCCAAAATCTTAGATATAGCTTCAACAGACTTTAGTTCACAAAAAATGAGCACATTTTCTTGACAACATTGCAGCAAAGCTTCTAGGATGAAGGGTCTAGCAGTATCCAATCAAGACAAAATTAATGTCAAGGGTTAATTCATCATCTTTGACAGATTAAGAGATTGAATCATGATGACATGGCGCATGTAGTCCTAAAAAGTGCACTTTTCAGAAGCATTTCTCCATTTGTGAACCATAAGTTCCAAAGAGAAATGCTAAGTGAAACTCATTGACCCTTAAGCAAGCAAGCGACTTGCTTATAGTAATTAAATATATGTGTTTCACTTTACATCTCATTTATCCACTAGAAAAATACTTGTGGGGCATGGACCATTCAAGAAGGGACTAAGTAGATGAATGATTCATCTTTCCTGAATGGGCTTTCCCCTTGTGAGTGCATCAGATGACATGGTCCAGGGGAGTGCCGCGCATCATCTTCCGTCCATGTGAGCAAGCAGAAGTGGAAAGACCACCACCGACGCCCACTTTTCTTTCCATTACACCCCTTCCATTGGCGTTTCTCTGGTGGGATACCTCCATGGAATAACACAAGTTCTCTGCCATTGAATCTTGTCAATCCAAAACAAGAATATTATGATAAGCATTATCGACTTTCTACAAAGACATCATTAGTGGCATTAAGATGATGGGAAAATTCCCTGGAAAGAACCTTCAACCCCCCCTTAACTAAGGATCTTACCAAGAGTCAAGGAAATATTCTTGTGATTTCCATGCCTTATGTGAGACTTTCTTTGTTCTCTCGCAGATTCTAACCTATCATTCGTTTGTTATTCTTCTCCACTCCTTAATGTGTTTTGAAAAAATCTTCCTAGTATCATTAAAATATTTAGTCAGAAATATTCTTTTTATTACTTGTGATCCAACATTTATTCAACTTTTTACAGTTACCATTTATATGTGGTTCGGAAAGCTCAAAGTGGTTTCACACTTAAAGAAAATGAATGCCTGGAGGGGTATATCTGGTGATCCATGTGTTTGGGAACCAAAGCTTCCTTTCATGAATAGATCCTCTAATATTTAAACTCCATATGGAAACAAAGAAAATCCTATTTTTCAAAATTTCTACGGCCAAACTATGCAAATAGTGATCAGTATGATAATGCAGTCTATCTGTGATGTCTCATACATTGATCAACTTATCTTAATACATTTAATACTTTTAGATGCTTAGGTCTACTCAGGATTTTTGTGCACTGTTTTACTAAGTAAATTATGTGTGCTTCCTTCAATACCTCGCTGTCTAAAACAACTTTACTCTTTCTCAGTGAATTAAGTGAACTTGAGAAACAAAAAGGGTTCCGATTGGCATCGGAGAAAGTGGCTTCTGGATCACCTGGTGTCCATCATCTTCTGTAAACAAATAAATACATGATAATGCTCATCAATCATGACTTGTCGTCTAATTTTATCAACAGATTCAAGATAGAGTTCAAAGCTTTTATCCAATGCCTAAAGCTTTCATGCAAAGTCCTAATCTCATCATTAGGTAATGAAAGATGAAAGTAAGAGAGATGTATGTCCAAGATAACGTATAATCCGGAGACCTTGATAAAGCAAGTTACATATCTCCATCCTAAGGTTTCTATGGAGTTTGATCTTTCGAGGTGTCAAATTCGAAGAACTTCAATCATTTTGATGCCTTTCAAGAGTCCAAGTTAATCCTACTTCGCGATGATTGATATTTATCTTTTTAAATTTATGTTAAGAAATCTGTCGAGCTGAATGATTAATGGTTTCCATTGCTGCTGAAACGCATGTGAGGAAGTGATTCTAAGACTCATGGCCTAACCACTTAAGCCTTGTCCTATGTGTTTGCTAGCAGAAATAATCTCTCTCTTTCTATGATATCAGACCACCTTTAAATGATGATAGGATTTCAAATATGGTGCAGCTTTCAATGAATCAATAAGCATTTCATGAGGGACAAGCCTTCGAATTCTAGTATCTTTGAAAGTGTAAATTTTGTGTGGTGTGATGGTTGGCCCTTCAAATTTGCTTGAACTATTTCAGATGTCACTTTTCTTGTGCCATAACTCCAAACATCATTGGCTGGTTTTCTTATTTGTGGTGCATGCACTTTAATTGCCTGTGTTATGTTACCTTTTCATTTGGCTGAAAACAACTTTCCACATATTGTTACAAAATTACTTCCTAAGCAACCCTAAGAGACATTATTCCGTTACATGAACTAGTGAAACAACTTAAGAAAAGGTGAATTTTTACAAATATTATTAAGTGACCTACTTTTAATTCCGCCAATGCTGGTCCCAAGTCAGGATGAAAAAGGAAGAGGGTCTTACATCAGGTGCCAGCCAGTAAGGGAGAAGTTGAAGATGATTTTGTTATTTCTTTCCTTCTTGCAAATAAATATGTATTTGTATATTAGTTTGTAAGTAAGAAATGAAATTCATCTCTAGCTTCTTAAAAGTATGGCAAATCTTGTGTCAAGTGTCAGCTGGTAAGGGAGAAGTTGAAGATGATTTTGTTATTCTTTCGTACTTGCAAACAAATGAATATGCATTTGTATATTAGTTTGTAAGGAAGAAATGAAAATCATCTTCAGCTTCTTAAAAGTATGGCAATCCTAACATGACATGAATCAAAAATTGACATTCTCTCAAGCTAAGGCATTCCTAATAAGCGACACTGCATCGGATCCCAGGAGTGATGAAAAATGGGCAAGGGTTGCTAGGCCGTTCCCCCATAAGCGACGTGCTATATTGGATCTCAGGAGTACTGAAAAGTGGGCAAGGGCTGCAAGAGCATCCCCTTAGAAGCAACGCACTACATCAAAACCTAGGTGTAGTGAAAAGTGGACATGGGTTCATGCCATAGAGGTTGAGAAGGGCACTGCAAAATAGGATATCTCCAGAGCATAAGATTTGTATTGTCACATGGAATATAGGGACATTGATAAGTAAGAGTTTGAAGTTAGTAGACATGACGAAACATAGGAGAGTCAACATCACTTGTATTCAAGAAACCAAATGGAAAGGGGCTCAAGCTAGAGAAATCGATGGGTATAAATTATGGTGTGTAGGAAAAGATAATAATAGAAATGACGTAGGAATAATAGTGGATAAATAACTAAAGGATAAAGTTGTGGATGTTAAAAGAATCAATAATAAAATTATAATAATAAAACTTGTTCTAGAAGAGCAGATCATAAATGTTATAAGTGCATACGCATCACAAGTAGGTTAGAAAATATAATCAAGAGATATTTTTGGGAAGATATGGAGAGACCTATGTAAAAAATTCCCAATATTGAGGGAATATTTATACGAGCAAACTTAAATGGCCATATAGGAAAAGAAAAGGAAGTATACAATAGAATACACGAAGGGTATAGTATAGGTAAATGAAATGAGATGGGGGAAACTATCCTCGATTTTGCTTTGTCATATAACTTAGCCAATACAATATACTCTTTAAGAAGAGGGATGAACACTTAATAATCTTTAAAAGTGGACTTCATAAAAGCCAAATAGACTTTTTGCTACTTAGGAATACTAAATAATCAATGTGTAAGATTGTAAAGTGATACCCGATGAGAGTTTAACCTTACAACATAGGTTAATGGTTATGGATATCCATATCAAAAGATGGAAGAAAGGAAATGAACTTAATAGGTATCCAAAAACTAAGTGGTGGAACTTAAAAGGAGAGAAAATGACCTCATTCACAAATAAGTTAATGGTAGAAGGAAACTGGAACTATGAAACAGAAGTAAACACCATGTGGGTTAATATTGCTAAGTCCATTAAGAAAGTGGCAAAAGATGTCTTAAGAGTGTCTAAAGGTAAAAGGCAATTAGTAAAGGAAACATGGTGGTGGAGTGAAACAGTGCAAAGAATTATTAAAAACAAATGCGTTTTAAAGCATGACGACTATAAATAATGAAAACTATGAATAATATAAGAATACTAAAAATGTTGCTAAGAGAATAGTAAGTGAGGCTAAACTTAAGGCATATGATGAACTCTATAACAAACTAGGAATAAGAGAAGGTGAGAAAGATGTGTTTAAACCTGCAAAAGTAAGATAACAGAAGGATAAAGACTTAGATCATATTAGGTGTATTAGAAGTGATGATCAAAGGGTATTAATCAAAGATGATGAAATCAAACAAAGGTGGAAAATGTACTTTCAAAAATTATTAAATGATAATGGTTCTGAGAATATAGGGATTGAAATATTATAAATCTAAATAACATTGGATATTATATATATGAATGTAGGATTAGAATACATAAAGTGAAAGAGGCCTTGAAAAAGATGAAATCAAGAAAGGCCATGGGGCTTGATGGTATACCAATAGAGGTTTGGAAGCATATGGGAGATATTGAGGTAGTTTGGTTGACCAAGTTGTTTAACAAGATTATAAAATCAAAGAAAATGTTTGATGAGTGGAGGAAAAGCTCTATTATACTAATTTATAAGAATAAAGGAGACATACAGAATTGCACTAATTATCAAGGAATCAAACTTATGAGCCACACTATGAAACTTTTTAAAGGAGTGATTAAGAAGATGCTATGGCATGAGACAAGTATATAGGAGAATCAGTTAGGTTTCATGCTTAGGAGGTCTACCATGGAAGCTAATTTCTTACTAAGACAATTGGTAGAGAAATATAGAGAGAGGAGGAAAGACCTCCACATAGTCTTTATCGACTTAAAGAAAGCTTGTGATAAAGTCTCTAGAGAGTTATTATGGAGGGTGTTGGGCGAGAAAGGGATTTTATGTGAATATATAGATATAATTAAATATATTTATGAAAGGGCAATAACAAATGTTAAGACCACTAATGGCGAGACTGGTGATTTTCTTGTCACTGTAGAATTGCACCAAGCATCCGCATTGAGCCCATACCTTTTCACATTGGTTATGGATGAGTTAAGAAAACATCTTCACAAGGAGATTTTCTGGTGGATGCTATTTGCATATGATATAATCTTACTTGATGAGACAAGGGAGGATGTAAACACAAAGCTAGAGTTATGGAGAGAAGTATTAGAATCTAAAGAATTTAAAATTAGCAGAACTAAGACAAAATATATGGAATGCAATTTTAGCAAGGAGAAGGTAGGAGTGGAACACCAGTCAAGATTGATAACCAAGAAGTCCCAGTAAAAAACCACTTTCGATACTTAGGATCAATAATTCATGAGAGTAGAGGTGTGCATCTAGAGTTTTGTGTGATTGGTGGGTGCTACTCAAACTAAAAGAAAAATTCTATCGGATGGTCATAAGGCTGGCCATGCTCTATGGATCAGAGTATTAGGCAGTTGAGGAATATCATACTCATAAGATGAGCATAGCAAAAATGAGGATGTTGAGATGGATGAGTGGTAAGATAAGAAAGGATAGAATTAGGAATGAAAATATTAGAGAAAATTTAAGGGTAACACAAATAGGTAAAAAGATAAGGAAGATTAAACTTAGATGGTTTGGACTTATCTATAGAAGACCTAAAACAGTACTAGTTAAAAGGAGCGAAGCAATGTAAGTAGAAGGTTCTAAAAGGGCAAGGAGAAAGCCCAAAAGAATGTGAATAAAAGTGTTGAGGAAAGATTTAAAAACTTTAGAACTAAATGAAGCCATTGTACTTAATAGAGAGGAATGAAGGAATAAGATTCATGTAGCCGACCCCTAATTGGGATAAGGTCTTGATGATGATGATGATTAAGTGACTTACTTTTCTTCTCTTCTCTTCCCCCATCAAGGGTTTTTGGTTAAAATAAGTGACTGCGACGCACTTAGATAACCATTTCCTAACAAATGAGATCACTTTATATTCTTTCTATATTATGAGATGAGTGTCATGTGAGGGTTTCTGATTATCTAGACTGGCAGTCATGATGGGTTTTCTTTGAAATGTATATGGATCTTAGCTTGATACCCAGTGTTGGAAAGGAAGGCTTTTCCCTATAAAGGGGGGCCTGCTAGGAGGAAAGCTATGCTCTTTATAGACAGGGAGTGCTGATTTGTTTTGATAAGGTGAAGAAAATGGAGGGAAAGGTTGGAGTGCTATAATGCATCCATGTCAATGACTTAACAAGCGGGGGATTTGCTTGGATTGTTTGCACATTCAGCACTGTAAACAAGTAGAAGGGTGCAACCTTTTTGCCTCATTTGGTAGTTTCAATTTTTTAGTGGAGTGTGAAAAGTACAGTCTCTGTCTGGTTACTTCTAAATAAATTTATTCTCTCTCCCATATGTTTTTAATAAGATGAAGAAAATGGAGGGAAAGGATGGAGAGCTATAATGCAGCCATGTCTACCACTTAACAAGTGGGGGATTTGCATGGATTGTTTGCACAATCAGCATTGTAAATAATTAAGTAGCTGGGTGCAACTCTTTTGCCTTATTTGGTAGTTTCAATTTTGTAGTGGAGTGACAAAAGTGCAGTCTCTGTCTGGTTACTTCCAAGTAATTTAAACTTCCTCTCTCTCTCTCTCTCTCTCTCTCTCTCTCTCTCTCTCTCTCTCTCTCTCTCTCTCTCTCTCTCTCTCTCTCTCTCTCTCTCTCATAGAAATGTAATGTGGAGCCACCATCGTGATGGTAGCATGATTTAGACTCTCCATTTTGTTGGGTCATTGTGGAAAGGAATATCCTTGACTATCGCATAGTTACTAGACGATCGATCTTAGTGCCTAATGAAGGGAGTGTTAAGAAAATGATGTCAGCTGTATTTTGGATATGTAAAATGATATGGAATCAGTATATTCTTGACTATTTCAGATAGTATATTATCCACCAAATTTGTTTATAGTAGTAATTATTGAATATTACTTTTTTATAGCTAGACACACACCCCTGCCCACAACCCTAAACCCTGATCGCTTGAGTGCTAGACCCCTCCTTGGGCCACTCCGGCAGACGGCATTGGTGCAATTTATTTATTCATTTTTTAATTTTTGAGTGTCTTTAAGTCTAAAAAATGGATTCTCCATGCTTTTCAAGTGTGCTTACTAACGTCTAAATCACTAAATCACACGTAGCCACGTGTTCTTTTCTGAGTCTTATCAAATCAATTTAGTGAAAAAAATTGTCTTCCGGTTGATTTTTCCAATGTTCTATCAAGCTTCTTAGTCTATGTCTATGCTATATATAGAGCCATGTCTCCTTTGCTCACTTCCGAGGTTAATTTCTCCCCAAAATAATAAAACCTAGTATATCTAAGTTGTCACTCGATGGATGTCTCTCCAAATAATAAAGTTAAGTTTTCAACCACGATAATAAAAGGTACATTTTTCTCTCTATTTAACTGCAGTCATGCGCACATGCAGTTAAATAGAAGAATCTTAGCATCCCATTGTATATATTTGTTAGGAATGTCTCTTATTCATCCTTCTCCAACCCAAAAAAGAATTCTCTTCTTTCTTAAAAAACTTAACTGTTTGCTTTTCTCTATGAAAAGGTAAAAGAGGACTTTTCAAATTATGAAATGACACCGAGAGGAACCCTTTAGTATGGTCCATGGTGCTAATATTTCTAAAACATTTGTTCTTAATAGAGGAATCCAAAAAATAAGAAAAAGAAAGAATAAGGTCAATGATAGGACCCACGTATGATCATGAAAATGTATTAAGGTTAGTGTCTTCTACTATCTTCTAGGTCCCATTAACTGCCAATCATATGCAAAAGCATCTAATTAACTTCCACTCCTCTATGCTTTTCTTATTTTAAACTAGATGAATATGCTCCTCAATACTGTGATATAATACTTGATTAATTATCTGTTATTAGTGCCAAATTCTCCTCTCTATCTCACCATGTTAATTTGTACACTATGAAATAAGTATACGACTCTCTCTGCTTTTTTTTGAAGCTAAAGGTCTAAAAAATTATGGGGATTTTCTAAAATTTACTGGAGGGGGCTGGGGGGGCACCGAAGTCGCAGACAATTGTAACCTATTGGCAGCAAATTGCAACCATGATGGACAAGTAATTACATAGCTTAATTAATCCTTTAAGATCCGTGTGAATTTGCTAATCAGCCAGGTCAAAGAAGTTCCAAGAGTAGTTAAATGAGAAACCTTGGCTAAGAAATTGCCCCTAGAAGAAGTTCAATTGTCTTTAGCATTCTAATTATCTTCTAAAGTTTTCTTTTGTGATTTGGACTACCATCAGGAACAAAAGGGGGGGTCTTGAAAACAACTGATTTATGTCCAAAAGAATGATCAGCATTGGATTACCCGTTAATGCACGCGTGATCACCTTTTAAACCCTTTAAAATTTACCAGCTGGGAGGATTCATTGCATGAGACAGGGCAAAATATGGACCACCCCAGTCGCCCTTGTATTGCACGAGAAAAGGGAAGAGGGGAGAAAATGTTCATCACAGGATTTGGGTTGGGCAATAGGTATGATGACGCTAGAGGTAGTGCAGGATTAAATAATCAAAGAAGAAAAAAGATACCTCAAAATCCTTTTCTTTCCTCCGGCTGATAAAATATAATGGATTCGATTCGCACCAAAGAAGGAGACTGCCTTTTGACCTGATACTACGGAGAAAAGAGATGAAGAAAATAAAAAGGAGAGGCCATAAGATAAGCTCGCATGGTGTTGATGGTGCACCACCACAATAAACCCCACTCGTGTCTTATAAAATACCCAAATAGGAGATCTTGTTCTTCTATATTCTAACAAGTAAAGTTAGAAGAAATTTATGCTCCTGTCTCCTTCAGTAAAACTTACTGTTATGTCCTTCAAGTACAAGATGAAGAAAGTAACAGAACTAATATCAAGATGGTCCTAAACAATGGCAATATTTTACTTACTACAAGCTGTTAAAAGTTGATGCAATTCTTAACCAGCTGTACCCAATCTCGAAATAAGTGTTTAACAAAGTGAGGGTCATAATCCAAAAAGAGTGTAAGACATCTTGCATATTGTTAATGGTTCTTGAGCTAAGATGATATGATATGTAGCTTAAGATGATCAAATTTGGCATGAGATGACTGAAAATTTCAACTTAATTGTGAGTCAAGATGAGATGATTTCATCTCAAGTGCGACTAACAGCAAGATGAGAAAACACTATTTCATTTCATATCAGCTCAAGTACCAATAACAGTGATATGGTCTATATCTAATGTAGGAAGTGACCAAGTAATAATCTTTTCTCTATATTTTAGTTTCTTATTTAGTTAAGATTTCTTATTTTTAATTTACTAACTCTATATTAGGAATTTTGAGTTTGCAAACTTTGTTTCCTATTTAGTAGTTGATGTTCTATTTAAGTTGAAACCACTATAAAGTGTTATCATTTTTAATTAAACTTTGAGTAACCTTATTGTTTTGTGGAATCAAGTCTTCTTCATCTTGTGGATTCACAATCGTGACTAGTGGAAGACAGTCATCTTCTTTCTCATTTATCTTTTCCTTATTTAGTGATGTTATTTGGTATCAGAGCAAGGACTACCCTTGGAATTGTGCTGCCAATGACGTAACAAGAAACTATGTTTCTCTGGATGACGTTCCAAGGATCAAAACTAACGTACGAGAACAGAAGATTTTACAACTGTTGAAAGGATTCGCAGTCGAGGATCACAGCCAACTTGCAAGAACCAGGATCTCAACACTGCTGAAGGGGCTCACGGTTATCAGACCACTAGGTATGCAGAAGGCAAAGAAAAGAAAAGAAGAGTAAAAAAGAAGATTTTTAAGGTGATTAGTGTTTTATGGATGTTATCCTCAACTTGACTACGAGTTACGTTCGTGTGGAGGGGACTGATATAGGATGCCTACCGACCAGGGAATTATTTTTTCTCTAGATTTTAGTTTCTTATTTAGCTAGGAGTTCTTATTTTTTATTTAGCAACTTTATATTAGGATTTTTTTGGTTTGAAAATTTTGTTTCCTATTTGTTCCATTGAAGCTGAAACCATTATTATGTTTTTATCATTTTTCTATAGAACTTTGAGTATCTTTATTGTCATGTGGATTTAAGAATTTTTCATCTTGTGGATTGAAGAGGGTGACTCAAGGTGGAAGATGGTGAACTTCTTTCTCATTTATTTTTTCTAGGTTTTGTATTGCTTTAACATCGTCGCATAACTCACCTCAAGCAGCACTAACCCCCTGCTATGCACATTTACATTAGTAACTGAATAGTCCAAATTGTGCTGTGATTCGAGATGCATCTAGTTGATCCTAAGTTGATGCCGTGACGTCGGCGGTTTTTGTATTTTAATCAGTACGTTAATTATTGAATTGGCTTAAGCAACCTTTTAGTATGGTTATTTTCTTGCTGAGCAAGACGATATACTCTAGCTGACTACCAAGTGTTATGCTAATGAAGTATGTGATGGCGAAAAACGATGATTCAAGGATAACGATTTGAGAAAACATTGGCTGTAAAAAACAACTAACAATGTCAAAGACATGACTATGAAAGAAGAAGAAAAAAGTGGACACTCTATATCATATACAACATTAAGTACAAAAGCTATAAAAGAATTAAGCTTTAGTCATTATTTAAGACTAGGAACCTTGTAATACATACATATACGTGGAGAGAGAGAGAGAGAGAGAGAGAGAGAGAGAGAGAGAGAGAGAGAGAGAGAGAGAGAGAGTCCAACTGATGAGTCCAACTGCCTTCATCTTTTCCCACTTGCACGCTGAAAGGCACAATTTCGGAAAAGCAACGAATGAAAGTAATACCTTGTTATATGTTGCCTACTGTATGAAAAGGTGGGAAGCAAAGCTTGAAAATGCAAGGGCTTCTTAAGTTAGCCAGGGCTTCTTAGGCTGGTACCAAGATTTGGTAGTAATCCAAGGACATCCATGCATAAATAGATATGGTTATTTTGTATTTTAATCAGTACGTTAATTATTGAATTGGCTTAAGCAACCTTTTAGTATGGTTATTTTCTTGCTGAGCAAGACGATATACTCTAGCTGACTACCAAGTGTTATGCTAATGAAGTATGTGATGGCGAAAAACGATGATTCAAGGATAACGATTTGAGAAAACATTGGCTGTAAAAAACCACTAACAATGTCAAAGACATGACTATGAAAGAAGAAGAAAAAAGTGGACACTCTATATCATATACAACATTAAGTACAAAAGCTATAAAAGAATTAAGCTTTAGTCATTATTTAAGACTAGGAACCTTGTAATACATACATATACGTGGAGAGAGAGAGAGAGAGAGAGTCCAACTGCCTTCATCTTTTCCCACTTGCACGCTGAAAGGCACAATTTCGGAAAAGCAACGAATGAAAGTAATACCTTGTTATATGTTGCCTACTGTATGAAAAGGTCGGAAGCAAAGCTTGAAAATGCAAGGGCTTCTTAAGTTAGCCAGGGCTTCTTAGGCTGGTACCAAGATTTGGTAGTAATCCAAGGACATCCATGCATAAAAAGATATCCATGGACAGCCGTGAACTATCAAGGAATCTGTGGACGGTGATACTTTCCTCAACTAAATACCCGACCAACCTTCTGAGCTTCTATATAAACCCTTGCATTGCATGGAAGACCAAGGGCCCATTCATTTGCAAACATGGCCAGTCTCCTCCTGACTTCCTTCACCAGCTATCTCCTCTCCCTCTCTGAAATTCCCAAAAGGCTTAGAAAGAGAGTCCTTGCTACATGGACACCAGACCAAGAACTAAATCAATTAAGGCAAAGATCTGGTGCCGACATGAAGAGAAAACTCGAGTGGTATGATCTAGTAGCACTTGGTGTCGGAGGAATGCTTGGTGTTGGAGTTTTTGTCACTACAGGTCAGGTGGCATTGAAAACAACTGGCCCTGCAGTCTTCATTTCTTATATAGTCGCCGGAATATCTGCTCTTCTTTCTTCCTTCTGTTACACCGAATTCTCTGTTGAAATTCCTGTGGCAGGCGGGGCGTTCAGTTATCTAAGAATAGCATTTGGTATTCCCATTCAAGTAGAACTTCCCTTTTCATATTCTTTTGAAACTTTTTTTATGATTGGAACTGATATATCCATCCGGTCTTTCGCATTTTTCAAATTGGTGCAGGAGAATTTGTGGGTTATTTTGGTGGAGCTAATTTATTAATGGAATATGTATTATCTAATGCGGCCGTGGCAAGGAGTTTTACGGATTATTTTTGCTATGCATTTGATATACATCCAAATTCATGGAGAATTCAAGTGGATAGTTTGGCAGAAGGATATAACAGATTGGATTTTCCAGCTGTTGTTCTTGTTCTTCTTCTCACTTTCTGTCTTTGTCGTAGGTTGGATCCCTTACCACCTCCTTTGCTCTTCTATCCTTTTCATTGCTTCACCATGTCAAATGGGTTTATTCTTTTAAGTGTTTTGTTTTGTCTATGAGCAAGTGGCTGTTTTGTTTATTCATATACACATTTTATGATGTTGGTCTAGTGGGTATTCTTTCCGAATTAAGATAATGAAAATTAAATTGATTGTGGATTGGTTTTTATTAATGTTGTTGATATTTAACCTTAAGATTTGTTCGATTGATTAGTTCTGATTATCAGTTTTTTGAGTATGGGTTCTGTTATGGGATTGCAGCACCAAGGAGAGCTCTATATTGAACCTTGTGATGACAATCTTTCATGTGATCTTCTTTGGGTTTGTCATTGTTGCTGGTTTCTGTCATGGAAGTGCAAAGAACCTGATAGAACCAAAAGGTTTAGCTCCTTTTGGTATTAGAGGTGTTCTTGATGGTGCAGCTATAGTTTACATTAGTTATATTGGTTATGATTCTGTGTCAACCATGGCAGAAGAAATCAAGAATCCTTCAAAGAGCCTGCCAACAGGCATTGCAGGATCTGTTCTCATTGTTTCAGCACTTTATTGCCTGATGGCCTTGGCCTTATGCTTGATGATTCCATATAATGAGGTTAGTGAATCAAAATTAAAACTTTGAAATTAAGTTGCTGAGGTAAAATTAGTAGTACTATCTTGTATGGGTGACCTCCTAAGAACCTGTATTGGGGGACTTCACAGATAGCGGCCAAGGCATCGTATGCTATAGCTTTTCAGAAGATGGGATGGAAATGGGCAGACAAAATGATTGCGGCGGGCGCGAGTTTGGGCATTGTGGCTTCGCTCCTTGTGGCCATGCTAGGCCAAGCTAGATACCTTTGTGTCATTGGAAGGACTCGGCTCGTGCCGTGCTGGTTAGCCAGGGTGCACCCTTCTACAGGCACCCCTATGAATGCCACAATCTTCCTGGGTAAGGATGGCTGCTAACTCCCATGAAGTTCCTTTTTTGCATCACTAATCAACTTCTTAACATCTCAAATCTACAATAAGAAAAATGGCTTCTTCTTTTTTCCTCCCTTTGTCTTCTGGTAGGGGATTATTTATTTTCCCATAATTGGTTTTTCACTAACATGCAAGGAGATTCTTTTAATGGGAAGTTATAGTTGTCATATTATATGAAGGAATTTTAAGAAAGTAGCGTTACCAAAAGAAAATCTCATCTATCCTCGTAAGACATTTTTCTTTGAGGAATGCTAGGCCGAAGGTCCTAAATGGACCTTAGCCAGAAGCGCCCACATTTGGTGTTAAAGGGGCCGCCTTGGAATAATCTGACAAGTTTGCCTCGTTGCTTCAGGTTTGAATAACTAGTAGTTTTATTAATGTGTGGATCATATAATTCTAATACATGAAAATTTGAACCATTTATCAGAAAAATTAAACGGTTATAAATTTTGTATAGCAATGGTGTAAATTCAGCTTCAAAAAATATGATTTCTACTATGCTAGAATCATTAAATCATAATAAGTTGAAAAGGTCAGATCATTCAAAGGCAACCCCTCTTAATCTCAAATGTACGGTGCTTATAGCTAAGGTCCATTTAGACCCTTTGGTTAGCATTCCTCCTTTTCTTTTCTTCTAGAGCTGCCTAATGAATTACCAATATTTATCGATCAGCTAAACCCCACCCACCCTAACACACAGGAAAAGCAAAGGAGCAATTGTCATTCTTCCAAATTGTGTAATGTAGCACCGATCAAGCAACATTTAGTTTGGATTATTAACAATGACTCACTTTTACTTCTTCCTGCATTTGTTTCACTGAGAAACATGCATATCCATAACTAACATCTCTTTCCCAGTTTTTCCTTTGAGAAAAACAATCTACACCAAACAAAACAATCGAACAGTTCAATTCTGTCAAAAGCTTGAATATAAGCCCTTAAGAAAGCTAATTAGATAGGAGCAAAGTGTGGATTGTCATTAGTGAGAAGGGAGTGCTAATATCATTTCTCGATTGACATTTGAAATGGTAAAGACCCCATAAATTCTCTCTCCGACATGTGCAGGTATTTGCACTGCATCAATTGCTCTCTTCATCGAACTAGACATAGTGATGGAGATGATCTCCATTGGCACTCTTCTTGTGTTCTATATGGTGGCAAATGCACTTATCTATAGGAGATACGTCAAACCAGGCACTAATTGCCCTCTCCCAACTCTCCTTTTCCTCTTCCTCCTCTCCTCAAGCTCAATTGGATTCTCTCTTTCATGGAAGCTTAAGGAGTTTTGGGGCCTTGTCGTATTTGGAGGAGCTTCGATCTTGATCACCATGTTCTTTCACTATCGCATCACATGCGTTCATACACCATCGGATTGGTCGGTCCCACTGATGCCATGGCCTGCTGCAGCTTCAATCTTCCTAAATGTTTTCCTCATGAGTACTCTAAGGAAAAAGTCTTTTATAAGATTTGGTATATGGAGTTTTTTTGTGATCTTGTTTTATGTGCTATATGGTGTTCATTCAACATACCAAGCAGAAGTAACGGAGATGGAGGTGGATCAAAGAAAACAGAATTCATGGGCAGTCCTGGTGCACGAAGCTCCCTCCTATGTGGGGTCCGATAAAGGGGTAGACCACAAGGGCCTAAAGTACACTGCCTTGCCTTGCATTTTGCAAGAAGCTGTTTCCACGCCTTGAACTCATGACCTCAAGGTCACATGACGACAACTTTTGCCGTTGCGGCAAGGCTCCCCTTCAAAGAAACCAGAATTATCTATCCAACAAATAAGAATAAGATCATAGTTGTTCTATTCGCAAGGGAATAGAGCTTTTGGCTTCCTTTTTTCTGCTTCTACAACAGTGTACTTCCTCAAGCATATCAAATACAAATATGAATATCCACATTCCACATGTACTTATTTTCATGGTGGGACTTTCTCTTTCTTAAACAACTATTGGGGAAGTTACAGTAAGTGTAAATTGGAGTGAAGAGTGTCGGTGAGATTAGTATATTATCCATATGGGTGGTGGGTTATTGAAGGGACTGAACCCATAATTACGGGCATTTGTCACCTTGTCGATTTCTTATTGATCGTTTTACGTTCTTGTTATTGTTTATGGAAGCAGCTGGCATGAATGCCATGACTCTGGGTGTGTTAATTAATTTACATATAGCAAAGTGAGAATATAAACAAGAAGAACATAATTTTTAGATATCCTACAATTAGAGCTATTAGCTTAGCTGAGTTTTGCTTGGCCAGCTGAGTACGGAATGCTAGCAAAGTGAAGAGCTCGCTCTCTCTCTCTCTCTTCCTTGTCCATTTCTTTTGAAGGAGGTGCGGCCCAGTAAGTTTTATAAAAGAGCAATTCTTTCAGGATTTGGCAGCTGATAGTTGGTCAGAGTGTGATATCCTCCAATACTCACATTAAATGCAAAATAAGAGCAAGAGTGACTACCAACAGAAAGATAGAGATAATGTTACTCCAATCTGTATTTATTTATTTTATTTTATTTTCTAGGTGTAGGGCTTTCGCTAATCGGATTAAGGTGCATCACCGGTAAGAGGCCGATAATTCCACGGAGCTCTTATTGACAGAGTTGTGCAGCACCTCGAGGTCCTTTTCTTATGAAAATCTTTTCTGTAGGATCACTTCTTCAATTAAGAAATGATTTTACACCATTCTGACCCACTGGTGCATGTATTTAGTCTTTCCGAGATCTGTCAGATACAACATCAAATGAATATTACTTCAATCTTCCCTCCATTTCAAATCGCGTTTAGTAAAGGAATAGACTAATCTATCAAAGTAAAGGGTGTCGAGAGATCGGCTTCTCAATTTTGATCCAAAAACATAGATTAAGGAAAGTCCCATGATCTTGAGCATGATCACATAACCAAAGGTTGCAGGTTCCATGACCTTGCTAGCGCTGATAGGGCTAAGGTGAGGGTGTGCTAAGAAGTCATAGATTTGGTTCAAAACCTTCGTTGAAAGACAAGCTCCCACATATGCAGGGTCCAGAGAAGAGGCTGTTTCCACACCTTGAACCCATGACCTCAAGGTTACACGCCAACAACTCCATGTTAAGCCAAGGATTCCCTTCTATACAGCAGTTAGATAGACGCAGATTGGACACAGAAAGGTTAAAATTGAGGTGCTTTTGACGGATATCTAAAAGCTATAACCTTCCTTTTGGGACCTGTTTCGATCTGTAATGCCACAAGATCACATCGATCAGATGATCTTAGCAAAAAAATTGTGAGGTTAAAATGGATCATACAGTCTACAATGGCGTTAGGGAAGTCCAGTGGATGAAATGTCTGGTTGATGACCAATTTAAGAAAGAGCCTAAAGATGGATTGCTCCGTTCATAGGATGATGCAGCGGTTTTTTGCCTTCAACTATATATCCTTTGAAAACAATTTTCCGTACGCGCACTCTTGTTTTTTATCTGCATACTTGCCTGAGAGAGAAGGGGGGCCTTGGCTCAAAGGTAAAGCCCCTTCCCTAGACCGCGTATAGGGACAGAGAAATGGTGGCTTGGGGATTAGGAAGGAAACACGCACAGAGAAACAGTGTGTGTGTGTGAGAGAGAGAGAGAGAGAGAGATGGAAGGCAACGGTATATAATTCCGGTTTATGCGATTCGCATTAGACAAAAAAATTATGTGGAATAATTCCACACATGAAATGTTGTTATATGGGATAATCAGGCATAATCCCATAAAAAGTAGCTAGAGACACTCGGAGAGAGAGAGAGAGAGAGAGAGAGAGAGAGAGAGAGAGAGAGAGCCCATTGGCAACGGTGTATAATTCCGGTTTATGCGATTCGCGTTCGACAAAAAAAATTATGTGGAATAATTCCACACATGAAATGTTGTTATATGGGATAATCAGGCATAATCCCATAAAAAGTAGCTAGAGAGTTCCAATTCTAGAAAAGCAGACCCGGTTGAATTTAACTGTAATCCGAGTATCGGTCCTAGAAAAGGAAGCAGAATCGATTGAATTTAATTATAATCCGAGTACCAGTTTTAGAAAAGGACGCAGAATCAATTGAACTGAATTACAATCCATCGCCCAAGAAGTCAAAAGATGAGCTTTCTTTATTTGCTCAAAGAATCTCATCGATTAGACTACCAGTCGCTGCAGTACTGTTACAAACTTTGGAGCCACAAAATGGCCATTTCCTAACAAAGGATGAGCTCTGCTAAGATTGTGACAGGGTGTTCAACCACATCCAATTCGAGGCTTAGTTTCTGTGTAAAACGCAACCGAACAGCATTTACAGGAGACAGTTCCCTCACGAATTCCACCTGAAATGCAGGTGACCTGCACCCCTAAAGTTAACTTACAGGTTCTAAACATCATCATCATCATCAAAACCTTATTCCACTTAAAGGTTGACCACATGAATTATGTTCTTACATTCCCAACCTTATTCCAATTAGGGGTCAGCCACATAAAACTTGTTCCTACATTACCTTCTATGAAGTACCATGGCTTCATTTAATTCCAAAAATTTTAAACCTTTTCTCAGTACTTCTATCTACGTTCTTTTGAGCCTTTCCTTTGCCGTTTTAGAACCTTCTACTTACATTGCCTCATTCCTTCTAATCGGTGCCGTTTTAGGTCTTGCCACTCACCCATTTCAACATTCTTATTTCCGCGATGCTCATCTTATGAACATGATATTCCTTAACTGCCCAACATTATAATTCATAGAGCATATTTAGCCTTATGCTATCCTATAGAATTTTCCTTCAATTTGAGTGCCATCCGCCAATCACACAAAGAAAAATGTCTATCCCACACCAGTGGCAGCATAAAATGATGTCATACACAAATCATTGGAGTTCAGCTCATAGTCCCATCCGGAGGGGACCCATTAATGTTTTGCGTGATTGTACGAATTACAAACAGCAATGCAGCTAAGGAAGATTGTCTGCCATGGGTTTCCAAATATCAATTGCTATCCTGCCCATCTGAAGGTTTGTAATCAAAGAAAGAAGATACTTCATGTACAAAGATTGGTCAAGAAAAACTTCAAGCACTCACGGAGATGAACAATTAGCTGAAGTGCAGGATTCCAATGCAAAAATCAACACAGAGCAAACAAGATGTTGTCAAGAAAATAATGCCATCAAAATGGCATTCTACTGGATACTCAACGTACAAACTGTGATGACCTGGGTTTTTATAACATATTTTGTAATACATTTTGCAAAGACAGGGCCCTTAGTGGTAAAAAAAATTTGCAAAACAAAGCAGCGAAAATTCTTTTCTTTAAAACTTGTTTTGTAAAACTCAATTCATCACTTCATAACATAAGTAGAGTTTCGTACAAGATAAAATTTTATTGAAGAAATAAACTTTTATTAAACTTCAGGATCCATCTAGTGGTTCACAGTACAGCCCGGTATCATTACAATACTTATCCAAATTTCAAAACTCACACACAATAAAAACTCTCAATACATATAATGCTTTCAAATAAAATACATATCTTCAATGGATATACCCTAATTGATTATTCTTTCAAGTCTTATCAAGTCTTGAGCTCCTAACTCTACTTCTCTATATTTAAGATATTGTAAACATTCAAACATTTATAATATCTCAGCAAGCTATACTTGATAGGGGATTAAAGAAGTAACATAAATTGACAATATAATCATAATACTCATTAATCTCATTATTCATTTCTCTCATAAACATGATCATGGATCAATCTCATTTCTATAAACTTTCTTTTATCATTTATGCACATCCTTATACATAATGTATATGAACAAATTCATCAAAATAGTGAAAATATTCAATTCTCATTCCCAACTAAGTTGATCAATTCTTTCGATTGTAAGATATCAGTATATCAGCTAGTTACTATGCTAAAAATTCCCTTTTTTCTGGGAATATTGGTAATGTACAATTACATGGCATTTCGTTATGCCATATATAAGGCATCTCACTATGCATATCTCATATGCATCATAGTGCAAAATAAATCAAAGGACTACCATGCTTGTAGTCTAATCCGTATAGCTCGCTTAGATAACTGCTCAATAATCCATTCATACCATATTCAATGGAAATATAAAATCCATGTCTATATGGGAGGACCATGGCTATTGCAGTGGCGGTCTTCCCATAATTGCCCCACCCGACTTTTTGCCTTTCTTAGGCATGTAATTCATCATCAACAAATTTCGGAGAGCGGGTGGCCAAACCCTCATAACTCCCCTAGCATAGCATCGCTAGGCCTATGCTTATTTAAAACAAAACTACAAGTCTCTATGCTCGTATGTAAAATATTTCTTATACATATCAGATAATATGTTTGTTTATCTAAGGCTGGAATATCTTCTACTTCTCTATTCACTTAGGGTTTTCTTCAACTCTACACCTAACCATTTCATATATATTTTCTCATTATTTGGTTGGATCATAAGGATTTAGCACAAGGTATTTGCATTATACAGGTCAACATTTCTATACATAAGATCATGTATTCAACATATATCTTTCATATAGATGCATTTATAAAATCTCCCTGCCTCAATAGAGTATTCTTACTCCTTGAAGTCTATCATAATCTTGATCAACTTATATTTATCAAATCATACATATAATATTATCTTTCTATCCAAAGGTACATATTAGATGGTCTTTTGATCATCCTTAAGTAGGATGATCTAAATCTCCCTTCCTTGAATCACATATGATCAAGGTTCAGATCTTCTAACATAATAAATCTATATTACAAGTATATTCACATAATAATAATCTACTCTACATTTGTATTTCTTTTCTTTTGTTGTTTTTTATCATTCAAGATCTCCTCTTGGATTCTTGTTTAATCATCCTTATCTTATTTACAATTTTTATTAAGATTAGTTAATTTGCTAACCTTTTATGTTCTTATTATTATTTCTCAACCAGTTAGTGTTACTGGTTTGAGGATAATTTATTCACTCTTAATTATAGACAACTCCTCTTATTTCCAATTGACTAAAGCTTACCAAGTACAAGTTGCTCAAAAAGTGGTTACTTCAATCCTCATGTAAGGAGCCGTTTAGACCTCAACAAATGTCACCGGAAGGTGAGGGAAGAGCGAGGCTCTATTAGATAACCCCCTTAACTACAATGTTTAGCGTCCACTAGAGTAACCTTAGCTCAACCTTCTATAAGGTTCCTATGAGCTCGTAAACCTTAATTTATCTCTACTTGATTTTTATTAATGTCCATGATTATATAAAATGTCATTCATGGATATATATTATTCTCCTAATTTGGGCCAAGGAAATGGTAAACCATTCATCATATTGTCCTACTAACTATAGCCCTTACTAATTAAGTCCAAGTCAAGTCATTCCTTCTTATTTATGTCATAAAACTCTAATTTCTCATTATGTTACATTTTTAGTATTTTATGCTCTTTATCATAACTATTTATCAATTAAATCTAGTAAGAAATATGACAATAATGAATCATAAACTTCTAAGCATAAAACTAATATAAATTCAATAATCTAAGGATAACAATACTATGTAACTACTATCATGATCCCTAATTGATGAAATCAAATTAAACTAACATGATCTTAAATCACAATTCCATTACCATCTTAAATGAAAATCGTACTATAGTCCATACTCAAATTAAACTAGCATAGCCCTAATTCATACATTACTTATCCTAAGGATATTTAAAGAAAATCACGTGTACTAACATGGCCCCAAGATGATTAAATCTAACCATCTAATAACATGTAGATCATTTACATTAAAATGAAGAAATAACTTAGCATGGATCATATAATCATGCCATAAATTAAAGGTAAAATGAATCTAATAATTAAATGAAATCATACTAATCAATTTACATCATTAGAGGCTTTTAATATGATCCAACCATTAGATCTTAAGTCCTTTCCTTATATATAGGGTTTTTACTTCATTATAGGTTCAAAGATTATCTTCACATATTTTTGTTATAACTAATCAATGATCTTACTATATCTCATCATTATTAACTCCATCCAACCCATCCATAGGATTTGATCATGCTTGATCTTACTAATCAAGAAAGTTCTTTTACAAATTTTAGGTTACTTCTACCATAAAGGGTAGATTTCTTTATTTATCATAGATTTGTCATTTTAAACTCTCAATTTTATATATCCTTATCATTATACCATAAATAGATCAGATCCTTAAGGTCTGATCATCTCAGATCTTCAAGATCATGGAAGTAAGAATCTTATTTTCTTTAAACAGAAAGTTTCTTGTAATATTTCCTAAATTTTATTATTTCATATGAAATTAGACATTATAGGCTTTCCATAGCTTCTTTCCACTCTTGATTTGGAGCTCAGATGACTCCAAAATTCAAGTTTGAAGTTTACAATCTTTTTAACAGTCCAAATTTGATCTGGCCATTAGAACAGGACAAAACAAATAGAACCGATGAACCGGTCATCCTGCACTGTTTTACTGGTGACCACCGGTGGAAACGAGGGTGGTGACCTGTAAATGTTGAGACAATCCAGATTGGATCGTCAAATCATCATCCCCCCTTTTCCTTCAAATTGGGTCATTATATCTCCACGAAATTGGCTGTTATTTCATACCTAAGGGTTTTAAACCCTTCTGAATCAATTGAACGGCTCCGATTTTTCATGTGAAACCTTTATGATGCAAATTTCTCAAGGGTTTTTCACTAGAACTTGTGTAACAGCCGAGCAATTTACGCTATTTTTAACAAAAATTGGACATTTTATAAGAAATAAACTATGTTGAATGTTTTACTTTATTTAAAATAGTAAATGAAGGAATTTGTAAGGAAACTTGGTACCATTAGATTCTACTCAAAAAATGGAATCAAACGCCTCAAAGAACGCCGAAAACGGAGTTCGTATGAAGAAGTTACGGCCGTTTAAAGATCAGAGGCAGTTGTGGAATTTAAACAGAAAAAAGAAAAAGACGAAAAACGCAGGGGGCGTTTTGATAACGGCACCCCCTATCATCTTCCACCTCCAAATCTCTCCAGAAACCCTCTTTCATGATTTTTCTAGAGAGATCTGCCACCGCCAAGGGCGGCACCGCCATAGCAGGGCTATAAAAAGCATCTCCCCCTCTCCAAAAACGAGATTTTTCGGTCGTTTAGGACTGGGGTTTCCGGCAAAAACCAGAAACCCAGTTCCCTGAGTTTTCCGGCAACGGCCAAGCCGAGTCAAGTCAGCCATTCCCGTGTCCCCATTCCCCTCTCTTCTCTTGTTCCGGCCATGCACGACATTGGGAGTTTACCCTCTTTGAGTTTTCCAGCAACTAAGGGTTTAGGCAGGCAACCTACCAGGCGGGAGGAGTGCCATCTCCATGGCTGCCCAGGTAAGACGTCCTTCCCTCCTTCTTTGGTTCCTCCACCTTTCAGGCTAGATCCATGCTGGATCTAGCGTTTCCAGCCAGATTTCCTGGCCGAAAAACGTCCCAAGCTGGTTCAGCCGGCCCTAAACGAATCAGGCATCCCAGGGACGCCATGCTGTACGTGCACCTGGGACAGGGTCCCAAGGATGGGTTCCGGGCGTACGATAGTGCGTACACTGTTCCAAGTGCGGCCTTCGGGTGCGTGCGCAACATGGGGCACGGGTCCTGACTCGACCAGGATGCACGAGGTGCCCTGGGAGCTGAGACGCGCCATGCTACACCAAAGGTGCGTCCATGCGATGCCATCCAGGATGCGCGTCATAGTGCGTCGCTTGAGAATGCATGTGTGCGTGCAAAACGCGGTCCTTGGCACGGCCTTTAGGCCCGCACACACGTGAGGCAGTCGCGGTTCAACCAGGATGCACGGGTATCCTGGGAACTGGGACACATGGACCTAATGAGACTTTAAAATTAGGATCATAGGACCATTTATAGAATTTAACTATTGAATAGTAGATCCATATTATAGGATCTAGCCTAACAAATGAATTAGGCAAGGACCATGGACCCTAAAAGGCAAATCTAACGATCTAATGTCTAAATAAATTGAAATTAATAAGGACTCCTTGTATTCATTCATACCTAGGAGTTTATAAATGAGACTCAGGGACGGGTTGAGTGATAAAGGACGCGACTCCAGGAGACTTTGAGGTAGGTGCTCTATCGCTACTAGACTTTTTAAAAGAGTCATGATCGTTTTGAGAATGCATGTTTTAAATATAAGTATATGACTTGTTTAGCATGACTTATTTTATAACTTATTTAGCATATAAATAAATTCAGCATGCATATGATAAATACATTATGCATAGACATGTTTTGCCAACAATTGCATATATTGCATGATTTGTGAGCATTGAGTTCTTGAAAAATTGCATGTCCTTGAGGGTTACCAAAGACACTGGAGTGCCCAAAAGAGGCAGTTGTGAGGGACCCAAAGAGGACAGGTTTTGAAAAGAGATGTTTTTGTTTGTTTGATCATATATGATTTGGGCTAGTAAGCTCGTGGGCAATATGCCGAGAGGTTAGGGTGGCCTCCCAGGCTCTACCACTGCTAGGTGGAATGGGTACCACGCCCAAAAAGGGCATGTCCCTACGTCGACTGCATGTGGTACAAGGGGCTACCACTGGTGTCACGACACTTGGTCGATGTGTCATATGCCCCGTGGAGGCTATGACGCTATGTCCTCAGGTACCCGGGGACCACACGGCGGCGAGGTCATGGGCATAGTTGGGCCCTATGGTTTTGTGGATTTACTTGCATTGCATATGGCATGACATGAGGTTGGTCGACCATACCATACCAGATATCCATGAGTTGGATTCAGTTGGGCATCTTATGCATATCATTATGTTTATGATATATATATGATACTTTCGACTTGGATTATGCGATTCTTTAGTCGTCAGTATTTTGATTCGACAATGGTTTTTAATATCGATATTGAACATGGTTGTTCGAACATGCACATGTTTTAAAAAGCATATGATTTTAAACGTGGCATGCATTACAAAACTAGTAGTGATAGACTCCTACTGAGTATAGTATATACTCACTTTATTCTTAACATTTTTCAGGATAGTTCCACTCACAAATAGAAGATGCCTCAGGAGATATTAGTGCTACGAGCAAGTAAATCAAATAGGAAACAATTATACATGTAAGTAAACTCTCAACCCTTTGGACATGTATTTGTATTTATTCTGATTGAAATTTGTGTCTTGGATTTGGATAAACCTGGGGAAAAACATTTATGATTTCTAAAGTTTTTCAAAAACTACTTTGATTATGGTGAAAGCAAATGACACTCTAGGTTTTCAAAATGAGTTTAAAACTAAAGATTTCCGCTGCATTGCATGGTTTTCATAAAATGGTTTTCAAAAAGGGATGCATCCCGCCTTAGGAATTAGATATTGCATTTAAAAATGCATGGGAAAACCCGTGTCGTCACAACTTGATTTTCCAAAACATTAACAGAAAATCAAATTCAGTGAAATTAAAAATATTAAAAATGACAAAAACTGAATGTTGGACGATATTCTCCTTGACAAATTAATCTCAAAATAAATAAATCCTCGTCGTATGCCATAACACACCAAATAAATCTTGATTTCTTTTTTCATTTATTTAACCATTGAATCTTGAAATTACTTTAGGAGTTTTGTAGATCAGGGAATTAAAAGCAATATGGAATGTGAGATTTGTAAAATTTGATCTGGAATACAGTGGTTAATTGAACTTAGGGCTCTTGGTACTATTTTAGAGAAAGAGAGAGATTGGGGGAGGAGTTTTGCTCTGACTTTTCAGAAGAGTCTAGGGGATTTCGTGGTGATGTTGTAGAATTATTTATAGGCAAGTTTTTTTATTTTAAATTAATTTTTTATATAAAAAATTCTTCTTTTTTTATTATTTTATTTATGGGTGCAGTTTCCACCTCCACTACAATCTAGTGGTACATTACTCAATTATTGTTGCTTCCAGAACATTGGCCTACTTTGTAGACCTCACTTTCATGTGAAAAGACCATTTTGCCCTTTTATTTATAAAAATAGAAAAATAAATAAATATTATTTATCCAAACTCGGATTTTAGTGTACTCAATGCGTCGGAATTGATTTTTCAAGTACCTTCTAATTTTTCGAGTACATTCCAAAGATTCAAATTTTAAATCTTACTTATGGGTAAAAAATGATCGTTTTATCCTTTTATATAAAAAAAATTAAAAAAATTCATTCTAACTCAGAATTTAACGAAATTATTGTCATTTGATTCAATTTTTCATGTACATTCTTAATTTCTAAATTTTCACTCATAATTTAATATCTCTGAAAAGATATTTTCTTTTAACCTAATATTCCAGCCCAAGTTTTTTGAAATTTCAAATTTTCATTGATTTTCTCAAATTAATTTATAAAAATTGGGGTTATTACACAAACAAACCTGAGAGCTATGGACTTCTTTGATCTCCCCACTAGGTGTCCCCATATTGTCATCCATATCAAGCTTCCCATTTTTCCTTCGGAATCTCGGCCACACACCCCGAACCTGTGACCTAACACTGGGACAGGCTCCTGCCAGCGCCACTACGCTAGAAGGTCAGAGCACTCCATGCAGACAGGCTTCTTCATCTACAACACATTATAACCATGAAAGGGCAAAGCTATAGCAGCAACAAGTAGCTCTCAAGATTATACTTCTGTTTGCTGCCCATTTCAAGATGAATTACATACAGATTACGTACATCGAAAATAAACTGGTATGCTCATCGTGAATTATATATTGCTGGTTTAGGTTCACCAATGCTAGTTGGATGCGGCTACGTTCTCCAAACTGCAACAAAGATGAGTATGGCATAAAGCATCTCCACCAACAGGATTAGCATGAGAAAATAATCATGGAGCCACCTATGCGTAACCAGGGCAGGCACAACTAACAAACGCTGACACACGAGTACTTCATGCCAAGGGGCAGCAAAAGAATATCAGCAGCCACCGAATTGCATGTCAGTCTTCACTCCTCCTAGGGTAAAGATTGCTTAACCTTCACCAATGCACAGCTAGAATGCCTTGGTAAGGAAAGAGGAACAGAGCCTAATACATATCTCATTAACTTGAAATACAGATCTCATAAACGAAAGCTCTGTCGCATACAAAGGGATGACACATAGTAGTGAGGTTACGGCAACCACCAAACCAATATGGTGAAGATTTTAAGAGATAGATGCAAACTACTACCTCATGAAATGCACAAAGTAAGTAATTGGTAAATGCCTTAATTTCTTTATAAACAGTTCGTTAATCTTATAAGCCATAAATAAAGAAATTAATCTAAGTCAAGAAAGGTAAATATGGTTTCACCCCGGAGAAAATGAGAATATCTCTATTGAATGAGAATAGAAGATAACACTAAAATATTCCGGGTTGCACTCCAATACAAAAATACCACAATAAATTGTCAAAGCTGCAATATATAGTAATGGTAAAAAGAAAATCAAAGAAGGGACATTTACTTCTCAACTTATGGTTTTTGTTATAGTAGCACTAATGGGCTGTTGTAACTCCCAAGGAGTCATCAGCCTAAAAAGGGGCAGCCCTGGTGCACGAAGCTCCCACCTATGCAGGGCCCAGGGAAGGGGCAGACTACAATGGCCTAAAGTAGGCAGCCTTACCTTGCATTTTTGCTGTGCAAGAGACTGATTCCACGCCTCAAAAGGAGTCATCAGCCTACAAGAGTCCAAAGTTAAGTCTAAACCAAAAGAAGAAAAAAAGAAGAGAGAGGAGGAGGAAGAAGGTAAATTTCCCCATTTTAAAACAACAGACAATGTTGGACCAATAACTGAAACTGATATAAGAGACACATCAATTAACGAATTATGTTCTGGTCACCATCATCGTCATCATCAAGACTTTATCCCATTTCAGTTCAAACGATACTACTAATACGCAATTGATTGCTCTTATTTGCCCAATAATGCATTAATCCACGGGCATCCTTTACTACAAATTCCTTTTCTTTAAAAATACTGAGATACCCAGAGTGTTTGGTGCTCTTTTACAATTTGAAGTTCTACACATAAATTGGAATAACTGAATAAATCTGTAACATAAGCAAGAACCTTCAAGTCAAAGCCATATTGCTCATCACCGTGTGGTGAGCAAACCAATGAGAAGCATAGCAGAACCTCTGGCATTCATCACGCATAAATGAATCCGCAACTCCAACTACCATTAGGTAGTCATATTCTAGCTTAAAACTAGCAGGAACATACCTCGCTCTCCAACAGAGATAAATCCTTCAAAAGACTAGCAAATGTAACCAGAAACACCTGGTCAAGAGCCCACCAAGAAGTAAGGAATTCCTTACATTGCAACACATCTTCCCAACAAAATTCTGCTCTTCAAACTGAATTTAATTTTAAGGAAAGCTGATAACTATGGTGTGGCCTATCTCTAGACGAAAACAACTAGTGTGGAGACCTTGTAAAGTCTCCAAACAACAATACATAACCAGCATGCTTGTGTTGCTATACTCGGTACTTCAATGGTATGCTAATTCATGACACTATTCTCAGTGATGTATGGCAACGCTCTAGCAGTCCAAAACAAGGAAAAAGAACATCTAAGTAAATAGTCAGCAGGAGTTATAAGCAGTAACTCCAATGCAGAAGCTTGTTGTCTTGATTCGTCAGCAATTTCAGTCTTGCTAACAATAGTAACAGGGATAGACAGAGAAAAAAGTTAAGCAAACACTCCCCCCTGAGCTCATACCCCAAAAACAAAAGAACAAGCATATAAACAAGCTCCAGGGATTGTGCCTATTACATTTGCATGCAAATTCTAGCACAACCAACAGTAATTCAGAAAAGAATGTACACAAGAATGGTAGAACCATTACAGATTTCTGTCATCATTCTAAATCTTGCTAGCGGAATGCCTAACGCGTGCATTCGAATATCATAGGCTCAAAGCCATGTACCTCAATTCTACAAATTGCTTCCTCAACGAAATTCATAGTACCATCACTTCCGATTTATACTGTTAAAACGTAACGAAATTATGCAGAATCCAAGAAACTCGTCAAATATTAACATAGTCTTATGATATAATTCTACAATTCCTCAAAGCAATAACATAGAAACAAATTCATTAGCCTGCATCAGAATTTCAAGAGAGAATTCCAGTCTTCCATGAGCCATCAATGGCAAACATTTCGAAGCAATGATCAGTAGAAAACCGACAATCAGCACTGACTTCAACTCACCAACATCCACAGATCAAACTGACCCTTCGTAGATTGAAAACCATCCTCCGATGATCACCACCCAAGAACTGTATAAATTCCAAATCCCTCCATCAAGAATTTTCCGGCGACGGCATCCTTTTCGCCTTCCTTTTCCCACCAAATCCTCTCGTAAAGGCATCAACAATTCTCTGCTGTGACTCCAAAATCATCTCGGTTCTCTTCATCTCCATATCCATCCTCATCCTCTCAGTTTCCCTCGCCATTTCCATCTTCATCTGTTCCATCCTAATAAACCCTTCCCCAAGCATCCTAATCGACGAGACCATCTCCGAAACCCCATCATTCCTCTTCTCAAACCCTAATCTCGACGAAGAACAGCTCTTCAATTCATGCCTAGGGTTAGGGCTAGAATTTTCCTCAACCTTAAAAATACTTCTCGATCTAAAACCAGTTGGCGGGGGTGGAATTCTGATCCGGACACCCCCTGAACCATTAGACAGTAATCGATTAAGGCTACGGGTATTTCCCTTATCCCCATCGTCATCGTCGGAATCGGATACAGCCAGAGTGGGGTTCCGAGATCCGGTCCCCCCTGTTTCCATCAAATCCATTCTCCGGTAGAAAACCCAGGAAGGAGCGGACCCAGAAGATAACGATCGCTGTTTTTCGGTGCGGTAACGCTTTCGTAATTTCTCGATCTTGTGGCGGCACTGAACGGAGGTTTTTGAAGGAGTTTGGAAGCGGCACCTGCGGGCTACCGATTCTGCAACTTCTTGCCAGTGGGAGGCTCGGAGATTGCCCCGGCGGAGGGAGTACCATTTCTCGCGGTAGGCGTCGATGAGGGCTACGGTTTCTTCGTGAGTCCAGCAGGGAGGAGGGAGTCTTCTAGAAGAAGGTTGAGGGGTAGGATTGGGAGGGGGATCTTGCGGGGAGGAGGAAGAACCAGCCATGGGTGGAGGATAAGGAGGGAATCGTAGGTTAGCGGCGGGTTGGGTGGAGAGAGGAAGTGGGTGGGCAGTTTGTTCATGTTTGTGGGTGTTGGGATTTGGTTTTGTGGAGGGGGTGCGGAGAGAGAGAGAGAGAGGCAAGGGGGGAACCGCCAGGAGCCGCTAGTTGCGACGGAGGTGTACGCGCCTTAAGCTGCGCACCCCAGGATGAAGCCCCACGCGCCCACGCGCCCACCCACCCCCGCGGTGTTTCTGACGCTTCGGGTGGGTGGCGGTGTTGTGAGCGGTGTATTTACTAAAGCGTGGGGGTTTTCATTTGGGGGAAGGTCTTTGTTTGGTGAATGAAGGTAGAACTGTAGAAGATAGGCACGTGCGCACTCACGTGAGTTACCACCTGCTTTTACCATATATTTTTTTCAAAATATTCCGACGCCCCTTTTAAATGGGAGCCCAGTTGTTGTGATGAATCTGAACCGTTCATAGCAATATACAATATTAGAATAACAGATGAACGCTTTTTCAAATTTCTCTGGTAAAAAAGAAGATGGTAAAAAGCTTCTCCATTTTACAACTAAAAGTGAGAGTTACTATGATCCTTCAATGGATGAGAAATTCACTGCATGTCCCGTATAAGTCAAGGGCAAATATTGTCAACTGTTTAAATTTTCAGAAATCAATGTCCTCAGAGACTACTACCCATTTTTACAGTGGGCAATAAGTTATATTTTTATCTTAGGCATATTGTTAGGTGAATAATCTTATATAAAAATTTATTATTTTATGTTGTATAGTTTGGTAGAGCTGCTACTAAATGATAGAAAAAATAGCTAATAACAAGACTATCTAGCATAAACAGCTTATATTACTGATAAATTATAAATTTAACATTTACTGTTCTTAACTTAATTAGAGGAAATGATATTGTATCTAGTTTTTTTGTTAATAACACTCTTCTCTTTACCTTGCAAAATAGATATTAACCACAAAGAGATTTTATGTAGTAAAATAAGAGTTCTTCCACTCGGACGCTGGAAAATCTGAGTCATATTTGGATGATTTGAATCATTCATCATATTTAAGTTGCATGCAAAACTATTTCAATCAGGCTCCTAACTACTGGCCTTTTAATTAAAGATTCAAATAAGTATGATGTAAAAGCAAAAAAGGGCATTGCTAAAATCATCCAATGCTCATGAATTCATCTAATTAATCAAGTGGTATAAACATAATGAACAGATTCGAAAGTCCAAATATGCCTTGGGCAGGTAACGACTTCTTCTGCATCCTTTTATGTATATGGAAATCATGTTTGTGAATTTTCATCTAACTACAAACTACTCAAAAGTTATAATTACTAAATTTTCTAATATAATAATAGTAACAATAGTATTATTAAAATGATACCTTAATGCACGTGCACTCAACTAGTAATCACAACTACGTATAGCTAGGTCAGCCAAATTGATTGATTTCTAATATCAAAGAAACTTGTTCTATTTCATCAACCCTTGAGCATCAAAGATGGAGCTGTCTAATACAATTGGTCGCAAACATCATAGTCTTTCTTTGGTTAAAGGTTAGAGGTGGCATTTTTTCTTTAGTGGAGAGATGTCAAGTAGAATTAGGAATTAGTATCCCTTTAGGTAGTTTGCTTGCTATTCTTTCCTTTTAAAATAAAAAAAGTATCAAAGAGCACAATTAGCTCAAAGGGCAGCCACGTGTATGCAAGGTATGCAGAAGGGGCATACCACAAAGGGTCTATAATATGCAGCTTTACTTTTCATTTTCACAAGAGGCTATTTTCATGCCTCGAACCCGTGACCTTAAGGTCAAAACGCAACAACTCTGACATTACGCCAAGGCTCCTACTTCACAGAGCAGAAGTAGATAGAGGTGTAAGACACACAAGACCACGTTTCCCCAAGAAGAAAGGCAAATGGATTAAACCAACATTATTCCTGTTTAGTCACTCTAACAGTATAAATCCAAGACTCTTCCAAGAGCCCATTTGATGACATGATCAAGGTTAGACACTAATGGAGGATTCAAGGGCTTTGTCATCCAAAAGTACCATTGACAAACATATAAATAGTCAAATATGAATACAGAATTGAATGCACCTGATCCCGTAGCAACCATATCCTGTACTTTATGATTTGCCACCACATAAATAACCATGCTTATTTGGATTGATGCATATGCCTCTAATCCTTGACCAGATGAGGTTTAGATTGGTAATTCATTCTTCAACAAATAAAAGAGTACATGTAGAATTTCCATATGAGAAAAGCTTCCATTACCAACCAACCTAGTTCAGATCATTAATACAATGTAAGCACCAATGACCACCATGCACTACATGTTAATACACGGCTATATAAAAATCAGCAGGCATACAACAAATTGTGTCCCATGTTCGATAATTTCAATGAACTTTCCTGTCCCTTCTCCCTCCAATTTGGTTGATTGTGTATGCCGATGGCTCTATAAATGCACATGCTTATTCACACAATCATCAGCTTTATTCTTATTTGAAATATCGGTCCAGGAAGCTCTAACGTAGTCAATATTACGCAGCCTTATTTTGCATTTTGTAAGATGCTGTTTCCATGCCTTAAACCCATGATCTCAAGGTGCACGACAACAACTCTACCAATGCGCCAAGGCTCCCCTTCACTTACTTAAATATCTACATAATGGAAAAAGCATGCAGGATTTTGCTTGTTTATGCCTTAGTCTTGGCAATGGCAAGCCTGGCCTTGGTGGATGCAAGAGACCCAGATATCTTTGCTGATTTTGTTGTTCCTCCGTCGCTAAACCCAGACACCATCAGCAGGCAATTCTTCACTTTCACTGGGTTTAGAAAACTTAGGGAAGCCAATCTAACAGGAAAGACAGCAGCCACGATAATGAAAGCAACCAAGAAAGAATTCCCTGCACTTGATGGGCAAGGAGTGTCAGCAGCTACAATTATGTATCCTCCTTCAGGAGTCAACCCTCCCCATATTCACCCAAGAGCTTCGGAGCTCCTACTAGTGCTACAGGGAACATTGGAAGTAGGTTTCGGCGACTCGAAAATCAAGCTTTACGTGCAAACATTTCAAGCACCCGATATAATCATATTTCCAATGGGTCTTGCTCATTTCCAAAGGAATACAGATCCAGAAGTCCTAGTTGCCATAGGCATGTTTGGGAGCTCAAATGCTGGGACCGTATCTGTGCCTAGCAATGTGTTTGGAAGTGGGACAAGTGCTGACGTATTGGCAAAGGCCTTCAAAATTGATGAAGGAAACATATTCAAGATCATTGAGGCAAATTCTTAGTTCTTTTATTTTTTCTGTCTTTTTTCCTCATTGAATGTTGGTCACATGCACTCATAAGCAGCGGTGAACTTCTGATCTACCACAGAAAGCTTTTGCTCCAGTTCTGTTTATTTGTTAATTGCTAATCATATGATGCATCAATAATAATTAGTAATTAGCCGGCTTCTGTACTATAACTAGAAGGGGAGCTGCAATGGTAGAGTTGTTATCTTGTGACCTTGAGATCACAGGTTCAAGGTATGGAAATAACCTCTTGCATAAATGCAAGGTATGGCTGCATTTTACACAGACCCTGCAGGAAGCTTCATGCATGGAGCAACCCGCTTTTTTTTCTTTCTTCGTTTTTTTTTTTGCTTCTGGACCATAATTATTGTGGATAAGGTCTGCAAGAACATGGGCGTGGAGTCTACATCTTTTCTTCTTCATCGTTTAGACATCTTTTCTTATTTGTTTCCTCTCCTGATCCGTATCTTGTAGTGTTTGCGTTTTCTTATTGATGTGAACTACTTACGTTGAAGGACATTGGTAAATTTTATTTTATTTTTAACCAAAACATGTGAGCAGGCTACCATTTAAAACAGTAAACAAGATCTTCTCAAACTAACATAATAACAATGATTGGACATAAGTAGCAATGACTCTTGGTTTTTCAGGAAAACAGGGAGTCAAATCCCAGCTGGTGTTACAGTCGAAACTTAGAGATTTCAGACGTTCAAAAAATAAAAAAATAAAAACTGGCTGCAGACAATAACTCACTCCTCGTATGAAACTACCTCTTCTTGGACATCTGAAATTTCATCGACTTCGACTTCTTTAGCCTCGTATTCCTCCTCTTCATCACTAGCCTCGCCATCTCTCAAATTTTGCCTCAGGGCCTTTTCTTCCAAATATAACTGCTTCCAGTACCTCACCCATCTCTCCCATTCTTCCTGCAACTGCTTCCTCTTCCCACCATCCTGCTGGCTCAGAAGCAATAATGCATCCTGGTCCTCTGCCTCATATTTCTTGCTGTATGTTTTCAGGTCTTTGCAATCTCTTCCTGTTTCTCAGGAGACAAAAAAATGGTGGCCTAGAACGCCATAAGAACTGATGCAAATGATCTCTTGGAATCCTGTAAAGTAGTTTGCCATTAAAGGACCAGATGTTGAACCCATTCTCCATTTCATGAACTGAAGTAACTGAGGTTGCAACATATCTTCCAGTGGGATTCCATTCAATATCAGTTGCCATGAAGTGTTCGCCAGTGCCCATAGTCTCAAGCTCATCAACATTGTAGAACTCTAATTGCCCATTGAATCCCTTCAACCCTACAAGGATGAGGTGTCTATCTGCAGGGGGCCAGCAGAGAGCATTCGCCTGCTTCCCCTTGAGAGTTGTGAGCTTAGAAACCCGCCCAGTTTTGGTGGCAGTTCTCGTTGAATATAAACTTATATCAGGCCTAGTGCTGCCTCCATGGATAACTGCAAACCTATGACCCTTAGGCTCCCAAGCAAAGGCAACAATCACGTCATTCTTGTTTTCAACCTCCAACACCTCGATTGGAATGTCTCGTTCTTTGATGCGGAACAGTTCAAAGCCAGTGTTAGTGCTTTTGTCTTAGTATATCTATCAACTTTAACAGCAAGGTAATCCCCATTGCTTTGCCAATGCATCTTGCAGTCCGAAACACTGAAGAGGTTTTTATGCCTCAGCTCCTCTTTGCCAGGGATTTTAACAAGACTTACCCTAGCAGGCTGATTTCCACTAACTAGCTCCGGAACAAAGAATGCAAGTATCGGATCAGTTGGTGACCAGCAGAAAGTCTAACACATTTTCCACATGTATAGACTTCTTGTCAATCAGACAGTCTCTGTTTCATAAACAGAGATGCCAATCCTTGCAAAGTACTTATCTTCTCCACCGTCCCATCTAAATACAGGCCAGAATACTCTAGAAACACCCCTATTTCCACCACTAACAAATTCCTCAGCACTTCCTTTGAAATTTTTCATTACTTTTCCAGTTCTCACATTAAAAATATTTACGACCACTCTGTGCATGTCATGAGGATTGCCTGGTTCATGACTGCTATATGTGACCAAATATTTCTCCCCGTGAGAGAAATCTATGTGCTTGACCTGTAGATGAGGATAACGCATGAGTCGGTGGAACGTAGCTGAACCTCCCCAAGCAACCGCACCTTGTCTTTGAACAGTGGCCAAGTATGTCCCGTCTGGAGACCACTGCACAAAACTGTCAGTCCAAGAAGCTAGGTGGGAGACCAGCTCAGGCTTCATCTGCCTAGGATCATTCCATAGGACCTCTGTATCTGAACCAGCACGAATAACAAACTGGTCTCTAGCCTTTTCATCAGTCAGCCATTGTTGCAGATTTTCCCCGGCGTGCATGGCTCAACTTCAGCCGGTTTCCACTCATACGGAGCTGTCATGTACTTCTCAAAGTCATCAAACAAGTTCACAGCAAATACATGAGCCTTGTCCTAACTTGTAGCCGTCGGTGATGGGTCCATATCCCATGATATTTGAAAAATATATATATATATATATATATATATATATATATATATATATATTCAGTCTAGTAAAATTAGAATTCTGCACTGAAAAAACAGTAAAAAATCAGCACCGAATGAACAGTCAAAATTGGCAAACAAGAACTGTAATTTGTCAAGATCTGATGTGCTACAAATCTTGACAATTGGATCATTTGCACCCTATAAATAGGGGAGATCCGATCGCTGCTAAACAATGGTGTAAGAAACAGATCAAAGTCGATCTATAAGAAAAGGGAGTGAACATGAGTGAGTGAGTAAAGTAGAGAAAAGATCTGATCTGATCCTCCTCATCTTCAATGTAATATGTTCCTAAACAGTGATAGTTTTTCTCTTTCCCCCATGGACTTAAGACCAGATTAGGCCAAACCACATAAAATCTTTGTGTTATCTCTTTGATGTGTGTTTGTGTTCTCTCAGTCAACATTAGCTTCCGCAAAAGTGGTATTAGAGCTGTGCATTCCCAACAGTAGTATCAAAGCCTTGGTTCACACCAAGGATTGCCGGAACAGAGCCAGTGAACATAGAGCGTGTGTTGAAGTAGAACGCTGATCTTGTTCTGATTTGGGCTAGCTACTGACCAAGTCCAGTCTAGACCCGGGCCAAGTGCGGCTCAGTTCAGAGTAGGCCCAAGCAGGTACAACCCAGATTACATTTAGACCCAGGTAGGCCTGTCCAGATCCAAACCGAGCAGAAGCTTAGATCGCACGGCCCAAATCGCTCAATTTAGATCGAGCAACCCAGATCAAAACCTGCCCAGATCAGAGAATCTTTTCACAAGTGGGATTCTCACCAAAAAAACAACAGAGAAAATAGAGAGAGAAAACCAGCGTTGATAGCCAGCCCTCTTTTGAGAAGAAGACCTATGTAGCAGCTGGCCCTCCCAAGAAGAAGATCACAGCTGGCGATCCTCTCTGAGAGGAGATCAAGCCAGCAAACTCATTACTAGGAAGAAGAAAAAAGGAAAGGGGTAAATACTTATCTATATATCTCACCTACAGGAGATTTCCACACTTGAGAAACTCTGCCAGAGGATACCGCATCCAAGGAAGTAGCGCTGGAGATCATTGCACCAAAGGCAGCCTGACGATGGCCTCAACTAAGGGAGGCAGCAAGGAGCCACCTCAACCTTAAGAAGCAGCAGGACGTTGCCGCACCAAAGAAGCAAGGGGAAGAGAAGGAAAGAAGAGAAAACCTAAAAGAGGTTAGGGTTTCCCTTTGTATTCCTTTTATATAGAATCTAAAAATAACAGCCTGTAAAATTGATACTGTCACCCCTAGGAATAGTATCGAGTAAATACTGTAGCAACTAGAAAACAGAGACTGAGTTAACTCGTGAACAATACCTGGGTTGAATAATACCCTAAATAGTACTAATAAATAGTACCCCCAAACAGTACCTAAATATTTATAATTTTGCCCCTAAATAGTACCCCCCCCTCTAAAATGACAATTATACCCCCTGTACATAAAAAATTTATTAGGCATCCCTTAACCACTCCTTAGGTTTTTTACTGTTCCGGACTCAACCGTGCATCCCTTTTCTCACGGTTAGACTCAAAAAAAGTTAGAAATAAACTTTAAAAATCCATAGAGGAATATGGTTCAATTAATGTTATAGCTGGGGCTATGATAAAACTCAATGCACCCAATTACTCCTTATGGAGACATAAAATGAAGGATCTTTTACGCTACAAAGATCTTCATGACCCTCTAGATGATGAGGAAAAAAGACCTGACGGTATTTCAAAAAAGGAGAGGACAAAAATAAACTTGAAAACTATAGGTTAGATCAAACAATGGATCAATCATAGTGTCTTACATCATGTAACCTAAGAAGAAAATGCTTATGTTCTTTGAAAAAAGCTAGAGAACATGTATCAGGCAAAAACTGCATACAACAAAGCCTTATTAATGAAAATGCTAGTGAATTTGAAGTTGAAAAGTGGAACATCAATAGGCGAGCACACTAGTAAATTTCAGAACCTAGTGAACCAACTCGTATCAATAGAGTTTCCACTGGGGGATGAAGGGCAAGCCTTGTTACTGCTGAGTTCCTTATCTAAAAGTTGGGAGACCCTGATAATCTCCCTTAGCAACTCAGCTCCAAAAGGCAAACTGACTGTGGCAATTGTTAAGGATGCTCTATTCAACAAGGAGGTTAGGAGAAAAGAATGCAAAACAGACCAGGCACATGTCCTAGTTACAAAAAACAAAGAAAGCAGCAACAATAAAGGTCCTGGTCAAAGAAGAAGCAGAAGTACAAGCAAGGGGAGATCTTTGGATTATGGCAGATCTAAGAGCCGACACAAGAGGCAATACAAGTCCTTCCACTGCAGCATTCCAGGATATATGAAGAAGGATTGCTGAAAACTAAAGAAAGAAATGGGGCAAAACAAGACAAAGAAAGGTAATAGTGAAACAAATGTCACTATTGCTCAGGACATATCAATACTGATAGTTGAAGAAGAAGCGAGCCTGCATGTAGCCAATAGTGAAGCTAAGTGGGCTATAGACACAGCTGCCTCCTACCACGCCACGCCACATAAAGATTTTTTCATCACTTATAGGGAAGGAGACTTTGGTATCGTGAAGATGGAAAACAACAATGCATCCCAAATAATTGGGATTAGAGATGTGCAGATCAAGACAAACCTTGCTACACAGTGATGCTAAAGGAAGTGTGGTACATACAAGAACTCAAGCTGAACCTAATCTCAGTCACAGCACTTGGCAAACAAGGCTACACAAACTATTTTGGCAATAGCACTTGGAAATTGACAAAAGGTGCGATGGTCGTGGCAAAAGGGCATATTTGCAGCACCCTATACAAAACTCACATGAAGATATGTGGAGAGAGCCTAAATGCAGTGGAGAATAAAGCATCGCCAAATCTTTGGCACAAAAGACTTGAACACATAGGAGAGAAAAGAATATTCACACTCGCCAAGAAGTAGTTCATCAAAATAGCCAAAGGTATAACTTTAAACCCTTGCAATTACTGTTTGTTTGGCAAGCAACATAGGGTTGTATTTTCTTCTCCCAATAATAAAAGAAAAGAAATATTGAGTTTGGTGTACTATGATGTATGTAGTCCCATAAAAGAAGAGTCCTTAGGAGGAGACAAATATTTTATAACATTTATAGATGATACTTATAGAAAGGTGTGGGTATATTTTGTAAGAACTAAGGACCAGGTATTCGAGTACTTCAAGAGATTCCACGCAGTGGTAGAGAGGCAAACAAGAAAGAAATTGAAGTGTCTATGGACAGACAATAGAGGAGAATATATTTCCAGAGAGTTTGAGGCATACTACGCTGATCACGGTCTTCGACATGAGAAGACTGTCCCACGTACCCCACAATACAATGGCGTTGCTGACAGAATGAATCAGACCATTGTGGAACAAGTCAGAAGTATGCTTAATATGGCTAAGCTGCCTAAGCTATTCTGGGGAGAAGTTGTACAAATCATCTGCAACCTCATCAACAAATAATCATCAGCACCATTGAACTTTGAAGTTTAAGAGAAGGTGTGGTCTGGTAAGAAAGTTTCTTAAATATTTGAGGTTGTTCAGATGCAAAACTTTTGTGTATATATCTAAGAAGTTAAGACAAAAGCTCAACCTCAAGTCAACACAGTATATCTTCATCGGTTATGGAGACGACGAATTTGGATACAGGTTATGGGATCCAGAGGCTAAGAAAGTCATCAGAAGTAGAGACGTTGTATTCCACGAGAACCAGTTCTACGTGGACTTTGAAAAACCTACAAAGTCCAATGAAGAAAGTACCAATGCTCCATATTTTGTTTTTGATCCTACACCAGTATAGCCTGACACAAACAATATAAAGGATGTCTTTCCAAAATCAGAAGAAAAGGATGCGGAAGGTGTTGAGCAGGAGGAACTGCAACCACCTCTACCAAAAGGTGCATGACCATCACAACAACCGAATAATAAACAGATCCCTCCAACAGAAGATAATGAGCCTCATGCAAAGCCATCTTCGAGAAGCTGTGTACTAATTCCTTCAAAGAGATATCTGAATCAAAGTATATCACGCTTACTGAAGAGGGGGAGCTGAAAAGTTTTCGGGAAGCATAGAATCATGCAGCCAAGAGTAAGTGGATGCAAGCTATGCAGGAGGAAATTGACTCACTACAAAAGAACAAGACTTACGAGTTAGTGAAGCTTCCCAAGGGCAAGAGAGCACTGAAGAAGAAACGGGTGTTCAAGATCAAGAAGGATGACAGCAAAAAGCTAACAAAGTATAAGGATTTATTGGTCGTCAAAGGCTTCGAACAAATGAAAGAAATCGACTTTGACGAGATATTCACACTGGTGGTAAAGATGACTTCAATTCGAACTATACTCGTGTCAAAACCCCGTGGGTTATAAGGGGGGTTCTCTCCCTTTCACAACAAGGAGGCCTTTTCCCCTGGACGCGGGGGAGAACCAAAACCCATGCGTGTGCGCACGGGACAATATCCTTGTTGTGAGCCCAATAGGGTTGTGATAAATGGTATCAGAGCCAAACCCCAACCCCGGGAATGGGTGGCTAGCCGCATCGTCGCTCGTGTGGTGACACACAGGGGCGTGTCTCCCATAGGCGGGAGATGGCTACCGTGCCAAGATGGCCTGAGGCTTGGCCTTGTGAGGGGAGCCGAGATGGTCTGAGGGCAGGATGCAGGAGAGTTAGTCCCATACTGGCTAGGGGGTGATGGTCTGTGGGTTATAAGGGAAGTTCTCTCCCTTTCACAACAAGGAGGCCTTTTCCCCCTAGACGCGGGGGAGAACCAAAACCCATGCACGTGGGCATGGGACAATATCCTTGTTGTGGGCCCGACGGGGTTGTGACAACTCGGATTAGTAGCTAGCTTAAATTTGGAGCTCAAACAAATGAACATGAAGACTACCTTTCTTCATGAAGATTTAGATGAAGATATCTACATGGAGCAACCTAAAGGATTTCAAGTTTGAAGGAAGAAGCACTTAGTCTGCAAATTAAAGAAGAGCATGTATAGTTTCAAGCAAGCACAAAGGCAATGGTATAAGAAGTTTGACTCATTCATGATAAGTCGTAGGTGAAGAGAACAGCAGCAGACCACTGCGTATATGTGCAAAGATTCCCTGATGGGAAGTTTATTATAATCCTGCTCTATATAGATGATATGCTAATTGTAAGACATGATGTAGCTATGATTAGCAAGCTAAAAAATGAGTTATCTAAGTTTTTTGACATAAAAGACTTAAGCCCAGCTAAGCAGATTTTGGGCATGCAGATTGCTGGCGACAGAAAGAGAAGAAAGTTGTGGCTGTCATAACAAAAGTATGTTGAATGAGTAATCAACAGGTTCAACATGGAGAATGCCAAGCTAGTCAACACTTCGCTTGGTAACCATTTCAAACTTAAACAAACGTGTCCTTCTTCAAAACAAGGAAAAAGAAAAGATGTCAGCAGTTGGAAGTTTGATATATGCAATAGTATGTACAAGACCAAACATTGCTTACGCTGTAGGAGTAATAAGTAGGTTCTTGTCCAACCCAGGAAGAGGTTATTGAGAAGCAATGAAGTGGATCTTGAGGTATCTCAAGGGTACATTCAAGTTGTGCTTATGTTTCAGAGAATCTAAACCTATCCTGGAAGGATACACAAATGTAGACATGGCAAAAAATCTTGATGACAGAAAATCAACATTAGGATTCCTATTCACTTTGCAGGGGGGAGATGTATCTTAGCAGGCCAAGTTGCAGAAGTGTGTTGCTCTATTGACAACAGAAGCAGAGTATATTGCCGAGGCTGAAGCTGGCAAGGAGATGCTATGGATAAAGCAGTTTCTCTAGGACCTTGGTATTATACAAGAAAAATGTAGGGTCCATTATGATAGTCAGAGTGCTTTGGACTTGAGCAAGAATTCAATGTACTACTCACATACAAAGCATATCGACATTCACTATCATTGGATATGCGAGGTGATAGAACAGAAACTACTGAAGATAAAGAAGATTCACACAGATGAGAATCTAGCAGACATGTTGACAAAAGTGGTACCATTCAAGAAGCTGATGCTATATAAAGACATAGCAGGGATTAACTCAAATTGAAGAGCTGAAGAATGTTCTCCTCCCATTGGTATGGAGGGGGAGAATTGATGGGTCCATACTCATGACATCTGGAAAAAAAAAAAAAACCACACACACACACACACACAAAAGTCAATATTCAGTGAAGTAAATTGGAATTCAGCACCAAAAGAAGAATAAAAAATCGGCACCAAATGAACAATCAAAATTGGCAAGCAAAAACTATGATTTGTCAAGATCTACTGCACTGCAGATCTTGACAATCGGATCATCTGCACCTTATAAATAGGGGAAATCCTATCGATGCTAAACAATAGTGTAAGAACATATCAGAGTCGATGTGTGAGTGAGTGAGTAGAGTAAAGAGAGGATCTGATCTGATCCTCCTCCTCCTCAATGTAATTTGTTCCTAAAAAGTGATAGTTTTTCTCTTTCCCATATGGACGTAGGCCAGATCAAGCCAAACCACATACAATCTCTGTGTTATCTCTTTAGTATGTATTTGTATTTTCTCTCGGTCAATAGTAGCTTCCACAATAGTGGTGTCAAAGCTGTGCATTCCCAACAATCAGTTTTGTCCCTTGCAATTTCTACTTCATGTGGAGTATTGAATTCAATGAAGTAATACCCCAGTGTTTTTCGTGTCTCTGGATTAACAGGCATCCAAAGTCCATCTCCTTTAATGGCCACACGTATCTGACTATAGATTTTGCGAACAACACCTTCGAGCTTTTCAAATTTATCTGGCCAAACAAGCGGTAAATTATCTACTACTAAGACGTTGTCGAAACCCGTTTCAAAGCCCAGGTTATTCTCTCAAAGGAGATATTGGTTGTCATCATTTTCGACGCCGAAATCTTTACAGTCTGGGAGATGGATAGAATCCCAATCGATTTTAAATAAATTAACTCCAAGTCGGGAAGCTTTAGTTTAGATTTCTGCCATTGAAATAACTTCGGCCATTGTAGAAGCGTGTTTACCAATCAGAACCTGCAAGTAGTAGCCAGTCCATCAATTACAAACTTCAAGTGGAAGCAACCCTGGAGAGAGAGAGATTTTAGAACGAGAGAATCCTAGGACGTAGGTGATATGATCACCCTAGTATATGGATGAAGGAGATTCCGTAAATCTCCTGCATCCTAGAATCATAAAATCTACCACCTTATGGAATGCAGAAAAGTACAAGTTCAATCCAAATAGCGTCTCTTTCTTAAATTCTACAGGTTTCCAACAGAAATAAGAACTGGCAAAAATTGATGTTGGGTGGACATAAAAGATTACACCAGTGTTGGGGAATGCGCAGCTCTGATACCACTATTGCGGATGTGCAGTTTTGACACTACTGTAGCGATTCAAATTTGGGAGAAAACACAAACACACACCAAAAAGATAACACAAAGATTTTACATGGTTTGGCCTAATTTGGCCTACGTCCACAGCAAAAGAGAAAAACTATCACTATTTAAAAACAGATTACACTGAGGAGGAGGAGGATCAGATCAGATCCAATCTCTACTCTACTCACTCACTCATGTTCACTCTTTTTCTCTCACAGATTGACTTTGATCTATTTCTTACACTATTGTTTAGCAGTGATTGGATCTCCCCTATTTATAGCACAGCAGATCTTGACAAATCCACAAATTCGGTTGCCTAATTTGGCTGGTCATTCGGTGCCGAATATTGAATGTGCTGATTTTCAATTTTACTACACCGATTCTTAACTTTCAGTTGATGTGTTTTGACTTTGTAGATGTCTCCACATGGGTATGAATTCATCAGGATGCAGCGATGGAATCTTATGATACACTGATAGATTCAATGCTTTTTTTTTAAAGATTTTTAGTTGCAAAAGACAGATAAACACAAGACAAAGGTACCTGGAATATTGGCTCAAAGGACTAGATATAAGCATCTAGTTCTGGAATCCACGAGAGCTAAGATTGAGTTTCCATGGAGTCGTATTCCCCTCTTTTAAACTCTTTAACGGCTCCCTTTTTCCTTGTTTTGTCTACTTCCTATTCCGTCTCTTCTCTAATTGGTTTCTTCCCTCGAGTCCCAGTGGGCGCTCTTGAGTCGTCCCAAAATGTCGACGCTCAAAGCGACTCGCTTAGTGTATTGTAGCCCGTAAACTTCTGAATGACTTGGACAGAAAGAAAACTCTATCACAACAAAACCCCACGGAAAACGGAAACATGTCCTATAAAGTGGCACTTTCCTCTTGTCTATTTCACGTATATTTAGAAATAATAAGTTAACACTTTCCCTTTGTCAAGAGATTTCATTTATATTTAGCAATTACGTGATAGTTTCTTAGTTTGCTTCTAGAAAATATAATAATAATAATAATAATAATAATAATAATAATAATAATAATGAAGATGATGAGATGTACACCATTATGTGCTTTTTTTGAAATTTTCACTATTAAAGTAACCGGTTAGCCCGCATTTCTCCCTGTGACTTCACTTCTCTCTCTGAGATTATGCGGGATTTGGGGAAGGAGCGGACCAAAAAAGTTTATAGTATGCAGTCTTGCACTTGCATTTTTGTAAGAGGAAGTCACCTTTGAGCTAATGCTTCCCTTCTAATAAATAGAGAAAAGGAAAATGATATTAAAGCTCTTTAACTAGGCCTCAAAGTGAGGCCCTAAGGCTAGCACATGACTCAGCTAACTCTAGAATCTGGTTAACAAGTTCTGAAGGAATCGACGAAGGCTTCTATTAGAGAAGAGTGTGTTAGAACTCCAGCTACTCTGAACCTAATGTGGATGAATTCCTTGAAAACCAGGGGAATTTGGATGATTTATGGCAAGCTGCATTCTTGTTGGCAAAGAGCTGGATCGTCTAAAAGCGGCTTTATGAAATTAAGTGGGATTTCTCAAACCTAGAGAAAGCTTGTGAAGAAGATCTAACTTTTCAGATGTACAGAACCTCAATTAGTGTCCTTCGATGGTATATAGGAAGTAATTTACTTTCCTGCTATTGTTGCAATTGCTTCTCCTTTCCCACCTTTGGACAAGCAGGCGCAAAATGTGGTCAGAAGAAAATTAGATATTGGCAATGAAGGAAATGAAATGGCTTGGGTCCCATATATCCACTGAAGAATTGGAATAGTCAAGTAGAAGATTGAAGCATCATGTTCTTACATTGAGCTGCAATCGAAAGGGGTTGCCCTAAGACATGAAGAAGAGAGGATCACAAAATCTGAGTACTGCCTGCTTTATTTCTAAAACTCTCTAACAGAAGAAGTAGATTAATCGACGATTGCTGATATGGCAATATTGATTGGGAGCTTGATGACCCCGAGGATTCTGCAAATGACAAATGAAGTATGTATTGCTAAGGAAAGCAGTTTGAAACTTTTTAAACTGGTTGCCCCCAACTCAAACAGCTAAAAGATTAAAAAAGGGGCTGCCCATTGCACAAAGCTTCTGCATATGTATCCAGGGAAGGAACAGACTACTAGGGTCTATGCCTTACCTTACATTTTTACAAGAGCTTGTTTTTACGCCTTGAACTTGTGACCTCAAGATCACACGATGACAACTTTACCATTGTGCCAAGGCTTCCCTTCTTAAAACTCAAACAACTAACCTTTAAATAAATCTATGTCTGAAGAATTTGAATTTTTTCCATTTCCCGGCACTAGCAGACAGCTAAATTCATAAATTGGATGGCAAAGATCATTGGTTGATCTCAAAGACAATTAACCCATGAGAACTATTAAATGCTGGTGAGTATCTCGCCTCAAAAAAGCTCTGTTGCGTGGAACATTGGCGCTGGTGCAGAAGGTTTAGGGTCTATAGAGGGGGCACATATCATCATCATCATCATCAAGACCTTATCCCAATTAGGGGTCGGCCACATGAATCTTATTCCTCAATTACACTCTATTAAATACCATGGCTTCATTTAGTCCCAAAGTTTTTAAATCTTTCCTCACCACTTCTATCCACGTTCTTTTGGGCCTTCCCCTTGCCCTTTTAGAACCTTCAACTTGTATTGCCTCACTCCTTCTAACTGGTGCCGTTGTTGGCCTCCTTTGAACATGTCCAAACCATCTAAGTCTAATCTCCCTCATCTTGTTACCTATTGGTGCTATCCCTAAATTTCTTCTAATATTTTCATTTCTAATTCTATCCTTTCTTATCTTACCACTCATCCATCTCAACATCCTCATTTCTACAACACTCAGCCTATGAGTATGATGTTCCTTAACTGCCCAACACTCTGATCCATAGAGCATGGCCGGCCTTATAGCCATCTTATAGAATTTTCCTTTAGTTTGAGTGGCACCCGCCGATCACATAAAACCCCGATGCACATCTCCATTTGTTCCAACCCGCTTGGATTCTCTCGGGTAACCTCCCTCTCAATCTCTCCACTCTCATGGATCAATGATCCTAAGTATCTAAGTGGTCTCTCATGGGGACCTCTTGGTTATCAATCTTGACTGGTGCTCCACTCCTACTCTCCTTGCTAAAATTACATTCCATATATTCCGTCTTAGTTCGGCTAATTTTAAATCCTTTCGATTCTAATGCTTCTCTCCATAGCTCTAGCTTTATGTTGGCATCCTTGTCTCATCAAGTAGGACTATATCGTCTGCAAATAGCATGCACCAGGGAATCTCCTCATGCAGATGTTTTGTTAACTCATCCATAACTAATGTGAAAAGGTATGGACTCAATGCCGATCCTTGGTGCAATCCGACAAAGGTGACAGAAAATCACTACCACGCCACTAGTGGTCTTAACATTTGTTACTGCTCCCTCATACATATCTTTAATTATGTCTATATACCCCTGAGAAACCCCTTTAACACCTAACACCCTCCATATTAACTCTCGAGGGACTCTATCATAAGCCTTCTCTAAGTCAATAAAGACCATGTGTAGGTCTTTTCTCCTCTCCCTATATTTCTCTACTAATTGTCTTAGTAAGAAAATAGCTTCCATGGTAGAACTCCCAGGCATGAAACCAAACTGATTCTCCGATACACTTGTTTCATGTCGTAGCCTCTTCTCAACGACTCTTTCAAAAAGTTTCATGGTGTGGCTCATAAGTTTGATCCCTCGATAATTAGTGCAGCTCTGAATGTCTCCTTTATTCTTATAGATTGGTACAATAGAGCTTTTCCTCCACTCATCAGGCATTTTCTTTGATTTTATAATCTTGTTAAACAACTTGGTCAACCAAACTAAAATAAAAAATAGAGTCAAGAAGGATGATTCAAAGGAGAAGATTTGTGTGAAACGGCTAACATAGGCCCAGAAGATGAATTGTTTGGGTCATCAAAAATCTAGACTTACTTTGTACTTGTGATCAAAAGGGCAGCCCCTGAGCACAAAACTCCTACATATGTGAGGTCCAGGGAAAAAAATAGACCACAAGAGTCAATGGTACGCAGCCTTAACTTGCATTTTTTGCAAGAGGCTATTTTCACGCCTTGAAACCATGATCTCAAGGCTCCCCTCCCCCCTTTGTACTTGTGATTGTCAATCTAATATGTATGCCCTAATGTCCATGTATACATGCACGTCCAGACTTATTATAAAGGTATACTTCGAATGTGGAGTGCCCACTTGCAACAACTGCACACTGGTACCTTAAATACGCAAAGGTATCATGTTACTGCAGCTGATGACCGCTGGATCACCAGCTATTGCAGTATCGATGTCTGATGAGCCTGCACCAGCATCAGTCCAGTGTTTTCTTCAGTTGCACGAGTGACAATAGCAGTGCCCACTAATGGTAGCAATAGATTAGGCCGACTCTTTATGGCCCTTAGTTTTTCACATAAGCATGGTATGGTTTAGGATTGTGAAGAGGGCTTCAATTTTCATGAGTTGCATTGAACTAGAATCAGCGAGACACTAAGCCAGTATCATTACAGACTTTAGTAATATCTGACTTTTTTTATGTTGTTCAGAATGCTTTGTTGAACATGCTGGCGCAGTCACATAAGTTTCAACCTCTCTTTCAACTGGTGACGCTTGACAAAAGAAGACCTTATATTCCTCGTGCTACGTAACCAGAGGAATCAAACAGCCTGCATCATAGGTAAATCTTCATGGTTTACATATCTTCCTATTTTTACATCATGCCAACCATATCACCAGTCACTTCTCACAAATAACAATTATATGTACTCTAGAAAGAAGCATCCAGATGAGCATAAAGTTGATCCTCTTGTACCCATCAACGTGTTCTTAAGTTTATGGTGCATATAGCCTGGGTATTGCTCTTACAAAGGATTTCTGTTCACATCCTTGTATAACAGATAGCGAGACCGGGTTTTTCCAAGTGCTGCATACCTGAAGTTCATAGAGACAGAAACCAAAGTTAGTTGGGGTCATTCTTAGTTAATTGAACTTACATTTTCAAGGAATACAAGAGCCTCTTCACAGCCTACCGACTTACCATTGCGGAACAAATGGTGCCATCCAAATAGCATCACCCGCTTGAACTGGGTACCTAATTCAGAGAAGTGATAGAGCTTGTGAAAACACTAATGTTTGCAGCATCAATATGTCCATGGGTTTCTGATATTGCCCCTCATTCTGTGAAAGCATCTCTTGCATTACACAAAAAAAAAAGGGTAACTCCTGTGCATGAAGCTCCCGCATATGCAGGGTCCGGGGAAGGGGCGGACCACAAGGGTCTGTAGTATGCAACCTTACCTTGCATTTTTGCAAGAGGCTGTTTCCATGGCTTGAAACTGTGACCTCAAGGTCACACTCTTGCATTGAGCAAAGAAATTAAAAGTACCAACATAACTTTCAAGAATTGTCCTTACTGAAGGATCAAAGCAAAAAAAAAAACAAAAAGGTACAATCTACATCATGATAAACAATAAGGTGCATAAACTCTAACAATCCTTACCAGTTATCGCCCAAGCGGTATATACCCTGTCCCTCCAAAAGCAACAACCCGTGCTGATTATAGTGAACCTCCTGCTCCGTCAAACAAGTAAACATGAAGCTAGAGTATGGTTTTGAACTATTTGGGTTTGCGGTCACTAAGACATCACGATAAGAGTCTGAATAATGCCAAAAGAAAGGGTCCTTGAAGAACTACTTGGGCAACAGATTTCATGTGACTACTACTATGACGTACAGTGACATGGCAAATGAATTTGGTTGCTAGTCGGAGGAACTGACATCCAGAAAGAAATAACATGCCACTAACCTTTACATTAAGAAACTCCCCAGGTTGGAAGTCCATGATCTGCAAGAAAGAGTCAGAAAACCTGAGTTTTGTGGAAACAATGCTTCTGGAAATGGAAGCACTTTTGAACAATTCATATGCAAATCGCATCACTAAAATAATCTGTATGTCATAACTGTGAGAATATCTTAATAATCTGACATGAGTGGAAGATCAGAAATACAAACAGTATAAAATTCTCCACCAAAAACAACAATATAGGAAGAAACAAGATGCATCTAAGATAGAAAGCAGAATAAAAATTTTAGCAGCTTATAACATGCTTTATATGTGTGATTCAAGAGTCACTAAGCCAACTTTATGTGTTTTAGACTAGAGCATGTCTTCACAAGTTAGCTTTGTTTGACAAAATATAGGATATTTACTAATAGATGGAAAACAAACCTCCAGTATAGCATAGCCTGTGCACTTGGCAATGCAGGCAATATTACCACCTCCGTAGTTTATGAAAACTAGAGACGCATAAGCCTTCGCTTGTATCAGAAAGTCATGGATAATATTGGAAATGCATTAAGGGCAGGCCAAGCCATATATTGTAGCCTAAAATAGACCAACGAGTCATAGTGCACAACCCAAAGTTACCCTTTTGTGATACTAGAACCTGAATTCTAGTAAAGCGAGTCCTCACCTCGCATTTTCTCCTCCACTTCTAGAACATTTAGCAAAACACTTCCATACTGAAATTGGCAGTTGTCTTCACAGGAAATGGTACCTCGGTGAATTTGTATGGAAATCTTCAAATATGGATTAGCTATTGCAAATGACTCCAAACTTCTTAAGGACAGCCATTAGCTTGCCTCAAATTACCAGTACCTCAAACGGCATGAGTTTATTTTATATTATGATCCATAACAACAGGAGGGTTTCCATCACAAATTACAGGATCCAAATTCTAAAAGATTAGGAAGATGCTGAAGTAAAATGGCTCACATGGATATTAAAGTCATAAGGAGCTGAAGTAGGCAACAATTTCCTGAGTTCGAAAATCTGCAACCAGAAGAACAACAAAGTTGCAGAAATCATGCAGTACATAGATAAATCTACTTTCAAGGATATTAATAGAAAACTAATATCTGGTGTGAAGATATATGTATGGCATGTGTATATGTGAGCTTGCATATGTTCTCAAGGTGTTTGCATGTGGGGATCAAAGCAATCAACATTAGAACTTTCAAAAAAGCACCTCTCCTGGAGTTTCAAGAAGTGGTTGCTTGTCTGTGGAACCGACAACCTGTTCAGGAATTTGGTTTTCCAGATTGGAATACCTGGTTCACAAAGAAGCACTTTATCTTAATAGAAGACGACAATAAACTCTAGCAAGGAAAAGTGACTGAGATAACTATTGAGAGAATACAATACTTAAAAAAAGTCCCATGTCATAAATATATGGTGACAGAATGATGCAGCTTCTGAAAGAAGTAACATGGATAAATCCTGTAACTCATTTTCTGTCAAATTCAAAAGTATTCCACTTCTAAGTGAATACCATCTTTAGTAAAACAGAAACATCAAATAAAAATGAAGGGAAATGAAAAAACCATACTAATCCATGTGCAAATTTTCAAAATGAGAAAATAAACCTTCTCTCAAATATCAAAAGAGTGGCTGATTTTTGGCACTCCACATAGTGTTCGAAATTTGCAGGTAGATATGCATATGAGTCCCCCTACATTCAATTGAAATAATATTAGATCTCCTCACAAAGTTCAAATATATGAATATCAGCAGATTTATGTGTTCAACAGATGGTGACTGCAAGCATGTGTGTGTGTGTGGCTATGTACCTACAGCACTTGTTCAGGCATATGGAACCCACAACCACAAGCATAATAAGAAACAAGCTAGCTGAAAAGAGACAAGAAATATCATGGATGCCAATCTCCTAGAAATATGAACATGAATGATAAATTGCCCCACTGTATCAGCATGTTATCGATAAAGGAAGTTCCTATAAGAAAACCATTCTTGCCATCGGTTTCATCAATGATACTATTTCTAGTTATGCAATGTATCTTTTAATCCTAAGCCAGCAAATTTGGTCCAAATCCCAATATGATCAACGTAAATGCCTGTGTCTTTTCATGACTTTTATAACTGATACATTTTCAGTTAGGAATGTATATGTAAGCCTAAAGCGGGCATGTTCCAAGTCTCCAATATGGTCTGGACATAAGTGCTTTTAAACAGCTCCACAGACTTAACAAAAAGTTCAAGTTTTTGAGAATGGTCCAGTTAGAATCCCATTTTAATCCCTCTCTATCATACTTCAGGGAACTAATCATCACAATTTACCAGCTTCCTGAGATCCGGAACACTTAATGTCCTCAGCAGATCCAACATAAACAATCATGGAAAAATGCACGAGCTTCCGACAATGCTCAATTTGATATTCTAACCATACAACTAGCCATTCGCAAATGAAAATAAATCAGAAAGTGAAAGACATGAAAGCAATTTCAGAAAGAAAATCTATGTCGGTTTCTTGTGTTACTGATGCAGCTAAGCCTAACAGCAATTTGACCTACACAGAGCTTTGCCTTTACGTAAACTGATTCATGGCATCAAAAGCTGATTGAATTTGAAAGTAAATCAAAACAGGGGCACCACCCCAAGCATAAGGTCACAATTGGGAGTAGGAGAACTTCTAGACAGCTAGGGAAAGATCAAGTCACAAGATTCTTCTTCTATGCAGCATAATATCTCCAATAGAGCAATCACCACACATAACAGTCAAGTGCTCCAGCAAAAGCATGTTCTATCAGTGGCTCCACATTTTTTTACTGTCAAAAATCAGCAACAGCCACTTGCTTATCTGGAATTATATATAAGAGTACTAGAGTTTCAAGCAGTTTGTGATCTGTTTGTGTCATGCAAGTTGCTAAGACAAAGGAGGATTTCTTTTGTGGGATTTCGGGAGTGGAGCTTTAAATATCAATAAAACTATCAAAAGCATTAATCATAAAGAATCATGACTACAAACTGAATCTAGAAATAAATTCTCATAAGAAAATAATCAAAGAAGGATCTTACAAGAAGTTTGTGGCTAATAGCAGATTCATTTGATAGTATCACAGAACCCTGAAGGACAAACAAAAACCTGGAAAATGAAAATAACCGATAACAGAGATATAGGTTAATTGAAACGATATTGACTTCCAAGCAAAACTGAATGCAAGTGCAACAGATAAAGATGGTAGACAAGTCTTAACTGATTATTTTAGCAAGAAGGAAAATTTTGAAAGTAAAAACAGTGGAAAACCAATAATAGAAAATAGACAAAGACGAAGGTGGAAGTTGGAAGTTGGAAGTGCATGGTAAACATGAACAAACAGATCTGGACTCACATAAACCTCCAAATGCGTTCTCTTCTTCCTAGCTCAAGAATCTCAGAGTATGTACACATGCAGTAAAAGATGGCAATTGATTGATCTTTATGGTTGTGACATGACAAAGTGATATGCAGTCTCGAACTTTAACCATATGCAAACACACCACTCTATGAATGTATCCAAAAAGGATCAGTTTAAACTTTCTACAGCTATAAGTTCCAAGGAACAGTTTAAGTAACAAGGATCACCTCTCAACATCTTTTGGTGGTAGTGCTGACCTTGAACTCTCTGCATAAGTCAGAAGTGCTTGTCAGATTCGCATACAGATAACAGTTGAAAATAAGTAAACAGTGAGTAAGAAATCAGAATTACTAAACAAAAAGCACTATTGGCATCAAGCATAGATCAGAGAGAAGTGTATAGAACCAAATACAGAAGTAACAAAAACTTGAGCACCCAAGCTTCACAAGATGCATTGATGAACCAAAAAACATACGTTTAGGTTATTTTGGATAGATTGTAAGACTTAGCATAGGTGAAAGTGCAACCCCGTGACAATGGGCTGTCTAGCCGATGTTACAAAAAAAAAGGGCAGCCCCGGTGCATGAAGCTCCCGCGTATGCAGGGTCCGGGGAACTGATGTTATAATAAAAATTAAATAAATAATTCCTCGCAATCAAGCTAGTCAAGTGTGTATGGGGGTTTTAGTCATTTCAGTGCTTAGTTCTGCATAAGTACAGCTGTGGATATTAGTAAGGGCTTGTTTGAAGGCCATTCAGCATGCAGCCTTCATATATCATTTTATTGCATGGAACTAACATTTGAGGCTGTGTACTATTGACCCCTGTGGTCCACCCCTTCCCGGAACCTACATACATGGGAGCTTCCTGCACCAGAGCTGCCCTTTTTCGTCTTAAAATAATTTCTTAGTTACCACAGCGGCTGGAACAACATGGACCAAATGCCAAAGGTTAAGAGATAATTCTTGTGAAAGAACTTAAGTTATCTTGGAGGACTAGTAGCCTTTGATCAGGAACACAGTCAATGTGCAGCCAAATAGTACAGCAATGCAGCGATTCATCTAATTTAAAGTATTAGAACACATACCTTGATACTTAAGAAAATCAAGAGAATTACTATTTTCAAGAAATAAGCCAAACATTTGACATACATACAACAGAATTGAGACATCTGATGATGCAGAAACCGTGAAAGGAAAAAAGCAGACACCAGATTGGACTCATTTTGCAGTCTCATTTTTCCATGGATAACTTCTGTCTGAGTAGCAATGGAAACAAGGTAGGAACTACAAAGAAAAAGAGTAGCTAGCCCAAAGAAGCAGAAAACTCGAAAATGGAAACAGTAAACACAATGGAACAACCACATAAAGCTTGCACCCTCTCGTACTTAGCTACAGATGCATACTACCTTAGACTGTAAGTCTCTTATAGTAGAATGCCAAAACACAAGCAATGGCATGCAGTATTTGAGTCTCAAGAATGCAGAAATTTGAAACGCCAATTAACAAATGCCTTCCATGAAGTTTGGAATGGTGTGAGGACTCTGATTCAGCACATTTGCTACAATAAGATAGAGACTAATCACAGTGAGCTATTTGCAAGTTCAAATCATGGGACTGCCACTTCACTTGCGAGAAGGGCTGGGAGAAAATGACTGCCCTCGCATTCGCCTTGTCCATCTTGAGGCTTTAAAATTGCAGATTTGTTCATGCTGAAGGCACAACCTGAACTCACTTCAGTGTCCTACAAATGAATTCCAGAGAAGGTTTCTCCTTGCAGATTACAAGACTTAACAAATCGTAACAAGTTGGAAAAGCATATCCAATCTCAGCTATGAACAAATGTACAAATAAACGACTGGAGTCTCAGTTCAGGAGTAGATCAAAACTTTCAACAGAGACCGAATAATTGGTAATTTGTATTGAACCTCTATGTAACTCACTAATGCACATCAGAATTTGTCAGTATGCATTGCATACAAAACAAGAATGTACCGCACCTTGCATCTTTGCCAAATACATTACAAAATGTGAGCCCATAGCAGGAGTGATCAAATAAGCTCCCAAGGTATTGATCCTGCACAATTAAAAGGTCAAATCAGAAACTCGGATACAGCCTCTGATTCCAATACTAAGCCAAGATATCTGTATCAAATGGAATATACCAGTCAGGTAGAGGACTGAATACATGACTCTCAGGTGTAATTAAAGCATGGTCACTTTTGTACACACTACGCGTAAAACCCGGTAAGTCTGCCAACCAGTAAAACCATATTAGTATAATTTCATGTGCAAAACTCAAATCAAGAAGTGGGTCAATAACACTAAATCCATGAAAACTTCTGCATTATTTTCAACCCAAGAAATATGTCAAAAAGGATGATCCTAAGCGTCCTTCCAAGAACTTACAACTAGATATATCAAATAATAAATACAAACTGGTCAAAAATCAACAGCTAAAATATACAAAAAATAGTTTGAATTCCAGTCGTAGGACATCCAAAGTGACCTCCACTGGCTAATAGAACTATGAACACACTGGAACTCATCATCATCAAAGGTGGGTCTGTTGGCCCTCATCGATTCAATTAATTCCTAGCCCAAACAAATGAAAATGCCGGGGTACTTAGTAACAAGTGAGAGAGAGAGAGAGAGAGAGAGAGAGAGAGAGAGAGAGAGAGAGAGAGAGAGAGAGAGAGAGAGAGAGAGTTGTTAACCTTGAAGATGTGCAGGAGAAAGAGTGGGATTTGTAACTTTCCAGTAAAGAGGTTTGGATTCCGAGTTCAATTCGAGGGAAGGTGCTGAGCAGAACCCTTCATTACCAAGGACATGTTCTAACAGGCCTGTGGAAAATCATGGAGATCATTATGAAACTCTATCGTTCCAAACCAGAGAGCAGAGAGAAATAGAGTATTTTACCGAAGTGAAGAAGAAGAAGAAGGCAGATGGAAAATGCTACTGCGGATTTCTCCATTTCTGTTCTACTCCAAGAACTTTTGGGACTTTCAGAAGTGGAAGTGGAAGTGGGATGAAGCAGCTGATTCCTAATAGGACGCTGATTTCGGTGGACTGTTTCACCTGCAGAATGCGAATATTTTTGCAGGGAGAAAGCTATGTGATCTGGGGTCCACATGCACACCGTCGACAAGATCCAACCCACTCATCTGTTGGGCGGCAGGATTTTACCTTGAACGGATGATCTTCGACCCTTCATCGATTAAGTCTCGTTTAAATTGTCCCACTTATGTGTTTATGGTTCATTTGAAAGTGGGGCTACATACAGCTTCAAATTTTCAGATCTACTTATGGAGCCCACGTACACGTTCATATATTACCCGTTTAAGAGTTGGGCCCACATGTATCTTTCTAAGATCTAATGCTTTCCATGCGTAATTTGAAAACTCTAAGCCTTTGATTCATGGAGGGAAGTGGATATTCGCTTTCTATTCTGTAGTTGTCCATTTGAAGGCCACAAATTAGATACCTGGAACTGACAAATGGGCTTCAACTTTGGTGGATATAATCACGGATCATCTATAGAATGGACCATCCACTTCCATACCTTAATGAGAAATTGTATAGGAAAACAAGAGGACAAAAGTATTAGTAAGACGACTTTGGCAATCACCTAAGTCCTACATCATTCATTTGCAACATCTTTCCATGGACATGCCATGATCCATGGACCATTTTGGCCAGGAGACTCCCAGCCCTTGGCAGGGCTCATGCAGAAGTTTTAGTGAGCTACTATGACGGTGACCCACTCGGGCTCACCCATGACCTACCATGGGATAGACTCCGCCACTAGACTAGAAGACCTTAGCTCATGTACATGGATTTACTGCATGCGCTCAAAAGAGTGCCTGCCATCCTGTCCTCAACACCTTTGCACTGTCTTTCCATTTACAGAGAGCCACGTAGATGAAACGTGTTATAAAATTTTCAAGAGAGAGAGAATCTATGATTAACTTTGCTTTTGTGATCAACAGCCACAAATTTAAGAAATTGTTGTAAATCCGTCCTGATTAAATCATCCAAGCCCCTTCTTCCGTCAAGTTTAGATCGCCTATTGAATCTTTAGTACTCTATTTGATAAATGAGATGTTATTTTGGCATGACACTGGATCCATCGGAACAGATGATTTGATGCTGTACAAGATTAATAGTCTCGACTAAATATGCATCGATACGCGTCTAGGATCAAAAGTTCAATCCCCACAACCTTTTTTTGGCTTAATTATGTAAGGAAACTCAGATTCCTTGACTTTTTCCATTTCTACCCTGGATTTTGATCCTGCGCAATTGCACCCCGGATTTAAGAAGTTGTTATATTCCTACCCTGATTTGACCAGGAGTATCATGTCATTAGGTTTTAACCTATGTGCGATGTAAAGGGCATATTTGGTTATTTTTAGGTCATGTTCTTCTTTAAAGAAGGAAAACACAATGAACAGTAAAAAAAAAAAAAAAAAACCCCTCAATTTTTAAGCTAGGACATCATTTGCAACATTCTCCTTACCATTCTCTCCCAAATGAAAGGCCCCTCTCTTTTTTTAAGTCCATTTTGAATTTAGAATGTCTTACTCCACCAGTTTTAATCGTAGCCTTCCTCACCATTATTGCCCATATGGGCATGGTGAGATGGTGATCTATGTTTCAAGCTAGCTAAAAATCCAAGTAGGCCATTCTATAGGTGTAAGAGGTCATTTAAGGTAAGAGATAAGCATTGGTCTTTCAGAAGGATGGGTCAATATAAAAGCTGTTCACTTGGTTGTTACTTGTGAGGTGGATGTAGGATCATGGCCAGTATGAGACATATATCTAAGTTGATGTCATGCTAGCTAAATTAGGGCCAATTACGAAGAAGAGGGTTGAATGAGAGAGAGTTATAGATCCTGGGAGTGTAGCTACTGAAAGACAAATGGATGAATTGAGATTCTCAGTTGGTAGAGAAAGGGGAAACCTGCCTACACTAAACAAATTCCCTAGCTTAATATTCAATTCAGGCAAAAAAAGCCCCAACATTACCATGACTTTTATGCAAATCGAATCATTTTTCCATTAAAAACAATTGTAAAGGCATGACATAGCATACCTTATCAATGGTGCAAAAAATAGCTATTAGAAATAAGATATTTACCCTTCCAAATGATAAAAAATTATTTGTTGTCCTTCATGGGAACAAGTTTTTCATTGATCAATCAAAAAAACAAAATCCCAAATGAGAACCTCAGGCTTTCTCTTGTTTAAGAAAGCCTCCCTTTCTAGTCTCTAAGAAATATTACCACCACGTCTATTGCTTTTTGCAAAAGGGCATACCAAGTAGGTTAAAACCTAACAGTGTGAAAGTCTTGTTCAAATCAAGATATGGTTATAACTACTTTTTGAATCTAGACACAATTGTAGGGAATTAGAATTTAGGGTAGAATGAAACAAGTCAACGAATTGGGGGTTTTTATGTAATTAAGCCCTTCTTCCTAAATGTTGATTGGTTTTGAATCCATAGCCTCTAATTGTGAGACACGGCACTTAACCAACTTCAATGAGTCCTCAAGCACTTGGGGTGTGATCACATGCTATACCAGCATTCCTTTCAAAGAGAAATTCTAAATTGGCTTTCATAGTTGCGCTCATTCTGTGTGGTTCCACATCTCTCTCTCTCTCTCTCTCTCTCTCTCTCTCTCTCTCTCTCTCTCTCTCTCTAACCCCTACAAATAGTTACTCCTCATCTTCATGCCTTCCAACAACCCCCATCTTGCTGAAAATCTCTGTACAGCAATGTTAGTGTTACTGGTGTTTTGAAGTTTAAATGTAGCCCACCGACTTAATCCATCATTCCCACTCAGATACCTCCTCATACATAGTATTTATTTATGGTTTTTAAGCATTTTAACTGCTTGAAAAACTCAAAGGAAGAAGAACCAAAGAGGAAACATAGAAGAGGAAAACGATACTTTGGCAGTATGACAAGTAATTGCTCATTTTTTATGAGTATTGGAACTATAGCCTCTTTGCATCTTCCCTATAGTAACAATGTGAGAGAGGAGATGAAAAACCAGTCCAAAAGAAGTGAAATAGTTCACAATATGGATGGAAAGTGGGAGGAGGGAGACACTAATAAAGAAAAAACTTATCGTAATCAAAATTGGGAATTCAATCGATACTAACTACATTCTATAAATAGTTGATGATAGAAAAACTAACTTTTATTTGAGAGAGAACTAGTTGCTTTGTATATTGGCTAGAAAAGAGAGAAAGGGGAGGAAACCCTCTTTGGAATAATGAAAGCTTTTGTGATGTTTTAATACTTTTTTTAGAATCACTCTATTGTGAATAATTGTTCCGTTGTTAGAGAATTATCACTTTGTCATTATGGAATAAATTTCTAGTTTGGCTGGTTCTTTGTTGAAGATTAGGACTTTTATACTATAAAAAGAGAAATCTACAACATTCATGAAGCCATTTCAGCTTGGGTTATTTTTACTTGGAGTTCCCCTTTTGATTAATTCTTGCCAAAATGGTAATCAAACAAAGAAAAGCATTAAAGAGTAAAAGAATGTTGGTGATGGAAGAGATCATCATTAGGATGGTTGAAAATGTAGCTATTCCAATTTTGGTACAACTTTTGTCTATAGGTCTATCACTTGGAAGCGCGATTCATCGTCTTTGAATGCTTGGTTCTTCCTTGGACAGGAAAAAATGTCTATCTGTTTACAAAAAAGGGGGTGGGAAAATCAGCTCTCTATATTTATTTATTTACATTATGTACAAGATTTTATAAAATGTGTCTAGAAAGCAGAAGATAGATATATAAAGAGATTTAAGAAAGGTTAAAGATGATAAAGATATTTACAAAATTGATATATGGATAAAAAATAGAGGCAAATCCTCTACTAGTCCATTTATCCAACTATTAAGCTAGTACTAAAGTAACTACAAATTTCAAATGTGTTAACATGGCATGAGGAAAGCAAATTCCAAGTGCTCAAAGAAAAATGTCTTAGCATAGAGATATTATTTGTTTAAATTAATATAAATTATTAGATTGATGACTTTCATCTTTGGGATGAGATTTAGATTTTTTGTTTACATTAATATAGATATTTTTTATTTTATTATTATTAATATAAACAACTTCAACCATTAAGATGGGGTTTGATTGTCAATTTGAAAATGATACAATATAATATGATAGGTTAAAAAGAAAGAGAGATTATAGGATTAGAAGAAGATACATAGGATAAGTATCAAGTGGGACCTACTTTGTGAAAAACAAGCACTGAAGCTTAATATTATAATATGCAGATAACTACAATTGAGGATGCCGAGATAGATGAGAGGCAAGACAATAAACGATATAATTATAAATTAAAGGATTAGAGAAAACTTAAGAAGTGTACCAATACGTAGCAATGTGAGGGAGATTAGACTTAGATGGTTAGGATGTATCAAATAGAAATTCAAATCAATATTGGTATGAAAGATTGAGGCAATCCAAGCCAAAGATTCTAAAGGCGCAAGGGCAAAGCCTAAAAAGAACATTGATAGAAGTGATGAGCAAAGATTTAAAACCTTTGGGACTAAATGAAGACATGATACCTCATAGAGGGGAATGAATGAACAAGATTTATGTGGTCGACCTCTAATCAGGACAAGGACTTGATGACAATGATGAAGCTAACTAGAAGTTAGAAGAAGATGAGTAGAGAGAGAGAGAGAGATTTTAGAGGTTTGTAGTGGATATAAATAGAGAGAAAAACCTTTAAAAGCTCAAGAAAAGATAATAAAGATAAAGACAAATGGTAAAAGTGGCGCGTGACAAAATAATAAAGAGTTGGGTGAAATTTTGCATTGATTTCGTGCATAATAAATATATAAATTTTATGATAATCATAATTTCATGGGATTTTCCAAAAAAATTTGGCTATAAGAGTTATTGTATAAGGTCTTGATTGTGTTACATGCAAAGAACGTTGATCTTTGGATTTTCTATGTCACTAAGTCACCTCTTTCCAACTTAGGTCAATGTAGAAAATATCTCCATATTATGCCATCAATATCCCTCGTAAACCATATCTCAAAATTTTAGGTGTAAGAAAACCATTACCAAATACACTCAAAACTAATCTTTGACAATTTACAGCCCTCATTTCTAAAATAAAAGAGTTGGTTTATTGTTTTCATAATTCCTTTTTGTTATATGCCAAAATAACAAAACATAATTTTTCATTTCAGTAATGTAAATTAGAAGAGTAAGAAGTACAACTATTTTCTTCTTTCCTAAGAATTGCCTATTAGAAATGAGGAAAAGTGTGATTATCAAGTGCAATTTCACCCATCATGCTAATTTATTTTGGAGTTGCAACCATGTACTTATTTCTTTTTGAGAATATAGCAAGCCTATGGACATGCACAAATGATAGGACAGTCCTACAACTCTATGGTTGCAATAGAAATCAAGAGCTCTAAGCATTTGATGATAGGCATCACATTGGCTAAGAACATCCCACAAGGCTATAAAAGTTCTAATTTTTCTTGGGACTTTCAAGTGAAAGAAAGACTTTCTATCTGCATGAAAACAAAATGACTGAGGGACTTCCTTGTTTTCTTCCTAGGTATCATCTCAAAGGAAGAGTAGGACATAATTTATAAGCAAATAGATTATTTTAGGGCTAATTAGGGAGAAAGTGAGAGATATATTTCAATTGGCTAAAATCATCATGTGTCTTTTTTAGGACAACGCGATCAAATTTTACCCTTTACTAAGTATGGCTACAATGAAAGTAAGGTGTCAAAAGCAGTATTTGAGTTTTTGAAGTAGAATTGGAGAAATAAGATGTCACAGCCCTTTCTCTGGTATCCAAGGCTTTAATTGTCTTTGGATAAGTGATGAACTGGGGCCAACAGATAAGGTTTGCTTTTTTTAATTTATGCTTGTAGTGAAAACTAAGGTCACAAAAGGATATTATAATAGTCCAGGTTGTCCACATTTGGAAAGTGTGGGAGTCACACAATCTATTAGGCTCCATGTCTTGGATTGTTTATGTAATAACCCCAATTTTTATTAATATAATTGAATTATTAAAAATTAAAAGTTTAATTTCTGAAGGTGGAATTAGAATTTTGAGTTCTATGAGAATTTATTTTCATAAAAATAAAATCAAGGCTTAAAACTTGGATATTTATAATATACTCGAAAAACAGATCGGAATGATTGTAAATACATCAAATTCTGAGAACGCATGAAAAATCCCTATTTTTCTCTATTTTTATGAATAAAAGGCTAAAATGATAATTTTACTCATAACTGAGACCTAAGACATCAATATTTAGAATGTACTCAAAAATTCAATTCTAACGACAGTAATTTCACTCAATTCCAAGTTTGGAAGAATAAATTCTATTTTTCTCAAATTTTAAATTAAAAGTGTAAAATAGTAATTTCACTTTTTAGTCGGACCCACAAAAGTTAGGTAAGCACTGAAGTCAGCAATAATGCAAGTCATGCATTAGCCAACACTCAACCCCAAGTGGAGGAAGTGGAATTTCCACTCCTCATTTTAATATTTTGAGTGAAATTTGATTAAAATAAGAAATTAATTTTAAAAATTCCAAAATCTGCCTATAAATACCTCAGTAAAATCCCCAAAAATTTTCAAAAATCTAACACAAAGTGCCATAGACTTCCCTGAAAAATCAGCTTTGAATTCCTCCCCCAATTCTCTCTTCTTTCCCTCTTTCTCTCTCTTTTCCTGGGAGAGTGTCCCCAAACGCACTTGACAAACAACTCATGTCTATTATCGAGGCGTGTCCAGGGAAGCGTCATCCCCGATAGAACTAGGGTTCTGCCTAAAACCCTAAATCCAATTAGCCATCAAAGTATGAGATGATCTTATACCATGTAAACCACTGGATTAGTTCGAGATGCCTTGATTTACAAATGCCCTAAGCTTTCATGATGATCCAACGATTGGATCATTGGAAAAACTAAAACGAAAAATCAAGTACTATGGTATTTCCATCTCCGACAAGTTCTACACATTCTTCTAGCCAATCCAGGTAGTGAACTATGGTCTTACACTGTTGAATGTATTCGTCATAGGGTGATATGTGTTTTCCCCGTTATATCCCTTCATCTCTGGCAACAAAATCGAGAGAATTATCTTCTATATGAAAATCTAAAAGCTAGGGTTTTCCCGACATGATTTCTTCTTCTCCAGTGAAATTCCTTCACTGAACTAGCACAAGTAGGCCACCAACTTCATTCCCCTTCCATTTCGGCACCTCCCTTAGGTTCTCCGGCCTTTAGGTGATCTCCTCGGCCATTGATCTATCGGGAACAATGGATTCGGCAACAGGGTTGAGATCCCCATCATGGACTGCTTAGATGAAACTTCTGAGCCTTCGGATGATTTCCTGAGTCCCAAAAACCTCAGGAGATGTAATCTTAGCTCTTGAGGTTGAGAGATGGAAGGTGATCCGTTGCAGGGTGATTCAACTGTCCAGATCTAGACCATCTCGCTCATAGCTGGTCACCCCTCTCAAATCACCTATAAACAACGGTAACGGGGGTGGGCCTCTCTACATTTGATTGTTTTCTATTGGAATGATCTCAACCGTCCATCTATTGAACTGAAATCTTGTTTCTGCAATTAAAAGCTCATTTTAGCTCTGATTTTATATCTGAAAACACTGATGCATTCCTTATGTTATGTAAAATCTATTGGAATAATGAGATCTATGTTTCTAATTGTATTTATGTGAGATAATTACTAAAATCCGTTGTAACAATCTTGGATCATGCCTGAGATGATCTTAAAATGTAAATCTAATCTGATAGATTGATTTAAGATATCCAAAAACCCTAGGAACAATAATCACAATAAGGTTTATAGACATCTGGATCAAAGAATTGGGCTGTGAAAGATTGGATCAATCTGGACCCTTAAAAATGTTTGAAATCTTAAAATTATGATTCAGATCTAATTTTAAGTCCAAATTTAAATCTGAAAACACTGATGGATTTTTTTTTAATGTTATGTAGAATCTTATTCATGATAATTATGTTTTTAATTGTATTTATGTAAATTTTTTGCTAAAATCTGTAGTAACAACTGTATATCATGATCAAGATAATCTCAAAATAGAGATCGGAACCGATGGATGGGTTCAAGAGGTTCCAAAACTCCAACAACCATGATCATAGTAAAAATTATTGATCCTAAGATCGAGTAATTGAATAAAAACAGTAAAGATCAATATCCGCCGTTAAAACTGGCTAAAACATTAAAATCCATATTCTAGTCTCAATTTGACTCCAAATTGAGATAAAAAAGTTGGGTTGGATTCCCATTGTAAGGAAAACCCATTGAATCAATAAAATTATAAGTTTAATTCATTAAACTTTCTGTTTTTAAATAGATAATGGTACTAACATCTTTGACCTACAAGAACTGGGATGATTAGACCATTCAAATCATTTTGGATGATGATCTAACGACTTAATAACTTGAATAAATGGGTTGGATGTAATTGAATTCGCATATTTTAAGTTCTTAACCATTAAAATTAACTAAATCCTTAAAAATACATACTAATCTCTTTGATCAGATTGATCAAGGATGATCAGAGACTATGAATAAGTGAAGATGATGATTTAATAATAAGATCATAAGAAATTAATGGCTTAATATTAATAATTTGGGATAGATTGAGAAATACGCCCTTAAATTATCTCAAATGGCTTAAGATCTTCTTGATTGGTTAGATCAAGAAGGATCAGATCATGTATTAAGATTATATCAATGATCTAGTGATAAGATCACTTTAAGAAAATGAGTAGATCTAATAAAAAAATAAAAGTTCAAGATCTAAACCCTAAATGGGATGAAAATTGATTAGAAATAAAAGATAATCGTTGGATCATGATGATATGTTAAATGTGTTTATTTGAATTATTAATGTTACTGTAAATGTCTTTTATTGCTTAGTAGATATAATTGTTAAATTTACTTATTTATACTTTAATGTTCATATTATGTAAATTACATGAAAAAAGTAATTAATGAAATATAGATATTGATGGACGTTTATAATAAATAATGGATATGAACTTAAGCATAGTTAAGGGCTATAGTTAGTAGGACAATATAAGGATCGTCAAATTCTTTGCCCAAATTAGGAGAATGATAAACCTCATGAATGACATCTTAAATGTTTATGAATTTAATTTAAATCAATTAGAAAGAGGTTATAAGGTTTAATGCTCGTAGGAACCTTGTGGAATGTTGAGCTAAGGCCACTCTAGTGGATGCTGACCATTGTGGTTAAGAGGGTTCTCTAATAGAGCATCGCTCTTCCCCCACCTTCTGGCGACGTTTGTGAGGTCTAAATGCCTCCTTACGTGAGAATTGAATTAACCACTCTTTGAGAGTAAATTGAAAATAAGAGGAGCTATCTAAACTTAGGATGAAAGAAGCTATCTTCAACTAGTAAAACATTAATTAGTTGAATAATAATAATAAGATCATAAAAGGATAGTAAAATATATAATCTTAATAAAAATGATAAGTAAGATAATCAAGATCAAACAAGATCCATAAGGAGATCTTGAATGATCAAGAATACTAAGAATCATAACATCGTATTGTACTTAGTATGTATGTATGTACGTTGTAGATCAAATCTAGATAATTAGATTAGATAATCTAAACTCTTGATCAAATATGATTCAAGGAAGAGAACTATGATCATCTTCCTTATGGATGATTAAACAACTGAACTTAGATCAAAGAAGAACTAGATGATAGAAGATCTAGGCCATTGATCTTTATCAACAAGTATAAATTGTTGATCAAATGATCTATGAAATATCAAGATCAAAGAGATGGATACACTTAGAGATAGAAAATACTTAGATTTGAATGATTAGAAGGTCATTCTAATCGTTAGATCTATTAATCAATAAGATAAACACTATCTAAGAAAGATAGATGGTATGGGTGATAAGAACACAAGGAGGAACTAGATCCTTTATATCAAAGGACGAGATTAGACAAAGAATATAAATATGAGATTATCCAAGTTGTTTAGATAATGACAGTATGTATGTATTTACATATTACATACATCAATCGTGGAAGATCTAAAGGGATGGATCACTACATGAAGGTAGGTGGAACTTTAAGAATACAAGATCTATGGTCTATGAAATTATTGTTATACATAGAATTATATAAATGAATTATTATAATGATAATATGCTTAATTGCATTTGAATCACAATTCATGTATATGATATAGAAATAAAGTGTTAAAATTAGATGAAATACATGATAAATACCTGGGTATCAATTATGATTTCTCCTAAACTTAGATAAGAACATAATAATAATGGATATCATTTGTATCAAATGAGTATTCTTACGCTTTGATAATATTTTGGTATACGAATACCAAATTAAAGGAAACGAGGATCATTTACAATGAATGATTAATCCCTAAACTTATATGAACATGGGTATCATTCACGGTAAATGAGGATCCGTAAATTGAGAAATGAAACTATATCCTTAGTATAAGGATATTGAATATGAGGATGATGTTATAAATAGATAAGTCATCTGATAAATAAAAGATTACTTTATGTACAAGCAAGGAAGCTTGTGGTTTTGTTTTAAATAGGCATATGCCTGGGGATACTATGCTAGGAGAGTTATGAGGGTCTGGCTACCCACTCTTCGAAATTGATTATATGATAGATACTTAGCCCAAAGAGGTTAAAAGTTGGGTATGGCAATTATGGGAAGGCCTCTATTGTGAAAGTCCTATCTCCCCATATAGGCAGTGACATAATTGTTCCGCCGTGGTATTAGTGGTGTATAGAGCAGTTATCCAGGCGCGTTGTACGCATCAGACTAAAAGCATGGTAGTCCTTTGAGTATTCTGCATTATGATGCAATGACATAGTAAAATGCCTTATGATATGGCATGATAAGATGCCAATATTGCCCAAGTAAGGGAGTATTTTTTCAGTAGAGGCTGGATGATTTATCAACTCAGTGTGTTTGAGTGTGATTATTGATGTTTGAGATATTAACTATTTTTCACCGTTTTTTACCATGTATATATAGACACACACACATACGATATAGTGGTGAGTGGTTTAGAATTATCATAGTAGATGTTACATGATAAATTATATGATAGAATGATCATATATGGTATGGCTCATGGAAATTGAATTATGTGATTCATATGGAATATGATGATTATGAATACTGTACTTTTGAATTATACGATTCTATGTGCTTCTTGAATCCCCTACCAAGCATAGCTTACTGAGATATTGTAAATATTTGAATGTTTACAATATTTCAAATACAAAAGGAAAAGAATTGAGGGATACGACAATGGAATATGAAGACCATACTATTGATTAAGACTATGTATGATTGTGAAGGGATTGAATTGTATTTTTCATTTGTGTATTTTGGACATCAGATGTAATAAGGGGGATGTGTAGTAATTTTAATAAAAATAATTTTTTATGAAAATTTATGTTGTATACAAAAATATGTATATGTATTAAAGTGAAATATGGCATTTGGGTTTTCTGAAAAGATTTTCAATGAAAATGTTTTCGCTGCTTAAGTTTTCAAAATTTTTGTAAAATTGGTCGACCACCATTTGAAAACAAATAACGAAAATGTATTTCAAAAACCTGAGTTGCCACAGTTTTGAGTGATTCAACTCATTTATCCAATGCAAACCTCTTCCCTTCTCAAAAATATGAACCATATTTAGAGAAAAGAAATACCACTTATATTTAAAAGGAATTGAATCAACCAGAGATTTAATTATTATATTATTCTTATTATTTGAAAAAAATTTCACATCATTACTTTGAAGTGGCATAAAATCTAACACAAGGACCTTTATATTTTAAAAGTATTGCATAATGTCCCGATGTTTGCTTAGGTATACCTTTGTAGGACTCTTTGAATGTTCGTTAAATTTGCTAGCAAAATAGCTTCACAAGTCATTCATGTGTAATTTTAGAAGGGTAAAATGGTCAAACTCAATGATATTTTAGACTTTGCAATAATAAATATTGATTTCTTTAACCAAACAATTAGTAAGAAGAAGCATCAGATGGACATGAATTTTTAGAAATTAGCCTATATAAGGTAGGCCAAACGAGATGAATAGATCACATCCAAAGGTTAAGGTATAGCTAGTGGTGTCCCTTTCTTATTTTTTAGTCATATATCGTTGAGTTGAATTCTTAATTAGAAAAACTAGTAGGTAGAAGCATCTAATGAATATCATTTTCATAAGCTGCCTAAACAGGATAGGCAAAAAAAGATGAATGGATCATATCATCCAAAGTAGGGCCTAACTAGGTGGCATCTTGTTTTGATTTTTCAATCCATTAAAATTTTCAACTAGAAAAACGAGTAAGTAGAAACATCTCAGGGGTATGCATTTTTATAAGTAGCCTAAATAGGGCACGCAAAACAAGATAAATGGATCAGATAATCTAAATGTGGGGCAACTATGTGATGTCCTATTTTGAATTTTCAATTATAACATGGAAATTTTCATCTAAAAAAAATAGTAGGCAGAGCATCTAATGGGCATGCATTTTTATAAGTGGGAAGGCTCTTTGATCAAGTTTCAAGCTGAGACTCCTTCTCAAGACAACACATGCTCCATCTAACCCAAGCAAGTAGTTAGTATATGTTACTACTCAAAGATAGTTAAACAAAGTCTAAAATTACATGGGATACCTGCAAGTTGACAAGGAACCTCACTTTATCATTTCCCTTCATAAGTTGCTTAAATAGGGTAGGACAGATAAGATGAATGGATAGGATCATCTAAAGCTGGGGCTTAATTGGGTGGTGTCTTCTTTTTATTTTTCAATCAAAGCCATTGAAAGTTTCAAGTAGAAAAATAGTGAGTAGAAGCATATGACAGTCAAGAGTGTTGAGAAGAAGCCTAAAATGGGATAAGCCAAACAAGGTGGATTGCTCTAATCATCCAAGGGTGAAGCCCCATTTAGGGCAAGCCAAACTAGTAGATTAATCGATCAAATCCATTCATCTTGTTTGGCTAGCCTATTTATGTTGCTTGTGAAAATTCATGCTCATCGGATTTCTATCTACTAGTTTTTCTAATTGAAAATTTTAATGGCTATGAATGAAAAATTAAAATAGATGCCACCTAGCTATGCCTCATTTTTAGATAATCTAATTATTCTATACTTAATTAGGCTTCCTGTAAAAGTCATGCCCATATTAGACGCTTCTGCCTACTGGTTTTTCTAGTTGAAATGATTATGATTGAAAATTAAAAAAGGGATGCCACCTAAGTAGGCCTTTTAGATGATCTCATTTGTTCATCTTGTTTGGCCTACCTTATTTTGGCTGCTTGTGAAAATGTATGCCTATCCCATGCCTCTACTTACTAATTAAAAATAAAAAATAAAATAACAATCATAATTGCAAGTCTAAATTTGAGTTTACAAGCATTTTACCTTTTTAAAAATACACATAAATAGCATGTGAAGCCATTCCCTACGTGATTTTAGGCATGGTTAGAGGCGTGGTTAGAAAATATCCTGTGGAGGTATACTTGAGTAAACATCAAAATCTTATATGATACTGTGACAAATGAAATCCTTAAGTGAGATTTTGCACCAATTTCAGGGTAGTGATGTGAAAATTTTCTTCCTTCTTTTTTATTAATAGAAATAATTCCTAGCAAGACGCTGGGTGTTTGACATCAACAGGGAAAAGTTTACGTGTCAATACATCATATGCTACTTCACCCAAGAGCCAAACCTGCAAGACAAAAATTGTAAACTTGGGCACCGTCTATAATGCAGAGCGTCCTCCTGTCTTTTTTTCTCATTATTCGGGGTCCTCTGAGGGTTTATGGGGGTGTGCAATGAACCACAGGCTCAAATTAGTTAAACCTCTCTCAGCTTGTCCAAACCAGAAACACTCTCTTTCCCAGCCCTCCCATACAGTCCAAAAACCCCGCCATTTGCTTCCCTGCAAATTCCCAACGGCTTTCTCAATCTCAATATCATTAAGGTTTCGTTCTTCTCCTTCAAAGAAACATTTCATCGAACAAAATGAGAACCATCAAATTCCATCGCCCATTCAATCTCCCTACAGCAAACAGAAACAGTTCCTTCTTCACTAAAACCAGACCCACTTACACTTGCCCAATTCTGGAAGAACCCTGCTCTTCTTCTTCTTCTTTTTATTTGCCATTTGGAGATGAGCACAAAAATCAGTGTCTCTCTTTAGCAGAACAATTAATAAGGCGGGGAATGATTTCTGCTGCTCAAGGAGTCATTGAACGTATAGCAAAGCAGTCATTGTCGCTTGTCGATGCAGCCTCGATCCTCGATTTTGCAGCCTCGCGTGGTCTAGACTTCAATTCTGCGGCATACTATGTTCTTCGGGGGCTAATGGGCTCCGGTCAGCCTCGAAAAGCCGAAGAACTTTTTGTTAATAACATTGTTAGTAGAGGTATATTTCCGGATTCCTTTATATTGAATTGGATGATAGTATGCTATTGTAGGTTAGGGAAATTGGCAGAATCAAAAGCTCTTTTGGCTAGAGTATTGGAAACCGGTGATTCCCCTTCAAGAATTGCTTATGATTCATTGCTTTACGAGATATGTAGAATGAGACATTATTCAGAGGCTATTGAGATCTTTAACCAAATGCTTCACAGTGGCTTCCTCCCGAGTTCTCCGTCATATGATTTTCTAATTGATGGACTGTGCTGGGCAGGGGATTTAGAGAATGCTGCTTCTGTGTTTGCTATGATGGTTGACACAGGCAATAGGCCTTCGCTTTACTTGTACAGATCATTAGTGTATAGTTTATGTAGGCATAGGAGAATTCAAGAGGCTGAGTGTCTATGTAGGGAGATGGAGTCGTATGGTTTATACCCGGACCGTGTTATGTATACTTCATTGATACATGGGTATTGCAGGGAGCATAAGATGGAAATGGCGCTGGGTGTTTTTCAAAAAATGCAATGTATGGGCTGCAAGCCTGATGTTTACACATATAATACGTTGATTAACAGTTTCATGAGAATGGGTCACGTTGATGAAAGTTGGAACTTTTTTAATGAAATGGTGGCGGGTGGGCTGGAACCTAATGTGGTAACCTACAGTGTGATGATTTATGGGTACTGTCGAGATAAGAAAGTTGATTGTGCTTTGGAGCTTTTCAATTCGATGTTTAGCTGTGGATTAGCCCCTAATTTGCATTGTTATACAGCTATGATCTCTGCACTTGGCAGGGAAAACAGATTAGCAGAGTCTGATAGGCTGTTTGATGAGATGCTAGGAAGAGGTTTACTTCCTGACCATCGAATGTTTACTTGCCTGATTGACACATATCCAAAAGGTCAGGAGCCTATTATAGCTCTTAAGGTATTGCAGGCAATGGCCAAGCAGTGCTGTAATATAGATCCTCTAATGGTCTCCAGGCTGAATGGTTCTTTTTCTAATGAGCATCAACAGCAAGAAATTGAGCTTCTATTTGGTGAAATAATCAGAACTGACATCATTCCAGCCAAGGTGGCTTTCAATATCTTGATTAATGCCTTATGCTCAGAAGGGAAATCTGATGTTGCATTTCTTTTCATGGAGAAAATGATTGGTCATGGATGCGAGCCACTGATTTCCACTTACAATTCTTTAATCAGATGTTTCTTCAAGGAGAACCGGATTGGGGATGCAGAGTTGTTGATCAGTGTTATGCAGGGTAGAAGCATATCCCCTAACCAGGCTACTTATTTGATTGTTATAAATGCACATTGCAATAGGGGTGATATGGAATCTGCCCTAAGGGTCTTTGAACAGATGAGTGAGAGGGGATTGAGTCCTACAGTTGCTATCTATGATTCCATAATTGGCTATTTATGCAAAGAGAAAAGATTAGAGGAAGCAGAGTTTATGTTTAGAAGGATGTTTGAGGCTGGGGTGAAGCCAGATGAAGTTGTCTTTACCACATTAATTAATGGTTATGCCAAAAATGGAAAAGCTATTGATGCTTGTGGCTTATTTGATGAGATGATAGGGTGTGGATTTCAACCCAGTTATTATGCTTACACTGCCGTTATAAATGGATTAATCAAGAAAAACAAGTTTGATGACGGATGCCAATATCTTGGTAGAATGATGGAAGATGGTTATGTACCAGACACTATTCTTTATACATGTCTAATCAATCAGTTTAGCAGGAAAGGGGAACTAAGCTTTGCCTTTAGCTTGGTTGATTTGATGGTCAGAAACCACATTGAACCTGATTTGTGCACTTACGGCTCACTGATCAGTGGAGTTTGCAGAGACATCTTTCGCACTCGTAGAAGGGACCCTTCAGTAACAAGAAGATTGGTAAAAGGAAGACATAAGCTTTTTGAATTGCTTCCTCAGAAAACTGTAACACCAGGAGAACTGAGTCAAGTAATATCTTGCAGAACTTCTGAAGAAAAGCTTGATCTGGCATTGGTTCTGATGCAGGATATTGTCGATGCTGGGTTAATGCCAGATTTGTATGTCTACAATGCTATGATCAATGGGTTTTGTAGAGCAAACCGGATGGAAGATGCGCACAATCTTCGATATTTGATCCTAGAAGCTGGTTTAGTCCCCAATGAGGTGACTTACACCATTCTCATTGACAACCACGGCAGATTAGGTGAAATTGATTTGGCCATTACATTATTTAATGAGATGAATGTGGTTGGATGTGTCCCAGATAGAGGCACATACAATGCACTGATAAAAGGCCTTTGTACGGCTGGAAGAGTGACTGATGCTCTATCACTGTTACAATCAATGCGTAAAAGGGGCCTTATTCCAAACAAGCAATCTTACAGCAAATTAGTTGAATGCCTTCATTTTAGACATTCTAACATGGCTATCAAGCTGGTCGAAGAGATGCTTCTGCATGGCTATGTACTATGTAATTATATCTATAACAGATTGCTCTGTGTCCTTTGTGCAGAAAACAAATTGATAGAAGCTCATCAAGTTTTTGATATAATGCTTACAAGAGGAAAAGCACCAGAGGAATCAACAAAGACATTACTGGTAGAAACATGCTATAAGCTAAGAGATTTTGAATTGGCTTTGGTGATTAAGGAAAATATGCTTATATATGAGCAGTATTTGCTTTCTCACACCAGGCAGAAAGCTTGTTGAGTTTCACTGAAATGGGTGCAGAGCTTCTTGGTTAGTTTTGTTTCTCACAGTCACCACAAAGCTTGTTGAGTTTCACTGGAAAGGGTACAGAGCTCTTCAAAATTGGTTGGCCATAGCCAGAAATAAAATTTGCCCATGGGGATTTGTGCTTGTCCGAGGTATGTCTTCACCTATTTCTCAGATGCATCTGCAGTATGTTACTCCTGGTGCATTGCTGAATTCTAACTTAAATCAACATTAAAATCAATAGGCATGACAGGTTAATTGTGTTTGACGTATACAAACTGAAAGAAAATATATATGTGTTGATGAATGTATCTGTGTGAACATTTTTACAATTGTTACCTGCAACGAAGTCTGGAACATAAATACCGGAAACCTACTGGAATGACTGACAGAGCAAATACTATGCAAATGCTTTATTGGTTGCTTATCTGTTGGTGACACTGGAAAGGGCATATCTTCTTTCTTCATTTATTTTGCAGCTGAGCATTGAAAATTATAAAACATGAGCACCGACTAAAGGCATGATTGATAAGATTCTCAGATCAGCATTGGCTGTTCCACCTAGCGACTTTGCACGTGAAATGCACTAAGCAAGCATATGAAGAAAATTTACACGGCAGGCTGGTCTATGCATGGTCACAATTAGTCTGGTTGCTTATGTAAAATAGTAGTAATTTCTGTTCTTGTTGTCTTGGATTAGTGCACCTCACAGAAGTATTATGCGTGTCTATATGCATGTACATTTGATAGTCTATGATTGACCAAACTTGTTAGATTTAACTTAATGGTTGCATTAGAAGATATACTTTGCCTGCCAAGAAGTCTGATGGGGACCATCATCCCACTTTTTTTTTTAATATTATATTATGTTATAGCTTAGTTTACTTTGGATATTTACCACTAAGGGTGTTAGGTTTCTTAGTATGTTGTGACATAAGTAGGGGCAATTTTGTCTTTTTCTAGATTAGGGTTGGATGTTCCCTACTTAAGATCTTTATCTCTTTTGTGTAAGTAGTTTTTGGATGAATAATGAACGAAAATTTTGTTACATTTGGTGGATTCCCTGTTATAGCTTCCTTCTTCTAGGAGTGAAGCCACGTTCAATATAAGGCCGAATTACTATTGTTTCATCAGGTTCTGTAAGTCAGTACTTTTCTACCTTCCCTTTTAATGGAAGATTTTTAAGCTGCATTTGGTCACTTTTGTGCATAATAATCTAGAATTCCTATCCTGCATTAAAATCTTGGACTGCAGAGCCGAAGCTTAATCTAGACCATTTGTCAATTAGAGGGATGATCCAATTTGAAACTTCGATCTTACCTTAATCAGTAGATATCCAGGGCAGTCTACAGAGCTTGTAACTCATTGCAGGCTATTCTTGCTAATTAAGATTAATTTTCTGCATGTTAAAATGCTTGTCGTAGTTTAATTTATGTTTTCTTATTTAAGTTGATTTTGATCTGATCTTAGCATATATGTCATTTTGCACACTGTCCTACATCAAAGTCTTACAAAAAATACTCTTGCAAAAGATAGTTGATATGAACAATGAAAGACATACAACATTAGTTATCCATAATAAAGTCAATCACTGGAACAATATTATTCCTATTGGATGTCCTGCCTTACAAGATATTTGGATGATATTTATGTTCATTCTTCACCATCTCTATGCCAATGAAGTTCCACTGATATGTCCTGGTTTACCAAATGGTTGTGTGTATTCTTTCCTCTCAATGTCTCTTTTAATTTTTGCTATCTCTCGCATGGTTTTCTGTTCATCACTGTAAGATAAGCTCAATCTGTGTGGCAGGTTTGACAGAGAAGGATAATTTCTCTGTTGAAAGGGTTCAGTCAAGAGGCGTAGCTATGGTAAGGATGAGAAAGTCTGTGACTTCTATCCTTGACAGGTGTTGCTTGAGTATATAACTGATATTATAGGATGGATGCAGGCAGGTGAGGTTTTTATTTAAGAAAAAATTATTTTTGATTTTACAATTGCTGTGTAGTTTTAACTTGTTTCCTCCTGCTCATCCTTTCCATTTGTGCTTTATGATGCAGGTAGCAAGAGCTGCAATTTTGACCATTCCTGTTACAGGCAATATACGTGGTAAAAAAGTCTGCCTCAGTAGGTCAATTGTACTGTTTTCTGATCTTGACTAACATTTGTATGTTCTTATCAAATCCTTGTACCAAGCACGTCAGGTTTGTAGTTTGGTTGACCACATAGTATGTGTCTAAAGTATGGAGGGTTAAGAGAATTAATGATGCAGACCATCAAACACAGCATGGTTTTATTTATTTATTTTATTAAACTCATGTTGGAGATTATTTTGCCTCTTTTTCTTCGGAGAACACATTCTCAAGTTTTCATCTTGTACTCCCTAACCTTTTATGCCAATTGAAAAAACGCACAAATTGGAACTATGATCAATCAACATTTAACCTTTCTGGAAATTTTACATAATCAGGCCCGGGGAGAACTTTGTGAGTAGAATGCCTTAGACAGCTTCTCTTCACAGATACGCTTTAAGCATTTCTCTGGTTGTGTCCTTGTAATTGAGCATGTCATTGTAACACACAACTTCAGCATGCTATGTTCAAACTATTGGCTATTTCTATGCGTGCAATCTGTTCTGGGTGTACAACCTAATCTCCTGTCCCGACAGGAATGCTGCTGTGATGCCATCTTTTTAAGTTTCCGATCCAAGGAACCAGGCTTCAGCGGGTCTTACTGATGTAAGCTCGTTCAGGTAATTTTCCAGTATCACCGACATGCTGTTCCATGCATTCTGCTTTTCCTTCATGGGCACCTAATCTCGAAATATATCTGTAATGGCCATATTGGTACCATATATGAATGAAATACGTTCTAAGTTATATTTTTTCTTGCACTAGTGAATATGCAGTAATTTAGTTGATCGAGATGAAAGCAGATCATCAATCTTGTGGATTTCATCTGGGAAATCATTACAAAATTTACTATGACAGATATCCTGATTACGGTTGTTTCTAGAACTGCTTTGACTAAAGTCATCACATCTGTAGCGCAATGCATATTTACTTGTTTAACGTGGATCTCTACCTATATCTTATTTTGACCATCTATTTCTTGGTTCTTAATTCTGCAGGTACAACTGTTGAAATGTTTTATTGTCCATGATCTATGGGCAGACTAAGAAGGGGAGCCTTGGCGCAACGGCAAAAGTCATTGTCATGTGACCTTGAGGTCACAGGTTCAAGGCATGGAATCAGCCTTGCAAAATGCAAGGTAAGGCTGGCTTCCATAGGCCCTTGTGGTTCGCCTCTTCTCCGGACCCCGCATAGGCTGGAGCTTCGTGCACCAGGGCTGCCCTTTATCTATGGGCAGACTGAAGATGGGGCTTACCCATATAGACCTAGCATATCGGCCAAGATCGATCTGACTACTAATAAATGTTCTTAACAATGAAATTGGTTATCAGGGTCTCTATTGTTTATATTGTTTCGATCATCCAACCAGAGTGATCTTTGTATTTTACAGCCATCAATTCGTGCAGTCTGCAAGACGATTGTTAAGAGTTTGCTAGCTAAGCAATTTGTTTATTGGTTCAGATATCCTGATGCATTTAAATGCAGGCAATACTGTACTGAGAACAAGATCTTCGTTGAAATAAGCAATAGTGAGCTTCAATATACATACCTAGTACTTTTTGCAAGCATCCTATTATAACTTGACATAGAAATCAGGTTTTTGCAAAAGCTTTGGACCATGGCTTAACCAAATGTTTGTGTTTGTTGAACTCTGCCAATCATCAAACATCCGTTTGATAATTTACGGCTGCACTCAAGTGGCAAAATTCTGACTGGCTTGGAACTTGACTCAGGCTGAGTGAAAACGGTTCTGATTACCACTTCCTGTCTCACAAGTGGGCTGAACACAAGTCCAATAGTATTTTAACCACTTGTAACTCGGGTGAGCGGAGACAATTCTGACTATCACTTCCTGCCTTACAAATTGCCTAGCAAGCCTTGAACTTGTGACCTATTTCACGGGGGTCATGGCTTAACTCTATTGCTTTAGTAAAAAAGGGCAGCCCAGTACATGAAGCTCCTGCATAAGCGGGGCCTGGAGAAGGGGCAGACTACGAAGGATTATAGTACGCATCCTTACCTTGCATATTTGTAAGAGGCTGTTTTCACAACCTTACTGCCTTAGTACTTCTTACATTAAATTAGAACAAGCACCTGTGCCAAAATGTGTGTATAATGAACATTAATCGAAGTCATCGGCCGAACTCGAGGAATCTCCTAGCAGTGCCGAGTAGCTACTTCATTCGTGACTTTTGCTCTTCGCTGCCTCGGGCATAGTTTTAAGACAGTGGAAACCATAGTTAAAAAACACAAAAATCAGGACATAATGCAGGGCACAGAAATTTGCGTCCACTATTTTGATGCAGCCGGTAATCTATTAATGGAGATGAAAACCAACTGCATCTCGTGACTCATCTCAGAATGCATTTTTGGGACCCAATTTATATAAGCCACACCCTTGGATGATCTGATCCATTTAGCCTGGACTGCAGAATTCATGATCATTGACTGATATTAGCCTGGACTGTGGAATTCTGGATGATATTAGCCATGCTGTTTTCAGCTTTTAAATCATGACCACTGGTTTTTCAACTATAAAGCATTCAATTGGCCATGAACAAGATGAATGGATCAGATCATCTAAAGATGGAGCCTGGTTTATGAAATTCCAAATGGAATCCTGAAATAAGTCCTACTAGCATTTTTTCTTTATTTTTCTTACTCAAAAGTCCAAGAGGGAAGTGGGAAAAAATTTAAAGCCGAGTCGACTCGGCCGGTTCCATCCGACTCGCCGCTTTTGCAACATGGTAGAAAACGTCACTACCATGCGAGAGTCGCAAGATTTACATGGACACGTGACCATGCTACACATGCGAGTGCGCAATCCGCACTTGGCGTTGGTTAGAACCTTAATTTTGTCTCACAGAAAGCGCTCTCGCTTAGGGCTACAGATACGCCCCCGCCGTTTTCTCTTGTACAAACTTCGGCGCCCTCTTTTGAACTGGTTGGAATTTATATTCCACTGTTCCATCATCACCGACCATTTCCTAGGGTTTTATGGTTCCAGATAAGAATTATCACTGACATCTTCTCTTCTCAAAGCACAATTCCTTGTTATAATCCCTGCAACTCGGCTAACATGTCTGAAATCAGTTGTAATTCTATTTCTGCGGCGGTAACTTCACTAACAAACAGCTTAGGTAAACTTCCATCTACAGCTATTCCGGCAATCATCGACTGCATTTTAGCTTCCACCAGTCTCTCGGCATCTTCGCTCTTTTCTTCGCTTCTCGACTCCTGTAATCTCACAGAGGTGAATTCGTAATCTGTTTTTATGTAAAAAGCATTGTTTAGTTGCATTAGTAATAGCAGAGAGAAATTGAGCAAATCTTGTTAACTTAGCAAGAATAATTTGCTCTTTCAAAAGTGCTTTTGGATGCTTTCTCTTTGCATTGCAAGCTTAGTTATGATATAAATTTTCTTGGAATCCTTTGAAGGTGGGTGAGATGAAATCAAAGATTGACGCGAGCTATATTATATCATTTGCTAGTGCACTCTGTTATCTTGTGAAGAAGTCTGGTGAGTTGTGTTTTTGATTGATATTCGGTAAGGGATAGTTTATTTATATAGTTCTTGTTATGCAGATTCCCTTTAGTATGACGGAGCATTGCGGTTGTTGGGTTATTTCATGTTGGAGCTTATCGTAGTAACACTGGCATGCAACTTTTTACTTTTGTATATTTGTATCTGTTTTAAGGTAATACTTGTATCGAGGAGAGGAAGTATGACCAATATACAAACAATTGTATTGATCATGGTTTAGATCATTGGCTGCAAGAAAAGTTGATAACAGGAAATATTGTTATCTATACTCTCATTTATCCATTTATGATATTGCCAGACTGGAAGGAAATTTCCTACAGACTGATGCTGTTGCAGTTTTGACAATTTTTCGGCCAGGGACTAGTGTCCAGGAATAATGTACGAGCATTGGTTGATTTAATCTGGTCATACCTATGCATCTTGTTGATAAACAACAATCTCATCATTTTCATCCCTAAGGCCCCAACAATTTTGGATGGACCTGAATCTGAACCTGCAACCATAGGTCATGCTTAATAAGTAAATTTAAGGCGGTATCCGGCAACATTCTTACTTTAGTGTCTATTGAAGTCATTTTCCATTTTCTTTAGAAATCTCGTGTTGAGACACCTCAAATCCTCTCCCAGTACTTGTGTTTGCTTGAGTCTCTATGACATGGCAATATTACGTAGTTTCTTCCATTTGTTTTTCCTTTTCTCTCGGTGTATGCGTTTCTCTTTCTCTATCTCTATCTCTCTACCTTCCCTCCCTCCTGTAAACTGTAAATAATGTCCACCAAAGCTAGGAATCAATTTATTACATCCTTTTGTCAGAAACCTAGATAGAAGACAGCTTTTTCAGTGTCGTGTCCTTAAAGTCCACATTTCAACATGAAGCTGGTAGTTTATGAACCGAAACACTGAGCTATTGTATGAGTGATTAGTCTCTAATCAAGCAGTACATTTTTATATAAATGCCAAGACTGCTTCAAGTGAGGACAATTCTTCTTCTTCTTCTTCTTTTTCATTGAACCAAATCTTTTAGTGGTAGGGTCTCAAAATCTTGGCATTTCTTGTACGTGATGTAAGAGAATAAAGACATGATGAAGGGCTTTTATTTTTTTAATTTTATTTTATCATGCAAGTTTCTGATTGAATTTATATATGAGGAGTTTTCTATATAATTAGAAATATGAGCTGACAATGCTTCTAGACAAAGGTCTGGGTAGTGAAGTGCCGAGTATCCATTTCAACAGGCATTTTTTTATATTGTTCTAAAGTACTAATCTGAGCTGTCCCTCTACAGAAAGCGGAGAAGAAGAATCCTTTGATACCCAGTCAGATTTATTTGAAAATTGTATCCACGATAGATTATTTTTTGAATGCATAAATGGAAGTATTCATTTATATTGTAATTAGCAGTGATTGGTCCGACCTTTTAGGGAGCATATTGAGATAAATAAGCTGGGTTTTGCTTAAATTGAAGAGTCTCTCCTGCTCTTTTTCACTTTGTCATAAATTGCTTATGCCTATCTCCTAGTGAGATTATAAACTGTCCAGAAGCTCTTTTGAGCACATTGTCCTCTCATTGAAAGGAAAACCAATTATAAGGTTGATGGGTTTATGATCTCTTATGGAAGTTCATTCCAGTTAGTTACATTGATTACTGTGGATATTATGTGCTTGTAAAAGTTCTTTTGAGCACATTGTCCTCTCATTGAAAGGAAAACCAATTATAAGGTTGATGGGTTTGTGATCTCTTATGGAAGTTCATTCCAGTTAGTTACATTGATTACTGTGGATATTATGTGCTTATGTTGCATGGATATGGTTTCTTTTGTTTTTCTTTCTAATAACTGCATGTTAAAGGGAGGTGATATGCTTATTGTTTGATCAAACATTCAATTTATTTTTTACTGGAAACTGTCATATAGTGGAAATTTTATTAATAGCATTTTGTTTGGAGGGTGTCCAACATTTTTTCATTTTCTATACTTTAGTACCTATAAGATCTCTACGCACACAGTGATTTTGGCTTGTCTATATTATTAAGGTGTATGGATTATGGAGACGTGGCTGATTTGGATATTTAAAAGTTTATCTTTGCAGGGACTGAACCTGGTGTATTACAGTCATTTATCTTGGCGTTCTTTTTCCCATATCTAAAGACAATTGACACAAATGATTATGAATTACTTAATCAGGTAAAATTATATTTACTATTTATTTATTGACTTTGTTCTCCAACTACCGAGGCTTCCCAGCTAATCATTTGTTGTTTTCATTTTTATTCTTCTGTTCTTAGATTGCAGAGTTACTGTGTGATGTTGTAACAGAAAATCAAGCTTGGGGACTTATGGAAGTGACTCTGGTGTCATTTTCTTTAAGATCTTTGGGTCTTTCTATTGGTATGCTTCAAAATGAAGAATCAGCCATCTTCCAGTGGAGCAGACACTCACTTATTCAAAGGATAGATCAGAAAGCAAGGGTTTTTGGTTTAGATCAGGAGGTCATCACTTTTGAATCTTTCCCGCTGTTTATTGCGTGTCATATTTTGTCTTCTCTGTTACTTGCTGCTCTGGAAAGTTGTCAAGCAGTTAGAAGTCTAGCACAACCGGAAGTGGTGGATGGGTTTACTTCTTCAGAAACCTTTGCTAGAAATGTGCTTTGGGATCTCTCTGGTATGACAGTTCGCATGCTTTCACTATCTGCCGAACTTCGATCTTGTGCAGTCCGCCTTCTTCTTCCATTTATCTTCAGAGCACTTGATGTACTTCCTACATTTGAAGTTTCAATATGTGGATCGAAATTAGTACTTTCCAGGTAGAGAACCAGAACTTTATCTAGCTGTATGTTATCTGGATCTTTCCTGGTGTCCACTGAAAGTACATACTTTCAGGAAAAAAAGGAAGAATCTGGTAGAAGTAAATCATCACACTAGTAAATCTTCCATGCTTTTGTCTCACACGGCAATTTTTCTTCGTAGACGTCCTAAATCTCCTGCTAAGTCTTTCTGTACTGTTCTGCAGGGATTGTTTCTTTCGAAAAATTTGGAATTGCTGCAGATCTCTGTTTTCTCGTGGATACCTAGAGCGACAAGATGCATTCAGTGTGCTTTCTCTGTATTTGACTTTCTTGTTTCATATTGAAGAACATAAAAGAGAAGCCATAGCAAATGGTGCAGAAGAATTTGATGTAAGAGAAGAAAAGGAGTATTGGGAGGAAATAAGGAGAGGCTTGGTACATCCCATAGCTAAATCACCCCCTTCATTTATTCACACATTCTGCCTTATTTGCTGAAACGTGGTAGTTACTGAAAGTTCTAATATGTTCATCTTGTGTTGGTCTTATTAGGTTGACAAGGAAGCTTTAGTTAGGAAACAGTCATTGCACATTTTGAAACTCTCAGTAGGCTGTTATTCTTGTTCCCCAAGTGGCAGAGAAAGTCAAGAAAGTCAACAATATGCTGTTGTCTCGGAAACTAATTCAGACCCTAAGAATTGTGTGACAGTTCTGTCCAATGGAAGTTCAACACTTGGTGGTCCGACAAAAAGGGGAAAATGGGCTGAGAAAGAAGCCAAGTCTCTTGGTGTGGGGCAGTTGTGCAATTCTGAGAATTCTTGTATGAATGGTCAGCAGCAGTGGGAGGTATTTTTGCTTCTCTATGAAATGCTTGAAGAGTTTGGTACACACTTAGTTGAGGCTGCTTGGACTCACCAGGTATGGGCCATCTTTCTGAATTTCATGATAGAAATCTGTTAGTGAGTTTCCAAGGAAATATTTAGACCCTTGAAACAAGAGCAAATAAGAAATTGAAATAATTGAAGCCTTGTAATATGCCTGTTGCAACACCAACAGTGAGTTCTCCTACATGCAGGAGAATGCTTTCTTTTTAATTCTTGTACTATCCTGTTTTACACTTTGTTATGCATATTTGTAGGATAAAAGAAACAATACTTTTCTGATAGGTTGTTCTGGTTATGATATTATGCATATTTAAATTATAAAAAATTATAAAACCTTTAGGTTGATCTTATTCATTGTTTGTGATGTATTAATTTTCTTAATTCAGTCATCTGTTTTCAAGTGCTTAGCGTCACTTAGCAGTGCTTGCTTCCATCTCTTGTAGAGAGGGAGCTTATATGTGACATGACAAATACTTAGAAATGGTAACTTAATCAAATGAAAGCTGACCTTGGCATTATAACAAATCTATGAGCTGAATCAGAATTTGGAGAGCAATGTTTTGGTTGCATAAGATTCTGCTTGCAGATGGATACTTTTAAAACTCACGATTATGATGTGGATTTGGTACTAATTATGTTATGAAATGCAGCATGATCCCTAATTGGATAACTATGCTTTTTGAGAATTGGAGGGTGAGGCTTGAAGCTGCAACCTTTTGGTTGTGAAAGAATGCACTTATCTAACGAGCTAGGTGATTGTTACTCAATTAAGTGAATAACTATGACAAAATAATTGACAATTTGGTAAAGGTTTGGCAATATCATGGGTAAGAATTTTGATGTACTGCCACTGGTGTTAGCATGACTTCTCATGGTAGAATTGGACGCATATATGCTTTCTTAGTAAGAAAAAAATGACTATCCACTAAATTTTGATTTTCAAACTGCAAAAACTTCATGGATGTATCTTGAAGCTGTTCTCTGAAGTTTGTCATATTTGGGTCAGTAGATGGATTTTGAGTAGGACAATACGCAGTGTAGGAGGCTCATGTGGAATTGACAATAGTGCTAAATACTGGACAATGATGGGTAGGGTACATATGCATTTAGCATCCTATCTTTATCATGTCTTTTACTGGTTTCAAACTACATAATCCACTTGGCAGATGAACTTTGGAATCATACTGATACCTAGCAGTTAGATGACAAAAACCTCTCTTTCTACTTCACATTTATTGCTTTGTGGTATATTTGAAATACTTGGTCACAGGTTTGAGTTGCCACTGTCCCCATAGGCAGGGATTAGATCTAGTTGTGTGCGTGCGCGCGTGATTTTCTTCGTAATTCTTCTCTTGTACTAAAAAAAAAAAGAAATACCAAATATTTGCAGCACTTGCTGATTCTGTTTGTTATAGTTTGTTGGCATAAAAAAAAAAAGTGTTGCCATCAGCATTACTGCTACATGAGCTAATCTTTAGCAATTAGCTAGTTTGTGCCTACTGTTAGTTTTAATGACAGACTTATTTGTTCTCCTGATACCTGTGTTGCTTTTCTTGGTTGTGTGATGCAGAAGCATTTATGCCAAACTGGTCTATTTGAAATGCTAAACTTGTCTGATGAAAACTTTCTCTTTCTTCCTCATGTTCATCATTATTCTGGTCCATTCAAAAGTTCAAACTGCAAGATATATCCACACTTGCTGACACTCTTTTGTTTTAGTTTCTTTGTAAAAGGGGTTTCTCATCAGCATAATTGTTAATGTGTGGACATCTGAAGCAGTCACTGTTTTGCTGCATTCAGAGGCTGGTTCTAGTGACTGACCAAATTATTTTCCAGATATCTCTGTTGCTTTGTGTCCCTTCATCGTGCAATTCAAATGTCAACTCTGTTCGTAGAGGCCTCTCTCAAATTCAGATGGAAGCCTTGGAGGGAACTTTTAGCTGGTTAGCAGTTTTGTGGGAACGAGGCTTTTCTCATGAAAATCCTCTAGGTATGGCACAATCCTGAACTCGATGGCGAAAAATCTGGAGATGCTTTATAGCAATTAGTTAGAAACATAGTCTACTGTGCAACTAAGCTGAATGAAGGTTGCATTTGACATTTGTTTTGCAGTTCGTTGTTTGATCATGCAGTCTTTTTTGGGCATTGATTGGGAAAGTCATGGAAACTGTGCAAAACTAGTGCCTGAAAGTTTTATTCTTGGTCCACTTGTACAAGGCTTGAATGACCCTGTACATCACAAAGACTTTGGTGAGGTTCTTATACAAATGTCTGATACCTGGCCAAGAAAGTTCTGGAACTAAAATATCATTATACAGTTATGTACTTCTAAACGTTGCAGAGAAGAGGAAGAGCTCTATCATTTTGAATGTACTACTGAACCATGTATATAGTTTAAAGCAGTTAACATTTGACTGCCATCTTCTATGCGATTGTGTAGGTTTGTTATTACCATCTGAAGCTGCATCATTATCCTCAGCTAATTCATTGCTTAATGAACTGGCTCCTTGTGCAGAATGCTCGTGGCATTCCAATGGAAGAATTATTTATGTTTATCTGGGTTTTGGTTCTTGCAGAAGCAGGAAACATGTTCACTGTGGAAATAATTTTTTTCGTTGCCACTTAGTGTAATGAACTTATGTTGTCTTGAAGCATATGACTTTTATAATGACCTTATCTTGTCTTGAAGTATTACACTCAGAAGTCAAGGCTTAAATGCTGGAATCTGGTGTCTTGTTTTAAATGGTTTAAACTTTTACCATTTTGAACCCACCGAGTTTGAAAACATTCACCTCCTAGAGAAACATGCTTGATGCTTTAAGATAAAGTTAAGGTCTCAAACTTGATTAGGGAGTAATGACAGACCTTTCTCAATTTATTATGTCTCAAATGATTACTCGCTTCATTTCTAGATTTCAGTAAATCATCAAATTTTATTCTCTAAATTCACAAGCAAACACATATGAGCAGCTAAACTTTTTGTCCAGAAGTGTAATCCTTAGAACTCCTATTTAGCCACTTGAGTTGGCACAAATCATCACCAAAATTACTTCTCATGACATTTGAGTGCAGGGGCATATAAGTATACCTTTTAGAAACCCAGGATTATTGGTTAATACAGGGATTTATGTACAATTCTGCACCAATAATTATAATTCGAGACTGCAAGGCAAATTGTCATGAAGTTGAAGGAGTGGACCTTAAATACTTTACTGTCTACTGTACCTTATTATGTCACAATAAAAATTAGGATCGAAAATTCCTCTTTAATCTGGTGATTGGCGTTTAGCTTTTCTTGCAGTATTTCTATTTAATCAATATAATGCTTCATTTATTTCTTCATGAACCTCGAATAGGACTCCCTTGAAAATGAATTGATGGGTGTATGTTTCACATGTATACATTAGGATTTCTTTGAAACCTTTTTGCTTTTTTGTATGCTGATATGCATATGACACAATGCTGTTAAAGGTATGAAGGGAGTTTACTGTTCGAAAACGGCTGAAAGTGCAAGCAAATTTTTACGCCACTTCTCCAGCAATTTTACTAGAAGGTAACTCTTGTTTGTTTGATTATTACCTAGATCCTTGCATATTGTTTATCTTGTGGATGGGATTGACATTGCTTCTTGGCTTGTTACTACTGGCTTTTTCCACCAATTTATTGATCTGTATCAATACTGATTTATTTGCTCTTGCAGTCCTTGTCAAAATTGTGGCTTCTATTGTTATATCTTTTCTTGTAAATTTCTTTGTACTAGGCACAGAGTTGGAGCTAATTTTAGAAATTATTGTATGGAAAGAAGCTGAAGGGCATAAAAAATGTAGAATTTATTGGCTAAATGGATAATCAATCAACTTGCTTCCGTGAAGCGCTGATTCAACCAATATATGAATATATCCACTGGGCACTTTCTACTTATGTAATTATTAAGAACTGAGCTACTTGTGTAATTATTAAGAATCAAGCTTGTTATTTTGTTGTTCATGAAGTTTAGATGATTATCCAGATCTAGAATCAATGCTTCTCGTGCTCTCCATTTCTGAATTTTCTTGTGAGGGAATTTTGTTTAGTTTCAAGAAGTATAACATCGTATTTGGTGCCCTGCAGTGCCAAAGCATAGTCATATCAATTGGACTAGGTCACTCAAAGATTAGATTGATGTACTAGCCTCTGTAATCCTTGCTAAAAGCTCTGGCACAGAGTAAATATTGGTACCACTAGTGACGCAAGCCATATCCTTTAAAATTATAGATACATTCTTCATGTCCTCTCAGCCTCTGACATCTTATCACTTCCTCACATTACTTGAAATTATTCTATTGCACTTAATCAATCCTCGCATGGCATCTTTATCAGCTCCGTCTTGTTTCCAATTAAAAGTAGCATTTCGATTTCAAGAATTCGGTAAACTGTGTTATCATGGATGAGCAAGTGTTCTAGTGTCCCCTAAAATAAAGTAAAACTTTTCAGAACTAGCATTTTCTATATATAGAAGTGTATTTGATGCTTGTCTTATGTTGGCTGCAGGGAGCGGCTAGAATTCCTTTGCAGATTGGCATCTGTTGCAAACCAAGAGTCTTTTGGGCGAGCTGGACTGATGGCTTTTGCTGTTTGCATTGATTCCGCCAGTTGTGGAATGGACAAATACTGCAACAGTGAATCTTGGTGTGGTGAAAGTAGTTGCCCTTATATTGTGCATGTAGAATCTGCCAAAGATAATATTTTCAACAACAACTTCGCAAATCTATTGGATGCTCTGAGAATTTTTATTGAGAGAAGCAAACAACACTTCAATTCGAACTATCGTCTTCAAGGTTGCCTATTTATAAGCTTGTTAGATATTCATAGAATTTGTTATCAAAGAAAGATTAATTCCGAGACCTTGATATTTGCAATGTCATTCAGTTTGTGAGCATGTCCTGGAAGCTGCTGTGTCTGTGATGTGTACCTGTGATGTGCCACTTGATGTACTCCTTCATTTTATCTCGACTATACCCCACGAATTTACTGATTATGGTGGTAAGTACTTGAGCTAGTTCAAAGATAATTGTTGGTTCCTTTGTGGCTGCTTATAGTCTATTCTGTTGCCCTGTTTCTTTCTTTATATTCTGGATTTCACAATTTGTGTAGGTTCTCTTCCGACAATGTGTATCTTGTGTACCCTATCCAGATTTGGAATTTTGTAGCATGCATTTTGTTTCATTATGTTGTCTCATATTCCATAACATTACATTTCCCATGGCATCATCAATAAATTCATGCTACCGTTCTACACCTCTGCTTTAACCTATATAGAGTGAATAATTCTTTAAAATGGAAACTTGAATATTTTCGTTTGAAAACAATGCTGGAAAAAGAAAAAAGAAAGAGGGAAAATCATATTTTCCTCTTCTCCTGTACTTGTTGGACGTTTCTTTCTTTAGTAAGTTTTGAAGTTTCAGAATAATCATAGATTTTAGTGAGGTCTTATATTTTGTAAGAGTTTATTAACAGATTCCACCCTGATAATGTTGTCAGAAGTCTACTCTTATCATCTCAAGTAACTAGATGATGCAATCTGCTTCAGCAAACATTCCCAGAGAGGAGAAGTGGGCCGTTAAAAAATTCTAATAAAGACACAAAGATTCCCAAACGTTTTCATCATTGATATCATCTCATGTTCATGCTGACATCAATAATGTTGAGGGCACAGTCTTGTTTGAAGAAAAATTAGAAAAGGCAAAGAGCTTCAATTTTGTCTACAATTCTATATAATTCATGTAATATGTAGTTGTTTTTTCCTTACATGGTGAGGCTTCCTCTTACTAGGTGAACTTAGTGTCCTCCTATGTTAGTCCGAAGGCACTGAAAGGTGGCAGGACCACAATCCTCTTTCAATAGTTCAAATGCTACACAGATTGAGTAACACAGTCCTCCAGGCAATACATAGTTGCTGATTGCATGGTACTCTGGAAAAAGCGATCATAACCTTCTTTTTCTTCAATTCTTTGCCTATTTTTCTATTTTCTTGGAAAACTTTGGTTTTATTTCTACTTAGAAGAATTATCCATTTTGCTCATCTGGTTTGACCTGGCACAAAAGTCAGTTCCTTAATGAATAGAGCTTTCTTTTCTAGACATACTTCTCAAGTATGTCAATTGTACTTCAAAGTTTGGGACATCTCAAATATAAAATTTCTAGGCTTCCTTTTTGTCTTGCCTCTTTATGTTGACATCCTATTATATGTCTACTCCACTTGGACTTGCATATTATTTGCGTTCCTTACATAGAGGCTTTGTATCTTCTTTTCTGTGGTGCATCTAGGTTCCTTGAGGAGAAAAGTACAACAATGGTTTTGGAGCAGTACTAAACATAATAGATCCAATTGCTTGAGTTTGGAATATTTTGACCTGAAGAATCTTTGTGAATTTCCTAGAAGGTTCATTATGAATCATCATCGGCCTGATGCTTTACTTTCTTATGATGACGATGATTTTGATGCCTGGGGCTATGAGGTGGTAAGATGGGCAAGGGTGCTGCTCATCATATTTATGGAGGAACATCATTTGGAACCGATACTCACGGTAATCTTTTTGTGCAAATTACAATTTGTTGCTTCCTTTTTTCCTTTTTAACTACTCATATATTTTATGGTTATTAGTTTAGAAGCTTCTATACTATCTTTGTGTTTTAGTAATTAGAATGTCTTTAATCTGTTTTCTTTTGGTATATGCTTATCATGCTAGAATTTGACTGACATTATCTCATTTATTTCCTTGTCTGATAAATAGAGATATTATTTTCAAGGAGATAGAAATACAAAAGAGAACAATGGTAAAGGTAGCAGGCTTCTCAGTACCTGCAAAATTCTTGAAATCACCTTTGGTTAAAGCAACATCATGATCCTCACCAAAATGAAACATCATTTCACAGGATTATGTTATCAGAGATTCCCTGCAATGAGTAAAATTTAGAAGAGGGTTTACTCCACTGTTGATAAAGATTTTTCCACAATTGAAGTTGCTGCTAATGAAACCCATGTCGTTTTCCTTTCTGTGCTGTGGATCTTTTATTGCATAAGTCAGTGCATTTCTGCATGCATGCATGCCATTTTGTTCCCCTGTAATTTACCTGTTGTTGCTTTTACCTTTTCTTGTGTCTGAGAAACTCTAAAATTGAGCCGAATTTGATACCGTTATCCTCTATTTGGCAGAAGTTTTCTGTTGTGTTCTTTTTCCCACTCTCTGGTCTGTAATTTTATTGTTCTATGTTGCTTTTAATAGATTAAATATATATAATTTGGATTTTCTGATGTTATTCTCTTTATGTAATGGATGAACAGATTCCAAGTTGTTACCTTAGACCTCATCTAATTACTTGGAATTCTTGTGCCATTTCTTCTGGATGCTTATAATTTTCCCTTTATTTTTCTTTTCAGTTTATCCAGGATTATGGCATGAATATCTGTGCACGAAACTCTCATGCAGAGTGGAATCGGCTGAAGTTTCTTATTCTTGTTTTAGGCTTGATCCAAGAGCTTCGTATTGGGCATGAGAAATTCACATTTTATACTGCTGATGTCGAAAGTGGGGTAGAAGTTAAGGAAAATGCTACTCTGGATGAATTGAACTCATCGGAGACTTACTTCATCTATGAAAAGTTTACCGAACCTTTTCTTTTAATATTGGTATATAATCATTTTGCATTTTATCGCTGTTATACATTTCCAGATAACATTGGAATGAAAAGGATCACATTTTCTGATATTCAGGAGGAGCTTATATCTTATGCAAGATCATCTTGTTCCATATTCTGGTCGAACTCTGTTATAAGTGATGCACGATTACCTTGTTCTGTTAGTGGAAAGCTTGGTGGCCCAAGTAAAAGGCGGTTGGCTTCTTCAACAACTGCTACTGTGTTGCAAGCTGTATGTTTCACACACACACACACACACACACACACACACATATTATATCCTATAATTTTACTTGAATGGACCGTGATCTTTTTTTCATCTTTATCTGATCAAAATCAAATAGGTATTATCCATGAAGACTGTTGCCAATCTCTCTTCATGGTGTGGTCAGTTAAGAAATGGCGTTTGGCCTGATTCCGTTCTTACTTTCTTATGGGATTTCTCTTGGAAAGTCATCTCATCTCCAACATATGATTCAGAGGTATCTTCTGGTGCATATGGAACTTTTCTCTAGAATTAACTGGAGTGTGTGATGCTGAGAATACTATGCCGTTCCTGAATATAGTTTAATTGTTGACAAGCTTCTTTTGTCTATCGATGGTTCACAATGTTCCAAAGTAGACTGGAGCAGAAATTTGCCTAGCAGCATATGAAGCATTGGTGCCTGTTTTGAAAGCATTATCTACTGCTTTCACACCATTGACTTTTGATTTGATAAAGGCCTACAATATATCAGCAGTTGCAAATGGGGGAATTGCCCCATTGCTAGATCCTCTGGTTCTTAATTTTCTTCAGAACATCAACAATCTCCTTGATGTAGGAGCTTTGGCACGAAGCCGGCGAGCAGTTTTGCTGAACTGGAAGGTGCTTGATCTTTCTGGCTTATTTTGTGTCTTAGATTTTGTGTTTACTTTCCTTTCTCTTGTGTTGTTTACCTTGCAGTTCCAATTGGACTATAAACACTACTGCATACATAATATGCATATTCTTCTTGATGAATTTTTTATTTAAATTTCTGCAAACTAGAAATTTATGTGAACAAACTGTTTCCACTTTAATCACACACACACACACGCGCGCGCGATCTTTCTGGCTTATTTTGTGTTTACTTTCCTTTCTTTTGTGTTGTTTACCTTGCAGTTCCAATTGGACTATAAACACTAGTGCGCGCGCACACACACACATGCATATGTATATATCATTATATCACACATGCATATATGTATCTATCATTTCTGAACCTCAAGATTCCCTAGAGAATTAAAATCTGCTGCTGTTAAAATTTCTTGTTGTTTATTTCACTCATTATCTTGAATGTTGGGTTGGGAACTGATGAACTTGTTCGTAATGATATAGTGGTTTTGTTTGGACTCCTTGTTGTCCATTCCTTACCATGCCATGGCGTGTGGAGTTAATCTTGGGACTACAGTATTCTTTTCTGATGCAGAGGTCAGAAGTATATTTATTGATATTGTTGAGAGGTATGGAATTTTGCTCATTTTTATTATTATATTCAGTAATTGTTATATATGAAGTTATTTTCTAGAAAGTGCTCGTCAACTCAGTTCCTGTTATTTATTTTTCTTCTGAAAAACTGTTTTCTACTTTTGCCTTCTTCACTTTGAAGAAATCTAAACCAGCTTTTGCAGACTGCAAAATTTTGTGAATTTGTCATAAAAATCATGGCATTAGGAGTAACACTATATAACTCTTTGAAATGAATAATAAAGTAAAAACTGAAAGATCAGTAGCTGGACTATGATGAATCTAAAATCGCTCAAAATCTAGTGCCCATTACAACTACTTCCCTGAATGCATGAAATTTTAGAAGCTCCCTGCCGTAATGACTGGTGTCCCACTCTGGTGACGTACAAAGGTATTCTGAGTGCTTCTGATAATATATATTACTTGTTGTATACCTCTAAAGACAGCTTGATCTATAGGAAAAGTTTTAGTGGTAGACACTAGCTCCTCTGTGAATACTTTATAGGCTAGTTGTACTTGTTTACTCATACTTTGATAACCTCTGAAGTCTTAAGCTTGATATGATGTTACAGCCTATCTCTGACTTTATCTTGTTTGTGCTATTCTTCATAAATTTGGCCATCCTTTGGCCTTCTGATGTGTTTTAGAGGAACACTGGATAGTGCATGTAGTTTTGATGGAGAAGAACCTATATACTAAATAGATGGGAGGTTGCTTTGGTTGATTACAATTATCAATGCATCATCAACTCCTTTAAGATGTGCTTGGATGTTGGAGTTCAATTAGCTAGATAGAGAAATCAGACGCTATCTCAAGGTGAAAGGAAAGAGCCGCTAAGTGGAGTAATTTGCTGAATTTTGATTGGGCTTCTGGTGGCTTTCTTCTTGCCTTCCCAGCTCTATTGACATTGCTGGAACCACAAGTCTGAGTTATCTTGGTTGGCTTCAAGGCAAGTAGACTTCTTTGTGGGGATTAAGTGATGGTGAAGGGTGATTCATCGAATGTGATATCTTGGGCCCTTATGAAATCTGTATGCACATGGAGGATCTCAGCTACATCGACATCCTTGATTTATCCTGTCACTATTCAGTTATGCTGCATCCTAAGGGGTGCAAATGACAGGGCAATCAGTTAGCCTAGTCAAATGTAACAGGGAATTCTTTTCCCTGGTGCTTGTGCTCTCTAATATGTAATTAGTTGATCTTTAGTGAATTTCTGTCTTATCTCCTTGTTGCAGCCTACTTTCCTGAAGAAAAAGATAAAAAGAGACCTATAAGAGGTATCCATGCTTGTTTTTTCTAAGGACACAACACGTTGTTCCATTTTATTCAATTGAAAGAGTACACCAATGAACAAAGACTTCTCTCTAGTGATCTCCCTTCCAATGTCTGGTTAGGAGAACAGCAGGTCATGGTTAGTAGATTGCTGGGCCTCATGTTGAAGAAGGGGTTGGCTGGTTGTAAGGGTGTAGAGAATTATGAAATAATTTGCCTATGAAATCCACTGTAGTCCAAAAAAAAGGCAGCATCCTTTTCAGCCTTGATTCAATGACAGATATGATGAGCCTTTCCAAGTGATTTGAATGCTCAAAAGAATGTAGATGGCATCACCATATTTACATAAAAAAAAGGGCAGCCCGGTGCATGAAGCTCCCACATATGCGAGGTCCTGGAAGGGGTGGACCACAAGTGTCTATAGTTGCTCTCACTAAAATTAGGGATGATGCTGATCAAATACTACAGTTATGAGCTCATTTTTGGGCCTGGGCAATAGGGTTGATGGCTCTGATGAAGGAAACTGAGACTGGGTATCTCCTACTTGAAAGAAATTCCCTTGTTCTTTTAAACTAACTTCCAAAAGACTCTGCAGATTAATCACATATGAGAGCATGTATGTTGTACCTGTCAAGAAGCAGCTGTTTGCCGCTTTTGTTACATTTTGGAATCTTAAATTTATAGTAATCATAAAAAATGCTATATCTTGTCATGCTTTTGAGATTGACATGAAGCACAAATTGTGGAATAATTCAAGACATGATCATAGAATTTCCAGATCCTTCATTACAGTATCATTCAAAACCAAAAACACACAAGTATTATATCTTTGTGTTGCTAATCTACAAATGTCTTTTCGTACTTATATATTGGTACCTTCATTTTTTTTTTTTTCTGATCATTGTTCCTGACCCTATCTCTTTGTACCATATGCATCATATTTCTTGATAGACTCTGACTTCTCTATTGACTGCCCTTTTCGAATGACCATGTATATTGTTTTATTACACTGAATCTGAAAAATTCAAACAGCCTAAACTTTATTGTTAGCTGGAAGATCTGTACTCATGAGCAAATGAATTTTAACACGTGGTCTACATTTGCATGGATGCTCACTAATGAACAGATTTGCAGATTGAAATCACTATATCATTTCCTAGTCTCCAGTTATTCTATATATTCCTACGTCTATTGTATCTACTTTTATGACAGTGTACATAATGGGTTCAAATTTCTTTTATGGACATTATTAGTTTTGATTTATTTTTATTTTAATTTTCAATGCATTTGCAGTCTTGAGAGTGCTGGAGAAGGTTCTGTTTTGCCAATATTTAGATCTGTACGATTGGCAGTGGGATTGTTATGTTCAAGAAGGTCGAGGTCAATTGTTTCTTCATGTGAAGGCATGGATTCTCAGGTTTATTCTTTTTCATGGAAATACCCTGTCTATGTATTTATTTACATTGCGGAGTAGCATCTCTCAGTCTTGGTGCCAAATTCTACGAGTAATTTGACAATAGCTCATGCACACACACACACACACATGTATAATGTGGATTTGTCATGATCCAAGATTAAGAAATTGAAAGAAAATTACTCTCATGGAAGCTGTTGTTGTTAATGAATCTATCTAGGAAGAAAGCTTGCATTTGCCTTTTATCAGGAGAAAATGATGCTTACTTCCTAAGCTCGTACTTTCTGCCCTAATTTTGTAAATATACACATGTCATTTCTTTACTGCTTTTACTTACAGCTCTAGTGGTGTCAAGTGCTGAACCAGAGACCTTATGTTCTTTTCCATCCCTTTTTATTTTATATATTTTAAGGTCTAAAAACATGCACTGTCCTTGCTCTTGAGCATGAGCACCTTAGCCTAGTGGCAGTGTATGCTTGTTCCACAACCAAAGATTTCAGGTTGAAGTCCTCTCAATCAATTCCAACTTCTTAGACAGAGAAAAGACTCTCCTTGCTACTGAACCTGTTCTTTCTCCCTGGTTATATCCCTGTGATTGTCCCTCTCCTTGGTTGTGTGAGTTCTTGAAACTGAAAGGTGATACTTTCTAGAAAAATGTGGATATAGAATTCCTGATTGCAAAAAATGCAGATAGTGATGTGAGAAAACTGTAACTGCAGAGAAGAAAGGAAGATCAATTTTGATAAGGACTGTAGACATTAATCTGCAAGAAAGGTCTGGAAGAAACTTACAAACTAGTGGTGGTGATGAACATGATCCAGTCCCCGAAAATTTATATAACATCCATGGAGAGATAGGGTAAGTAAAACTTGGAATTGGTAAGTTGGTGATACTGGCCTCCTAAGTTTCAAGCAAAGTCAGGGAAGCGAATTGAATACAGTATGTTGGATCTGCAAGAAGAAATGGAAATTGGGTTGAATTCAATCAGCAATGGGTTTACAATTGTAAGTAAGAAGAAAGTTCAAGGAAGATAACATAGGAGCTCTTCCTCCGCAGGCCAGTCCTGCCTTTACCCCCTTCACGGGTCCCCTCCTCTCCCCCTTTATTCCTCTCCCTAAAAGAATTGCTTCCACCCTTCTCTCTCTGCCAACTGTCCCTCCTCTCCTTCCATAACCGAATTGGGTGAGATTAACTGCCTGGCTTGGGGACCACCTCTCCTGGAGAATGTCAGCCCAAAACGATCTTGTTTCACCTTCTGCCTATTGTTATTCCCATCACAGTAATCTTGATGAATCTGTGAATGAACGGAGGCATACTTAAGCAGATTGAAATAAACAGATGCTATTTGCTAAACAAGTTCCTAAGGAAGGCACAATACATAGTGCAGTGGCTGATCTCAAATATAAACACGGCAGCCTGGTGCACAAACCTCCCGTGCATGTGGGGTCCAGAAGGGGCGGACCACAAGGGTCTATAGTACACAGCCTTATCTTGATTTTTTGCAAGAGGCTATTTCCACGCCCCCAACTCATGACCTAAAGGTCACACAATGACAACTGTACTGTTGCGCCAAAGCTCCCCTTCTGATCTCCAATATAAGTGGCAAGAAATTCAATTGCTAGGGTAGAAGAACATTAACCAAAAAAAATGTAAACCAAATTACAGCGGCTTACTTATGGAGGAAGAGATGGAAGGCTCTTGCACCTGAGGAGACACAAGCAAGGTGAGCCATGTCCACGTGGGAACTGTGAAGGTGCTTCACTTAGCAACTACTGGGTTGTGGGTCCAAGCCTGCTCAACAAAAATAAACTGTCATCATCAGTTTTATTAGCATCTCAGTCACGTATGCAGACTTTTTTTTTTCATATAATATGAAGTTTCCTCTCAAAATAAAACGTACTATCTTGTTAATCTGGATATTCATCTAAAATGCATGAATTTTTCCACTTAAATGTTATGTTTTTGTGCAGATGATGTTGCAATTGGCACATTCTTCTTGGATATTGCATGTTAGCTGCAATAAGCGTAGAGTTGCACCCATAGCCGCCCTTTTATCATCTGTCTTGCATTCTTCTGTGTTCTGTGACTTGAGCATGCATGAAACAGCTGACAACAGGCCAGGCCCTTTGAAGTGGGTGAGTAAAAACTTCACCATCTTCTTATTTCTTCTTGGTTGTTGATAGTACAAAATTTATGATTTATAGGCAAAGAAGTTCTTGTAATAAGAATAAACTGTGACTTGAAATAAATAATTGTTGTTATCTTCAAACACATGTACAGTAAACATTCAGTTTTTATTTTAATGACTCAAATCGCTTCGTATTGACATTGTGTTTGCTATGTACATACCATATAGGAACCCTTCATTCTTGAAGAATTTATCTAACCTAGCAGACATTATTTTCTAGTAATATGATACAGGAAATCAAGATCTAAACATTCTTGTTGTTAGGAGAGAATTACATATTTAAAATGAAAATCACTTTCAATGAGTTTGTGAGACATGTTCAGGTGCTTACTTGTAACTAGATCCTTATGTATTTTAGTACATAGAATGAAATCCAAGTATTGTTGATCTGATCCTTTTCTGTTTTTGGTCATAGCATATTTATTGGAGGAAATAAACAAATCTTTTATGCCAAGAGAATATTGGATTGGTACTTTGTTTGTGGAGGTTTCATTTTCTTCGAGACATATTTCCATTTACTTTGAGTGTTTAACATATGTTGGAGAGTATATCATAAATTTTGTCTACTGATAGCAGAAATATGACATGTCAACTAAAAATCCTTAGTCCATTCTTGGTTCCTGTTCTGTTGCCGGTCAATTATGTACATGGAAATGTCTGGTGAAATGAGTTCAGAATCAATGATGTTCATGGAAACTTGCCTACGTATCTTTTGAATCAATTGCCTAAACTACTAGTTACACTTGGGCCTAAAGAGGTGCTTTCTTGCTCGAGACACCATACCAACACCTGCAAATTTGATGCATGATACTTTTGTTTCTTTGTATATTTATGACTACTTGTTGAAGCTCTAAATTTTATTTTGCAGTTTGTTGGAAAAGTTATCAATGAAGGCGTGCGAAGCCCACGCACCATTCGCCTTGCTGCTTTGCACTTAACGGGTTTGTGGTTGTTATTTCCAAAAACAATCAGATATTACATTGAAGAGTTGAAGTTGCTAGCACTTTATGGTTCAGGTAGTTGATCCATTTACTTTTTCCTTTTTCTTTTTTTTCCCTTCAATAGCCTGGCTTTATATGGGAAACACTGCTTCAGATAAGGTTTCATCCTTTGTTATTTAACTCTATCTTTAATTTTAATTTCTGTACCAGTGGCTTTTGATGAGGATTTTGAAGCAGAATTAACTGAAAATCGTGATGCCAGAGAGGAAGTTTCATTACTAGTTCAAATGCCAGATGCTGAGCTGACTGAGGTAACCAAAGACATTACCTTCTTAAGTGCTGATTGTTACTAAAATATCTACTGACTTCAATAAACATTTTATCTTATATTTCATTTCAACCAACTTATCCACTTTCCTTCTCCTTATTGTCTATTCTCAAGTTTCATGGTATCATGCACAGTAGGTTAGTATATCTATTAGTTGGGTATTGGAAGATGCGTTCAAAAGTTAACTTCTTGTAATAAAGGAATGAGTGAGACCTTTTAATTGCCAAAAAAGGGTGCCGACAGTCATCATTTTGGGTAAGTGTCATTGATTCAACTCAACTGCTATTGAATTTGATCTTGTGCAACTAAGTCTTAAGAAACTATCAGAAGCTATAAATACAGTTGAGGAGAACATCACTGAGATTTTTCATTAAAATATTAAGCTTCAAATGGATGGCTGAATTGAAGTCTAGTTCTAAACTGAAAGGACCTGAAGCGAAGGAAATTACGATCAAAGTTGATAGCTGGCTCCACTGACCAGGATATATATTGAATTGAAGTTTTTATAAGACATTACAGCTAGAGTATTAAACAAAGAAATTGAAGTCTTATGTTTATAATGCATGTGAGTACTGGTGGACTAAGTTTTCCCCCAGAAATAAAGGATGGACACACTTTAATGCTTACCTCTATATGGGTTGCATAACTTGAATGGGGGCATCAACTCGACATCATAAACTCATAGAAGGGTTATGACCTCCATGTGGATCATCAGTTGAAGGATAAACTTCATGACGCTTACAGTTTGGGCAGGCTGCTAGCTGCTAGTAATTATGGTCTGGCTGCTCTGGCATCAATGTGTTATAGATAGTAATTCCACAATCCATTTAATATAGTTCCAATGAAGAATATATTAGAAGAACTATTTAGGTAGTTAGCTGTAAGAACCAACTGTGCAATTGTTTCTCTCAGTTGTGTTGCAGTCACAGTAAGTGGCTAATCTAAAGAACAAGACAAGCCCATTAAGATAACATCAGAGCAAGAATGACAATACAAGTATTTTCCAGTTTCTGTTTTTAGTGTGAATTTTTGCATTGATTTAGGTTATGATGGAATCAGAATATGACTGCTAATGCCTGTCAGTCTTTTATTATTTATTAACATATGGTAAATATTCTGATTATACAGTATGCATGTTGCTTCTTAGGTGTTCATCAACACAGAGATGTATGCTCGTGTTGCTGTTGCAGTTCTCTTTTATAAGCTAGCAGACTTGGCTGGTAGGTCCATGGAAAATGAAGATGCCAGTGCTGCCCTGCACTGTGGCAGATTGTTTCTGTTAGAGCTTCTTGATTCTGCGGTATGTGCTCTTACACTGGTCATTAGGGAAAAAGCTATTTCTGTGTTCTTAACATTTCATATTAATTCTAGTGGGATTATCTGAAGTTGTTCAAGATGTTTCCTTGAATTGGTCCTGCTTGGAGTTCATTAGATAATACATTTGAACTTGAAAGTTATCAGGCTCTTAAAGTTCAAATTAATAACTATTAACTTCTTTCTCTATTCAGTTAAGTGCCTCATGCATTAACTATTTTGGCATCTCATGCGAGCTTCTTTCACAATAATAGGTCAATGATAAAGATCTTGCGAAGGAGTTGTACAAAAAGTATAGTGCGGTGAGTTCTAGCTTGCATGTAAATTGGGTTTTTGTTCTTCTTATGTTTCCTTCAGATGCTTTTTCAGTTATTATATTTTTCAGGCTGTCTAACAATTCTCTGATCCAGATTCATAGGCGCAAGGTTCGTGCTTGGCAGATGATATGTGTGCTGTCTCGGTTTGTTAATGATGATATAGTCCAACAAGTCACATCTAGCATGCACATATGCTTACATGTAAGGACACCATACTTGTGTTTTCATATATCTTTTAGCTGTTTAATTCTGTTGTTCTTCTCATTTGTTCTTCAAATACCTTGATCAATAGATTTCAGTGCTTTTTTTTTTGGGACATACCTTTTCCTTGGTCTCTAAGAGAGTTACATTGGCTATGACTTCAACATTTTGTGAAGTGTTTACTTTCAGATTTTCTACTTGTTTATTGTACTGAGTAAACACTGAACTGTTTCAATTAAGGAAAATCTTAAGCCACTGCTCTAAGAATAGAGTTTCTGTTGTTCCTGATAATCATCCCTAGAGCAAAGGACCATACTTGGATATATGTACAATTAGAAATGAGAATTGGTTGTTTATCTGTACTCGTAGTGTATTGAGAAGAATAATCTTTTTCTTGTGCAATTTCATTAAGGAAAAAGAAGTGAAGGCCCCTCTGCCAGAATAGTCACTAGTTGACCATATTGCTTGTGTGTGTCTACCAGTTCCATAAATATTTGACTTGAACTAGACCTGATTGTGAGCACTCCGAATTTTGCATATTATAGGCATAGGAGCCTTGGCACAATGGTAAAAGTTGTTCTCATATGACCTTGAGGTCATGGGTTCAAGGCGTGAAAATAGCCACTTGCAAAAATGCAAGGTAAGGCTGCATGCTATAGACCCTTGTAGTCTGCCCCTTCCCTGGACCCCGCATTCGTGCACCTGGGCTGCCCCTAAGGCATAGAAACCTCAACTGAAAGATTGTAAAGTTGATGTGTGGGTTCAAATGGAGATGATTGTGATGTATCATTTGGGATGGCCCCAACAAATTTCAATATGCTAAACCACCTGCGTCTGGATTGTTTACCTGTTCTAACCGTAACATTTGTCAGACATTCAAAAGAGTATAGGTGAGTCAGTGTCAGGTTGACAAGTTACAATCTGTCTGGTCGCCCTCATGAATGTTGGACTTGAGGGCCTTGTGTTGATATTAATCAAAGGAGAATTGTGCTGATTCCATATTCATGCTACATACTGTTTCTTTGTTTTAATGTATCTGTTAGAGTAAAAGGAAAATTGTCTAAAGTATTAGTCTGACAATATAATTTGGATTTCTGACATATTTATGGTAATCATTTTCTTTTCTTACAAGAAGGGGAGCCTTGGTGCAACGGTAAAAGTTGTCATCGTGTGACCTTGAGGTCACGGGTTCAAGGTGTGGAAACAACCTCTTGCAAAATGCAAGGTAAGGCTGTGTACTTTAGGCCCTTGTGGTCCGCCCCTTCCCCGGACCCCGCATAGTGGGAGCTTCGTGCGCCGGGGCTGCCCCTTTTTTTTATTTTATTTTCTTATAAATATGCAGTTGCCTAATTCAAAAGGAAATTTCCTACCTTTTTTGTGTTGTAGAGGAACAACTTGCCTGCTGTTCGGCAATATCTAGAAACATTTGCAATCCAAATCTACTTGAAATTTCCATTATTGGTAAGAAATTTACTCATATCCATCAGTTAAATCTGCTTTCTTGTGATGCTTTTTGTGGCTTTCTTGTAAAAAGAAGTCTGTTGTGATGTGCATGTCATTGTGCATTTTCCCATGCCATAGATAGATTAGGTCATTCATAACCAGAGCAATAACCTCTGCTACAACATAAACTACAGTTATATGTGGCAACCCCACATGCAGCTTTTATTAACTAGCATCACCCTTCCTTTCTTCTCCCAGTTTACAAAAGGCTTTATAAAGCTTTTGTCTCAATTCATATTTAGCTGCGAGCAATCTACGTTTGTAACGTCATATATTTTGCTTCTCCGACATCTTACTAAGTTTCCCCATCATCTTTTTGTAAAAAGCCACTCCACGGTGGTAAAGTCTCATCTCTTGTGTTGGCCGAAGTGAAAATAGTCACATTGAACCTCAAATGTGCTCAAAGATCTTGAAAAGTTAGATTTGTATATTCAGTTACCCATTAAGCTCTTAAATAGGGCTATATTTGGCCTTTTTTTGGAGATCCTGCTTCCTGCTATGTAATGGATGGATTTGATTCTTCTTCTTCTTCTTCAGTCAGATTTGTTTGTAGTTCCTTTTCAAAAAACTTGGTTGTTTTTGCAAATTAGACTTACTTTTGTCAGTTTTGATTGGGGTTACCCTCACCATAACCTATCCCATCTGCTTGGTCGACCCCAGTTGGCCCTCCATTGATGCATCAAAGACACAATAGTAATCTTTGAAGAAACATTAGTGCAGATGAAAATAAAGTAGTCAGTATAGATTGCATCGGAATCTGCTTCTTTCTTGTCTTCGAGATAACTATCTTGCCTTAACAGTTTTCTGGGTGCCAATCTCTTACCAGCTCTATGTCTTGGAGATCTTGTCTTTAACCATCCCTACAACCAGTATAACCTCCTTATAGTCATAATCATTCTCCTCAGAGTGGTCTTTGACACGAGGTGGCCCTGTTTAAGAATAACCCAGCTGAATTTACGGGTTTTTGACATGAGGCAGCCCATGTTACTATATGCAATACCATTGCTATTGAAGGATACAGATATCTTGCATTGGTCGATCTGCAAAATGGAGTCCATAGGTGGTACTTTCTGCTCTCTAGAAGTGGCCATGTAGCCTTAAGCATGTGAATATGATCCTTCTACTTTTTCTTTCTGTTGTTTCAGAAACTAAAACTACCTATAGCTTTTTCCATGCTGGTTAATTCAGAGATTTCTTTCTTATCACAGATAGAGGAGCAGTTAGTTCCTATTTTCCACAACTACAATACGAGGCCCCAGGTAATACTGTGGTTGCGCTCTTCCCCATTTTCTTTCCTTGATTAACTCTGAGTCATTAATTGCAGGCTCTCTCTTCATACGTCTTCATAGCGGCAAATGTGATCCTACATGCTACTGAAGTTCCTCGTCAGTTAAGACATCTGGATAAGTTACTTCCTCCAGTGATTCCATTCTTAACCTCACATCACCACAGTTTACGTGCTTTTAGTCAGGTAATTTCTTTTCAACTTATGTTATCTGTCTTCTATTTTATTTGCTGTTACATTGATTGCATGTTCTCATTAATAGCTCTGTATTTATTGCAGTTACTGGTCTATCAAGTTCTTTGTAAGTTGGGGCCTGTCCCAGTTCTTAATAGTTCAAATCTTATACCTTTAGAGAAAAGGTGCTTCATGGATTTAAAATCATATTTGGCTCAAAACTCTGACTGCACGAGGTACACCTTTAACATTTTGTTTCCATCTTCAGCTTGGCTCTTTTAAAGTCTCCTAGAGGATTTGGAAGTGAATTAATTGAAGTCATTTTTTGCATCTTCTTTATTGAGAAAATGATAATCCAATATGTCATGCACACCAAAAACTGATACTGCAAAAGCAAGCTGACCTTTTCTTACTAGAGAATAAGCAAATTTGATCAAAAAGGCTTTCAAAAAGATTGTGATGCTATCTTTCTTGTAACATGCCTGTTTCCATGGGTTTATATTCTTCAAATGAGCTTGGGCAAGATCTAAACTGTCATGGTTGTACAGTTTTTAATTTTATTCATTAATGGTTCATACAGTTTTTATTCATTAATTGAAGGGGAGCCTTGGCACAATGGTAAAAGTTGTTGTTGTGTGACCTTGAGGTTACGGGTTCAAGGCGTGGAAACAGCCTCTTGCAAACTGCAAGGTAAGGCTGTGTACTTTAGGGCCTTGTGGTCTGCCCCTTCCCTAGACCCCACATAGGCGGGAGCTTCGTGCACCGGGGCTGCCCTTTAATGGTTCATACATATTCTTGCCATAGTCTTTACTACAAAAAGGGGAAAGAAGACCAATCACAATCACAATCTGAATCTGCAATTTTCTTTTTTTGCTTGGGCTCTCGCACCTCTAACAAGGGGAAAGGCCTTCGTGTTTCTGCCACAAGCAGACCTAACAACTTTCTTGTGAAAGGGACTGTATGAGGCTTAGAGGTGAACCTAACTTGTGATGATGAACTTGTCCAATTCAAGCTGCTGCTGATCATATTGGAGCCTATTGCTGGCCTGCAAATGCCCTTTGGCTGAAACTTGTATTGTTTCAGAAAGCACATCTAAGTTATAGTTTTGCCAACTAAGCTAGAAATTAGTTATTGTCTGAAAAACCATTTGCAGGGGTTTGAATTTATTGAAGAACTATGATAAGAGGAGATTAGTGTCTCCAGTTATATTTTTTCTTACATCATTTTCTATAGACTATCCGTGTTACTGAATCATTTTATCTTCCTGTTAGAAACATTGATGTCCTGTCTGATAGATGTTACCAAATGTTCCTTCAAATGCTATTAGAATTGAGTCTACTTAGTCAAGGAGAGATTTGTCAAACCCCAATCAGATGTTACTTCTTTCCTCGGTCATGCGTTTCATTTTGCATGGAAATGACAAGGTGGTAATGCAAATAAAATTTGACATAAGAGACTCCTTTGGGAACTAGTAAGTAAATTGTAATTCTTAATGGGTGTCTAAGGGAAAAAGGAGAATGAATCTCTGTTAATATATTAACTCAAATGGTTGAGTTATTTTGGCTTGAACCCCCTATGAGCACTTTGCTGTTTCAATCAAACTTGATCACAATTGATAAACCCTGAGAGTTAAAAATACTTTAAAATATCAGATTGGATTAGCTGATATTCATGTAGGTGACCATAAAATACTTCCTTTCCATCAAAGAGATTGGCCACAAGAAGAAATTTTGTGATGATGGAAAAGTTCACCCTATTATATGATGATTTATACTTCCCTTGATTTCCTGAGCTTCTGTTGATGTTTGAGGACAATCACACAAATCTATTTCCTACAGTCTGCAAAAAATCCTACATGGAGTCTGCCGGCATAAGGTTGTTATTAGAGAAAAATTTCAGAAAGCATTGAATGTAAGCCATAATAATTGGTCAACTATGATGCTTCCGCACTTATTTTCTGATTCAGTAAGGTATCAATTATATTTTGTAATCAGGTGTCATGTTTTAGAAGTAACTGTTTCTACTTATTGCATTCCCTTACCTTGCTTTGCATAGTAATCTTCTTTAATGTTCTTTCAGGTTGAGAACATCAACACAAGGGTTTCTTGACTCATTTGATCCCAATACCTCCGCTACTCCACTTGGAATTTTTAGTGCTAGGAATGAGGTGGATTGTTTGAACATTTTAATTGCATGAATTACCGTAGTTATCCATGCTGTTGATTTCTTTAATATGAGTCTTGTTCCTCTGCTTTCTATTATCTTCTTTTTGAAGGGAATTGAGTTTGAATGTGTTCCTACATCCCTCATGGAGCAAGTGATCACCTTTCTAAATGTAAGAACTTCACTAGATGAATTACCTGCTATATGATAAGTCCCATATCTTATGATTAAGTGTTACAGGACGCGAGAGAAGATCTCCGACATTGTATGGCAATAGATGTAAAGAACATCAAGAATGAAAGTCTAGCAGTTGGAGAAACTTTCGAGGACATGGCTTTGTTTTTGAGGGATAATCGGGAAAATTCACCTAAACAAGTTCTTCAGGATTCATTCTTGGATTTCCAAAAGAAAGTCACACTCAATAAACATGACAGGAAGAATCCTGATGCCAATTCCTTTATAGGCAATGCCAGATTTCATAAGGCACTCCTAGGTATGCATGTACTTAATGCTTTCCTTTCATTTTAATTTCTACTTATTTATTTTGAACTGAAAATATGTATAAACTTGAAATTTGTCCTACAAAATGATTAAAAAAAAAAAGAGGAAAGAGAAGGGTTTTCTCTCCCGTTGAAATTATTTATTTCAAAGTGTTTATTTTTGCTTCAATTTGCTGATGAGATATGTCTAACATGTTCTATATGGACTTATTATGCTGGGTACCACTTGGATTGCCTGCATTACAAGGTTTCAACAACTGGATAAAACATTGGCTGCTTGCTTGATGAGTACAATATCAAGCGCCTCCAGTCATTTGTTGTAGAAAGTCATGTAATGCTTGATTTTTTATGTTTCATGGATGATATTCTGCCTTTCTTTAAACTCCATTTTAAAGTTAACATCATTATGCAACTGTGAAGTCATAATCCTTTCCATTCTTCCTTCACAATCTCTATGCTAATTCCTCTTTTGAGAAATACATCGAAAATCTCCAGATTATTTGATTGGAACTAACATTAATAACTTAATTGAGAGATTCAAGAGATAGAAGCCCATCTAGTAGCTACCATCAAAGAAATAACTGACTCTCCAATTCTTTACACATCCCCAGTAATTCGTCTCTTCCCACGCAAATGAATGATGGATAATTTAATCACCATAATCAATGTCCGAAAAGTTGAGTTTTGATCAAAGATTCTCTTGTGCTGCTTGTTCCACTAATGCCATACCCCTGCTTATGTGATCTATCTTAGACTGAGCTTATCTCCCGTCTCTGAAATATGTTCCATTGGCATCCTCCTGGTGATACAAAGCCTGTAAATCTTCTTCATGACTGACGAGCAACGTTGGTGGTGGCATCAAATGCCACTGTGGGTTCCTTTATTTATTTATTTATTTATTTATTTATGTTGAATGGTTGTAGAAAACCACTTCCGAATTTTTTATTTGGTTTCTGGGCTAGGCATTGTTTTTTACAGCTGAACATTCATTAGTTTTCAAAGGCCTGGTTCACATTAAAGAAATCTCTACTTCTACGTGGATAGCATGTGAATTGACCTCCTTTGTAAATGTTATTGGTCAAGAGTTGAGCCCTTGGATTCTGTTTTTATCCATTACTATCTGTTTCAATGACATTTTAAAGGACTCAGTAATTGCTTGTATCTTTAGGAGTTTTTTCATCATTTTACATTTCCTCCTGTTATAAGAACTGTGCTTTGACGAAGAAGCCTCAGGGGTCTACTGGTATTGCTTTCTCATGTTTCTTTATTGGGTTTTTTGCTGTTTTAGTTTGGTTTGTTTTCTTTGTTTCTTCATTTCTTATCTGATTTTCAATTTCCCTTTTTCCATCCACTATGAAATTACCTGGCAAAAGAATCAATATGTAGGTGAAGCCCAAAGGCTTTAACCTTTTCCCTTCCATACCATCTGATGAAGAGACAGTTGCTATCACCTCTAGCACCAAAGAGGTGATAGAATCAATATGTAGGGTGATGCCCAAAGGCTCTGACCTTTTCCCTTCTACACCATCTGTTTTAGTTTGGTTTGTCTTCTCATGCTGCATTACATTAAATTTCCTTTTTTCCATCTACTATGAAATTTACCTAGCAAAAGAATCTTTATGTGGGGTGACACGAAAAGGCTCTTACCTTGACCCTTCTACACCATTTCTTTTAGTTTGGTTTGTCTTCTTTGTTTCTTCATTTCTTATGCTTCTCTACCTGATTTTGAATTTCCCCTTTTCCATCTACTATGACATTTCCTGGCAAAAGAATCAATATGCAGGGTGATGCCCAAAGGGTCTGACCTTTCCCCTTCGATACCATCTTACTGATGAAGAGACAGTTGCTGTCACCTCTAGCACCCTAGATACATTAAAAAAATTGGAAGTCGCAACTCATATGCCATCTCCTCTGCACAAAAGCATCTGTTTAAAGCCTAATTAAATTATTTCTAGCATTCACTTTTATTTAAAGAGAAAATATAAGCATCTTGCCTGTACACAACTTATGGGAAATCCCCACACTATAGATATGGGAAAAGTTAACCGAGCCATTTTGTTAGAGAGTTAGAGATGATTGATTGTGTTAAGACAATTCTAAAATTCCAAATCCACTACCATTAGCATCTCTAATACCCAAACATAAAAGGAGTCTTTTGTATCTTGTCTGCAACATTCTGAAGCCAAACTCCTGCAAGAGGTATATGGTGGAGGTCCCACTCAAGCCTTTTTGTTTATCCTATTCCAGTCTGATCGTTAAAGTTGATGGATAAATCAAATAAATGAATCCTGTGCACCAAAAGTTAAATATGGTATTGGCTGATTGCACAGGCTTAGGTGGGACATTTCTTTCTTACTTGAGAAAGATGGTTTACTTTCTACTTTATTAATCCCAATCTAGTCTTAGACTGCCTTTTGATAGTATATGACTTGTTTTTCTGCTAAATACGACTGGCGCAGCAAATGCCGCAATGGGACTTTGGATGTTCCCCGCAGGTAACAAATAAATGAGAAGGGACCTTTTCTCTGGTTAGCATTTGAACTAGTTCATGGAAGGAGCAGTCTCATCAAGTAAGACTATATCATCTGCAAATAGCATGCACCAGGGGAACACCAGTCAAGATTGATAACCAAGAAGTCCCCGTGAAAGACTTCTTTCGGTACTTAGGATCATTGATCCATGAGAGTGGAGAGATTGAGAAGGAGGTTACCCAGAGAATCCAAGCAGGTTGGAACAAATGGAGATGTCCATATGGAGTTTTATGTGATCGGCGGGTGCCACTCAAACTAAAAGGAAAATTCTATAGGATGACTATAAGGCCGGCCATGCTTTATGGATTAGAGTGTTGGCCAGTTAAGGAACATGATACTCATAGGATGAGCGTCGCAGAAATGAGGATGTTGAGATGGATGAGCGGTAAGACAAGAAAGGACAGAATTAGAAATGAAAATATTAGAGGAAAATTTAGGGGTAGCACCAATAGGTAATAAGATGAGGGAGATTAGACTTAGATGGTTTGGATATGTCCAAAGGAGACCAACAACGGCACCAGTTAGAAGCAGTGAGGCAATACAAGTAGAAGGTTCTAAAAGGGCAAGGTGAAGGCCCAAAAGAACGTGGATAGAAGTGGTGAGGAAAGATTTAAAAACTTTAGGACTAAATGAAACCATGGTATTTAATAGAGTGGAATGGAGGAATAAGATTCATGTGGCCGACCCCTAATTGGGATAAGGTCTTGATGATGATGATGATGATGATGGAAGGAGCAGTTGTGACTCACATAATTAATAGGGAGTCTCCTATCAGGAGGTAGATTAATCTGTAGATACAATGTGCCTGCTTGAAGAGAGATTCTGGTGAAAGCCTTTAGACGTGCCCTCATTGGGAATTCAATATGGGAAATGTAGTGAGCAAGTAAGCATTAGCAGAAAACCTAACAACCTTAAATAGGGTCATGATATTCATAATACTTAAGTAACATTAACTGGTGCTTACTGCTATATATTCTTGAGTTGGACTGTTATGCCATATGGAGTTTTTTATAATCATGTATGCAAACTTGTCTGGTCATTTTGCATGGAACAGTATCGCTTAGTTGACAAAACTTGTTAAAGATAGTTGCCCCACATGAAACTCCTGTCTTGATGTTGATGGAATCATAGAAATAATAAAAGCCACTCAAAACAGAAGTTTGTATGTCTTCTGAATTCATATTACTGCCGATGGTTGCAAAATGTTGTAAATGTACATCTTATATGATTAACTATTTATACGATGTGCACTTGCTTTCTTCTCCTACATCCTTTTTCAATGTTTACTAGTTCACACATGAATTTTTCTGTTAGCACCAACAGTTTACTAAACATAATGTGAAAAACAGAAATGGAGAATGAAGATTTGCTTCTGAGTTCTGCCTTACAGTCAAGAAGTATTTCAATGGAAAAGAGAAAGGAAAGCCAACAACCTTTCATTCTTGTTGCCTCATTGCTTGACCGTGTACCCAACCTTGCTGGATTAGCACGGACATGTGAGGTCTGTTACGGTTAGATACATATTTGTTTTCTGAAGTGTTTATTAGTTTCCTCTAGCTTGTCTTGTTCTAATTTTTCATCACAGCAGGTCTTCAAAGCCTCAGCTTTGACAGTTCCTGATGCAAGTATTTTACATGATAAGCAGTTCCAACTGATCAGGTAAGTCATGGTTATGAAAGTCATCTGTTCTTCAAATTGCTCAGAGTCTTGTTACATTTTTATTAACAATGCAACTCATTTCTGTAGCCTAGTTGATTCACATCAGTCTGACTTTCCTTGTAGAAGTGGGTTGCAAAAATATATCCAATTGAATATGTCTCAATAGCTTCAGCTCCTATCTCTGATTGCATCTGCTATTTTTAATTCATCCTGTAATATAATTTCTCCTTGGGAGTGTAATACCATGGTAATCACACTATCTTTTAGTAACTACACGCCTTTTATTTCTTTGTATTATGTCAATCTTATTAAGAGCACTAGCAATCCTTCTACCTCATCTAGTGATCATCTTCAGTTTAAGATTGTATGCCACTGTATAAATGATGCATGCGTATATAGTGAGCCCCTATTTAATCATACATGCTAGTGTCCTACCTTGGGTGGAACTAGCCCCGATTTCCAAGTGACGACCAATGAAGTCTTTTGGTAAGAACAAAAGGAAAATAGATCACATCAGAAAAGCCTCATGCTACATTTAGGAGCTAGGATTATTTATTCCTGCAAGGACCATACAGTTTCATGTTGGGTCACAGATCAACAGGACAATCATCACCAGAGATCATTTGTGTGGTTGGGCAGAAAGCAAACAGTGTTCTTTACAAAATGATTAAAGAACTTTGTAAGAGTTTCCAGTAGTCTATTTTATTGGCTTATTTCAATTACCTCTTATCCTATATGCACGCGCGCGCGCGCACACGCACACACATTGCAAAAGTAAAGTCATCAGGAAGAGACAATAACAAAGTTTCTATGCTCAGCTCCGAAGAACTAAAGTGACAGAGTAGTTTGCTTCTTTTACCTGGGTCAAATGACTTTTCTGTTTGCTAGTGTGACAGCTGAGAAGTGGGTACCCATCATAGAGGTTCCTGTATGCACTATAAAAGTTTTTTTAGAGAAAAAGAAGCGACAAGGTTTCTCCATCTTGGGCCTAGAGCAGACTGCAAACAGCGTGCCTCTTGACAAGTATTCTTTTCCAAAGAAAACGGTATAAACAATAAGATGGTGGACACCGCAAGCTTTTAGCTTGGAGAAATATCTTAATAGTTGACTAACATCATCTTTTCCCAGGTTCTGGTTCTTGGACGTGAAAAGGAGGGCATTCCTGTGGACATAATACATACGCTAGATGCATGCATTGAGATTCCACAGTTGGGTGTTGTCAGGTCACTCAATGTTCACGTTAGCGGTGCCATTGCTTTGTGGGAGTATACTCGTCAACAAAGATCTAAGTAGTGGTGTGCTTTATGATATTCATTTCTGTGATTAATCTTTGATTTTGCTATATATATGTGGAATAATTTTGTGAAAATAAGAGATTTATTGCATAGGTGGCTCATAGTTCATCCCCAGGTGTGTCATATGCTGGGTCTTCACAAATGTGACAAATGGTTCATTTTCCTAGAAAAGGCTCTAATGTATATTTTCTCAGTAAACACCCTTGTTTACAAAATGCTAATGCAGAAAGGAGCCCTTCAAAAGAGAATGACCCTGCTGTGTAATGAGGTACATCATTGTTACATTTTGGGCTCCAGCTGATCTAGAATGTCTGTTTGATGGGGTTCGCACTGTATCTTCAATGGCCCAAAAACCATACAATGAGGAAAACTTAACATTCAATTAATGTGCTTTTGATTATTGGATGTTGACAGTTAAAGACTGTTTATGGCCAATCTTTAACTTATAAACCAGCAAATGTACATTCTTTTAGATATTAGGATTATCCACCGAAAGTTTATGAAGCCACCAATGAGTTGCTTCAGATCAATCATAAACCCGTGGTAATTGTGAGAGTACCTGATCTAACATGATGAGGTTGCGCCCTGCTGAAGCATTCTTTAGTTGACACATATGCATGTATCAACCTATTAGTTTTGTCTAAAATAGGCAATTTATACTCGTAATTTATATTCCTTTTTGTCAAACAGGAAAGAAGAGACGGTTGAAGAATCATGACAAGGCCCTGCACATATTTGGATGGACTTATATGATTCAGCCATGAATATTGGGTACACACTGGATAGGCCTGGCATGGCCATTGCCGGCAGCGTCCTTGTGGATCTGTTTAACATTGTCGATGAATGGGGACAGGGCCCTGCCCATATTTGAACAAGCACGTGCTCAAGAGTCAACCATTAACTGCAGGTGTACAGGAATGAGCCTTGAATGGCTGGTCGCCAGCTCAGTTCTTTGGGAGCCTATAATGCTAGCTTGCTACTTTCCGAACTGTTCTTTCCATGTTGGCAGTGCTTTTGCGGTTTACACTATAATTTGTTGAAAAAACCCCACATCTTCATGTAATCGGAGAATTAAGGTCGATAGTGATAATATGAAATCAGGGGAGTGGATGTAACCTCCCTTTGTTCCACACATGCTCTTAGCGATCGCCAACAACAAATGGCGATTTGAGCAGTGATTCTAGTAATATGATCTAGTGTATAAAACCAGAAATTTGAGGTTGCTATGGCCGAATATTAATGTTCTTTGCAAGAAAAAAAGCTTGCCTTTTTTGCTCAGTTGCACAAAGAAGTAAATAGAAAGAAATTAGGCTTTTATGCATGAATTGTAGATCGGCAGAGCCAGGTGGAGCTCTAGCTCATTGCAAGTGATTTGCGCAATCATTGATTAGTTTTAGAACCTTGGTCGATGTACAGTGTTTGCCTTAAAGATCTTACATGGAAAAAGGTTTACTATCCGTTGCTTATTAAGATTATCCCAAATGCCACAGCAGATATCCAACATGTTGTTAGTGGTTGTTGAGATGAGATGATCTGACATGATATAAACCATGTCAGTGTTAGCGGTGCTCGAGCTGAGATGTTTGCAACAGTACATCCTCATCTCACTTACTTGTGATGTGTTGAGATGAAAATCATCTCATCTTAACTCATAGTTGAATTTTGAGTAATCTCATGTCAAATTTGGTCATTTCACACTACATCTCGTATCATCTCATTTCACGTCAGCTCCTTTCATCTCAAGAACCACAAACGTTCACATAGAATCATGTCTGTTTCAGCAAACACCCGAGTTCAACTGCGTAATCATTCTTGTAAATTAATTTTGGCAGTCTACCTAGTACAATTAGGAAGCATGGAAGCCAAAAGATGCTGCAAGGAAAGAGGTATTGAGCAAGTACCTGGTTTATAAATGAAACAAAATGGAACGTTGAGAAATTATACAATCCCAAATCTTCTACCAGCTCTGTTTCATATGGTAGGCCATGCACAATATTTTCCCCATTGAATTCTCCTAACCTATGAAACTTATGACCTTTAGAACTGGAATAAAAGATGTTGAGGGCAAATTCTGCTAAAGTCTCCACAATTCGGACTGGTAGGATTGTCTTGTGCAGCCAAATATAGATACAAGTGGCACAGGCATGGGCCGAAGTCGTTTAGAAATGAAAAAGGCATGCATGCGTGTACTGCATGATTCTCTGCTCTGTGCTCTAATCCCTTCCCTAATGCCAACAATCAGCTAATATTCCCCTACATTCTGCAAGAGAAAACAACATTCCTTGCCATACATGAAACCCACTGTCTCTTCCTCAAGAAGCTCCACAGTAATCTTCCTTCCTCCCTCAGTTAAATGGCCCCTATTTCAATCTTCATCCTCCTCATTTCCCTCATAAATGAACACAATTCTTTCCATTTGGTGGGTGCCAAAGTTGTTATGGTTCTGATAGATGAAGACCCTGCAATTTCTTATAAAAGCAGTCAGACTCATCTAAGGTCTGATTCTCCTCGCGGTTATAAGTACAAGTTTTGCCGCTATCATTTGTTTAATTTTCTATTTTCCTTTTGTTTTACTCGTAGGAGGAATGGAGACGTTAAGGTGTACAGGGAAAGCTTAATGAGAGGCCACGACATGTTCTTGGAGTCTCTCCTTCCAAGGGGTTCATATACCAAACTCTACAGTTACACCCATTTGATTAATGGATTTGCACTCCATCTCACATCTGAAGAGGTGTATTTGTTTTCTTCCTTTTACATAGAAGAACTCCAATATCATTTATGCCAATTTCAGTGCGTAATATAAAAATTTCTTTACTATAAAAAAAAGGCAGTCCCGGTGCATGACGCCCCTGCATATGCGGAATTAGAAGAAGGGGCAGACCACAAGCCTTACCTTGTATTTTGCAAGAAGTTGTTTTCACGCCTTAAACTTGTGACCTTAAGGTCACACAATGACAACTCTACTGTTGTGCCAAGGCTCAATAAAGAAAATATTAGAATTTCCCCATTTCATTTAATTGAGAGAAAAGCTACCAAAGTGTTTAACAAAGTGATTAATAACAAGGACCTTCCAATTTTCCTTCATGAGAGAGAGAGATTTGTTGTCCTGTAACCTTGAGGTCATGTCTTTGAGGTATGGAAACAATCTCTTACACTATAAGATAAGGCTGTCCTTTTTTAGAGAGAGTAAGAGAGCTTTATTCTTGAGATCTTATAACAAGCATTTGGTAATGTCCTGTAAATTGAATTTCCTGCAGGCCATGGAAAAACTTCAAAAGATGCATGGAGTGAGAGCAATTCACGATGATATAAAGATGGTGAAGCTAACAACCCATACACCTGATATACTAGGAATCCCTTCTGGTGTCTGGCCGGCATTAGGAGGGGCCCGAAGCTCCGGTGAAGGCGTCGTGATCGGTCTCATTGACACCGGCGTGAATCCATTCCATCCCAGCTTCACGCACCCTGGAAGTCAATCAGGCAGGAAGTCAAGCTCCAAGTTTAAGGGAAGATGTGAGCCCGGTGAGAATTTCCCTGACAAAGTGTGCCATGGCAAGATAGCAGGAGCTCGGTACTTCGCTCGTGCCGCCATTGCTGCAGGTGACTTCAATGCTACGCGTGACTTCACATCCCCTTTTGATGCAGATGGTCATGGAAGGTAAGTTACTTTCTAGCCTTAAAAAAATTCTGATTAAAAGCTTACCAGTGTATATTATTCATTCCTTGAGGAAAAATTCTCTAACTAACATGCTATATGCCTCATTTCTGGAGAACTATACGGTATTTGCATGTGTATGGTGTGTGACAAAGGTGTTTGGTAATCTAAACCATTCATCTGGTGGATCCTATCTTCGATAGACTAAAAAGGGTAGCCCCAATGCACAACGCTCCTGCTAATGCAGTGTTTGAGAAAGAGGTGGACTACAAGAGTCTATAATACGCAACCTTGCCTTGCACTTGCAAGTAGCTGTTTCCACAAGTTGGACAACCCTAATCCCCCATTTCATCGAGATTATCATTATTTCAAAAATCTTGATGCCATTTCATTTTAAGTCGCTTAGTGATACTCGTCTGTGCCATCCAAGGAGATTATCAAGCCATGGTCTGTCTACAATGAAATATAAGCTGTTTCAGAAAAAGGGGCAGCCCGGTGCACCAAGCTCCTATGTATGGAAGGTCCGGAGAAGTAACAAACCACAAAGAGTCAATAGTATTCAGTCTTATCTTTTTTCAAGATGCTGTTTCTAAGCCTTGAACCCGTGAGCTCAACGGCATACGACGACAACTCAACTGTTGCACAAAGGCTCCCCTTTTAAATATGAGCCATTTAGATTAATCAAAATCTTTACTAATAACTGTTACTCAATGTGAGTAATTATAATTGCTTTTTCTCTGTGCGCTACAGCCATACAGCTTCAACTGCTGCCGGAAATTATCGAATTCCGGTGAACGTCAACGGCTACAACTACGGGTTCGCAAGTGGCATGGCACCTGGAGCTCAGTTAGTAAATAATTATCCAATTTATTTCAAGAAAATTACTCGCATTTTTTACTTTTATCTGTTGTTATTGATTGGGAATTCAGAAGGAAATGTGAACATAGATCAGTGACTAGTATCTGCATGATGCACAGGCCTGGTGTAGCAAGTCCTTTGTTTACAATCTTTTATTTTTTGCAGACTTGCCGTATACAAAGCTCTATACACGTTTGGAGGTTACATGTCTGATGTTGTGGCCGCCGTTGATCAGGTTTGAGATAAAACAGCTACTATAGAGTTTGTTATAATGTATTCCTGCTTACTGATTCTTTGTTCATGCTTAGGCTGTGGAAGACGGAGTCGATATCCTCAGCCTCTCTATTGGACCATCAAGTGTACCTCAGGGGCCCTCAGCATTTCTCAACGTTCTAGAGATGGAACTGCTGTTTGCTGCAAAGGCTGGAGTTTTGGTCGTTCAAGCAGTTGGCAATGGGGGACCTACTTCTAGCTCCATCCTCTCCTTTAGCCCTTGGATCATCAGCGTAGCTGCATCACTTACTGATAGAAAATACAACAACTCGATCGAACTAGGCAACGGCCAGAAATTCTCCGGCACCGGACTCTCATGTACAGTTCATAACTCATCCACTTTTTATTCCTTATGGGCTGTTTTTGCCAGGGAGTACAATAATCCATGGATATAATACATCACCAATGATCCTCTTATGCTGCTTAAGAGCCTTAAACATAGAAAAAATTACTCAGATACAAACAATCAAAATTTTCAGATTCATTTGATCCATGTCTTAGGGATGTAAATGTTGGCAGTGGCAAAGGTCACTAGTCATGGATTGGTTTATCAGTGCTTTATTATGCAGAAACTGCCACTTTATAGTTGTCAAATTGTGTTTGTTTTCACAAATTAAAAGTACATATGGTCCACAAGTTTGGGAATCCAACCGCTCATCTTCAAGGCCAATCTTGGTAGATCGAGTCATAGAAAATTATAGCAGATCTAACGGTTGACATCATCCAATAGAGTAGATTTTTGGGTGTGGGTATCTATGATAAGGTCTGAAACATGAACTTTCTATCGGACTCCCCATGTATACTTTTTCGAAGTACTAATCTGTTCAGTAATATACCACTTAGAACTAATTTTGTTATGCATTTTATGAAATTATCTTCATTTTTTCTTTTCTTTTCTTAATCAGCTCCAACTCCGGGACCGTTGCATTATCCGCTAGCCGCAGCGGCAGACGTCTGTGAGCCAAACTCAACCTATGTCTCAATCGAGGCTTGCCAGCATCCTGAGCCCTTTGTAACACATCTTGCCCGGGGCAAGCTGATCATATGCACATACACCTTCGACTTTGATTCCGAATCAGTAAGCGTTGCCAACATAGCCAACACCATGCGGAAAATTGGTGCTGCAGGTTTTGTAGTCACCATGGACCCTGATCTTGGATCCGAGCAACTCAAAGGAACCACTATGACACTGCAAGTCCCAGGCATCGTGTTGAGCAACATCCAGGTTTCATCGGTAAGTTGAGCAAACTCTACTCTGTTGCACCCCATCTTCTGTAACTGGCACCTAATCTAAGATTTGCTGAGACGGCCGGGAATAAAGATATCAAATTCCTACCAAGTAATTGAAAGTTCCAACCAATAAGAATCCTAGTGAACTTAAAAAAAGATATAGGCCCAGTAGAAATTACTTGTTTTTCAAGACCTCGTTATGAGTTCTATTCATATAAGTTGTGATCGCCAGTTCATACTAGATCAAATTGCATTCTATTGGAATTGAGAGTTGGTTTGACTGACCTAGCCATGGCGGAATATTTTGCCTTACGGTGAGGGTTATTAACCTACAGTTAGTACAGAAATGGGTTCTTTGCATCTGTGATTACCGATGTATTGATGCAGGCTCTGTGGGAGTACTATAACTCACGAACTATACGCTACAAATACGGAAACGCCATTGGTTTTATGGCATCTGCGAGGATTTTCGATGGTAGACATGCAATTTATACAGGGCAAGGACCAGTTGTTGCATCCTACTCCTCCAGAGGTCCAGATGTGAACAATGCGCTCTTGCAAACTGCCGATGTCCTCAAACCCAACATCATGGCCCCAGGATCGTCCATTTGGGCTGCATGGAGCCCAACTAGTGAAGGAGATCCCTACATTAAAGGTTGATTGACGAACCCATTTAGCTTATATATTCATCCAGCATAAATTCATTTGCTTATTCAAATAACTGTTGTTTAGCTTCTTCATCCAGCATAAATTCATTTGCTAATTCAAATAACTGTTTGGATCATTTAAATTTTCAGTGCACCTTGCAAGTAAGTAAAAACAATTGCAGACTATTTAAATTAATTGCAAGCACAAAATGACCTTTAATTCTGCATTAGATTTCGGAAAGTGTGGATTACGGTATCCGGTTGATTAGCAACAAAGTAAATCAATTATTATCCAAACCAGAAAATAATCCCTTTTTTCAGCAGTTAACACACCACTAAACACCAACATAAATGTGCTTAACATCCTCGTGTGCACATTGACACACAAAATTTCTAGGGGGTGTGAATGATTGTGTTCAAATATAATGTATGCACGCGTATTTATTAGTTGTTTTTGCTGTTACACATTCCCCATTTGAAATTGATCTACAGGTCAGGATTTCGCCCTTGTGTCGGGCACTAGCATGGCCACCCCTCATATAGCAGGCGTAGCGGCATTGATCAAACAGATGCATCCAGACTGGAGCCCAGCTGCCATTACATCGGCCATAATGACAACAGCCGATGTTACGGATCACAATGGTGCTCAAATCCTAGCACAAGGCTCGAATCAACTCGCAACTGGAACCCCTTTCGATTATGGCTCAGGAATGGTTAATGCAACCAGAGCCATCGACCCAGGATTGGTATTCCAAACCGATTTCGATGAACACGTCCAGTTCCTGTGTGATGTTCCAGGTGTGGATGATGAATCGGTTAGAAGAGCAGTGGGAGTTGGGTGCCCGACTGGTAAGACAACTTGGTGCTCCGATTTGAACACCCCCAGTATCACGGTGTCGAATTTGGTGGGGTCTAGAAGGGTGAATAGGAAGGTGACCAATGTGGCTCCTGAAAGGGAGACTTACAGAGTGACTGTTCGGGAGCCAGCCGGAGTGGTGGTGACAGTATTGCCAAGATATTTCACTGTGGGTGTGAACCAGACTAGGCGATTGAAGATCATGTTTCAGGCAAGGGAAGCAACAAACGCTTACTCGTTTGGAGAGCTGCGGCTAGAAGGCAATAGAAAACATGTTGGTAGGGTCCCTTTAGCTGTCTACACTACTTCTGCCTTGTGATTAGGAACTTCGGATTCCATTAGTGATTGGAGATCTCCCTCATAATTAACTTGCATTGTCCACTCTCTTTCACGATGCCTAACAATCTCTCCTTGCTCACTCTAACGTAGGGGCAGCCATGGTGTACCAAGCTCCTGCGTATGCAAAGTCTAGTGAAGGGACGGACTACAAGGGTTAATAGTAAGCAGTCTTACCTTGCATTTTGCAAGAGGCTGTTTTCATGCCTTGAACCCATAACTTTAAGGTCGTATGGTGACAACTCTACCATTATACCAAGGCTCCCTTTCTTTGCTCAATCTAACATATTGATAACAAATAGCCTCATATGTTTTACCCTTGGGTCCTAATCACTTGACCCATAAACTGAACTTATCATTCACCGCTTTTAGTTGTCAAATGGATGGTAAAAAGTTTAACCATCTATTTTACAACTAAAAGTCATAGTTGATTGGATTATCTAATGAGTGAGAACTTGAGACGTGCCCATCTAAGTTAAAGGCAACATTTTAAACAGTTAGATTTTTAGAATATGAGCTCACTTAGATCTATAGCCATCCTACGTTTAATTAGTAAGAAGCATATATCATTTTCCGCTTGAGACTGGGGAATTATATGACAAATAAGATCCCATATTGGTATTGATGCAAATCTTTCCTTTGGCGAGGATACTACTACGTATAAATTATGTATATAATTTCTCTACACCAATAGTGAAAGAGTGAGTTTCAATCATGAAAGTCACAAGTTCGAGACTAGTAAGGGCATGACCGTGGGTGCGTCTGTCTACTATTGAAAATGACAAAAAAAAAAAAGTTCCCTAAACCATGTGAAAGGGTAAATTGGTAAATGCAGCTGGCTGCCGCTAACTTACTATATGAATCATTGGATCCTAAATGTACTTTTGCCAAATGTCACATGCACTTTATATCTGCAATTCCTTGTTGAAATCACAGCTTACTTCCTAACTTTTCCTTAGAGTTCTATCAAAATTAGGACAAAAAAGGAAAAATTTGCATTAGTCATACTCTAGACCATCAAAATGGGAAACTTTGAATGCTTGTGTTCTTCTCACTAGTTGGGTGCTACTTTGACTACTAGTAATTATTCAATCATTCCTTATTTTAATGCAACTATCAATTCCTTTTTTCTCCTTGAAATGTGATAGAAAGTTTTTATGAAACATGATTCAGAGGAATTTCATCTTGTATTCAACAAGATATCTATATCCAAACCTTTACTAATAAAACATCTACAGCCATCAAACAGTAGAGAATTTTGATGCATGTTTTGATTCATCCAAAGCAAGCTCCCCACTAGGTAAACTGTTGGAATCATATAATAGTGAGCATAGTCTTTTGCCCAGCTACTATTTTCTGAGTGGAAAATATACATTCATATAATAGTAAAACTCTTCTTTATCATTTTCATTTAGGCATTTAAATGGACGCTCATTTTTTTCTAAGGAAAGTGTACGAGTTGAAAATATAGGTGGAGCCTACTTTTTCAATGATCAAGCCGTTAGTAAACTCACTTGCCAAAGATGGCTCCGAAATCAACACTTCTCCGTCATCGTTGGATGATTGTTAAGGCTTCGATTATGAAGGTTTTAATGATGAATGAAGATAATTGCTACTTCGCTTCATACCCACCATAGTAAAATGACGAAATTGGAGCATGACAAATCTGTAGTACAAATAGCGTCTCTTGTTCCCCTTGTTCCCCCCGCATTGGATTTCTTACTCACCGAAAGTATATGCCTGTTAGATGAAGGATCCAAATCCATGAATTTTAAACCATTACAACATAGCCTGTGCAGAAAGTAAGCAATATTGAAGGCACCAAATATTGGATAGGCCCAGGTCCAAAAATTCTCTTACTAGGCCCTACTTTCGAATGATCAGATCCGTGCATCTTGTTTGCACTCATCTAACTGGGTCAGCAGCAAAAATTTATGCCCAGTGGATGCTTGAAATATTCTAGTAAGGAGAAAATGCCACCTCAAACCTCTTACCAAACACAACGAGAAATCATCATCAATAAAATCTTTCAATTGAGCAAAGTAGAGAAAACCGCAGCTAGAAGCAACCGTTAGGCATGCATTTTTGTAAATACCGAAGTAAAGGGAGGGCAAAAAAAAAAGAAAAGAAAAAAGAATGAATCAGATCATCTGTCTTGAGGGAGAGCTCTCTAAGTCAATGCCCTTGAAGTATGCTCAATAAAGGAAAAGTGCCATCTCGAACCTCTCATAGAGCTCAAGGAGGAATCATCATCATTGAAATCTTTCAATTGAGCTAAGTAGAGAAAACCCACAGCTAGAAGCAACCAATAGACATGCATTTCTGTAAATACCCAAAGTAGATTGAGGGCAAAACAAAGATGAATAGATCAGATCATCTATCTAGGCCTACTTCAAAAGTGGTTGAAATCATCATCTGTGGAGCATAAAGGCTGGGTGGAAACAAAACGTTTAGATAACCAAACAGCTATGCTTCAAGTGGATTATTTGTTGCTATACAGCAATTATATTTGCAGGTTGATCTTCTTCCAACTTTGTGCACTAAGGCTCCCATTCTCCTATGACTTTGTGTGCTACTCTTAAATTTAGTGCTCGAAAAGTTCAGAAAGATTAATTTTGTAAAAGAAATCTTTGGAGAATAGTGTGTAAAACGTAACCCCTCTAAGAATAAGAGTAATTTGGCCGTATAATCGAAAAAGTAGGCACGCTTATACTTTTAGCCAGTGCCGGAAACATCGAATTACTCAACGACTTGGTGGCAAATCTAGTCATTGGAAACGAAGACCTCTAAAAACATGTCCGACGAGGCAATGACTCAATTACTTTGGTGTTACTCAGGAGTCACTTCCAGTTAAATTGACTCGTCTAACTTTTGAGTTGGTTAGTTTTTAAATCATGCTTTTAGCCACAGCAAACACTTAAGTTTGGAATAATGAATCATCGCACTAAAAAAAAACAAAAGAAAACTTAGTTTGGGGCCTGAGCCATTGTAAACCCGGAGTTTTAGTTGTGTAGTATTTTTTAGGTGGACTATCACGTCTTTTCTTTTTTTATTATAATACATTAAGTAAAGTATATATTCAAAGGGAAACCTTGGCGCAACAGTAGAGTTTCGTCGTTGAATTTTGAAGTCACAGGTTTAAGGCGTACAAACGGCCTCTTGTAAAATGCAAAATAAGGCTGCGTACTATTAACTCTTATGGTCCCCCATTCCCCAAATCCTGCATATGTAGGAGCTTTGTGCAGCAAGACTACTCTTTTAAGTAAAGAATATATTCGTATTCATTAATAAGAAGAATTCAGAAACTTTTGACCAACTCGAAATTTCTCTTCCCTTTTCACTTGACATTACAATCTCTTCTTGCTTAGCAAAATACACCAATAACAAATAACGAGCCTCAGATCTTTAGGCATTGGACCCTAAGCACTTAGCGTGAGACTTAACCTCAGCAAGGATGTGAGCCATGAGTCCGATACATCTATTCAGAGGTGAGGTGAAAGCAACTGCTTAAGTTAAATATGTAGCAAATTGACACCAAGATTAGCTGACTGATTCAGTACCTTCTCTTTTTAAGCGTCGAGAAAAGCTTCGAAACCAACCCCCACTTCTTCTTAAACTGCACGAATTCAGGCAGTTAGTAGTGTAACACAGAACAAGTATTCTAACATCATAATGTGATCGAATCATTTATCTTACGTCAAAACTTTTTATGATTGTGTTCATTTTGTGGGCTGCTGATCCGCTACGTTTCTTCCTTTCCTCTTTCCTCCTCAAGAACCTCCCCCATGATCTCAGAAAACTTGGACGGAACACCCTCTTCCAGTTGCCCAAGCAAGTCGGAGCATAGTTCCTATTCCTTCGGACCGAGACAGTCTATCAAGTAGACAAATGAGCGAGACATGGAATAATTCTAAAAGGAAATAACTTCTTTTTTTTTTAAATTACAACTAAAAAATTATGAAGCAAATTGTGTTGAACCTATCATTCTAAATCTATTTGAAATCTTCTTAAAAGTGGAGAGACCTGGTGCACGAAGCTCCTGGCTATGCAAGGTCTAGGAAAGGGGCAGACCACAAGGGTTTACAGTATGTAATCTTACCTTGCATTTTTGCAAGAAGCTATTTTTACGCATTAAACCTGTGACCTTAATGTTACATGACCACAACTTTTACCATTGCAAGAAGGCTCATTTGAAATCTCCGCAGCAAGAAAAAAAATGCCACCTCAAATCTCCAACCATGCATAACAAGAAAAGGTGTCTTGTTGTCCACAACTAATTGAGCTAGACAGCTTTTCGCAGAATACAGATATGTAATCTTGAGATCATAAGAGGGAAATTATGCTGATGTTAATCAAAGATCAAGGTTCTAAGTATGGCCAACATTCATCACCTAATCAAAGGCTTGCGAAAGACGGTTCGTAGTATGGAATTTTATACGCATAACATGCAATGCACGCTACCCTGATAAGTAGTTTGGATTACAAATTACACATAAATGGACCACTCCTCGGAGAAGTTCACCTGTTTTGCACCATTTGGTTGGAAGTCATTGTCTTCAATTTACCATATAATTATGACTATAATTAGGTAACAAAACATCACAATAAAAGTTTGAAGGTAATGAGTAGCACCTTAGTCATGCGTCGCGGGTTATAGGATGTGGAGTTACTGGAGGCCGAATGGTGGGCTGGAGTTGGTGCTGCCGATTCTCTTCGTGCAGTTTCTCGTAGATGCTGTGAGTAAAGAAGAAGATCCGCTTTCCTATCAAACCCACCACCATACCTACGATTTGTAATCTTTGGTTTATTGTGGTGATTGTGATGACGATGGTGCCGCCGATTACCGGGAGATGGAAACCTTCGCCTCCTCGGCTTCTCAACATATACAGTCACAAGAACTGCCCTTTCTTCACAACACATAGCCTGAAATCAGAGTTTCAAAATCATGACTCATCTTGCAAATAATTTACATAAGTAGAAGATTTCATGCACACATAGACGACACATATGGGGGTGGCGACAGAGAGTCAATTGATTATCAGAACACGGTGAGAGGGAGATGAAGAATCAATTAATTGATCAACATAAGATGGGTAGTTGGTTCCAAGAGGTCGATCGGGATCAAGATTGTGCTAGACCTATTGATCAACTAATTGTTTAATGATCAGATAGAACGAGAGAGAGATGTCTTACCCTTGCTGGCATGAGTTCTAGGGAGAGAAGAAATGGGGTTGGAGAGAGGACTGTGGGCGACTGTGGGAAGAAAAGGAAGAAGAAGAAGGATAACATTAGCCTTTGACACCGGACTCCCTTTTTGGTGAAGCAAAAACCGAAAGAAGGTTGCTTTGGTCAGATCGAAAACGAACTAATAATTGTTTATTCCCTAATCAACACAATTCTCCACTACAAAATCAATCAACAGCGAGACACACGGATTATGGGTCCATGACCTGGTCCTGCAGACCTTCCACTGCCTTCCCTCTCTTTTATAAGTCTTTTGTTTTGGACCTTTGGACTGTTTAATGCTACATATATGTAAATTGCCGGCCACATGGCAATGCGTGGAATATGTTTGTAAGTTTTGGACGATTTTCCAGGCACATTAGCCTTTGACACCATCCTTGGTAGCACCTCGCAAACGGCTATTTGCATCAGTCTTTCACATCACATATGATTATAGACATATGTAAATTATGCAAAGCTGTAAGTGGGCATCAGACAGATTGTCCAGGGATAATGATCGTGTTTCCTGCTATTGGCAGCTCTAATATATGGATGAAAATATTCAAACTTAGGTAAAACGACCTTATGAGCTCAGTGTTTTTAGATGTGCTAATTAAGGCTTTCAATAGCATAGCGAGGGATGGGATCATTATGCATGCACAACTTTATCCACGGGTAGTTGTTTCAATTAATATTTTTGAAAGATTTTTCTGAAGTGATCGTTGCTTTTGTTAAGAAAAAATAGTACCTCGTGACATTAACACGCTTACGTGTGTACAAAGATGGCAGGGTTGGGTCATTAGACCGAAAATAGGGAGAATAGGGTTTGGTGGGTTAGACATAAAAAATGGAGAATGGGGTTTGGCAGTTAGAGAGGAAGGGCCTCACCTTTTGCCTTTTCTTATTTTGAAAAACTTACAGCACTTGGGATTCTATATCTAATGCATAGTTTAAAGCCTTAAAAACTCGGACACAAAATTGAAAGGGAGGCGATCGAGTTGAGTTAACTCATATTAACTTCCGAGTGACTCGAAAGAAAAGAAAACCTCGAGCTAGATTTTTAATATGCTACTTAATCATAAAATTTAATGTCCTTTGTGCAATTTGCGAGTTTCACTGTTCAGAACCCCGCTATGTCAGAAGAGTCTTGCGTCGTATAATAAGGAAGGCCAATCGATCAGAAACACCATAAAAAAGGTAGCCTGTTGTACGAAGCTTTCGTTTATGCAGGGTTCAGTGAAGGGGCAGACCACAAGGTCAATAGTAAACAGTCTTATTTTGCATTTTGCAAGAGACTGTTTCCACTCATTAAACCCTTGACCTCAAGGTCCCATAACGACAACTCTACCGTTACACCAAAGCTAACTTTTGTTAATTGTATGCGTGAGTTTGTTAAAATGCAATATATATTCCTTGGAAGCTCTGGGCAGCGTACCCACTGAAGTTCTCATCTATGATTAAATGATCGCAGCGAGACTCTTTTCTTGAATTATAAATAGAAGTTAAAGTGTTTCACCGTCCATTTAACGATTAGGAAGAAGAAGAAGCAGTTACTTGGATCATCCAATGGATAAGAGTTTCAGAACAAGGCCCATCTAATTCAAGGGCTCCACAGTGAATGGTTTGGATCTTAAGATATCTGTGACCATATGCACATTTTACCTCTAGATGTAATACTTCCATGCGGATAGATCATATAATTAAAAAGAAAAATGCTTTCAATAAAGTGGCTTTCTCAAAAGAGGAAGAAGTTATCTTTGCAACGTGGCTCAAACACACGAGAATTACAAATGAAAACATCCCAGGCTATTTTCTTATGAGCCCCAAATGGTAAAATGAATATAACTCCAGGTGGGGCCAGATTTCAAAAGATCCAAGCCGTTCATAATTCTCCCTTCATCGATCAGAAGTTCTAAATTGGTAGGATCTTCCAATGGGCAAAAACTTTAGATCATGTCACATCCAAATTGTAAACGGTTTAGACTTCAAACTAAGATTCTACCTGGAGAAATAGTTATCCATACCATTTAGTGAGGGTCCCATGAGGAAAACATAGGGGGTCTCTGATTTTGGACCCATTGAGACTGTGAACAGTTATATAACAAACGTAGCCAATTTGCCTGGGCGATGGAAAATATAATATGAGAATATGACATAAAAGACTCGAAGGAAAAAAATGGCTTTAGCAATCCATAAGGATAGCATTATATCTAGCACACAGTCTTTATGACACAAAATAAAACTATATCTAACACCAAAGAGTCTTGACATTAAACAAAAACTTAAAATATAAAAAGGGCAGCCCCACTGCACAAAGCTCTCACCTATGTAAGGGTTCGGAGAAGGAGCGGACCACAAGACTTAATATCTGGCACAAATTATTTCTAATATGCAAATTAGAATTGAACAGATATAACAAAATTGTCAAGCGTTGCCTTTTGAAGTAGGTGATGTTAATAATCACCATTCAAGTATTTTGTCATATCAACTATAATGCAAGTTAAATTTCATATAGATATGTTTATCCAGTGAAAAGCAAGAGTAAGAAAAAAATGAAATTTACATAAATGAAGTAATGAATTTAAGAAGGCATACTTTTTATTAGGTGCTTCATGTTTGTGTTCTTCTACATCATGTCCATGCATGAAAGAATGGCAAAATAACAATAGGTTGCATTGGTGTGTTTTACCAATGATAATAGGTCGCATTTTCAGCAAGCCTGAAAATGGAATGGCACAATGAAGTTTCCAAACAAACCAATGTGTTTCGAGCCAGCAAATCTATAAACACAGACATCCAAAAGCCACTGTTACTTGAAAGTATACCTACCATCCTCTTCTCATTCCTTAGGCAATTAAATGCATTGACATCTTGGTGAAAGTGCCTTGTCATTTCTTCTCAACCTGTTGAGCTGCTGATGAAACTGATTTCCTTTAACCTTGAATATGAGTGGCTAAGATTACCAATTCTCGACCCCACATGAACTTCAATTGCATCATATTCCTACTATTGGAATTTAAATAATTCTTAAAAATAGAGTTGCACATTCCTATTATCATGTCATTCCGAAAACGATGATCAACTTGGACCATAAGATCAAAGGTTACCTTTTGCAATAAATGGTTGAGATGAGAGGTCGCATGGCAATAAGAACTCGCTGAGATGATAATACTTTCTTGAATAGCGTAGCGAGCAATAAAATGGCACAATCTTGGTGGTTAGGCTTTTGTGGCTTTTTTTGAACGGTGAACTCTTGATCTCAGAATCCAGGATCTTAGTTGTTGTAGAGATTAAAGAGTCATATATAGGAGGATTCATATGACTTGTTACGCCATTAATAACTCCCAATTCTCTACAAACCCAATTTATGAGCCCCAATTCTCAACATGTGAAGCAATGCAGTATATCTAGTAGTCGTAGTTTGAGTAACACAAGAAGTTAACACAAGTACTTCATAAGTTAGAATCACATTTTCGTCAAGGCTTGCTGTAGTCTAACATCATTAAAGTCCAAAATCTCATCTTAACCAATTGAAGGTTAAAATAATCCACCAAGGAGATGTCTGTATGTGTTTCATATTCAGAAGCAGTCATATGATGAAACCACTTGGATCTACACACGTAGGGCATCTGGACATGATATAACCTTCTCCATCTTAAAGAGAACAAAATATTTATGTAAGTACAATAAAGATCATGTACCATATCATTTAGGTATGTTAGATCAACATTTTGATCATTTCAACTGACTGGTTGTGAGTGCAGAACCCAGGAACGATGTCTTGGCGGCAGAAACTCTTCTAAACATCATAATGGCCTCGAACCCTGCTGGGCATGGGAGCGTAAGGATCGGTTTTGGGTGACACAAGTGAACAAGGGTTTTTCATTAAGTACTTCTCCATCTTGATATGCTCTTAATTAGTGGCTTTCCTGATGACTATCCTGTCAGTTCGGTACTACAGCCATGCAAGTATCCTGACCAACGTTCCACTGAAGAGAATAGCACTTCATCTAGCTAGCTGTGAATAAACAAAGCACCTTCAGATCACTTGGATTACGCGCTTGTTACTTGTCTTTCCTGTTATTTTTGTGGATCTTTATCCATATTCTTTTCTTGTTGCTGTCAGGAGTTTGATATTCAGAATTTTAAGTCAAGGTTTGAAGAAGCACTCATAGTAATTGTTCTAATGTTAGGTCTTAAAAGAAAATTAAAAGACGGGAAAGGCTCTGATAAACATGTTACAGTGGTAAAATAAAAAACCCTAGATCCTGGGGTGTTTTAAGGATTCCAGTAACAGGAACAAGAAAGAAAATTTTACAAGGATTGAGGTTGCTCCACCTTTTGTTTTTCTTCAAAGCCGTTGCAACTTCTTCTGTCAAGCAAAATATCGATCCTTTCCACTTTGTTTTTCTCTTAAATTAGCAACTTTGTTTACCAAGAAACAAGAGTATAGTAAGAGAGATGAAGTTCCGGTGAGAGGAAACATAAAAAAGAAAGTAGGAAGAAAGAATGATAAATAGGAGAGATCCTAAGGAAATATGCGCTTGTGCAGACATTTTTTTGGAGAAGATGGAGTTAAATTCCTAGAAAGTTGCCATTATTTTACAAATAGGACCCAAAAAAAAAAAACGAGAGAGAGAGAGAGAGAGTTGGATGCAGGCCAAGTGCCATGTGGCTAAATACTAAAGAATAAAAGGGGGGCAGCCCTTGTGCACAAAGCTCCCACCTATGCAGGGTCCGGTGAAGGACGACGAGGGCGTATAGTAAGCAGCCTTATCTTGTACTTTTACAAGAAGTTATTTCCACACCTTGAACCTGTGACCTTAAAGTTACACGATGACAACTTTTACTGTGGGGCAACGCTTCCCTTCTGGTTAAATAATAAAGAGTGCAAGTGAAAAAATACTAGAGCATTGGTGTTAGGTGGAAAACTATATTCCTTTAGTATATAGCATATAAGATTCCTTATTGGAATGAGCTGCTATTTGGCAAAGCATACTATAGAGAGAAAAATGCTCGAGTCATATACCCAATTTTACCATGGTAGGCCTTACCTTGGTTGATCATACCCATCATTTCTCTTATAGTGCCCCACCTTCAACAACTTGCTCTAATAATAAACTGAACAACATTTGCAAAAGCAAAAAAATCATGGAATATTTTTAAAAAATGTTTATCCATCAAATTGTTCGTTCAAAAGCCGCTCAATCTAGTGATGATTCTACATTATAATGAAAAGCATTTTCTATATTACTTCATAAATCTACAATGTCAAATAGCAAACTTAATTAGAGGCCAAAAATCAACTCGGCTTCTCCTCTAAAGTATGTTTGGTAGCATGGTTGAGTTGCCATTTTTCTTTTTGGCTCGGGATTAGATTTAAGAGTGTGGGAGTAAGTGAGAATATGAGAGATTTACAATGTAATTTTTTGCTTGAAAAAAAAAAAGGTAAGAAAAATCTAAAGAGAAACTGCCGCAGTATAGAGAGAATTCGCTTTGCTCCATTAGGCATGGCTGCTTTGTATTCTTCACGCTGCATCCGTTCCTGCAACATGGGAATACACGCATGGAGACCCCACGGTAATTTTAACCTTCTTTGAACTTTTCAACTTTGTATTATAAGCTACCCGCTCCTTCTTTCAAACCAATATTGTACGCTCAAAGCAGACTAACTCATAGCAGGAAGCCACCCTATCTTCGCGACGAAGACAGCCTCTAGCACAAGGATAATCAGTTACTCTTACACATTCTTTTTCTTTTACTTCTTAGTTGAATTTCCTCCATCAATAATAGCTCTTCACATTTGCCACCATATGAGTCTTGGCGCTATGATAGAGTTGTCTTCATGTAACCTTAAGGTCATGAGTTCAAGGTGTGGAAACAGCCTCTTGTAAAATGTAAGGTAAACCTGCGTACTATTGACCCCTTGTGGTCCGCCTCTTCCATGTATACTGCATACGAGGAAACTTCATACAATGCACTTACCCTTTTTTTTTATTTGCCACCACATCTTTAGATGATGAAAGTTGGTCTAGATTTTGATCTTTCTATGTGCAACACAATGAAAGTTGGATAAGTGGTTAATGAGTTTGATCTCATGAGGAAGATCTTCTATGCCTGGTAGCAATTACAAATTCTTCCATTTCACTTTGAGAATCCTGATAAACAAGCACTCGAATGTAAACAAAAACCAAACATGAAATAACACTAAAAACGCCAAGTTTTAAAAGAAGGCAAGTTTCTTAGCTTACTGACAACCTTTGGCTTTTTTATGAGGCTGCTGATATATGATTTCAAGAACCACTAACACTATGCTGGTAGACCTTCATGAACCCATATTTTTGGGCCTTTAGGACAGATGGCTAATTCCATATATCTACTGGATCAGATATAAATAAAGATCAAAACAAACCACACAAATCCTTGTTCATATCAGATCTATTTCAGTCTCAAGACATCGTCGCAAACCTGGATTATTCATCCTCAAAAGACCAAGATAAAAATTTTAAAAACAAAATCAAGAAGACATGGAAAGTGATGAAAACCATGCACAACATGACATGCTTATCAAAATAAATACATAGTCACATTTGATCAAAAGATTGGATAATTGTAGGAGCTCAAAAAATTGTTCATTTGATCACAAGAAACGGATGTTTAGAAACTAAGCACATTGTAGAAACAAGGGTCCAGATGAAACACAAGGCTTGTAAGATGCTAACATTATCCAATCATCATTGTCGTATTTTGATTAATTATGAGATATCTAAAGCAGTGAATTAAATTGAAAACGTTCGTCCTGTGCAATCATCCAATTCCAAAGGTGGCCCACGAAGCCTTGGACCTCTCATCTCTCTTGTTATTGAAATCAAACAGCCCTCAAACCAATTTATTTGGGTTTTCTTCTGAACAGGCCCCATCACCTTGCCTAGCTAGGTCCCATCTAATACACGGAGCTCATGAACAGATTAGATTTTCCATATACAAGTGTTCCGGATGCTATTAAAATTTTCCAATGTGGGACCAGAAAAAAAAGAAGCTATATTAGCCGTACGTTTTATATCTTTCTCAAGCTCCAGTTTTGATTGATGAGACCCGTTAATTACAAAGATCGATGATCATCCTGTCAAGATAGCGGAAAAAATTCTCAGGAACCAACTTAGGGAGGAGAAACTGGTATTGTTCCACGCCAAGAAAACAGAGAAAAGAGAAGCAAAACAAATTTGAATTCATCTACAACTTGTTTCTAATCACCTCGTCAATACAAAACCAGCTCAAATCGTGATCTTCCAAAACAAGAAATCGTATCCTAATTCTTCTTAAAGAAGTCGTAGAATACAATCTTTCGTCGTCCATGATGATCAAATTCTTCCTCCGGCTGCGGCAGATTCACAGGAGTACTCCTCTGATCTTGCGTCTCAGCAACTCCTTTCAATTCAAATCCGAACAACGTGGTGGGCAAAGAGCGAAACTCGGGAACGCCTTGAGCCTCGGCGTCCTTCTTTTCTTCCACGTCCAATAACCCGAACTTGCGCTTCTTGTCGTCGGCCGCGTTGGCTTTCAGAGGAAAACAAACGTCCATCTCTGCTCGGCGAGATTCCTTCTTTTTAGCTTTCAGTAATAGCGCTCCAAGGTCCCTGTGATAATCCGGTTCGGTCTTCTCGCCTATCTCCCTGATCAAGTCAAACCCATATGCAGATTCCAGAACTTCTCGTTCTGGTATACTCAGTACCCTATAAATACCATTCACGTTCAGAAGAAACTCAGACCTAAAGTACCTTTTACAGCCAAGGGAAAGCTCCTTCATCTTGCTTCTGCAAAACATAGAAGGGAAGATCTGTTGCGTTAGGTTGCTAGGGTTTCCATCAAACCCAGAAAGAAAAGCTAAATAATCAAGAGAACTTGGCCGTCACCGAGAAGAAAGAAGAAAAGGATTTATTTGATGTTCGATGTTCGATGAGCCAAGTACAGATCAAGAGCCAGTGGAGAGAAAGTACTGCAAAGAAGGGGAAAAAATAATTAGGGTTTTGGAAGGGTTTGTTTCATCTAAACGAAGGCAGAGGAAGACGTGAAAGACGCAGCAGTTTGCCAGACGACGATGTAAAGGAGAACTGTAGAAGAGTGGCGGGCTGCCGTGTTTTATATGTACTACTTGAAACGTGGCACCCTGTAATTGGCTAAAGCCCGGAGGCCACCAAAATAGCCACGATGATTTGAATGGAATCTTAAGAACGCCTATTTTGTAAATGTTTCTTGGAACTGCCTATCGGTGATCTGCTAGCATCTATAAAACGCAGACAAATTGGAAGCGGCCTTCATTCTTATTTCTTGCCGCATCTTCTTTGCAGTTCTCGAGATTGTTGAAACAGGAGCGTCTCCGTATCGGCTCAATATAGACAGGACTTGAGTAGGGGTGGCAATTCGGGTTGGCGGGTCGTGTTTGTGGCGACACGAACACGACACGATTAGAGTTATGGGTCAACACGAACACGACACGATTAATAGTCGTGTCAAAAACCTATGACTCGTACACGACCCGATTCTTAAAAAAATAACACGACACGACCTGTGTAACACGATTAATTGACTGAGTTGTGTTGGATATACGGCACGACATGAAACGACTTGATTTCCCTATTACGACTTAGTAAAAAAACTGCTCCCAAGTGAATGGAGCCAAACCAACCACAAAACATAGGACGGTTATTTCACAACCGTCCTATATGTTATGGGTTTTATAGGACGGTTGTGAAATAACCGTCCTATATGTTATGTTTTTATAGGACGGTTAAATCATAACCGTCCTATATGTTATGGGTTTTATAGGACGGTTGTGAAATAACCGTCCTATATGTTATGTTTTATAGGACGGTTATATCGTAACCGTCCTATATGTTATGGGTTTTATAGGACGGTTGTGAAATAACCGTCCTATATATTATGTTTTATAGGACGGTTATGTCATAACCGTCCTATATACTATGTTTTATAGGACGGTTAACGACTAACCGTCCTATTTTTACACATATGGATATGGTTTATTAGTACTTTACCAATCTATGAGCGTGACTGTGATGTGTCAGACTTCCAGTGACCAGTCTGCCTATGTCGGCAAACGGCCTAGCCTTGGCGCCGACCTGCCTGACAGGGACAGATAGTTTTCTTTCCTCCAATTCCAAACTGGCAAGTGGCAACTAGAGTTAATGAAACTTACACTTCAATCATTTGTCAAATATTTTGAGTCCTTAATGTTAGATCCGACGTGTGGGCCCCCCTTGTAGTGGCGGGAAAACAAAATGAAAACTGAAAACATAAAGGTTTAACTAATTAATAATTATCTAGGTCTACAAAGTCAATCTAGTCTAAGACAATTGTTTTGTCCTTTTGTATGTAAGTAAGCCCAATTCCCATATCCAATTATCCAATTAAATTTGAAGTCTTATGCTAAAGCTAAGTCGCTAAAGCACCCTAGCCTAGTTGGTGGTTGTTTGCTATAAGCCTATAACTATAAGTTATAACCTAAGACTTAGCTAACGTACACACTGTCTCTAATTTTCTTATCAAACATTTTAAAATTAGCTACACATTGTCGATTACAAACTTACAAGTTACACTTAGTACAAAATTAGTTAACCAAGTTTTGTAACTTGTACAAGTACAAGTGAAGTGAGAGACTAACTAACTATCATATATTGTATAAATTTATAAATACTAATGATTTTCTTATGTTAATTTCACATGTCATCACCAATTAATCTAATATATCTCTTTTTCATCAAATTCATGAATATCATGTATCTAACTTATATAACTCAATATTTGTTTCTCTTTTCTAACTCCTAATTGATGATAATAGATTAGGAATAACTCATTCATCCATGATCCATCATTCATGCAGAGTAAAATTTAGTAACTCCCTTAGTAATATCATTTAACATGTGTTTTTCTCTCATGATTATTATTCATTTTACCCTCAATGCCACTTCTTTTCAATTTTCACTATATAGTATAGGCTACAATTCATAATTAATTTTAGTTTCACCAAAGTTATCATATCAATATCCTTCTAATTCTCTCTTGATAAGCTTTTATGTTAATTCAATACATAACTCATATTCTCTGATCTCATTCTCACCTCAAATAATGAATTAATTACATAGCTAATAACTATTCCCTTCATATACTCATTATCCACCAATGAGATAATTACATAACTCTTTATATACTAATTCTCAAGGCAATTGTTTTGTCTTTTTGTATGTAAGTAAGTAAGCTCAAATCCAATTATCCAATTGAATTAGAAGTCTTAAGCTAAAGCCCCTGCCCTGGTCGATTATTTGCTATAACTATAAGTTATAACCTAAGACTTAGCTACACCTATACACTGTCTCTAATTTTCTTATCAAACATTTTAAGATTAGTTACACATTATCAATTACAAACTTACAAGTCACACTTAGTACAAAATTAGTTAACCAAGTTTTGTAACTTGTACAAGGACAAGTAAAGTGAGAGACTAACTAACTGTCAAATATTGTATAAAATTATAAGTGCTAATTATTTTCTTATGTTAATTTCACATGTCATCACCAATTGATCTAATATATCTCTTTTTAATCAAATTCATGAATATCATGTATCCAACTCATATAAGTCAATATTTGTTTCTCATTTCTAGCTCCCAATTGATGATAATATATTAGGAATAACTCATTCATCCATAATCCATTGATCCATCATTCATGTAGAGTAAAATTTAGTAACTCCCTTAGTAATATCATTCAACATTTGTGTTAATTCAACACATAACTCCTATTCTCTGATCTCATTCTTACCTCACCTAATGAGTTAATTACATAACTAATAACTATTCCCTTCGGACCCTTCCTATACTCATTATCCACCAATGAGATAATTACATAACTCTTTCTATACTCATTCTCAACTCTCAAGCTACTAAGTTAATTACATAATTGTTTCTATTCTCATTCAGTCATTCTTACCTAATGAGTTAATTACATGACTCTTTTTTTACTTATATCAACAACTTTTGAATTGAGTATGAGTTACTTACATAACTTTGCTTTTTTAAGCTGATCCTCAACTGAGATCAGATGAGTTAAATACATAACACTTACTTTACTCATCCTCAACCTCAACAACTATTGAATTGAGTATGACAGTATGAGTTATTTACATAACTTTGTTTTTAAGTTGATACTCAATTGAGATGAGTTAATTACATATATGCTCTATCTTTTGAAGCTCATCCTTCAGAAAATTAAGATGAGTTAATTACATAACTCTTTCTTTACTCTTTACTCTATACTTAATAATTATTTTTATTTAAATACATCCTCAACTAAGATTAATTAAATACATAACTCTTATAGTTTATATGATGGTTATGCAACAACATGTTAACAACCGTCTTATAACTTTATAATAAATAAAATAACCATCCTATATAACTTATAGGACGGTTATAAAAAAATCATCATATATTTCATTATATATATTATAGGACGGTTATTTAAAAACCGTCATATATTGTTCTATATATCATTTTTCACCTTGATCAACCCTAATTTCAAATTTTCAATCTTCCAGCGGTCCAAACTACTGCGAAAGTGAAAATGACCATTCCTCTTCGATGTTTCACAGATCTAAGCAAAATAAGGTATGTATTTACGAATTTTACAATCTGTATACAGTTCTATAAAAAACATAAAAGCCAGTACCCTTTTTTTCAATTTTTTTGTTTTTTGTTAACTATTTTCCATAGATCTTGATGGGTTTTAGTCTGAGAAGGTGAAAACGACCATTCCTCTTCGATCTTTCACAGATTTAAGCAAAAAAAGGTATGTATTTACAAATTTTATAATCTGCATTTATTTTTTTTGTTTTTTGTTAACTATTTTTCATAGATCTTGATGGGTTTTAGTTCTATGTGTATGAGAAGCATTCCATTTGAGTTTTATATTTCTTTGCTCTAGATTTGAGTTTGTTTTTAGGTTTCTCTTGTTTTTCGAAAAAAATCGATTCTGAAAATTTTAAAAAAGTCGTTGTTTTTTCATATTTCTTCATTGAAAAGTATTTCTATCCACATATAGAGCTTTTCCATGTTGTGTATTCATGTGTGATAATGTTTTCATCTCTTTTTTTTTTGTAATTTAGTTTTTTTTTTAAATTTTTCAAAAAAAATAAGTTACGAAAATTAGGAAAATTTTGTTATTTTTTATATTTATTAGTTAATACCTATTCTTATCCACATATATAGCTTACTCATGCTTGAATCTTCATGTATTAATGATTTTTAGCTAATTTTTAGCATTTAGTCTAATTTTTAGTAATATAGGACGGTTATTCTGGAACCGTCCTATATAACTAGCAATATAGGACGGTTATTCTGGAACCATCCTATATAACTAGCAATATAGGACGGTTATTCTGGAACCGTCCTATATAACTCGCAATATAGGATGGTTCTTTAGGAACCGTCCTATATAACTAGCAATATAGGACGGTTATTCTGGAACCGTCCTATATAACTCGCAACCGTCCTATATTACATGAGTAATATAAGACGGTTCCTCAAGAACCGTCCTATATTTTCAACCATTCCATAAGTTAGAATCATGTCAAGGTGATAAGTAAATAGGTCGCGTGTCAAACAGGTCGACACGACGGGTCAAATTGATTGACTCGAACACGACACGATTTTTGGCGTGTCATTTTTGGGTAACCCGAAAATGACACGAACACGATAAGACTCAACCCGAACCCGCTAAATTCGTGTCGGGTTCGTGTCGTGTTATCGTGTCGTGTCATATTTTGCCGCCCCTAGACTTGAGCGCACCCCCAATTTCCTTAGAGGGGAAAATTACTCCCCCAACGCGCGACATAGTGGAAAACTTTCGGGAATGAGAAGATGGGCCCCGCCCTTTTGTTGATCCGACCGCTACATCAGGCTTCCTCCGTCTAGGTATCTTGTATTAAAAACCACAATCATGGATACCATCCAGGAGTTTCCACCTCTGAGAAAAGGACGGTTGCCAGCCTTTACTCTATAATCAACGGCTCACATTCAGCGATGCAGAAACACAGATCTACGTACGGTGGAATCATCTAATCATCAAGATTTCTCGGTTGCAAGGTACCTAAAGTCAGGAAACGGGTCTGATCAACAGAATGCAGGCCCCTCATGCCAAAGTGGGCACTACACAGCAATCTAAGGGCGCTCAAGGTATGTAGTGAGAGAAACGACAGAATCTGTTGTTTAATAGAATCCTACCGACTTTGTTGGAGGTGAAGTTGGCTGGTAAAATGCGTTTTGGATGCGGAAAAGGATGCATAAAACCCTCATTTTGACGAATGATCTGATCCATTCATTATGTTTTGTGTCTTTTAATTGGCTTGTCATTGTACTTTATAATCCTTTGATGATTTGAGGGATGCCTTCTTTATTTTTAAATCATGTCCATTGCAAAATTTAAACTAAAATGAATAATACTCAGTCCATGAATAGCACTTTTGTTCTCCCTCAGGTCAAAGAGTAAGAGCAGTTAATCGAAGTCTCAAAAAAGGTCAAAGGCACTAGTCTCATATGATAGTACCAATGCGCAGATTCCTCAAGGCATTGTTTTAGTTAGAAGTCTCCAACTAGCATGAATATTTTCACAAAGCCTAAATTCAGATGAACAGTTTAGATCATCCAAAGTTTAAGCTTATCTATGTTTAATCCTTTCCAAGCCTATGGTTAGAAAAATACTTTAACATGTTTGAAAAATTGAATTTAATTATTTTGATTATATTATAAAATATTAGACAATTGATAATTTCTAATTTATGTTAAATGTGAGTAATTAATTCATGTCATGTTAGATTTTCTTTAACTAAAAAAGTTTAATTATTTTCTCTTCTTATTTGCAAGTGAATGTACGTAATGAAATCATCTTCAACTTAAACCGACATTTGCCAATTTTTTATGAAATATTATAAAATGCAATAAAAATAATAAAAACAAGTTTCTCAAGTATTTACACCGTTGCTCAAGCGGGACCTGTTGTCTCCATCATCCAGACCGCTTGCGCACCTCTGGAGCTTCCTTTGTATTAACCATACACGTATTGATCCCCATCCAACGATCATCATCCAACGATTCTAAAGGTGGGGTCAAGCAGGTAGGGTCCTAGTAACCTCTCCGTCTCATCTCACACGGAGCCTTCATTTAGTTTTGCGGCTTTTGCGGGACATGCTAGTCATAAGTCAAAATATACGTGCATCCATCCGTCAGGTGGCCTCTCCTTCTCTCGCGACTCTTCCCGGCATTCTCTTATTGGGTGGTTTTCAGAAAAAATTGGGGGTTTAGGGTTTATCTCGATCCGTAAACGTCCATGGCTTCCAGCAAAGACAATGATGACGCGGCCCAAACTCCATCGACGTAAGTATCTGGTCTACATTGTTTTAGCAATTGGTTTTGCAGAAGCTGCATTTGGGTTTACCTCGGGCATTTTGTCTCTTTTGTTAGCTTTCGAAATGGTAATTCCTTTGATGGAACTCTGGTTGTGGTAAATGAGTATATCTGAGTTAGTAGCCTTTTGATTCACGTTGGAAATCTAATGCCAATTTTATTGGCATTCGAATCCCAATTTGCCCTTTTGTGCAGACCCAAAAATGTGTACAAGGATCCTGATGATGGGCGTCAGCGGTTTCTGCTTGAGTTGGAGTTTGTCCAATGTCTAGCCAATCCAACTTATATCCACTGTAAGCTCTCCAAAGTCATACGATTAGCACTTAGTTACAATTATCAGCATCTTGAAACCAAGCACTGTCAATTTTAGTGAATCGTATATTTTATGTGCAACTCTTTTCCATATGATTTAAGTTGAAATTCTGATAGTACAGAGGAAATCATCAATTGGCTGTTTCACAGACATTATGAACCTTTATGCTTAGGAAAATTGTACCCCTACCCTGTCCTACTGCATGCAAGGGTTGAGTGAAGCTATAGTATGTCATGTTTGAATTGGCAAATTAGGTCCGTGTGGTCACGGAGAGTTTTCATGTAATTCTTAAATTGAAGTTCATTTCATGTCTATAATTCCATTACACTTCTTTGCTGCTCAATCCAAGTTGTGTTTTTAGAACTTCTATAGAGTGTTTAAGTCAGGAAGGCTAGGAAGGTTGTATTAATCCTTAATTTTTGCTGCAGATTTGGCTCAGAACCGCTATTTTGAAGATGAAGCCTTCATTGGCTACTTGAAATACCTTCAGTACTGGCAGCAGCCCGAGTACATAAAATTCATAATGTGAGCTACTTTTGAAGATTGATGTTTTTCTGAAGATGTTATGCTTTCCTATTTTGATTTTACGGTCATGGTAACAATGTTATGTTATTGTAGTGTGCAGATATAGTCATTTATATTGTTCACTGCTTTTAGATTGTTTCCTTCAAATACAACAGCTTTCTGCACTTATATATACAGGTATCCACATTGTCTCTTCTTTCTTGAACTGCTCCAGAATGCAAACTTCCGGAGCGCAATGGCACATCCTGGCAGCAAGGTTAGTTTCTTACCAAGCTTCTTTGTGCTGTGAGAGGACAGTTCTAATTTTGTTTTTGCAATTGAGTCTATTATTGTTCTCTTTCTGTCTTTTGACCAAAATGAGAAAAATAAAAACCTCAGAGCATAGATGCATGACCAATAAGAGTAGTTTGTGCATTTAGAATGACAATGCTTGATTTATTGTGAATCCCATATTGTCCCTTCAAATGCAGTTACGTTTGCAGGCCCTTCATATGCCTCATATAGTGGTACTTTTTAGATATCTTGCTTAGAGAAGATACATTGACGTGCTCGTTTGTAGGCGGACTATCAAGTTCTGATTTTGCACTATGGTTACATTTTGGTATCTCTTGTATGAACATGGCTAGACTGAGATTTTGACAAAATATACTTGATCCTCACCATAATTTGATGTAGATATTAATGTGACCACAATCTTTGTTTGCAAATAGCCTACTGAATGGTGGTAACTTTTGTTATAAACTCATGTGGTGGCATGTGTTTGAGTTTCAACCTTGAATCTCATGACAATATCTTTTCCTTAGGAAGGATTCAAAAACTCCTTTCCTGACAATTCTTATTGTACATCTTTCTATTTTCCCCTTTTTGTTCATATTCCTCATTGCTATTCCAAATTGTTCTTAAAGCAGTTATATCTTAAAATGTTTTGAATCTTTTCAGGAGTTGGCCCATCGGCAGCAGTTCTTCTTTTGGAAGAACTACAGGAATAATCGGCTGAAACACATTGCACCACGTCCTCTTCCTGAACCAGCAGCACCCCCACCTCCAGTTCCACCTCCAGCAGCCTTGCCAGCTCCTCCTGCTACTGCTGCTTCTGTACCAGCCCTTTCTCCAATGCAATATGGGGCACCAACTGGATCTGGTGTTCCAAAGAGTGACATGAGAAGTAGCGGGGGAGATCGAAGAAAGAGAAAGTAATTCTCTTTCTAGTTCGTCACATGCATACACATGTTGTTCAATCTGCTTATTCATCTTTATCAATCTATCTAACGCTCTTTCAGCTAGGATGTTTTGATAGTTTCTCTCCCTGATATAGATACATTTCATTTATATCATAAGAACTTAGACAAATTTTGATCCTTTATTCTCATTCCAAGAAGCAGTTTTGCCCTGGCAACAGCCATTTCTGTAAGTTTATATTCCATAGGCATGAAAAAGCCATATTATGGAAAGTAGTAATTGGTTTTTGGTTCTGGCTAGTCCTTTTCATGCATGCCTGCAACTGGGCGATACATGTGGTAGCTTTATTCATGTTGTGACTCTAACATGATCAGGATGTGAATACAGTCTGTAGCTGCATCTTATTGCTACCTCTATTAGGCTTCTTAATGGTAATCAGTGTTTTTGTTTCTAAAAATTTGCTTGTGTAAGTATTTTGGCAATTAATTATTGTAACACCCTAAGACCACTTTCAGTACCTAGAATCAATGATTCATGAGAGTGGAGAGATTGAGAGGGAGGTTATCCAGAGAATCCAAGCGAGTTGGAACTAATGAAGATGTGCATCTGGAGTTTTGTGTGATCAATAGGTGCCACTCAAACTAAAAGAAAATTTCTATAAGATGACCATAAGGCCAACCATGCTCTATGGATCACAGTGTTGGGTAGTTAAGAAACATCATGTTCTTAGGATGAGCGTTGCAGAAATGAGGATGTTGAAATGGATGAGTAGTAAGACAAGAAAAAATAGGATTAGGAATGAAAACATTAGAGGAAACTTAGGGGTAGCACCAATAGGTAACAAGATGAGGGAGATTAGACTTTGATGGTTTGGACATGTCCGAAGGAGACCAAAATGGGTACCTGTTAGAAGGAGTGAGGCAATGCAAATAGAAGGTTTTAAAAGGGAAAAGAGAAGGGCTCAAAAGAATGTGGAGAGAAGTGGTAAGAAAAGATTTTAAAACTTTGGGACTAAATGAAGCCATGATACTTAAATGAGAGGAATGGAGGAATAAGATTTGTGTGGCCAACCCCTAATTGGGATAAGGTCTCGATGATGATGATGATGATGAATTATTGTAACACCCTCTATCTTTATATTGCCATCACTAAGACCTGTAAATGAAAATCCAAACAAATGGTATATGCCAGATGAAAGATGTGATTGGGGACTTCTTTTCAGTCTATTTTATTCCCTGGCTGGATATTCCTGGAGAAGGGACAGAATGATAGCCTTGATTTGCTAAGATCAGGGCTTTACAGATGTAGTTACTTATTCTTCCACCGACAAGGGAGCACGAGTCTTTGTTTGTGGGGCAATCTATGTTGATTCTGAAATATATTATTTTCTGTTTCTAATGTAATACATCTACCTTTTCAAAAGAAATTGTGCCACATACAATTGTACCCACCATGCACTGCTCATTTTCTTTGAATTGTCTATTGGGGTCATCTTTCTCGAAAATGATTGCCGAAGATTATGACACAAACAATGTGCTGTCTGCAGAGTTTTGCTACTGTTGCATATCACATTGGTGGTTTAGTTGAAGAGGTTGTTACAAAGTTCATTGTTTAAAACTTCAGTGGTCAGTTGTTGATTTGGTTTAGCCCTAGTTGAGTTTTAGTCTTTGTCCAACTTATGCTAGTGTAAGGGCAGCCTTGGTGGGCGGACCACAATGGCCTATAGGACGCAGGCGCAAGGAGTGTGACTCATGCTTAGAGGAACGAGGTTCGCCTAGTCGCACGACTAGGTGACAAGGCTCAAAATTAAGTAATTTAAATATTTAAAAAAGAAAAAAATCCCAAAAATTACAACAAAATCTAATAAAATAAGAAAAGTAGAAATATAAAGATATGAATAAATACTTGTCAAATGAGTGAAATGAAATTTTTAAGTAATAAATCAACAAGTCAACACCAACAACCTAAGGTTAAACCCAACAATCATACACAAAGAAGTAAGTTCAAAAACATATAAATACAATGATACGGATGTTATCATAATACTAGTCTCCTTGCTACTCCCTTAATCCCTTGTAGCCTCATCATCATCGCTACCATCTTCTTGTAAATCCAAAAACAATAAACAATCAAACAATGCTAAAGTTAGCTATTAAGATTTAAGACTTAAGAGCCATCTTCCTGCTCCTGTTCCTCATTAAGAAGATGAAGATCGTCATCAAAATCATCTCTTTGAGAGATGTAAACATCATCCTCCTCAGTCTCTTTATCGACATCAGCGTCCTACTCTTCTCCATTATCCTCCTTTGGTTCTTGTTGAAATTGAGAAATGCAGCTCCCCCTTTGTCCCCTTCTTTGCCTCTGAACTGCCTTAGTAGATGGAACATCATGTTCATTTAATCATTCAGTGAGCTCAACATCTAACCAGGTGAGGTTATCACTTGAATGTACCAAATCATTTCCAACATCTTGAGCAATCCACTCATCACTTTTCATTGACTTCTCGTAACAGAATAAGATCTATATATGTTTGCATTTTCAAACGATCCTTATGTCAAAGACGAAGGCGCTGATTATATTGACCGTATACTAGATTGTTCAATGTCTTATCATACAGCCTATTCCTTTTCTTAGGGTGGATCTAAAAAAAATACTTGTAAATTTAAAAAATAATGAACGTAAAGGTAATAACTAAATAACTAATAAGTATTAAAGTTTAGTATCTAAGTAGCTGACGTTCTTAAAGACGCTTCAATTACGTTCCAAGAAGATGCATTGCATATTTAAGAGAGGACTTTAATATTGAATGTTTAAAGATGTGGGGGATTCAGCCCCAAAGTTGATTCACCACTCACCTACAAAAGTTGAAGAAAATTAAAGTTAGAAAAATAAACAAAATTAGAATAGTAAAAGGCAGTCTTGGTTCGTGAAGCTCCCACGTATGCGAGGTTCTGGGAAGGGGCAGATCACAAGAGTCAAAATTAGAATAGCATAAAAATAAAATTTAGAAGTTAAAACATAGAATAATATAAAACACTTACAAGGGGCTAGGTTTTTTTCTCTTGTGTATTACTAGGTCATTGCCAAACAAGTCTTTAGCATGTCTATGAGTGGATATCTCATTTACCACCATGTTAGCATCCTCTCCATCATATAGCCTACTGATGGCACGCATTAGACCATTCTTGACATCAATGTTGCGCTCAATATCAATGTTGTCATATTCGTAGTAGAAGAATGGGTTGAGGTAATATCCAGCTGCATACAAAGGTTGATAAAGCTAAGAACTCCATCTATTGTTTATGATCTCTCAAATATGGGTTGCCTGACATTCATCCCTTGCTAAATTGGCTTGAATCTTTTGTTTGGCCTTGGCTATGGCCTCGAAAATGTATCCCATCGTCAGCTTCTTCTTACTATCCACTACCCTTAAAACCTCTACAAGTGGGGCTATGATCTTCAAATAAAAGAGGATGTGGTTCTAGAAGCTGATACTCGACATAATTCTTTCAACTTTTTTACCTTCAGGCCTTTTCAGCCATTTACTCTTCGTCCACCCTTAACAACAAAACATTGCCCTCAACTCTGTCTTCAAGTTGTGAATTCTTTCTAAACTTAGGAAGTCGGTGACGAAGTGCATCACTGCAAGTCAGACCAAATTTTTTGCTTCCCAAATCTTCTTATAAGATAAATGACATGTGTGTGGCTATAAATAAACCCCGTCATCGCCATATCTTCTGCTACATTTTTCTTCACAATTGGCTGCTGATGTCCTCTAACATCATATCTATGGAGTGTACCGCATAAGGGGTCCAATATAAATGTGGGTTCCTCACCATTAACTCCTTTTCTGTTGCCATGTAGTTGGAGGCATTATCAATTATAACCTAAAATAGACAAAGACAAGATTATATAGGGTGAACTTGCATTATAAACAAGTTAAATACTTAACAAATTATAAATATAAAACTAAATAATTACCTGAACTACATTGCTCTCTCCAACTTCATCAATCACCTTCTCCAGCATGTCAAGTATTAAGTTTTTGCTCTTGACATGCACAGATCCATCAATAGATTTCAAAAATACTGTCCCGGTTGGACAATTCACCAGAAAGTTGACAAAGCTGTGACCCTTACCTTCAGTCCACCAATCCGACATAACAAAGCGCACGTTCCTTAAAAGCATAAATAAAATTGCTTGTAAGTCATTCAATCACTTTAGTGTTAATTTGAGAGGAATATACAAGGGTGTGAAAAAGAACACTAAATACATACTTGATCAAATCAACTTTATGCAGTTCTGTGTATTCTTTTATCTTCTCTACCTGCTTATGAAGAAGACGCATTCTCAACTAGTGATATGAGGGTGCCTTGAAACCTTAGTCACATAAGATTAGAAGATTATTAGAATAGGTAAAAGGCTAAAACAAGTATTAAACCATTAATTATTTAAATTATAAGATCTATACCTGGACTATATTACACAACTGCCTCTAACATGGTTCGAAAGGAACTACAACGAACAACATTGAATGCAATGCTATTTTCATAGGACCAAGAGGCGATGAAATTGCACACTCTTGTCCTAAACTGTTTATAAGCTCTGTTTATTGTCATCTGCTACATGGGTGCCTTTCCCTTACCTTGGGCCTTAGGGTTGGGAGCAAAGAGATAGTTAATAGGCCTCTTTGTTATTTGTTGCATGAATGCCTTTCGCTCATGCATTTTGCTTCCAATGGAAATACCACTAGCCCTAGTATTGTCAATCTCCTCCACCTCATCATTATCGTCGTCGTCGTTGTCTTGCAAGCCAAATAAACTCTCTAGCCTCTCCATCTCCTTTATTATTTTTTCTTTGTTTGCTTTCTTCTTCTTTGATTCATTCATATAATTTAATATCTTCTTAGATATGTCAGGAGTGACATGAGAACATTTTTTTTGCATTTATGTTATTGCCCGTCAAATGTTGTTTCAATCTAAATATTCCACTACTATACCTATTCCCACACAACTTGCACCAAACTAAATTTTTGTTAGTTGGATCCCTTGCGACTCCATGTTTCCATTCTGGATCCATTGATTTTGAGGATGCATTGTTGGAACCCATTAATGAAGACATATTATAATCTATGTCTTGTGGAATGGAAACCTAAGCTGAACCCTATAAACAAAGTTAATAAACATAAGAAATTAACAAAGTAAAAAACAGTTAGAAGAAACATAGATAATATGGAAAATATGTTGTGGGTTTATTACTTTTTAGCATTAGAATGGAAACAGTACACATTTGTTTCTTTTCTTATATAGGAATGTAAGAAAAAGACTATATTTCATGAATTTTAGAAGAAAATAACAAAACAAAACAAAAAAACTTACAAATTATGAAAAGGATGATGTGGAATTGTCATTTTTTAGCATTAGAATATTTTTATTATTATTACTGTTGAAATTAACAAAAAAACAGTAGCGTATTTCATGAATTTTATTAGAAAGTAACAAAAAAAAGTAAAAAGCATACAAATTATGAAAAGTATGATGTGGAAGAATGATTTTTGTAGCATTAGTACTGAAATTAACAAAACAACAATAATGTATTTCATGAATTTTAGAAGAAAGTAACAAAAAAAGTAAAAAAAAAAGCATACGAATTATGAAAATTATTATGTGGAATTGTCAATTTTTAGTATTAGAATGATCTTTTTAGCATTAGTACTGAAATTAACAAATAAACAGTGATGTATTTTATGTTTTTTAGAAGAAAGTAAAAAAATAAAAAACAGTAAATAAAATATGCAAAATATGAAAACATTGAAATAGGATTGTTGATTTTAGTATTATAATGGAAACATTTACTCATTTATTACAAAAACGAACAGAAACAAAAAAAAAAAACCCTACTGTATATTGTGCGTTACATTTTTCACTGAAAAGTAATGAAAAAAAAGAAAAGAAAAAGAGGTAAAAAATTTTTTTGAAACAAGACCATGGAAATGTTGATTTTAGCTATATAATGCAAACCTATGGATGTATTCCACAAAAAATTAGAGAAAAAAAATAATGGTGTATATCGCAATTTTCTCTAAAAAATACAGGAAACTGAAAAAGCAGTAAATACTACATTAAATCTATGAAACAAAATGGAAATGATGAAAAGGGGTTTTAGTTTTTAGCATTAGAGTATAGAAATGTTAACATTTTAGACAAAAATCAAGCATTGATCATTAAAAATGAAAAAACAGCAGTGTTTTTACCCTCTTTTTCCAGAAAAGGAATATTAGAGGAATACCCAAGAAACATCTGTAATTTCTTATGTAATTTCTTACTTTTAATCACTTCAAGAAAGCTTCAATCACCAATGGAAGATGAGGATGGTCGGAAGAAGAAGAAAGGAAGTTTTGGGGAAAAAGAAGAAGAAGAAGAAAGGGAAAAATAAGGGTTTTAAATCACTCACGGAGCACCTGAAGTCAGGGGCGCCAGAAAGTCATGAGATTAGGCGTGCCTAGTCGCTGCCACTAGGCCTTAGTCTAGTCGCATTGCTGCGCGACTAGTCTCGCCTGCGACTACATAGGTGATCAATTTGCCTAACACATTCAAGTGGAAGCTTTTAAACAATGACCCAACCTGGTAGGTTGATATAATCAACTTGCCTGTGTCAGCTGCTTTTACCTTTCACAAAATTCAGCTCAAGATTTTAAAGACTGCCACAACCTATTAGGATGCTAATTACTCAGGCTTGGGCATCAATTTATTCAATTATTTTGCTGTCATAAAAATTGAGGCTTTCTCTTGTGTAACTTGTTTTTAATGCAGGGCCTCAACTTTTCATGATCCAAACCTCTCATCATATAGGGCATGATCTTAGACAGGCTATGCTCTTCTTTGTTTGTAGATCCTAACCACTAAATATTTTGTACTGATGGATGGCTAAGGAAGCCAAATTGAGTCGGGAAAAATCTTAACCAATTGGTTAGAGATTTTGGGAGATAAATGCCCCTAAGATGTGGCTCAGAATATGAATGGTTTAGATCACTGACCATCTGAACTCCACATGCTATGTTAGTTATACTAATGCATAAACCTCAAATGCTCAAACACTATTTGAGATATGTGCAATGTTCTTTTGAAGACCTTGGTTGTCATTTGAATAACAGAGGCCAGTTTGTCCTTAGGTGAAATATAGGATGCTTCAGAGGTGAGTAATATAATTTTTTAATGTTATTTGATCTAATGAATGCGGAACTTGGTATTATAGTTTATGTCCTCATTCAATTTTCTACTATTAATGTAAAGTCGAGCCAATGGCAGTTGTAAAATTTCTTGCCCCTTCCGTATCAGTATTTGTCTTGCTACGATCTCTAAGTAGAAGTTCAAGGAGTGATTTCTTTCTATTCCCTTGGTATTGCAGGAAAGATGGCTGAGTTAGGTGGAAAATCCTGTAAGTTACTAAGGAGTGGGTGCGTGCAGCTTGGCTGGCAGGTACTGATTCTTTTGTTTTTGTTGTATAGTAGGTGTTAGAAGTGGTGGCAGCAGGTTTCTTAGGAGCACCATTCCCTGTTAATATATTTTTATAGCATATATAAAAAAGAACATCTGTACATTTTGAAAAAATGAGTGTGAGGTATTGATCATGGGTCAGCAGAAAAGCAAACTAAAAGTTAAAAGAGCAACTCAAAATTTGTTGACTAGAATCCCTCTACTGTCGACTCCTATTTTCTGCACTCTAGGTTCATGCTTTTCTCAGTATAGGAAAAAAAAGAAAAAAAAACGTGCTCAGCTCTGTCAAAGGGGAGGGCATAAAATATGGGAATCTTTTTCATGGTTCAATAGGAAAAGAAAAGAAAAGGACTCAAAAGTGAAAAGGAAAAAGAACAAAATAGCAACCTGATAATGAATAGAAATCCCTTTCCACTAAAGGGCAGCCCCAGTGCACGAAGCTCCTGCCTATGCAGGGACCGGGGAAGAGGCGGACCACAAGGGTCTATAGTACGCAGCCATACCTTGTATTTTTACAAGAGGCTGTTTCCACGCCTTGAACCCGTGACCTCAAGGTCACATGACGACAACTTTTACTGTTGTGCCAAGGCTCCCCTTCAGAAATCCCTTTCCACTGCATGCCTATTTCTGCAATTGAGGTTCATGCTTATTCTCTGGATATATATACTCCTGGAAAGTAATACCATTTTTTCTGACTTTTCTCATGGTTGCTGCCATATAATCTTGTACTTCTTTGTTTGAGCTTGCTCAAAGACCATCTGAGTCTTGGAACCTTAGGAGCTGTTGCTTTCTTCTAATAAAACCTCCGCCATTTAAAGGAAATCTATTGCATAGATCACACCACTACTAAGATTTGTTTTTGGTTTTTTAATTCATGCCATCACAATGGCATTACCATAATACCCGAGTTAGCATCGAAGTTCCTTGGTTTTTGGAGATTGAACCACACTACATGGATTGAAATCCTGGCAATGGAGGATTTTGTTTTTCCTTGGACATGAACAGAAATCTGAAAGCATATTACCGGTTTCTGATCATGATAAAAGTTTGCAGCCATCAACTGGTGGTTTTTCTTAAATGTGCGTAACCAGCATAAATAAATCTAAGGAAATAAAATGACTAAATGGAAACAACAGTCCTCGCAATATTTGCAGACAAACGGCTTGTTCTTCCATAAGCAGTACCTAGTAATTGAATGGGGTTCTAGTATTCTGAAAGAGTGAGAATAATATAGTAGATAAATCCTGGCTCTAGCAAAGTTTGTTGAGACTTCAAAGACAAAACCCTTGTTATTGTTCTCTGTTGCTTCACCTAGAAAATTATGTAGACGTTTGGTTTGCAGTAATTGGAAAGATACAAATGCCTTGCCTCTTGAAAGGCAACAAGTACCAAGTCTTGTGCTACAGATACTGTTGCGATACCTGCACGGTAGAGTTTAGTTTTGTCCTATTAGTGATAGGTTCATTGACAACCCGTCCTTGTTACATTATATCTCTGTCATTGGGTGAAAGCTTCATGTTCTGCTATGGTATATCATTCCATGACTTACTCCACCAAACAATGCAATGATTGGTCAAGAGTTTTATGTCATAGGATATTAAACAAGTTCATAGGTCCTGGTGATCTACCAAAACAAGTTTTGCAGGTATAGTGGGTTATTTTTCAAAGCCCATCACAGAATTTGGGAATGCATATTGACTTGGAAGGTGCATGTCTGACTCTTCATTAAAGGTGGGGATGGTATGTCACCGAATGAGTGTTAAAGACATTATTTGTAGAAATGCAAATTTATCAATTTATGCTGAATTTTTTAGGATTAAGGAAATGAATATAAGTTTGAGGCTATTTCAGCAATCTCAGGATATGCATAACACTGGACGTGAAATTACACTGTCAACCTACATTTGGTGTTGTTACTCATGGGATTTTCTTGGTGATGAATTTTTTCCTTTCATTCCAGACAAAGATGAAAACTAAAAGAGTCACTAATATCTGGAGTCTGAACAGTAGCAACTCAGCAACAATGGGGTCACCGTTCTCGATATTCATTTCTTGGTCTTGGATGCCCCACCCCAAGTTTTCCCATATTGTTCCTGCCTGTATCATCTTCTCCTCAATGGTGCCTAACACCTTGTATGTGGACGAATGCTCTTTTGATTTTCTTTGGCACATTAGTGGTGGTCTCCTTCTTGATGCTTACCGGGAAGAATTGTATTGCGGATGATATTCGGATTTTTTTTTATTGCATGTACTTTTAAGCTTTTCATTTGATTTGATTTGTATCTTAACCTTAACCCAAGACGAAACATATCGATGGACAAGTGCAAGAAAAGTCGAAATGCAAAATGTGCAATCATAATGTAATTCCTAGAAGCTTTCCAAATCTCATGGTTTGGGTATTGTATACAATCAAATGCTTCCGAAGCTCCTTTTAAAAACTTTATTATAGACGTGCTACACATTAGATTAGTCTGATAGACTAGATAAGCTAAAGAAATGGCTCTCTCCATTCCTTCTTACTTTTGCTTCATAAACTAATGTAATGTATTGCTTAAATGATTAGGTGCAGAACTGCTTTTATGCACATACTTTTTCAGAAGGGACTTTTTCATAGGCATGATGAGTTATTGAAGTTCATCAAACACTATTGTACACACGCACACACTCTCTAAATAATATTATATGTGATCCATATGCCTTTGTAAATCTCACGTATGCATATGCATTTAGATATGCATTTAGAGTCAGCCCGCATATGCATTTAGAGTCAGCCAATCCACACGCTATTTGGTCTACCTTAACATCCAAAGCGATGACAGGTTTAAAGTGCTTTGAGCAAAAGTAGGTTTCTTTGTTCTATAGTATCATTTCTCTGCATAAATAGTTATGGCGTTGGATGTATTATTGGACCTTAAAACACTAAATAGCAAAAAAACTTACTTGAACCATAGTGCATGCTTTAAATATGTTTGTTTAAGCAGAGCAAACTCATTACATATAATATGACATGTTCACCTGCGATTATTCCTTGGAGTCATCAAGATTGTCCATTCATTTCTATTGTCTATTTGATGTACCCTTATCTTAGACCTTTTATGGCAGCTGAAGAGTGTCACAACACCATCGTAGCTGTGAAGTGCTCCTATTTTTAACCGTGGACCTACATATTTGCGATCCACATCTGAATTAGTTGCCTCTGGATAATCTAAGTCTGTCTCACTTAGCCAATTATTTACCAGGAGCATGGCCTATGAGAGAGAAAGTTAGAAGATGAGTGGTTTGGATTACACAAATGTAGTCCCTTTTTCACTTACAGCAATAAGATATTAATGTAAATAAAAAAATCCTAAAAAGAAAAACATATTTATCAAATAGGCAACCTCTTCTTACCTAAGTTATTCAACCATCCAATTCATCGATTTAATCATCTATATTATTGTAAAAAATGGAATCCTAAGAGCAAACAAATCTGTGATTTATGTTTCTAAAGTTCCATACATGAATTGGCTAAAAAAAAAAAAGTTTATGTATTAGACATAATTGTTTAATATCCTTAGATTATTCAATTAAGAAATAATTCTTTGCTTCTTTCTATTTCATACAAGTAAACAAGTTAACCTCTATCTCTTGCTATTTCAAAGACATTCAATCTCATGAAACAAACAATTAAGAGGACTTCTACATATAGGCTCAATCTTTAGCAAAAAATAAATAAATAAATGTCCATATTTTTGACACCTTATTAAATAGACATTAGATTAAAATAGATTTTCAATGAATCAACTAGCTTTATTATTCAATTTAAGAACTAAAATATAGTAATATTTAAGAGTGGATATTATTAATACCCTATTTCTGATGCCTGGCTCCTTCCCAATAGTTACATAATTGTGTTTCCTTCCCAATAGTTACATAATTGTGTTTGTAAATGACAAGAGAGCTGTTGTCCACCATATGTTTCTTTGGTTGATGAATTGTCGTAAAATATATAAGGTGATTGGACATTGGACTATTTAATTTAGGGTAACTTCAATTGGCTGGACTTAGATCACAAATTGGCAAAAAAAAAAAAAAAAACTATAAGAAATAATATTTAGCTTGGCCTTAAACACTCATACACTTAAAGAGTAGACTTAGTGTGACATGTGTCTCTCTTAACTGAAGGTTAATTTTCCTACTAACTGCATTAACCCTTGGGATGTGTGTTATGCTAAAACCACTCTTCAATTGTATGAGCGATTAAAGCCAAGCCAAATATTACTTCAAAAGCTATTGTGATTTTCTGATTATTACCAATGACACTGCAAAAGTGTCTCTGCCTCTTAGCTCACTCCCTTTTTTTTTCTTTCCTATATTTTTCTAGTCCAACAAAAAAGTTAAAAAGCAAACTATAATCAGCACATTATGTTTTTGCTTTTTTCCTTAATGGAACTAACACTAACCTATTATCCTTTATTCTTAGATCTATCTTCTAAGTTGAAATATTTGAAATAATAAAAGGAAAAATATCATCTTGAAGCTACAACTAATCGTAACCAAGGAAGATTCATTGTTGTCTACGACCAACTACTTTAGATGGCTTTTGGAACCTCAAAACTTCTTTGACTTAGAGATTGTTCAACTTTAACAACCTAGTAATTGTATTTATTTTAACATCACATAGCATAAGATCCTCTTCTTCTTCTTTTCTTGTTGCACGGAATATTACTTTCCTTGTAAACCCTTATGAAAAATTTAAGAATATGTTATATTATGAATTCATTGAGCTAATTAACTTATTATGTTGTCCTAAAATCATATAATAATTTATATGAAGATTTTCAGTAAAATATTTTTTTAAATATTTAACTTGTTTGACGTGTTCAAAATACCAAAAAATATAAAACTGATGAGAAACAATTCTAACAGCTTGTGGTGATTTATTGAAAAAGTAGTAAAAATGGATTATTGTGAATTTTGACCTAAGTATACATAGGTTCAAAACATCCAATGGGTGTGAAATTTGTTGTTACCCTACGTAAAGTCATTTCTAACATACGAAAATGGGATAGATTGACAAAAGAAATAGTTTAATCATGCATCAATGGTTTTTTTAGGCTGAGCCTTGTTGGTTACCTCCAGCATCTTGGAACCCAAGACCTAGGTAACCCCCGCAACTTTATTCTTTTGCTCCTCGGCTTTCTTGGCTACCTCCAACATCTCAATTTCACTATTATGAATAGAAAAAATGCGAAGCTTCTACATTCACCATTTTGGAGGTATAAAAGAAGAAGTTGTAAATTTCTTTTTACTAAATTTCATTAGAACTCCGTGATAAAGTTTAAAAGTTACACAAACATTTATATATGTAAATCATGCTAATGGAATGCATATGAATTTTGTTTATGATTCTCAATAAAATGTACATGAATCATTCTAAATGTATGTATGGAGCATGTTAATATAGTGAAAACTCGAATGATTCAAAGGGGAGTTACATGATGGATGTATATTTCTCGAGAAAAATATGAGAAGGGATATTATAAGTTGAGCCCACTACTACATCAATCTAATGATAATAAGGTAGATCATGCAATTGACTAGCCATGTAGCAACGGACATGTAATTTCTATTGACGTGGCGTATTACCACTGCAGATTTTTCTTTTTAACAATTGAGAAATTAGATACTGACTGCTTGGCATGACTCATCCTAAACTTTAAAGAGGACATGTTCAATGGCAAAGATTGTTACATCATCCAAACTACACATAACTATTCAAATAAAAAGCAAAATTACCACAAAACAAGAACAAGTTAACACTTGGTCAACTGATCCAAATATAATTACACATTTAAATTCTGAAAAGAGAGTTGAAGTTTATTTAATTCATATACCCATAAATTTTTCTGATTTTCTCACTATTTAATATTTGCTAATTCACAGATCAAGGATTCTGATCAAGGGGATCACCTTCCCAAAGTCAGAAACAAAATGAACAGAACATGACCAAAAGTACAAGCATCGCCGTCGAAGAATGAAAAAGAAAAACATTGAATTATCCCACCCAAATCACAACCCAAGAGCTCAAAAATCATGATCTCGTCAACATATAAATATTGGAATCATTTTAACCCTTGAACATATCATATTTTGGCTCTTGTATGTAACGAAATGCTGCTAAATCTGACTAAATGTATATGTAGGCAACACCTCCTCTTTACTTTTATAAACTCCAGTTCAGACGTGCCACACATAGGTTACTATAATATGCTTGATAAGCTCAAGATACTGGATACGTGGGTTATACATTAATCACTGTCTCTTGCAGAAAACTTGCCTAATTAAGCAGGTGCAGAACTGCTTTACTGCATTCACTTTCCACAAGAGAAAGTGGACCATTATTAAATTAGAAAGCTGTTTCCACGTCTCAAACCCATAACCTCAAGGTCACGCGATGATCCCGTGACTGCACAGCTTTACTCTCTGGGTCCTTTTTTTATTCTTCTTTTGATAGTTAATTAAGCTTCTAAATGAGGTTATGATATAATGGCAATCCCCATTTTTATTCATTAGCCTCTTACTAACGCCATGAACTGCTTTATAGACGTCTAAAATAGGTACTTGGGCAATCTATGGCTGGTGATTGAAACCTTAATCTTTTGAGCCATGACTTGTAAGGATGGACGGTTTGGATCGTTCGAAGAGAGTTCTCGGAATCCACGATATCAGAACTCAATCATATGATAGTCATGACTTGCAGAGGATAAAAGTCCAAGTGGTCCTTCATCTTAATGATCTAAACGGTTTATCTTTCAGTAGATGAGCGGTTCGGATCACCGCAAATGTAGGCCCATTCCGACTTGCGGCCGCCTATAAGATGCGGTCTCACGGAACTCGCGCGATTACAATGCAATTTCTCGTTCCTGAGACGTATCAAAGAGAAATAGCTGTTGAATCGTCGCGTATTACGTGTCTATCGATAAAAACGCCATGCCACGTCATCAGCTAAAAGCGTCCCTTTCCCTGGCGACCAGTTCCTTGGTCCACGTCGGATAGAGGCGGCAAATCGATCACGTTTGACTTGCTTCTACTCTCTCCTGTAAAGGCTGCTTTTGCCAGCTCACCCACCACTAATCACATCTGCCCACGTCATTTAATTTCATTAATCCAATTACTCCCCTTCTAATTACCAGATATAACAAATAATTAAGTAGCTTCTTAAACAGAAATTTCCTTTTCCTTTTTCTTGAACGACAGTACAAATAATCTTTTACTTCCTCTTCTCTCTCCAAAAATTACAAAATAATTCTTCTTCTTTTTTTTTTTCCAAAGGAAAAATTTACTTTCCCCTAGTGATAACCACTCAAAAGCCTGTCTTTCCCAATTTCAGAAGTTGAGGAGCCCTCATTACGTGTCCATCAAAATTTAGCTGCAAAAGAAGTTAGAAATAATCTTGATATACACGTAATTTGATTTGGGATGATTATAGTCTACTAAAATCTCTAAGACAACTGTTGATGACCATTAAGCCCCTTGTAGTATTATTTGTTAGTCATATTACACAAAAAGATTAAGGTTAATCATGAAAGAAAATTATAGTTAACTAAGCTCCACTGGCCTTAGAAAGGGGAGCTTTGTCAGAATGGTAAAGTTGTCATCGTGTGACTTTGAATTCACAAATTCAAGACGTAAAATAGCTTCTTCTAAAAATATAAGATAAAGCTATATACTATAAATCATTAAAGTCTACCCCTTCCCTCGACCTTGCTTATGCAGGGAGCTTGGTGCACTATACTGCCCTTAAGCTTAACAACCATAAAACAATTCTTTTATTGCACGATTAGCTACATCTTAATGAATTTTAAATCAATTCCTTCTTCTCTCTCTATAAATGCCAGTAGCTTTCTCACATTATTTTCATCTCCCTCTTTCTCTCGTTCAATGTACCCTTGCTTTCGGTTTGTCTATATTTGGCCCCTTTTTTTCTGAGATTTTTGGTGGCAGCCATGAATTCCCTTGTTGCAACCAGTCGTAATTTTCGACATGCGTCCCGTCTTCTTGGGCTTGATTCAAAGCTTGAGAAAAGCCTGTTAATCCCTTTCCGAGAAATCAAAGTGAGCAGCTTCATGTACACTTCATATCATTTTTTACGTCTTTTGAGAAATTTTTTGATCTGGGTCTAAAAAAAATTGAATTTGCAGGTGGAATGTACGATCCCAAAAGATGATGGGACCCTGGTTTCGTATGTTGGGTTTAGGGTTCAGCATGACAATGCTCGTGGGCCTATGAAGGGAGGGATCAGATATCATCCGGAGGTGAATTTTGTGTTCTTTGATTTGGATTTTGAAGCGCAGGGTTTTGAGAATCTAACAAGAACTGATCTGGGTACTGGGTTTTACTTCGTTGGGGATTTGTTCTTACTGGAACCGAGATCCAAAATATGGTTTTCTCTACGTAAGAATGTTTACAGAGCTAATCATTTTGTCTTTCTTTTATGAGATGAAAATTGTTAATTTAATCCTTTCTACTGGTATAGATTTGTAAGCTAAAATCATTATTGATTTCGTAAAGTTCGTTATGTTGACTAACTAGTTGATGTCAAAGCTGATTATGATTTGCAAGCATTTCAGCTACAGAGGATTAGATTATCTAAGAATGGTCCGAGTTTCGATTCCCCGATGCTAAGCCATTGCTTGTGGTTTCTAAATTGGGTCAGATTTCTGTTACTTGACTGAGTTATGCCTAAAAAAATTTATGCTTCATCAAAACTTTCAGGCCCACAAGTTCAGTTTTCATCGCCTCTGTTCCACATCAAGTAGCTCTGATTTTGTGCAGTTTCTTACTACTTGGTCACTTGATAGTTTTTCAAAACTGTTTGTATGACCAATGATTACCTGTTTTACTTTCGGAAGTCATCACGGAACTGGTACTTATCATTCGTGAGGTAGATTCACTGTCTCATCCGGGGAAGAGCCTTGTTTATCCCACATGGAGATACCATTAGATGGGAACATTAGGAGCTATCCTTAATGTTTATTATGGAGAGCTACTAAACAAGTCTTGCAACCAACAGTTTTGCTAGGAGTGGATACACTATCTAGATAAGAAAGAGCTCACGGGTGCTGTTTCTGGCTTCCTATAAATGAGACCTTAATAGGGAATGGGGAGAAATAGGTGGCTTTAAGATTATTATTGTGCTTGTAAAGGGAAACAAACTATCTAAATTTATAGCCCTGGTAGTACTGACCATAGAACAAAATAACGGTATTGGTACTTTATAATGGCCAGAGCCAAAATATTCATATCAGCGTGCTTTATCGCTCACAACACCTTTATCAGCTGATATTTTCCTTTATATTGCTCATATATATGGCAACACTATCCCTGATTTCCTTGTCAACAAGGTTGTTATGGGCATTAGTGCCTTTATTTTGTTTGATGGTAATGACTGTTTGCTTTGCAGAAATATAAAAGACTAGGTTCCACATATAATGATCTTTGCCATGCATGACGTTATCACTTCTCTGCCAAATTGCCATACTGGCTTCTGTTAGGATGATCATGGTTCTTATCAGCCTACTAGGCAGTAGAAATCTTTTATTGTTGCTGTCACCCTAGTATGTTTGTAAGAGCAGCTAATGTATTTTCTGGTAGCATAATTTCTTTGTCTACAGTTCAACAAAAATTTGTCACATTATTTTTTTTATTGGATCTCTCTAAGGTGACAATGGTCAAAAGATAAATCAGTTCATTCGTAATGGTTTGATGTCCATAGTGATACTGGAACTGTTAAGACACGTAGTTTAGGAATCACAAGGCATCAGAAAATATGCGCAAGAGTTACCTTGAATTTTCTGAAGGCGTCTCATTGGTCAATGAAGTTTTTTTACCATCTCAACCTTGATTCAGTTCCAGACTGTCAGCAAAAAGACTGAAAGAAAGAGTTATATTACAGCTTCTCAATTTTAAGTAAATACTGATCCAGAATGAAACCTGCTTTTAGAGAACGTGGCTTGTATCTCCCACCAGGCGCATACTTGGAAGTCTAGCAATTGATTTATGTATTCAGTTGGTGTCTTATTTTCTTCTTGACCTCATCACACACTATCTTTTGGTTATGCTGCAAGTTTTGTGCATTGGTTGGTCCTTATGCGGTTAGTTATTGTCTAATTATCCAATGTAGCCGGACTGCATTCTTGATAATGATGCACGGTGTCTGGATGTATTTTGTTCTGGAATAATGAACCGGCAAAAAATAGTTGGTCAGATGTTCATGATGTTTCCTTTTTCATCTTTCTTAATCTTGTCTGTATCTGACTTGACAGATAGAATTTCTTATTTATTGGTTTGTCATGCTCATGTATTGACTGAAATGTTCATGTATTTATTGTTACAAGGTGGACCCTGACGAAGTGAATGCTCTGGCTCAACTAATGACATGGAAGACTGCAGTAGCAAACATTCCATATGGTGGAGCAAAGGGTGGCATTGGGTGCTCTCCTAAGAATTTAAGCATAAGTGAGTTGGAACGGCTTACCCGTGTCTTTACTCAGAAGATCCATGATCTCATTGGAATTCACACAGATGTTCCTGCACCTGATATGGGAACTAATTCACAGGTACCTTAATCTCCATTACTTTGAATGACACGAACAAGAAAATATCAGTCTCAGTTGTCTCTGAACTGTTCTCTTTTCTTATAAATGAAGTTGTTTTGATTATGCATGGACAGACAATGGCATGGATTTTGGATGAGTACTCAAAGTTTCATGGTCATTCACCGGCCGTAGTTACAGGAAAGCCTATAGTAAGTATTCAGGACTAGGACAAAATAAAGTCATATTTCTTTTAATGTCAAAAAAGACTTTAAAAATGCTGTTCCCTCTTTATAATATCATTGGACATTGTAGGACCTTGGTGGATCTCTTGGTAGGGATGCAGCTACTGGGCGAGGTGTCATATATGCAACAGAGGCTTTACTTGCCGAATATGGGAAGTCTATTTCTGGATTGACTTTTATTATCCAGGTAATATGATCTTTTATGTTAAGATACCAATGTTAAGATACTAGAAGTCCACCTTGATTGTATAACTCAAACTACAATTTCTTATTAAAGGAAGCACAACTTTTCAGGGTTTCGGAAATGTGGGTTCTTGGGCTGCACAACTCATTCACGAGAGAGGTGGAAAGGTCATTGCTGTGAGTGACATTACTGGTGCTGTTAAGAATCCAAATGGCTTAGATATTCCAAACCTGCTCAAGCATAAAGCTGAGAAAGGCAACATGACTGACTTCAAAGGTGGAGATGCAATGGACATGAATGAGCTTCTTGTACATGAGTGTGATGTCCTGATTCCTTGTGCGCTAGGTGGTGTTCTCAACAGGTTGATCTCCATTCGACCAAACACTCTTCAGTTTTATGGTCTTTTAACTCACTGCATTGCCACCTCCTGACCCATTTGATTATCAGAATATATCTCTTAAGATTTAATATGCGCATCAGAAATTTGTTCAAGCTACCTCATCGTCCTCATCTCCATTTGCCTAGCGTAGCTTAAGAACATTTGCAGTTGTGGATGTTGTACTTATCAGCATAGCAAGTCGTAGTTGGTAGTTCTTTTGGTTCTTGAATGAAAGCGCTGATTCTGCCTGAATTCCTTAGTCATTGACTTGCATAGATGAAACCATCATTTCCAAGAAGCTGCAATTTAATCAGAAATTGTTGGTTGCTCATCAAGATATCTGTTGTAGCTTTTCTTATCATCCTGATGTTTCTAAAGACGTTTTCCCTGGATTTTGGTCATATCTTTTGTTAATAGAATTCTCAGACTTTTGAAGTAGGATAAATTAATGTCTCTAATACACTTCACACTTTTTTTCATCTTTTTTGCTGGTAGAAAATTCATTCTTACTTTAGTCCTTTGTGTTTCACTTCTCCAACTTATGTATCTTTTCCTATCCTCTATTTTAAAGGGATAATGCTGCTGATGTGAAAGCCAAGTTCATAGTAGAAGCTGCAAATCATCCCACTGATCCAGAAGCTGACGAGGTAACCTTGATTTCTGCACTCCAATAAAAATTCCCATGGAGTTAAAAGGGAAACTTCTTAACACTAGATATTCTACTGCAGATTTTATCTAAGAAAGGAGTCATTATACTCCCTGACATATATGCAAATGCTGGAGGCGTGACCGTGAGCTATTTCGAGTGGGTTCAGGTAATTGGAAAACAGAGTAACTTAACTGTCTTTATGTTTCAGTATCCAACATTACCTTACGCTCGAAACTAAGCAAACTTTATTTGAATATTGCAGAACATCCAAGGGTTTATGTGGGAAGAAGAAAAAGTGAATGAAGAACTTAGAAGATATATGAGGAAAGCCTTCACTGAGATCAAAGCAATGTGCAAAAGTCATGATTGCAACCTCCGGATGGGCGCATTCACTTTGGGAGTGAACCGGGTCGCGCGTGCCACTCTCTTGAGGGGTTGGGAAGCATAAGAACTTCCATTCTTTTGCCTCTCCCTATACATCATAAGTTACGAGTTGAAGCAAGAATAAAGAGAGTTTTTCTTTTATTAGCCATTCATTTTTCCCTTCCTTTCTTTTTCAATGACATTCTCCAGTTCAGGAAAATCATTTAAATTGTTGGTTCACATTTATGGAGGGATAAATTTTATTCATCACAGTGTATCTTTACCAATGCAACTGAAATCTGGAAGACACCCATCGAAACAAAGAGGACTTTTCTCCAGTGCAATGGAGCCTTGCTGTTTTTGTCTGTCTTTTTCACTCTTTTCCGTGTCTGGAGACAGCCTCAAGTACGCAACCATTTACTACTAACGGGCATATTTTGCTTAGTTAACCTTTTTATGGGTGCTGCCCCTTTTCTTTTCCCATGATTTGTATGATGAATGTCATATGTTCAATAGTAAACGTTGCATGCAGAAGTAAGGAGATACCTACTCGTTCAATGATCAAACCGTTTTTCTGCTAGCTTTGCTTTTGACGAGTGATACTCTCAAATTTCTGCCCCACTAATAAATCCAGGGCTCTAACTCGTGGCCTGGAAGTGAACAATCGGAAAAGTATGAGGCAACAACATACATCCATCAATCGAAATTCTACAGTCCAAAGGCTAGAGGATCCAATTTGGCCTGTGATCTATGCAGAACAAGCAAGTTGGCGGTCTTGATCACTAAAATCTAGGCCCCCATTTGCTATGATAGCTGATCACAATCACCCATATATGGCAGTCCATTTTCGTAAAAAGAACAAAGAGACAAGTCTGGGATTCGTGAATGACTTTCACCCATGACTGCACTGACAAATATAAGGAATGATAAGTTTCTTCATATCCCAAAATGTGCTTCAATTCCTCCTTTTATCCCATTATCTCTTATTTGTTCAAAGGGCTAAGCAAGAAGGCAGGCCTGGAGCATCCACGGCCTCAAAAACACCGTGTTTGCCTCTCTGCAAACTGCTTGCAGTTCTCACCATTTCATCAGAAAACAGCATTCTGCAGGGAGACCTGCTTGTTCCTCTGGAGCTAAACAGGAATCCCATGTTGTAAATGTTGAAGGTGAGAAGGTGCTAAACAGAACGGAACCAAAAGCAAAAACCAGCTCCAGTTACTTTGCTCCAAAGGGAATTGAAGGTGGAGCAGAGTATGGGATGGAAACAGAATCCTCTGCTGCACCAAAGTTCAGGGATGAGAGATGGAAAAATGGAACATGGGATCTCAACTTGTTTGTGAAAGATGGAAAGATAGGATAGGGATGATGCAATTGTTGCAAGTCAGAAATTAAATTCATGACTGAAGATTTCCCTTTTCCATTTGGCTTCAGTTCTTTAGAGGAGCCTAAATGATACTATTTCCTCGAATTCCGTATTCCTTTCCATCGTTATTGCTCTCACAAGCTCATTTGCCAATCTATTCATTTTCTCTAATGAAGGCACAGTTAAGCTACTTTGAACTGTTAAAGACCTCGCATAACCAGTTAAGCAGACGTGCAGGTTTTGGAGGAAACTTTATTAATCTGCTAATTTAGATTGAGAGTAAATTCATTATGAAATAATCAGACATATAGATCAAGAATGGAATTATCCATCAAACAGAATTAAGTTATTTGTTCAGTTCTTTTCTTACAGACTCATAATTTCTAATTTTTTCTACAGACGTAGAAGCCAGAAGGTGAAAATATCTCCAACTGTACCCACAGACATCAACAAACGAAGATGTAGTGCTCTTCAGAAGCCCCATTATACCTTGGTGGGCATGGATGAGGAGATTTCATCTGCCTTACGTAGAACTGAATAATTAGTTAAAACAAATGTGTTGATTGTTTAACCGCAAGTGCACGGGCTATTGTAGTATAGCTATGCAAATACGGGTCGATCCCACGAGGACTTGATTTAAAATTATGGAGTTTTAAATAAAATTCAACTAAAAGAATACAAACTAACAAAAAAATAAAATCCAGTTTTATTCAATTGTTCCAATGTTCACAAATATTTATTCCAAGGAAGACAGAAAATAAAAATAAAATGCGTCTTGGATAAGCTTGTCCTTGGATTGCACTGTCTCTGGATTAGTCTGTCCTTGAATAGTCTATCCTGGATTGCACTGTCTCTGGATTAGTCTGTCCTTGAATAGTCTGTCCTGGATCGCATTGTCCCTGAATAGTCAGAATGAAGATAAGTTAAAACCAGAATAGCATAGGGACACAGTTGTAATTAAACAGGGGACCCAATTGGTATTTCTGAAATCTGCCAAGGGACACAGATGTAATTCTTTTGGGGACACAGTTGGAATTTCTGAAATAGGACAGAATTGTAATTTCTGAGATCTGCAGGTGCAGATTTGTAATTTCTTCAGGTTCTGGTTTTTCACGAAAAAACCAGAAAAACACGTTTTTGGGAGAAATCTGGAAGAGGGAGAAGAGGGAGAAGAATAGAGGAAGGAGGAGAAGAGGAAAGGGAGAGAAGAAAGATGAGGAGAAAACCCGAGTTCCCGGGGCGTTCGGTGAAGAGAAGAATGACCGCCGGAGAAGGAGGGGCCGGAGAGGAAGAAATCGGGTGGGTTTTCTCTCTATGGCCGTCCGGTGATCTGGGCTATGCTTTGGGCCAGGTGGAAAACGAGGAAAGGAGGGCACTCGGGAGGAAAGATTGAGGAAAACCCAATGCGGGTTTTCCTCACCGGGTCGTCCGGTGTAGATGTACGGGATGATGACGCCCGGGACGGTGGTGGCACAGGAATCGGAGCGAGAGGAGAATTGGGAAGAGTTCCCGCTTTGTGCGAGTTTGCTGGGTATGAGTAGGAGCCGGTGGCAAGAGGTGAAGTTGGGTTGTGCGATGTGGTAGAGAGATGAGAGGAGGAAAGTGGATCTAGGAGTGGTGCTAAAGAGGAAAAGAATGAGGAAAGAAGGCTGGGACTGGGCTGGATGGTAGCCTGCTGGTGGTGGAAGATGGTGGGATCAGTGGATGAGAACGTGAGAGAGTGTGGCCGACGAAGGAGCGTCTTTGGTGGTGTTGATTGTTTTACCGCAAGTGCACGGGCTATTGTAGGGTAGCTTATGCAAGTACGGGTCGATCCCACGAGGACTTGATTTAAAATGGAGTTTTCAATAAAATCTAATCAATAAAAGAATCAAAACAAAGAATATAGCAAAATTCAACTAACAATAAAATAAAATCTATATTTATTCAATTGTTGCAATGTACACAATTATTTATTCCAAAAACACAGAAAATGCAATAAAATGATCAGTCCTGGATAAGCCTGTCCTGGATTGCACTGTCCCTGGATAAGAAAAAATGCAGATAAAACAAAACCGGAATAAAGAAGGACACAGATGGAATTAAACTGGGGACACAGATGGAATTAACAGAAAGAACATATTTGTAATTTCTGTTAAAGAGAGAGGGCAAAATAGGAATTAAATGGAAAATCTGGTTTTTAAGAAAAACCAGACGAAGAGGGAGAGAAACGAAGGAGGAGCTAGAGGAGAAAGAAGAAGACCAAGGGAGAGGAAGAAGAAGAAAAAGAGAAAGAGAAAAGAGGAGAGGAGAAGAGATGGGATATGGGTTCTCTCCTGGGACGGCTTTGTGTTGTGGAAACGATGGGGAACGGAGGCGTGGCGTCACGGAATCGCACTGTGCTTGGGAGCCGGTGATCTGCGTCCGTGCTTGGCCGAGTGTGTACTTGATAGCATTGGAATCTGAATGCCGGGCGGATGAACAGTGGGTTGTACGGCCCCCGAAGAGATGGAGCGTGTCCCTGGTCGGTGAAGATTATCGGATGCGGGCTTGTGCTTTGGCCGGTGAAGACGATGGCTTGGAGCAGAGGAGGAAGGGAAGAGAAGAGAAGGAAGGAGAAGAAGGGGAAATTCGGGAAAAACAGAGAAAAGGGTTTCCTCCTCTCGAGCCGCCCATGGGAGATGGGGAAGAATCCCAGGAGGGTTGCTATGTGGAGCGTCGCATGATAGGTGGAGGGATTCCTGGTGAAGCAGTCGACCAGTGCTTGGCTGGTGGAGCTTGATGTTAGAGGCAAGTCAGGCAAGTGAGGATTACCGATGGAATAGAGGGTGGAGGTCTGGTGCGACTTGGCCTGCAATCGGGTTTGGCCGAGCTTCTGTGGAGCAGCACACAGGCGAAGTACTCACCAGTGATGGTGGTCCTGGTATGATGCGGGTCTGGGCGCAACATCAAGCATCTGGTTCACCAGAGTGGAGAGGGAGCAGATGTGTAACGATCAAACGGTAACGAGAAGTTGAAAGAGAGAAAAAGGTGAAGATCCAGGCAAAAAGGAAGGAGATGGCAGTGTGGTGCGGTTTGGAAAGTGGGCAAAACTAGAACGACATAGAAAAGAAAGGGAACTATGGTGGATATGTAAAACAAAGGTAAAGCTAGTGATAACGGAAATAGAAAGACGAGAAGGGATGAGCAGAAAGAAAGAGGAGAAGCTGGGTACGGTTGGGGAAGAGAGTGGCGTGAGAGAAGGGAGAGGGAGAGAAGCAAAAGATGGGAAAGGAGTAACACGGGAACGTAAGAGAGAATGGGAATAAGAGAGATTAAGAGATTGGCAGTGAGAGAGAGAGGGAGGAGAAGAGGAAGGTGGGGGAAGAGAAGGGGCTGTGCTTTGTGCGTCCAGATGGGCCAAAGTGCCTAGATGAGAAGAAAATATATATATATATATATATATATATATATATATATGAAGAGATAGTTGGGTACGTGAGAATGAGGAAGGGAAAAAGAAAAAGGAAAGAAGGAAAAAGAAAGAGGAGAAGGAAAAGGAGAAGGAAAAGGAAAAGGAAAGAAAGAAAAGAGAAAAAGGAAGGGAAAAAGGAAAAAGAAAGAAAAGAGAAAAGGAAAGAAAAGAAAGAAAAGGAAGGAAAAAGAAAAGAAAGAAAAGGAGTGGGAAAGGAAAGAGAGAATGAAGGAAAGAAAAATAGAATAAGGAGGGAAAGAGGAAGAAAAGGAAAGAGAAGTGGGGGAAAGAGTTGCCCTTTACATGTTCTTTCTATTTTGTCCATGATTTCTATTTCATCTATCTCCATGGGTGATCTGGTCCATCCATCGCCCTTTAAGATGATCTGCACCGTTATCTTTTACTCATATCCATCTGTGCGTCCTTTGGTTGATACGCAAAAGAAAAGACTAAATTAGAATCATCTGAACCGCACATTTGTCGGTCATCTAATGAACTCTAATGATCATCGACCGATTGATTTTGACAAATTAAGGTTTGGATGGTCAATTGGATTTATATTCAAAATCAAGCTAAGTTTTGTAAAATTGAACGGTTAGATGATCTAATTGAACGCTAAATTAGGGAAATTTTGACCAAAATTAAACACTTAACGGTGATGGAAGCGAGGGAGAAATAGGTGATGGGGAGAGGGGCTAGCCGTCTGGTGCGTTGAAAGGTGGAGTGGAGGGAAGTCTGGGTCAGTCTGGATAAAAGGTCGATAGTGAACAGAGGATGGAGCAGCCGGTGGAAGAGGAGGATCGGGTAGGACACTAGAACGATGAAGATGGAATTGGGACAGATGTGGGAGTCGGGTGCACGAAACTTAGAATGAGAGGGAGAACGGAGTGCGGGGTGGCTGGGGTGTTGAAAGGCGGGAGAGGTATGGAAAGAACCGTAAGAGAGAGAGAGAGAGAGAGAGAGAGAGAGAGAGAGAGAGAGAGAGAGAGAGAGAGAGAGAGAGAGAGAGAGAGAGAGAGAGAGAGAGAGAGCCCAGCCTCCCAAAGAAGAAAAAAACATCCCCCCTCAAGAGAGAGGGGAAGAGGACTTAAAAAGAGAGAGAGACGTGGAAAGATTGAAGAGAGATGGGAGAGATAAGAGAGGAGTGAGAGACGTGTGAAAGAGAAGGAGAAAAAGAGATAGAAGAGAGAGAGAAAAGAAAGGAGAGGGATAAGAGAAAAAGAGAGAAGAGAGGAGAAAGAGAAGGAAGAGGAGATAGGTGGGGTCCACTAGCTTTCCTCGTTTTGCTAAAACTCTGCAAGTCTTCAAAGTCTTCAGTCTCTTTCCATGATTCAATCTGGAGCGTCCATGCCTGAGTTGACTGATCTGCAATGCACAAGACTCAATTAGCGAAATCTAAACCGTCCATTAGCTTTAATAGTCATTTAACCACTAAATTTTACAATTCAACGGTTGGATGGCCAATTAAAGCTAAAATGAAATATTTGATTTAAAATCTTAAAATTAATGGTCTAGATGCTCTAATCAAATACTAAATTAGGGATATTTTGACCAAGATTGAACACTTAACACACCCCCCAACCAGCATTTTGCTAGTCCCTAGCAAAAGATGCGAAGAAATCAACTCAATTTTTTTTAAATTTTTTTTAAATTTTTAATTTTTAAATTTTTTTTTTTTTTTCAGGTCATCTCCATTTTTTTCTCAGATAATTATATTCAATAAATCTATCAACTTTAGCAAACTAATAAAGATGACTGAATAATTCAAAAAAACCCTACCCATATGCTAAAAATATTCCACTTAAGCTCAGATCTCATATTGAGTATGTGCATATGCAGTCTATACATAGAATAATCTTTATCTCTAAGTAGACTTCTAACTTTTGAACTCCATCTGAAATATGTTTTGACCTCAATCCTTACTAATGGCATACGCTCAGAAATAAAGTCTCTCAGATAAAGGGTTTAAATCATATCTCTCTTTTAATTATGTGAGAAAAGTCAATGAAAACAAATATATCTCACATATACTCATGAAGAACGGGAGTTACTAAGGAATTTCTTTTGATCCCTTTGGAATAGATGCCATTACCTTTGCATATTTAGAAATACCACTCTTTTAATCCTATCCATTCATTTCCTCATCAAGATTATACTCATCCTAGAATCAATAGGTCTTTAATTGGGACGAAACATAAGCTTAGGACAGGGTACCAAAGAAAGGGTATAAAGGTATTCAAAGTTTCTTCAAAAAATAAGTAGAGGTCTTCTACTAAAGTTGACAATTCTTCTTTTCTTTGCTTTTTTCTAAAGTGAATATTTTTGTTTCCATTTCTTTGCATTCTTCAAACTCTTTTTTTTTTTTCACTTTTCTTTATTTTCATATTTTTTACTCACTTTGAAGAATATTTCTTTTCTTGATATCCACTTTTCTACTTTTGTTGCAACTAAAAGATATTTTTTTCCTTCTTCTCTAACTTATTTTTCAAAGAAAAATGGGTAATGGATAATTTATACTGGGTTAATATGGGTAAATGGTAATTTGGGTGACAAAAGAAAATGGCTTTATATTCAAGGCTCAACTTGGCTAACTAGTGGTAAAAATACTTTTGGGTAGGCTTTATGTCTTTAGGTTAATAACAAGGATGGCCTAAATCATTTTCTAAGTTTCATATAATCTATCAAATTCAATGAACTTTCAGAATTTTAAAGGTAGTATTCTAATTATTCAAGTAATTAGTCAAATTTAAGAGTTTGGGATCAATTTTCTTTAAGCACGCTGAAGAAAATTTTGAACATTTATAACCTCTCAAAAAGGATGAATGGCTCTAAAACTCACTTGTGTTATAGGTCTCCACTGAATTTCTTCAGAATTTCTAAGTTATAGCTACTTATCAATCTAGATTATTTATATGCAACTGCGTGTACAAATGTGATATGAGACTTTGCTTTTATGGAATACTTTAGAAAATGAGTAAAATGATGAATTAATCATATTCAATTCTATTAATAAGCTAAAGTTATCCAGATTATACTTCAAAAAATCCAATTCTCATCATGGTATAGGAAATGACCTAAAAATTTTCAATTTTTTTTTTTTTTTTAAAACCAAGGAAAACACCTAAAAACTAAAAGAAAACTAGAATTTGCTAGAATTCTACACCCCCCAACCTGACAGAAACATTGTCCTCAATGTTTAAAAAGTAGAACCTAAAATGAATATGGGTGATATAGAAAACAACAAAATACAAAATATGGTACAAAGAGATCAAATTCACTCAATCCTGATAAACAGGATCCTCCAGAGTTGTGGACTCAACTTCTGGATTCTCATAATCTAGGAAAGGCTTTAAACGTTGACCATTCACTTTAAAAGAATGACCAGTCCTAGTATTCTCAATCTCGACAGTCCCATATGGAAAAACTTCTTTTACTATGTATGGACCGGTCCATCGAGATCTAAGCTTACCTGGAAATAGGTGAAGCTTAGAATTGTAAAGTAGAACCTTTTGGCTTGGAGTAAAGGATTTTCTCATTATGTTCTTATCATGAAAAACTTTCATCTTTTCTTTATATATCCTATTACTCTCATAAGCTTCTTGCCTGATCTCTTCCAACTCATTAAGTTGGAGCTTGCAATGTGAGCCTGCTTTATCCATATTGAAATTGAATGTCTTTATTGCCCAATAGGCTCTATGTTCCAATTCCACAGGCAAATGACAAGCCTTACCGTATACAATACGATAGGGAGACATACCAATCGGGGTGCGATGTGCAGTCCTGTAAGCCCAGAGCGCATCAGTCAGTCTAAGAGACCAATCTTTACGATCTGGATTAACAGTCTTTTGAAGGATTTGTTTGATGGCCCGATTTGATACTTCTACTTGTCCACTTGTTTGTGGGTGATACGGTGTTGCAACTTTATGTGTAATATTATATTTTTTCATTAGTGCTTCAAATGGTTTGTTGCAAAAATATGTACCGTTATCACTTATAATGGCTCGAGGAGTCCCAAATCTAGAAAAAATGTTTTCTTTTAAAAATTTAAGAACTATTTTGTGATCATTATGCCTGCATGGGATAGCCTCAATCCATTTTGAAACATAGTCTACGGCCAATAAGATATAAATGTAGCCAAAAGAAGGTGGAAATGGACCCATGAAATCTATACCCCAACAATCAAAAATTTCTATGATAAGAATAGGATTTAGAGGCATCATATTCATACGGGTTATTCCTCCTAACTTTTGACATTGCTCACATAATTTACAAAACACGTGTCTTTGAACAACGACGGCCAATAAAAATCGCACTGCAAAATCTTTGCATTGTTTTCTCGGGTAGAAAAATGTCCACCACATGCTTCTGAATGACAAAAGGAGATAACACTATGTTGTTCTAAGTCAGGGACACATCTCCTAATGATTTGATTTGGGCAGTATTTAAACAGGTATGGATCATCCCAGAAATAGTGCTTAACATTGGAAAAGAATTTTTTCTTTTCTTGTTTAGTCCAATGTTCCGGAATTTTCCCCGTGACTAAGTAATTTGCAATATCAACAAACCAGGGAGGATGGGAAACATGAAAAAGTTGCTCATCAGGGAAAGTGTCTTTAATTGGCAACTCATTTAAAGGCTCTGTTAGGACTAAGCGAGACAAATGGTCAGTTACCACATTCTCTACTCCCTTTTTATCTTTTATTTCAATGTCAAACTCTTGGAGTAGGAGAATCCATCTAATTAGTCTAGGCTTAGCATCTTTCTTAGAAAGAAGATACTTGAGGGCCGAATGGTCAGTGAATATGACTATTTTAGATCCTACCAAGTAAGACCTGAATTTATCCAATGCGAAAACAACTGCTAAGAGTTCTTTCTCCGTAGTAGAATAGTTCATTTGGGTGCTATTTAAGGTCCTACTGGCATAGTAGATGACGTATGGCTTCTTTTCTTTTCTCTGTCCTAGTACAGCTCCTCTGACAAAGATAGTCACCGGCATCACACATGATTTCAAAGGGTAGACTCCAATCAAATTTGCATGATAGGTGCGATGGTCAACTTGTCTTTCAACTTTATAAATGCTTCTTGACAATCCTTAGTCCACTCAAAAGGAGTATCCTTTGTGAGGAGGTGACATAGTGGCGTAGATATTGCACTAAAATCCTTAATGAACCTCCGATAGAATCCCGCATGACCTAGGAAAGATCGAATGTCCCTAATAGATTTTGGAATGGGTAGATTGGAAATTAGATCAACTTTAGCTCTATCTACCTCTATACCTTTAGATGACACAATGTGACCTAAGACAATTCCCTTAGGAACCATGAAATGACATTTTTCCCAATTAAGCACTAGGTTCTTTTCTTTACAACGAGTTAAGACTTTTCTTAGATTTTCAAGACATGTTTCAAATGAATTACCGAAAACAGAAAAGTCGTCCATGAAAACCTCTAAAATTCTCTCCACCATATCACCGAAAAATGCTTAACATGCAACGTTGAAATGTGGCGGGAGCATTACATAATCCAAATGGCATTCTTTTGTAAGCAAAAGTGCCAAAAGGACATGTAAATGTGGTCTTTTCCCGATCCTCGGGTGCAATTTCTATTTGGTTATACCCCGAATAACCATCTAAGAAATAATAGTAATCGGTGTCCTGCAACCCTTTCTAACATTTGATCAACGAAGGGCAAAGGAAAATGGTCCTTCCTTGTAACAAAGATTCAACTTTCAATAGTCGATACACATACGCCAACCGGTAGTAACCCTAGTAGGGATTAATTCATTGTTGGCGTTAGTTATCTTGTCACTCAGGACTTCTTTGGAACCACATTCGAGTAGGACTTACCCATTTGCTATCACTTATGGGATAGATGATTCCCACATCAAGCAACTTTAGGACTTCTGCTCTAACCACATCTTTCATATTAGGATTTAACCTTCTTTGCATTTGACGACATGGTTTAGCTTCATCCTCTAGATATATCCTATGGGTGCAGATTAAAGGGTTAATGCCCTTTTTTTCTGCTATGGTCCTTCCTTTTGCACCTTTGTGTTCTTTTATAGTGTCTATTAATTTGTCCTCTGAGATGTTTCTAATTGGGAGGAAATTATTACAGGAAAAGTCTCTTTGTCTCCTAAAAAGGCATATTTTAAATTTGATGGTAGAGATTTCAATTCAAGCTTAGGAGGTTCTATGAATGATGGAAGGGGAGTGGACTCCCTCAGTGGAAGGTCCTCGAAAGGAGGTTTCCATTTTTCTGTTTCCATGATAGGAACAGAATCAAGGAGAGCATTAACTTCCTCTATTAATGCATCCTCATTACACTCATTAAAATGGGCCAAACATGCCTCAAGTGGGTCCGATAAGGAAGATGATTGAAACTGATCTTGCACAACTGAATTGATCATGTTAACACAAAGGCAAATCATTAGTAGTTTCACCAGGTTGCTTACGAGATATTGAAAATGTTAAGTTCTATTGTCATATTGCCAAAGGACAATTTCATCACACCATTTCTACAGTTAATTAAGGCATTGGACGTAGCCAAAAATGGTCGTCCCAGGATGACTTGTATTTCATTCTTCTCATTCACCACCGGGTGTGTATCTAGAACCAGAAAATCGACAGGGAAGCAAAATTGTTCTACCTGGACTAACACATCCTCTATTACCCCTCTCGGTATTTTTACGGAACGATCGCCTAGGCGGAGCGTAGTAGATGTAGGTTTCAATTCACCCAGACCTAACTGTTCGTATACCGAGTATGGTAATAAGTTTACACTAGATCCTAAATCAAGAAGAGCTTGATTTATCTGGTAGTTGCCAATAATGCAAGTAAGAGTGGGGCAACCAGGATCCTTGTACTTTGGTGGTGTATGGTGTTGAAGAATAGAACTAACACATTCGGTCAAAAATGCCTTCTTTTGGACATTTAATTTTCTCTTGATGGTGCATAAGTCTTTTAAGAATTTGGCATATGATGGGATTTGTTTTATAGCATCTAAGATCGGTATGTTGATCTTGACTTGTTTGAAAATCTCTAAAATCTCATCATTAGATGCAGACTTTGGGGCTTGGCGCAACCTTTGAGGGAATGGAGCAAGGACTGGACATGGCTCAACAAGTGAAACATGGTCCTTTTCTTTAGATTTTTCTTTAGGTTTTTCTACCTTTTCAATCTTTTTAGGCTCATCTTTCTCAATTATTTTACCACTCCTAAGAATAGTAATGACTTTAGTTTGTTCTATGGTAGAGCTAGATGTTTCATCAGATGCATTAATGCTAACCGCATGCACTCCCTTAGGGTTTGCTTGAGGTTGAGCTGGGAATTTTCCTTTTTCAATATTTTGCATCATTTGACTCATCATGTTTTTTAGTTCATTCACAGACTTTTCTAATTGAGAAATTTTCCTTTCCTGATTTTGATTAACTTGATTATCCTCTACATGCCTTTTAGGTGGGGGCAAGTAAAGTCCAGGAGAATGAGGTTGATGAGTTTGGTATGGTGGTGGAGCAAGTAGTCCTTGGTTTGGTTGTTGATGACTCTGGTATGGGCCTGATTGTGAGACATTTGCATTAGGTCCATTTCTCCAATTGAAATTTGGATGGTTTCTCAGGTTGGGATTATATGTCTCGAATATGGGGAGAAAGGTCTTTTATAATTATTGAGTGCATTAGCTTTGATCATGAAGTACATCTTGAAATGCAGGGATGGTAGGACATTCCTGAGTAAGATGTGATGTACTTTCACAAATGCTACACACTTGTTCATTATTAGTTAAGGTTTTTGTTCCCATTTCCATGGCTTCTACTTTTCTAGCTAGGGTTGCTACTTTGGCACTGATTTCATTTTTTTCAGTCATGGCATACATGCCTCCCCTAGTAGATGTGGTAGTAGGCTTGGGTCTATCAGAATGTTCTACTCTTTCTGAGTCAGCCCAAGTCTGTGCACTTTCAACTAGCCATTCCAAATACTCCTTCGCCTCATCTGGTTGTTTATTCAAAAAGTTACCATTGCACATCATCTCTACAAACTGGCGCATGTCAGAATTAAGTCCTTCATAAAAGAAGCTGATAATGCGCCATGGTTCATAGCCATGATGTGGGCAAGTAAGCAATAGATCTTTGAACCTTTCCCAGCATTGGTAGAATGATTCTTTATCTTTTTGGGTAAAGTTCATTATCTTACGACGGAGTGTATTTGTTTTATGTGTAGGGAAAAACTTTTTCAAGAATTCCCTAGTCATTTCATTCCAAGTCCTTATGGAACCTGGTGGCAGTGCATTAAACCACATTTTTGCTTTTTCCTTTAAAGAGAAAGGAAATAGCTTAAGCCTGACAGTGTCTAGACCTATATTTTGGGTTCTTTGGGTACTACATACCTCATCAAATTCTTTAAGGTGCAAATAAGGACTCTCACTATCTAGCCCATGAAATTTGGGAAGTAATTGAATTACTCCCGTTTTTAATTCTAACGCACCAGCATTTTGAGGAAGAATGACACAAGAGGGTGTACTAGTGCGTGTAGGTTGAAGGTAGTCTCTTAAGGTTCATCCATGAGGATTCTGATAAACATCATTTTCTCCATGGTCACTCTGTTGGTCTCATTCCCTATTTTCATTCCTTCTCCAATTTCTTTGTTGATGATTATTCCTCCTTGGTGGAGGTTGATATTCATCATCAATTAGAGGTGGTAGGTCCTCATTCATGATGAGTGGAGCTTGATCACCTCTAATTCTACCATGGGGTGAGTTACCCCTTGATCGTTGATCAGCCATTGTTGGTCTGTCTTTTTGGTCGTACGAGACTAACCTACCGGTTTCGTCGCGTATGAAAAGGGCATACAATGAAAGATCTTTTTGGTTTTTTTTTATGTTTTTTTTTATTTTTTTCTATCCTAAATGATGCAACCTAAATGCCTAAAATGATGTACAAAACAGGACACAATCAAGCAATCCCCTTAGGCTAGCAAGCATAGATATTTTGATTTTCTTGATTTTCTGTGGGGACAATGCTTTTAATTAACCTACTCTAACGCTCCTACTCTCTTTAGGAGTTGACTACTGCTTACCAGTTAGGTTCTAACCAAAGCGGTTAATACAACCCTTGTGTAAGGAGGCGTTTAGACCTCAACAAACGTCGACAGGAGGTAGGAGAAGAGCGAGGCTCTATTAGATAACCCCCAATAACCACAGTGATCAAAAGCAACCAGAGTAACAGTAATTCGTGTCCTATTAAGAGGGTCCTACGAGCATGTGATAACCCTATAGGTCTCTTCTGATTGATTTTAAATTAATGTTAAAGGAGAGGTTGCGCGCTTGAGATGATTATCCTAGGTGGGCCAAGGAGTGGTGATGAAATCCACCCTTGATCTTGTGGGGTAGGGTGCCCTTACTAATTAAATTTCACACACCATGGCAATTCGATCAACATATAATCCACCTTAAAGCGTTAGACGTGTCCTAAAATGCATTTGAAAGCAATAAACTAATGCAAAACCCTAAGATGCAACAATTATAACATATGCTTTCTATATGCAATTAAGTACCAAACAATGCAAATTATTCTAAATGCAAACCCTAATCTAGAAAATAAATGAGTGAGAAGACTTACAGTGAGGTTTCTGATGAAGATCAAGTGTGGGCCACCGTGTCCCACACTTGCCCTGTATTATTACAACCCTTTAAAAATTGAAATTGAAAATGCAAATTACAAGGGGCCTCACTACAAGATTCACTCAAAAATAAAATTTCTAATCTAGGAAAGCAAGAAAAATCTATCAATTGATGAAGCTCCACTCCTATTTCCTGAAAAAGAAAAATAACAATTAGTACCAAATTCAGGAAATAAAGTGATTATGCACTAAAAATGCCTAAAGATGCACCTAAGAATGCCTAAAATGCAATTCCTAATTTTTTTGTATTTTTCTGGATTTTTTCTGAAATTTTTTTTTTTTGAATTTTTTTGGATTTTTAATTAAATTTTATAAAAACTCCATTTCAAGTCCCCGGCAACGGCGCCAAAAACTTGTTGATTGTTTAACCGCAAGTGCACGGGCTATTGTAGTATAGCTATGCAAATACGGTCGATCCCACGATGACTTGATTTAAAATTATGGAGTTTTAAATAAAATTCAACTAAAAGAATAAAAACTAACAAAAAAATAAAATCCAGTTTTATTCAATTGTTCCAATGTTCACAAATATTTATTCCAAGGAAGACAGAAAATAAAAATAAAATGCGTCTTGGATAAGCTTGTCCTTGGATTGCACTGTCTCTGGATTAGTTTGTCCTTGAATAGTCATCTCCGGATTGCACTTGTTTGGATTAGTACGTCCTTGAATAGTCCGTCTGGATTGCATTGTCCCCGAATAGTCGGAATGAAGATAAGTTAAAACCAGAATAGCATAGGGACACGGTTGTAATTAAACAGGGGACCCAATTGGTATTTACGAAATCGCCAAGGGACACGGATGTAATTCTTTTGGGGACACGGTTGGAATTTCTGAAATAGGACAGAATTGTAATTTACGAGATCTGCAGTGCAGATTTGTAATTTCTTCAGGTTACGGTTTTTCACGAAAAAACCGAGAAAAACACGTTTTTGGGAGAAATGCGGAAGAGGGAGAAGAGGGAGAAGAATAGAGGAAGGAGGAGAAGAGGAAAGGGAGAGAAGAAAGATGAGGAGAAAACCCGAGTTGAGTTTTCTCTCCCGGGGCGTCCGATGAAGAGAAGAATGACCGCCGGAGAAGGAGGGGCCGGAGAGGAAGAAATCGGGTGGGTTTTCTCTCTATGGCCGTCCGGTGATCTGGGCTATCTTTGGGACCGGTGGAAAAACGAGTAAAGGAGGGCACTCGGGAGGAAAGATTGAGGAAAACCCAATCTGGGTTTTTCCTCACTGGGTCGTCCGGTGTAGATGTCTGGGATGATGACGCCTGGGACGGTGGTGGTCTGGGAATCGGAGCAGAGGAGAATTGGGAAGAGTTCCCGCTTCGTGCGAGTTTGCTGGGTATGAGTAGGAGCCGGTGGCAAGAGGTGAAGTTGGGTTGTGCGATGTGGTAGAGAGATGAGAGGAGGAAAGTGGATCTAGGAGTGGTGCTAAAGAGGAAAAGAATGAGGAAAGAAGGCTGGGACTGGGCTGGATGGTAGCCTGCTGGTGGTGGAAGATGGTGGGATCAGTGGATGAGAACGTGAGAGAGTGTAGGCTGACGCAAGGAGCGTGCTGGGCTGGCCGATGGAAGCAGGAGAAACCGGTGATGGGGAGAGGGGCTAGCCGTCTGGTGCGTTGAAAGGTGGAGTGGAGGGAAGTCTGGGTCAGTCTGGATAAAAGGTCGATAGTGAACAGAGGATGGAGCAGCCGGTGGAAGAGGAGGATCGGGTAGGACACTAGAACGATGAAGATGGAATTGGGACAGATGTGGGAGTCGGGTGCACGAAACTTAGAATGAGAGGGAGAACGGAGTGCGGGGTGGCTGGGGTGTTGAAAGCTGGGAGAGGTATGGAAAGAACCGTAAGAGACACACACAGAGAGTGAGAGAGAGAGAGAGAGAGAGAGAGAGAGAGAGAGAGAGAGAGAGAGAGAGAGAGAGAGAGAGAGAGAGAGCCCAAAGAAGAAAAAAACATCCCCCCTCAAGAGAGAGGGGAAGAGGACTTAAAAAGAGAGAGAGACGTGGAAAGATTGAAGAGAGATGGGAGAGATAAGAGAGGAGTGAGAGACGTGTGAAAGAGAAGGAGAAAAAGAGATAGAAGAGAGAGAGAAAAGAAAGGAGAGGGATAAGAGAAAAAGAGAGAAGAGAGGAGAAAGAGAAGGAAGAGGAGATAGGTGGGGTCCACTAGCTTTCCTCGTTTTGCTAAAACTCTGCAAGTCTTCAAAGTCTTCAGTCTCTTTCCATGATTCAATCTGGAGCGTCCATGCCTGAGTTGACTGATCTGCAATGCACAAGACTCAATTAGCGAAATCTAAACCGTCCATTAGCTTTAATAGTCATTTAACCACTAAATTTTACAATTCAACGGTTGGATGGCCAATTAAAGCTAAAATGAAATATTTGATTTAAAATCTTAAAATTAATGGTCTAGATGCTCTAATCAAATACTAAATTAGGGATATTTTGACCAAAATTGAACACTTAACAAACTGCTTCCAAGATTTCAAGTTTTGGAATTGAATGTCTTTATCTGTCCTAACAGAATTTCCTTCTCTGGACCTTGCCAGGTCGAGCAGCAATGATTGGAATTTTCATGGCATATCTTGTTGATGGTTTAACTGGAATTGGTGTCGTAGGCCAGACAGGCAACTTCATCTGCAAGGCACGTCTTTTCGCAACAGTTGCCGGAGTACTTCTCTTCTGGAAAACCTACAATTTTGCAGACCTGTGAAACCTAATCAACAAGGCGACATACTATGATAAGCAATGGCAATCATCATGGCAAACTGAGGAACAAGATGGAGAGCTAAAGAAGTGAAGATTCTAAATGAGTTTAAGACAATATCAAAAGCATATTGATGTTGGTGGAAGGGGAGCTTTGGCACAGCGGTAGAGTTGTTATCACGTGACCTTTAAAGTGTGAAAACAACTTCTTGCAAAATGCACAGTAAAGCTTGTGGTCTGCCCCTTCTCCGGACCCTATATATGCGGGAGCTTTGTGCATGGGGGCTGCCCTTTTATATTGATGTCCATGCTGCTTGGGGTTCTGAGATTATGCTTGTACTCTCCATTGACAGATATGATCCGGGTACATCTCAGACAAAAGGTGTTTTACAGATGATTTGTTGAAAGAACTCCATACTAGTAACTTCGTCAGTTTTTGGTGAGCTTCTAGTTAGATGACCGATGTATGCCAGTATGTGAAATCAGAGGAATCCCCCAAATGTTTTCTTTATCTTTTGGACTAACTTCGTCAGTCTTCAACTCCACTTTCAAAGTCATGAGTGAATGCATGAGAAAAATAATATTAAATCCGTCACCATTTTGTAAAGATTCACATGCAATTTCAGTCTCCATAACTCCCATTTTGGCTAATAGAGGAATTACAAGTATATTGAGAACAGACGTATGTGGCAGCAGTATTTTCTTATTATCATTTTTCTTTTCTTTTTCCTTTCCCTGAACAGGGCTCAATGGAATTTTTCCATCTTAGAGTGCAGGAAGATGAAATTGCGAAGTCTCCATAAGAGAAAGACGATAAAAAAAATATGTTCCCCTAAATGGATTTCGAATGATTCTGTAATAATATCAAGTGCTGCATCGAATTTCTAGAGTACAAAAGCAAAATAATTGTTTAAGACGTTCTTCAAGCAATAACCTGAGTTCCCATGATTTTAGATCTCACAGAGGTACCTTTGATGAACACCAGACATCTTAGTAATTTGATGGTTCAAAGATGATTGTGCAGTAATAGAATAGACATATCAACAGTCATTTAGAAGATGATTTACTGCTATAAAGATGATGACTTGTCACATTTCCATCAAATCAGTGATACGTGAACATTGCCAACGCTTGTCCATAGTGATTTATCAGGAAGTGAAAGAAAATAACAACCCTAATCACATAACAACCCTCATCTATGTAAACCGCTAAAAGAGATTATAATGAGATAATACATCGAAAGATAGCCATTGGGAGAAGGAAAGATGGACTAAATTGCATGCCACCTAGTCCTTGCCAGGCTTGTCATCCTGCCAGGTTGCTTGCCATTGCTTGTCATAATATGTGCTCTCATCAATGAGCTTCTTCAGATTTTCAATATCCTCATTCTTTCTAATCAATAATACCCCAGCTACAGCAACAAATAAGAGAGTTTTGCAGAAGAAGTTCCCCATCTGATCAACAAGACCTACTCCTGTCAAGCTATCTACCAGATAAGCCATGAAAAACCCAATCATCGCAGCACGACCTGTACAAATGCAGACAAGTTAGTTGGGTTACCAGGTCAAACAACAGAAAAATAATCCAAAGATCCAAAAGAAGAGAAGAAAAACCAACCATTTAGGAGCTCAGCTTCAGGTAGATGAAACCTTTTAACCCATGCCCACCAGGGTATAATGGAAGTGTCGAAGACTACTGGCTCATCATTAGTAGATGTTTCAGGATTATCTTCAAGCCATTTCCTCCTCTTAACCTCTGAAACAAAGACCAATTGGTGTTACAAAAGTCAAAACGCATGCTAACATTTCCATAAAGATCTTTTTCGTAATAGAAAAAAATGGATATATGTAAGAAGACTCCGAGCCAAGGTTTGAAGTGTCAATTTGATCTTAGCCAAGAGATTAAGAAAGATATATTTGCAACATCAATAACAAGGTATTTAGATATCTAAAGACTTTCTTTTTGAAACAATGAATGATTATCAGGCCTATATCCTAGTAATAGCCATTAATATTTACAAAGCTACTACAAGGAAATGCAATTACTTTAGAACCTTGCAATGGTATTGTTATCAAATTATTGAAATGTTTTAAGGGATACAACTTGGGATCACCTCACTTACATCCCCTTTTTTCTCTGAAATGGTGGACTCGAGAAGCATCAAACTCGTGACCTTCACAATTGAGAGCTCACTCTTACACCAATGTGCCAAACTCACACACTCCACCTAATCCTCAACTTAGTCTGCTTTCTTTCCTTTTCATTTTTCTCTGCCTAAATGATTCAGATAATTCTCAGTTCCTCTTACCTATGCCAAATCCTTTTATTGGAAAGGCACATACAGATACAGACGAGTATCTTGGATGCAACCTTTTCACTAATATCAATACGCGATGCACATAGGTAAGAAGTTTCCAGAACTCGGAATCTATACAATCACCCAACCACAACAAGCATACTGGATGTAGATGGATACAACACAGGTGGATGTATGCTAATATATAACCCCCACTCATGAGTCCACAAAAAAGGAACTCATGAACTTGAGATAAACCTATATGGTGGGTGTCAAATGAGAGGACTTCAAATAAAATGACAAAATCCAATACTAACTTGCAACTTCAAGAAGTGGCATACAAAACAAATTGGGAAAGTCCATGAAATATTCAAGAGACTCTAGCAGTGAAATGGACAAGAAACAACAGAAAATTCCTAGGTCAGACAATGAAAAGTTTGCAAACAAAAAATTGGCCAAGCAAAGAAGGTTAAAAAAACTGTCAAGATAGAAAACAGATTCTAATGTCTGCAACGACCATGAGCATTCTGCAAGTCCAAATGCTCTTCAAAGAGATAGTAACGGGAAGATGCAAAAGCTCCAAACAGGTAACAAGTTCAATCGGATGCACTTCATAAGGAAGCTATAGTAATCCAACTTTACTAATGTGACATCACTGAAAATGTTTACTGCAGACATCTAAGAATGAGTTCTTGAGATCTGCTTGTACTGTTGCAATTTCATGCTAAGCTTCACAAGAGAAAAAAAAAATCTCATAAATGGGAAGTTTTATTTCTGTAAGTACTGAAGTTTGATTGTAGAAGCTGGTGCCAACATGCAGATTCTTTTGTTCTAAAATAAACAGCAGTGATTTCTATTCAGTGATCCTCGTAGCCTTGCATAAGACATCAGGCTCAGATTTTGCAATTAATTACACAATTCAAATGATTAAGGACAGAGAAAATCTAAATCAAATGGATATCAACATAAACATTTTCATTGAAAAAACACTAGCAGATATACAGGCAAGCACGAGAGTGTAAAGATATACACAATCAGGCTTAAAAGTCAAATGGTGCTGCAAACAATAAAGAACATTAAAAACTAGAATGAATGCAGTCTATGCAAGTGACATTTCTGACTAACAACCTCCTGCAAGCATATGCAGGGGGTTTTATACGTGGCTCGGTGTAGTTAATCCTAAATTGCAAATTTCGCTACCTTGACAAGGAAAAATGTGCTTTTTCATAAGATAAGCTACTTTAGTAGAGAAGTTATAAAAAGGAAGTGCTGCAACCAAAACCAAATTAGCACAATCTATCAATTCTATCCAGAATAAAGGCACAATAAATTCTAAATCAAACTACAATTCATTTGTTTTGGCGCCAAATTTGACAAGAATCTTCTTCCCTCAAAATGCTTGAAGCAGAGAACTGACAGGATTAGATCAGGAACGTCAATAGAATTTTCTCTTTCTATTTTTATTTCCCCTAATACAAGAACTCCTAGAGCTATCACATGGGTATTAACCATATTTGCTATTCCTCGATCCGGAATAAATAAATTACAAAATACACTACCTCAATGAATTATCTAGCAATAGAAACCTTTTTAAAAAGCAGATCAGCTACCAAAATCCGCTGCATAAATGCATTTGTCAGGAGTAACACCAAGAACTCCAAGGCCAATTCAGACCATTTGCTCGTCTGGGTAAATGTTGTTCATACCAGAACTCTCAATATCAAACCAGTACTAAGCATGTCAATGGCAAATTTCAAACCTACAAAACCACATTTCTGAGAATCGCGGTAAAACCTACTCAAACTAGACAAACAACACTAACGTAAATGAAGTCTCTCGTTGAGATGTAGGAAGCACATAATCCATAGCTACAAGCCAAACATAATCAGCCCCACTAAGTTCCCTTCCCAAACACTCAGCCCAAACAGAAAGGCAAGACTACTGGGAAATCTTACCAGCATCAATGACAGCATCCCAATTGGTCTTCCCATCTCTAGTAAACCGATTCAAATCCCAAGTCCCTCCTACCCATCTGGGATCTTGGAACTTTGTCGCTTCCGCTGTGGCCGCTGCCCCATTTGACTCAAAAGCTTCCTCCTCTTTCTCCTTCTTCTCCTCCAAAACTTCTTCCTTTTTCTCCGATTTTTCTTCTACAACGACAGAACCCACCACTCCTGCTCCATTATCTGTAGAACTTACAGGATTCAACCATAGATTTCTCTTTGACGGATAAAGCAAATAGGATTTCTGAGCTGAATTGAGTCTTGCCGAAAACTTGGAGAGGGTCGAAAGAGGAGGACGAGAAAACACAACAGCCATGGACATACTGAAAATTCCTAAAAATTAAGAGGAAAAAAGGGAAAATCACATCCCGCTTTCTTCTTCCAAGTTTTTCAAAGCTTGAGCCAGTCTGCACCACAGAAATGATGAACTTCTGATGTGGAACTGGCAACTGGAAAGAGATAGGCCAGACTTGTTAAGAACCACTTGCTGTGCAGCCTAGTTAGTGGGCCCACTCTTTTGTTACATTCATCTCGACAAAAACCGTCCATTCTCTGTGGGGCCCATAAGATCAATAAAGAAACAATTTTAAGCACTTTAGTGAATGGATGGATCTATTACTATTACTAGATGGGCACGTTGATCTGATTTGCACGACTTGGCCCAAATTTGATGACCATTGAATGCTGAAGGTGAACCGTTGATTATATGGAGTTTATTGTGAGCAAAAGTAGATGGCTTTCAGATTGTAGAATTATTCAGTGCATATTGATTTGATTTTGGTTAGACATTTCATTGATGATGCTTGACTTAGGTTCCTCCAGCAAAATGTGAACTCGTTGATTTTTTTAGACTCTGTCGGGCTGTTGGATATCCATTTAATAGGTACATTTGTTCATGTGGGCCAAAATTGTCCTTTAAGTAGAGAGTTGTTACAGTATTTTGGGCCATCATTTTAGACTGTGGATGTTAGTGGGTACATAATTTAATGGATAAGATCTGTAGTAAGGTCTATCTAGCTAAGTGGAGCACAATAGACGAACGGTTTGGATAATTCAAGTACTGGTCCACCATCTACTCTTAGATGGGACCAGAATAATGACGTATAAGAAGGTTGTGACTTGTGAGATGTGACAAAGCCATGCACATTGGATAATTTATCCACGTTTCTTTTAAGTTAGAAAGATACACTCGAATACTTTATCCCGTGTTTCTTGAATATATATATCCAATGAAATTAAATTCAGTTTACTTAACATATATAAGTTATTCTTAACAAGGAGGACTACTTGAGCCGCTCCCTACTTTAGAGAGAGCATGAGAAGGCATCTCGCTAAACTTCATCACATACCTATCAAAGTCCGAAGGATTTGGCACAATACTTGTGATAGTGGATCAGTTCACCAAGTATACCACATTCATAGCAATACCTGTAGACTGCACTGGGGAAGAAACATCAAGATTATTCTTAAGAAATGTGGTGAAATACTAAGGAATCTCTAAAACAATCATCAACGATAGGAACAGACACTTCACAGAAAGGTTTTTGTCGGAGCTCTTTCAAAGTCCTTGGCTTGGAGTTAAACTTCTCCACCATATTTTACCTGCAAACAAATGATCAAACTTAGAATGTGAATGCTTTACTGGAGTTACATTTAAGATACTATGTGAGCGCCAACAGACAAGATTAGCCTAAATTATTAAACATTGCCCAATTCTCTTATAACTTACAGCAGTCTAAATCTACAAGGCATAGCCTATTCGAACTTGCAACTGTACAACAACCTTTAATACCCAACACTCTAGCAGCAGGCTATACAGGAAATAGTCCAATAACTTTCAAGTTTGCTTAAGGATGGCATGAGCAGCAAGACCTAGTGCGTGTTTTCCTAGAGAATGCATTTAAGAGCTGTAAACATCTTTAGAGCAATAAAGCTAGAGTTCTATCCAAATCCCGTTCAGTTGTTCTTCTCCTTAGAGATTTTATTCAAGTTAAACTTAGTTTCGGTGCCTTGAATGTATTTCAAGATCAAGTACCGCACAGACGCATGAAAGTCTAAGCTCGTAACATAGGGCAAGGTTTGGCCGAGCAAGAAAAATAAATCATGAGATGGACAGATGAAAACCAATCTCGCCTAAGAGTCAACCCTACTCATTTGTCTTGTAAGTGTTTGTTATGTCAACATGCTAATGTAGATGCATTTCGAATGCCCAATTACTGCATAAATCATTGAAAATCACAGCAGAAGTCCGTAGACATTCTGCTGGCACGAATGATTTACATATACAAATATTTATACAACAACTAACTTCATTTAGGAGGTACTTTTAATGAAGTTGAATAGCATTCTTCTCTTTCTAGACTACTAAAATGAACAACTCAAAAAAGCCTTTTCGTAGGTTTACCCTTTTTTTTGTTTATTTATTTCATTTCATGGTATAGGAAGAATAAGTTCTTCTGAGTCTGGAACCAGCTAACAGCCTTTTAAGTTTTTAGAGAACTTTAAGTTGCTGCCAGTTATTTCAATCTTTGCATGTGTCCCAAAAAATAATGGACTACAAAGGGTCTATAGTAGGCAACTTTACTTGCATTTTGCAAGAGGTTGATTCTGTGGCGATCTGGGTTTTTATAACATATTTTATAATATATTTTGTAAAGATAGGGCCCTTAAAGTAAAATAAAATCGCAAACCAAAGCAGTGGAAATTCTATACTTTAGAATCAGTTTTGTAAAACCCAAGTCACAACTTCATACATAATATAGGTAAAATTTTGTATAAGATAAAATTCCATTGAAGGAATATACTTTTATTAAACTTTAGGATCCATTCAATGGTTCACAATACACAACCCATTGTATCCTTACAATACTTGTCCAAATACACAATCCAAATTACAAAGTTCAAAATACAATACATGCTCTCAATACAATGTTTCAAGGGATATACCATAATGACTTATTCTTCAATAGTTCTTCAAGTCTTGAGCTCTTAAGTTTCCTTCTCTGAGATATTGTAAACATTCAAACATTTACAATATCTTAGCAAGCTATGCTTGGTAGGAGATAAGAATGTAAGTTATTGACAATATAATCTCAATATTGAATTATCCCATAATTCATTCTATCATAAATACATTCATAGACCACTATCATTTGTATGGACATCTCATTTCTTTGTTATTTGTGTTCACCTTTATACATACATATTGTATACGGACAAATCTGTTAAAATTGTAAAAATAATCAATAATCATTTCCATATAAAGCTGATCAACTCCTTTTATTATAGGAGATTTGTATCTCAACCAGTTACTATACTTGAAATTTTCCTTCTAGGGAAAAATATTGGTAATATACAATTACTTGGCATTTCATGATGTCATCCCTTAAGGCATTTTACTATGCCAATTTCATATGCATCATAATGCAAAATAATCAAGGACTACTATACTTGCAGTTTGATCCGTACAGCGCTCCCGGATAACTATTTTATAATCCACTTATACCATTCTCAGTGAAAATTATAATATCCATGTCCATATGGGATGACCATGGCTGTCACAGTGGTGACCTTCCCATAATCGCCTCACTCGACTTTTAGCCTTTCTTAGGCTTGGTATTCAATATTATCAAGTTTCAGAGAGCAGGTGACCAAACCTTCTTAACTCTGGTAGCATAGCATTCCCAAGCCTACACCTGTTTAAAACAAAACCACAAGCCTCCATGCTTGTATGTAAAATAATACTTATACATATCAGACTATCTGTCTGTTTATCTAGGGCTAGAATATTTTCTACTTCCCTATTCACTTAGGGTTGTTCTCAATTCTCAACTTAACCATTTTATACTTATTTTCCTCATCATTTGGTTGGATCATATTTCAATTTGAGGTATTTACCATAATATATTGGTATTATACATGTCAATACTTCAAAACATGAGATAATGTATTAGACATGTATCTTCATGTAAAGGCATTTTTAAAAATCCACTTACCTCAATAAGGTATTCTTACTCCTTGAAATCTGTCATAGTCTTGATCAACATCATCATCATCAAGACCTTATCCCAATTAGGGGTCGGCAGTCTTGATCAACATATATCTATCAAATCATACATATAATGTCATTTTTCTAATCAAGGGTACATACTATATGGTCTTTTGATCATCCTTATGTAGGATGATTGTTAAGTGTTTAATTTTGGTTAAAATTCTCCTAATTTAGCGTTCAATTAGATCATCTAACCCTTCAATTTTACAAAACTTAGCTTGATTTTGAATATAAATTCAATTGACCATTCAAACCTTAATTTGTCAAAATCAACGGTCAGATGACCATTAGAGCTCATTAGATGACTAATGTACGGTTCAGATGAGTCTAATTTAGTCTATTCCTTTGCAGATCAACCAAAGGACGCACGGATGACTGTGATTAAAAGATAACGGTGCAGATCATCTTAAAGGACAATGGATGGACCAGATCACTCATGAAGATGGATATGATAGTTTCCTAGAAGACAATGGAGCTAAATTTAGAATCATGGAGAAAAAGGAAACCCTTTCCCCCACTTCTTTCTTTCCTTTTCTTTTTCTTTTTCTTTTTTCTTTTTTTCCTTTTCCTTTTTCTTTTTCCTTCCTTTTCTCTTTTTTTCCTTTTCCTCTTCCTTTTTCCCTTTCTTTTTCTCTTTTCTTTCTTTCCTTTTTCCTTCTTTCCTTTTCTTTTTCCTTTCCTCATTCTCACATACCCAACTTCTTTTTCTCCCCTACCTCTCATTCTCTCCACTCTCTCTTCTCACCTTCTACTCTCTCTCTCTCTCTCTCTCTCTCTCTCTCTCTCTCTCTCTCTCTCTCTCTCTCTCTCTCTCTCTCACTTGGGTTCTGTTCCACTGCTTACCGTCCCTTTGTTCATCTTCTTCCTTTCCTCCATTCACCACATAAACCAGATCCTCCTCTTCTTCTAGCCTTCACCGCTTATCTGCATCCATCGCACCTGGATCCCCTACCCTTTCGTTCATTTTTGCTTTCAACACACTTCAGACCAGATCGTCTTCTTCCCCACCGGCTACTCTTCAGCCCTACATCCGCTGCACACCCAAATTTCTCTTATTCTCCTTTGCTCCCATCAGCCCTCCACCCTTCTTCTATTTGCAATTTCCAGGACTATGCGACGTTCCTTTACCGCCTAGCATCTCTACGTACCCACTGGCTACTCTCCTCAACGCCTCCAACCAAAGCACGGCCCAGGCGTCGACCTTGACTGGCCCAGGGGAGAAAACCCAAAACGGGTTTTTCTCCTGTACCTCTTCCCTTCCATCTTCTCCTCCTCTTTTCTCCTTCCTCCGGCTCCCCCTTCTTCATCGGGTTTCCTGGTTTTTCCTAAAAAACCAAATTTCAACAACATTTCGATTTTGCCCCTCTCTTAAAATTCAATTCCATTTCTGTCCTTTTTTAAAAATTACATCTGTGTCCTGCTTTATCCCGCTTCTATTTTATTCATCTTTTTCTTATCTAAGAACTGTCTAATCTGAATCAGCTCAATTAAGGCCTAACCCATCAACGGTTTTGCCTTAATCAAAACCAAATCCTTAATTTCTCCTTCGTTTTTCAACGGAATTCAAATTCATTTCACAGAGTCATTCTTGAGACATCTCTAGACATAACCAACACTTCTGATCTTAGATCTGAAATTCAAAAATCAATCTGAGCCGTCCAAATCTTGAAATCACAATTTAGCCTAGATCTCTTTGATTTTAAGGAATCTGACAAATCCGGCCGGTGGATCACTAATCAAGAACGGGTTGAAGATATCTGTAAAGAAGGATTAGCTTTTAGAAGACCAGAAGTGAAGATTTTGATGAAAATTGATCTAGGGAAGTAGTTTTTTCTCATTATTTGATTTTGTTTGTTTTCTTTAAGAACTGAAAATTCTGTATTTTTGAGAAGTTTATTAGATCTGAACATTGATTCTCATTTTAATAATTTTAGTAATTTTGAGTGATTTATTTTTAATTTTAAATAATTAGATTTTATTAAAACTCCATCATTTTAAATCAAGTCCTCGTGGGATCAACTCATACTTGCATAAGCTACCCTACAATAGCCCATGCACTTGCGGTAAAACAATCAACAATGATCTAAATCTTTCATTATATTGTCATACTAACTATAGCCCTTATTAATATTAAGTCAAAATCATTCATTCATCTTTGTTGTCCATGAATCTCTATATTTCATTAGTTTATATTTTTGGTAATTTATGTTCATTATATCTTAACAACTACTTAACAATTGAATATAATTTGATAATAATTAAATCATAAACTTTAAAGTATAAATCAAATATAAGTTTAACAACCATATACTAACATTCTTCCTATAAATGCAACTTATACTAGCATGATCCTAAGTTATGAAATACATGAAATTGTACTTATATCCTAATGGAATCATATTTAAATCTCCAATTTATACTAACATGACCCTAAGATAATTAAATATAGTAACAAACTAATCATTTAAGGCATAGCATGCTAAAATTTAAAGATTACACTACAATGCTTCTTAACTTATAACATAAATCACATTTATATTTCTACTATCCAATAAAAGATAATTTAAACTAATAATATTAAGATTATTATAAACCTTTACTTATGATCCAAACATTAGATCTTAGGTGTTTTCTTTTAGATCAAGGGTTTTAATTACCTTTAGGGCTTTTAATCTATTAAAATCCAAAGATCATATCCACTTGATTTGTCACATTTAATCCCTAATCTAACTAGATTCCATCATAAAATTGTTCATTTAACCTATCCCAAGGATCTGATCATATTTGATCTCATTGATCAAGTGGGTCTTTTTGTATTTTTAAGGGTTTTCTGCCATAAAGGGTAGATCCCTTAATTTATCTCATATATGTCCAAATCAACCATGGATGTCACTTTATTTCAATACTATATCATCATTAAAACAAATTCCCAAGATCTTGAAAATTAAAAACTTATTTCCCAAATACAGAACGTTTCATGAATAATTTCCCATATATTATGATTTCATAAGAAACTAGACGTTACAAGATTTTCATAGCTTATTTTCGATCTCAATTTGGGGTTCATATGACTCTTGAATTGATCTTTGAAGTTCATAGTCCTTCTTAGGGTCCAGATTTGATCTGGGCCCAGCGGAACAGGCTGGGGCGGATGGAACTGTAGCCACGCCCGTCACCGGGACGCAAGCGGCACACTCGCCGCTTGGGACAATCGCTCACGCGCGATCATCCCATCGGGACAACGTCGCACACTCCACATGGGCTAAAACACTGCCGCATTGCATGTTTCTGTGTCGTGTTTCTCCGTGCGTGCCGGGTTCCGATTTGATTGGGAGATCGGACAGTTCATTCTGGACCGTTCAATCAATCCCTCTCAATTAAGGGTCCAAAACTTAATATAATTTTCTGAAATTTTTACCCTAGTGTTTTTGGACCCTTCTGGATCAATTGTGAGGATCAGATTTTCTATTCGAGCCCTCAACCATCATGAATTGAAGGTTCTTGTATTTACTTTATTTTTACAATTTTTCACCCAAATTAAATTACCATAAAATAAAATTTTCATGAAACAACAATAAATATGTCTAGGAAGTAGTTCCACCTACCTGATTGGAGAAAAAACTTATATTTGATACTCAATTTGAGAGAATTACTAGTTGATGATCATACAGCCTGATAGTCTCTTCTTTTTTTTTCCCGTTGTTTGAACCATTGGATCTTGAAATTGATTTACGATTTTTGTATATAAGGTAGTATATGATGTTATGGATGGTGAGATTTGTGATATTCTACCTGGAATAGAATGCCTAATTGAATTTAGGTCTCTTGTCCCAATTAGAGAGAGGAGAGAGAAATAGGGAAAAGAGAGATTGAGGAAGAATGAAGGGGAATTTGGATCTGAAACTCTATGGGAGATTTGAGAAATTTGTGGGAAAGGTTTTAAATTTTTTTGAAAATTTATGGGACATATTTATAGCCAAATTGGACTTTTTTACTATTTCTTTTAATAATTACTTTAGAATATTTAATTGGGAATGATTCTCCACTCCCACCCCATTCTCCACTACAAATCATATCCAACTCTCCACTACCAATTGATAATGCATTGAGTAATTATTGTTGCTTCTAGAACATTGACCCGCTTTGTGGGCCCCATTTTCATGTAAAAAGACCTTTTTGCCCTTTTAATTCCAAAATTAGAGAAAAATAGGTATCATTTGTCCGAACTCGGAATCAAGCGTACTTAGTGGCGGTGGAATCGTATTTCTGAGTACATTATGAATATTGAGGTCTTATTTCTTGGCTATGAGTAAAATTACCATTTTACCCTTAAATGGAGAATGTTATGGATTTTTCATTTTAACTCAGAATTGAACATATTTAATGTCGTTTCGATCAGTTTTCCAAGTACATTCATAATTTCTATGTTTTAATTCATGATATAGTCTCTATAAAAAGAGAATTTTGAATAACCTAATATTTCAACCCAGAATTGCTAAAAATTCAAACTTTATTATTTTTTCTCAATAATTTACAAAAATCTGGGGTTATTACAGATTCCACGCTTCTAACACTAACCTTTAGGTTACAAGGCAACAACTCTATCATTGTGTCAAGACTCATGCAAGAAGAATACCACATTTTTCACTCTCTCTTTCATTGCAAAGAGATGGAGGTTTCTTTCAAGCCCTAGGGTTTCCTCCTGCAATTCTTGTTTCTCAAGGCTTCTAAAAAGAAGATATTGGAAGGACAGGTTTACTCATGATTTAAAAGACGCTGGCCGCCGAATCTAGTGATCAAATGCAACTTAAAATCATCATCATCATCAATACCTTATCCTAATTATGGGTCGGCTACATGAATCTTATTCCTACATTCCTTTCTATTAAGTATCATGGCTTCATTTAGTCTCCAAGTTTTTAAATCTTTTCTCACAACTTTTATTTTCGTTCTTTTAGGCCTTCCCCTTGTACTTTTAGAACCTTCTCTCTACACTGCTTCACTCCTAATTGGTGCTATTTTCAGTCTCTTTTGGATATGTTCAAACCATCTAAGTCTAATCTCCCTCATCTTGTAACCTATTGGTGGTACTCCGAAGTTTCCTCTAATATTTTTCATTTCTAATTCTATTCTTTTTTGTCTTGCCACTCATCCATCTCAATATCCTCATTTTCGCAACGCTCATTCTATGAACATGATATTCCTTAACTGCCCAATGCTTTGATCCATAAAGCATGGCTGGCCTTATGGCCATTTTATAGAATTTTTCTTTTAGTTTGAATTACACCCGGTGATCACACAAAACTCCAATTGCATATCATCATTTGTTCCAACCCGCTTGGATTCTCTAACTAACCTCCCTCTCAATCTCTCCACTTTCATGAATCATTGATCATATGTATCAAAAGTGGTTTGTTACGGAGACTTCTTGGTTATCAATCTTAACTAATGGTCCACTCTTATTCTTTCACTAGCTAAAATTGCATTCAATATATTATATCTTAATTTGATTGATTTTAAATCTTTTAGATTCTAAGGTTTCTCCTTATAACTCTAACTTTATATTTACGCCCTCCCTTGTTTTATCAAGTAAGATTATGTTGTTAGCATGCACCATGTATGAGGAACACCCTAGCATGATAAAAGGTCAGTTTTTTTCAATTAATGTTATATTAGAGTTGTCATACTTTTAAGAAGTTGGAGATGATTCTCATTTCTTATTTACAAATTAATATACAAATGCATATTTTACAAATAGAAAAGAAAAAACATAATCATCTTCAACTTTTTTCTTGTCGAATGGCACTTGACTCAAGACTCTCCTCCTTTTCCATCAGGCTTAGGATTGGCATTGGCGGAGTTGGCAACTTAAAATCAAGATAAAAGTTTGCTAAAAATAAGAAAAACGTGAATAGGTGAGGGCTAGTTAAAAACGCGTCATACTCGAGGACGAACGAAGGACCATTGTGGAGTGAATCACATTAAGTCAAAGAAAAATGGGAATCACATTTATTGTATTTATTATTTCTTTATTTACCTTTTCTTTGGCCTTTAATTTTGACTCCTGGAATAACCGTTAGGAAAAATAAAGGCCGGCAAGGGATATCGATCAGAAGGTATAGTGTATTTAAGACAGCGTACAGATGATGAACGGTTAGGATACGAAACATCTAGGCCTCACATGCACTTCTCGGTGCTTACAAATCCATGCTCTTAGCCCGCGCTTTCCACTGTTTCTGAGAACACTCTTTACTGTGTACGTGTAAGTTGTACACAGACCTACGCTGATGTTTTGCACAGGAATAGCAATTACGGATTAAGTTATTCTCGAACAATGAACATTTCCTTTATAATTGCAACCTTTAAACGTAGATAAAATTAATCAAATATAGATAAATTGATCCGTGGATTGTTACTCCCGTGCCAAACAGCCCCACAAAGAACAAACTCTCTCTCAATTTTAAGCGCGCACGTAACAATGGTTATTTGATAATCACACCCCATCTCCCTTCCTGGTTTTCCGCCCGCATCCCTTTTTCCTCGCACTTCTTCTCTCCGCAGATGCGGAAACACTCATTCCTTCTCTCTCTCACCTCCCGCCATGCCGTTTCTCTCCAAAACCTCCTTCCCCTTCTCCTCTTCCTCTGATCCCCCTTCCCCGCCCGATATCTCTGATACCGCCGCCGAAAGCCGGCTTCGGGAAGCCGAAAACCAGCTCCGACAGGCAATCGAAGAACTCCAACGCCGTCAACGCTACGCTCGCGGCCTTCAACCTCCCTGCGATCACGATGATTCCTGTGTCGCTAATGCCATCGGAAATCTCTGCCAGAGCTTCCTTCTTTCCTATGGAGTTCGCGTCGGAATTGGAATTCTGCTTCGCGCTTTCAAACTCATTCGACGGCAATCGTATGCGTCGCTTCTTGATTTGAAGGTTTGTGTTAATTGTGGCCGATGTGGTTGGATTTGAAGGTCTCTTGTGACCGTATGTTGATATTCCTTTTTTGCTCAATTGATGTTGTCGTGCTGTATTTGGAAATGTTTCTGTTTCTGCTTTGATTGCATCACGTTTTGTTTGATTAGATTAAGTTTCACAGTTTTTGTTGAAAATTGATAAAGAACCTGTTCTTTGAATTGTTAATTTCTTCTGAGTGATGGCTGAAGAGGTTTGTTTGGCAAGTGTTTGTTGAATTGTTTGGTTCCTGAGTGATGGATGAAGAGATTTGTTTACCTAGTGTGTTAGTTGAGTTGTTTGTGTTCTTTGGATGGATGAAATTTGGTTTTGATGTTTAATTGGTTCGATTTCTGTTTGCTGTTTAGAATTGGTCCCTTTAATTAAAATTGAAATAGGATCTGTTCCAAATGCTGTAAGTAGTTTCGAAAAGGATTTAAATATGTCTAATGCTGTTTGTTTATATTTCAATAAATTATAAGATTCCTTGGCTGGCGATTAGTATTATCTATATGTTAACTGCATAGTAGGAACCTCTCAGTCTGTCGGAATGTAATGATTTAGTCGTTATCATGACGACCTTATCCCGATTGCAGGTCCGTAATGATTTAGTCCAATATGTAATTCTGGAATAAAATTTGTGGCCCATTTAATCACTAAAGAAGAAGAAAATATAGAAAGGACAAAAGAATATCGCAAAAGAAATCCTTAAGTGCTTGTAAGTATTTCTCAATCCTCGGTGTAAGGGACTCAACTTACACCAAAGTTCTTCCTCGCTGAAGGCAGTTCAAGCAACTTTAACGGAGCTAGATTGGGAGCAAATCTAATTTTTTTATGGTGTAAATTGGATGCGCACTTCATGGCAGAGGACAGATGTGCACTGGAATACTAATTCTCCCACAGGAGAAGAGCAAGTCACACCATCTCCCAGTGTACTTATAACATTGACCCTGATAGGCCCAAGCAGTCTGTTCAAAGAATATTGTATTTGATCCTTCACTGAAGCCATTCTTACATATTATTAATTCCAACAATTTGGCTCTTTAAGTAATTTTATTGTCTTTCAATAACGCCGACCCCTAAATTGAGATAAGGTCTTGATGATGATGATGATTGTATTCAATAACCAAATGAGTGCAATTTTTACCACTACTGTTAGATAATATGCCATTTGTCTTCTGGATTTGATGTTTAAAGTTTGAATGTTCTCTTAGCTTTGTTGTTCTCTTTCTTGCATAAGTTGGTTAATTATTTCTTCTTTCATTGTATTGATATTCTTACTTGAAGAAGAATAAAGTGTGATCAAATGTTGAGATTGTAAAAGCATACTTGTTGATATGTTATATTTCATCACATCACTAGAAGTAGTTGATTCCTTTTGGCAGCAACTTGTGTCTGAGAAAGATTTGATTGTAAGAGAAGAAGCATGTCGCATTGGGTTGCTCTTTGGTGGTTTCACTGGGTCGTACCATGCCCTTAGATGTTTGTTGAGGAAGTTAAGAAAGAAAGAGACTCCTTTCAATGCGTAAGTTCATCTAAAGCCATAGCATTCTTTTTTCCATTGCTATTATTTGTAGATCTCAATACATATGGGTGTCTTTTTTCATGTTCTTGAAAGCTGTTTCATTAGAATGATTTGAGCACTATTGATGCATGATTCCTCTCCCATATTCATGACTTAGTTAAGGGGCATGATGGAGCAGAATTCTAGCAGGTTCGGTTGCTGGCCTGTCCATTTTAGCATTAGATGATTCAAATCGGAGACGCACTCTTGCTTTGTACCTTTTAGCTAGGGTAGCACAGGTACATACAATGATTTCTAGTATTTTCATTGACTCAGCTATCCTGTCTCTCCATGCAAAGGTATTCAAATTCGAAATTGATATATACTGAAATTGGGTCATATTTTGCAGTGTGGTTATAATTCTGCAAAGTCTAAGAATAAGTTTCACCTATGGGGCAGTCATTGGAGTCATGGGGATTCTTTACTGTTTGCTTTAGCTTGTAGCCAGGTGAGCCAAGCTCAGATATTGGATAATGTGACTAAGCTTTTATCTTATGAATGATATGCTTTGTCAGACATATTCAGCTTTGTTTGCTTCGGATGCCTTAGAACACGATTTCATTATGCTGCATGGGGAACCTCCTATACTAGTTGGATAAAGAAAGAAATGGCATCTTGGGTTATTGTGTACCAAGTCACACTTGCCTTGTTATGCTTTTTCCTGGGTTTAATTCTCTCTCCTTTCAAGTGAAAAGTCATTGGGATATACCCTTATGTGGTTTGCTTTATCTTTGCCTTTCCCAAAAACACAGGAAATGGTCACTGTGACCAATTTCCAATCATGCCCTCTTCCCTTCTAGTGTAATTCTTATTTCTACTAGAATACAATTAGACAAAACACCGATATTTCCTTGGAACCTTCCTACCATGCAAACTAAATCATGTATCTGGTCTGCATATGCATCAAACTTGCACATTTTGTTGCAGCTTTAGTAATATTTCTGTTGCTAGTTAAGTTATTAATCTGCTAGTTTTATATCAATCCATTCTTGCTGTCCAAATGCTTATGTTTCTCAAAGAAAGTAAAATGCGTAGGTCCTGTTTATTTCATTGAATAAGCTTATGTTCTGGTGCTTCCTTTATGGTACTTATATAATTTAACCTTGCCATGCTTCAATCTCCTTCCACATGCCCTTGATTCAGTTCAACATGCCTTCCATTACTATGATTGTTAATTTTATCTTCCTGGTAACTTCTTTAGTTGTGATGTAACTTAATAAATTTGTGCTTTCAGGTTATGTATGCTTTTGTAATGCGACCTGAGAGCTTGCCCAAAGCATATCAAGATTTCATTCAAAAGACTGGACCAGTTGCTGAGCCTGTATACAAGGCTGTACGGGATTCATGTAGGGGTTCTCCTGTAGACGTTCTTGCCCTGTCAGCTTACTTGTCAAACAAGAAAGGACACAGCTCCATAAAGTTGGAGGAATACCCCTCTATAATCCCATGTTCTATAATTCATCCAGACTCAAAATCATGTTTAGCTCATAATGCTGCTGCAGCATCAGCAACTTTCAAGAAAACATTTCCACTGTATTTCTCATTGACATTTGTACCATTTGTTGTTCTCCGTCTACAAAAGGTATGGCATTTATTGTGTTGGATTCGTGTTTTATGAGTTTTATGTTCTGCATATTGATTTATCAGCTGAAAAATCATGTCATTGCTGTTGATGATGTGATCATGGTCACTATTGCTTATGTTAACTGTAAGAAGATTGTTAAACTCATGGGTTTTTATTAATATTACAGGCTTAGGAATGTCTATGTGTGTTACTTGTGCTTGCCAATTGAAACTAGAGCCGATGTGTTTCCTAGGAAATTTCATATTTGTTGAGAAAAATAACACCAGGTCATAAGTTTTCTTCTTGACTGAAAGTACTTCTGTAACTTATGAATACTAAAATATGTTAATTCTATAAACTGTAATAATCAGAACTTATGCTGATGCTTGTACCCACTTAAAAGCATTCATATAATTAAAAGGGCAGCCCCGGTGCACGAAGCTCCCACCTATGCGGGGTCCGGGGAAGGGGCGGACCACAAAGGCCTATAGTAGGCAGCCTTATCTTGCATTTTTGCAAGAGGCTGTTTCCACGCCTTGAACCCGTGACCTCGAGGTCACATGACGACAACTTTTACCATTGTGCCAAGGTTCCCCTTCAAAAGCATTCATATAATTGGTGATTGATATTTCTACTCCTTTGTGGTTTCTCTCACTGTTTTTCTCTTTTCTTTTTCTCCTGATCTTTTAGATGGATTTTGATTCTTGAATTCAAAACACCTGTGTAGTATTTCGTACTGCTCTAGGTAGTGGTGTTTTTCATTCCTTTAACCCACCGTAATGGAGGTCAGAAGGGAAGAAAAGGATCTAGAGCAGGATGTATAACTAATCAGATTGATTTTTGTTGTCTTTATCAATATTATTATTACTTGGCAGTGTTTGCTTCTGGTTAGGTGATTTAGGAGAGGGGTTTTGCAGTTCTGGGTAGGTTTGGTTGATTGGGACTTGCGTGACAGAGGCTGGAGGATTTTGGTGGTAGCTTAAATGGAAGAAGCTAGTAAATAGGATTTGTGGAGTGGCTAAAGAACAAGGTGGAGTCGGTGAAGATGAAAAGGGTGCAGAGAACTGGGAGGTGATGGAGGAACTTAAATAGGCATTGCGACTATGGTCGAGTGAAGAGAGGTGGGTTGGCTGCTTATATGGTTGGGGGCCCCAAGACTGGCAGTTTCTTGTGCTTCCAGGTGTTCTGAATATTTAATGTAATTCTACTTCTTGGTTTGGCTGCATGGCCACAAGACTGAAAGAGACTGAGGTGGGGCCACACTAAAGGAACTCTAGAGCTAAAACATTGCTGTTACATATATTTTACAGACTCTATATTCGTCTAAATAGTGTCTACATACAAGGACCACCTGGCTGGGATTTTGAATAATTTTAAAGACCTATAATCAACTGGGCAACAACTCTAGCTTGCTGTAGAAATTGAGTAGTGAGGAAAGCAAACTGCTTTGTTTTGTTTCTAGAAGTACTTGAAAAGTGACAACTGATTCCATATCAACTTTATTCCTCAGTTCTTGGAGTCTCCTGCTCGGACGTGCTGGCTGGCTGTCAAAGGTGCTGTTCGCTCGACAACATTCCTGTCTGCTTTTGTTGGAATCTTTCAGGTTGTTATTTACCTCTTCACCTTTCTTCTATATTTCTTGCGAGGTTCTATGTTCTTAAGAATTAGTTTGTTGATTGATGCAGGCAGTCATATGTTTACACAGAAAGGTGGCATTGAAGGACCATAAACTTGTATACTGGTTTGCTGGTGGTACAGCAGCTCTTTCTGTCCTTCTGGAGAAGAAAGGCAGAAGAGCAGAACTAGCTCTATATGTTTTGCCCAGGGCTGCAGATTCTTTGTGGTATATCTTAGTTAACCGCCATCTGCTTCCGGATATTAGGAATGCTGAGGTATAACATTCTAGCCTAATTTTGTTTCGTTCTCTCTTCCCTTCTGATAACGTTCCTGTTCATACTGGTAAATGAGACCAACTAAACTGGCATACGAGTTTAGTTGGAGCCTTTTTTGAATGGACCTCCGGTGGACTCATTATCTCATTACAAGCTCTCACTAAAACCAAACACTCAAGTCTCAACCATAGAGTGCGATGAGGAATCATTATCTATTTCCATTAGAATCATCGTTTGATGAACACAAATGATACATTGTCTCTTATCATGAATTAGGTGATATCTCACTCGTAAATTTACCTTCTGATCCTTCTCTTTTCTCATGAATGATGTAGCAACGCCTTTAGTGAAAAAGAGGGAAAGATACTTCCTACCTAATCTCACCGACGGCATTTAATAGTGCTTTTAAATCTAACTGCTTCCTAATTGTCATCTTTACAGGTGGCTCTTTTCTGTCTCTGTATGGGAGGAATCATGTACTACTTAGAACATGAACCAGACACCATGGCCCCATTCCTCAGGGGCCTTATCCGCCGGTTCCTTGCGAGCCGTATAAGTAACCCTATGGGCCCACCCTCGGGTCGGAATCCCTCGTACTCTTACTTGCAGGCTCGCAGTGTCATGGGGAAATCTCCATCACCAGAAACCCCTGAGAAAGAAGCTTCATCAGCATCAGAGAAGTACAACCTGGAATCAATTCCTGGCCTTTAAATTTGTTCTGTCTCTCATTCCATAGCAACAGCTGCTTCAGCTCATAATCTTCTTCCTTTCTTCACACATGCATGCACAATATTTTGGTGAGATGATGGCTATCGATCACATAATTTATCAGATCCCTGTCGCTGGGATCATGATTGCTTGATTCCTTGTTCCCAATCAATTGTCTGAAGTGAAAGCAGGGCAATTTGATTTTTGATCATTTGATGGTATTCTCCTTTACTGGGCTATCACTTGTTGTATTGAAACAGCTGTTCATAACCAACAAATTGCTCCCAAACGAGACAATAATACCTTCTACAGTTTTGGCCTCCGTCTTGTTGAAAATAGTTTTTTATGTTGTTTATTCTCAGTGCTCTATTCATTCGCTAATTATGTGAATGTGGCTGGGAAAAGGAGGGATTATGGTATATGATTTACGCCAGCGACTGAAGTAGAGCTGATTAGTAACTAAGCCATTCATTCTTCTGGTTGATATGTATACTACTAGGGAAATTCCTTACGGTAGAGTAGACAATAATAACCCTCTCACTGGTTGACGTTTATTGCAGTTTTCTTCTTTTATGCATTAAAAGTCAAGATGCTATGTACACCTGTATACTTATCGTGGCTTTAGTGGGTATTGAGATGAAATGAGCTGGGGCGAGTTGACATGTATCTTGGGACGACCAATTAACTTTGGTATGAGATGAAGTGAGACGACTGAATATTGCAAAAACAGTCTTATCAAAATTGAAAGATAAAAAACTTATTCAAAACGTGAAATTAACCTCTTGCAAAAACTGTTAGGTAAGAATACCAACTTTACACCCTTATGGTCTGCCCCTTCCCAGACCTGATAGGCGGGGCTGTCCTTTAGTCTGAGCATAAGACACGCTGCTGCCTTGGCATTTGAAAATACCCTGACTCCAAAAATCTCATGCCTATTCATTGTGTTTTTGAGGTTTCAAATAATAACCATTTGACTTTTCAACCAACAAAGCAAGTCCTATCCCAAAAAAGGTGTGGACAAAAAAAATGATTGGCAGACATCGAAAAACTCAATCATGGTAACATTTATCAACATTATATATCAAACAAAACATTCATCTGGATAATATGTGGCAAATTATATATATCTGCCCTTATTATTCCTCAAATTAAATATCATACATGAATTTACTATGCTTGACACCAACAATTATATACTATCATCTATCGGATAAGGACTTGAGTGGCAAGAACTCGTTGTTCTATTTTTACGCTTTTTTATTTTCTATGTTCTAATTTTCATGCTTGTTGGGTCGGTTTTGGATGAAATCCTTCATCTGCCTTATTAATTGCGAACCCTCCGGCAATTCTGGAAACATGTAGAAAGCATGGATGGTATCGGGATACTCAACCAGATACGCTTCCTTTCCTGACTTTTTCAGCCACTCGTAATACCGCCTCTGCCAATCCTGTAACGGATCGAACCCCGCTACAACAACCAGCGTAGCGGGAAAATTCAACCCACTAATGTCGATCGCTCTCGGACCAGATACGTTCACCGCGTCGTGGTCCCGATCCGAGCCCTCCGGCAGAAACATCTTCCACAGGAAATCCGTCCGATCAACCGATACAAGGTATGCCTTCTTCAGCCGGAGTTCCTGCGGAGTTCGTTCTTCTCCGCCAAAAAACGGCTGTATCGCCAATACGCCGAGAACCCGTACCCTGCGAAACGTACATTTTGTTTCGGAAATGCGTCGCGTCACGTTGTGAGCGATGTTGGCTCCGGCACTGTCACCGGCTGCGAAGCACTTGGACAAGTCAGCGTTGGGGGCATAACCTTCCATGCATGAAGAATTGTCCAGGTACTCGATGACGTCGTAACCGTCGTCGTACTGCGCCGGATAGCGGCTTTCCGGGGTTAGGCGGTAAGTGACGGAGACGACGACGGCGGGTATTTTGCGAGCCATCCTACGGCAGAAGAAGTCGTAGCCTATGCTGTCCGCTGAGAGAAAAGCGAATCCTCCACCGTGGAAGAAGACGACTACGGGAAGACGGACGTCATCGGCGGTTTCTGTGGGGGTGAAAACACGAAACCAGAGGTTTCGCGATGCATCAACGGTGACATCGGCCGTTTTGACTCCTTTCGTTGGGTTTTCGTTAGGCCCGACCCGGAGATTGACCCATCTGGTGAGTCGACGGTTTACTGTGCCATCTCGCCTGCAAGCGGCGTCTGTACTCGCGGAGATGATGGCACAAGACAGCCTTGTCTTCCATGGAAGGGAAGGAGAAGTCTCGGAGTTTCCTGACATATCTCCTTCGCGCTTCCCTCTCGTATATTTTTTCTCTCTTTTCTGTATGACGTCGTGTGTTATACTACTCATGAGACATGAGAGAGAGAGAGAGAGAGAGAGAGAGAGAGAGAGAGAGAGCTAATGGGACACAGGTCGGTGGTTGCTTGGGGTTGAACAATTATTAAGGGTGGACCCCAAGAGTTATATAGTAAGACAGTTTTATTATCATGCATTTTTCAAGAGGTTATTTTTACGCTCCAATCTGCAACCTCCAGGTCACGCAACTACAACTCTATCGTTAAGCAAAGACTCCCCATCTAACTTAATCTTCAGCAAAGGCTATAATAAGTCGTCGGATGGTTTGTGCCACAATCAAATTTTCCAACTCTTACGCAAAACTCAACCTGACCTGATAACTATTCTACCTTTCGGCTCATTGCTCCAAATTTAGATGTCTTACATATTAAAATGCATATTAGTTGAATGATTAAGTTAACTCCCTCTTCTTCTTTTTCTCCTTTTTCAAAGGTAGAACAAATTTTGTTTTTTAGTTATTTTTGCAGAATTCTGAAAGTAGAATAGATTTTATTAAAAGCGACCTAAAAGAGAGATCAACATCAAACCTACATAGTTAACTTAACTTGCCTCACTTTCGACTTTTTAAACTATCATTCGGATCACCATCAAGGTCCATGCAGCCAATCTTTGTGTGATGAGTTCATTGTCTATACTCCACAATCAAGGTCTCGTGTTAAGTGGTTTTGACAGGATTCTCGTGAAGTTTCTTGGTTGATTACAGCAGAAAAAAGGAGAGAGAGAGAGAAGAGCAGACGGTTGTGGAATGTACAAAGGTACCATGGTCAAGCTGATAATGGGGGAAGCCCAGTGGTTGATGCCACCATCAATTGTTCTTGCAGGCCATTTACACATTTGATCAAATGATGGTAACCAATCACAGAGATAATGGGCATTTGTACAAAATTGGAATAAATGATAGGGAGTGTAAACAACAACCAATGTGACTGTCCTTGTTGATTGCCAAAAAAAAGAAAAAATTGGAAGGAAAGAGTTTATATATGTATGGTAATTTGATTGCTTATATAGAAAAGGCATAAATATTAGCACATGTTATAATACTACAAAAATTACTACTTTGCTAATCATGGTACATGCAAAATAAATGCAAAAAATACTACTTTGCCGTATAATACAATAGCCAATAAATCAACCAATTATGTTTTTCATACTATATATAAGACTTGCCTATGTTGACCTACAGAATTTCAATCTCCTACATTTTCCCTATTGACTCTTGTGGTCCGCCCCTTCCCTGGTCCCCGCATACACCAGCACCTGGACTGCCCTTTTTACAGTTCTCTTATTTTCGTCCATCTCTAGAGAACTTATTGATTATCAAAGGAAAACTTTGAAGAATTCTCTTTCAATCATCCTCTAGTAGCTATACATTTTTGTATGTCTATATATTAAGCTGTCTCCTTTCAAATTAGAATGCAATTATAATTATAATAGCTTTGGGGACTAGCAATCCTAACCATCCACTTGCTACAAGATGACTTTGGATTCCTCTGGGAGATGCGTATTATCTGTAAGTCTAAGTAAATTTAGATAATTCAGGGCCTAGTCATGGATTCCACGGCAATCCTGAATGTGAAAGTACAATGTACTAAGATCAGTTGATCAGGCCAATTAGATGACCAGCCACTTGATCGAGCTCAACTACCTGTACCAAAGATAGGTTATGTGGTTTAATGGACCACTGGAACCATCAAAACAAGTGTATATGGTAAGGAAGCAATCCATTTATTTGATTGATTTGAACCATTCTGTTGGTATCTTCACTTTGGCTATCCAATTTCACCGTAAAGTAAAGCCACAATCAGACGGGTCTTATACCATGGACAGTAAATGGAGTGGTCCAGGGGATCATGGAAGTTTAAATGCGGTGGATGCACATATGAAGGGCAAGAGCACAAGTAGGTCGCATTCTTTTCAACCATCCAAACCGTTTATCTTGTTCTTTCACAATTGGATGAGCTAAGCACTAAAATCAGAACCAATCTGACTATGTCTTTGAGTTGGGGTCTATACATAGATGGTTAGATATCAAAAGCAAAAGTCTGTTTGGCAACAGGCCCTTGACAAATCAAAGGCTTAGTTCATTGTGTAGGCACTACAGAACCAAAGTCTAGCATGAGGTAATTTGGAAAGTATGAGATTGGGCCAACACTTAACTGTGCCACCATCAACTGTTCAGTCACGCCATGGGTTGATCTAATTGTTCTTGCTCTCGATTTTACCTGTGTCAAAAAGCGTGTGGATTGGATGATTCTAGCATTTAAAGATTGCAATTCTCATCGCAGAAAATCAATAGGTTAAATGTACTTTTGATCATAGGAACTGAATGGGTCAGAACTACATACATACATACATACATACACACACACACACACACACACACACACACACACACATACATATATAAAGGCAGTCCCGGTGCACGAAGCTCAGTCTAGGAAAAGTGCGGACTGTAAGGGTCTATATATAGTACGCAGTATTACCTTGCATTTTTGGAAAAGATTATTTCTATGCCTAGAACCCGTGACTTCAAAGTCACACGACTACAACTTTATCACTGCGCCAAGGCTCCCCTTCATGTAACTCCGTTGTTTTAAAGGATTCTAATTTGAGATATGAACATGCTAGCATATTTACATTTAGGATGATTAATTCATCCGTATATGCTATCGAGAATCACATAACAAAGCATTTTGTTCGCATGATATATATGGATAACAGTTTGTAAACTTAGAAGTTGGACACATAAACATGTACATTCTTCTCATTCTAGAACATCAAAATGGTTGTACCTATTAGAAGCTTTGCACTCTTATTATTCATAATTACAAAATTGAGATATTGGAGGTAACCAAGAAGGTAAGAAATTATCATTATCGAGACCTTATCCCAATTAAGGGTCTGCCACAGGAATCTTGTTCCTCCATTCCTCTCTATTATAGCTTCATCTAGTTCCAAAATGTTCAAATCTTTTCTTACCATTTTTATCTGCGTTCTTTTTTGCCTTTCCTTTGACCTTTTAAAACCTTCTACTTGCATTGCCTCACTACTTCTAACTGGTGTCGTTTTCGGTCTTCATTTTAGATGTTCAAACTATCTAAGTCTAATCTCTCTCATATTGTTTGCCAAAAATTAGTGCTACCCCTAAGTTTCCTTTAATATTTTCATTCTTAATTTTATCATTTCTTGTCTTGCCTCTCATCCATCTCAACATCCTCATTTTTGCTATGCTCAGCCTATGAACATGATGTTCTTTGATTGCTCAACACTCTAATCTATAGAGCAGGGCTGATCTTATAGCCATCTTATAGAATTTTCCTTTTAGTTTGATTGACACTTGCCGATCACATAAAACTCTAGATGCACATCTCTATTTGTTTCAACCCGCTTGAATTCTTTGGATAACCTCCCTCTCAATCTCTCCACTCTCATGAATTATCAATCTTAAGTATCAAAAGTGGTATTTTATAAGGACTTTTTGGTTATCAATCTTTACCGGTACTCTACTCTTACTCATCTTCTTACTAAAATTGCATGCCATATACTTCGTCTTGGTTCGCATGATTTTAAATCCTTTTTATGTTTCAATGCTTCTCTTCATAACTCTAGCTTTGTGTTTATGCCTGCCCTTGTCTCATCCGTTTAAACTATATCATCAAGAAAGCAAGAAATAGATGGTAAAAAAATAAAAATAAAAGTAGCATAGTGCACCAACACAAAAAATATATATGTATTTGCATGAAACTAAGGTTCTACAACGTTTGATACATTTTCCGTAACTTGTGGCAGCTATTTTTTAGTAATGAATATAGTGCAATTGGTGTGAACCTATAGACGTACCTCAATTTAGAAAGAGTGCATAAATCTATGTGTTTCTTACTTTTCATCTCTTTTTTTTTTATTCTGCATTTTCATAACACATACTCCCTCTGAGATCTCGTAAAATATTTTCTTTGACAAAGGAGGTCTTCTCTAAAAGTTAATACATTCAAAGCCATATGTTGGACCACATATTCCAGCTAATAATATGATCATTCTAGTAATAAAATTGCACCCATGAATTCTTGATGGGGAACAAGCTCAGGCTGAAATATGCTTCTCTTCATAACTCTAGCTTTGTGTTTATTCCCGCCCTTGTCTCATCCATTTAAACTATATCATCAAGAAAGCAAGAAATAGATGGTAAAAAAATAAAAATAAAAGTAGCATAGTGCACCAACACAAAAAATATATATGTATTTGCATGAAACTAAGGTTCTACAACGTTTGATACATTTTCCGTAACTTGTGGCAGCTATTTTTTAGTAATGAATATAGTGCAATTGGTGTGAACCTATAGACGTACCTCAATTCAGAAAGAGTGCATAAATTTTTGTGTTTCTTACTTTTCATCTCTTTTTTTTTTATTCTGCATTTTCATAACACATACTCCCTCTGAGACCTCGTAAAATATTTTCTTTGACAAAGGAGGTCTTCTCTAAAAGTTAATACATTCAAAGCCATATGTTGGACCACATATTCCAGCTAATAATATGATCATTCTAGTAATAAAATTGCACCCATGAATTCTTGATGGGGAACAAGCTCAGGCTGAAATATGCTTCTCTTCATAACTCTAGCTTTGTGTTTATTCCCGCCCCTGTCTCATCCGTTTAAACTATATCATCAAGAAAGCAAGAAATAGATGGTAAAAAAATAAAAATAAAAGTAGCATAGTGCACCGACACAAGATGCAACTGCTAGAATAATGCATAGACGCACAAAGATGGGCGATCCCTGTAGTGCCACCTGAATATTTATTGGTTTGGTTGAGATCATGAGAGAGAGAGAGAGAGAGAGAGAGAGGGCAGAATAAAGTAGAAGTTGAGAGCAATGCCCAGAGCTCATGCATGTTGAAAACCTTGCAAACTTTCACGAACCAGACTCTTGAGATGGCTAACGTCAAGACTATAAGAGTGTCAACAATCACGTTTCTTAATTGTTTTTATTCATCCTTTGTTTTGTGATGGTTCTTAATTGTAAAGATATAGTTGGTTTTTTATTCTGTATAGGAAAGAAAACAGGAAATAAATGAGGAAGTTTTTTTTTTTTTTCCTCTCTCTCTTTTCCCTCTAATTTCCTATATTATAGGTTGCCTTGTAAAAGAAAATCACTTGTATGATTGAGAAGGTGCTAATCCAAAGTGTCTCGCTCAGGCTCTCTATGTATAGTTGTTCCAAGAGCATGCATATTTGATGATCCAATTATCTAAAATGTTGTAATTTCAATCACAAAGAAACAAATGGTGTAAAAACTTGGTACAAACAACAATCTAAATTCCATGGCTAAAAGCCCAGGTTAAAATCATCCAAATATTTTCGATCATTTCATCTAAGTATGGGTCATCCAAAAGGAGGACCCTTTCATACAGTTAGCATTCCCTGTCATGTAAAGGATGAGTTTATTGTAAGGGCCCCCATAGGGTTGTGTCTTGCTGTCATGGACAAAGACCTCCCACTTGCTGAAATATATCCAATACCTGCTTTTTCACAGGGAAAAGAAGGGAACAAAATTTCTGGGTTTAGCAAGCATTTTCTCTTGCGAAGAAAAATCCAAATCCTAAAGAGCAAAAAGGTTCCTTCGGTGTCTCTCTCTTGAACATTGAATCAAACACGGAGAACAATTCTTCCCAAACTAATGTGGAATTCCCTTCCGATGCATCAATGTTCCTGGCAAAACTTGTGGGCATTTCAGAGTTAAAACACGTTCCTTTTTTTGGTGTGCATTCTACAACATGTCTCGAACCTGCATAGGCAGGAGCTTCGTGCACCGGGGTTGCCCTTTTTATTCTATAACATATCTCGAAAACCATGTCCCATGGCTGGCGGAGACATAAATAGGAAGTCACCATGCGGCCATGAATAAAGGTTGAAACTACAGCAAGCTTCCTAACATAATAAATATCCCTACAGAAGATAATTCAAGTTCTTGGAACCATATCGTTGCCACCAAGATGTACAAAAAGAAGAAGAAGAAAGAACACAAAGTTACAATCACGTTCTTAATTTTCACTCTTCATGGCTTTGAGAAGTGTTCTTGGAACTGAAAAATCATTACTTCAGACATTATGCAAAACAATTTGATGGATTAGAAGAGAGCATATTGCTGTGAGTGTGGAGCCTCATTGGCTTGATCCTGCTGTGCCCATGTCTAACTATACTGCATTACCAACTAGGGGTCCAAGGAGCTTAAGAAAAAGAAAAAGATAGATGATTTTTTTTTTTCTTTTGTAATATGTGGGCAACCGTGTTTTTTGTCAAAAAATATATATGTATTTGCATGAAACTAAGGTCCTGCAACGTTGGATAAATTTTCCATAACTTGTGGCAGCTATTTTTCAGTCATGAATATAGTGCAATTGGTGTGAACCTATAGACGCACCTCAATTCAGAAAGAGTGCATAAATCTGTGTGTTTCTTACTTTTCATCTCTCTTTTTTTTTTGTTCTGCATTTTCATAACACATACTCCCCCTGAGACCTCGTAAAATATTTTCTCTGACAAAGGAGGTCTTCACTAAAAGTTAATACATTCAAAGCCATACGTTGGACCAAATATTCCAGCTAATAATATGATCGTTCTAGTAATAAAATTGCACCCGTGAATTCTTGATGGGGAACAAGCTCAAGCTGAAATATGTTCTAAATGACATAGCAAAACAGAAGATCATGAGATTCATGTCGCAATCTGAAGCATTCTGAAAATGCCCAAATTGCACACACGTTGCAATCTGGATCTAAATTCGAAGTGCAAACGCAGAGTTACAGTGGATGAAAATCAAAATGAAGCAGTAAAGCAAACAGTAGAGAGGAGAAACGAACCTGGCATGAATACATGAAGCACGCAGTCCCTTCCACATAGATTATGGAACATCATTCCAATCCGAAAATTTCTCGCAAAATAAGTCCATGAGATGAAAGCAGACTTATCTCACAGAAAACTAACTGAAACCCACTACTATCAACGTGAACCGCAAAACAGACCTACTTTCTGAAGAAAACTCATAATCAATATTACCTACTGAGTGAGGCGGGTCCAGAAGATCGAGTGGGGCGTGGGAGGTGAGTCGTCGTCTAAGTTGGAGGAAGAGCCGTGTGTCGTGGACTTGCATTGCCCCGCATGCTCTGAAGGAGGCCTGCTCAGATCATGGATGTGTCCTAAGGGACTTAGGCTCAGGTTTTGGAATCCATGGAACAAGGCCCGGTTTCTAGAGAGTTCTTTGTAAATATCTAAATCTTTTGTAGTAGTTTAGAATACTCTGGGAAAATAGTAGAGTAGTTTAGAAAGAGTAGGAGGGTTCTAGAAAATGATCTGGACCATTGATGTATAAACGCATGGAATAATTTTAGCCATCTACTAAGGAAGTGGATTAGGGTGAACAAGTATAAATAGGGTTTAGCTCTTTGTTTGCAACCAACTCAGACAACTCTATTGAGTTCAAGTAAGAGATAACATGTTCTCTTTGAATAAGTCTCATTTTTGAGTTCTTTCATTGCTTTGGTGGGTGAGTGAGTCTAGGCCTAGTAAGTGAGAGTGGAAATTAAAAGCTGACTTGTGCTTTACAAAACAGTTGTGCACAAGTGCTGCAGGGGTCAAGCATAAGGAAACTTGACCCCCTGGCATGTAGGCTACTACTAGAGCATCCATTTTCTTTCTCTCTCTCTCTCTCACTGAATATGAGGGTGGCCTTGAAGCTGAAGGTCATATTCATGAACAAGCAGTCCCTGCCCGAGTATTCAATTGGAACAAAGCCGATCGCACAAAATCAATAGGGTTGATGGTTATGGGCTTGATAAGGTAATGGTTGGAGCGGATCTAATGGACCTATTGCATTATATCTTTTTGTTGATAAACCCCTTGTTTAGTGCTAATTATTTGAGGGATGATAAAAAAATGAATAAAAGTAAGCAACAAGCACTTAATTTGTGATGGCTAAGTTCAAACCTTCCTTATAGGGTATTAGTGGTGCTTTAGACGAGATGATTTAACATAATATGAGATGATATGGACCATATCACTGTTAGTGGTGTTTGAGCTAAGATGAGAGAAAATTATATCTCCTTACTTTTAGTGGTTCTAATGACGAGTTGAGATGAAAATCATCTCATTTTAACTTACAAATGAAGTTAAAATTTCAGTCATTTTACTATATCTCATGTCAAATTTGGTCATCTCAATCTCAATCTCATAATATCTCATCTCATTTCAGCTCATTTCATCTCCAGAACCACTAACACCATGTTAGTCAAAGGATGCAGGTTGAGTCTGCTTACAAAGAAATAGAAGGGCTAGCTCGCTTGGCTGTGAACATATGTAAAACTGATGTAGCCTGAGCCACGTGCTCCAAACCATTCATTTACCAACATTCTCTTATGGCAGCCATTTTAGTGTCTCCTGATCCTAGCCTTATTGATCAAGTTATAAGATCCTTTGCCTTTGGATTAGGAGTGTCATTTGGACTTAGTGGAAGCCTACAAATAATTGTGGTTATACACTCTTTATCTAAGATGTGCATATATGACCACAAGAATGCTCCATTGTCTTACTTTACCCAATGTTCCTAGCACTCTAATTCATCCAACATAGTAACAATATGCCAACAATAGGGTTGTCGTTATGTGCCCTTGAGGTCATCGGTTCGAGACATGGAAACAGCTCTTGCAAAAATGTAAGGTAATATTGCATACTATTAGAACCTTGTGGGCCATCCTGTTCTTGGATCCAACATACACGAGATCTTCGTGTATTGGGCTGCCTTTTTTTTTTTATAGTAACAATCCACCAGAAAAAAGCCAGGCCATTCAATCATGTTGGACCCTGCCCATTTATCCGGTTTATGAGATTGTTCAATCCAGGATCATGTAAACCTTCGAAATCGGGCTTGAAGTCCATTAGCCCGGCCCATAAAGGCCTGTTAAGAGGCCCAGACAGACAAACTGTGCTTTGAATCCCACATCCAAAAGAACCGCATCTCATACGTCCAAAAGCGTCACAATGTTTACTAATATTACAGTTTTACCACTGTATAAGCTTCTTCGGAACGCAGCAGTTGAATTCGAGCACAGGCGGGAAATATCAATCAAAACCCTTGTTTTCTTCGTCGAACCGCCATTTCTGGTCCTTTCTCCCCATCTCTCATGGAAGAATCTCCTATTTAATGGCATTCTAATCCATTGTGGGGGAGATTACCCTAAATCAGTTCTGCATACTTCCGCTTGAAATTCGATGTAATTTTATCTCCGGAAAATGAACAAAGAAAATGCGTGGGAAACGCCTCCGTTGCCGGCGAAACGGATCACCGATGAACAAAGAGCTCGAATCACGCAGAATTTTAGGGCTGCAAAGGCGCTTCTTGCTCGCAAGAGGCCTTTTGCAGCAATGTCGACGCCCACCAAGTAAGTTTCGTCTTCGTCTCTCTTAGTTTCTCTGTTCTTGTTTTGTTTCCACTTTACAAATTTTTGCGAGGATGAACCGATCAATTTATTAGTCATTTGAACGTTCATTAACTTAATCTGTTTTATGCTCACCTGAATGCAATTCGTGATTCTGTTTTTGTTAGGGATTGATGGAGAAAATCTTATATCGTGCTTTTTTATTTATTTATAGAAATAGTGCTGCAAACAAGGCACAGTCACCCCTTCATATGTCTTCGGGTGGTAGGTCTCCGCTGATGGAATTGGGCTCAAATGTGCATTTGACTCATTATTCATGTGGAGATAAGCTATCAGACACTGAGTACAATAACGTATCGTATTGTGGACTAAAGATTAACGATGAGAAAAATGCTTATGCGAATATAGGCGAACAAATTACTGATGTTGCTGCTGAAGATGGATATTCCCTTCTTAGTGTTGTTACTCCTGCAAAAACATCTGAAGAATCTATGAGCGTTGATGCTTTTTCTTCGCCTGGTGTTCTTGAAGAAGATTTTGATGAGAACATTTTGAAAGAAATTGATGCTTTATGCGAACAGTCTACAGGGAAGAAGGAAAGACAATGCTTGCAAAGTGACCTTTCTATGGAAAGTCAGGGTAAGGCTTGCAATGACAACAATGGTGGTGATTGTAGTAATTTGCAATCAAATACAGATAACAAATTGCTGGCCAATGGAAGCATGATAGATGTTCAGGATAAGACTTGCAATGACAATAATAGTGGTGATTGTAGTAATTTGCAATCAGAAACAGATAAAAAATTGCTAGTAAATGGAAGCACGATAGATGTTCTGGTGGTTGAGCAAGAAGAAGGCAGGGCAAGTTCTGCTGAAGCTACTCAGTGTGATGCCATGCCTGCAGCATATTCAGAATATCTGCAATCACTGAATGCCAAGCAGGAGGAGGCAGCATGTAGTGACGTTTCAATCCCATTAATGATTTTAGCTGGTCCAGGAAGCGGAAAGGTCTGGATTTTAAATAAGAAGACTTGTTTTTCTTTCTTTTGCTCTTTTTATTTTATTTTCAAGGTGCAACCGTCATTGAATAATATTTTTGCTTTTGTTGGTATAAAATTGTTCCGTGGCATGTAGACCTCAACAATGGTTGGACGCGTACTCATGCTGCTTAAAGAGGTATTGCTTTTGTTTCATGCATGAGTTCCAAGATGCTTTCTTTCTTCTCATGTCATTCGTTGTTTCTCACCTATTGTAGTTTTTCAGGGTATTGGTCCAAACCACATTTTGGCTATGACATTCACAACAGCTGCTGCATCTGAGATGAGGGACCGAATCGGAGCTGTGGCGGGTAAAGCAATTGCAAAGGAGGTTACTATCAGCACATTTCACTCCTTTTGTTTGCAACTCTGTCGTTTACATGCTGAGAAGTATGTAACTCATTCTTTTTATATGTTTGTTGTTCTCTCTTATAAGTTTACTTGGATGAATAGTTTGATCTTTTCCATTATCTTTTCTGTTTTCCTGGAAGATTGTTGTCAGCAAGTAATAGTCCAGTTTCTGGAAGGTTATATTTGATCAAGTGTAGGTATTGACTGCATGAAAGGTACTCTATAAAGGAACTTGAACAAAAGATGAAAGATTATATCATTTATGCTAGGTTATAGTCTTGGAAACCTTATAAGAATGTAACAACATTCAGTTCATCAAGCATGAAACCTGCCATATTCTGTCGACTGCTCAGATCTATGATAGATCATGGATCAAGCAACTGAATCTATAAAGCAGCATTATTTGCTTATTCTAACACTCCTTGCATCCAGATATTGAAGTTCTACTGAAAGCTGTAGATATTATGATGTTGACATTGCTTGAATTTTGCCACCTGATTTTGAAAACTTGTCTTGGACAATATCTACTGTGATAAATTCAGCTACCCTTTTAAGCCTACAATTTATGTTTGAATTTGTGGATCTACTTTAGAAAAACTTAGATGTTTCTTTTTGGTAGGGGTAACTGATTTGCAATCTGATCATATTGCATTTGTCTTCCTCCACTATTTTCTAGTCCTGTTGGAGAACTTATCTTTGGTTCTTCTGATATTGCTGCTCACAATTCCTTGACAAGAGATCAGGGTGGAACCTACTTTGGGGTTATCACCTTCCCAGACACAAAGCCCATGACAAGTTTCTGAGTTCAGTACTTGCTTCTTGAATTGTGGGAAGGTTTGCAATGACTCATAAGAACTTCGGGAGCCTACTTTGGCATAGTGCACCCCAGTCATCACACTCTTTATTCAATCACTACCAAAAAAGAAATTAGAAGTATCCAATAACATTTGGCACTCCCTCAAAGATATTATCAGTTTGAATTATTCATCAAACAAATCTCATCTTTAGTTTCTTGGGTGAGTTTGCACTTAAATATAATGTAATATTAATTGCAGAAGTATATTGTATTTATGGATCTTGATAGGTCAAGCTGGAAGGGAGCCTTGGTGCAAGGTTGAGTTGTTGCTGTGTGAGCTGGAGGTCACGGGTTCAAAGGGTGGAAACATCCTCTTGCAAAATGCAAGGTAAAGCTGCGTACTATAGATCCTTTGTGGTCCGCTCCTTCCCCGGATCTTGCATACGCAGGAATTTCGTGCACCAGGCTGCCCTTAGAATAGGTCAAGCTGAATTGCTTATTCATTTTCCACCTAATGTATATATTTAAGCTACATACTCTGTAACATTTTACTGGTTGAATTTCCTAAGCCTGCTGCTTTTATGCTCCACAGAGTTGGCAGCCACACTTTTATTATCAATTTTTTCCTTTCTCTTGAGGATCATCAATGGAAAGCTCAATAAACTATACCCTTTCATACACAACAGTCTTAGACTTTCCACTAGCAGACATGGGGGTTGATTGGAACAAGACATTGTTCGTCTCTTATTCTGGAGATTGAGATTTTTAAACAGAATTTGAGGCAGCCGCATTTGGTATGTCAATTCTTTGACAAAAGTACCTTAAAACGACAGAGAGCCTGTTGCCGCAACAATTATTACTCCAACAATCACTACTAACCATAGTCATCCTGTTCTTGAAAGAACAACAGAGAATAGATTGACTTATGGGTTTAATAAATCAGGACCATCTTCTCTGGTTCAGATTTGTCCTTCTAAAATTCCAGAAGGTAGAAAATGCTGAAATTGACCTAAAAATTTCAACTAGCAGTTGCTAAAAACGATCAAGATCCTATTTGCAGTATTGACTTCTGTTCAAGCTAAGTTCAGTAGGTCGTGAAGAGGGAAAAGCTGCTGCACAGAACACGAAAATGTAGGAGTGATTAAAATGATAGTAATCAATCTCTGATGTCTTCTCAACTAATAGTTTGCGCCCAAATAGTCATTTAGAAACCCTTGTATTTCTTCGAGTAGCATGTTGATTTCATAAGGTAAAAACTAATTATGTCAGGGACACATGTAGGACACCTTTACACCATATTGTGACAATGTGGAAAATAAAGAAATAATGTCTTTGAATTTAAAATTGACAGGAACCATGTCTTGTATTAAGTGAATGACTAACTGATGTGATTTCTTGAGGTAGAAAGTAAAATTAACAGAACAAGTGGATCTGTAACACAATAGTAAGAATTATTCTTTAAAGTAGCACTCAATTCAGCTTACACAAGGGAAACTTAAGAAAAAGAGGAAGGAAAAAAATTCACACAGCCCTACGAGGGTGCTGCAGCCTCCAGTCACTCTCCAACTTCCTGTCTCTCCTCTTTTTCTTTCTTTATTTTATTACAATTTCCTCTGTAATAGTCTAACTAACTGTCTGCTGGGAAAGCTAATCAGGACTTGCCATGTGTATGGATTAATTCTCTTCACGTGCTCTGCTGCTGACCTGTCAATTCTGTTATTGGTTTGTTTCTTTTTCTGGTATACGCCTTATACGTAGCTGTATCAGTACCCCCCCCTCCTCCTAAAAGTTTCACCTTGTTCTCAAGGTGAAGGTGAAATTCTGGGAACTGATAACTGATAACAGCTGCTTCCTCTCAAGTATTTTCAAAATCAGGTAAGTGTTGCCATTTCATCAAAACTTCCAAAGTCCCATTGGCTGATCTACATGGAAAACAGGGTGAATTTTAGTAGAGGGAGGTAATTGCAAGCGGTATGCAGCGGGACCAATCTATTGTAGTATTTTATAGAGACCATAAAACCTGGGACTGAGTTTCTCATTGAGTTTTTGGGCTAAGGATTTCCACCGGTATGGTTGAACCTTGAGGAAGACTAGTTTGCCAAGTTGTAATATCAGTTCACGTCTCTTGGAATTGGCATATTTTTTCATCTGTGACTGCACTTTGCATACATTGTCCTTGAGCTCTTGTAGTACTGAATTCCTGTTTTGGATAAGGAGGTTAACATCTTCAACAATTGAGGGTTCTTCAGTTAAATGAAGTAGAATAGGGGGATCTCTGCCATAGAGTGCTTTGAATGGTGTCATTCCTGCTCCTCCTTGGAAAGTTGTGTTAAACCAGTATTCAGCCCAAGCTATCCATTGAGGCCAAGATTTGGGTTTGCCCATAATGAAGCATCTTTAGTAAGTTTCTAGGCACCGGTTTATCACCTCTGTCTGGCAATTGGTTTGATGATGATATGCATAACTATCTTTAAGACAGTTCTAGCCTGTTTAAGTAGTTCGATCCAAAAGTTGTTGATGAAAATCCTGTCTTAGTCGGAGACAATTGAATGAAGAAAACCATGGAGAAGTACAATCTCCTTGATGAACAGTATGGCTACTGCCTTAGCTGAAAAGGGTGACAGAGTGGAATGAAGTGAGAGAATTTTGTAAGCCTATCAACCACCTCAAAAACAGGATCAAAGCCATGTGCTTTCGGGAGCCCGCCAATGAAGTCCCTGGAAATGTCCTCCCAAACTTGTTGTGGAATTGGGAGCGGTTGTAACAAACCTGCTGGAGACATTGCTGAATATTTGTTTTGCTGGAAAGTAACATAAGCAGCGGCAAATGATTTGACATCCTTGGGTAATCCTTCCCAAAATAGTAATGCAGAAATCTGCTTGTAAGTTCAATAGAAACCTGAATGACACCACTTGGAGTGGAGTGGAACTCATGTAGGAGTTTGGGAATCATCTTAGAGTTCCTAGACAGAACTAGTCGGCCCTTGTAGGTGAGGCAGCCGCGCTTCAGTTGGTAGCCGGGTGGCTGCTGGAATCAATCATCAAGTCATGTATACGGGTGTGCAGTGTTGGATCTTGCTGAGCTTCTTGTTCTAACTCGTCCTAGCCCACGAACTTGTTAATATATATATTGAGCAATTGCAAGGGCTAAGGTGTTGGGGATGGTGCACCATCTACTTGGTTCTTGTTATCGGGTTTATATTGTATTTCAAAATCATAGTCGATCAATTTTGTCACTCATTTCTACTGGTTTTCTTCCAATAACTGCTGTTGTATTAGGAATTTTAGGCTCTTTTGATCTGTCTGAATGATGAAATAGCTCCCCATTAAGTAGTGCCTCCTTTTTTGTACAGCAAAGACAATTGCCTTGAGCTCTCTTTCATATACTGACTTGAGCTGTGCCCGTAATGACAACCCTTGACCGAGAAATGCTATAGGTTGGCTTTCCTGCTTCATAATTGCGCCAATCCCTATGCTAGATGCATTAGTTTCAATGACAATTTTTTTTTGTAAAATCTGATAATGTTAGAACGGGAACAGTAGTCATGGCTGTTATTAGCGCCTCACATGCTTCCATGGCTTGATCATTCCATTGAAAATAGTCCTTTTTGAGCAATTGAGTGAGAGGATTAGCAATTATATTGTATCCCTTCACAAACCCATGGCAATAGCCTGTTAATCAGAGGAAGCCTCTCAAGTCCTTGATACTGAGGAATGGGCCACTGTAACATATGTTCAACTTTTGAGGGATTTGCAGTTACCCCTTGAGAAGAGAAAATATGACCTAAATAGGTGAGTTGGGGCCGCCCAAAAGAACATTTCTTGCAATTTAACACCAACTTATTGTCAACCAAAATCTGAAGAGTTATTCCCAAGTGCTTCACATGATTGGTTAGATCCGATAAGTATACTAATATATCATCAAAGAAGACCAAAATAAGTTTGCATAGATGAGTGTGGAAGATAGAGTTCATAAGTGCTTGGAAAGTTGACGGAGCATTGGTTAAATCGAATGGCATTACCTTGAATTCGTAGTGTCCTTAGTGTGTTTGAAAAGCTGTCTTATAAGTTTCTTGTTCACGAACTCTAATTTGATGGTATCCATATTTTAGGTCCCAAGTTTGAAAAAATTGTAGTCACCCCCCAAGTTCATCTAACAATTCATCAACGGTTGGAATTGGGAATTTATCTGGTATGGTAGCTATTTACTGCTTGGTAATCGACGCACATCTGCCAACTCCCATCTTTTTTCTTACAAGCAAAATAGAACTTGAAGATGGGTTGACACTTGGTTGGATGATCTTGGTTGTTAGCAATTCCTTGATGATTTTTCAATCTCAGATTTTTGGTAAGAAGGATACCTATAGGAGCGTATATTGGGTGGATCCTTCCTTCAGAACAATAGCATGATCCTGTGCGCAGGGCGGCAGTAATCCTATGGGAGCATTGAAGAGGCCAGTGAATTTGTGTAATAACGATGAAATTTCTGGAGCGACGGACATGTCAGAGGATTGTTGCCGATGGCAGACAGTTCCAAATAATAGGCATTGTTTGTTGTTTGGAGAGTTTTCATCATATGTTTAAGTGAGATCAGGGATTTTACTAAGGATTAACCCCCTTGCAGACAGACCTGTTGGCTTTCATATAGGAACATAGTGAGCTGCTTCCAATTTGATTCTAACCAGGCAAAACCCAAGATCACATCTGCATTGGCGAGATAAAAGGGGAGAAAATTCTATATGATGGTAATCCCTTGGAAATCTAGAATAATGTTCTTACAGACCCCTTGGCTGTGGATCACATGGCCGTCCCCTGCCTAAACAGTGAAGGATCTGGTGGGGGTGACTTCTAGATGTAGTTCATTGATCAAATCATTCAAAATGAAATTATGGGTCGCCCCAAAATCAATTAGAATTAACACCTTACACTTAACTAGTAATCCGTTCAGTTGTATAGCTTTGGTAGGTTCATACCTAGTAGTGAATTGAAGGAGAGTTAGATTGAGTTACCTGCGATGGTCGGGTCAATTGTTTGTTTTTCATCTGGGTCAACTTCGGTCATATCATCTTCCCCTGTGGGTACCAGGAAGACTTATAGAGTGCAATTCCAGCAACGATGTCCATGATGGAACTTCTCATCACATGTGAAGCATGGTCCTTTCTCGCGTTTATACTGTATCTCCTCCTCCGTCAACAATCTAACTCCAGAATCTCTCTTTCGATTGCCGAAAAATTAGACTGTCTCCTGGTCTGGTCGGGTTGTTTGCAGTGGAAATCCCGGCTCACGGTAGGTTTCCCAGGATTTCAATGGGCTATTTGATATTGGGCTTCTGGGTAGGTCGCTGGTGGACACCCGTGGGTAGGTAAAATCCATTGGGCTAGGAGGGTGGCCTAGCCCACTTCCCTTGTGTCTTAAATTATTCTCTTGAGCCTGGTTTAATATCCATTTATGCTCCTTGATTCGGTGTGCCTGCTCCACATCGTCGTGAGGGTCGTTGGCCGATTCAGTCGCAGTTGTGCCTGGATTTCTTCATGTAACCCATGAATGAAAGCTCTGATCAGCAGCTTGGTGGAAGCTCCAAGCATGGGTGCAATGATCATCTCGAATTTTTCTCTGTATTCCATCGCCAACCTTGCTGGTGGAGATCCATCAACAACTAGTATGGATTTCCTTGCTGAGAGGGCTTGAAACATTGGATGTTTACCATTTTGAACTCCGGCCACTTCCTGATTGGTGCCCATGTTTCAACCCACTAATACCACACCAAGGCACTTTCCTCCAAGTAGACTATCATGGTAGTGATTTTCTTATCTTTCAGCATACCACTTGCCTGTAGGTACCGATCCATCTTGAACACCCAACCATAGGGACCTTCCCCACTAAAAATGGGCAGTTCTAGTTTCCGGCCTCTGGATTCCACCCTTTGGATGTCCCTACTTAAGGGTGGATGGTCTCTGTTCAAGCTGTTGGAGACCCTTTGGAATGACCTGCACTGGAGATCCTGCTAAGCCTCTCTAATCTTCATCATCTCCCTCATCACTAGTAAGTAGTCCTTCATCGGTTGAACATTGGTTGACAAATGTTCGAATTTTTGCTCCGACACTTCTAGTCTTCCTTCCATTCGTGTGCTAACCATGCCCAGGAGGTGGGTCTCTAATACCAAATTGGTGCAATTTCTTGAGGCAGAAAGTAAATTTAACAGAACAAGTGGATCTTTAACACAATAGTAAGATTAATTCTCTAAAGTAGCACTTGATTCAGCTTACACAAGGGTAACTTAAGAAAAAGAACGAGGAAAAAAGTTCACACAGCCCTTCGAGGGAGCTGCAGCCTCCAGTCCCTCTCCAACTTCCTGTCTCTCTTCTTTCTCTTTCTTGATTTTATTACAATTTCCTCTGTAACAGTCTAACTAACTGCTGCTGGGAAAGCTAATCAGGACCTGCCATGTGTGCGGATTAATTTTCTTCACGTTCTCTATTACTGACCTGTCAATTCTTTACTGGTTTGTTTCTTTTTCTGGTGTACACATTGTACATAGCTGGATCACTAACCAGCTAAATATGTACCATTCACTCAATACTGAATGAAATATCTATCATAACTCACATGCTATGTCTTGTGTTACAATTGTCACTTAATGTTTATCTCATTTAGTAAAACTTGTTTGCTACTTTGACCTTCTACTTGTGCATGTGTAAAACTATATTTGGTTGCAGTTGTGTGTGACTTGATCAGTCTACATCTTGTATAATTCCTCATATAATACAGGTTGGGTCGCACGTCCGAGTTCCTTGTCTACGGCCATGGACAGCAGAGAAGAGCAGTCATTGAGGCTGTGCGTTTGATGGAGGGTGCAGGGAAGAGTGGACAAAATTGTGAAGCTCCCAGGTTGGATGAAGATCCTGATGTAATAAATGGTGGAGCACAGTCTTGCAGAGATAAGTCGAAGAAGTGGCAAAAATTTGTCACCCAGGTGAACTTTGCAAAGTATATGTCCTCCAATGTGTTTCATGTGAGAAAAAGTACATGAATTTGTACTTCTGGTTTCCTGAGCTGATTAACCAATCAGTCCATGCTTGTTAATCCAATTTGGTCAGTCAAAGTTTTACTTCAAACAAGGCATCATATCCCAAAGGAGAGCATTCATTCAATATTCTTACCAAACCACCTTACAACTGTCCCTCTGTTTTCTCACCTTGTGCAGTGTGATTATGTATCCCAATATTCTGTCACATGATTAGGTGATTATGTACTAACTAGATTCTTTACTGATCCTTCAGCAAGCTACTAGAGAGAAGTTATACCTCTTATCTCTAGTCAAATCATGAGGTGAACTTGATGGTTCTTGGTCTAATCTTCCTTGTCTTATATTTGCATAAAGAAAAAAGAAAAAAGCAAAGATTTTGCTCCTTCTTTTGCTCTTTCTCTGGAATGGTGAGAGGAGTTGAGCACACAAATACTTGGTTGTGAGACAAGAGCACTTAACCAACTTAGCTAAGTGCTCAAGCCCCATGAATCTGGGGGGCTTCTTTACTCTGCCTTAATCTGTTATCCTGTAAAAAACATGGTTTTAGCAACCTCTAGGAGGTCATTTTCCACATCCATTAACTACAATCAAGCTCAAGCCCCATAAATCTTGAAGGTTGTTCTTTACTCTGCCTTAATCTGTTATCTTGTAAAAAACCTGGTTTAGCAACCTCTAGGAGGTCATTTTCCACATCCATTAACTACATTCAAGAATGCATTTGTGATTAACTCATGACACTAGTGACACTAATTTCTTGGATTCCTGGACATGCTTCATATAGAATATGCACCACCATCTTTTCTCTCATTTTGCCTTGAGAAGCCTTTAGTTTGACTGTTAGCTTTCTAGATCTTCAAGTACCCCTCATGCTTTCATTTCATTTCATGCTATATTGTTGTTTCTTCCATTTAATATTTTAAAGAAAAAATCCTGCATACATTATAACTGCTTTATATAAGGACCATCAAACTGTGTAGTCCTTAGAGTGCCAATATCTTATAGTGCTTTTCACCTGAAAACTTTTGCAACATACAAGCAATGATCTGATTATGAGTATGGGAATCTTGGTGAGAGTGAGACTGGGACAATGGCAAAGAATGGTGGCCATATTAGGTGCCTATTATTGGCACAGATGTACTTCCATGTTAGGAGACCTAATGTTGATTGTTTAACCGCAAGTGCACGGGCTATTGTAGTATAGCTATGCAAATACGGGTCGATCCCACGAGGACTTGATTTAAAATTATGGAGTTTTAAATAAAATTCAACTAAAAAATAAAATCCAGATTTATTCAAATGTTCCAATGTTCACAAATATTTATTCCAAGGAAGATAGAAAATAAAAATAAAATGCTTCTTGGATAAGCTTGTCCTTGGATTGCACTGTCTCTGGATTAGTCTGTCCTTGAATAGTCTCGTCTCCGGATTGCACTGTCCCTGAATAGTCAAAATGAAGATAAGTTAGAACCAGAATAGTATAGGGACACAGTTGGAATTTCTGAAATAGGACAGAATTGTAATTTCGGAGATCTTCAGGTGCAGATTTGTAATTTACGAGGTCTTCAGTGCAGAATTGTAATTTCCTAGATCTTCCAGGGGACACGGTTGGTATTCCTAAGATCTGCCAAGGGCAGATTCGTAACTTTGGGGTTTACGGTTTTTAACGAAAAACCAGAAAACACGATGGGAACTGGAGAAGGGGAGGAAGAAAGAAGGAGGGAGGAAAAGAGGAAGGAGAAGAAGAAGGAGGGAGGAGAACGCGGTGGGGAGAAAAAGAGAGGAGAATGTGGGAGAGAAAACCCCTTCGGGTTTTCTTCCCTAGGACGTCCGGATGGGTTACGTGAAACAACAACGCCTTTTTGGGCGTTGTCTAGTTCGAGCTAGTGGAGAAGATGACGCCTTGAAAAGCAAATCTTTGGGGAAAATGAAAACAGGGAATTCCAAGGAAAACACGACCTGGGTTTTCTCTTGGAAATAGTAGCAGTAAGCCTAAGATTGTGGTGAGGAAGCCCGGCCTATTTGGTCGGAGAAGAAGGATTTCACTAATGGAGCCGGTGTATTGGGGAGAGGTGCAAGTGGCATGGGAAAAACACCCGCCAATGCCGAGACGTCCGAAGGATGCGCGTTGGGTTGTAGCAGGTAAAGGAGAGAGAGAGATTGATGACAAGAAAACAGGATGGAGGGAGAGATGGGTCGAGAGAGTAGGAAACGATATAGATGGTAAAGAAGGAAAGTGAGTGGGAAAAGCAAATAGATGAGGGAGAAATGATGAGAAGCGAGGAGTGCCTTGGATTGGAAAGGTGGAGGCAACACGGGCAAACTTCGATTAGTCTTTGGAAAGGTGCGGTAGTGAGAGAGGGACGGTGGATCTGCCTCCACCAACGTTTCAGCCTAGAGGAGGAAGAGAAAAGGGAATGGAGAGAGAGGAGCGTGAAGAGGAGGTAGTTAGAAGAAGTGGGGTGCGGTGATGAATTAGCAAAGTGTACGAGAGAGAGAAAACAGCCTAGCCTCACCAAGAGAAGGAAAAAACGTCCTTTGAGAGAAAGGGGAAGGGGTATAAAAAGAGAGTGAGAGATAGAGATGTGAAAGAGAGGGAAAGGGAGATTGAAGAGAGATAAGATAGGAGAGATAAGAGATGAGAGAGAGTGGGGTCCACTAGAAGTTTAGACTTGCTAGAACTCTGCAAGTCTTAAACTTTGTTCTGTCTTAGGACTCTTCAAAATCCACTTTTTTCCATGAAACTTCATCTAATCTCCATCTTGTATCCTTGATTCGATCTGGAGCGTCCACACCTGAGTTGACCGATCTGCAATGCACAAGACCCAATTAGCGCAATCTAAACCGTCCATTAGCTTTAATAGTCATTTAACCACTAAATTTTATAATTCAACGGTTGGATGGCCAATTAAAGCTAAAATGAAATATTTGATTTAAAATCTTAAAATTAATGGTCTAGATGCTCTAATCCAATACTAAATTAGGGATATTTTGACCAAAATTGAACACTTAACACACCCCCCAACCAGCATTTTGCTAGTCCCTAGCAAAAGATGCGAAGAAATCAACTCAAAATTTTTTTTTTTTTTTTTTTTTCAGGTCATCTCCATTTTGTTCTCAGATAATTATCTTCAATAAATCTATCAACTTTAGCAAACTAATAAAGATGACTGAATAATTCAAAAAAAACCCTACCCGTATGCTAAAAATATTCCACTTAAGCTCAGATCTCAGAGTGAGTGTGTGCGTACAGTTTACACATAGAATAATCTTTATGTCTAAGTAGACTTTTAACTTTTGAACTCCATTTGAAATATGTTTTGACCTCAATCCTTACTAATGGCATACGCTCAGAAATAAAATCTCTCTGATAGAGGGTTCAAATCATATCTCTCTTGTAATTATGTGAGCAGAGTCAATAAAAACAAATTTAGCTCACATATACTCATGGAATTTACTTGTATTGATCCCTTTGGAATAGATGCCATTACCTTTGAATATTTAGAAATACCATTCTTTTAATCCTATTCATTCATTTCCTCATCAAGACTATATTCATCCTAGAATCAATAGGTCTTTAATTGGGACGAAACATAAGCTTAGGACAGGGTACCAAAGAAAGGGTATAAGGGTATTCAAAGTTTCTTCAAAAAAATAAGTAGAGGTCTTCTACTAAAGTTGACAATGCTTCTTTTCTTTGCTAAAGTGAATATTCTTTTTCCATTTTTCTTTGCATTCTTCAATATATATATATATATATATATATATTTTTTCCACTTTTCTTTCTTTTCATATTTTTGACTCACTTTGAAGAATATTTCTTTTCTTGATATCCACTTTTCTACTTTTGTTGCAACTAAAAGATTTTTTTTTTTTTTCCTTCTTCTCTAACTTATTTTTCAAAGAAAAATGGGTAATGGATAATTTATACTGGGTTAATATGGGTAAATGGTAATTTGGGTGACAAAAGAAAATGGCTTATATTCAAGGCTCAACTTGGCTAACTAGTGGTAAAAATACTTCCTGCAGGCTTTATGTCTTTAGGTTAACAACAAGGATGGCCTAAATCATTTTCTAGGTTTCATATAATCTATCAAATTCAATGAACTTTCAGAATTTTAAAGGTAGTATTCTAATTATTCAGGTAATTAGCCAAATTTAAGAGTTTGGGATCAATTTTCTTTAAGCACGCTGAAGAAAATTTTGAACATTTATAACCTCTCAAAAAGGATGAATGGCTCTAAAACTCACTTGTGTTATATATCTCCACTGAATTTCTTCAGAATTTCTAAGTTATAGCCACTTATCAATCTAGATTATCTATATGCAACTGCGTGTACAATTGTGATATGAGACTTTGCTTTTATGGAATACTTTAGAAAATGAGTAAAATGATGAATTAATCATATTCAATTCTATTAATAAGCTAAAGTTATTCAGATTATACTTCAGAAAATCCAATTCTCATCATGGTATAGGAAATGACCTAAAATTTTTCTTTTCTTTTCTTTTCTTTTTTTTTTTTTTTTTTGAAAAAAACCAAGGAAAACACCTAAAAACTAAAAGTCAACTAGAATTTGCTAGAATTCTACACCCCCCAACCTGACAGAAACATTGTCCTCAATGTTTAAAAAGTAGGACCTAAAATGAATATGGGTGATATAGAAAACAACAAAATACAAAATATGGTACAAAGAGATCAAATTCACTCAATCCTGATAAACAGGATCCTCGAGTTGTGGACTCAACTTCGGATTCTCATAATCTAGGAAAGGCTTTAAACGTTGACCATTCACTTTAAAAGAATGACCACCCCAAGTATTTTCAATCTCGACAAATTCCCATATGGAAAACGTCTTTACTATGTATGGACCGGTCCATCGAGAACTAAGCTTACCCGGAAATAGGTGGAGCTTAGAATTGTAAAGTAGAACCTTTTGGCTTGGAGTAAAGGATTTTCTCATTATGTTCTTATCATGAAAAACTTTCATCTTTTCTTTATATATCCTATTACTCTCATAAGCTTCTTGCTTGATCTCTTCCAACTCATTAAGTTGGAGCTTGCGATGTGAGCCTCGCTTTATCCATATTGAAATTGAATGTCTTTATTGCCCAATAGGCTCTATGTTCCAATTCCACAGTAAATGACAAGCCTTACCGTATACAATACGATAGGGAGACATACCAATCGGGTGCGATGTGCGCCTCTGTAAGCCCAGCGCATCGCCGCCTAAGAGACCAATCTTTACGATCTGGATTAACAGTCTTTTGAAGGATTTGTTTGATGGCCCGATTTGATACTTCTACTTGTCCACTTGTTTGTGGGTGATACGGTGTTGCAACTTTATGTGTAATATTATATTTTTTCATTAGTGCTTCAAATGGTTTGTTGCAAAAATGTGTACCGTTATCACTTATAATGGCTCGAGGAGTCCCAAATCTAGAAAAAATGTTTTCTTTTAAAAATTTAAGAACTATTTTGTGATCATTATGCCTCGCATGGGATAGCCTCAATCCATTTTGAAACATAGTCTACTACCAATAAGATATAAATGTAGCCAAAAGAAGGTGGAAATGGACCCATGAAATCTATACCCCAACAATCAAAAATTTCTATGATAAGAATAGGATTTAGAGGCATCATATTCCTACGGGTTAATCCTCCTAACTTTTGACATTGCTCACATAATTTACAAAACACATGTGTGTCTTTGAACAACGACGGCCAATAAAACCACACTGCAAAATCTTTGCCGCTGTTTTCTGGGTAGAAAAATGTCCACCACATGCTTCTGAATGACAAAAGGAGATAACACTATGTTGTTCTAAGTCAAGGACACATCTCCTAATGATTTGATCTGGGCAGTATTTAAACAGGTATGGATCATCCCAGAAATAATGCTTAACATTGGAAAAGAATTTTTTCTTTTCTTGTTTAGTCCAATGTTCCTAATTTTCCTCGTGACTAAATAATTTGCAATATCGCAAACCAGGGAGGATGGGAAACATGAAAAAGTTGCTCATCAGTGGAAAGTGTCTTTAATTGGCAACTCATTTAAAGGCTCTGTTAGGACTAAGCGAGACAAATGGTCAACTACCACATTCTCTACTCCCTTTTTATCTTTTATTTCAATGTCAAACTCTTGGAGTAGGAGAATCCATCTAATTAGTCTCAGCTTAGCATCTTTCTTAGAAAGAAGATACTTGAGGGCCGAATGGTCGTTGAATATGACTATTTTAGATCCTACCAAGTAAGACCCGAATTTATCCAATGCGAAGACAATCGCTAAGAGTTCTTTCTCCGTAGTAGAATAGTTCATTTGGGTGCTATTTAAGGTCCTACCGGCATAGTAGATGACGTATGGCTTCTTTTCTTTTCTCTCGTCCTAAGACAGCTCCTACAAAGATACCACCGGCATCACACATGATTTCAAAGGGTAGACTCCAATCAAAGCGGCCGCATGATAGGTGCAAGTGGTCAACTTGTCTTTCAACTTTATAAATGCTTCTCGACAATCCTTAGTCCACTCAAAAGGAGTATCCTTTGTGAGGAGGTGACATAGTGGTCTAGATATTGCACTAAAATCCTTAATGAACCTCCGATAGAATCCCGCATGACCTAGGGAAAGATCGAATGTCCCTAATAGATTTTGGAATGGGTAGATTGGAAATTAGATCAACTTTAGCTCTATCTACCTCTATACCTTTAGATGACGCAATGTGACCTAAGACAATTCCCTTAGGAACCATGAAATGACATTTTTCCCAATTAAGCACTAGGTTCTTTTCTTTACAACGAGTTAAGACTTTTCTTAGATTTTCAAGACATGTTTCAAATGAATTACCGAAACCAGAAAAGTCGTCCATGTAAACCTCTAAAATTCTCTCCACCATATCACCGAAAAATGCTTAACATGCAACGTTGAAATGTGGCAGAGCATTACATAATCCAAATGGCATTCTTTGTAAGCAAAAGTGCCAAAAGGACATGTAAATGTGGTCTTTTCCCGATCCTCGGTGCAATTTCTATTTGGTTATACCGAATAACCATCTAAGAAACAATAGTACGGTGTCCCGCAACCCTTTCTAACATTTGATCAACGAAGGGCAAAGGAAAATGGTCCTTCCTTGTAACAAAGATTCAACTTTCGATAGTCGATACACATACGCCAACCAAGAGTAACCCCGGTAGGGATCAATTCATTGTTGGCGTTAGTTATTCTTGTCACTCAGGACTTCTTTGGAACCACCCGAGTAGGACTTACCCATTTGCTATCACTTATGGGATAGATGATTCCCACATCAAGCAACTTTAGGACTTCGCTCTAACCACATCTTTCATATTAGGATTTAACCTTCTTTGCATTTGACGACATGGTTTAGCTTCATCCTCTAGATATATCCTATGGGTACAGATTAAAGGGTTAATGCCCTTTATATCAGCCTATGGTCCATCCTATCGCACCTTTGTGTTCTTTTAAAGTGTCTATTAATTTGTCCTCCCGAGATGTTTCTAATTGGGAGGAAATTATTACAGAAAAGTCTCTTTGTCTCCTAAAAAGGCATATTTTAAATGCGATGGTAGAGATTTCAATTCAAGCTTAGGAGGTTCTATGAATGATGGAAGGAGAGTGGACTCCCTCGGTGGAAGGTCCTCGAAATGAGGTTTCCATTTTTCTGTTTCCATGATAGGAACAGAATCAAGGAGGGCATTAACTTCCTCTATTAATGCATCCTCATTACACTCATTAAAATGGGCCAAACAGCCTCAAGTGGGTCCGATAAGGAAGATGATTGAAACCGATCTTGCACAACCGAATTGATCATGTTAACACAAAGTGCAAATCATCGTAGTTTCACCAGGTTGCTTACGTATATTGAAAATGTTAAGCTCTATTGTCATATTGCCAAAGGACAATTTCATCACACCATTTCTACAGTTGATTAAGGCATTGGACGTAGCCAAAAATGGTCGTCCCAAGATGACTGGTATTTCATTCTTCTCATTCACCACTTAGGGTGTGTATCTAGAACCGTAAAATCGACAGGGAAGCAAAATTGTTCTACTGGACTAACACATCCTCTATTACCCCTCTCGGTATTTTTACGTAACGATCAGCTAGCTGGAGCGTAGTAGATGTAGGTTTCAATTCACCCAGACCTAACTGTTCGTATACCGAGTATGGTAATAAGTTTACACTAGAGCCTAAATCAAGAAGAGCTTGATTTATCTGGTAGTTGCCAATAATGCAAGTAAGAGTGGGGCAACCAGGATCCTTGTACTTTGGTGGTGTATGGTGTTGAAGAATAGAACTAACCTCATCAGCCAAAAATGCCTTCTTTTGGACATTTAATTTTCTCTTGATGGTGCATAAGTCTTTTAAGAATTTGGCATATGATGGGATTTGTTTTATAGCGTCTAAGATCGGTATGTTGATCTTGACTTGCTTGAAAATCTCTAAAATCTCATCATTAGATGCAGACTTTGGGGCTTGACGCAACCTTTGAGGGAATGGAGCAGGGACTGGACATGGCTCAACAGTGAAACATGGTCCTTTTCTTTAGATTTTTCTTTAGGTTTTTCTACCTTTTCAATCTTTTAAAGCTCATCTTTCTCAATTATTTTACCACTCCTAAGAATAGTAACAAATTTTTAGTTTGTTCAATGGTAGAGCTAGATGTTTCATCGTATGCATTAATGCTAACCGCATGCACTCCCTTAGGGTTTGCTTGAGGTTGAGCTGGGAATTTTCCTTTTTCCATATTTTGCATCATTTGACTCATCATGTTTTTTAGTTCATTCACGTACTTTTCTAATTGAGAAATTTTCCTTTCCCGATTTTGATTAACTTGATTATCCTCTACATGCCTTTTAGGTGGGGGCAAGTAAAGTCCAGGAGAATGAGGTTGATGAGTTTGGTATGGTGGTGGAGCAAGTAGTCCTTGGTTTGGTTGTTGATGACTCGGTATGGGCACGATTGTGAGACATTTGCATTAGGTCCATTTCTCCAATTGAAATTTGGATGGTTTCTCCATTGGGATTATATGTCTCAGAATATGGGGAGAAAGGTCTTTTATAATTATTGAGTGCATTAGCCAGATCATGAAGTACATCTTGAAATGCAGGGATGGTAGGACATTCTGAGTAAGATGTGATGTACTTTCACAAATGCTACACACTTGTTCATCATTAGTTAAGGTTTTCGTTCCCATTTCCATGGCTTCTACTTTTCTAGCTCAGGTTGCTACCTTGGCACCGATTTCATTTTTTTCTACCATGGCATACCCCATGCACTCCCCAAGTAGATGTGGTAGTGGCCTTGGGTCTATCGAATGTTCTACTCTTTCGAGTCACCTGTGTCCGTGCACTTTCGGTTAGCCATTCCAAATACTCCTCCGCCTCATCCGTTGTTTATTCAAAAAGTTACCATTGCACATCATCTCTACAAACTGGCGCATGTCATAATTAAGTCCTTCATAAAAGAAGCTGATAATGCGCCATGGTTCATAGCCATGATGTGGGCAAGTAAGCAAATGATCTTTGAACCTTTCCCAAAGATTGGTAGAATGATTCTTTATCTTTTTGGGTAAAGTTCATTATCTTACTACGGAGTGTATTTGTTTTATGTGTAGGGAAACTTTTTCAAGAATTCCCTAGTCATTTCATTCCAAGTCCTTATGGAACCTGGTGGCAGTGCATTAAACCACATTTTTGCTTTTTCCTTTAAAGAGAAAGGAAATAGCTTAAGCCTGACAGTTGTCTAGACCTATATTTTGGGTTCTTTGGGTACTACATACCTCATCAAATTCTTTAAGGTGCAAATAAGGACTCTCACTATCTAGCCCATGAAATTTGGGAAGTAATTGAATTACTCCCGTTTTAATTCTAACGCACCAAAGATTTTGAGGAAGAATGACACAAGAGGGTGTACTTGGTGCGTGTAGGTTGAAGGTAGTCTCTTAAGGTTCGTCCCATGAGGATTCGATAAACATCATTTTCTCCATGGTCACTCTGTTGGTCCCATTCCCTGGGCCATTCCTTCTCCAATTTCTTTGTTGATGATTATTCCTCCTTGGTGGAGGTTGATATTCATCATCAATTAGAGGTGGTGGGTCCTCATTCATGATGAGTGGAGCTTGATCACCTCTAATTCTACCATGGGGTGAGTTACCCCTTGATCGTTGATCAGCCATTGTTGGTCTGTCTTTTTGGTCGTACGAGACTAACCTACCGGTTTCGTCGCGTATCCAAAAGGGCATACAATGAAAGATCTTTTTGATTTTTTTTTTTTTTTTTTTTTTTTTTTTTCTATCCTAAATGATGCAACCTAAATGCCTAAAATGATGCACAATAACAGGACACAATCAAGCAATCCCCTAAGGCTAGCAAGCATAGATATTTTGATTTTCTTGATTTTCTGTGGGGACAACGCTTTTAATTAACCTACTCTAACGCTCCTACTCTCTTTAGGAGTTGACTCACGCTACTGCTTAGGTTCTAACCAAAGTGGTTAATACAACCCTCGTGTAAGGAGGCGTTTAGACCTCAACAAACGTCGACAGGAGGTAGGGGAAGAGCGAGGCTCTATTAGACAACCCCCAATAACCACAGTGATCAAAAGCAACCAGAGTAACAGTAATTCGTGTCCTATTAAGAGGGTCCTACGAGCATGTGATAACCCCATAGGTCTCTTCTGATTGATTTTAAATTAATGTGAAAGGAGAGGTTGCGCGCTTGAGATGATTATCCTGCGTGGGCCAAGGAGTGGTGATGAAATCCACCCTTGATCTTGTGGGGTAGGGTGCCCTTACTAATTAAATTTCACACACCATGGCAATTCGATAAACATATAATCCACCTTAAAGCGTTAGACGTGTCCTAAAATGCAATTGAAAGCAATAAACTAATGCAAAACCCTAAGATGCAACAATTATAACATATGCTTTCTATATGCAATTAAGTACCAAACAATGCAATTTATTCTAAATGCAAACCCTAATCTAGAAAATTAAATGAGTGAGAAGACTTACAGTGAGGTTTCTGATGAAGATCAAGTGTGGGCCACCGTGTCCCACACTTGCCCTGTATTATTACAACCCTTTAAAAATTGAAATTGAAAATGCAAATTACAAGGGGCCTCACTACAAGATTCACTCAAAAATAAAATTTCTAATCTAGGAAAGCAAGAAAAATCTATCAATTGATGATGCTCCACTCCAATTTCCTGAAAAAGAAAAATAACAATTAGTACCAAATTCAGGAAATAAAGTGATTATGCACTAAAAATGCCTAAAGATGCACCTAAGAATGCCTAAAATGCAATTCCTAATTTTTTTGTATTTTTTTGGATTTTTTTTTCTGATTTTTTGTATTTTTTGGATTTTTAATTAAATTTTATAAAAACTCCATTTCAAGTCCCCGGCAACGGCGCCTAAAACTTGTTGATTGTTTAACCGCAAGTGCACGGGCTATTGTAGTATAGCTATGCAAATACGGGTCGATCCCACGAGGACTTGATTTAAAATTATGGAGTTTTAAATAAAATTCAACTAAAAAATAAAATCCAGATTTATTCAAATGTTCCAATGTTCACAAATATTTATTCCAAGGAAGATAGAAAATAAAAATAAAATGCTTCTTGGATAAGCTTGTCCTTGGATTGCACCGTCTCTCGGATTACCTCGTCTTGAATAGTCGTCTCCGGATTGCACTGTCCCCGAATAGTCAAAATGAAGATAAGTTAGAACCGTAATAGTATAGGGACACGGTTGGAATTTCTGAAATAGGACAGAATTGTAATTTCGGAGATCTTCGTGTGCAGATTTGTAATTTCGAGGTCTTCAGTGCAGTAATTGTAATTTCCTAGATCTTCCAGGGGACACGGTTGGTATTCCTAAGATCTGCCAAGGGCAGATTCGTAACTTTGTAGGTTTCTCGGTTTTTAACGAAAAACCAGGAAAACACAAGTGGGAACTGGAGAAGGGGAGGAAGAAAGAAGGAGGGAGGAAAAGAGGAAGGAGAAGAAGAAGGAGGGAGGAGAACGCGGTGGGGAGAAAAAGAGAGGAGAATGTGGGAGAGAAAACCCCTCTCGGGTTTTCTTCCCTAGGACGTCCGGATGGGTTCAGAAACAACAACGCCTTTTTGGGCGTTGTCTAGTTCGTGCTAGTGGAGAAGATGACGCCTTGAAAAGCAAATGCCGGGGGAAAATGAAAAACAGGGGAATTCCAAGGAAAACACGACTGGGTTTTCTCTTGGAAATAGTAGCGTAAGCCTAAGATTGTGGTGAGGAAGCCCGGCCTATTTGGCCTGAGAAGAAGGATTTCACTAATGGAGCCGGTGTATTGGGGAGAGGTGCAAGTGGCATGGGAAAAACACCCGCCAATGCCGAGACGTCCAGAAGGATGCGCGTTGGGTTGTAGCAGTAAAGGAGAGAGAGATTGATGACAAGAAAACAGGATGGAGGGAGAGATGGGTCGAGAGAGTAGGAAACGATATAGATGGAAAAGAAGGAAAATGAGTGGGAAAAGCAAATAGATGAGGGAGAAATGATGAGAAGCGAGAGGAGTGCCTTGGATTGGAAAGGTGGAGGCAACCTCGGGCAAACTTCGATTAGTGGCCGGGAAAGGTGCGGTAGTGAGAGAGGCACGGTGGATCTGCCTCCACCAACGTTTCAGCCTAGAGGAGGAAGAGAAAAGGGAATGGAGAGAGAGGAGCGTGAAGAGGAGGTAGTTAGAAGAAGTGGGGTGCGGTGATGAATTAGCAAAGTGTACGAGAGAGAGAAAAGCCTAGCCTCACCAAGAGAAGGAAAAACGTCCTTTGAGAGAAAGGGAAGGGGTATAAAAAGAGAGTGAGAGATAGAGATGTGAAAGAGAGGGAAAGGGAGATTGAAGAGAGATAAGATAGGAGAGATAAGAGATGAGAGAGAGTGGGGTCCACTAGAAGTTTAGACTTGCTAGAACTCTGCAAGTCTTAAACTTTGTTCTGTCTTAGGACTCTTCAAAATCCACTTTTTTCCATGAAACTTCATCTAATCTCCATCTTGTATCCTTGATTCGATCTGGAGCGTCCACACCTGAGTTGACCGATCTGCAATGCACAAGACCCAATTAGCGCAATCTAAACCGTCCATTAGCTTTAATAGTCATTTAACCACTAAATTTTATAATTCAACGGTTGGATGGCCAATTAAAGCTAAAATGAAATATTTGATTTAAAATCTTAAAATTAATGGTCTAGATGCTCTAATCCAATACTAAATTAGGGATATTTTGACCAAAATTGAACACTTAACACCTAAAAAGAATGAAAGGCGGCAGCAAGTATAAAATAGAATTTTTGAAAAATACATGTGATAATACAGCATGGGCTTTGTTTCAGAGCCTTGACAATAAAGATGCAAAGTGCATGTTGCATATGGAGTCAACCTTATAGTCAATAGTTTGAGTGAATTCTGTTATACCACTAAAAGGGCAGCCCCAGTGCACGAAGCTCCCGCCTATGCGGGGTCCGGGGAAGGGGCGGACTACAAGGGCCTAAAGTACACAGCCTTACCTTGCATTTTTGCAAGAGGCTGTTTCCAAGCCTTGAACCCGTGACCTCAAGGTCACACGACGACAACTTTTACCATTGTGCCAAGGCTCCCCTTCAATTCTGATATACCACTAATGCCATTAAATGATCTTTGTTTCAGGCTAAAGCTTCTGGAAGGACCCCTGCAGAATGTCGAAAAGTGGGCGATGAGATAGGAGTAAGATAATAATACTATGTTCTGCTGAAGATTTTTTATTTTAACTTTTTGCTAACCAGTTTAAGTTTGTTCCTCCAATGTGAATTAGGCTCTGATTCTTGGGAATTACAATGACATTTTAAAATCCTGTAATGCCTTGGATTACCACGACTTTATCAGTTCCTCAGTGGAGTTACTGACTCAATTTCCAGAAGGTCCATTTTCTCCCAAGTATTCTCTATTGCATCATGTCCAATCTAGATGTAACTTTTCAACCTGAAATGAATTTATGCTTCTTCCCATCCAGTTTATAAGGAGTGCCTGGAAACATGGAAAGCCATAGTAGTAGATGAGTTTCAGGATACAAGTGCAATGCAGTATAGTCTTTTGAGGATTCTCGCCTCTCATAATCACGTGACTATTGTTGGTGATGATGATCAAGTACACCTTTTATTCAATAACAGATTTATTTCTCAAATTTTATTTACAAATATACTAACATTTGCTGCAGTCTATTTTCAGTTTCAACGGGGCTGATATTTGTGGCTTTGATTCCTTCCGTAGAGATTTTCCAACCCACAAGGAGGTCCTGCATCACTCTCTCTACTTCTTGTTTGTGTATATTGCATCTTAATAAACAATTAACTATTTTCAAAGAATGGGGTTTTCAGAACCCAGAAGCCTTTACTCTAACTCTTTATCTCATCGTCATCTGGGATAGGTATCTGTAAGTTACTTGTAGTAATGATTTCAGATCAGGTTGAGTAAAAATTATCGTTCAACCCGCTGTATTGTTGAGGCTGCATCCTCTCTTATCTGTCACAACGCAAAGCGATGCCATTTAAAGCAAGTTGACACAGATAATTCCTCCGGCTGTAAAGTATCCTTTATGCTTTTGACTCTGCTAATTCAAGCTTTCGATCTATTATGTTGTTGTTGTTGTTGTTGGTTTTTTTTTTTTTTTTTGTACATTTTCTTTTACTTCATAATCAAAATTCTCTGGTCTGGTCCTTCACCATATTGAGATTACTGTCAAGGAATGCCACAATGAGGACGCACAATGTGCATATGTTGTAGACAGAATCATAGAAATCACATCTGATGCTTTGGCTACCAAGTCCACTTTTGGTGATATAGCTATTCTTTATCGTCATCAGGTTGCTACTTTATTTACCTACCTTCAATAAAAATAACTTGGTAATTTATTCTTGAGAATTTATGCATGCATATTATATTGTACAGGTTACTGGCAGAGCATTCCAGACATCCTTCCGCAGTAGGAAGATACCCTTTAACACTCATGGTGTAGCTTTCTACAGGAAAAAGGTTGTGTGTAGAGAATTCTTTGTCAAATGTGCTTGATGAGTTGTGCTAATTTTTACCAAATCATCTATATATGTTATGCATTTTAGTAAGGATAAGTTTCTGATTACAGAGGAGGTCATTCTTTTTCTGTGAAATTGGGTGTTCTCTAATAGGTAACCAAAGCTATTATAGCTATGCTTAGAACTGCATTGCTTGGGTGTGATGACGGACCATATCGTCAGGTGTTCAAGGTGCTATTACCTGGTGAGAGGGACGAAAAGAAGAGGGTACTTTCTGGGTCTTTTACCTGGTTCTATCATTCACCCTGCTGATTTGTTACTATCTAGTTTTCTTTCTGTCAATGTGGGGAGTGGCTTCCTGCAGGTTATTGACTATATTGATAAAATATCTACTATACGGAGATGCAGCTTTCTGTCTGCTGCATGTGACATTTTTGGTGCAAAGATCTCTGGAACCTTCAATAGGTACTAATTTTAAACATTTCTGGAAAGATATTCTTGATTAGCATAAGAGATTCATAGTCCCCATGTATGCTTCAATGGTGAATCATTTCATTAACGATTTCAACAATAATCTTCATTTATGTCACTGATGTTGGCAACATATTGATATGCAGAAAGATAATAGATGTTTTGACAACTATTAATATTTGTGATAGCTGTAGTCTATCAAATATTTTCAGTTCTTTTTGGTTATCATGCATTATGGTTGGTATGAGTGTTAGGAAAGGCTGAATCAATTCCCTTTTACCTCGTTTTGAGCTTTTTGTGCATTCAATGTTAATCTTAACTCTGCTTTTGATCACAGGAGTCAACTCACCCAAGGACGCAAAGTGTTATTTACTCTAGATATGATATCAAAACTCATTCACAGAGTAAGATAAAAATTCTTGTAATGCGTACATTGTGTTTGCTATGTTTATGTTCTTAGCATCTATCTAGAAAACTTAAGTATCTAGCCTTTTTACGGTGACACAGATGCCCTTTGCTTTTTCATTGATGATAGACATTTTCATATGATCGTCGTATCTCAAAGTATTTATTTTGGTTTTCCTGGTATTAGTTAACTAAGCATTTCATGACTTCACCACTCTTACTTCTGTGGAAAGTGGAAACAGTTACCTTTGTTGTCAAACTTTAGACCAATCGTATTTCATATCTAAAAACCCAGTCTTGTATTGGAATAAGGGGGTAGGCATATGTTCTGTAAAGGAAGCCATCCCCTCTTTCTCATAACAGGCATAGATGATGTTGTTGCTTGATGCTTTGGCTTAGATTTGAGGAATGGGCGAGGAGACATGGGTATGAGGCAGGGGAAATTTTCGTTGTGGACCTTGTGGTGCATTCTGAATCTCACTTAGGTTTTCTTTACTTATTCAATGTCATCTTCATTAGAGTTCTTGCATAGTTAAAACATAGATGCAAAATTCAGTGAGGGCGTTCAAATAAAATTGCAGAAATATGGGGCCTGGCTAGGATTGTCCCTACAGCAACAATGATGTGAAGATCAACGGAGTGCTTCATTCATATGTGGTTATTGAACTGTATATAAAAGGGCAGCCCCGGTGCACGAAGCTCCCGCCTATGTGGGGTCTGGGGAAGGGGTGGACCACAAGGGCCTACAGTACACAGCCTTACCTTGCATTTTGCAAGAGGCTGTTTCCATGCCTTGAACCCATGACCTCAAGGTCACACGACGACAACTTTTACCGTTGCGCCAAATAAAGATCTCCACGGGTTGCTTGATTCTGGTCTAACGGCACCTGCTGTGAGTTCTTATCCTATATCATATATCCTCAAATTTGTAACTTGGAAAGCCTGTCCTGCTAGATTGATCTTGTTATTTTTTAATGATTTTCTTTTTCCATCTCTATAAAATAATTTCCAGTATTTTAATATTTAATGGACTTCTTAACTGATCTATAGAAATCCCTGAAGGTATAGCCATGTTTTGTTTGAATCTTCAGGAAATTTCTGTTACTTTTATGAACACCTAACACTATTTAGTTGGTTCTCTTCTAGGAACAATCCATTTCGGTGGTCATAACGTCGGTGTCAAACATATTACCTCAGGTTTGGATTCTCATTTTTTGTAAGTCAACCATGCATTTAGTTTATATACTGACAATTATTTCCTGTTTATAGAATGATACATATGTACAACAAGTCGGTATTGTATCCCACTTTGACAGTGCAAGTGCCTTAGAGTAGTCATTAGGGGTTTGTAAAGAATCATTTTAAGATCAAACTTTTCAATATACTGCCTTCAAGGAGAATACTCGAGGAACTTAAGAGACCGTCTTTCCTTTCCAGTTCCTTCAAGAGTGTGTTTCACTAGTTCTGAGCCTTGAAGTACTGATTTAAAAATAATTTTGCTTAATTGTCTGAACTGTAATGTAGTTCCTAACTGTGGTTCATTTTTAATGTTACTTACCTTGTATTTTTGTGCATCACCTAATACCTCAAATTTTCCCCCTTTCCAGCTTCCAATAATAAAATACCTCTTTGTTTACAAGCTATTGGTGGATAGAATGTTCCAGTAATGTATGCTATTTGACTTGCGATTTTGAGCTGTTTATATTAAGTAACATGTTGTGATTTTGAAAATAGGATATATCGTATATAATAAATTTATGCTTAAACTAATGGTGTAAAGCCTTGGCCGATGAGGGCGGGCCAAGAGGGCTGGCAGGCTTCTAGGCAAGGTGAAAGACTGAGAGTTAGTCCCACATCGCTAGGGGGAAAGTTACTGGGCTCTTGATAAGAGTGATGAGGACTTTCCTTGCAACGAGGCCTTTTCCCTGGGCAACTGGGGAAGAACAAAACTGTGCGGGGTGTATGGGCACTCCGGCACGGACAATATCGTTGTAGGGTGTGGGCCCTCGAGCTGTTACAAGTGGTATCAGAGCCAGACCCCGACCCGGTGTGGGTGGCTAGCCGCACGTGGGCGCTCGTGTGTGGTAAGACACGCGGGGACGCGTGTCCCCTAAGGGGGAGAGGTTGTAAAGCCTTGACCGATGAGGGCGGGCCAAGAGGGCTGGCAGGCTTCTAGGCAAGGTGAAAGACTGAGAGTTAGTCCCACATCGCTAGGGGGAAAGTTACTGGGCTCTTGATAAGAGTGATGAGGACTTTCCTTGCAACGAGGCCTTTTCCCTGGGCAACTGGGGAAGAACAAAACCGTGCGGGGTGTATGGGCACTCCGGCACGGACAATATCGTTGTAGGGTGTGGGCCCTCGATCTGTTACAAATGGTGTTTTTGACATAAAAGGCTACAAACATAATTTGTGTCAGCTGATATCCATGCCTTAGCTATTCTGTGAGAATGTTTCACTATGTGATTGTTATTTGTTGCTGATTCTGAGCAGGTGACTCATCAAAATTGCTGCTTGAAATTTATTGCTTTCTTGTTTTGTTTGTAAATTGCTAAGGTGCTTCCTTATGTATAAAATGCATAAAAACTGTTTCAGCCAAACAATGATTTTTAGGATCAAACAGTTAATTTTTGCCTTTGTGTGACCACCTTGATCACTTGGCTAGGTTGGTAATTCTAAGCTTTGTTTTTGTAGAAATATCTCCTTGAACAGCGTGCAGTTGTTGATGCGGATGGTGGAAAGTTGTTGAATGAAGACAATGACCTCAGATCTGTAAGTTTGTGCTGGTAACCTACAAATATTACATTATTTCATGTCTTTGATTCAATTATTTTTTTCTAGACTGGAATTGAGACAAAAATGAGATGAAATTGGTTCATAGTCTTGTACTGAAGAATTGCAGCCTGCCTTCATCCAAATTCAGTGTAAATCACATGCAGTTACTTATTCCATCAACTTGAACTTCAAATATTAGAGTGTTTACAAATGACCTTCACACTTGAGCTACAATGGCAACTATGATAATGAGCAGTATCTGCATGTTTTTAACGAGACTGCATTCCAAGAAGCAGAATTTGGTTTGTGTTGTTGTTAGTCTGGGACTAATGAGAATTATAAACCTCGACTATTAATATGCCGGCAGCTGGACAGATTTGCCTTTCGCTAAGAATAAATTGCTTTATGCTTTGCAAAAGGGCAAATATCTTCATGCTTGTATGTTTGATGTTTACTCTTGTGACCTTGTCTCTCATAATCTGTATTTTTTCTGTCTTGAATATATGCTCAAAAAGTTAACAGCGTCTCTGCTACTCTTGCCTTTTCTTTGTGTTAGCACTATGTTAGTTTGTTTCATTAAGAATGATCTTGTATGTGTTGCACAGGTCTTTCAGTACCTATTGGATGATGTGTCAGATTTCTTATCTGCACATTTCGCTGATGCAGAGGTGGGTAGAGAAAGTGTGCTAGAAGAGAGAGGCTGTTCTCATATACTTAAGGCCTTTGTTGACTATATATCTGCAAGAGAGGCTGAAAACTTTCGGTCTAGGAGGTGTGCCAACAAGAACTCCGTTACTTTGACTACAATTCATCAGGTGCCGCTTCTGCCCAAGAAGAAAAAAAATAAAGCAAAGTATATGTTCTTGTTTTACTGAGTTCTGTCTGCAGATTAGAAAGTCTTGTTCAAGATAGAAAGCTCACTGCACTGGTTGTTCTCCTTGTCCCTTTTTGCAGTCAAAAGGTTTGGAATGGGATACGGTTTTCATTGTAAAGGTACTAACTGAGACACATTGATAACCTCAAGATTGCTTTTGAACTGTAATTGGATGTATTAGTACATACATGCTTATGTATTCTGGTTGACTTGTATGCTCCCTTGTTTATAATGGCACTTCTCTCTTCAGTTTAAACTTCCCATTTAGCTGTTAAAACTCCCAGGAAGCTACCAATAGCAATCAAAGAGTTTCTAATGAAATAACACCATTGTTTCAAAAAGCCTGCAAGGTTTCACTTTGATGCCTTGAGCACATGATGAAAGGCTTGCAGGCTTATGACTTTTTGAGATATAAATTGTATGCTTCATGCCTCAAGGGCTGTAATTCTAAATTGTGGTGGCAGTTCTCCCCTCAGGTTTTGGAATAAAAATATGTCAATCTCATGTAGTCATTGGCATATTTATAGTTCTTCTGACACTAGCTATGATTCTGATATCATACTATCACTTGAATTTTTCATTTTTTGTGCATCTCTTGTAAGATGATATTATGCCTTAACAAGTATTCTGGATTAGTTTGTTATCTCGATCCTTCCATGTAGGCAAACGAATCTGAGATTCCTTTGTTGCATGAATTTAATGGAGCTGTAAAAGAAGGTGGGACCACTATGGAGGTAAGCCATGCATTTCTCATGGATTGTTAGGTCTGCTATTTCTTGGCATTTCAATTTTCTCTCATTGGCTTTTGATACATTGTTATTATGTTACTTAGGAGGAACGTCGGCTGCTATATGTAGCAATGACACGTGCCAGAAAGAAGTTATACATTTTATATGTCACTATGGATTCAAATTGGCAGGTTGGTTGACGAGTAATCAATTTGGTGTCGTTTCTTACATATTTGTTTAGTTTAGACCTATGACTGTTGATTGGAACTTCTCAGTTGCTTCAACCTTCACGCTTCCTCAAAGAAATCCCTGGTCACCTCATTGAAGTCCAGGTATGTCCCGTTTTTATAACAATATTGGTGCTTCTAATAGGAGGCATCATTCTCTGAATAATTAAGATGTGCATGGGGATTTATTGAAAATCACTCACAGACATAATCTATGGGGATTCTTTTAGCAGGAAACATATGGTAATTGATTTCCATGAATAAAAGAACTCTCCGGGGAATGAATTCTGCCAAAGATCCAAAAATTTTACAGCATGTAAGACTTTTTGGTCTTTACTGTAATTTAATTTGAAGGTGTTGAACCCATTCCATGGAGATTCCTCTTCCATGGAAATCAATTTCCATCACTTTTTTGCCAACCAAAGAGGCACTTAACATTGCATACATGCTTCCTGTATTGGTTGTTTCATTTTCTAGCATATCAGAAGCTGTACTTACACATAAGTTCTGATGCATATTGCCGTTACATGTAGAAATGATTGCAGAAATCAGAGGAGATAATCAATGTAAATGATAAACACAGGTTTTAGTTTTGCACACATTTCACTTTGTTGACATGTCAGTGAGTGTTGACTGCCTGCTAACCTGTTGAGTTCTATTCACTGTCCATCCTGAATAGTTTGCTAAGTGTTACTTTGTGTCTTCAAATGAATTCTCTTAAAAGGAACCATGCTTTTTCCTTTTTTGTGGTTAGTAAATTGGGTTTGGGTGAGAAACCCCGTCGTTTGCAAGTTTGCGCCTTGTAACCACTCCCGTTTGATTTCTTATGTTACAAAAGCAGTTTATTTTCAATCTTATCGCAGTCATTTTCAGCCATTAATTTTCTAATCTGAATGTATGTTCAAAGGTGATATCTTCAGGTTCGTTTGGTTTCTTTCACTTTATGGTACATGCTCACTGCAGGATGAGTGGAATGGTAAAGGTTTGCAATCAAAGCCCGATAACCATTTAATGACTACTGCTGACTGCAACATTGATCCATCAAGGTCTGAATCATCTTCTGCTGCACTTCATTCGAATATTAGAGCTGGTGAAGTTGATGTTATTGATTCGAATGAGCTGGAGGCATACTATGGAAATAACTTCTTGAAAAGGTATTCTTTTGTGAACCAGTGATGTTCGCTGCTATATCCTTTTCTTGTATGCTGTTTTCTGCATATCTCTAATAGGACTAGGTAAGTTCATTGGCAATTTTGATCATAGGTTCAATGTGGAGGATCGGTCAACTGTTTCCATATTATTCCACCAATGGGCAAAGAAACAAGCATTTCAAGACCCAAAGCGTCTGCTTGATAAGGTGCTTGTTCATTTCTATCAGTGAAAACAACATTATTTGATACCTACTTGTATCAGATTGTGACCACTTCGCTAAATTTTTGCTTGAACTCACTATTTAACCAAAATATAACTTGGCTATGGTGTTTTCATTTTGAATTGTAAGTTGTTTTGTTGTAACCTGGTTGTAACTCAGTAGGTTATTTCCTCATCAGTCATGCGTGAAACAAAGTGCTTCCCAAGCATGAGCATCACAATTTAATTGTTTATTGTCTGAAGTGGCCATTAGCTGAAAGCATATTCATTCTATATTTAATAGAGTCAACAGGCAACAGCTTTAAGCAGTGAGGGAGGGTTGTGGCTCAATCCCAAGTGATGCTTCTCATTTCATTTGTTCCATTTCTTATCAGTGTATGAATATAATACATTACAGTTACTCAACCATTGGAAATGCAATTCCACATATATGCTTTAGACAAATCTATTGTTATATAAGAATGCAATAAATATCTAGTAATTTTCTTACGGATGTTGCCTTTAAAAATAGCAAAAGAGATTTTTTTTTTGCTAAACTTAAAATAAGAGGTAAATCAATGTATTCTGTTGGCGATTAGCAGTGACTCTCTAAGTTGACAGTTTTAGGCTCAGTATGCCTATTGTTGCAACACAAATAAAAATCTATTGAGTAATTTAGGGCATTACCCTTTGTGAATGTGTCTGCTAACCATCATTCATTGTCTATGGAGGATTTTCTAATTACGTATGCACCAAGCTTCATCATGTATAGTGGTTTGAAACTGGACATGACAAGCTTGCTTTACTTTTGAAATGACAGTTACTGCAATGTGATGAGAGCTGAGATTTGGTTATTCATCATCATCATCAAGACCTTATCCCAATTAGGGGTCGGCCACATGAATCTTATTCCTCCATTCCACTCTATTAAATACCATGGCTTCATTTAGTCCCAACGTTTTTAAATCTTTCCTCACCACTTCCATCCACATTCTTTTGGGCCTTCCCCTTGCCCTTTTAGAGCCTTCTACTTGTATTGCCTCACATTTTCTAACCGGTGCCGTTGTTGGTTTACTTTGAACATGTTCAAACCACCTAAGTCTAGTCTCCCTCATCTTGTTACCTACTGGTGCCATCCCTAAATTTCCTCGAATATTTTCATTTCTAATTCTATCTTTTGTTGTCTTACCACTCATCCATCTCAACATCCTCATTTCTGCGATGCTCATCCTATGAGTATGATGTTCCTTAACTGCCCAACACTTTGATCCATAGAGCATGGCCGGCCTTATGGCCATCTTATAGAATTTTCCTTTTAGTTTGAGTGGCACCTGTTGATCACACAAAACTCCAGATGCATATCTCCATTTGTTCCAACCCACTTAGATTCTCTGGGTAACCTCCCTCTCAATCTCTCCACTCTCATGAATCATTGATCCTAAGTACTGAAAGTGGTCTTTAACGGGGACTTCTTGGTTATCAATCTTGACTGGTGTTCTACTCCTACTCTCTTTGCTAAAATTACATTCCACATTCTGTCTTAGTTCAGCTAATTTTAAATCCTTCAGATTCTAATGCTTCAAATAAAAATAAAAATACGTGAAGCATGTGAGTTATTTATTGGGGTGACTTAGCATACAGGAAAAGAATAAATAACCAAATTATCTTTAACATGCAGGATTTGTTCTCAAGTTATACCCCTTGTTTTCTTCAAGAGGCTAAATGTGTTCTATTTCTTGTAACTCCGCTTGTCTCTTGAGATCAGTTGAGGCAGGTCTACTTTTCTTTTTGTAGTGTCATTTTCTCATGTTGCAAAACATGACACTAAAGGATATTGGCACTTGATCTTTTTAATCTGGCTTTGGCTGCCTACTTTTTCTATCTTCTCCTATACTGAACCTAAAAGACTTCTGATGCAGTGCATACAGGATTATAACACGCTGTTCTAACTTCATTTTAAATATGGTAAACAATGAAGAGTAGGGTTGTGGGGTTCTTATTTTCAGTGAATTTGCAGTTGACTATGATTATTTCTCAAGGTAAAGAAGCTGAAACTTTCTTTTCTATTGTCATACAAATAAAGTACCCAGCCTGATTTTTCCTCATCTTTTAGAACCTTTTGAACAATCATGATATTGCCTCAAACTTTTCCATAGTACGCAGCTTTACCTTGCTTTTTTTTGCAAGAGGCTGTTTCCACGTCTTGAACCCGTGACTTCAAGGTCACACGACGACATCTCTACCATTGTGCCAAGACTCCCCTTCTTCTGACATATTCATTATAATGTGCAAAACATGATGCTTGAGCCAGGGTTGCTGGTTCATGTTTTATTTTGTTCTGCTCCCAGGTTGGATTTGTAATTGACGAGCGACTAAGAATCAAGACAACCAAACACAAGGTAATACAATCTGTCTAGTTTATAATACTCGAACAGTGTTCTTTTAGTTGACATTTGATACACTCTGGAGAAATTACTTTAGTGAATATCCACAAGGGGAAACAATTCCTTTCTGGATTGTTGTAATAATTTGGCTTTTGTAATATGGTTGTATAGGATGTGTTGCGTTCACTGAAGTCTTGCTTGAGGTGCGACGAAGCTTTTCAGTATGCCCAATATGTAAGTTCACTGGTCTTTTGTGATGACCCCTTGTATGTTTTTTATTAAAAGCTTATTGATTTGTTCTTTCATTTTTAATTTTACAGGCATTTCATGTATATTTTAGAGCATAGACACGCGGAGACACTTGATATTAATGAAATTACATGTATCCATGCACGCTTGCAGATTATGTGTCCTCATAAACTTTATAAAAATTTCTTTTGATAGGTATTAAGGTGGGAACAAATTCCTGCAGATAAACGTGCTCATCTGCTGAGGGAGAAGCAGGCAAGTTTCTAACTTTTGAATTTCATCATGTTTGTACATCATGGATTAGATTTTTGCAATACAACTATGATGCATCAATATAGGTTTCCAATTGACTTGCTTGTTTCAAGTGTTTGTTCTACTCCATTTACTTCTTTTATGACATCCAGTGTCATACAACATTGATGAGGCAATGACAAAGGAGAATGAACCTGATTTGTAATTTGATAATTATACAAAAGTCATTATTTTATGACCTAAATCTTACTTTCCTTTTTCTTTCAGGAACATTTCCAGAAACAGAGAATAGAGAATTCCATGGGTTCTTCTGCTGCTACATCCAAACAGGTTGATCTCTCTTTGTTTGGACTACTAAACAAGATTCTGATTTCATTAGATATAACATATTCTGACGTGTATTCATAAATTGACACTTAGAAACTAGTTAATAGTGACTACAATTAAAACAGCTGGAATCTTCTGGAGGTTTGTCCTATGGTGGCATTGGAATGCATAACAAATATGACAAAATGTGAAGGTTTAATATGCAATGGAAACCATTATTCATCAAGATAAAACTATACATCGAGATGTGAAAATGATAAGGGGCAGTTAGTAGTACTCCATGTCTTTCTTAACATGATACTGTAAGGCCCATTGGCTTACTTCTGCTCTTTGTAAAATACATGCACTAGAACCAATCTTATGCAGATTATTGGTCATGTACAATTTAGTTCAGTTATCATTATCTTCAAATCGGACCACGTAAATTCAACTTGGAACACCCAGAGGCTGGGGAGGGTCAAACTTGAAGTCTTACAAGAAATCTTAAGTTCAGGGAAAGTTAAGAGGGTAAGAAAGGTTAAGCAATTGGACCATGTAGGAGTTTTCAATGTCTTAACTGTCGTCCAAGATGAGTCTATCACATTCTCAACATTATTTGAGCTAGTCTTTAAGTACTGAGAGATGAGTATCATTCCATAATTTGTATCTTACTTGCTAAGGTGTGCTGCTTGGTCTGTTTTTTCTTTCCATGCAGATTGCATATCTTCAGAATCTTGGTTGTACCATTGTCCCTACATCGCGTCTTCATGCCTCTCATTTGATTGAGCAGTACAAATCATTGTGAAGATGGAAGTCCTGTTTCTGCTTAAAAGATTTAAGCAAAGAGTTTCCCGCATCTGTAAATATCCTTTGAGCCATAGGTTGAAGGGAAGATGCAGCTGATACATTGTCTGTAGCATGCTGATGTTAATTAATGGCAACAGCATTCATCATCTATAAACTAACCTTTGATTTGAAGGTTCAGTTTCAAAAAGCAAAAGAGTGATTTTGTTCTGGATTCTGTTTGGATATTGGGTCTGTCTGTTGAATGGAATGTAGGTATGGCAGTTGATGGAAGGAATATAAAGCTTAAATTGTCAATACTTTTAACCAAAGGAAACTGGCAATGGCCTGAATTCCATTAGTTTCAAACAAAAATTGATAAAAGGGGTGGCTATAATAGCCAGTTTAGGGGCTTCATTGTCCAGTGTGGATGTGTTCTAATTTGCCGATCAAGTTAGCAGTTGCTAATCTACCCATCTGTAGGTGACCTCATTAATGGAATGATTTTGATCTCTTGATCCATCAGTCATCGTTTGTGTTAGGAGTTCATTTCAAGATGAACGTCTTGGATCCATCTATTGAAATCACTGAAGATCCATCGGGTCAGGATGAACGTCCCCAATTAGTTCATCTCATTCAACCTACACCTTGCAAAATTTAGCACAATGACTATCATGGGAGGCAATGCCGGCTACGCACATTGTGTTAGTGGCCGACAAAACGTCTGTTTGGCACGGAATAACAATCCATGGATTATGCTATACATGGATAATGGATCTTTCGCTAGCACAATTATTAAGATCAATCGACATCCGGAAGCTTTAGTCTATTTTATCTTGGTAGGAAGGATCCAAATGGCAAGGAATGATGGGAAATGATAATCCGGCGCCCTTCAGGACTGTTGCCTACCAAGTTACGCTGGGGTTTTATGGTACTTTTACCTGAGGACCCACCTTTCAATAATCTGAACCGTTCATCTTGATATCTTGCTACGGATCTGCCCTGCCAAAAGTCACAAACTTTGGATGATCTTATCATTATTTTTTCTAAAATGAAAATGATTCAAAACAGCTCTTAACAATGGCACGATCATCAACGTATGTTGGAACATAGCTGATCTATGACAAGACCGCTACGATGAACAGTCAAATTGTAGAAAATGGTAGGTCCCAATTGGGACAACCCCAGACAAGCGTGTGTGGGTGGGAGTATCATTTTAATATAAAAATGGCTATCCATGGATGAATTAATCCCGATTTGTTATTATCATTCCTGCGTTTCGTTCTTTCCACTGTGTACCGCTTATCCGGCGGCCACTTCTCTGAGTTCTCTCTCTCTCTCTCTCTCTCTCTCTCTCTCTCTCAATGGAAGTCGCCATTTCTTCCCGCTTTTCTCTCGATAGGCACATGTTTTCTGCTTCATGTTCTTCCTCTCATCCTAGAATTACAAGTTCAAAGAGAACCGTAATCCCTATTAAGTCTTCCATTAAAGCTTCTCCAACCAGCAAATTCTTTGCCCCATTTGTTGGCGGAAGTTCCAATGGCTATTTTTCCGGTCAGAAAATCCGCCCCTTTCCCCTAAATCCAGTAACATCCAATTCTCACGGAAAAAGGGGCGTTGTCACCATGGTATTTTTTCAATCTCTATCATTTTTCGTTTCATTTGATGGGTTCAGTTTTCCATTTTAATTCAATGGATTAATTTTTTGCAGGTCATTCCGTTTCTGAGGGGAAGTGCATGGGAGCAACCACCTCCTGATCTACCATCTTACTTATATAAGAATCGAATTGTATACTTGGGCATGACTCTCGTCCCATCTGTGACAGAATTGATCCTAGCGGAGTTCCTATACCTCCAGTATGAGGATGCTGAGAAGCCCATTTACTTGTACATAAACTCTACTGGCACAACTAAGGTAACTCGATCTGTGATGTATCAGTGTCTGATGAGTTGATTCTGATATATAAATATAAAGTGTCTAAACTGGTAAACTACTTGAATACATCTAAAAAAAAATGAATTCCGCCGACTGCTGTTGTTCCTGATATCCTACTTGTAGTTTATATGCTGATGTCTATATTCAGAGTGATTGCAGAATCATGTTTAAAATTTGTCGTAAAAACTGATCAAATGGTAGGTTCTGGATTGTCATATGTCATGCTTAAATCAGTTATTGCAAGACTAGCGAATTGAAATTGCTTGACTGTTTGGTCTTCAAAGTTTCGTGCTGCATTTGGGTACACAGGATTTGCTGTTCTGCATGAGATAAGAGATCTTTGTTGGACTTGACCCTGCATTTTAAATCTAGTTTTTAAATCCTTAACATTCTTTAAGACTGTATTTCGTAATTCAGTGATTTACTGATTTCAGAATTAATGTCTGCAGTTATGCCTAACAAACCTACATTTTTTTGGGGATATTTCTTCCTTTCAATGTTAATTCTTGTCTTTCTCTCCTTTATGCTTTACCCAGGGTGGAGAAAAGTATGGCTATGAGACGGAGGCTTTTGCAATCTATGATGTTATGAGGTTCTTCTTTTGTTTCTTTTTTGAGAACTTGATAGGTTGTTTTGGAAGTTATATCTTAAGTTACTTTTATATTTACTCATCATCCTGAACATTTTTATGCTCACTATGCATCCTAGGAAGGTGCAACTGAACAGTGGGAGCATGTACTGAAATGTAAGATTGTAGGAACAAAATCACATTTCACTCCCATTTCTTTGACAATGGCCCTACCTCATTTTGTTAACCCTTCCTTTGATTAGTAAAAGTTGTAGCAACAGCTTTTAATAGGTTCAAAGTTAAGTGTAGAATACGAGAAGGGAATTGCTGTTATCAAAATCATGTCTTTGGCAATATTTTTGTGGAAAATCTTGGGATTCAATTTTGGGAATCAGTAGGTTTGAATAACTTATTTTACCTAAAAGAGAAAAGAGATGGGACAATGATTTGAATTATAGATAAATGTTGCATTTCTCTGGTTGGTAAAACACACATACTTATGCAAATAAACATATATTGGTTTGAAAAGTACTCTATGATAGATGACATGAGGTCTACTCTTGAGGCAACACTAAACCAACTAATTGGGATTTGAAACCAAGAATTTCAGTATCTGTTGGATATGAATATCAGTTAAGCAAGAAAATAGTCTGCTCAAACATAGTTATCTTAATTTTATGAGTACAATGCTTAATAACTAGCCTAAATATTTGGATGCAGTTTGAGAGTGTTTACTGCATCATTCTAGCATTACAATGTAACTGCTAACCCTTGCAGTTCTTGCTTGGTGCTTGCTAAAGTAGGCAGTGGCTTTCCACCCAAATTCTACTTGACAGAACAGAATGTAATTTTGTCGAGGGCCTAGGTCTCAGAAAGTGATTTACTTCCTCCATTCAATTGATATTTGTTTGGGATGAAACTCAGGATTGAAAGTTTCCTTGCGAGATTTTGATCAGAGTCATTAGTTTCACCAGTGCTGGATGGCCTGTGACTTCTGATTCTTTAGCATTCTCACTTCTCATTCTACTGTGAGTGCATCGAATCACAATTCAATATCTGTGTTTTTTGCTGAAGGGCTTTTCAAGTTAGAATTCTAAACTAATATTGATCCTCTGTCCTGGTTTCTTTTAACTGATGGAAAGATTTTAAACATTCTGTACGCATTCCTTGTTACTTGCACTGCACTGATCAAAATAAATTGGATGATGATAGGATTAACTGGTGTTCCATGCTCAGGTACTCATGTCAAATCTGTGCAGATCTGGTGATGACCACTATCATGGAGAGGCAAAATCTTTGGAGTGGTCTTCTATTCTGAAGGACTTAGCAAGGAATGTGAACTCTAGGAGTAGCTCCTTGAGGATCTTGGTGAAGTTCAAGCTTCAAACACTTGTGGTGGAGCTCTATGCATAGGCTAGTGTATTATAGTGTTTCAGAAGGTACTTGTGTTATATTTCCTAAATGATAATTTGCCATCCTTAGTTACTGAAGGCGAGCTGTTGAATAAGGAGAAAAGGAAGAGCTGATTTCCTTGAAAGGATAGAAGGTGATAGCCAATTGATGTTTGCAAATAGACAAATTCTAGCTATGTGGTTGTGGGAGGCAAATTTGACTAACTTTAGACCAATGGTTGGTGATACGTCAATTTAATGGCTATGGTCCAGTTAGTTACTAGAGAATTATGAAAAGAAGGTCCTGTATAATCATCTTCTCCAGCTAACATTGTTAAAAAAAGAAAGAAGAAAAAGATCTTCCTCAATGATCTGTCCAAATCTCCAAGAACAAGAGGATGGACAGCATGCAACATTGTTTTTGTGAACTGATAAAAATGACTTGTCATCAAAGGATTATTTGCACAAGGCAATAGCTTAGAAGTTGAAGGGCAGTAGTCAGACTCTTCTTGAAATGGTTCTATAGAAAAACATTTCAGTATCACATTAGTCAAGGAGATGACTTGAGCAACCAATGAGTTTAGTGCCTGTTAAAAATCTTGAGGTGTGAATTTGTTGAACTGCTTGAGAGCCCTGGTGCCTATATCTGATTATTTTACAAGGCAGTTCTTCACCTCAGTTGTCTCCTTGTTGACTTCAATCATAAAGCCTGATTGATGCACATCTAGGGAAGGCGTGAACTAACCCAATATCCCAAGTTTATGATAGAATAAGGATCAAAATAGAGAAAAACCCTCAAAATCAGCTAATAATAAACGGACAAGAAGAAGTCCTGTTTTCTTTCTTCAAAGTGAAAAATGTTCATCATGTCATAGATTCTTCTCTACTTCATGTGTGTTTGTGGACCCGTGTTTTGCACATTCTTGTGGGTGTGGTCAGATGTTTGCTTGTATCTGTTTATGTGTATGATTAGTGTGTTGGTGCATTTGTATCTACATATCATGTGCTTGGAATACAGGTAATCATGGGGATGCATAACCAATCTGCAGAAACTTTTTAGATATACTCTAGCGTCCTCTTTGAGCTCACATCATTTACATCCTCAAGTAGGGGTTTCCTTAGCCACATGACTACGTATTTTTAATTAGCCTATCAATCCTTTCAAGGTATTTTCAACTCGGCTTCTGATGTACTAATTGGCATAAACCTGTTGCTATTATCTGAAAGGAATTTTGATACAAGTACCTGCTTCCAAGATGTAAAAAGTTGTCGACTACTAAGGTAGATCTTGAGAATTGGACATGTCTAAAAATTTAAAATCTTCAAGAAGAATGATTTTCTTATCCATATTTAGACATTAGAATCTCTTATCCTTATTTAGAGTGGACGTTTTGATGATCACAATTGCACTCCCTGATGTCAACAACAATTCCCATGCCATCTTCAAGGGGTTTGACATTATTGTTTATCTTCAATGAACTGGTATCTTAGTTGGTTCTATGGGCCCATAACCTGGAAAACTATGTAACCTCAGGAGATGGGTGCCGATCTTCTTGGAACAGTTGGTGAACTCAGCAAGGTCAAGCTGGTGAAGATTATATTCCTTTAGGATGATGTAAACCAAGCCAAGTCATAATTCTCAATGACAAGGTGTTTACTTCAGGTGGGTACTCATAGAGCAGATCTTGTTGGTGCAAAGGTAAATCCACATCTGTTCTCTCTAGAACGTTGATTACGGTGGCTGTACTACCACTATCTTGTCCAAACAGTTGTCCAAATGAGAAATCATATGAATGGTTAAATTTCAATCATCATGATTGTTATGTGTACCAGGTATAGGTAACGCGATGCACTATTGTATCCTCTTGGACGAGATATGCTCTCTCCAAAATTTTACTTTAGCCCAATAGACTTATGCTGCAGGTTCTTATTTATTGCAAACCAAGCTGGTTTCTTTTTCGATCTTCTATATGTAGATCCTCCATGTTTGTTGCACAAATGTTGAATTTCTTAAACTTCATGCCACGGTTGCTAGGATGCCATGCTTGTGAGTCTTTTTAAAGTGACTAATTCAGTTTTTGCTATCCCGTTTCTTGCAACTTTGTAAAAGATGATGGCTCTCTTGGTATTTCACTTATGCAAATATTTCTTGTGCATCAAATCTACCAATTCCTATTCTTAGTTTTCGCGCTTTTCCCTTGGTTTTTGCTTAGTACTTATGCAACCAATTGAAAGTCCTCGGATAATATGCATTTTCAAATTGCTTGATTCATGTTTCTCAACATCTAGGATCTTGGTTGGTCTTTTGTAGAGTTAATCTTTTGTGAGGTTTATATAGTTATATCTTCCACACATCATCATCATCATCAAGACCTTATCCCGACTAGGGATCGGCCACATGAATCTTGTTCCTCCATTCCCCTCTATTAAGTATCATGGCTTCATTTGGATATTCATGATATTCTATCTAGATTCTGATGCTTTTCTGAATTTGAAATATTTACATGGACCATTTAGAATCCAAAGTTTCAACTCTGGCCGAATTGTACTTGCTAAACAATTTCCTGTTCCCTTGTAATCCAGATATGTTGATGCTACTCAAATGTGAACTGAGTTTTGTCCCCTTGGAATCCAGATATGTTAAACCACCAATTTTCACACTTTGTGTTGGTAATGCTTGGGGAGAGGCAGCCTTGCTTTTGGCTTCTGGTGCAAGAGGAAACCGTGCTGCTTTGCCATCATCAACAATCATGATAAAGCAGGTTTCTTTTTTTCACTAACTTTTCATTACTATGTGAAGCTTTTACATATAAGGACGTCAAATTTTGGTTGCAGTTGGAAGCTCTCTTTCTGCTTCTAGGCACTTTTACTTTTCTAAGTTCATTGCTTATATATGATCGTCAGGCTTTAACTTGTCAACTGTCTTCCTCCCCAATCCACAGCCAATTGCAAGGTTTCAAGGTCAAGCATCGGATATCGAAATTGCCAGAAAAGAAGTGAAAAATGTGAAGGCAGAGTTGGTGAGAAATAATAATCTTGATGTGTCTTTTGTCCTCATAATGTTTGATCTGCATAAATACTAGAAAAGAAGTTAACTCTTTAAATATTAGCAGTTACTGCTAATTTTGAGATAAATCACGGTTACTTATGCTAGCATCATGACAGAGTTACATTTAATCCATGGTGCTTAACAGATGATCTTTGGCGAACTTTTGTCTAATGGATGATAATTGGTTTATTCATGCGATAGTATACGTATAGCTACATCTACAATGCTCAGTTGTGACATCACTGGATAATCAGGTCATTCTTTCAGGCTTCTACAAACTATATTTGGACAGTTATTGGTGGTACAGAAAACATTGATAAAGCTACTTAAGAACAAACAGCGTGCAATTTTAGGCTGCTTTATCTATGGGTGCAGGCAGGCTTAAGATATGTATCCCTTGAATGTTTTTGTCGTGGCTATTTATCTCTGTACCAAATAGGCCGACTGGGGTTGATATGGTATTAGTTCTTCTCCAGTCTTCGCTAGGATGAAGTGCACTTGCAATGTGAAAAAGCAATGTCCCATAGAATTGATAAAGGAGAATCTTATGCATGGCTGATTGCTTTTGCATGGGGAACTGTAGATAAATGATGAATTCTCAAGTGGAGAACTGTAGACCAGCCCTTATTTTTTATCTACTGCAATTTTCTGTGATTTTGCATTTGCAAATGGATGTTGACTGATTTTCAGTTATCAACTGCAGAAAATATGCCACAAAGAATATTGTGACTGAATTTGGAGATTTTGCATATGCAAATGGATATTGTGACTGATTTTCAGTTATCAACTTCAGTGAATATGCCACACAGAATATTGGGACTGAATTTGACTATAATTTTGAATATGCAAATTGATATTATGACTGGTTTTCAGTTATCAACTTCAGCAAATATCAGCTGATCCCTAATCGGTATAAGGCTTAGATGATGATGATGATGATGAACTTTAGTGAATGTGCCACACAGAATAGTTTGCAAAGATGTCCATGCTCTCGCTGCCATATTCGGCAGACTGCACGATATGCATCAAACTTCTGGACAATTTACGTCCAGTGCTCACATATTTTGTCGGCATTCCCTTGTTTCCACTTTTGGCAGTAGGCGTTTTTCTGACTGTACTGCAGTAATGTCCGAATAAACAGTCTCTGAATCGTTACCTTTAACCACGAATTGGAGATGTAAAAGAAAGACAGAAATGATGTCGTTGGAACTAGAGAACTTGTAATGGTTTCTCATATTCTATCAATGCGTTTCTATTTATCCGGTGGCATTTGATAAATTTTGCTTTATTTGGATCTAAATCCAAGCCCTGCAACTTTGTAACCATGATATTGCTTCTCCATTTTTGTATTCTCTCTTGGAATACATACTTGTGGACACTAATTTGAGTAATTATTGTCCAGGTTAAACTCTATGCCAGGCATATCGGAAAACCAACTGAGCAGATCGAGGAGGATATCAGGCGGCCAAAATATTTTAGCCCCAGCGAAGCAGTTGAATATGGTACCATCGATAAGGTACACACAAACAGAAAATGAGACAAACCATTTAAGAGGAATTAAAAATAGTAGAACGAAAACCTATTTTTTTCTATTGGGTCTTCTTCAGTCACTAAGATTTGCTTCATGCTTTGCAGGTCTTGTACAATGAAAGAGGCAAAGAGGATCGCGGAGTTGTTTCCGATTTGAAAAGAGCCCAACTTATATAGATCACAGGAATTTTTCTCTTACTGTACTTATGATTGAAGCACTGAGAAGGCCAAGTTTTTACTATTGCAAGCCGTTGCCTTCATGTATGTGAAAGCTAATTTAGTGACTGTAAAGCCAGTAGATACTTTAAACTATTTTATTACATAGATCACTCAAATTTGTAGTGGTTTTTGTGATCATAATTGAGATTTCTTTAAATGATTCTGCTCTGATGATTGCCTCACTGTCTCCCCTATGATCTGTAACACGTCTTATTTAGGTGGAACCAAAGAGTTATTCATTTGCTGTTTAAGAGTTCGTTTCAGAGGTCCAATCCGTGGGCTATTTGGACATTTTTGGACCTGTTGCAGACTTTTGAGTCTTGATATATAGAGTTCCCAAGGGATGTTAGATATGGATCATCCATTATGTTTAATTTGAACATTTGAAATCTTCCCTGTGCTGAGCATCAGTTTCTGCAGCATATTACATGATTGGGATGAGTTAAGTGGAGAAAGTATGATTGGTAGAACGACTGGCCTCGCTTGCGCAACAATCCAAACCATTAGTTTGTTGACGGAAAATTCTCCATCACCAGACATGCAATTCCAAACCTTCAGGCCGTGAAGGCTTTGCTGATGAATGTCCAGCTCCCCACTTAAAATCTACAAAGTGGGTGGTTAATTGGGATTTAGGATTATTGTTTTGGGATCATCCAAAAGTCGACCCTGGTTGTACCTTTACCTGCTCTTATTTTTCCAAGGGAAAATTTTGGTCATCCATAGTTTAACATTCCACAGATTTATGCCTTAAGAATTTGAAGCTAGGAAGCAACCTACTTACCTGGTTTTAGATGTTAGTTATTTTCTGCTAAACGCGCTCTTGAGCTAATTGTTTAAAGTGTAATATACAAGTTTATAAATAGTACTCTTCGCCTTGGCCACCTTTTTATGTAAAAAGGAAGACAATGTGAGACATGAAAACGTCCATGTATTTTGCATTCACTAATAGAATGGGGATTAAACAAAGGAAAAAAGGGTTACTTAAGGTTTTTCTTTAATGATCATGTGGGTCAATAACTGTGTCTTCTTTAGACTCATATTCCATTGGACTTCCAGGGGAGAGATGTATCCCACCTCGAATCTCACTATACTTCCATTTTCTTCTTCTTTCTTTTCCTTTTCTTTGTCATAGTTTTTATAGATTAAGGCAGTTATATCTGTTCTCCATCGAACATGGAGCTCATCCTTAGCTTTCTCTGCCTCCTGTGCCTCTTTGTGCTTCTTCCTAGCTTGTGTAGCTCTAAGGATAGCTTTGTTTGCTCCAGGGCAACTTATGATGGCAGCCCCGATTGCTTGGGCACTCCAAGTAATCTGTGTGTGTGTGTGTGTGTGTGTGTGTGTGTGTGTGTGTGTGTTTGCACGTATACTTTGCACAACCAGGTCGTTGTCACACATTAGTAAAAGTTATTGACATGAAGATGCACTAACTGAAGTCTTAATTGGATCAGGAGGAGCATGCGGATTTGGCGAATTTGGTCGAAATGTCAACGACGGCAGTGTTGCAGCCGTTGCTAAGCTATACAGAAACGGCACCGGATGCGGTGCATGTTACCAAGTCAGGTGTACCCAACCACAGTTCTGTAATGAAGATGGGTTGAAAATCGTGGTCACTGATCATGGTCAAGGCGATAATACTGACTTTATCCTAAGCCCTCGTGGCTTTGTAAAGTTGGCTTGCCCAAACATGGCCTCAGAGCTGATGGCACAAGGCGTAATCGACATCGAATATAAGAGGTGACCAGCATCCACACATTCTTCTCCTCGTCCAAAACTCCCCCATGAAGTTTGTCTTGTGTTTAATACTCATTAATGATTTGATCATGCCAATTGTGGGACAGAGTTTCCTGCCAATACCCAGGATATAACCTTATGTTCAAGGTCCATGAGCACAGCAAGTTCCCAAACTACATTGCTATCATCATCTTGTATCAAGCTGGCCAAAAGGATATCATAGCCGTGGAATTATGGCAGGTAAATGGTTATCACAATTTCAATCCGCAGGCACAATAACTTCCAAGGATCTAGATTTGCTTTCCTCATTTAATGTGAATTATCACTATTGTTCAAACTCAAATGAACGTGTGTCATGCGTTTGATGGATATCGGAGGGTTGCCAGGAGTGGAGAGGCATGCGTAGGGCCTACGGTGGGGTATGGGACATGGCTATGCCTCCAAGGGGTGCCCTAAACCTAAGGTTCCTAGTGAGTGGAGATGATGGACAGAAGTCGATCCAACTGAGAAACGGGATCCCTAGTGACTGGAAGGCTGGAGTGGCGTATGACTCAGCGAGGCAGCTTTTCTAATCCTCCAAAGATTTAAAGTTGATCCTATCCTACTGTGGAAGTTGTTTCTTAATGAATTAATGAGCCCTTAGATTAATGATTCTAGTTTGTTTTCTATTGAATGAGAGGAAATGGTTTGTATACAGTGTTTCTGCAACTGCTCTTGGCTTGCCAATAAAATAGGATGGTTGTGTTTGTTTAGTAAGAGGTTGGCAGTAATGGAATGCTAGTTTTCCTATTTATCAAGCAACTCTGTGTGTGTGTGTGTGTGAGAGAGAGAGAGAGAGAGAGAGGAGTATTTATAGGACATTCGGTTGTATTATGGTGTATCATAGGCATTTCTAAAATTGAAAAGCAGATCCACTTTTTCATATTTTTTCAGTGATCTAAGACATTCATCTAACTCATTCTATTTCAGATCTCATGTCAATTGGATGTCCCTAGGCCCTCTATTTTTGAAGTTTTGAAGTAAAAAGCCATAGACAGTGTACATTGCAGATCTCCAAAACAAAGAATACCATTTATTTTTTGCCTGGAGAACCTAGAGACATGCAGCTGACATGAGCTTTAGTACCTAGGCCATCTGAAAAGGTGGGCTACCTTTCAATGTTAGGAATTTCTATGATACATTGTATTATATAATTATGCACTCTCTCTATCTATATATAAAGGTAGAAAGTATTGCTAGGTCGTAAGATAACCGTAATGAGTACGTAAGCAGAAAGATTAGTTGCACTAGTGAGCTAGGAAAGGCTGTCAGTACCATTGCTATCCTTGTTTTAATGTATAATATATGGCCTAACACCCACATTCTTCATTGAGATTGAATAATGGGAATTATGTCCTTGTTATAACGTGTATCACATGGCTTATCACAGTGGATTCAAGTCTTAACCAATAGCAAATATTTAGGCATGGATAGTGGAGTTTGAGAGAGCCAACATTCGGGGAGGTTCCATTAGCTAAAAACCATTTAGCAAGTGGTTAAGTTTTAATATTACACTACAATCAGCATGGTACATTATCCAATCATCTAGCTAAATTTTACTTGAATCAGCTAGTAGTTAGGAAAAAGATAACAAAATAAAACATCAACAAGCATAAGTACATGCACTGTCAAACACTCTACTCATTCAATATCCCTTCAATAGCTGTAGAGATTGTCCCTGATCAGTCCTTCCATTTTCTTTGATTTGTAGAGAATTATATGTTTCCTGATAAATGCTAATAGCTGCTTGACTCGTTCATAACCTCTAGGCATCAAACTCTTCACTTACCTCTCCAATAAACATATCTATGCACCCTTCTTAACTTTCATAATATAAGCTCTCCTATAATTGATTGCTCTCTCTCTCTCTCTCTCTCTCTCTCTCTCTCTCTCTCTCTCTCTCTCTCTCTCTCTCTCTCTCTCTCTCTCTCTCTCTCTCTCTCTCAACTTTTCCATGCCTTTCTTCACCCTATCCTTTGCTCCCCTTCCTAAACCTACAATTTTTTGATGTTTGAAATGAGGAAACAAAACCATGGGTAAAGTAAGTATTAAGGCAAGAAAAGGAGATCTCCCGTCCACATATGTATAGCCAAGTTTCTCTTTTGCATATTTACATTGTTCTAGCCATTTCAGATGGGCAAATCAAGCAAGGTCTTCACCTGTCTTTGAATTCGACACTAATAATCCTAGGTATTGCCTGAAAAATGCCTCTTTTAGTTGAAGTAAATACCCAAGATAAGTCACTACCAGTTTGATGTCCAATTATTCTTACTAGACTTGCAATTGGGCCATGAACAACAGACATTTGAACAATCCAATATGTGACTCCTAAGACAGCGGTAATTTACATTCATCAGAAAAGTTTGTGAAAATATAAATTGGTTCATCCAATCCGTTCCAATCTATAATGAGGGCTATGAAATCAGTGCCATGGATTGGTTCCATTTTCCTCATGTGTTACTTCTTCCATTTTGGCTAAAAGTTTATCCGTGCTTTCTTCCAAGAATTACCAAGTCACCAATTGAACGGCTGATTAACGTTCCACACCATTTGTTCCAAACTAGATTTTCATCTTTTTAAGTGTCAAGGAAACAGAATGCATGTCTAGGTGCACTCTCAACAATGAAATCCATTTAGGCAGTTCATGAGAGCTACATTTCCAGTACAGGTGTTCCCAATTTGGTGTCCACTAATCTTGGATCTTGAAGGTGTCACATCGGCACGTAGTGCACAATGCGCTGGCTCAAAGCAACTAGAACAACTTCAGCAGAATGTCCAAGAAGTGTCCCGACTTTGGGCCATTTTGATGTCAAATTTGGTATGTCTTAAGTAAAACTGGTGCTACAAACGCTCTTCACTTTCCCCCACATGATGTTGATTCCATTTCGCACCAAACCGCGTAAAACATCAAACACTAAGGTTTGTTCTCCATTTCTTGCCACGAAACCAATGTGTTTGATTTTTTGCTACAATGTCATAATCATCTGATAATAATCCGATATTCACATGTTATATGAACAGACAATAATCTCCTTCTGAAACTTCAATGAACTCTCCAGTCCAGGCTCGCCCATAACCACTCCAATGCTAACTACCTCACTACACATGGGGACAAGTTCTGTAGCACTGTCAATGGAAAGAAATCCAGAAAGTGCACATCATCATTCACTCTTTCTTCTCAATCATCATTGATCTTGGCATCCCAATCAGTGGTAGATAGCTCTTTTCCTTTGATGGGCAACATTTTTTGCTTAGCTAAATGTGAACATCTCAAACAAAATGGACAAGAGATTTCTTCATAGCTTTACACCTTGCTGATTATATATTGGGATGACATCTTGCTGATTATATATTGGGATGAGAATGATTGCAGGCACATTCTCTAAAAGTTTTTGTTGGTTTACAGCTCCTCGCTAGCCTAGACTGCTTCTCTTCCCTGCTTCCCCAAGTGTAGGACTGGGATATGGAAAAAGAAGATAATGCGAATATGCACCAAACACGTACTTGAACACAGTGCATTTGTTGGTGTGGTGGGAATCATTTTTTCAAAGGGCGCCTTTTTGTTTCCATTTTCCTGAAGTTTCTACTTAGAATCCAAGGGCATTTGACACAAATTAGGCACTACTAACCATATGCCAGTTTATAATATATGCTAAAACTTGACATGCTGGAATAGGGGAGGTAAAATAGGTCACCCTTCTATACTAGTGGCATGCCCCATTTAGATGATTCAAGACTTAATTTGTAGTCCTTGTGGCTCACAAATGAGCATCTTTAGCTGAATTAAGTGAAAAACTACCATTTCACTAATCGAAGCACTTGTATCAGTGACGATACTGATGGCAAGCTAAGTGGTATGATCTAATAGGCTTGAGTGCTGCTTCAATTTGATGGCTAAAATTATTAGGTTGGGCTGGGATCTTCAGGAGCAGGCCAATTAAGGACCTTTTGATTTCTGATTAGTTAGGTCACACACTTATGTTTGGATCAGGATAGCTAGATGTACTATCACTTCAGCTAATTAAGTAAATTAGAATTAGCAAAAGCAATGTCCATTTACATAATATGAATTCCATATAATAATAATCTATATGTAAATGAGTCAAATTACTTATCTCTTAGTCTATTAGAGAACTATCTCTCCCTACATGTATGAAACCAACTAAGCAAATATAGTAACTTTTAAATCTACCTAATCATCAATTTTTGCATGGTGACATGCATGTTGTATTTAGACGAACCTTAGATCATGTAGAACATAAAAACGCAATACTGATGGGTTGAGTCCAGTGCTGAAGGAATTCTCCTTCTTAAGATGGAGTCCAGCAAAAATTAATGGTTCAGGTTTTCCTAGGAAAACCATAGACAAGGGTTGATGGATTGCGGGACCAAGATTAACTGATCAAGGTACATAACATCAATGTGACACAATTGCATCCACATGATACATGGGACCTAGAAAATCACATGATAATCACCATTTGGCACTTTGGAAAATACCACATATTATCATGAAATGAAGATGTTTCAAATGTCAGCCTGAACTGTTCCTCTGGGTAAGGAAACAGATTTCTCCATAAGAAAGCTCATATGGCACTGTAAAACACGCAGTAACTTCAACCTATGCTTTGCTAACTTGATAATGTTTTATTGATAAGCCGTCCTAGCTTGGCAAGTTGAACATCTACCGTTCAGTTTTCCCACAAGTTCTTCCTTATTTTGTTTATATATGGATGGTGCAGGTATTGCCACCCTAAAGTTAAGCACCCCCCCAAGTTGTCTTACACCAAAGTGAAAGTATTCAAGCTTAGTTTAGTGCCTAAACTAACTGCAATTATTGCCCAAGCTAAACTTAATGGCCACATTAGCACAGTGACAAGGCACAAAATCTGCAAAAGAGGCTTCTTAGAAGCTACACAAATAATAGCACAGGAAAACCTCATTTTTTAAGTGCTTCTCCTCCTCATTCAGTTCTATGACTGAGCTTGCGTCTTTGACAAGAGGAAATATCAGATAGCACTAACAAAAAGTGGGCCCTTCTTGGGGCGATCCTTATCTTCCCAAATTCACCAATTGTAATCCAATAACAGACCTCTGGCTTAGCCTTAATGAATTTTACCAAACCCTATGGAAGAGTAGTCCCATAGGACTCTTTCGCACACACCAACAGCAAAACAATGGAATGTGGGAAGGAGAAGACCTTAAAGTACATTGTACTAACTATATAAAAAGAGTAAAAGGGATTAGGCTGCTACTTTTGTCAGTCTTTTTTCTTCTACAAGTGGTCTCATGGGTCAACAACGGTGTCTCGTCAGACACCTGTCGATGCATATCCCATTTGAATTTCCAGTGGGAAAAGGGGCCCTGGTTATTCACCTTTGTGCCTAACCTCAAGTATAAATATATGGGATGGGACTTCCCACCCGGGTCACAGCCCTTCTCTCTTGGACTTTAGTTTCCTTTCTTTGATAGAGCTTTAGAAAGAAAGGTGAAAAGGTCATTGCTTAGACATGGGCTTGACTACTAGATTCTCATGCCTTCTCCCTGTTCTCCTTCTCTTACCTGCATTATGCAGCTCTCAGAGCGCCTATATTGCCTCCAGGGCTACTTTCTATGGTAGTCCAGATTGCTTAGGAACACCAAGTATACTCTCTCTCTCTCTGCATTTGCTATTGCCGACATACATATATAGTCTTTAACCATACATCATGTGTAGTGTAGGTTAATGAATTCGTGCGACTTTTTGGACTCTTTTACGCTTAAACAGTTGAGCTTTTGTAAGTCTATAACAGATTTTTTTGGCTTTATTTCAATCTTTTCACAATAAAAAATGTTCCCCCTTTTAAAGTCCTTCTGATTAGAGTTAATTTGACTTGGAGTTTCCGTCAAGTTCTCAACTAGAAGATAGTAAACTTAAAATATTGACTCCTTTTGTCTTCAAACATGAGTAACCAGGTCTAGAACGTAGAACTCACTAACTTACACTACACTGCTGCAAGTTCTCTCTCTCTCTCTCTCTCTCTCTCTCTCACGCACACACACACACACACACACACACACAACAGTGTGCATAACAAGTTGTTGTCAAAAGTTATTGGCACATGTTTAACGTTTTGATGAATCAGCTGGAGCATGTGGATATGGTGAATATGGCCGAAACATCAATGGTGGCGAAGTAGGTGCCGTTTCCAAGCTATACAAGAATGGGACAGGATGTGGTGGTTGCTACCAAGTGAGATGCACCAACCCACACGTCTGCAACAATGATGGGCTCAGGATTGCAGTCACTGACCATGGTGAAGGTGACAACACTGATTTTATCCTTAGCCTTCGTGCCTACACAAAGCTCGCTCTTCCGGACATGGCTGCCGAATTAATTGCCTACGGCGTCGTAGACGTAGAATATAAAAGGTAAATGATCAAGTTAAGGGTATAACAAATCATGACTAAAGTGATAATTGGATGATGAGTTTATACCCTGCTACGTATTAAGTATTGAGTCACTTCTGGTGCAGGATCTCATGCCAGTATCCAGGATACAATCTCATGTTCAAGATCCATGAACATAGTAGGTTCCCAGACTACCTAGCCATTGTCATCTTGTACCAAGGTGGTATGAAGGAAATTGTTGCACTCGAGTTGTGGCAGGTACGACCTACTTACCCATCATAGAGGGTCTCACAAAGCCTAAGAAGATCGATCGAAAAGCGTCATCTGTGCTTATTTGATTTTACAAGAAATATTATAATTTCGGAAGTGAAATCGACATGTTTCATGTTGTTGTATGGTTGCAGGAGGATTGCCAACAATGGAAGGGAATGCGTAGGGCCTATGGAGCAGTGTGGGACATGCCAAATCCTCCAAAGGGTACCCTTGATCTGAGGTTCCTGGTGACTGTAGATGATGAGCAAAAGTGGATCCAGCTGAGAAGTGTGATCTCTAGCGAATGGAAGGCAGGGGCAGTGTTTGATTCATACATTCAACTCTCCTAAACAGATGTATTAGGAGATGAATGTGCTTACTGGACCCATACTACTATTTATTTTGTTCAACAAGTCATTAGCTTATGTTTGTAGCTGTGGTTTGAGTTAGTCCTCTTGGCTTCCAGAATAAGATAATTGATTATGTACTTTGATTAGAGGGGTTATGAATAAAACAGTCACCTTTCCCAACTACAAAAGTTTTCTGTCTTATGGTGATGATTCATGAATTTACTCTCTCTCTCCTCTCTCTCTCATGCAAAGCTTTGCAATAGCTTTGTATTAAGAAAAATCATGTTGGGCCCACTTCTTTAATTAAGATCCAAGCTGTTTAGTGCATTTGGCCAATCCCAGATAGCCTAGTTACCAAGCATCTCATCTATTGGATGCTAGTAAGATCTATTTATATGGCCTTTTGTAGTTCGAAATAGACAGTGTAAACGAAAGCACCTCATAACCATCTATCTCACAGCCCATAAAAGGTCCAGCTATTAAGTCTTAGAGGAGCTAACCACTAGATGAGATGTTTCGTACCTAGACTATCTGGGATAGGCCAAATTCAATGAACGAATCAGATCGTTAAAAAGTCAAATAAGTGGCCCCAATATGCATATCTTTTCAATGCAAAGCTGTGCATGATAGAAATTTTCTCTCTCTCATGTTTCCTGGCTTCTCTCAGTTGACATGCTTTCTTGGGATATTTGCAATTAGGAAACCAAGTAAGAGTCGGTGAGGATGATGAGTGGGAAGAGCAAAATGAAGAAGCAAACTGAAAAACGTCTCTACACTCACAAAGGTAGCTGATAGTTCACTCCTTCCTTTTCCATAGGTGAATCTTCTTTGTTTATTATGGAAACTTACTCTTTCTAGTCGTCAGTCTATCACGTCATTGGATGACAATAAAGGCAACTTCCTGTTTGTTTCTTCATAGTTCTTTCAGCCCTACTCACAAAAATGGTGGGCCAACTGATCTAAGAAACTATGCTGATATCTTATTGCGAAGCCCACTAAGTCATAAATATTCAACTGGGCACATGATGAAAACTTCGAATGGATCCGCTAGAATGACCGTTGTAATCATCGTACACCTACTATACGTCGGTCAAATTGAAGCAACCAGCCTACTAAGGTGCTCAAGTAAGATGCTAGATATGAACCATCTTTTTACCTGCATATTATCGTATCTTAAGATGCCAAAGGACAGCCCTGGTGTGTGAAGCTCTCACGTATGCTGGTCCAGAGAAAGGGCGAACTACAAGGGTTCATAGTACATAGACGTGTGGCCAGATACAGCAGCTTTACTGCTGATACCCACTTCTACCAACCCTCTTGACAAGACTTGGAACCATTTATCAGCTATGTCGTCTATAAAGTCATATGCCAAGAGGTCAACCACCTAGAATATTTTCAGCCCTCCAAGCATTTAAAAAAGGTAGACTTGAGTCTTATCTTGAAGGGGAGCCTTGGTAAAATGATAGAGTTGTCGCGGGGTTCAGCCTCTTGCAACTATTAGACCCTTGTATTTTGCCCCTTTACCTAACTCTGTATATGTGGGAGCTTCTTGCCCCATTTTTTTTTGACCTTTTAAGCGGGCCTTATCCTTTTACCGCTGTGGTGCAAGAAAGGGCTTTTCTGTGCTAGGTAATGGGTTGAAGTCACTTGTTGGCTTAAGGTCATCCATAAAAAGTAGAAACCTGCTTGCCTAATAAAAAGAAAAGGAAAGAATTGGTACCAAATAAAAAGCGTTCTGCTTTCAACAGTAAATACTCAACAAATCGAAGCTTACAATTTCACGCAGCGGAAAAGCTTTCAGGGTTGTTCATCTTGAGCAAGCCTTGTAATAAATGATTTAGATAACTGAACAAGGAAAAGTATGCACAACCATGTATTCTCATGTACCATGGAAGGATGGAAATATAAGTTAAAAGACATACTAGATCATGATTGACGTACAGATTTGCTCAAACAGAATGAAATTGCCATGTTTTCAATCAGCCAATTCCCAAATAATCAATTTTAATTTTCTAGGATCTCCAGAGTCATAAATCACTGTTCTGATCATAATCAGCCATTTCTTCTGTTCTTGCCTTTTTCAAGTGGTATAGAAAGATATCCTTGGAGATTAAGAATAGCCAAATGAGTATACGATCCCAACCACTCAGATTCACAAACTTTGGCTCCCGTGCTGGCCATCAAGTAATCAATTTCCGATCTCCCTCTTGGGGTTTGATAACCTTAGATTTAGACATATGGCCATCTCCTCCATAGATGACCATCCTCCGGCCACAGAGGATCAGACCTGTAAACGTCACATACCAAAAATCTGGAATTAGACATCTTATCATTTCCCGAACGTGTTTCTTGCACTTATACCGTTTCTTTTTATTTGTTCAAATTGAAACTAGATTCACCGGAAACCAGAGCAAGAGAAGGAATGCTTGTCATGACATAACATTCTGGCTGACGGTTGCTGGGTCAAACAACTAGTCTCTTGGGTCAGATTTTATATTGCCCATGCACCAAAATCTTCTCCATCGGACAATCCAGTAGTGAAAAATGGACTTAGATCAAAATAACCAAAGCCTTAAAGTTACAATAAGATGACACTGCGCCTAATACTCTTTATGCACTACTACTAAGATTGAGATGATCTCAGTGCACAGCATGGTGGATGGTTGTTGTTCGTAGTAGTATCTATAAATCCCCGTGATCTTTAATGCACACATCAAAGACTACAATGAAAATATATAAGGGGCAACCCGGTGCACGAAGCTCCCATATATATGGGGTAAGCAACCTTACCTTATAAATTTGCATTATTGCAAGAGGTTATTTTCTCACCTCAAACCTGTAGCCTCAAGGTTAACAATGAAAATATATAATAGAACCAAATCGACCAAGCACATAAATAAGAACTGCCGGTGCCAGCACTAAACAAATAGAACGCACAGATTCTCTAGTCAAAAACAGCATCAGCGCACACAAAGCATTGTTTCCAATCCACGGAATTAGCAACATGAATGCACTGATGTGATTATCACTGGTTGAGGACCAAAAAGGGTAAGCATCCATCTCCAGAACTTTACAAGGCTACGGTGCATATGCATTCTTCTAACGAGAAATCAACATATCAAAGTCGAGCGGGCAGTTGAAACAGAGAAATCAGATGTGTTGTGTTACTGTTTATAGCCTGTAGCTGCTAAATCCTCCCATTCCAGAGGACCCATATCCACCTAGCGATGATTGTGTTGTCAATGATGATGGGTATGAGGTATTTCCCAATTGAGAGTATGATGACCTCAAACCAGTATCAAGTTTTCCATAGCTGCTGGTGACTGGCTCTTTATGCCCCGCAATGAAATCCTGTAGAGAAATACGCGGAATAAGGAGAGATAAATACCTTTTTGTGGTGACTAGAGAATGGAAGTAACCCCAATTTGGGGTTTGATGAAGAGTTCTCTATCTTAATCAAACTCTACCTATATGAAGAAGAATATGAGCATTTCTTACTTGAATAAGCTGTTGAGCTGTCTGGACCTGTGTGGAAGTACCCTTAATCTCCACTGTAATTTCATCAGGCAAGCCCCTACTCTCTTGAACAGTGAGGATTGCTCCACTGGTGCGCCTAATATACGCAATGTTAGCTCCTCCAACGCCAATTATGTCTTCTGCATATGATAGAGGAATTTGCATTGTCTGCGTCATCTGATCCACAGGCATGCAGAAAATGTCAGGCAAGATTAACGGACGGAAAAAAACCAACTTGTTAGTATCACTTGAAAATTTTAACTCTATACGATCCATCCATGTAAGAATCAGAAAGCAACCTTATTATCAGGGATGAAAATGTTAAATGTTAACCCACAGAAATATATACTTGAATGTCCAGTATGTGTGTGTGTGTGTGTGTAGGAGGGAAACTGATAAAGACAGACCTGGGTAACTAAAGCAGTGGTAGGGCGCCCAAGTCCTGAAGAGCGTAATCCACCAATAGCAGGATCTTGTCCATACAAAGACAGTCCACCATGCGGAATTTGTGGCTCCAGTGGTGTTTCACGCTCAAGAAACAAAGGGTCCCTCTTTATTGAAAGAGGATAATCACTGCTTATCCCAGTTTGTGAAGCTGTATGGATCAAGGATTGTGATTTATCAGCCCAGCTGTCTACAGCATGTTCCTGAGGACCTGGTTGACTGTACTGCAAAAAATGGATAAAAGCAAATATAAGCACACAATGATAAGTAAATACAGAGAACCAAATTCAGGTAGTACTATAACAACTTACAGCCTTTTCAAATAAAGGAAGAACACTATGATCAACCAAAAATTTCCGCAGATGTCCAACAACTAATTCGAGGGCTTTGAGAACCTTCAACGACTCTCCCTGTATCTCCACAATTCTCTCATCTGAGGTAGCATAAAATGGCACCTCCTCTGGAACAAAAGATCAAGGGTCACGTTCATTGTCAGCCAAATGAAATTTTTTAGCACAAATAAGATAAGAAGAAAATAAAAGAAAATACTGGCCTTGAATTTGGCTAACTACAAGATGCATTACTAAAAGTGAAGGTTTTAACCTTCCATTCACGGTCAAGGTAACTTAACTCCGATTTGATGTGCTAGAGAGACTTGTGGGGTGAACATTGGGGTAGCAGAGTGAAAGTGATTAAAAATGTTTTGGGACTTGGGTTATGCTGGTGTAGCCTGATACACAGGCTTCAACTTAAACCTTTTAGTTGGACGGCTGGACTTGGATTCATATTTTGAGAAATAACAAAGGCCAAGGCAGAATCATTGCACTTTTAGGTGCACTGACACTTCTGTCATTTAGCCACTTTCAAGAATATTAACTCCATTGTGACTTGAAAAAAGAACCAGAGCTAGTACCAAGAGACAGAAATAACAGTGAGATAGGACGAGTGGGATCGGCACGTGCCAAATGAGATAAGATTGTGAGCAACTATACAGATATGCGTGCAGTGAAAACTATATAGCAAGCACGATCAGCAACAAGGCGAGAGCAAAAGAGAAAGGAAAAGACACCCATCCATTTTGGCTTGAGTGGGCGTGGGCGTTTGGAGAGAAATAAAACAAACATAACTGTCCTCTGAAAGAGAAAACTGCATCCCGTAATCAAGTGATCACTATCAGTTCCGTACACAGCTAAGGAATGCACTGCATCTATAGCACTCCCAAAGGAAGAATACGCATAAAATGAGGAATGAGCTCTCTTGCCTTCCAGAATCAACAATCTCTGAACTCACAAACAGCCATATACATGGCCTAAATCTTTGACATTCAAAGAAATCATAACAAAGACTTTCCACTCAAAAGAGAATCTGGAGGGTCCTGCATCCAATAAAAATGGCATATGCTTCCTCTTCAATGAAAGCAGAGCCTGCGTAACTAGAGAGGTACAAGACAGATTGAGTTTGAGGACGCCAGAAGAGGCACAATCCATTTAAACATTATATGGTCCCTACTGTAAAACTAAAAGAGATATCCTTCCATCTATGAAAGTGCTTTAACTAAGAGCCTCAGAGTTTCCTTTTACTTTCAGTGGTCAAAGTAGCATATCATGCATAAAAGTAACACTGGCAGCCAGACAGACCAAAATGCTCCCAGAGTTTTAATTTGGAAGAGCAGAGGCTAAAGGATAATTTGATCTTCATTGTGAAAATCCAAAAGGAAAACCTTATTAGCTTTTTCATTCCATAAAGTCCATGTGATTGACTATCATTGCCAAACAGTTCCCCATCCAAGAATTTCCCAGAATAGCCCAAGCCCGACAAATGCTAGAGCTCTAAGGAGGGAGAGATGACCGAATTGAAGCCACCAAAAGAAAAGGTGATTCACAGTCCTTTCCCTTAGAGGAGAAAGGACTTCCACATAATCTTTATTGACTTAGAGAAAGCTTATGATAGGGACCCTAGAGGGTTAATATGGAGGGTGTTGGGTGAGAAAGGGGTTTCGCAAGGATATATAAGCATAATTAAGGATATGTATGAGGGAGCAATAACAAATGTTAAGACTACTAGTGGAGAAACCAACGATTTTCCTATCCCTATAAGATTGCACCAAGGATTGGCATTAAGCCCGTACCTTTTCACGTTAGCTATGGATGAGTTAACAAAACATCTGCATCCAGGGTACTACTATTTGCAGATGATATAGTTTTAATTGATGAGACAAGGGAAGGCATAAACACAAATCTAAAGTTATGGAGAGAAGAATTAGAACCTAAAAGATTTAAAATCATCAAAACTAAGACAAAGTATATGGAAAGCAATTTTAGCAAGGAGAGTAGTGGGAGTGGAGCACCAGTAAAGATTGATAACCAAGAAATCCCCATAAAAGATCACTTTCGCTACTTAGGATCGATGATTCATGAGAGTGAAGAAATTAAGAGGGAGGATACCCAGAGAATCCAAGCGGGTTGAAACAAATGAAGATGGGCATCTGGAGTTCTGAGTGATCGGCGGGTGCCACTCAAACTAAAAGGAAAATTCTATATGATGGCTATAAGGCCCACCATGCTCTATGAATCAGAGTGTTGAGCAGTTAAGGAACATCATGTCCATAGGATGAGCGTAGCGAAAATGAGGATGTTGAGATGGATGAGTAGCAAGACAAGAAAGGAAATAATTAGGAATGAAAACATTAGAGGAAACTTAAGGGTAACACCAATAGGAACCATGATGAGGGAGATTAGACTTAGATGGTTTGGACATGTCCAACCAAAACGGAAAATGGCACCGACAAGTAAAAGGTTCTAAAGGGGGAAGGCCCAAAAGAACATAGATAGAAGTTGTGAGAAAAGATTCAAAAACTTTATGATTAAATGAAGACATGGTACTTAATAGAGGGGAATGGATGAACAAGATTCATATGGCCGACCCCTAACTAGGATAAGGTCTTGATGATGATGATAGAGTCCTTTCCCTTTATGCATGTTTACAATCCAAGTATGTTTCCCTTCAAAACAATGCAAGCATTAAAGTCTCCATAATTCAGACAAAAGTTTCAACAAGCTAAGAAAATGGTGTTCCCTGCTCACTAGCAACAGGAGAAGAAGGATGCAAGTGTTAAAACAAATTAGAAACATTGAAAAGAAGCCTTGCCAAAGTAAAACACGTATGTGAAGAGAAAAACATTAGCTCAGCTCAAGCATATACAAGAAGACCAGTACACATCTAATATTCTAAAAAACAATAGAAGACAAATTTTGCAACCACTTTAAGATTTCTTCTAAGCAGGCATCTCAATTCAAAGCCTTTGGTGTCATTCTTTTTTCCCTAGCAACAAAAAGAAAGGCAGCCCGGTGCATGAAGCTCCCGTGTATACGGGGTTTGGGGAAGGGGCAGACCACAAGGGTCTATAGTAATATATTTCCCAGATCATTGCTTATGATCTTATGGAAGCTTGTGAAGGAGGGGCATTAAGGAGACTCACTGTGTGCAGATCCATCCTTTACAACTGCCTTCCCCAAATTCCTAACTCTAACTTAGACTTACAATCACTATTTTAGAGAAAAATGAGCACCAAAAACACAAAAGACAAGTTCCTCATCCACTTCAAGACTTCTTCTAAATGCCCATCCTCAATCTGATGCATAACTTCTCCCACTTTGGTCCCACAATCTTTGATGTCACCCAATCATTACTTGCAATCTTATAGAAACTTGAGAAGGTGAAGCATGCGAACTCTCAGTTAAGCAAAGGCCATTCCAGTATCAAGTAACATTCCCTCAAATTTTAGATCTAATGCCCAACTTAAATTCCTCCATGGAGAGCATAACTATCAAGCATCTTCATCACTGCTTCTAGGAAACTCAATCCCAACCGTCAACGATGATTATCCATTACAAAGCTTCCATCTTCCAGTATCAAGTAACATTCCCTTAAATTTTAGATCTAATGCCAACTTGAATTCCTCCATGGAGAGCATAACTATCAAGCACCTTCATCAATGCTTCTAGGAAAATCAATCCCAACTGTCAATGATGATTATCCATTACAAAGCTTCCATCTCCTCCTGGAATCTACAAAGGCACTTTCTTAAACAGCCCTATTCATCAATCTAATGTTGCAAAATCAAAAGTCTCCAACCATCTCTTTTCACTTACCTTGTAAACAAACCTCCTCGACTCAACTAGGTACTTCATTTTCTTGTAAACTATGGCCAAAGAACTGCAGAACCCATACCTAAGCAAATTAAACACGATTACGTAATGAACACCAGCAACTTTCATGATGCTATCAGAATTAGATCCAACCAATAGTGTTTAGCATTTTAGTTCATGATACATCCCTAGGTCATCATTCTTAATTCATATAGTCAGTAATATCCTTTAGCACACATCATTATATGATGATAATATGTGACAATTAGCATATTATCTAAAGGGCCATGTCCAGTAAATGGCTACAACAATTAGCATATTACCTAAAGGGTTACGTCCAGTAAATGGCTACTTTATTGTAGGTAGATCCTATGAACCACTTATGCAAAGAGATTAAAATTTAAGACCAGTAGCCACTTCAATGTAATTTCAGATGGGATAATAGTATCTAGAGACAAGAAAATTTTCTGTGGGGTGTAAGAGAACACATTATGATCTCTAGGTTGGTTACATTTGGAATGAATTCCTCCAGGTACGACTAGAGAGGAAACTGCAAACAAGTAGATAAGAAACTTGCAAAATAATGCTCCATAGGTGTAGGTTCCAGAAGTTATGGCCACCTTGAGCTTAAGCATTTATGGAAGACCACCACTATCATTTTATGAAAGACCTCAGCTATCATTTGCATATAAACAAGGCATAATGGCTTTTAGTAAGGTGAGACATTGCACCTCCAATGCCCACATGAAATAAAGAATAACTAAACTGAGGGTACAGACAATATAGAACAAGATTCGTCAAATGATAAACAAGAGTGGCTGCAGTGAAAACTTCTTTGGAGGCAAGTTGACAGTAACAAGCATTTATTAGATCATATACCATGCGTTAGCATCCAAGTCCTCTCACCTCCCAACTTTCATGGGGGAAAAAGAAGATATTTCATAGATTAGTAGAGGTGATAATCTTCTTCTTTTTTCTGTCTAAATTGAGGGTACAAACAGTAGAGAGCTAGATTTGTTAAATGATAAATAAGATTAGCAGTAGCAAGAACTTTCTTTAGAGGCAAGTGGACTGTAAGAAGCATTTGTTAGATCATATATCATGCATCACAATCCAAGTCCTCTCACCACCTAGCTTTCAGGGCAAAAAGAGAAGATATTTCATGGATTAGTACAGGTGGTTAGTTTTATTCTTATTTTGCCACCTTCCAAATCTCAAGTTCTCTACTTTGTTTAAACTGTTATCACCATCATCACCATCACCATCAAGACCTTATCACGATAAGGGTCAGTCACATGAATCTTGTTCCTCCATTCTCCTCTAGTAAGTGTCACGGTATCCTAATAAGGGTTGATCACATGCATCTTGTTCCTCCATTTTCCTCTATTAAGTCTCATGGCTTCATTTAGTTTCAAAGATTTCAATTTTTTTCTCACCACTTCAATACATGTTCTTTTGGGCCTTCCCCTTACCCTTTTAGAACCTTCTACTTGGATCACCTTACTCCTAACTGGTGCACTTTTTGGTCTTCATTAAACATGTTCAAACCATCTAAGTCTAATCTCCCTCATCTTGTTACCTATTGATGCAAACTCCTAAGTCGCCTCTAATGTTTTCATTTCTTACCTTGCCACTCATCCATCTCAACATCCGCAGTCTAGCAACGCTCATCCTATATAAATGTTGTTCCTTAACTACCCAACACTCTGATCCATAGAGCATTGCTAGCCTTACAGCCATTCTATAGAATATTCCTTTATGTTTGAGGGGCACCTTTTAACCACACAAAACTCCAGAAGCACATCTCCCTTTGTTCCAACCCGCTTGGACTCTCTGGGTAACCTCCTCTCAATTTCTCAACTCTCATAAATTATCAATCCCAAGTATTGGAAGTATTCTTTTAAGGGGACTTCTTGGACATCAATCCTTATTGGTGCTCAACTCCCACTCCTCTCCTTGGTCTACTTTGTTTTAGTTTGGCTATTTTTAAAACCTTTAGATTCTAATGCACCTCTCAATAACTCTAGCTTTGTTTAAATTGTACTAGCAAATATATAAAGGTTGCTACTATCACAAAATCTCCATAATGTTTCAAAACAGATGTTTTAGAATATTTGGTGTTGGCAAATGGTGCTTGCTTAAAAAACAAATGCATTCTTACTACAAAATATAATATGGAATATTCTTTATAGCAGAAGATAAGTTTAACAACTATATACATCTACGTGTCCAGATCAACTACTTAGGCCATGATTAAATGTGCATCAAAATCCTAGAAGACTGGCAAGTTGTTTACAAAGATCAAGGCATTATACAGAAACCCAATATTAGCTTGTCCTTATTCCCTACATATGGTTATGCAAACACAGGACACAAACAACCGCTAGAATCCATCATAACATGTGGGCAAAAGGAAAATGTAATCAGTAATAGAACATAGAAAATAGGCTAGTTTATGTCCAGAATCTCAGTGAATGACAAATGTAAAAGCAAGGCTGTCATTTTCAGTAGAAAGAATCATAGAGCTACATGGTAAATGGTGACAATCTGAAACAAGATAAAAAGCCTACAAGAACAAGGCTACAAGAATGTACTGAATTTCTTAAAAAGGTGATGCTAAAACTCGAAATGTTAAGTTGCTAATTCCTTTCCTAATGAGATTTCCAAGAAACTCATCACAGAATGGAAATCGGATGAACAAGCTAAAAGAAAGTTTCTAGTTCAAATTCGGGACAAGAATACAATTTGCAGGATTTCAGTCCAAGTCAGGACATTTTGCCCAAAAAGGCTTGAGAATGACCAGAGACTTAATTTAGCAGTTTTGTTCAATGTCTTCAGTTTTAACCTTCCCTATTTTCAGATGCTATACTTGGTATTTAGACTCTCTCTCTCTCTCTCTCTCATCAAGGCACTACAAGGCTCATATGCAATTGGACAAGGAAAACATCTGGGTAATTACAATGTAAACTGTGCCTCTCAACATTTAAATTTATTTGTAATTTCTATTTTATGGAACCCACAATAAACACAAAAAGTAAATTACATTTCACTGCTCACCACATCTTGCATTTCATGTAAGTCAAAACTCTTACTAACTACCAAAATATTCTAACTTAGCCTTTTTAATCCTGAATTCTAAATGCCGCTGAAACTGCCTAGATAACCAAAATTCTATTTGGAAAAAAATTAAAATGAAAACATTCCAATTTTTGCCCCCAAAAATTACTTTGTTTTCCTTCACCAACAAGAGCCTACTAATCTGACCTGAAACCCAACCAACATAATTGAAGAGCCTTCAAAACATTTGTGGCCAATACTGCAAAGTCGAACAAAACAGACCAGAGGTTGGAAACACATTAACTTATTAGAAATTTCAAAATTTGGCCTTTTTGCTTTTTCCTTTGTTCTCTTCTGCACATGGATAACTGACTCCTGCTTCAGACTCTCCAAATAGTAAATAGCCTCAAGTTTCTATACTGCTAACGCTGTTGTTCTGCAGGCTGGATCCCTTTGAATGCAAGAAGTACTTGAATAAGTAAACTAGATCTTCACGTATTTTTCATCAAGACCTTTGGCTATAAAATTGTCAACTTAAAATCTTTTCAGTTCTTCCTCTTCAATCTTGTCATTTTCACACTAGTCAGATTCTTCTGCCTCACGAACAATTTATGAAATTTGACTCTTCAAGACTATCTCATCTTTAGGCCCATCATTATGGGCCTCGATTAGAAGTTCTTGTAGTACATTTCACATAGTGATTTATCTTCTGTAGCAATCTTGAGTTTTTCTTGTTTCTTCTCCAAAAATAAACTACTCAGGTTCTCGATTATGGTTCTCACTTATCATCCAAATTACATTCTAAGTTGATCTATTTTTCTATCCTGTTGAATGATTAATACTTTCCCAATGCAAAGTGAATTCCCTTATATGACCTAGACATCACATTGCATCATTCATTGTTGCATTGGACCTGAATCTTTTACCCAACACTACAACTTATTTCATCCCAAGGAAGTTATACTTACCAAATACCAACCAGTACAGAAAGTGATCCTTTAATAATCTAATTTGATATGAACTGAAGCAATCTTAGGAAGGTTAGCAGTGCATGCTCAATCAAATTGTAACTGGAGCTATGAAACTCTTAATTCCATTTTGAAATTGCATTGTATCATGAAGCCTACCCAAACAAAATCTTAGAAACTGCTTTAGCAGAAATAGCTCTGAGTTTTGTGACAAATGAATCACTATTCACATATGTACCTTAAAAATTTGTATCGGTAAACAATATATACCGTTTTAACATTATTCACATTGAGTGGCAACTAAGATACTAACACATCTTCAATTTACCCAGCTTGGTAAATTTCTCAGGTCCTATGTGAAGGATTTATATATTGCATCATTTTCTTGAGCTGTATATGAAAGACTGGGGACCTCAATCACTATTCAGATTTGTGTCTTAGAGATATATGTGAAATACAACTCAGTTATTTATCCATAAGCATTCATTTTCCAAATTAACTTGCATAGAATGAGGGAGCACACCTGCAACTTATGACATGGATCTCTTACATAAGCTTCCATCTGAACCAAGGGATCTACACGATATGCTCCGATAAAGATGAGACAATTCAAAAATGAAATGAGGGCTTATATCTCAATGAGAAACAGGAAGCAAAGACCAAAGGGTCAAGATTCATGCAATCCAACCTTAAACAGATTCTCAGTCCACATTCAAAAAACAGGTTGGTCTGCACCTTTGTTGCATCACCATCCTGCTAGGCCTGTACACATTACAATCTGCTCCATTTGCAATATGTACAACTCAACCTGACATCTGTGGCTAACAAAGCCAACAACCATCAGTTGAGATTGGCATGCACATCACACCAAAATCAAAACTTAATGAACTAGGTGCCAACATAACATTTATTCAGAGCACCACGTCACTATTTATCAAGATTTCCCAACCCATGTCATAGGCCCCAGTCCCTATATTCAGATTCTGAAAATGATTTTCAATTACATATTAGCCAATTAGTCAACCAAATTTCAGCTTTCATTTTTACACAAAGTAGGTTAAACAGATCTTATTCTTGTAATAAGAGAGGAAACAGAAAGAACGCAAAAAATGTTAACTTCAGTACACCAATCTTTGGGAATTATTTGAAGCATACCTCCAGATAGAACCCGTACAGAGGCACCACTACCTTCTTGGATTGATTTGATTAGAGTGCCTTGTTTTCCAATTAAGTTGATGGCTTGCGATGATGCCACCAGTAATCGCACTGAACACATTGCACTTCCAGAAGCAGCATCAACTTCACCCTCAGGCAGTCCATTAACACGTTTGAACACCCTTAGTGCAGCATTCATTGCAGGGGATATTTCTGTATCTGTTTCTTCTTTAGCGGATATTAAAACCTGAAAAAAGGCCAGATTAAAACACAAGGATATAATGAATACAACTTAAGGACCAGTGACAATAAATTTTGAAAACCAAAAGGAAGAAGAGGTGAAAGCAATTTAAATAAAGGCATAGGAAAGCATTGTTAAAGTGAACACAAGTTCAAAACACTTTTGCAGGCTAAAACAGAAAAATCCAACCATGATATCAACTCTTTTCCTCAATAACCCGATCTCCAGTACAGCACTTGCTCAATCTAAAACATAATAGGCATATTAATCCCAAGAATAAAAATAAAACTATTTACTCAAACCATCAATAGTAATAATGAAATGGCAGTACCATCTGAAGGGAATAGGAAATTCCATGTGATTGACTTGAGAACCTGAGTGGAGGATAAGTTGTGAAAGTCTAATATATCAGACACACCAAAAAAAAAAAACAGACTCTAAACAGGAAATTTTTATCGTCTTCTACTGTTTACATCCCACTGATACCAAGTATAACCCCAAGTAGGGGAACTACAGAGAAAATTTTAGAATAGCCAAGGACCAAGGTCTCACATCATGCATTCTACAGTATTCATGCCTCAATTGGCTTGGTTATATGCAGAAAAAAAAAAAAAAAAAAAAAATTCTCTACCCACAAGATTGAACACAAAGAATCATTTACTCGTTAGTTTCAGCATTTTCCTTTCAGCAATGTGATGTTCTCCTGCACAATTATATATCTTCCGACCTAAGCATCTCTAGCATTGAAGAAAGACATCTTTTAGATAAAATTCTCAAAATTTAGCATTGAAGGGAAGCCAACCCCAATCTTAGCTCCTTTAGCAATCACAACCAGTGAAAAAGACTTATATTTCTCTGAGAAAATTGCATCTGAACTAGCCAAACTCCAATATTATATTAACAAAAACCTCACGAAACAAAGGCAAAACCCTAGAAATAAAAGTGGAGGAAACTCACGATGCGATCGGCAGTTCCAAGAGCGCCTTCAAGAACTCGAATGCGAGCCTTCGTTTCCTCGCACATCTTTTTGATAAGTTCACCCTTTCTCCCTATAATGCTTCCCACCTTAAGAACCGGAACAAACATCCGGAAAACACTATCCCCGGGCCATCCCGGCCACTTCTTCTCGGCAGGGGCAGCCTGCGTAGATGCTGGCGCCGGAGCCGGTGCTCCGGCTGTTGGAGCTGTTGTTTCCAGAGCTGAAGCACCCGGAGGGGCACTCGTTGGATCAGATGCTGGCGTTTCGTCAGGTTCCGTAGCTTCGGAGGTTGCTGTGTTGACCTGAGGTGGGTCAGATTCTGGTAGTGTTGAGTTGCCATTTCCGGCGGCGTCAGATGCGGTAGTGGTAGCCATGGAAAGGTAGGTTTCGAGAGAGAGGGTGGGGGGGAGAGAGGTTTAGGGAAGGACTGAGGGTTTTAGGTCACACAGGCAGAAGGGAATGGTTTTTTCTGTTTCTCTCTTCTCTGTTTTTCGGCAAATTTGGGGTCATTGTGTGCACGCATGTTGGATAAGTTGGCTATCGTAAGCGTTCGTACTCTCACGTGCTGGCACTAGCAGAGTTCTAGTGGTCGGCCGACTAAGGTTGGGTTGTGATTTTTCCCATTCTGAGCTCAGGAATGCTATCGTGAAGTGCGACCACAAGGTAAGCTGCTGTTGTGGCCCCTCATTTTACATGATTGGCCCCACAGTTTGGTGATCCCAGCCCTTTATCTGATTTCTCTGAAGTTGAATTTCTTGTATGATAAAATTCTCTATGATTGAAGTTTCTCGGTTTTGAAAATTGTAATTCTGCTTGTTTGTTTGGAATGTTACTGATAATCAATTGAGATCGTACGAACCCGGCAGATCACGAGAGAAGGGCCTGGCATTTAGAGGTGAGGCATCCACCGTAATTTTCCTCGCCCATGAATATCCGACCATGTATCTATTCACTCAAAGAGAAGGGCATAATGATAAAAATTATCGTCATGTGACCTTGAGGTCATGGGTTCAAGGCATAGAATCAGCCTCTTACAAAATGCAAGATAAAGCTGCCTACTATAAGCCCTTGTAGCTCTGCCCCTTCTATAGACCCCACATAGGCGGGAGCTTCGTGCACTGGGGGTGCTCATTTTATATCTATTCACTCAAAGAGTCAAGTATCATTAAGGGGCAACATGAGAAAATTCAAAAGCAAAGAATTACATCTCCCAAATTTAATTCCCAATAAAAGAAAAAAGCATCAACTCAAACAAACCCGTTAATAAGCGCGAGATGCCAAGAACATTGTTTGCATTCTGTCACAATTCTTCTATTATCAATTGGAATAGCAGCAGCCCAAACCTGCAACAAGCGTATCTGGACAGACTCAAGTTCTTTGTGGACCAACTGCACTCGACATCGTTTGTCTTCTTACAATTCATTAAGTATTAACACAGAAGAGGCAACCCAAACCTGCATCCAAGGAGAGATGCCAAGCCGTCTGCGACTAAATGCATAAGACATGATTGTTGCCTGCCTTCTCACAATTCATTCAAGTATAGGATAGCCCCAGTGCACAAAGCTTCCTCATATGCAGAGTCTAAAAAAGGGCAGGCCACAAAGGTTTATAGTACATAGCTTTATCTTGTATTTGAGTATGAACAAGAAAATACATTTTAAGTCACACATTCAAGTTTCTCTTCGGTTTGGAGTTTCCGTGAAACTCCTCTTAATGCCAAGAGAAAGGGAAAATGGTCTGTTTAATGCACTCGTCTAACTGGGCAGACGGTAAACCAGCTAGGCTGCATGAATTTATCTCAAGTTATACCCACAAAGACATTTTATCACTCAATGGTAGCTTCTTTGGAGAAGGGGAGCCTTGGCGTAATAGTAAAAGTTGTCATCATGTGACTTTGAGGTCACAGGTTCAAGGCATGAAATCAGCCTCTTGCAAAATGTAAGGTAAACTGCCTACTACAAACCCTTGCAGTCCGCCCCTTCCCTAGACCCTGCATAAGCAGGAGCTTCGTGCATCGGAGCTGCCCTGATAACTTCTTTGGGTGCTTTAGGATAGAGTTTTCATCTTCCAACAAACCAGCTCCAAACATAGCTTTTATCTTCCCCCACGTATGCTAACGGGAAAGCCAAGTCCTTTTTGGGTGCGCAGAGTTTCATCTTTTAGTGTGACAAACTTGTAGTCGTGATGTTTAGGTTCCTGTTGGTGCTTAATACAGGATTTCATCTTTCAATACTTGCTTCAACACCTAGCCGGGTTGGTTAAGTGCCCCCTTCACAGCTTGTGGTGGGTTCAAGAGTCTACTTATTTCATCATCGTCAAGACTTTGTTTCTATTAGGGGTCTGCCACATAAATCTTGTTCCTCCGTTCCCTTCAATCGAGTGTCATGGCTTCATTTAGTTTGAAAGTTTTTATATTTTTTCTCACCACTTCTATTTACATTCTTTTAGGCCTTTCCTTTTATCCTTTTAGAAATTTCAAATTGATCACCTAGAACTTCTAATGATGCCATTTTTGGTCTCCCTTCAAGAGTCCACCCTTTAAACAAAGAAAAAGTACTACTAGCAAAATTGACAAAAAACTAACCTCTAACCGTAACCAAATAGTGCCGTACAGCCATCCTCTTGCTACTATAATTATGAGAAGCCTCTCTTCTGGACTTAGAAAGGGAATGCTACGCTGGAGCCGGCATCGTGGTTCGTGGTAAATTGCTGCTTGGCGTCTGCTTCTGCATTAAGAAATAAGGACCCCACGTTTCGTTTCTCCAACCCGTAAATCTGATTCCTGGGTTGTTTATGTTGTGATCCAAAAAACCTGCGTGGACGAGTGTAGCATTTGAAAACATGTAGAATTTGATCATAGGGATCATCGATTAGAAAGTGTAAACAGCAGTGCACTCTCAACTATAAAAAGCACGGTTCTTTGGATGCTAGGGTCGTCCAATTGTTGTGATCCTGGTGCATGACACATGTCAGGTAAATCGGATGAACAGGTCGCAAATCAAAGGTGGGGCACTATATAGGGACTTATCAGCTGTTGCACTTAATGATGCATTGAACGCCTGGCCTTCCCAACGTTTAATACACGAAACTTTGTCCCACTTAGTTCGTTCTAGCGCTCTCTTGCTTTTCTTTTGACATACAACTCGACCATGTAGCTCTTGTTGCAAGGTTTTTCTGTCAGCATTTTCAGACCGTTTTGCCTTTTCAAGCTCACATAACCCTGAAATGTTTCCTACTGAGGATATGAATTAGACGTTCATGGTTCTGCTATATATGGTGTAGTATGAAATATCAGGTCCAGTAAGAAAAGAAAGTTGAATTCTTAATCCAAACAGTGTACAATTTCCTACATGTGAGCTATTACGATACCAAGCACCAGAATCAGTGTCGCCCATAAAAATATTTCAAGAAATTTTAGTTCCTAGATTAATCCAGTAGCAAGAATCTGACTGCAGGCATTATAAATGTAACAAAGTGCAAACTTGCAACCAAATACCCAAATCAAGGTAAATGCACAGGGTCTAGAGGGGCAGGCATCTGGTGGTCATGGCAGAAACAAGATAACAAGGGTCCTACCAGACATTTGTGCCAAATTTGCAAGAAGCCTGCCTTTCCTGCCCCTGAACAGTTTGTACATCTTTCTGTTCTTGGGGATGATAAAGGCTGATCATCTCCAGTAACTGTAGCAGTCTGTTCTCGGGGATGCCTTTAAGTAGACGTCACGTAGCATTCCCTTTTTGTTTCAGTACTAAGTCCTCTGGCGATCAGTGATCTAAACCGTTAAGTTTGTGTTCCCTCTTTAAATGAGTTCTTACGTGGTGGATATGGTTGATTTGCAGGAACAATTAAAAGGTGAGTCTGAGTCGTTTGAATGATCCTAGCTGTCTACTCGTAAGCTATGCCACGGATGAGCAATGTACAAAAATTCGTATCCATTTAAATCTTGTAACTTTTGATTTTGGTACTTCAAACTGGTGGTCAGAAAATCGATATACAATTCATGCACATCAACAGCAAATCTGCGACAAATCAACGGATTGGGATAAATCGTTTGGATCATTGAAATAATGTTCTCTACTTTTACTTTTGGCTAAAAGTACAGGTAGCGAACGCATGAGAACTTATGGGCATGGCTTATCTCATGTGGGTCAGAGGATCAATGGTCTGGATCCGTAAAAATGTGGACCCACTTTTAGTAGCCGGAGTAAACATATGCAGGAGGTGATTCCGCGTATCGTCACATTCCAGGTTTGATGACTGTTATAGGATAAACATTTCGGGTTAGTAAGGTAAGATGATCTGCCGCGATATGAGATGATATGGACTATATTAATGTTAGTAGTGCTTGCGTTGAGACGAGATAAAATAGTATTTCCTTGTCCCACTGTTGGTATTGCTTGGATGATCTGTGATGAAAATCAACTAATCTTAACTCGCATTTAAGTTGGATTTTCAGTTACCTCGCCCCAAATTTGGTCATCTTAAGCTATATCTCATATCATCTCATCTCATATCTTGTCAAGATCATTTCACCTTAAAGCATCATGCTGTCTACATTTTTAGATGTTTAGGTTATCAAAACTTCGGCTTGTATACATCGGTATTATTAATGTCAAGTAGTTCCCTTTCCTAGATTTTCAGTAAATATATCTATTGGAGTGAGCCAGTATATGAAGGGGAGCCTTGGCGCAACGGTAAAAGTTGTCGTCATGTGACCTTAAGGTCACGGGTTTAAGGCGTGGAATCAGCCTCTTGCAAAGTGCAAGGTAAGGCTGCCTACTATACGCCCTTGTGGTCCACCCCTTTCCCTAATCCCGCATAGGCAGGAGCTTCGTGCGCCAGGCTGATCCAGAATTATGTCATTTTTAGAACAAAATTTTGGCCACCAATCTAAAAAATATTTTTTGAAAGATAAAAAAGACCTTGCAATTTATCATAATTTTGGATTGGAATGACAGAAATGGCAGAAACAGACTCAAATGAATCGGAACAGGTAAAGGGAAACGGATTTCACCCAAATTTTTAATGTCAATTCTATTTCTTTTATCAAAATTTTAAAGATAAATTCTGTTTTATTTTTCATTCTAAAACGGAGCATTTCAGAAATTCTATCCAAAATGGATGGCAACTATAAGTTGGAGAGAGGAAGTAAGGAACTGAATTCAATTTCTTACAAAATGCAAGGTAAGGCTGTGTACTATTAACCCTTGTAATCTGGTCCTTCCCAGACTCTACACACGTGAGAACTTCGTGCATTGAGGCTGCCCTTTAGGAAGCGAGAAACTGAGATCAGCTTTGCTACTTGGGTGCATCAGGTTTAAATAGGAAATGATGCAACTTTTGTTTCATTCTTGGTACATTCTCTTCTCAGCATTACTTAAAAAATTTATTTTTGTCAATTTTCTTTTGAAAGTAGAGTTGTTATTGTGTAATCTTGAAATCACAGGCTTGAGGTGTGGACACTATCTCTTACAATGCAAGATAAGGCTGTAGTCTGCCCTTTTCTAGACTCTTCATGTAGGGGAGCTTTGTGCACCGAGCTGCCCTTTCTATTTTTCTTTTGAACGTGGACACAGACCCTCTGCTGGTAAATTTGTGCAGGTTAGAAGAAGCTCAGAGAGAACAGACATGTGGAGATGGGGCAGGCCTGCATCAGCATCACGGGATGAGAAGTTTCAATCACCTGAACTTCCTGTGGCGCTTCTTGGGTGCCCTAAACTTCCATAATCCTAGTCTGCATTTGGGAGAAGTGGGTTGGGACGTTCAAGGACTTCAACCTAAAAGGCAGCCCAAGTGCACGAACCTTCAGCCTATGCAGGGTCTAGGGAAGGGGCCAACTACAAGGGCCTATTATCCAAATTCCTGAATCTATGAGAAATCTCTCTAACAAGATAAAATATTGGAAAAAAATGTCATCCTAAACTTCCAACTAAGCATAATGAGAAGAGGATATCGTCTTCGACTAACTACATTGGACTCTTTTATCAAAATATATAAAGGGCAGCCCTGGTGCACTAAGCTCCCGCCTATGTGGGGTCTGGGAAAAGGGAGGGTCACAATAGCCTAAAGTAGGCAGCCTTACCTTGCATTTTTGCAAGAGACTGATTCTACGTCTTGAACCCATAACCTCAAGGTCACATGAAGACAACTTTTACTGTTACGCAAAGACTCCCCTTCTTTTGTCAAAATATAGTAATCTTTATTGATTGCGAGAATAGTGATTTAGTTAGTTTAATAGAGAGAGGTTTTTTTTTTTCCTAGTACAATCGATGCACAGTTTAATTGTACTGAAAAAAGACCCAAAATTGCAAAGCGAGCTCTCCTCATGGGGTGTTTTCCAATTTCAACCTGTTCATTAGATTCACCCTCCCTCAAGATGGGACGACATCAAAAATTTCATCCAACAAGCATCTCTACAGTGGGTCCACAATGGCCGAAATGTGGATGGTGTTATTTTAGCAGTCCTAAAACATGGTTCAACACCATCCACATCAACCACTGTGCCCACCATAGAGATGTCCATTGGATGAAATTTTTGGTAGCCTCCCATCTTGAGGGAGGCCAAATCAAATGAACAACTTGGATCATGAAAAACTCTATAAGGTGGGCCCGCTTTGTAAGTTTAGGTCTTTTTTTACACGCAAACCCTGCATTCGTGGTACCAAAATAAAAAGAAAACCAGAGAAAGAGAGCAAGATGGACAAACAGGCATTTTAATCTTTTAAAAGAAGAAAGTGAATAATTTGTTAAGCACTTCTAAACATGGAACAAAATATTGGCTTTGTAATTGCAGATTTTGGCTGCAACCGCTGTGCACTAATTAGCCACCTTGAACACGACTTAATAGTTGGCATTGCTGAGGCTCATTCTTGTATTGTGCTAGAAGGCCTACTCATGCACTTCTAACCACTGCATACAACTTTTTGGGAAGCATCGTAGCATCATCATCCTCATCATCAAGACTTTATCCAGATTAGGGGTTGGACACATGAATCTTATCCCTCCATTTTCTTCTCTTAGGTGTCATGGCTTCATATAGTCTTAATGTTTTAAAATCTTTTCTTACTATTTCTATCAACATTCATTTGAGTCTTCTCCTTGCCCTTTTAAAACCTTCATCTTGGATTGCCTCCTTCTAACCAGTGCCGTTTACGGCATACGTTGGATATGTTCAATCCATTTAAGTGTAATCTCCCTAATCTTGTTACATATAGGCTACTCCTAAGTTTCCTCTAATCCTTTCACTTTTAATGCTATCTTTTCTTGTCTTGCAACTCATTTATCTCAACATTCCCATTTTGGAGATACTCATCCTGCGTATGTGTTCGTCCTTAAGTGCACATCACTCTAATCAATAAAGTATGACCGAACTTACAACTATCCTATAGAATTTTTCTTCTAATTTGAGTGACACCTATAGATCTTATAAAACTCCAGAGGCACATCATCATTTATTCCAACCCGCTTGTATTCTCTGGACGACCTCCCTCTCAATCTCTCTACTTTCATGAATTATCAATCTCAATTATCGAAAGTGTTCTTTTAGGGGGATTTCTTGGTTATCAATCTTTTCCGGTGCTCTTGTCCTGGTCCTCTCCTTACTAAAATTGCATTTTATATACTATCTTAGTTTGGCTAATTTTAAGTCTTTTAAATTCTAATGTATCTTTTCATAATTCTAGCTTTGTGCTTATGTCCTCTATTGTCTTATCAATCAAAACTATATCGGCTACAAATAACATGCACCTTGGAATCTCATCGAGCAGAGATTTTGTTAACTCATTCCTAACCAATATGAAAAGGTACAGGCTCAATATTGATCCCTAGTATAATCTTATAGTGACAGAAAAATCATGGGTCTCTCTGCTAGTAGTCCTAATATAACTTAACTACAAAGAAGCAAGAACGATCTATCTTTTAATTCCCCTTTCGAGAAGAAAATTTGATCCAAACTTCTTCTTTCTTTTCATCATTTTCATGGTTGGTTAAGAATAGATGCATTTTTTACCTGAAGATATTTGAGATATTAAAGGAAACCTAGAGAAATGGCTATGTAAAGCCTCTCTGTAAGAAGAACCAAGAGGATTGGTAGGCAAATTAGATTGCAAATTTTAAGTTGTGAAGAATTAAGTGGAGATGGGTTTCCAAGGGGATTTATGTAAAACCTGGCAGTGGCTGCAATAATCTTCCTTTATTATTGCTTTCATGGAGAGGGCCATGGCAACCCCTCAGCAGCTTTTGAAATTTTTTGCATGTATATATGTATATATTGGCCCCCAACTCATTTGCTGATATGTTAGGATTCAAGAGTTGATTTTTTCGTTCTTTTTTGTAAATATATTTTAGGAATTTTATGAGTTGCTAGAGTTGTGTACATGGATTCCACTACTTTTCATGAAAAGGCAGATTAGGAATTTAATATATGGATTAATAATATCAAAGTGTAACTGTTATAATGAGGGATTTGAAGGTACAAAGACATTTTTTTTATGTTCATATTCTTCATTTAACGAAGGAGAGCCTTGGCACAATGGTAAAAGTTGTTGTTGTGTGGCCTTGAGGCGTAGAAACAGTCTCTTGCAAAATGCAAGGTACGACTGTGTACTTTAGGCCCTTGTAGTTCACCCCTTCCCCAGACCCCACATAAGTAGGAGCTTCGTGCACCGGGACTACCCTTTATTCTTCCTGTAACTTATTGTTTTACTTTGGAAAATGTTAGCAGGCAAAAGTACAAGTAGCCTGCAACTCTTATATGACCCAAACGGTCTATCTATATGCTAGTGTAGGCTATAGATAAATACTCTCACCCACCTTCAAGTTCATTTGCGCTTGGGGACCTCTACAATTGAGACTTACTTTTGTGCTGCTGCACCACACTCTACATCATTATTCTATATTATTATTATTATTTTGGAATGATAATATTACGGACTCACACTTTCTATGAGGAGTCTCGAACTTGCGACCTTCGGAATGCTCGCTCTTGTGCTGCTGCGCCACACTCTACAACTGTCATCCAATGTTACTGGTGTCATGCTTGAGATATTTTATGCACTGATTGCAACAACGAATGTAACTCTGGGAGTCCCTATCAGTGTTCCATAAGATCCCACCTCTCCTCACTTCCCATGAGATGGGCCATCCAAATTGAGTATCCAAAATATCTCGAGAGTGGGCAATCCCACTTGTGTCCATTTGCCACATTCTGATGTTTGCTTCGACTATCTCAACAACTGGGGCCTGGTCAGGCTTGAGCACTCGGCCAACTTATCTTTGCGCCTTGTTTCACAACCGTGCCAAGAGGTTCTGGGAACTTCAACTCCACTCACAGAGACACAGTTGGACGTGGTCCTGTACATAACGCGTTTCTTGCTAAGCCTAATCTGAGATTTCTGTAGTCACCCACGCTGCCCACCACACCCGCCCATGATCTCTCTTCGAGACTGTTGGTCATGTTGGAACTCTAATTACGCTAAGCAGTGCCAGCCTGCCACAACCTCGCTGATGATGATCCTACTCTTAACTTCCGAAGTTGTAAACCGTTGGCTAGAAGATAACAACATAAAAATCTTTAGCCATCAAAGGTTGGCATTGTCTGATCCGAGATAAATTTCAGTTGTCAGCTTTGGCGCCATGGTAGAGTTATCTTCCTGTGACCTTGAAATCACGAGTTCAAGATATGAAAATAGTCGCATTCACAAAAACTTTGTGTACCCAGGCTATATATATATATATATATATTTTATGGTCCTCGCTACTCATGGATTCTTTGATCATTCTAGGGCTCTCCAGCACCCACATTTGGAAAAGCCATTTCTGGGTGCTGTTCTAGATCAAAGCTTACGTTGCCACGTGTTCTTCCAGTCAGGGCCGGGAAAAGCTGGTACCTCCATAACCGGCGGGCCCCAGCTTAATGACCGCTGCACTTGCATATTAATTAACGGATAAACTGACGACCAGTTCAGTAATATCCATTCATCGTTGCCTGAAATACAGTAAGCACCTTATATAGAATCATAGATTAAGCTGCTCTAGATTAATAAAATTTTACAGGCTAATTGCAGCCTTGTTCTAGAATAATTTTAGTGAAGTTTTCAGGCTGCATGTAGCAAGGAAAATTTCATTATTTTTTAATAGCTTAATCCATGATTTTTATTGCAGTCGCGAGACCGCCCCCAAAGTATCCAGATCCTTGGTAACTCAGTAATCACATGGCATCTAACAAGCTCGGCTGCATAAATTTGAGAGGAACACTAAACTAAAACGCCCACGTAAAATGTGGGTTATAAAGTTCCTCACTTTTTGCACAAGGGTTTTGAACTTTAGATGATTTGATCCATTCATCTCATTGCCCTTGGTTTGAGTATGTCATACACCAAAAATCTTGGTAATTCTATGATTCTAGCGCCGTGTTCACAGATGTTGAAATAAGACCATAGATCATATACGTTTTTAAAAAGTTCATTTTCCCATGAATTATATGATCCGCATGCATTTTGACCTCGATAGAACTGATGCTAGAGGAATCAGATGAATGAGTCAGATCATCCAATAGTGAGCCCTATATATTGTACGACGGTGATTTCAAGTTTGAATCACAAACGCTGTGATTAAATAGGTTTACTTTTGAATTTAACTGCTGCCATTCATCCCCAACTTTGGGGCTGTTCAAAAGGGATCCAATCACTAAGCACACTTGCACATAATTGGTTACATACAGCTGTCTCCTACACAAGCTGCCTCAATTAGGGTAGTGTCTTATTATTATGATAAATCAATGAGAAAATAGCATTTTCCAAACAACTTTTTCTCTTTCAAATGATGAGGATTGACATTTGGCCAAGATGTGATCTATCTCCTTCCTTGGATGGAGTGAAACTTTGGTTTCTTTAGCGAGGAACCGTTTCACTTGCCTTACCTTAACTAACTGTAAGTTATAAGCAGTCGATTGACCAAAGTGAAATACTTTAAGCATCTTTGGAGCAAATGTAATTGGTATATCACTGTCTTCTACTAGATTATGACATGTAAGTGATTTGATTTGTTGGGATAATGTCCAAATCATAAATTATTCACAATTTTAAAGCAAAATCAGATGAAAAATCCTACACTTTTGTCCTCAACAGCTTCAAGTGTGATTGAGAACTACAAATGATTGGACTTGATCTGCGATTGGGATCGTCTCGTAAGAACAGCTTTTGGCTTTAGCCACCTAGAGCAGATGCGACCCAGGGGAATATTGTATTCGTTTATCACCATCCATACGAGTTGCACTAAGATGATCCACACCGATCATCCCTCCAATTGCTTTACAGTTCTACAAAATATAAGATAGCAACTTCGTCAATAAAGGAGGCTAAGTTCCAGCTGTCACCAATCTTCTTATCTAAAAATGAAAAGGCGTTCCGGTACACATGCAGGTTTAGGAAAAGGACAGACCACTAAGAGTCTAATAGTACACAGCCTTATTTTGTATTTTTCAAGAGACTATTTTCACATCAAAAACCCATAGCATTAAGGTCACGTGACAATAACTCTACCGTTGTGCCAAGGCAATCCTTCTTTCTGTTCTTCTTACCTGCCCATAAAAAAATTCTTGCAACTTTGACAGCAAGGGCTAAGGTGAACTCCCATATGGTAGTCCAGTAATTACCCTCCAGACAAGCGTGCACAGTGCACCCCGCATCTCACATGTCAGGGGTCCCATTTTGACCCCCCTCCCCACCCATTAAATAGCATAGTCATACCACTAGAACGCCCACTCCCAAACAACACCATCATCAGTTTTTAGACCACTCTAAAGACTCGCACACACAAACCATGCACTCCAAAACCACCCAATTCATCCTCCTCTCCTTCCTCCTACTAGCCCACGCCTCCGTGGAGTATGATGACGGCAACGGCCGGAAAGCAAATAAGGTGGAAGTTTCTGTAAACTCGATGCCGGCAGGTGGAGCTCGTAGCGGGTCCGGCCATGGTTCGAGTCCGGATGGCAGCTGGGACTATAGTTGGGGCTGGGGGTCTGGACCCGGAAGTGGCTATGGTTATGGCTCGGGGTCTGGTGGGTCGCCGAGTGGAACCGGTAGAGGATTCGGGTTCGGATTTGGATCTGGATCTGGATCCGGGTCTGGTTCAGGATATGGCTACGGAAGCGGCAGTGATGGAGCTCGTGGCATTGGATACGGGTTCGGACGTGGGTCCAGCACACCCGGTGGCAGAGGGTCCGGGAGTAAGAGGAGTCATTCACCGTCGGTTACCGCCGGTGGTAACTGAGCTGGTTTGATGTATGGTTACTGGTGTTCCTTTCTATAGGGAGTATGTATGGGAACAGCTATTATGGCATTCTGTACACGCATCTCCAATATAACTTATCTGTGTACTGTACTTGGGTGTATGGTTTTGTATCAACTAGCAATGCATTATCGTCCTTGTTCTGCTTGGCCTGGGTTCAGTACCATGTGCTAAATTGCTCCAACTTTCGCCCTAAGTCTGAGAAGGGATCAACAAGTAATTCCGGGTACGAGCGACTCAACACTGACACAAGCAAATGGTTAGCAGGTTAGTGTTGAGGCCAAAGACCTTGTATTCTAGTTCTTAGAACAAAGCAGGCGCTTCCTGCATCCTATTAGGAGATGTCTAATAGTTCTAGGAGAGCGTGGGCCTTGTTTACTTGGGGCCAGATTGGCAAGGCTTATATAATCCGGTTTGTTAGTTTATGCTGGATTAGCCCATTTGTACCTATTGTAGATTACATTATCAGGGCCAAAATCAGGAGTTGACACCAAACTGAACTTTAAAGGGGCAGGCCTCGTGCACGAAGCTCCCGTGTATGCAAAGGGTGGACCACAAGGGTCAATAGTAAATAGCCATGCATTGCTTTTTTTAAGAGGCTGTTTCCATACCTTGAACCCGTGACCTCAAGGTCACACGACGACAACTCTACTGTTGCGCCAAGGCTCCCCTTTGACACCACACTGGAAAGCATTAATTCTCCATACTAATCTAAATAATAGCTGAGCAAGGAACACGTCTGATCGTTCTCCATGAATTTGTGCCTAGAGTATAAACTTCACATTCCAAATAAAAACTTGATTTTGAATCTGTTGAATCAAGATAAGAGTGTTCTTGCATTCTTATCGCTTTATATTCATCGTCAACAAAGACAAACCTAGGTATAATTATTTCAGAAATAGTGTGCTTTGAAGCTCTAGTTAGTGTCATATATTCACCTAAGAAGAAGATTGCTAAATTTATAAATATCGTTAGCCCACTTCTTATCAACTCAAGCTTTTAGGTTGAACGAGGAATGAATATGGCATCAGAGCCTTACTGGCGGAGCGGTCATAAGTTTGAATCCTAAAACAACCCATTTATCAAATCAACATAAATAACATATAAATATTGTTGATCCACTTCCTATGAGGGACAGTAATCATGAAAGTTGTACAGTAAGGTTCGTGCGTAGTCTTGAGAAAATGTTGATTAGCCCCATTTTTCAAATTTTTCCCATGTAGAAGTTGATGATTTGATGCCTCTTTCTTTTCGGTTCTGCTGTTCAGGGCCTGAACTCAGCTCCAGGAAAACTCTATTTTGTTAAGAAAGAAAGCAACCAGGGGAAGAAGAGATGGGCGGTAATCAGTATTTCGACCAGTGGGAGAGCAAAACTTATGTATGAAAAGGTGGAGATTATGGTAGAAAACATGTTGGCTGTAGGAATATGTCCATTTTCTTGCATGACCTTCCACATTGGGTGGGTCTACCACACACTAGCGTTTCCAACCAAAGTCGCCAACTTTGGATTGACGAAATATTCAAAAAATTCGGCAAACTTTCTTAAAAAAATCAGGAAAAAAATAATCAGAGAAAAGCATTTCTCGATGAGATTTTACGCTTTTAATTTAAAATTTCAACTAACTTTACAATTAATATTCGAGAATTCGACATTTTATTTATGAAATTTAAGTTTTATTAGATAAATTCATTTTCATTTCTATAAATTTGCTTTAAATTTGAAAAAGGTAAGAACTTGTAAATTGCTGGACAAAGTCGGCCATCAAAGAAGCACCACAGAGCGACAGCAGCAGTGCCCCACATTTCAATCCAATACCTCCCTAATACAGATTTTTTGGCCAGACAGTAAGTCCTAGAAATCAGACAGAACTACTCACTTTACACTCATATAGAGGTTTCCTATTGTCTCAGCGTATAAAATTCAAGGCCGTAAATTGCAGCAAAACCGCAGTGAAACCAGATTTAACTTCAAGAAGATCTCCTTATGAGACAGTTTGGCATTTCAGTGAAATTTTGTCCCTTCTGTGGTCACACCTTGGTCTAATGAATTGGCAGTTCCAAATAAAAAGGACAGCCCGGTGCTTGAAGCTCGCGTCTATGCTGGGTCTGGGGAAGGGGCGAACCACAAAAGGGCCTATAGTATACAGCCTAGCCTTGCTTTTTTTGTAATTGGCTGTTTTTACGCCTCGAACCTGTGACCTCCAGATTATACGGCGACAACTAAACCATTGCCCCAAGGCTCCCCTTCATGACCAAGCAGTATATCATAACCCACCTAGAAGAGTCAATAGACAGGTGGGCAGTAATTCTTTTGCAACATGGACAAATCAGAATATGAGGAAACCATCCAATTATGAGGAAGAGCTATTGGTATGCTGGCAATGTACATGTAGAACCTCAACAATGTCTTCTGAAACCTCCTTGCTCAATTGGTAGAGTTTCTGGTGTAACTCTTAGCAGATCTGGTACTTCATCTTTCTGCAGGAAATACTGAAAGATGAAGTCTGCATGAATATGAGCCATCAGAGAGGAAATCCAAGAAAGCCATAGACCACAGGACCAGTGATGCTGAGCAGGATTATCATTAAAACTGTTAACGTATCTAGAAGTTATGATGCAGGAAAGGAAGATGTTGAAGCACCAAAGCCTTTTAACTCGGTGGCCCAGGGAGTGTCTCACATGGTCACCCATGTTTCGAGGCTGTGCATGGCTCTGCGCGACTAACATTGTTTCATAAAGGAAAAAGAAAAAGGAAAAGAAGAAGAAGAAAGATGATGAACAGGAAAGGAAAATTTGTGTGAATTGGTCTTAAGACAGTTCCATAAATCATTATAATAACAAATACAGATGAATATCCTCAAGTATGCAGGCCTAAGGTGACATAAGCCTCAAAACATGTCTAGCTTAGCAACTCAGTCCAAGAGGATGGCTGCCAAGTTGATCCAGGCCAGAAAAGAAATTTGGTGTTATCTCCCCATCCAGTCTCTCTTACAAAGTAATAATCAAATTCAATGTGTTTTTCCTACCATGAGATACCACACTTTGAGATTACTTGGAGAGAGTTTGATCATCCAAATGAGAAGTATACAGATCTGAGGTAGGTAAAAGTCTTATGGAACTCAGCCTTGGTTAGTAAGTTCCATTATAACAGAAGCCGTGACCTTCTGCAACTCAATGGAAGACAACATCCTGTTCTGATTCACGTGAATCTGAATTCCTACCCAAACAGGTTGCGAGCTAACCATAGCTCTTGACTGTATCGTCATGCTGTAATTAATAAAACAAGCCAAGAACACAAGCTGAGGTATCTCATTATCGTTTACTACCTGTATGTCCCGATCTTTTAGACAGAGACTATGGTGGCATACCTTATAAACTATATTGGCATATATGGAATGCTTATAAAGTATGATTCTTATCACGCTGTGGTAACCATCTGGATCATTGATCTACAACTTCCTATTAACACCTGCCTCTTTATGCCTTGTTAGATAGCAGCTGGCTTAAGATTCATCAACTGCAAGTTGTTAATAAGTTCCATTGCAGACTTTCTTTTGAGATAAAACCATCCTGTTGCTAGCCTGTGAAAAATAGTGCAACTCTTGAAGGACCTTCTCGTACTAAAGTTTATCTAATCTTTATGAAATCAGGTACTAGAATTCATCTAACTTATTGAGGGTAGTCCTCTTAAACCCTTTTAACCTAAATTGTTAACCGGTACCTCACTTGGGATGGGTGGCGGGGAAAGTTGGCAGGGAAGGCAGAACATGGAAATTCAAGAAACACAGATGAATAGCTAAAATAAGGAATAGTGTAAGACTGAATGAAAACATAACAGAAAGGAAAGAAGGATATGCAAACTTTCAATTCCGGGATTGGGAAAGGAAGGTGTCTAGGAAACAGAAAAATATTGAGAAAGAGTTTGGGTTCATAATAGGAGATCTATGAATTGAATAAATTGAAAATGGAACCGGAGAACCCAAAAGCAACTTTCTACGAGAGTTGATCTTTGCCTCAGGTGACACCTAAGTTTCCCCCAGAACAACAACTGAACGTGCCCTATGACTCACCCCCTGTGATCAAACTAAGTCTCACAGAAGAGTAGAAGCTGGAAGAGCACAAGGTGATCAAATACAATCAGAGATGTCACTTCAACTTCCAACTAATACCAACTGCAAGGCAATAAAAGAAGTGACTTTCTACAAAATGATTTCCAGGCAAATGATTCAGGGTGTTGGTTGTTGTAACAAGGTATCAAGACAACCATAAATCTATAATGAAGCTGTTAATGACAGAGTTTATATACCAGAGCTATGTTCATCCTATGTACATGTTGTTCCTTAACTGATCAACACTCTGATCCATAGAGCATGGTAGGCTTTACAGCTATCCTAGAGAATTTTATTTCAATTTGAATGGCACCCTCCAATCACACAAAACTCTAGGGGCACAGATCCATTTGTTTCAATCCACTTGGATTCTCTGGGTAACATCCTTCTCAATCTCTAAAACAGTCTGAAAAAAATATGGTCAAGCAAAGGCTTTGTATGGTGAACAACTAGAAACATCAATAAATTCAAGAAGTTAGTGCTACAAAATGTTTAGTAGTTGAAATCTTATATTACATTCTGTCATGTATTAAACTATATAATGGGGAGCCTTGGCATAACGACAAAATTGTCGTCGTGTGATGTTGAGGTCACTGGTTTGACCCTTGGAAACAGCCTCTTGCAAAATGCAAAGTAAGGCTGTGTACTACAGACCCTTGTGGTCTGCCCCTTCCCTGAAACCCACATAAGCAGGAGCTTCATGCACTATCAAATTGTATACAGTAGTTTCAGCAGTTAAGATGCCTTTGAATATTCAATCAAGGAGCCAAGTAATATTATAACACTGAAACTTCACTACCCAATGGCATGTAATATCCTTAGAGATGAGCAGATCCTAGTCAAATGCAGAGCGCTCTTGAAACTGTGAGCAGAAGCACTTGAAGAATATACTATCAAACTGGACAAACGCCCTTTGCTTAGCAGAATGTGCTCTTGAAAGATTAACAACAAATGCATTGGCAGTGAGAATCTTATCATAGATACCATCACCAAAATCACTCTTAACTTGTCCAGAGGTGTTGAGGAAATTGCATACTGTGGCTCCAGTCAACAGCATAAATGATACCTGACATCTCTAAGAGCTGAATGATATAAAGCTGTTTAAGACCAATACAGAGATGAGGCAAGCAATAGACTCCCTATGGTTAACAAACATACAGAAACCTGTGTTCCTATCAATAATAAAGCTTCCAGAGAAGGTAAGCAAAATTTAGAAACAAGAAGCTAAGTTTTTGTCCTTGAGATCGGAACCAGGAAAGAAAAAAGAAGAAAAAGGTGGAGACAATATCAACCAGAGCAGAGCATAATGTCATGGCTAGAAGTAATTGCAGTGGTGTAAATTGAATATGAACAGATATTCCATCAGTTCTATCCACAATAAGGACAAATTTCTAATGCACGAACAAAGCAAGTTATGTACAAACGGGCAAAACAATTTGAGTCAGTCTCAGTACAGCCTCCCAGTGCACTCATGAGAACCACAGTAACAATTTTTCATTTTTATGTTGCCATCTGAGTCACGAACTGTGTCTATGGTATAATTGTAGTGGTATGTTAGCTCCTGTAAAGGGGGAATATTCTCAGCAGCAAAGAGCATTATGTGAGGCAGTCTCCTATCATCATGATCATAGAGGACATTCTGTGCATAGAGGTTGGGAGAACAGCTGTGGTTGATAAATCTTCCCACATTGCCATACTCAGCAGCATCAATAGTGAAGCCCACATCCTCCACAACTTCGCAGGAAGCACTTGATTGCAGGTCAGGTATAAGGGTTGACAGTCCATCCCAAAGAGCATGGTCATTGTAATTATGTCCAATGTCAAACAGATATTCATCATTTCCTGTCCTCTGTTCCGCTTCTTTATCCTGTAGCAGCTCTCCTATGTATTCACATATGAAACTGCCAGATGGAATTGATGCTAGGGATCTGACTCCCCAACCCCTAGAGCTGGTCTTGAAGATTTCTAGTTGAAATTTGATCCCATTCTGGCTAACTCTGTTATGACAAGATGGAGGACACTTACAAGAAGGACCACACTCATAAACAAGTGGTTTAGCTTCCACAATAGCACCATTATAGTTGAAAGGAATCTCCCCTCCATTTTTGAACGCACATAAGCACTTCTCACAATCTGAGCATCCATCAGTGCAATCACAACCCCGAGGAGCTGGGTTGTACCATGAAGGATATACCATCTTGGTTATGTATTTAAATGGAAATGGCCGCTCATCATCTATATTATTAAAAGCAGGAATACGAATCTTCTCCTGTCCTTCAGAAATATCATCCAAACAAAGGCCTGCACGCACTCTCAACTTTTTAGCCTTCTTGATTTCTCTCACAGCAAGCTCTGGTTGGTCAGGCAGTCTTCTCAACTGAAACTTAAAAACAGAACAACCATGATTACCTATCTCTTTCCAGTACTTCTCAACTAAATATAACCCGTCATATACATATGTTGCAATCATCTTCGTCCTAGTATCCTGGAACTCGCTGGCTTTAGCTTCTTTATATCCACGAATGACCCTCACAGGTTCCTTAGCTTCCATGCTGTTTTTCAGGGCCAAGTTTCCACGCTCAAGCTTCTGATCCTCAGCTTTCTTACCTCCAGTGGGGTTTCCTCCATGACCTGAATATATCAATACATCAGAACCGTCCATTTCATCAGGATATCCCCCAGAAGCCACAATACTAGTAGCCAAAAATTTTCCCCCAACCTTTAAATAATCTATACCAGCCTGAAATACACGATGAAGACCAATAATAGCAAGCTCCACCCTATAGTGAAATTCATCACCTACCTCAACTCCCGGTACATTCCCCAAGATCTGCTTGCCAGTGTTTACCCATTTATTTTTCTCTTTGAGCATGTTAGAAGCTGCTAGATATACCCTCTTATTCCTTGGTTCATTCTTTGACTTAGCTTCCTCTTCCTGTAAGAGTTTTCTAGAAAGAGCCTGAAATAGACGAAGAGTCTCTCTGACTTTGTTACGAGTGACAGCCTCATCGTGGTTATCACCTCTGCTCGAAGTCGTACTAAAGTCCAGTCGTCGACTAACAATAAGAAAATTGTCTTCATCATCATCAGCTTCTTCTTCTTCTTCTTCTCCTTCTACTACATGTGACAGAGACTCTTCTTGGTCCTCAACAAGCCTCTCGTTCCTGATTTCAGAATCAGACTTTTCCCTAGAGTGTGATTTCTTGTTTGGTGCTTTCCCTTTGTTTGATGAGAAACCAATGTTGTCCTCTTTGCTCGAAACAAAATTTTGTTTATCATCCTCAAAAGATTCATGCTCCTTTACCTTACTTTTACCCAAACTGGAGCCAGACTTAATTGCATTCGACTTCAAAGGTCGCTTTCCCTGCCTCCACGGACTGTTTGGAGCAGCCATCAGAGCCAGCACGATGATCCTGTTATCCAAAGATCCCATATCTTCATTTCTAACACTTTCATCATGTTCTGGACCTCCCGTAGACTGCTTTATGAAACTCTTAGCTTTGTGTTTTACAGACTCTTTGCACACTGTCCTCTCCAAACTTCCAAGAGCTCGTTCAACTTGAACTTCCTTTCTAATTCTCTCAGCATTATTCTCCACTGACGTGTCCTCAGTCCCAGGTAATGGCAAGTCAAGTCCAGCAGATTTCACATCATTTGCATTTCGGCTTCCGAAAGAAGCCCTGATTTGTAAGTGTTCTTCTTTTATAAGTGGCAGAGCATTTCTTCCACAACCGGGAGGAAAATCTCGAACTGCAGAGACTCTTTTTTGAGGAAATTTTTTTGACAGGGATTCTGTGGTGTCTTTAACAAGAGAAACAGGTCCTTGGGTTTCATCCAAACCCATAGTTGGCTGGCATTGCTCAACGTCAACAGGAACATTCAGAATTTTAGTTTCACCCAAAGTGCTCGGTATCTCTATCACTTCAGGCTGGTCTGTACTTACATCAGGCAATGCAGGCTGACCCAAACTCTTCAATGACTCCACAGCTTCAGGTTTCAAAGCTCTTAAGGGTTCTACCACCAAAACCTCAGTACCCAAAGTGTGTGACAAATTAAGCATTTTGGCCTGACCCAAACTATTTAAGAATTCTGAAGTTTCAGACACCAACTTCCCTGAAACTTCAAGCAGTTCTGACCGATCCAAACTCCTTTCAGTCTCTACATCATCGTCATTCAAACCAGTCGACACTCCAGCCGTTTCCGCAGCCAAACTCTTTGGTTCTTCCACCATCTCAGGATTCGGAACTACTACGGACTCTGGCATTTCCTTAAACTCCGACGTGTTCGACGATTCATGCGATTCTAAATCAACAGAAACACCTAATGCGTTCTCAGCTTCATGTGCTACAGAAGCAACGCCCTCCACTTGAACTGCTAAGTTCTCAACAGCATTAATCACTAAAGTTTCTTGAGAAGGTCTTTTGTCAATTCTAGCGGCAAAACGACCACACCCAGGCGGAAAATCTCGACGTGCCGACACTTTCCGCAGCTTAAACATCCCAGGATAAACAGAAGAAACATTTCCATTCTCCAAACTCCTTTTCGTCGAATCGGAGTTCATTTCCGCCATTTTCGTACGGACTTCCAACAAAAAGAACGCAGAAAAACTAAGGTCTGAAAAAATTAATCGACTAAAAGTAAGACTACAACGGAAAACTTACACTTATCAGCGAACCCAACTGCAGAAACCCTAGAGTGAATCGATTGGAGCCATTTTTTATCCATTAAGTAATGCTTCCGAGCTCAAAAGGATACTGGAAATCGATCGCAGAGTTCTAAAAGCGAGAGAGGAATGCCCAAACCGTAGATTGGAAAAGCTTACCTCGGCAGTTGATAATTTGCCGATATTTTTGCAGATTTTCCCGGCGTTTTGGGGAAATCGAAAATTCCATCGACTTCCGTTACCGGTCCCGTCCTGTATCGTTGGAGTCAATAACAGAGATTTTAATATAAACAGAAGATTTTCTTCAAAGAGGAATGCTGGGATAGGGCGCGCACCACAGCTGCTTGTATGGTGCGCCCCACTTTTGCGTGACGGGTCCCACAAATCGTTAATCTCATCCGTTCATATGATTTCTATGCCTTTGAATCACCTGTATACCAAAATTAGGGTTATTAAATGAGTATAAAATTCGGACAGCCTTTAAACAAGGTTTTCCACCGTCCATATTCTGTGATCAAAAGAATATTTATTTAGAGTATAAGTTCGTCCACTCCTTGCTCTTTTAAGAGAAATAATGATCAAGAGGCATAGAAATCAGATTCAGATTGACGGTTTGATCAATTTGCATTTTCCTCTACGGTTTGATCAACGATTGTAAGCTCATCTACTCCTTGCTTCTTTCCACTATTGCCACACCCTCACTGTCGTCCATTTTCCCCAAGTGCCTACCATTTTGATATCTTAACGGTCTTCCATAGATGAGCCGGATCGACCGTTGTTTTTTTTATAGATTGTTCTCATATGTAAAATGTATGATAGCACAGGTGAAGGCATTTGAAGGAGCTCTGGCAAGGCAGTGGGAGGATCATCCAAAGGATGTGATTTTGAGATATTTAAGATGAATGGTTCAGATCTTTGAAAAGGTGGCCTCGGGTAATCTTTTTGCAGAGAACCACCCAATGAGGATGGAGTAGTAGTCCTATAGTTTAATCAGGACCCACAATATGTGCGATCCAAACCACTTTTCTGGTGGGGCAGGGTATGGATGAGACAGGTAAAAGTTCTCTACCGTAGATGACTGTAATGATCCAAGCCATGATTCCTAAAGTTTCCCACATTACAGACTCACTAGCATGATGTATAAGATGGAAAGTTTGGATCATCGAAAGAATCGGCTGCACACTCTTGGCCGCTATTATTTTTAGAGGGAAAATATGTCCATTCCCCAGATAAGAGCTTCCTGTACAGTGTATGCGCAATGAGAAGGTGAGATGCAAAGAGAAGTGGAGGTTGGGGGCCACGACTTCCAATCATCCGAACCGTCTATTTGTTAGGCTATGCTATGGATGAGTATTCATGCAGCAAAAATAAAATCCGACCGATATTGTATGCATCTGATTTTCTGGTTAAAAGATCATAAATCTGCTGAGAAAAATGTTATCTGTTGGCCATACCCACTCACAAGTGAGTGGGAAGATGCTCACCGATGAGGGTTTTGAGTAGTAGGAGTAGGGGCCTCTGTCTTTGAGTTTGGATAGGGGTCCAGTTAGGGCACGCAAGATTTCCACGTAGAAACTGTGCGTGTGGGCAGCATAACACCTACATGATTTTATGTTAAAACGTCACGAGATTCTTCTTCTTGTAGGTTTAGTGGCTTAATGGCCTAATGATCATTCTTCTTACGAAGAGACTGTTTTCACGCCTTGAATCCGTGATACAACAACTCCTCTTCAAAGTTATCCTTCATTTACCTGCATTAAATGCAAGGGCATATGCTTTTTTCGGTGGCTTCATCATCCAAAAAAGTACGGGTAGGAAATTTCAGACCCAAGTAAATTGATGAGAAAGTTAAGAGTTAATCTCATGCAAGTTGGGGTGAATGTTTGTGTACCAATGTAGACCCGGCCACCGCCAAGCGTGTTTGAAGTCACCCGAAGTTAGAGTATGCCTGCTTGGTGAGTTTGAGGACGTCCATGGTCGTTGTGCATTTGGGGCAAGCCAGCATTGTTTCTGGCTGTGATATGAACCATTTGTTGGTCTTATAAAGGCCTCATGTAGAGTCTTCATGCAATGGTGAAGTTGTTGTCCTGTGACTGATAATCTTAAATTATATCTTGCATTTTCAGCACTGCATGATGTCACCGACGCATTGACTGGTTATTTTTTCAAAGTCCGCATTGGTGGACATTTTGAGTTTTGAAACCTTAATAGAATAATCAGATGGGTTGAGGTTTTGGTGCATGGTTCATTCAGTATATACCAGCATATAAACTGAAGAGAGTTGGCCTACATGATCACCAGGTAAAGAATCTCTTTTACTTTCAAATCATGCATTTTGAGAGTCACAGTTCATTAATAATCAAAGCATCAAAATTCCTAATCCATACTTTGAGAAGTAGTGGAAACCATTTGCATTAACTCTAACAGCCTATCGATGAAATTCCCAAACTCTACCATGGATGCGGATTGTTGTAAAGATCGGACACGGTCGGATCCGACCCAAAAGGCTCGAATGTCTTCAGGTCTGACGCAGCAGATGACAAATGACCCATCGGAATAAAAGAGGAAGAAGCCGAATTCCTAGGCAGGCCATTGAGCGGATCTCCCCTTCTTTGAGCCCAATTCCCATGATCGAAAACATCCCTTCTTGAAGCTGAATTTCCATAATCAAAAGGCTCTTCTCTTCTCAGAGTCGCAGTTCCATGATCAAAAGACTCTCCTTTCCAAGCCCAGTTCTCTTGATCAAAAAGCTCTCCTCTTCTCAAAGCAAAGTTACCATGCTGACCATCAAAAAATTCTCTTCCATGAAACATGCTGGCCTTCTGATTCTCCAACATAGGAGATCCGTCAATCCTTAACAGTGGAGGAACTGACAAAGGAGCATAGTTGTAACAATTGCCCAAGTTTCCATAAATCGTTTCAGAAGGTGTGATACTGTAGCCATAGTCCAGGGGCGGGTGAGACTGATCCATCAGCATGTAATCAAGAGATACAGGTTTCTTATCCAGCATGTAATCATACGGATTCTGATTGGACTCACTGAAAATTTCAAGCTCATTTCCTTTTAAGCTTCTTTGACCCATAAGAGACTCTATTCTGCTCTTGACATCTGCCAGCTTGAGATCCAATTTGCACTGTAATTCTCTTAGTTGTTCCTGCTGCAAGCCATCTAATCTCTTGTCCCATGTAGGCCATAACTTTTCGGCATTTAACTTGCGCGTTTTCTCCAGCTCTATTTCTAGTTTCTTTTTCTTGTCTTCTATATAGCTTAAGACACCATATTTTCTGCGATCTTGATCTTCCCTGCTGAGGCTTCGATATCGCTTGATAATGCATTTAACTTGTTGGGGATCTTTAGGCCAAGTTTCAACTTTTAGTTGATTATTTTGTGGTCCTAAACAGATCATGCATACTTCAATTCCGCATAGAGTTGCTAACTCGAAAGTCTTCTTGATGAGTCCTTTGCTTCTTTTCTTAAAGGTTTCATTCCTGCACCTCTCACGAGATATTGGCTTGATCGAGAGTTTTGCACGCCCCATTCTGTCAGTGAATGTCTTATCTCTTGGAGAAAGAAGAAATAAAGTATTTAATCCACCTGCAAAATTTCACAATGAGACCTCAGTAAATAGTGAAAATCTTTCTCTTGGAGAAAGAAGAAACAGGGGATTTAATCCATCGGCAAAATTTGATAATGATGCTTCAACACATGACCAAACAATATGATTATGTAACAGGACTTCTTCAGAGTTGCATGTGAACCATGTTGTGTTTGCATATGGCAACTTGGTAGTGGGTTATCTATAGGCGTTAATTCCTGGTAGTGGGTTATCTACCCCAAACAGCATTAGTCTACCATCCCAATCCCCCCCTGTTGGCGATAAGGGCCAGTCCTCTCTCAAATTCAGCTAAAGGCAGTAATTTGTTAACAAGGACTATACACTGAACCATATTAATGGGTCAACCCACTAACATAGACGAAAAGTTGCGCTTGAGGGGAAAAAAAAAAAACACAGTTTGTGCCATGGTTGGAAGTCTATAATTTGGTGTCAAAATGACTCAATTTGCTTGCGATCATTCTCATCTCAATATATAATCAGCAAGGTGTAAAGCTATAAAGAAGCCTCCGTTGAAATACATGTCGCCTTTAGGCATAGCCTGTGCATTTGATGCACAAATTCTTAGCTGTGTGTCGAATCAATTTGGCCAGAAAGCTAAAAAATGCAACAGAGTTATATCTGAAGGAGACTTGACTACCTCCATATCTTGGATTTTAAATCCTCCGAAGGCCCCATGGAAGCACTCTGACATTGTTGACTTGACTAAGGGTAGTCCCAGTGCACGAAGCTCTCACGTATGCGGGGCTTGGGGAAGGGGTGGACCACAAGGGTCAATATTATGCAACCTTACCTTGCATTTTACAAGAGACTGTTTTCACGCCTTGAACCTGTGACCTCAAGGTCACAGGATGACAACTCTACCGTTGTTCCACTTGACTATTGCTCATTATCTTCATGCTCACTACTAACACAACAGTGAATGAAATTGAAGACGTCAATTTGACTGTTAGATCCCTGATTCAAATTCTGCAATCATCTCAGATTTGCTTGCCATCATTCTCATCACAATATATAATCGACAAGCTATGAAGAAGCTTCTTGTCCATTTTGTTTGGGATGTTCACATTGAGATAGGCAAAAGGTTTCCAATAAAGGAAAATAGCTGCCTGTCACTGACTGAAGAGGAAAAACTGAATGATGATTGAGAAGAAAGTGTGAATGACGATGCACACTTTCTGGCTTTCCTTTTCCTTACAATGCTAGGAACCTTGCCATTGCAAACCCAAATTTGAACCTCAAGAAGCAGCTGATTCCCATGTGTGGTAAGGTAGTTTCCTTTCTTCATTTTTTTATGATCAAATGTGTAGTCAGGTAGTTAGCATTGGTTGTGGGTGAGACTGGACTAGAAAGTTCATCAAAAGATATCTGCATGGTAAGAAATGGAGAATAAAACAATAATCATACACTTCTAGTTAAGGAATACCAAATTTGACGGCCTAAATGGATTTCATTGTTGAGAGTGCATATTCTCTTGGATCAGGAAGAGATGGATATAAAGTCTCTAACTTCTGGGCCAAGGTTAATCCATCAGTTTAACGATGTTGCTGCATAATGTTACAGCGAAAAAAAAAGGGATAATATTGCCTTCTATGCACAGCTAGGAAAGAAAATACAGTAAAATATGAGGAAAAAAGAAAGTTATAGATTGGATCAGATAAGGATGAACTGATTGATTTCTGGAGACTTGCGATGAGTTGTATTACAGCTTGCTTAGGAGTACAAATTGAACGCTAGCGACTGTCCTTGGCCCAGATGTTTGGCTCTTTGCCCGTCAACATAGGAGTGTAACAGGAGAGTATCAGCCATCAAACAGGTAACCGCGCTTGCTTTATATAGTTTAAACTATACGATGGAACCTTTTGCCCACCCCACCATATAGATTATTTTTGTTTCAAGTTTGCCAGTTAGAATATATGGGAATTTGTTGGAATTTAGATGATTTGGGAGGTTTGGCTTGTTTGAAACATGGCCATCTAACCTGGTTCGAAGGATGAAAAAATGCAGAGACGGGGTAAAGGAGAACACTTTAGTTGCATCTGTTGATCTGGAAGCCTTGGCTTAAAACTATCTCAACCCAGTAAATAATGTAAAGAAGAGAAGAAAAGCAAGAAAAACTATATATATACAGAGAGAGAGAGAGAGAGAGAGAGAGAGAGAGAGAGAGAGAGAGAGAGAGAGAGAGAGAGAGAGAGAGAGAGAGAGAGAGAGAGAGAGAGAGCAGAAAACCCAAGTTAATATTTTCCAAAGAGTTCATTGAGACTTATTCTCATTACCTATTGATGGGACTGGAACTGAAATAAACAATGGAAAGAGAAGAGAAAACATACCTTAGATTCTACCACTTCCTTTCTTCTACACTTCCTGCCGTGTCTCAAAACAGAAATAAGGATTTTCTTCCCCTTGATGGGTCTCACTGCAAGTTTCTTCAGCTGACAGTAATTTAAGAGCAAGTCTTACACCCGTGAGAGTCGTTAAATCTTCCAAAATGGAAACATGGGGATCTTTATTATACTAATTAGAAGCTTGCCCGCATGATAAATTGATTTTGACGGATTAATCGGATTTTTATTTTATGTACGTTTTGGCCTTCTTCCTCTTGAATGCATGTTTTTCTCTTCCTCATAGATAGGAAAGAAATTGAAAGGTGATATTACTTTCTGTTTTCCCATCAATCTTTCCATTTTCTCTAACCCATCGTATCTCTCTCTTTCTATCTTAAAATATGAAAGGAGATATTGCTGCTTATTTTTCTACTCTCTCTTTCTGTCTCTCTCATGTTTTCCTGCCACTTGCTACTGCATCTAAATGCCGTCGTGCAAATCAAAAGAGTGGCCAGGCCAAAGGCCCTAAAAAGACCTTCTCCTGAAGCACTCACGTTTGGCATGAAGAGGGCACACCTCTGAATGATCTAACCTGTGGCTAACTAGTTGTTCAAGGAGTTCAGATTGGATAATGGTAGCATCTGAAAAAATGTACTTTCATCGCCAGAACCCGACTGTTAGAAACTTTGCATTAAACAAGGTCTAAGTTCTACTCCCAAAAACATAGTTTTCTGGATACTAATTAGAATCATCCAATCATTTTAAATATTTACTTACTAGTTATCTTAGGCCAGAGCAATGAGATGAACAGGTTGGATCAACTAAAAGTAGGTCCTCTTCATGGCCTTCCACCTTGCATTTCTCACTAAAAGATTAACCAAAATGGGAAGTTCCGATTACGACCATCAGGGTGGACACTTGTGAAATGTACTTGTTTGGATCCACATGAATCTTGTCCCACCTAATAAGTTTTCTAACTGATAGTTACATCCCGACCTGGAATTTGGCAGACAGAAAAGGGACATGGCTTTTTCCAAAGCAAGTGCCATTCTGAGGTTTAAGGCAAGGGCTACAGCTGAAGCACAACAAATCCATTTTTCACATGTAAATGCCTCCTGAAATTGTCCTGTGCTCATAATGGAATTGGAGGACTCTCTCTTGCAATTAAGATACAGTCTCCATAAACTAGTAGGGTGCAAAACAAAGGTTTTCTACTAATTAAGCGAGGTACTGTTTTAAACAAAATCCTCAATGAATTAATACGATTAAGACACCTATGATTTTGTATTCATTTAATGAGGTTCAACTCCAACAAATCATGATCAATCGATTTTAATTAGGTTTGGTGGAAGATTTTCATATTGTTCCTGTTACCCTGGAATATTAATCTATGTAATTAGAGATACACTGTCTAGACTGACCTAGCTAAGCCCCACTTTTGGATCTTGTTTGGCCCCTCCTACTTAAGCTTTCAGTTAAAAAATCGACTGGTTGTGATTTTAAAAACTCAAAATGCATGGCTAAAATCATCCAACGGTCGTGAATTTTGGTCTCTAGCCACTCTAAGGTTGGCCAAAAGAGATGAGTAGGTTAGATCACCTGAGGGTGGGGCTTAGCTAGCAGGGTTTCGAAGTCAGTCATGAAATTCAATCCGGATAGCATTTTTCATGTAATTGATGAACCACATGAAAATTTTAAAAACAGTGTACTGTAAATCTTATCTGTTTGATTATTTTGTTCATGCTTTGTTATACCATGCCAAACAGTGAATGTGCACAATAAACTCGTTTGACGTCGCTTGTGCTTGAATCATCAGAAAGGCCCCAGATCCTGGTTGTGCTTTGGTCCAGGATATTATTTCTATTACGAGAAATTGAACCTTAGGTTCACCTGTTGAAACCCAAATCTGATCAATCCACACCACCCACAAAGTGGACCCACCTGGGATCTCTTAAATAATGAAAGCCAATTATTCTAAATGTCGAATCAACATGATTAAGAAACCCAATCCGCATAATTTTGGGCCACAGTTAATCCAAGTTGCGCCCATCGAGTGGACAAACCTAAAGGGTCGCCCCATCTATGTCAAGAACATGTAGCACACTCTTATTATTGACTCTCAATTCACGTCCCATGTGGGGCACCATCTTCTTTCACGTGCAAGTCCATCTCAAAATAGGCTGTAATTAACAAAAGACTTATGTCTTGGCAAACTAAAATAGCCACAAAACAAGCAGTCCTTGCCGTTTTTGTCAAAGGGCCCGTACACCCCCCAACATGTTACCATGTCATGTGCAATTGTCTCACCTCCTACCCCTACTCTCCCCACCAGGTAAATTTCTCTAGAAAGTTAACTTAGAAATAAAATATTAACTGGAGAATTGAATTCCTTGGATTTGATTGCAATGGTTGTGCCCTTGCAGTCAATTAGAATTGAATACCTGACACAACTCAATTCACCATCTTGCAACTAAAACAATCTCCTGTAGGTGGGAATTGAAGTCTCACCTGTTTTCAGTTGGATGTTTCAAGTTGAATTCTTATCTGTTTTAACTTTGACACAACCGACAGACTACTTTCGCTGGTAAAGGAACTGCACAGAATTGGATTCCAGGAATTCACTTATCCCTTAAGAATTAGATTCTACAGCAATCTACCCAAGTGCCATGATCCTCTTGAAGACAAAATTAGCTTCCACCCTCTTTAATTTGGTATAAGAACAGCTAAGAAAACCCAGGAGAAGTGTTAATAAACACAATGAACGTTGCAACTGTAAACCAGAAGATTGAAAATCTGTATAACCCATTCCTTAAGCAAAAAGGGGAACACAAAACAGAGGAAGAAAGAAAAGAGGAGTAAGTTTAGTGCACAAGGGGGTGTCCCAGGCTTGAGAGAGAGTAGAGTGAGAAAGCAGCAATCAAAGAAGGGGTGGGAATATCATATTTTCCCTCTCTTCAAACAGCAAGCTGTTGTTTCTGAGGGGTAGAATCCTCGTCAGAAAAGCTGCAGTGCAGCTTCAGAGATCTGCCAATGCTATTTAGAGGAGATTCAACGAGCTTTTCTCTCTGAAGATAGGTGCAGTAGGTGTGGAAGGTGGTGGGTGTTACGTTTAAGTGGAAGCTCAGTCCGAACAAGAAATCCACCTCCATGAAGTTCATCTCTCTCGTGCTTATTCCCCCAACCTTGGCGTAGTAGGCATTGTTGTAGTACCTGCACAAACAACAAGACTACCATTAAACCTTGATAAGTTAATATTTGGATGAATTAATACTGGGGCTCAAGGGAACACTAATCACATATTATTCTATAAGTTCAATGCACCAACAAGATAATTTGTTTTCAAATTTCCATTAAGTGCTCATCTATCACTTAACTTAATATTTTTAGCAGCGGATTAAAAAACATATAAACATTCCTTGCACCAAACTGGGTTAATTTAGTGAGGATATTTTATAATGGTACCTTGCTATACATCCTTTGTGGTTCACTCCCCATATGTTGAAGCTTCGTGCACCAGGCTGTCCTCTAAAACCTTGCCATTGTTCGATTACGACGATGTTAACTTTCCGAGTTCTTAGACTCTCATATTTCACAATAAAGACAGCTCTAGATTAATTTAGACTAATATGATTAGCTTTCCTCAGTGAGCAGTGTGTGTGTGTGGGGGGGGGGGGGGGGGGGGTTGTCATTACACTATATCAGGTATTGTTTTAATCATTTCTTTGAGAGTGCATAAAAGTCTTTAGGCAATACCTACATGGTAGATTATAATTGTAGACTTTGTTATTTTCCATCAAACAACCCAACTGAGAAGAGTGGAAGTGCTACTGCTAAGAGAAGAGCAGGTTAAATTGCCCGAAATGCTCTCATTCTGATTCATTTCAAGGGATGTTTGGGCAGTCCAAAGTTTGTAGTGTCCTTGAAGGATACGAAATCTGTTTTCCCAAAAATAGAAAACATTGGAGAAGCAAAGGAATCAGAGAATGGGAAAAGGAAGCCACCCAAGTAGGAAAGAAAGTAATTAAGAAGCTGTTAACAGCTAACAGAGAAGCTTAAAACAAGCTGTCTAACAGCAAATTCAACCTGAAGAACTTTCACATGATAAAGTGGTGTGTATCTATCAAAACAAGGGTACGTTAATGGTAGCCATTTTTGCACCGGGGGTATTCTATTTTACATAATGACTAAATTGCCCTTCAGAAACAATCTTAGCGAAACTGCGGTGTCGGTCTGACAAAAGCCAAACCCCTCACATGGGCACCGTTTTTCTCCATTTTTGGTGACAAAAACTCTTGATGCATCGTATCAAACTACCTTTTTAAAATAATTTCAGGTAGAGTCAAGGTTTTTACTGCTGATTTGAGCAGCAATAGTCCAGCAAAAGTTTTCATGTAAATTGTCGCCTAGTTTTCAAACTCGCACCCATCACTTGCATTTAAATTTTCTTCACAGCTTTGTTCAGCTTGCAATGAATTGGACCCAGAGATTCTAGCTGTAATTATATGAGAAACTTCTAAATATGAACAGTGGAGGGAAAGAACCAAAAGGTGTGTGTGAAACTACAGTAATTCACTGTGCAAAGATAGAGAATAGGTAAGTTAGTAATCTCACACTGGCACTAACAGGAAAGAAGGAAACCAGGAATTTGAAGTTATCCATTTTAACGATGTTTGGCACAGGGATAATATTCTACCGGTAAGATTGCTAGGAATGGGGTAGATTTCCATGGATAGTTATCCCTGTGCCTAGCAACTCCTAAAAGTTCTGTCTCGAGATAGAAACACTAAATGAGAAGAACAAGACCCCAGCAGAGAGCAAGAACTAATTCACACCCAACAACTGGAGAAGGGGGGAAGCTTTCGGAAACCTCATTAACTAATTCATTCACAAAACAAAGATTTGTGCTCAATTCCTCTAACGTTTGCATTTTAAAAAAACCAAGAAAAATCACCATCTGCAGCCCAAAACCCCTCAAAAAACCCAAAAAGAAAAGAACCCACGAACTGAAATCACCAAATACAAAGAAAAAAAGAAAGGAAACTCCTCATTCTTCAACTCTTCGAGAAACCCACGAAAACATAGCATAAAAGAAAAGGACTATCTGTTCGCCAATACTCACATATCATCAAGGAATTTGGCTGAAACCATGATGCTGGTAATGAGAAGCCGATGAATGTTGAACGAATTAATCGGCAACGAGGGATGCCGTTGGGCAAACCGGTCAAGATATACGTAAGAAACCAGAAAGCAAGAAGGACTGCAATTGGCGTATTTGAAGATCCTCTCAAGATAGCTTCGAATGGAAATGGTGGGTCTGGTTAATCCATGGAAAACAGAGATCCGTCGTGGCTCAAATGGAAGGTTCAGATCATTTGTTTCTGTAACTCTCTGCAACAAAGATGAAAGGAAGGCGATGACTTTGGGGATTAGGTGGGGATTTTCGAGCTCCGCCATTGTTGCCTGCGCATAAGGTCTTGGAGCTCTCAAACAAACGAAAAAGAGACTCGAATATATATAATGACTGGTAATTTCTACGAAGAAGGTCGTTTAACGGGAATTTTTTTATTCCTAAAATACCCTTGAGAAATTTCATATTACGTATTTGGCCGTCATTATTTGATTCTTTGCCTGTTATTCCTGACAAGCTAGATTCTACCATAATGGTTAATTTGGTGGTATTTTGCCCCTTTTTTTTTTGGCGCGAACTGATTAAGTTTCCTCCTTTAAGATAATGGGACCGACCTTCGACTGATCTAGATCGTTCATCTGCTCTTCACTTTGGACACCTAGGATCCCTCATATCACATTGATTAGATCGATGATTTTAGCATCTGAAAAACATTTACTTTGATCTTGAGATACGGATGATTTTAGCATTTGCATGACTTTCAACCTTCCCTTTTTTTTTAATGGTAAAAAAGTGGGAAATTATATCAAGGCCCAATAAATCAGATGAATGGTCTGGATCTATCGAAGTGGGACATTATGTAAGAATGGGTTTATTCAATCTTTCCTGAAAGATACCAGAAAGAAAAATTTTGGGCATTTCTTTTCAATTCCCCAATTAGGCCATGTCAATCACCAGAAGAAAAAAAAGGAGCAGACCCATGTAGTTGCATCTATTTGGTGGGTCCCGGAGTTTACCATGACATAATCTGATAATCGCACCATTAATTTTTTATCCCATGGTTTGGTGATCAAACCATCCATCACTAGTTCCCACTTCCTACATGGATAGGTCAGGTACTGAAAATCTATTTTATAGGAAAATCAACTTAACAAATGGCGATGATCTTCCGACTCGACGAACAAGATCCCAAGATCAATTATATAGGAAAATGATGATTATATTCTCACCATATCCTATTTTTATTTTATGGGTCCCAAGATCTAATGCATCACTGTCAGGCCAAGATATTTATGATGTTATCCCATGAAGAAGATTTTCGGTGCATGGACTATCTAATAAGTACCAACGAGATGAAAGGTCTGGATCGTCACAAAACTGGCCCAGATGAAGACATTCTTCGGTGCCTAAGGGTAAACCAATCTGCAAGGATTGATCTGCGGCTATAACTATCTTAATCGGAAGATCTTGTAGAATGCAATGAGGAACCCCGTGAATGGTTTAGATCACTGAACTTGCGGTCCCTACTTGTACTTTTCCGTACCAAAATAAGGCCATCGAGGAAGGTGGGTATGATTTGGTCACTTTGGTAGCCAACCCAGCCAGCGTAAAATTATTTTCGTGCTGAGTAAGAAAAGATTTATCAAATCTTGGTCACATTAAAAAATGCATAGGGGTATTTCGGGAATTCTGAGAATTCTTAGGATGAGGATAAAGAAAAGGGCAAAATACGAGACTTTCCAGCGAAAGGTCGAACTGTATTAGGAGTCTAACATGTTGGAAGGGTACGCGGTTTATCCTCCTTACCGTCTCTGCCGGCGTCCTCTTGTAATCCCCAAATTAACCCTATCACTGTAGCTCCCTTTCCTTGGCCGTTCCATTGTAATGGTCCATTTCTTCATTGCTCTTTTGTTTGATCAATCTGAGTTTCCAATTTGGGACATTTGTTTGATGATCCAAACCATTGATTTACAGACCTTAGGATGAGCCATGAAATTAATGTATATTAATTGGGGTGGATTGGATCTACTAATCTTTCATCCATTTTTAAGTTAAGTGTGATTAAAAAGGGGCAGCCTTGGTGCATGAAACTCCCGCCTATGTGGGGTTTGGGAAAGGGCAGGCCACAAGGGCCCATAGTGCGCAGCTTTACCTTTTATTTTTACAAGAGGCTATTTTCACGCCTGAACCCGTAACCTCAAGGTCACACAATGACAACCACAAGATAAGTATGATTATTATACATTAATTGCATATATAAGAAGATGCATAATCCCTTTGCCTCCAAAAGAGAAACCCTAGATAATCTATGATCATTGACAGCGCAGTTGCTTCCACCTTACAATACTATTTTATGTAGATCCAGATATACAAAGGCGAGATCCACCGTCAAATATATAACCTAGATTGTTCATTCTGCCTGGCCCACCTCGGATCCGTAATGACCTGATAATCACGTTCCGAGGACAATCCGACCTGTTTGAGCAGTAGCCAACAAAGGGATGATTAAAGAATATGAGCAACAGTCCACATTCATTAGCCAGAAATGTTCAGTATGGCTAATTATAAAATTATTGTGGGATCTCCTTCATGCAGGCATGTTTGCTAATAAGAAAATAATTAGACCATCTCTCTCTCTCTCTCGTGCTGATCCCAGCCATTCATCTTTCATCTTAGATAAAGAACACATGCAGAGAGAGTAACTATTATTATGAAAATTATATTGGCCAATCGGAGGGTTAGGATGGTCTCATGCGTGTTTTGGGGACTGCCCGGATTAACAGATGAAATGCCTTGATCATAAAACAATGATCTAGGATCCTTTCACTGTGGCCGTCTATTTTACCGCTCAAAACAGCAAATCCTATTATAATCCAGTGGATAAGATTTTGAGGCCAAGTTTGTACCTTTAGCCAGCTGTACCTCCATATCGGATGCAGTTACGATATATCTTTAGGAAGGTGATTCGGTTGGAATTTGCCTCTTTGTTAAGGAATTGAATTCCCAAGTCCAACTCTACGAATCCATTTTCCACAGCAGCTCAATTCTTGTGGTTATGCCAAAGTTAAAATGGGTGAGAATTCAAGTTACACGCCCAAGTGAAAATATGTAAGGAGGGACTGTGTTTAGGTCTGGATGAGATTGAATTCCATCCCAAAGAATTCAATTCCAACTGAGTAATTGTTCAACTTCTGAAGCAAGGGCATTTCATGAAACTAAAAGTGTAGAGGCTACTGAGCTAATGCCCCGCTGTTAACGTGCAGGGATGAAAGCACAGGGGGGTTGGCAAGACAGACTGAGAAACATTGCTTCAATTGGTGAGCGTGTCTTGCGCACACACAAATCCCTCCCTTTATTTATTTTCATTTTCATTCTCATTCTCATTCTCATTTTTATCTTTATTTATTTTTTAATTATTTATTCTACCTCTCTCACCATACACTGCTCCTGGCCTCCTGTCACTTTATGCAGTCTCCTTTTCCATCATTTATTTCTCTAATTATAAATATCACACACGTGCCCTCAACGTGGATAAGCAAGTTGGGTCCCACTTTTGATCCAATTCTCATGCCACGTGGCAATCTCTCGACACGTCTCCTTCCTTTCCCTCAATCCTTGCATGTTAGTCGTCTTTGATTCATGCATATGCGTGCCGACGCTTTCATGGATCTTGGTTTCACACTGCATGTGCTGGAGAAAATAGATAGTTTAGACTATATACAAAGACTGTTTAATCGGTGCTTGATGTCACGGAGTCGCACTTTCACTTTTGCTAAACTTATGCGGCACTTATGCACCAAGTCCATGATAATGAGTTCACTACCATGTTATTAAGATATGGACGGGCAGGCAGTTGCTTGTGGTACATCCATGTCTTGCTGGGAACCCATATCTAACCTTAATTTGGTTGGTGGCTGTGTATGATCCATGGTAACTGCATACATATTGAATGAAGCTCCTACATATGCGGGGTTTGGAGAAGGGTGAAGGACAAAGATCTATAGTACACAATCTTACTATGCAATTTGGTCACTATCATAAAGTCAACAGCACACTTACCGCAGCTAGCCCAGGGACAGCAACCTAAACCGAACTCGGTCTTTGAAGTTCCGGTCACAGTGACTCTTACAAAAAGAGAAACTTTTCTTTTTAGCTTGACCAATTCTTGAAAAGATCAAAGAAAGAACTTGTTCTTCCTCCGTAAGGAATTCTTCCAAAAATTCCGAACCTAATCTTTTCAAAAAGGCACGTACCTTACTTTTATGTTTACGAGCCAAAGTTCTAGCACACAAAGTCACCTGCACACTCAAAAAATCTGTTGGACAGACAGATTCACATCTCTTACAACCTACACAGTCTTCTGTTCTTGGAGCAGGAGCAATTTGCTTAGCTTTACATCCATCCCAAGGTATCATTTCCAATACATCTGTGGGTTGTTGTTTCTACGCCTCATACATGTGACTTCAAAGTCACACAACACAACTCTATGAATATGCCAAGGCTCTGCTTCTATATTTAAACCTTGATAAATTAATAACTTAGCAATATATTATGGTTAAACCTTGCACAATGTTTCCAGTAAACGAGCGGACGAGAAGGGTCACTAGTAAGCAACCTTATCTAACATTTTGCAAAACGCTCTTTCTACACCTTGAACCCGTGACCTCAAGCCTAATTTCTTATTTTTATAAAAAAAAAAATAGAGACGCATTTCACTTATTGCAGCAACCATTGTTAAACAAAGATATAAAGTAAAAGATAAGTAATTCAATGATTAGTTGCACTTAGGCCAACCTACCAGTTTTTCTTAGACAACCAGCACAAAAGATGTTACTTATTGTAGAAGTACAATAAAGTCTGCCTTCCATATTTTACAACTCAAAGTTGTCAATCATATGCACTGTACACACCCACAGAGAAACAAACAAAGATAAGTCGATTCAGATGTACAACTGAAGAAAATAGATGTTTAATGGCAGAAGGTCTCTGACAGCTCCAAATTTGGAGCGGCTAATGTGGACCTACCCACATGAGCCACATCCTTCCTGTAACAAGGCTTACTTATCCGTCTGCACATGCTTGGTTAGACCCACTGGATCTAAAGTGTGGCTGCTGCTTGTTGGATCTCAGCCAGTTGGAACTTCAATAAAAAAACAGCAGGAAGTGAGGACATTTTGGATGGTGATTGGCCTTCCCACGAAGCTTTCACATATGCAAGGTCTGGAGAAGGGGTGAATCACAATGGTCTATAATACACAGCTTTACCATGCATTTTACAAGAGGCGGTTTCTACACCTTGAACCTGTGACCTTAAGGTCAAACGACAATAACTTTACCATTGTGCCAAGGCTCCCCTTTGGCCTTACCAGAACTGTACGGTAAATTTGGTACCATTTTCAGGTGATGATCCAAACCATTTGTTTCTCTAGGTTCATTTCAGAGAGGCTATGCAACAGCCCTCCTGATCAGGTTGTCATTATGTTACTTTTGAGGTTTCTTAGCCATCTATTTCACATCTTGACAGAGGGTAGGATCATCAAATGGGGGGAGAATGACTGGCTCAGATGATCATAATGCTGGACCCAGTTGCATTCTAGCTACTGGTGTAAGCCATATGGCAGTGGTCGGCTGACTACCACAAAGAAACTCATATTAGACTTTCAGGAGATTCTGATTCTCCTCTGAGGAATTTCAATGACCAACATGAATATGGCACCAAAACTAACCCAATAGACAACGAATCCCATCACATGTGGGTATCTGGAATGAGTGGAGTTGGTTTCCAATTTAGAGACAGCCAAAGAATATGACAAACCTCCTTAGTTTTGAAGGATGAGCAAATTTCATTGCTCGAACACAAGGCGGCTACATTTGCTGGTCATGGTCACCAGAGCTGCAGGCTTTTGATCAATGTGGCTTCCTACGTACAAGACAACATGGACAGAATTTGCAGCACTGCCTTGTGGAATTGCTTGGCGAGAACCAGAGTTACCAGTCCCTGCATAACACAATCCCTGACAGGCGTATTATTTCCTGCTCCTGGCAGCACTAAGACAGATTAAATCATTGAACAACAAATAAAATGTGATTTAAAGCTGTTTTATCAATGATTATAACTTCATTTATGTTCGAGTGCGCCAACTGCAGGGATAAGATGATTGCTGATGATTAGTTTTGACTACACCAAATAGTCCATATTTGATTACTCTCCTCCATCTGAATCCTGATCCTTTAATCCAAGTTCCACATCCTAGAACTTCGAAATGAATTTCAGCCTTGCCAATTGTAATTTACATTGGAAACTAGTTTGCAGTTTGTAGTCTGGTACGAATTTTCATCTGCATATCAGAACAGATGTGGGCAGAATCAGAAGAAAAAGAGAATGTAAAGTGACCAAAGATTTAACAGAATCATTTAAGGAAATGCTTTTGAACCTGATAAAATTCAGGTCATGGGAGAATCTGAGAGTCAGATCCATCTGGGTTGAACAATAACAAAACCAACCAGAAAGACAAAAAATACTAGCTCATGGGGGAATCTGGTACCCAGTTGGTTTGGTTGAGAATCATTCCATTTTCATCATTCCTATCAGTCCCCTCTCTACTCTTAGAAAATTCCGAACTATCCATGCTCGTATCATCCATGGCTTGTGATTCGATCAGCGATTTGTATGGCTCTGTCTCAAGGCCCCTCACCTTTCTGAGGATCTCCAGCAGCTTCTCTAGACTTTCCACATCAGCTTTCTCCTTGCAGAGCTCCAACAAGGAGGCCACATTAGCTGGTTTTGGTTGCCATATCTGCCTTCTCTTGATGGACGCAGCTTCCTTTATACAAGACAACGCATCAGAAATTCGCTTCTCTTTAATATACCCTTCTGCTAGAATTTCCCATGTGTTTGGGTTCGGTTTGCCCCCTATTTCACGCACATGATCAAGAAAATCCTCCGCCTTCTTCAACAACCCTTCTCTAACATACCAACCCATGAAAATGTTGCAGATTCTAGGATCATAGCTTGTTCTAGCAGGCAACCATTCTTCGTAGAATTTTTCTGCTGCAGTGATATCTCCTAACCTGACCAAAGAAGAAATCGCTGACTGATAACCCAAATTCAGGATGCTCGGAAAGCTTGATTTATAGATGTTCCATATTCGATAAACCTCTTCCTTCTTACCTATGCTACCATAAAGACTGATGAGAAAGTTATAAGGTGTTCGATCTCGACCAGTGAGTCTAAGCTCAACATCCTTCAAGCAACTCTCAGCCTTCTCAAAATGCCCAAGTTTGATATACTTAGAAGCCAATGTACTATAAGTAGTCCAGTTGGCATTGATACTACTGTCATCTGTCAGCATTCCCACAACTTGTTCCATCTTCTCTATATCTCCCATTTCTCCACAAGTAGTTATCCAAATATTATAGGAATAAATATCTAGCTGTACATTGCTCTTCTTCATCTCAGAAATCAGTAGAATGACATTTTCATATTCCCCAATGTTCATATAGAGAGTCATCATCACATTATAAGGTAGTGCATACTTTGCATAACCTGCATTCATCATTTTGTCAAGAACAGCCTCTGCCTTCTCTTTCATTTTGGCTTTGACATAGGCATTTAGAAGAGCACCGTATGTACGCATGTCCTTCAAGGCCTCTGGAAGCCTGGAGAAGAACTCTTCAGCACTCGAAACACCATGCACTTTAGAAATCAGATCCAACCGGATTGCAATGTCACTGGGGGTAAACTTGAATCGTTCTCCTAGATCAGTCATCCATTCATACACCTGAGAAATTGAACAAAACTTGATTACAATGACCATCTCATATGCCAATCACCAAATGGAGGCTGATCAAAGCATGCATACATAAGTTATCAGCTGAGAAAAGTAGAAATTCCAGATATTAGCCCAAAAAATAAAAAACAACAAAAGAAGAAACGAATAAGTGACGGATATTCTACTCTACCTCACAATTCTTTTATTGGTTTTTCTGGTATTATAGATTGGCACTGTAAGTGACAATACCATATTCAAAGAACAAGATGATCAATAGCATTTGCTTCTTTTGTTCATTAAATAGTCAATGAAAGTGTTTATCGTTCAATACCTCATGCAATTGGAAATTTTTTCCAACTTCTACAGCAGCATTGCAGTTCATTCAGCATGACTAATACCGAATGGCATCAGAGAGGCTAAAATACAAAGCAGAGCTTTATTGAAACTAAAGAAATGCATCGGTGAAATAATAGAATAAGAACTTCACACTTACAAGTTAAATTTCCAATTAGTGGAACATAAAATAAATCAACCACAAAATTTGCACTAAACCCGCAGCAAAGTAGTCATAGGTAAACTACAATATGTGGGCCATAACAATTCATCAGTTCTTGCTTGCTGTGGTTTTCATCTTTTTCTTTAATTCTTCATTAAAGACTGAAGAAAGCTTAAAATAAGCAAAAGAAGAAGACCACTGCCCATAACCCAGAAGTTGACTAAGAAGAGATTGTTGATTCAAAGGCTCAAGAAAGTTTAAAAGAAGCAAATGAAGAAGACCGTAAAAATCTATAACCAAGAAGTTTGCTAAGAAGAGATTGTTGATTAGAAGGATTACACTAGGGTACATGGAACTAGAATTTACAGGCAGCAATATATGTATTCTAAGTGCACTTCATTAATGCTGATGTCTAGCGTAATGTATGCAAGAACTTAGGCATGGGTATGCATGTGCAAGTGTCAGCACTGGACATAGACACAGGACCTTCATAATCTGATAAGATAATATATAAATGTGGACGTAGTATAACATAAAATAGAGCAACAGAAGGCACAGTTGAGAGCTACTGCCACTAGAACCATTTATAAGCATCATTCAGCTTCTACAAGAACCTCCTTGCGGAGTCAAAGTATCTTTCCCACCTTTACTAGCAAAAACAAACAGTAGCTTTTCTTATGTGAATGCGGATGAAGTACTGAGCAACTTCATCTTCTAAAATAATTTCACTGCCTCTCTCCAAAAACAAAATGTGTTGCAGAGATAGCTCCTAGAGAATCAATTCCCCTTGGAACATTCCAGCATTTCTACAGGTTGCTGGATTATATTCCTAGTACTAGGATTATCAATGGGGGAGAGACTTCTTTCTTTCTAGAATAGAAAATCAAGCATTTCAAGTTTTCTAACTTATGGCTCGTAAGAGTGAGATTTCTATTCAGGAGAGGAGTTTTGAGAATCAGTGGCTTAGGGTTTTAACTAAAACAAAGGAAACTTTTGGGTTGGGCTTCCCGCCTTAATTAGTTAGGCCCTGCCTAAAATGCCTCTTAGTATAAAAGACATGAAAAAATAAAATCTATTGAGTTGGTCAAACCATGACTAACCAACTTGCAAAATCAAAGTATTTACTTAAGACGAATGCTATGTACCTCATTATAATGTATGTTTGTGGAAACACTGTGACTTTTGTGAGAAGGGGCTCCACCTTTGAATGATCTGACCAGTTCATATATTTTCCCCAGCTTTGGAAGTCTACTAGCTCAAAAGAAGTGGATTGCTTGATTCTAGTGTCAGAAATTTGTGCTTTTGATGACAGAAAACTCACGGTTAAAGACTTTGTATAAACAACAATCTAAATTAAACTCCCAAAAACATAGTTTTGAGGATGCTAGAATGATTCCATAACTGGTTATTTATTCATGAGATACCAAAAGCCAGGGAAATTTGATGAACTGTTGAGATTATCCAAACATAGGGTTCGTCTTCATGCGAAAGCAGGTGTGTTTCCGCTGAAAAGACCTTATAATGTTGTCCATTTAGCACCTCATTACTTTAATATATAAAAAGAAGGCCAAGAGTAACCAATCAGAAAGTAGGAATTTCCTCAAGATAGCAATCTAAAAACTTCCCTCCTTTGGCATCAATGCCCGTGAGAGTCCCCTTTGTTAAGGTTATATATGCAATCCTTCACTAGTAAAGCCACCACCTAGGACTAAGAGCCAATAAGCACCTGAAAGCCATGCTAACTCAGCTTCCATTGATTGAGAAAGGGTTAAATCAGAGGCAAAACTCAGGATTCTTAAAAGCCAAAACCAGGATGAGTTCAATCAAGATATAGAAGATCCCAAAGCACGTGATTAACCATTTATAAATCTCAATCAAGTAAATGGGAGCATACTACGAAAGTTCACAAACTTGGGAGAAAAGTGAGCAACAGTGCAATCTAGTTTCTTACTCTAAAATTCAAGCCTTCATCAACTCCAAATATTCAAGCGTCACGATGTCCTTGCCAAGTGACATGACTCAGAACATGAACAAAAACACTACATTACTTGAAGTAGTTCCAGGTAAAGCACGTAGCATAATGAGTGACAAGGGAAAAATATAACAGAAGAAGAGATGATCAACTTTCTTGGAAGCTCTTATGCAATATGGATACTCTCCCAAAACACAAGATCGTTATTGACAATTGTTAGACAAGATTGTTTCGCATTAGGAAAGAGAATGTAAGAAAAAAAAAAAACAAGAAAGGGAAGCTCAGTGCACGAAGCTCCAGCATATAAGGGGTTTGGGAAAGGGGTAGAACACAGGGTTTATAGTACGCAGCCTTACCTTGCATTTTCCAAGAGGCTGTTGCCATGCCTCGAACCCATGACCTCCAGGTCACATGGGGACAACTCAACTGTTTTGCCAAGGCTCACCAAGGAAAGAGAATGTATTACAGATAATAATTGTTCATGGACTCATTAGCATTATCAGAAAGCAGCAAAGAGAGAAGTCCATTTTCCAGCATACAGATGGTTAGAAACCTTATCATGCTAGATATTGCAAAGATAAAATATGACAAACGGGATGGAGAACCAAAGAAAGAAAACCTACCAAACAACCATTACACACAGCCAAAATTGATGAGAGAAAGCTAAATATTAATATGCTCATCAATTATGGTTCTTATATTAAACCACACATAGACCAACAAATTTGTAGACAATGAACCATTCTCATAAAGATGTGAATGGGATTACAACGAAAGCATATTCTGAAAATTTATGTTGAAGGTTAGTAGTAAGCAATGAAGCAAGAATTACTCATTGTTTTTCTTCCGAGAAGGATATCACTCATTGTTAATTACATAATGCAGCGATTTAGACCTTTGTAGTTTAGTTGAAGCTGTTTGTGAAAGGACTTTCTCTCACTAAAGAAACTCCAATGAAGGGGAGCCTTGGCGCAACAATCAAAGTTGTTGTCATGTGACCTTGAGGTCACGGGTTCAAGGCGTGGAAACAGCCTCTTGCAAAATGCAAGGTAAGGCTGTGTACTTTACGCCCTTGTAGTCCGCCCCTTCCCTGGACCCCGCATAGGCGGGAGCTTCGTGCACTGGGGCTACCCTTTATAAATGGGTCCATTGCCACTCCATACTTAATACTAATTTGAAGTTCAGAGTTTCAATTTCTCCTTATTTTCCTCTACTTACCGCTTTTCACATAGTTTCATCCTTTTTCTCTCTCATAACTCTCTCTGCTATCTTGTGTTCTTGTCCACTTGCCCATGAAATATGATATCAGAGAGAGAAACTCTGAACATCCCAAACTCTCTAATTCATCAACAGTCCGAAATGAGGAATCAAATATAAACAATAAATCAAATAACCACGAATTAGATCATGAAAACCCGGATCAAATTGCCCAATCAGCATTGAAACGCACGTCTAAGGATCTACCAAAAGAGCATACCTCGAGAGCGAGCCTGTGCCGTCGAAATTTTCTCAATTCCTTGATAACCCGACAGAGATCCCATTTTGTAAGCCTCCTTCCTTCCTCTTCCCACCGATTCAAAACAGTCGAAGAACCCAAACTAGGATCTTCCATCAACGAGATTCTACGGTAGAGTGAGCTCCATTTCAGGATGGGACGGCGCTCGTAATCCACAGTGCCATAGTTATGAACCTGGGAGATGGAACATACTATCGAAGAGCTTTTCCAGTTTCGATTCGTTCCAAGACTTTCGACTGGGATAAGACGAGATTCTGGAAGCAGCGATTGACAGTAGAAGAAGGCCGAGGAGAGCGAAAATTGGGGTAAAGGGCGAGGAGAAAAGGAGATCTGCAGCTGCATTTTTATAGTTTTGGAGGAGAAAACTCGGGTTTTGGGTGCAATGGAAACGGATTTCTTTGGTACTGCATTTCTCTGCTTTGGTTTGGTATATAGAAGGGAGAGAGAGGTTTGCGCGGATAATAGTGTGGACGAAAGAGTCGGATATTTAGCGGGAAGGATAGGATGGGTCCACGTAGTGCCCACTGTAATTTAGTGGCCCCTCGGATTGGTTATTTTTAGGACAGTCATAACTTTGGAGGCAAATAAAATAAGATGATAATCATCTAAGATCTGCATGATAAACGGCTCAGATGACCAAATAAGTAGAGCCCACGTGAAGTGGTGGCAGCTCTCATCCTTCAAATTTAACAAGGACCAACAAGATATATATGGTTGGGATTATAGAAATGCTAGGGCCAACACGTCTGCCATCGATAAAATGAATTCTGGGCCCACAATATTGTCCAACGAACAAATGATATTGGAGGTAGTTACAGGTGTTAGAAGTTGTTGAGGTTTAGATTATCTGACCTGATATGAGATATGTGAACTATATCATTATTAGAGGTGATTAAGCTAAGACAGAGACAAAATAATATCTCCTGATCTCATTGTCAATAGTGGCTGAGATGAGATGAGATAAAAATTATCTCATATTAACTCACAATTAAGTTAAGTGGATGAGATGAGATGATATGATGCGAGAGCTCTTACTTCGGCTGTCAAAAGAGTGCAAGTTTATTGGTATGGATTTTATAGGCACGCTATAATTCACTAAAAGCAATAGTTTACATTTTTTTTCTATTCACTAAAAAGTGACAGTTCACATTTTTTTCTAGTGAGATTTTTAAACAAAGCTTATCAATGACTCTTCGTGTTTTGTGAGAAGACATACATATATTTTGGCTCGAGGCTTTTTCTTGTCTATTGAAACTCCTCTTCTTCCGATGCCTCTTAACACTCCTCGTTCTTTTTTGTGGAAGCCTGGTAACAAAAAGCTCTGATCTTAATGCCGCTACTACTGCGGTGCAACCTTTCCTTAGGTTAGTAGAGTTGGATTTCCCATTTACCCACAACAGCAGAAAGATCTAAGAATGTCCAGTCTAGACAATTAAAATTAGTGTTGAGTAGGATGGATTTGATTATATATCAGATTAATTGATTGGATCATGCCAACGGTGGCACATGTGGGTTCCAAAAACATACCTCTCCCTTGAGCAAGCAAGTGCAGTTTTTTAAAGCAGTTTTCATCCGGGATACATTGAAGACAATCAAATGAACGATGAGAAAAGATTACGAATTTGGAGGAGCACCATCGCTTGGACTAGTCTCCCAGCTGACTATAGACTTCTAGTGCATGTTGAGTCGGCTAGAAAGTGGTGGAAATTGATTTCTATAGTAAAAAAATGTTTATGCAAAGTATTTTATACCTTCAAATTAAATCACGCTGAAGTAACCCTGAACTCTTTATACCTTCAAATTAAATCACGCTGAAGGGAAGCCTTGACACAACGGTAAAAGTTGTCATCATGTGATTTTGAGGTCATGGGTTCACGGCATAGAATCAGTCTCTTGCAAAGATACAAAGTAAGGCTGACTACTTTAGGCTATTGTGGCCCGCCCCTTGTCTGAACCTTGCATAGGAGCTTCGTGCACTGAGACTACCATCTTAAATTAAATTACGCTAAAGACCTAAAAAATCTAAGTGCCTTAAAACTATTTGGATCTTTAGGAGAATTTAATTTGAAGAAGTAAACACTATTCCTGAAAAAGCTTCTGGCGTGGAGAGAATAAGACGGAGACTCTGGTATGAAAAGGCTCTTGTTATTGAACCAATTGGGTTGTCGAGTGGTATATCCTCTGGCAGACTATTTTTTCCTTGAAATTAATTTCCGTTACTTTCGGCCACATGGAAGTGTCCGAGACAAATCGTTCACTTCCTCCCAGGAACACAGTCAGTGCCCTGAAAGGATGCTTCATGACGATGGTGCATGCCTGCTTATCAGCCAAATTAATATCTTCTCCTTCCACCCAAATTCTCTCTGGCCAAATTTGCCACTACGTATTCGTGAGACGCAGATTCATACAAGGGCAAATCCGCCTTCCAACCCCAAATGGCATTGTTTTTATCTCTCCATCCCCCTGTCAGATCCACCTCTTTCCCTCAGAAGAACCGCTCTGGCTTGAATTCCATCGGATCCTTCCACACCTCTCCATCCCAACCCATCTCTGCTACCGTGAAATTTACTTCACTCCTTATTCAGGAACCCATTTGAGAGGGGGCCTCGCCCCGGAAGGAGAGAGTGGCCGAGTAGTTAAAAGCCAGAGACTGTAAATCTGTTGAAGTTTTCTACGTAGGTTCGAATCCTGCCTCTTGGGCACTGCATGTGGTAGCACCAACAGCTCTGGTGGGTGCCGGCAAAGTCCCTCCATAACTTCCGCTTTCAAACACTACCTCTTCTTCATCTCCAACAACTCTATCAATTTCTTGCCACAGCTTCGCTTGTATGTCCTGGTACTCTACTAATCTAGCAATGATCTCCTGCAAAGCTGCAAATCTGCATATGAGAAAGAGAATGAGTTCCCATCGTCATTATTGTCTTGTTGCTCCTCCAATTTTCCTTTACGGGATCTTATTAGAGAGACTAGAAGTTTCTCCATTTCTCACAGATAATCAAGAGCACCTTCCAACGCTTCCGGTAGAAATTCTTAGGCAAAGACGTGAACACAGAAAATTTAGACAAACCGACGAGAAAGCGCGGCTGCACAGCTTGTACTTCTCTTCCCATTACTTCTCCTCAAGTTTCTGAACCCTGAACCGCTAAATGAAGGGCTAAGATTTTGCCGATCACCATTTTGGATCTAATCTAAGAAGCCATGACCAAATGTCTAATTTATTGAATAATCCTAACCACTAAAAGTTACTTATATATACACTTATTTCTCAAATGAATACGATTGGACATGATTTTGATCGCCAAGATCTGGAAATTCTTACATGACGTGAGAAATATTGTTTAATAAGTTTTGGGCCCTCGTGAGCAAGCATGACCCCAATCAACACCATTAAACGTGACTTTGATCAAAGAAATGTAAAGCAATGGAAAGATGAGATTTGATGAAGATTTGGATCGAGTCCCATTGCGTGTAGATACTCTCAAGCATCCTAAGGATTAGACGATGTCTTTTCTTAATTACGGTAATCATGTTCTATAAATCTAAGTCATTCATTCTTTTCGGAAGGAGTTGGACAAATTAGAAATCATATTTCATGACCACTCAATCCTTTGAGCTTATATTTTTTAAAGTAAAAAATTAATACTATTCATTTCTATTTCAATTTGTGTCTGCCCATGCTCCAATTCCTTCGTGTCCCGTTTGAAACCCTCCAAATTCCTCCTCTGCAAATCCACACCGTTCGACCTTTGATGCGCATGGCCCAATACCGTGACACGATCGCACCGTCTACGATTCTGCCATCTATTTGGGTCCATTCCATGAGAAATATGCGGTTGGTGATTTTGAGGCACCATTCTACTCTGTTGCTGCTGTAATCCATGAACTTCACATGAAAATGATCCTGCTACACGTTGATGGAGATCATGCCAATCAAAACTGGCCGCTTAGAAATTCCTACTCCTCAAATCCACGCCAACATTCTCTGCAACGAACATTTTTTCCCTTAATCCCGTCGATCTCCCCTGTTTTCTGCTGTAAGAGATGTCCAGCTGGTTAACGGCAGCCTTGATCTCATCTGAAATCAACCAGAAGTGTCGAGGAATATCGTAGTTAGATCTCAACCATCCACTGGTATTTGATGAATCACCCTCCAATATAAAAGGTTAGTCCAGTGCGAAGCTCCCTCATATCCAGCAGAGCCAGAGCTCTGAGCTCTATATTTAAGCTTGACTGATGCCAACTGAGGAGGAAAAGTGATCCAAGTGCTTAAGCATTGCCCAAGATAAGCCGAATTGTTTGAGAATGAAACGACATATAAGTGTGATTTGTGGGCATAAAAAAGGCAGTCCCATCACAAAGCTCCTGCTTATGCAGGATCTGGGGAAGGGGTACAACCACAAAGGCTTATAGTACGCAGCCTTACCTTGAATTTTTGCAAGAGACTGTTTTCACGCCTTGAACTAGTGACCTCAAGGTCACACGACAACAACTTTTACTGTTGCGCCACGACATTTAAATTTGTGAGCATCATAGAAGCAAATGGTCCCGTGATTCGACATGGTTTGTGCAGAAGAAGCATGGAGAATGACCACAAAAAGCCTGCTCATGAGTTCTATCAAGGCTACATATTAGGCGACTTGGGTAAGAATTTGCCAGATGAGTTTGGTATGAGCTAATATGAAAATCATCTCATATTAACTCCTAGTTAAGTTGAATTTTTAATCATCTCACTTAATATCATGCCAAATTTAGTCATCTCAAGCTAGATTGCATATCATCTCATGTTAGGTCGACTCATTTCATCCCAAGAACCGCTAGCACCGTTTCTTAAAAAAGGCACTATTCACTTATTGTTGCATCGGATGGCCCAAATCTTTGAAGAAATGTCGATAGTTTGTCCTTTATATGATCGTAGACTTGGCTAATGAGATCCTTGTGGGAGAGCCATTAGATGTCTTTTGAATTTACATAATTATTTATACAAAGTTTCTAACCGTCCATTTTCTGTATTATTGAGATGTTCTTTCAACAATTAAACATCGAATGGGAGAGAATCGGATGCGCGGTTTGAATCATTCACAGGCGTGGGGGGAAATGCAAAATGGAGGCGCTTCCACGTACGCCCCTTACGCGTGTCCATCTAGCATTCCTCAAATTTAGAACTCCTAATAGTTTGTCGTACTCTCTTATCGGATAAGGGAGCAAATTGTCCATCTAGTCAACCCCAACTTAGACTTTCGGCCCAAATGCCCACTAAAGTACAGGTGGACAACAGTTTAGGTTTGGACCATCCATCGTGGGCATCATTTGTGGGGTGGGGGGCCTATAAAACACAAGCAACAGATGGCTCAAAAGTCAATTGCAGAAATCAACCACGTTTTTCCAGTTTTTTCCCTTTGAACTTTGCAATGAACATTTTATGTGGGTTAAATCTCAACAACTCTGTTGCTCAATCTACCTGTCTTAATAAACTCAAGTTTTTGGGGTTTCTATATAGGGTGTGTTACAGCTATTTTATGCTGGTGCAAAGAGCACATGATATTTAATTGGCTGAAAAAAAGTAAAAACAGAAAAAGTTAGTGGCAATTAGAAACTTTATCGTGGCCAATCAAATCAAGTGTCACCTGCATTTTACACAATTTCAACTATTTAATTCCAGTGCAAGGAAAAGGTAACATACAATTGGCTAGGAAAAAATAGAGAACAGAAAAGTTGCAGTATATGTATGTATTTGGCCATTCAGGTGACACTGCATTTGACTAGTTTGTCGATGAATAATACTACATACGACTAAGGCATGCCCATTAGAAACAGTGGGGTCCACCATGATCAATCTGGACTGTCCATTTGAGAGTACTGAAACCTCCATGACCCAAAGAATCCTCAATAGGAAACACTTATCTCAATGTATTTTTATATAATGAGTAACTGTGAAGGCCTATGTACCCCATAAATGGGAGACGGCTAAGTGATAGAGAGTTGTTGCTGAGCTGTTGATAAAAGTGGTATATGACTCTCCTTACAACTAAGCCTTTTTCTCAGAAAACCAAAGAAGAACAAAACCGTATGATGAGCTGATTGTATAGGCGGCCAGTCTACCAAAATGGACATATTGTTGTAGGTGGGAACCACCGGACTACTACAGTTACAGACCATTGGTTGTATGTAGTTTCAGATCATCTATCAAAGGTGACAATAATCAGAATTTTGATGTTTGAAACACTGGAGAAACAAAGAGCTTATGGGATGGATGGTATGATTGACCAGGATACAAAAAAGTGGTATATGACTCTCCTTACAACAAGACCTTTTTCTTAGAAAACCAAAGAAGAACAAAACCGTGTAGTGGGCTGGTTGCATAGGCAGTCAGTCTGCCAGAATGGACAATATTGTTGTAGGTAAAAGCCACCGGACTACTACAGTAACAGACCATTGGTTCTATGTAGTTTCAGATCATCCATCAAAGGTGACGATAATCAGAATTTTGATGTTTGAAACACCGGAGAAACAAAGAGCTTATGGGATGAATGGTATGATTGACCAGGATACAAAAAAGTGGTATATGACTCTCCTTACAATAAGGCCTTTTTCTCAGAAAACCAAAGAAGAACAAAACCATGTGGTGGGCTGGTTGAGGTGGAAGCCACCGGACTAGTACAGTCACAGACCATTGGTTCTATGTAGTTTCAGATCATCCATCAAAGGTGACGATAATCAGAATTTTGATGTTTGAAACACCGGAGAAACAAAGAGCTTATGGGATGGATGGTATGATTGACGAGGATACAAAAAAATCCATTGCAAAAATCATTGTTCGTTTATCAATCCTTTGTTCCTGATCTGCACAACCCAGCATAAAGAAATACACTGGATTTAATTTCATAATCGAATAAACCAGATTATATAAGGCTTGCCAATCAGACCCTTAGTATTTGTCGAGCGTTTCAGAGTTCAGTAATGTATAAACTTATCTTGTTATGTTCTTGAGCACGTTTGTCTCACGGATTACTAAGAAGAATAGATTCCGAAAATGGCACCAGAACAGCTCAGTGCTGATCTTCCTGAACATTTGAAGGATCAGCAAATCTAAAAACCTTTCTCCTATAGCATTTGAAGAGTTCAGTCCCAGTATTTCTCTTTACTCTCAACGTGCAGAAACATAGCAATTCAACAAGAAATTGGTTGAATTACAAAACACGCCTCAACCCATTGCATCATATGAAGCAGCTATAAAAGATATCGCAGTTTATCCAACATACCTCTTTTGGTTTTTGAAAGATCAGTTTGTCTAACATACTTACAAACATTTCAACTGTCTCTCAGCTGTAGGCACGCCTTCTGTCGCATTTCTGGGCTACAATATAACTTTTCTTTCCTCCAAAACCAATACCAGTCACATTCATCCTCACTTTGGCAGCTCAAAACAGGTCAGCATATGCAAATGTATAGCGGGAAAACAAACCCAATAACAACATAGAGATAGGATCAAGTTGCACGCTCATATCTCAAACCCTCACTTATATGGACTTGTGCATTTGGTGTGGATTTAAACGGATAAAAGATACCCAAATCATCAGTATTGTTGAACTGAAATCTGTAATTCACATCGCGATACCATTGTGAATAAGCATTTCGTTGCATGATGAGATGCGGATATCTGTGCTACTGCTGCTGGGCTGTCGGCTGCTTTAGAGTCGAAGTAGGTGGTTGGACAGAGTCTCTTCTTTTGTAACAGAGAGATTGTCTGCTGTTGAATTGCTTGTTGGGGTTTTCTGTTTCCAAAGATGGCAGTCTAGAAGCTCTGCCTCTGGGAAAGAGGCATTTGAAGGTACATCAAACAACAAATCTTGGTCAGAACTGTCATCAGTGAACTGCAAAGAGTCCATCATTATGGAGCTGGTGTCTGGTGGGAAAGCAAAGAGGCTTCTCGGACTAAAGCAAGACCCATCATTATCCATGTCCTTGGCTTCATAGCTTGTCTTGGTTCTGACATCGCTAGAACTCAGTTGAGGTGCTCTCATGGAAGGAAGATTCAAGCTCCCATATCTGTCCATTCTTTTGGGGCTTTTAATAGTGCTTTTTGGCTCTGAGTTTACCCAAAAAACAAAAAAAAGGAAATCAATTAATAAACTATATTTGAGAAAGTAAGTTTAGACAAAATGCTATAGGGTGTTCCAATGTTATAACAGTTAAGTTGTGACACACTTATCTATGAATGAAGATAGATAAAGAAAGAAAGAATTGATACAAGTCAATATGTCAAGAGAGATACAGAAGGAAATAATTGATACAACTGATGGGCACATCTGCAACTGCAATCAATATCATTAGTATAAAACTGGAAACCGGCAAACCTGGGAAGTTTTGGTTTTGGCCATCTCGTGGTTTCTTAGCTGGTACTGCATTACCAGAGCCAAAGTAACTCTGACCATTTGCAACTCTGCTCCCTCCTGTAATTTGTTTTTGTTTTACATCCTAAAGGATACGAAACAACAATCAGTTGAAATTCAGACAAATTTCTAATTCGGTCCCAAGAATTTCAGCCTAATTTAGCTGAATATAGTAACACGGTAAGTTTGCAAGTAAAAATTTCAAAAGTATACAACAAGACAAACCAGGTCATCAGTTCATACCTTGAGCCGTTTATAATGTTCAACCCATTTGGATCTGGTCACATTGGATAATGCAAGCCTCTTAACAGTCCGACATTCTTCAGCATTTACTCCTGGTAAAGATAGATCAAAGATGCCCTCCGAAAGTAGCTCTTGAAAGGAAGACAATGCCTCCAAAAATTGAGAACTATCGAACATGCTTTTAAGGCTGCACAGAGGATACAAAGGGAATTATATTCTAGGAAGTGATGATCAACAGTAAGAGAATAAGACATGGTTAAGAAGATAACATGTTGTATATGCTTTTAGCACAGGTACCATTACATAATCATGGAAACATGGATAACAACCTGCCAGGAAGTTTTGTGGTATCAGTAGAAGGTAGATATTTCATCAACTGTTGTTGTTCTTCATGGGTAAAATGTCTCATGAACTCCTCAAAGCAAACGACATCCTACTCCAACATGGACTGAAACCATGTCAGGGACTACGTATTACCAGAAAAAGATTAAAAACAAACAAACATACTCATTTCAACTATAAAGCATATACACTAGGAACAATAATACCCTCGTTAAACAGAATTTTCTATAAAATCATGTGCCATCAAACAAAAATAAATAATGTAGCTGAGATCTTACTCTCAAATCTATGCATGTAAGGGGTGAGTTGCTATTCTGCAGCATGCGGAACTTATCGTGGGAAGGCTTGTCCCTGCAAACTCAAAAGTGGATGAAAGTTTAAAGCCTTAAAACGATAGTAAAACCAGCCTAAAGAAATTAGTTCTCTTCAGTGAAGGGGATATCCCAACGTCACATATTATAATCAAGTAAACCAAAAAATTTATGGAAAGATGCAGAGAGTAATGCAATTCAATTAGAACAAATTCATTTGTTTAAAAATTACTTTGAACTGCAAAATACAATTTGGAAAGCACCTTTTAGTACTCTCTTGTGCCCCTTGTACTGCAAGTTTCTTAACTTTTTCATTGCCAACACCTGCAAGGTGTATCCCCTTGCTTTCTATATGTACAGGAAGGGATGATGATCCTGAGTAAGCATCATTTGAGGCATGTGTTTTGTTATGTACAGTAAAGGAGCTTGCCTCCGACTCCTCTTCTCGTGCTGCTGCACTTGGATGCCTGATGAGAACACCTCCATGACCAATCTCAACAGAAACCATTGGAGTCTCACTCTCAAAAAGCAAATCCTCTTCCGAAGATCCTGAAAGGTAAGACTGTTGCTCATGTAGAATGGTATATAGATCTTTAGTGAGCTTTTCAACAGGAGAGGGCTTTGAGCGACTGAAGCATGTCCTCTTCTTTGAAGGCACAAGGGAGTCCCAGACATTGGATTGTGCTGAACCTAAATACAAAAGAAAGAACAGAAGTACCAGTTAATGTAAAACTAAAATGAATTTCAAAGCAGTAACTGCAGAATGCAACTCTATAAACTATATGGGAAAGAAGTAAAACGACACTCCATTTTTCAACAAAATTAGTATGGTGAAGACTCGTTGAGAATATGTTCAAAATTTAGTCATGAACAAGGTATTGCTTTTCAGCAACAGTATTGCATTACACTACAGGGATAGATTATTATACAATACACAAGACAAACTTTAATCATTCAAACTTTTGCAAAGATAACTCAGCATGACCTTCTCGAACAAATACATACATGAAAAGAATACACACACACACACGCACATATATATATATATAGAGAGAGAGAGAGAGAGAGAACAAAAATACAAAAATAATGTAATTGAGTATGGTAAGATCCAAGCTTTGATTGAATAACAGACCTGTCAAATCACTTGCATCTGTACTGTTAAAATGGGAACAGCTCTCAGAGTAGGATATTGCTGACCCAGAGCTAGATCTGTTGCTTGTATCCTCATCCAAGACTTTCCAAAAGTTCTGGTCAGAATCTGTTCCTTCACCTTCAATTTCCACATTATCATTGTAGTGCTTTCTTTTGTTCAATTTTGGCTCTTTGGTCTTGATGGATATGCTTCTTACTTTAGGAGCTTTGTAGTCCTCTGGATCAAGATCTACACGGGCATGCAGTGGAGTATAGTTTGTAAGAGTACCCTTTGTTCTCCACCTAGATCCACATGCATTGCACAAAACTGGCTTTTCTGGTGGCCCATTCCGCCAGAGAGGAGTGCCTGTTGAATGGTGCTTATTTTCAGTAACCAATACTCCACATAAATCCTGAAGCATGCAACTGAAAATTTAAGGGAAAGAAAAATGTAGAAGAGGAGAACACTTGAGCTCTTTATGAGACCGTGCTTCCCTCATCCAATAAACAAATTTAAAAAAGACTACCAATATGTTTGCAATCTAAACAAATGAGAGGAAGTTCCATGTTTACATAGCAATAGCAAATAGATAAATTGTCTCTAATTCCTACATTTATGGTAAACCAAGATACTTAATTTTATCATTCAAGTATTTAACAATCTCAAAACTAGAAAGTTCTTTAGCAACAAAATTGTAATTTAAGTTACAATTGTTGCAAATCAACTGATGAAGATAATACATGAAGCTTGACAAAGATATTAAGTAGCAGCCAACTCTTCTGTTTGAATAATGGACAGACACATCCATGAGCAGCCTCAAACCGGTGACCGAGCACAGAGGCTCCTTCTTGCACCACAATGCTAGAAGGCCTTTGCTCATGTAGCAGTTAACTCTTGCCTAGGACTGGCTTTAATGTATGGTGCAGGTACCCTTGAGACTTCTGATGTGGAAACATCTACCAAGTGAGGTTGAAAGATACTCAACAAGAAGCCTGATCTCTAAGGTAAAACCTTCCAAGTACAAACCATATAATATCAACAAAATTATAGGAGAGGTTTATAGGATTTGATGAGCTAATCTATACTAATGATCACCTTAAACTGAGGTTGGCATCAGATAAGCTAAAAACTATATCAGCCATAATTTGTGAACCCAATTCTTAGACTTTTAAGTTGTTTCTTTATCTTGAGATCCAAATCCTAAACCTTGACCAACATAGGGATGTTCCACTATATGGAAAAAGGCGAACAAGAAAACAAGAGATAGAAAAACAAGAAAGGTGGCACCTAAAAGAAAGGCACCCACACATATTTTCAAATTTAAGATAAATGAAAAGGAAAACAGATAGACATATAGCTGCATCACCAGTATGCCCTTGAAGGGCTGAGAGCAAAATGAACGCTTAAGTTCTCAAACTTTCGTCTTATCTCCAAATTTCAACAGTTACTGGACATAAAAAATATGTACCAGCTCTGAATCATCTGAAGGAAGAAAGTCATAACACTTGTGGACAATCAACAAGAATTTCATGCTGAGGTTTCAGTAGTTATTTAGAATTGACTACCAGAACATATAAACATTACCAAAATGAAGACCCATTAGTAAGGGAACTGGTAATAGATTGAGCAGTCGTAACTGCAATTTATGCAACTTCATAAAAATGAAGACCAAAAACCTAAACTTCCAAGGAGAAGAGAAACTCGAGTTGTAGAATTAGATCACCACACAAGAGAAACGTATCTGAGCTCTTCTTTACAGAAACCAAGTCCCAGATATACAAACTACGTTTGGAACGTAGAATACCTAGCTTTGATCAATTCTAAGAAGGTTTACATATCAAACATCACCATCAGCTACCCGCTGCATGACATATTCATGAAGAGGAGAAGAACAAAATATTTCAGACAAAAATTGCCTCTTAAATCAAGCACCAGGATATGGATCATAAAAACTTCTATCAGGACAAACAAATAGTGCATTAGGAATAGCATGCTCAAATATGCAAATAGAAGAAATATCTAGAACATCATAGCAAGAAGAACATGCAATACTACTCTGAACTGGTACACAGCGAAGGAATCAAACAAGTATAAGCATTTGGATTCACAGGAACCAATCAATCCTATATGAACATTCTACTGAATTAAATGACAAGACTTTGGAAGTGATTGATATACTCATAAAAGTTTGGGAAAACTGTGTTATAGCTCTGGTAACTTGAAGTGAAGGGAAAAACACCAAACAAGGGCATAAGTTTTCATTATCTTGCTGCAAGAAGAGGTCTTCAAATTCAGACTACAAAATGGATTTGACTGTCATTTCTTGCTCATTCATGAGAAGAGGGAAGAGTCGAAACCGTTTACTGGATTGAGGATATTAAGACAACCAAACTGGTTAGCATTAGATTAGGTGATATGATTCATTGGTGGTGAGCGAATGTCACAGAGGTAGCAGTTGGTCATGACGAAACCTTGAAAGCCTGGTAAGTAATCGTGTCAAGGATGATCTGGAGCAGCTAGAGACTCATCAATGCAGTGACATTTCACAAGAATGTGCTAAGTATTTCTATCAGACAACTAGCATCTTTATTTGTACTTTAAGGTGAACTTCCTTCTTTGCAGAAACTCAAAACCATGTGGCATCAAGCAAGTTCGACACCTTGAGTGTTGTAACAGCTGCACAAGTCCAGGTGAACCTCATGTTAGAACCATCTCGTGTTGTACCAATGTCTTTACTCTGATCCAGGATCATTATTATGGTGAAGTTGAAGCCGATATCACTGAACGCCAATGTGAACTTGTTTGTATAACTGTTTGTGATAATTATGTGGCATTACCAACTTGTTATGTGATATTTCATATAAATGGGAGAAACTGTGAAGAAGGTTGCCGTTTTTGAGAGGAGTGATAGCCAATGAGGATCAACACGGTATGCAGGCCTAAAGGGATTGCAGAGTAAGGAAGTAGGTAGGAACTAGTACAAAGTTGGGAAGTGCATTCATGAAGAGTAAGGCAGTGATAAACAAGGAGGAAGAAGGCATCTAGCTTCCAAGGATCTAATGTTATCACAAGTGTTGAGTTTAGAGTTAAAACTTAAGCTAATGGATAGAAGATGTAAACAAATGCTACAAAGAAAATCACAAAGAATAGACCAATACCAAAAGAAAATGACTGAACCCCGATGGCTGAATATGGCCAGTGAACTAAAGCAGTAGTGTAGGATGTCTGGGACTTCCATATTAGATTTCAGACTATCCTAGGAGAAAGGTCAACTAAAGATTCAGTGAAACTTTTGGGCTTTTCAGAAAGTCAGAGTGGAAGTTGTCCTTCGTAATTGATGTATGATAGGAGCTTTTGCATATGTTTTTGGTCTAGTGGTGGAATAAAGAGGCATCATTTAGGTTTTTGAAAGCATTTGTCACAGCATCTCACATCTCTGATGTAGTATATTTGGCTTTTAGCATCCCATGTTTCTCCTTTTCATGGCACTTCGAAGCTTTCGCTTCACATAGTTGGCCAAAGTAACACGAGAATTTAATTTTGATCTCTTGCAACATCTCTTCATCATTTGTTGTCAATACTCTTGCCCTACATCAAAGGATCACTCCATTTTGTCTTTCAAAATCAATTTATCATAAAATTTTGAACTTCTGCAGGGCCGCAATTCAAATTCAGACTCTGATTTGATAAATGTAACAGCAGACAGCTGAATGGCTGCAAGACAACATATGAGATAAAAGAAACAATGAACCATATTAATAGTAAACAGTTTGATAAGGCAACCAACAGACATTCATATATGACTTTTGATGGAACCCTGGCATATTTAATTGGAGTAGGAATTGTAGAGGTAAGGTGATGCTTAAGTGGCCAATGCATTGATAGTTAACACAGAGCGTGAACATAAAAACAGTGATTACAGCACTGCTAATTAAAGAGATTACGAGAGTCATGCAGTACTTCATCCATAAAAAATCAATGACTTGCAAAATAATGAGCATGTGTGGTCTCATTACAAGAGCTCTATACAAATAAAAACTTGTAGAGAGTGCATCACTGGGTCAATAATCATAAGGACATAAGAAGACAAGGGTTGTAAGAACCAAAGCCAAATATTCCTCTTCCAAAACCTACTTGGAGTATTTGAAAGTGGCCATGCATCAAATCCGTTAGTGATTGGAAATTCTTGGAAGTGCAAAAGCTTTGAATTTTTTGGATATGACATAATCAAGCTTCACTGAAGGCGAATGTGGAGTGTTTAAATGTTCAAATTATTACATGTGGGAAAAGGCACTTTAGCTTCAACACCAGTAAGGTAGTAAAGGTACATGGCATGACAATCCAGAAGGAAAGCGTATGACAAGTAAGGGCTCTCCAGTTTATGAAGTAATTGAATTGCTCAGATGATTCAGCAAGCATGCTGGAAGGAAACAATATCAAGCAAACACTACCGTGAGTGGCTGATGCGGATTTCCCAGTCAACAATGCTCTAATACTCAGTGGAAGCAATACCATAAGGTCTCTTGAACTCCTGAAGAAAAACGACCAAGAATGGGTTGGTTCTGAAGGAAAGCTGAGGATCAACTATTGAACCAGTTGAAACAAATGCTCAATAAGAACATTATTTACATGCAACATGGCAGAGTTTGATCTTGCTGCCATGTTGATTTAAGACACTGTTGGAACTAGAAATCCAAGTCTACCACAACGTTACAGAACAAAATTCTGCAACAGGCATTCGCTTCAGTGAAATAACCACATTCACCTCTAATTCTCAGAATTTCCATCAGTAATGTCTGACGAATCTTTGGTATTAACAGTGGCTCCTTATGCCTCCAAGAAAGCCTTCCAAGCAGTACAAAGATCAGCAGACCCATTAAGTCACAGCTAACTATGGAATTTTAAGACTTTCACTTGGTGATCGACCAAGATCAAAACCAACTTATCATTGACCGATATTTTGCATTGATCATGAAACTACAATCTCATTTGCCTATCTCGAGCAATAACAATTCCTACAGATACAGCAATGACCATTTACTGTTACCACGCTAGATATTGGCTGTAGCAATTCTAGTTGGAACAGAGTTTGTTCTTGCTACCTAGATCGTTTTAGTTTAGTCTTGAATTTTGCAAATGAACCCACCCTCCACGGTTAGCTCTGTGAGCAGAAGCAATGCATTTGGTAGAAAATTGGTGCATACAGGATGCTTACAACTATTTCAGCAGGAACTGCAGATTCTTTAGCTCATAACGAATTAAACACTTCAAAATTAACCGACCAAAGCCAGCATTGAAGAACAAGAATTATACAGGATGAAGAACAACTAGGTGGTGCTACAAAGTTCCACATAACTGAATATGAACAGAAGGATAATATGGCAGAGTAGCATACTACAACTATGATCATTTTCTTTGGAACGAACAAAGAAATGACTTAGCCAGCTGAAACGACATGAAGTCCTCTAATGTGTACCAGAATAAATTCAGAAGAACTGAATGAAAGGTTCTCCACCTTCAAGAAGCACAAGAAAGACAGAACACCGAAAAGGAAGAGGAGAAAGACTGCAAGCTTATTCTGGGGCTATGAATTATTAGGAACAAAGACTTCGGAAAAATTCGACAAATCAGAACAAAAACTCCATACAAACACAGTTCACCAGTCTACTAATTTGGTTAGAAACAACAAACAACTAACCAGATATTCAAAAGAACATAATCACCAAACAACAAATACACAAGGTAGAAGCACTAAATGAAGTCAAGGGGAATATAAGGGCCCTCTACAATCATTTCGGCCTTCAATAATCCACCAATGAATTCATGTAGAAATTGAAAAGAACTGAAAAGACCAAAGAACACGACCAATCAATTTATTTGTACTTCTGGTTGGATTAATCCATTTATAAATCAAAAGGCAGACCAGAGAATTGGGTATCTTCTTCAGGCTATAACTACGTACTTTAACAAATAAAATAGATTTAACATAGCAAAAATTGAAACAAACAAAGAAAAATTATGAACAGAAAAACCAGAAGCGTCCACCAATATTCAAAGCAAAACTAAGAAAAAAATAGACAAAGACTCACTTGTAACTCCACAATGATAGCAAGGACCTTGCTTCCCCATTTCTCTCTTCCCCCTTAGCCTTCCACGAAAATTACAGAAAAAGAGAAGAGGAAATCGAAAAACAAAAACAGGAAATGGAATGAACCCAGTAAATTTTTTATAGAAATTCGACAAAAAATATAATTTTGGTATGTTTATTTTATAAAACCACTTTTAAGCAATATTCAGGGCTGTAGAAAGGCTCCCTGCAAAACCCAGATAGAGTTGCAGAAATCAAAGCCCAAGAACTCAAAGAAAAAGTTATATTTACTAGTCTTAGAAAAATTACAGGAAACAGAAGAATCGACCAAAATATTTACAGGAAGGAATGGGTCTCAGCCGGGGTTGTGACGAATCCAGAAGGAGAGAAGGCCCTTCAAGGAATCAAATTAATGGAAGGCAAACGAATGTGGAAATGAAGGGCGTTCTCTTGTCTGTTCCATGGTACATAAGAGTAAATGTTCAGCTTTGATTGCCTTTTTCATGAAATAATATATAATATAATATTATTTTCTTTTAACTTCTTTTTCTACAAATTTATTATTTTATTTTATATGTGAGAGTAGAGAGATGAAAGTATAGAGGAATATTATTACATATATCCTGTTGACCCTGGACTTTTCTGCGCTAATAATTTCAAAACCAGAATTGAATAAATTCAAGAAAAATATGAAGAAAATAGGAGAAAATGAAACACAACAAAATTCAAAGTAGAGGAAAAGAAGCTTTGACGAATGCTAAATCGAAGCACCCTCTAGGGTGCTGCTGTGGAAGCAACCAATGATTGTATGAAAGGGCCCGCCTTCGGATGATCCAAACTGTTCATCTGATTTTCCTGGATTCAGATATGTTGGGAGGGAAAAACTAGGATGGTGGGGCCATTCCGATTTGAACTTAGACTGTCGTTGCATAATAGTTTGTTTCTAATCTATTACTTTTGTTATGATCAAAAGTACAATTCTTCATACGCTAAAATCATCTAATCTGCGGAGACAAAGTAATACAGACCGTCAGATCAGCCAAAGGCAGGGCCTTTTCCTGTGAAAGTGGGTTGCTTCCATAACAGCACCATATGTGGGGTGCTTCCGTAAATCATTCCTCCAAATAAGAAAGACTCAAGCGCTTGTCGTTTTCTCTACCCTTGATCGTGCTGAAGTGAGGTGCGACCCCACAGCAGGACATGGTGAGGCCCCTTAATTTTACATGATGGGCTCCACTTTTTCTTGATCGGGGCCGTTCATGTGATTTCTCCTGCTTTGGATATCTTGTTGTACAAAGTTACATCCGCATGATGATTCTACCAGCCAAAAGCATGCCGCTTGATTCTTGACGGCAGTGATTTGCGGCTCATATGCCAAGAGCTCTTCCAAAAGGGTATATAGAAGAAAAATGCAAACAAAAAGCCTTTCTTTTTCAATTGCTTTTTCTTTTGCTTTCCTTCGCATGTCTCTAACTCTCTGCCGTGTGGGACCCAAATGGTTGGTGATCCCAACCATTTATCTTCAATTCTCGGTAGGTCATATCCCCAAAGTCTTTTGCATTTAATAATCCTGACCCTCCATTTGGTAAAAGTTTAAGTCATGTTTGCTCTCGGACCATCAAGAGCTCCATAACACTAGTGGTTAGGATGATCCAATGGGATAGATTTTAATAAATGGCTCATCAAATATGGGTCCCACTAAATTGGATCACCAAACATCTGGCCCGTTGCGCTTTTAGGTGTGTGCAGATGCATGCACACCATATTAAATTTGCTGCAGAGAGAGAGGTTGGGAGTAAGTGTGATGAAATTCTAAGATAAATAAATAATTAAAATTAAGAGGGCTGATATTGGCACCAATGTTTTTCTTATCTGCAAGAATTTTTGGGGCAAAATAGTAAAATCAATTTATTTTGCTGTACTGAGATTGTCCCATGTAACAAATGAATGTAATTTTACTAAGCATCCGCGCCAATAACAGTTCCCTAAATTAAAAAAGAAAAAGAAAAAAGAAAGAATTATTTTATATTTTATATTTTTTGGAAGGGTAGACCTTACCTAGTCCGACAGTGGGCCCAAACAAAGTAGCCGTCCACGACCTATAAAACCACATTTCCGGTACAACCAATGACTTCTTCTGGAAATATAATAAAACAAGTGAAATAAAAAATTGAATGAAATCACCAACAAAGGTCCAAACTAGCACTAGATCCTCATTACTAAGTGGATGTCTAAGAAATTATCTTAGCCCTCCATTCTGGACCCCACCTTGGAATTGATTTGGTCTAGTCAGATAATCCTGAATGTTCAAAATTGGCACGTTTAGCTCTTACATTTGAATTATTTGATGTGATTGACCTTTGATCTACAAGCTGTGGGCTACAGAGAAAGCGGGCCCCGCAAAGTCGGTTGTCTATTAACTTCAATCTCATCCATTTGTCGTGGTGTAAAGGAATTTAGAACATTAATTTTCAATTTCATTGAGATTTTTGAAATTATTAATTCTGGCAGCTTAGTGGAATGATTTGGACCTTGGGTTGGTGGCATCAAGTGTCGTACTGAAGATAAGGAAATTCGGTCTTGAGATCACTTTCATTTACAACACAAACTAAAAATAGGTCACAAGGGTCTATAGTACGTAGCTTTACTTTACATTTTAACAAAAAATCTATTTTCATGCTTTAAATATGTGACTGAAGTCATATGATGACAATTCTACCATTGTACCAAGGCTTTTCTTCTATCAAGGGATATTGGACGGGTCACAATTTTTTATATCCGCAGGACCAACCCAGGGTTTTCATATAAATAATGCAATATGGGATTTGTAGAAGTATAATTCAGGAATCAGGACATAGTTGCCAGTGCTAATAAACAAGAATATCATTTTCCTTATTAGGTAAGAAATAAGAATATATACGCCTGACCATACCATTAACTATACCTATTTTAAGGGGAATCATCTGTGCAAGTGCACTCCAACACCAAGCGTGCTGCCAAGGCGTAGCACGCCTTCGTGTTTGATGGCGTGGGCGACTTTGGTGCCACAGTAGTGGCTTCCAAGCACAATGGAGTGACTCCACCCAATATACAGTCAAACCTCAATAAATTAATATCTTTTCAACTGCGTGTTCCCTACTAACTCCGGATTCAATTTGGCAAAATTTGCATAAATCAGAATATACAACAAAGGATTATTAGCGCTTGAGATGACTATATTAATGTAACTATCTTAGGCTACATCTCACATTATCTCATCTCAAGTCAGCTCATTTCATCTCAAGAGCCACTAAGAGAGGGCTTTTGATGAGATGTTACTCTGTTGAGACCCTCAGTAAAATTGATTATACGACATGGGGACCTATGTTTTGTATTCTTTTAGCAAGGTGCCTGAAATATTAATTGATAATAACTTTCTGAGTTGATATATTTAACCCTTTTTTACTTTAAAAAAAAAAAAAAAAAAGTTAGGGAGAACAAGGGGGTGTCTCCATAAAGAAAAGCCGTTAACGTGTCAAGATATTTCCTAACAATTACTTCTTAGAGCCCTTGGATCAACTTAAACGGGATCACATCCACTAATCGAACAGTTTAAATGTTCGTCCAATTCTCCATCATCCGATGATCCTAGCCTATTGATCCACTAATCTTTGGTTTCGTTCTGCGAGTGAATTACAATTGATCCACTGGATTTTTCTTTTGCGGGCGATGTACCCATTTGGAGTGGGACCAAACCATACAAAATCAACGGTTTAGATCGCACATATACTAACTCGTATGGGCTTGTATAGTTTGACCGTCAGGCTACACCACGACAGTACCGTTATAGTATTCGTATTCTGTACAATTTCCGGAAGAGTTTGTGCTTGTCACTTACGCGCCATTTTAGAAACCGGAAAAATTAAAAGACAGCGAGGGTATTTGTGTAATTTCGAGTATCACACTACGGGACACTCCCTGGGCCATTATTGGATGCCTGTTTTAAGCCCTTTCACTACGAGGAAATGGAAAGTTTTCCTGAATCTGCTGAGTTACCCTTGTGCCCGACTGGCATGACCGATTTACCCTTACTCTATTTACTATTTCTGGAGCAACCGTTATTTTTGTCCTCTTCGTTTCTTTCTTCGTTTTTTTAGGTGAGATGGTGACTTGTCATGAAGGAGAGCCTTGGTGGAACGGTAAAAGTTGTCATGTAACATTGAGGTTCACGGTGTGGAATTAGGCTCCTGAAAAAATACAAAGTAAAGCTGCTTAGTTTAGGCCATTGTGGCCCACCCTTTTCTCGAACCCCGCATAGGTGAGAGCTTCGTGCCCTGGGGCTATCATTTTTTTTGGTGACTTCCCACATTGTTTAAGCTTAATGACCTCCACCAACAGTTAAAAAGTAGATTGATCCAAAACCTCATGAATTCCACATCTCAAAGGAAAAAAACAAAACAAAGACCTATAGTATACAGCCTTACCTTATATTTTTTACAGAGGCTGTTTTTAAACTTTGAACCTGTAATCTCAAGGTCCTATAACGACAACTTTTACCGATTGCGCCAAGGCTCCCCTAGAAACAAAACAAAGAAAAATAAAAAAATACCAAGAACTCTTTCAGCTCCCGTGTACCACCTCAGATGCAGTCTGATAGGTTGCCTTGTCGTTGTGAACTCATTTTTATCCCCACATGACTCATGCTACTCCACTTACCAACAAATTATGGTATAAAAGGTTTAAGTCGTTTTCTAAGACAAATTAGGTGCACTGTATGCCTTGGAAGTAGACCCTTCAGTACATTACAAGAGATTACACTCCGTTTCACTCGATTAATTAAACCACGAAGACATAGCAAGAATCTATTAAAAGGGGCAGCCCCGGTGCATGAATCTCTCTTCTATGCAGGGTCTGGAGAAGAGGCGGACCACAAGGGCCTATAGTAAGCAGCCTTACCTTGTATTTTTGAAAGTGACTATTTCTACGTCTTGAACCTGTGACCTTATTATGTAAAATTAGGAGCTTCATGGCTACTTGTCCTTGCACTGATGATTAGGCCAAACAAGTCCGCATTGAGATAAGTTAAAGAAATCGCATCCGATAAACTCATTAGCCTTATCTTAAGAGTGCTTACTATTGACTCAGATAATTGCAAGAAAAATGAGCTTATGAAGTGCTGAATGGAGTTAGATAGATTATTATTCCTTTGGAACCGCAAGGACCTTTTGAGGTTGTCAGATTAAAAGGTTAGGCTATCTTAGATTAATAAATGTTATGCCATAGTACGAATTAGTGGTTGTTAATCACTTAATAATCCATGACAAGATCTATCTTAACAAAGCACTTTATCATCAAAAGGTGAAATTACATTTCTTCCTAAAGTTAATTGATTCTCGACGATCGAGATCATCGTTTATAAACTTCATCTGATCCTCAAATTAGATGAAAATTTGAGATAAAATCTAATCAAAGAGTGTAATCCTGTATCGAGCGGCCGGGATCTCCCAAGGCAGCAGTTAATGGGATCAACATAAGCTTTACAAGCCTTTTCTTAGCTGCTAAGTTTGTCCTAATGTCTTGAGTTACTCTATATGAACCGTTCTCCTTCTTCTCCTAGAGACAAATTTCTGATCAGACCTGTAAAATAAAAATAAAAAATAAAAAAGAGGTAATTTTGAATTTTAAACAGAAAATAATTTCTATCAATTTCCAACACTTACTTATTTTTCATGAAAATGATATATATGTCATTTACCTCTAAGTTTTCAGGAAATTGATTTCCACACAAAGGAATTATCTGCGGAAAGTGTTTTAAACATTCAAGTTGAATTACGGTAGTGACTAAAAAGTTTTCGTGGAATATAATTTTTCAGTCTTTGATTTTTTTCTTTTTTTGGGTACAAATCTTTGCATAATTCAATTTGAAGGCTCAAAACAATTTTCGCGGGAAATTTCTTGTTCTGTAGAAATAAATTTCCATCCGTTTTCTTGCAACTAAACATGTTTTAATTCCTTAATTATTTTTTATTTAGGATTTTAATTTTTTTAACAATAAAGTAGCAACATTTTTTATATTTTATTTATCTAGCAGTTTCTTTCTTCTTACCTTGGTGCAAGGGTAGAGTTGTCATCGTGTGACCTTGAGATTATGGTTTAAAGGCTTGAAAACAGTCTCTTACAAAATGCAAGGTAAGACTACGCACTATTAATCCTTGTAGTCTGCCGTGCAATGTGTAAAAATGACATATTGGGTGTGTATGTGATAATCAATACAACAGGATTGGCACACAAAATATCCCCTACTTTTCCTTTGTTGACTATCTCTCTCCCTCCTTACCTCACAAATTTTGGATTTTTTGGATTAATCTAATTCGAAATTCTCTCAGTGTCACACAAAATAACTCCACCGTCTGCATTCCTTGAATCCCAAGTGGGATCGATCGTGCGGCTGGATTCGAGATCTAATCTTTAGAGTAATGCTTCTATTTTGGGGAGTTAAGTTGGAATCTGGCCCCTCAATTAAGAATTAGGAGAATAGACTACAGCACCATCAATGGAGCAACAAGACTGCAACAGTGGACCCAATTAGATGGTTGATGTGATAAAATATGAGAAATTACATTGGATGGAATTCCCTGAGATCCACTTGTTTGAAAACTAAGGAAATGATAGAAAGACCCTAATAATGGCGATCCATTAAGCACTGAAGAAAAGGTGTTGGGAATGGTCTAAAGACAACTTTGAAGGACCCAATGCAGAGTAGTCCAATCAGGAGTGGCCACGTGGCGATCCACCATTGGCTAGGGTTTTCAGAGGTGGTCTCGGTCAAAAGTTGGGGCAACACTTTGAATCATCGTCGACGTGTGATAAGTAGAGTAATTTAGGTCATGAAGCCATGGTGGGGCCATTAGGTATGCGGTGATTTCGTCCTTAATTGTCCATTCTCATCAGTGGGGAACCGATGAGCAATCTTTCTCTCTGTTGAGGTGGGCCATGCCGACATCCCAAGCATTAAATGAGCGGCCAATGGAGGGCCACGTGGCATACGTGGCACTTTCAGTTTCAGATAGTGTCACGGATTCAGTACCAACTCACCTGCCGAGAGGAGAAAAGGGTTCTCACCTTCACACACTGGGTCGTGTTTCCTTTGGCTAGCCATCAATGGTCCAGTCCCCCCCCATTTTTATTTTTCTTTATGGGAGAGCTGATAATTTTACCCCTTATTTTTGTTCATAGGCGATTCAAAAGTTTTCATAATTTTATTTGGTTGGAATCAAATTTTAAGAAATTAAAATGTATTTATTCAACAAAATTTAAGTTCTGTAAATAATTTGCCAAATTCTCGAAAGCACAGCGAAACAAGGAGTCTCTCGCTCGGATGACTAGAGTTCGAGGTTGTACTCAGGTGAGCTTATCAAATATTCAAAAATAAATTAAGACTCATGAAAGTTTAAACTCATCTCTAAAAAATGCCCTTTTGTCCAATTTTTACAAACGTTTGCCAAATTTTTGAATATTTACTTGGCCTATTTATTCATGATCCTGTGATTTTTTGTATTGGGTTAGGGCCCACAATAGAAATGGCTTCATCCTTTATGTCGTATCAATGTCAACCACAAATCTAATTTGACTTAGTGGGGCCTCCAAAGCCTTCGGCATTAGGTACTGCACCACGTTTGTTGGTGATGGGTAGGAGGACATTACTATACTTCTACCAAAAGAATATGTACATTTTTGCCACACAAAAAAGAATCAATAATGTTGAATACCACTTCGGTTGGTTGATCCAGCCCGTTCATCTTGTCTCCTCGACCTTGGCATGGCTTGGATCATTCTAGGATCAGAAAAATACACGTCCGATCACCCAAAACACATTTTTAGGATGATAAAATCGTCCATTTCCTTAGATTTTCAGGCCATGAGATGTGACGAAGTGAGATATACGGCTTGGATCAACACACGACAGCTCTGTTGTTTCCGTGGACCATTGCCTCTCTTTCAACCGTGACAGGTTGATTTTGGATCTTATTCTCAATGTCCAAAACTTATTTACTTGGATTTGGTCTGAGTTGAGCTTTGGAAAATTTTTAAATCTAATTAATGAAAAATCCGAAACTTATTTATTTTAATTTGGTCTGAGTAGTGCCTTGGAAACTTTTTAATTCTAATTAATAAAAAATCAAAAGGAACTAATACTTTTATTATACTTTTACCATAAAATTCCAAAAAAAGGTATGACATTAGTACTGAAGGGTGTAGGAACATAAACTCCCATACACATTTAGTCATGCAAGAGAATTTAGCAGTTAGGGTTGAAGAGGAGGGACAGAGAAAAATTAAATAAAAAGAAAAAAATAAAATAGCAATGAATTTTGAGTAAGAAGAAAAAAAAAGTACATAAAACTTCTGTAGTTTCTTATAAGGGATAGACAACAAAGGGTCTATAATATACAACCTTATTTTATATTTTTGTAAGAAACTATTACCTTGCTAGCACCTCCATTTCATACAGCAACACCTTTCCCATTGCACGGAGACTCTCCTTCTAACTATAAATATTATGCGGAAAGTAAGTTTGATATTTAAAAATTATATAATATGGTAGGATTTGATTGGACTTTTTGCATAAAAGTTATTATCATGTGATCTTAAGGTCACGGGTTCAAAGTGTGAAAACAGTCTCTCACAAAATGTAAGATAAGGCTGTGAATTTAGGCTCTTATGATCTGCCCCGCATAATTTGAACCGTTGAATATTTTGTTTCAAATGATAAAAATACCCTCAAATGTAATTTCTTCAAAATATAAATAGGTGAGCATTATAGTAATTAATGCACAAGTAACTAAACAATTGAGACAAAGGAAAAAAAAACTCATAAAACCTTTTAATTGTTGTAAGCAAACTTGCCTCAATTAAGAACCCTACTCATGTCACACGTACAAGTTGAGGTTAGGGGCAAAAAATTTATAACCCAAGCGGGCTAAGATCAGGTCAGGGGCACGAGAAGCACTAGAGTCGAGGCCATCAAAATAACCCAACCCATTGCCATCATAGAAATAAAAGTAAAAGGGCAACCTTCGCGTATCTAAAGTCTAGGAAAAAGGCAAACTACAAAAGTCTATTGTATGGAGCCTTACCTTATAATTTGCAAAAAGTTATTTTCATGCCTCAGGCCATCTTAAGCATGAAAGTAATAGTCTGAATCAAAATTCATTCTAATTAAAAGATAATCTCGGATTCAACCCATTGACACTATGACAACCCTCGTCGGAAGAAATCAACAACTTAATCACCAATTCTCATCTAATGCCAAACAGGTTCTAGGTTAATTGAATCCTGGTGGGCGTCAAAGACACATTTAAAGCGTGGCCCAAATGCACCTATTATTGTTCTTAATCTTCTTATTAAGCTGTTAATAATGATTAGGATGAATAACACAACTTGAAGTCACGGGGTAAAAGTTATCGTCATGTGACTTTGAGGTCACGGGTTTAAGGCGTGAAATTAGCATCTTATAAAATACAAGATAAAATTACCTACAAGTCCTTGTGGTCCCCTTCTAAAGACTCCGCACAAGCGAAAGCTCCGCACCAGGCTACCCTTTTTATGAAGAACACAGCTATCAAAGTAAGACCTCCAGGTTTCTTGTTCTAAAGCAAGTATTAAAATGCCATTTATTGAGGGGATGAGAAGGTTTCCGTCTGAGAGGCTATTATTATTCAACGGGGCCCATCTACATGACATCAAACGTGAGCAAATTTCTTCATCGGAGACCAATACAGGTAGGTGCTGTTGCCTGACATCTGTTGCGTCAATTGCAACCGTCCGATCTGCCAAGTGGATGTTACGGACGACCTAACTATTCATTTTCAGTTCTCCTGTCAAATGGTCAATTTATGGCCGACGGAAAGTGCTGACACACAAGAAATCTGATTTGCAGCGTGCGACCCATTAGAGCCAGTACCTTTGGACGTGAGCTTTCTTTTCTTTTTTCTGCGTTATATTAGAAAAGAAAAAAAAGAAGACAAGAACCTTCCGACAAGTTGTTAATTGAAAAATGGGAATTTAAAACCAAATATTTTATAAAATAGCCGAAAGGACAGATCTGGAGAGAGAGAGAGAGACAACAACTAAGTTTAAGTTAGGTTTGTATTATTATTTTTTTACATATTAAAAAAGGGGCAGCCCGGCAAGATTTTGCCTACACGGGATTCAGGAAAGGGGCGGACCACAAGGGTTTAAAGTACACAGTCTTATCTTGCATTTTGTAAGAGGCTAGTTCCACGTCTTGAATCCGTGACCTCAAAGTCATACGACAACAACTTTTACCGTTGCATAATGACTCCCCTTCTTTTTTTTAAGTATTCTTTAAACGAATATTCACATATATTTGTTTTCAATCTATTTGATCGGTGGATCACTGTTTGTAGATCCAAATCCGCGGATTGAAAATAGATAAATATATATTCCTAGATCTGAATCCATTTTGTTGGAACTATCTATGATTATTGGTGGTTGAGATTTGGTGCAATTGGTAATGAGATCTCGTAACTAAAATGCATCGATGTAAAAGGGAAAGGATAGACCGAGGCTCTATAACCAGGCCTCTCCAGAGGACCATTAATTTTTTGGGCTAGATAGTTAACTAGGCCTCTTGGAAAATGCAAAGTATGGCTGCGTACTATTTATTCTTGTGGTCCGCCTCTTTCCTAGACTTTGCATATGTGAAAACTTTGTGCACAAAGACTGCCCTTTATAATTAAATATTATTACTTTGTGATCTTAACCCTTCAATTAGTTGAGGTTTCAGGTTGACATCGTGTCAATATAGCTATCCTAGATAAGTGACGAGGCACGTTGGCACAAGAGTGAGTGTCAATTGTGAAGGTCACGAGTACAAAACTTATGGGTGTATATATCTGCCATTCAATAAATGAACTCCTAATTTCTTATGATATTTTAGATAATTATAGTCATTCAGTTGTTATTAAGGACTCTATAACTGTAATGACCGGGGGTCCCACAATAATAATATTGTTCGGTTTGGCTGCCCATGCACTTTCATGATTTTGTTCCTACCTTACAAGGAAAAGGCCTCGTTGTTGGGTGATCCTAGGAGTTAGTCCTACATTGCTCAGTAAAAGGGATTTGAGCTATTGATAAGAATTTGGTGAAACTCTCTCAACAACGAGGCCTTTTCTAGTAAGGGAGGAACAAAATTGTGAGACTGCATGGACAGCCAAAGCAAATAATATCATTGCTGTAAGATCTCCGACTATTATAAATGATATCAAAGCTAATTCCTCTCGTAGTGTGGTAGCTAGCCCCACACTAATGTCGTGGCAACACATGGGAATGCATGTTCTCTAGAGCCTTGATGGGCGGGCTAAGGCAACAATTAGCCTAAGCCTGTCGAGCTACAAGATGATCATGAGAGTTAGTCCCACGTCGCATGAGAGGAATTTGAGCTATTGATAAGAGTTTGGTAGAACTCTCCTGATAGCGATGCCTTTCCTGTAAGAGAGGAACAAAACCGTGAGACTGTATAAGCAGCCAAAGCGGACAATATTGTTACTGTAAGACCCCAACTATTACAGTAACAAGTCTTCCGATCAATTGATTCTCTATTAGCCTAACTTTCTAAATAGGGTTGATTACTTAAGCGCTTTCCGCTAGAAATACATTTGTTTGAAAGTTCATTTCTTGTCGACCATCTTGTTAGTCTCCTAACACCAAATTTCCACAAAAATTACATTTAATGTCTGAAATAAGATATCAAATTTCCCAAAAATGAGAGTTTCATCTACGAATTGGATTTGCAGCCGGAAATATATTTCCGGCCAAAGAAACAGTGGAAATTATTGAAACCTAGAAACTGACTTCCATTTCCACCAATCTCCATACTATTCCATGCGAAAGAGAAAATCCACTGGAAATTATGTAGAGCCTTTATCTCAGTCTTTTCAGATAAAAAGACTTTACTCTCACAGAGATTTTGAGCACTTGGTTCACTTTTTGCCGTCCACTCCACTTTTGGTCCTAGAAAGAGACGTGTGGTTGAAGAATTGACAGAAAGGGGAGCTTCTTAATGGATGCTGCATATTCCCATCTAGAAGAAATGAAGGGTCAGAATTATAAGTGGAGCCTACTTTATTGATGATCTGAACTGCTGCTCTTTTCGGCTGTAAAATAGAGGAGCTATGCACCAGAACCAACGCCATTTAATTTAATTTTTTTCCTGGTGCAACATTTAAATGTACCTTTTGACTTTGAAATAGACAGTCTGAGATGAGAAGTAGGAATATGCTTCCTGCCCATTATAAATCAAAGGCTCAGAGTTGTTGCACCAGGGAAAAATTTTGAACAGGCAAAAGAATCGGAGGAAAAGCAGCAGAGCAAGAAAGGATTAAAAAAGAAAGAATCTCTCTTCATAACAGGGCTCACATGTATAACTTCCACGTGCAGTTCGTTTGAAGGGGAGCCTTGGCACAACTATAGAGTTGTCGTCCTGTGACCTTGAGGTCACAGGTTCAAGGTGTGGAAACAGTCACTTGCAAAATGCAAGGTAAGGCTGCGTACAATTGACCCTTGTGGTCCGGCCCTTCTCCGGACCCTGCATAAGTGGAGCTTCGTGAACCGGGGTTGCCGTTTTTATTTCAGTTTAATTCATTTCTGCTCCCTTCAACAAACTGGGAGGAAAACCTGTAAATCAAGGGCAAACCTGGCCAAGCCGAATTCCCATTACATTAATCATGCATATTTCCATGAACATATACTTTGGGCTCCAACTGTTGGCCATGATAATGATATAGTCAGTTAAAACTTACAACAGCATGTACTTTGTTTCCTCACCCTGAATTGCCAGCATTACCTTTCAAGAGCAAGATGATGAAGATAAACACCTGAACATATCAATATTAGAATGCTCACTGTCACATAATACAAGATAAGATGATTAGATAAACAAATGGGGCTGAATTAACAGAACATTTGCTTGCTTTCTTTTGTTGTTTCTGTTTTGACTGAGAAGGAACATGAATAATGCACAGCAAACCGATCTGTATTCATGCAGCTAGTCATGTATGCATATGGAATATAGAAGGAACCCCAACCAACCCATCATCAGCCATCTTGGCTTTGGTTTTAACTTGTTGCATTCTTCTGTGCTCAACAAACTTTCGGTTGGGAAAAGACATCACTGTTATGGTGCCTATACCAATTGTCCAAAAACACCAAGCAAAAGTGGCACCAGGACAAGTCATCTGAATACAAATTTCATCAGGCATAATAAAACTAAAAGATGTTTTGAGAATCTAAATGGAGTAACTCCTGGAAGTTCCAAAACTAGTATTTGATTCAAATCTGAAAAGCCCAACCAGGCAAGCTTTTGAACTTCGCAGATAATATAAGAGCATCCTTATCATAAACTGCCAAGATCAGGAAAACTTTTTCCATATATTTCAATATCCCAATATCCATGTATACATAGCATATCACATGCTTAGGTATTGTTTATGATGTAACAATTTCATTAATTATTTTTCCTCCAGCTTTGATGCAAGGATTGAGTTGTTCAAGGCACGCAGACAGCCCACTGCAAAATACAAGGCAAGGCTGCATACTATAGACCCTTTGTGGTCCACCCATTCTCTGGAACCCTAATATGTCGGAGCTTCGAGCACTAGGCTGCCCTCTTTTATTTTTCCTCCAGCTTCTATACTTTTTTGTACTTTTGTTCTCCACACTTTGGGTATTTTAATTAGACAAGGAAAGTCCTTAGACCTGGAGGCATTCCACCTCAACTCCTCAGGCTTTGACTTCTGAGATAAATAGTGGGCCATCAAAAGATGCAAACAGTATTTAAACATAAATACTCGGTTGATATCGCCACTAATGGATGAGCATTTGAGCATTAAATTGAATGAATACTACTCTTATTTTCAGTTTTCATCATTTAACAATCATTTACATGGTCTCATGATTGGATAGGTCATTGATGAGGATTATGTTTTTTCCAACAAGTAGTGATTAACTTCTCCACAATTGAGTGTCCTAGTTACATACAGTAACTAGTCAAAATGGGCAGGGTACACTTACTTCGGAACGTGAGTGAAATTTCTGTTGCAAAATTCTATCATTGCAATTCCCTCTTCTTTAGAGTAACTGTATCAAGAAGCTCCTGAATTTAATAACAGTTTAGGCCCTTGTGGTCTGCCCCTTCCCCGGACCTTGCATAGGCAGGAGCTTCGTGCACCGGGGCTACCCTTTACGCAATTGGTACTAACACAACACAAAAAAAGAAATGGTATTAACACTACGAATTTTAACTTGAGAAAAGTGATATGGGTTCGCTTCCATACTGTAAAAGAGTCCCTATAACTTTTGCAATGCAATAGAGCAAACAGAAAAAATCAACCGCAAAAACATGATCATTTAATTCGCTAATGTGCAAGTTTGAAATCTATGCTGAGGAATCTAGGTGATTGGTTTACATGGCAATCTGCAGAACAAGTAAAATCTTATTTTCCACTTCTTCATTTGAGAGTTAAGGAGGGCAGTATAAGCTTTCAGTATGAACGGAGACTGCATTGTGTACAAAGAAGAACACTGGTTCCCCTCTTTGCAAGGGAGTAACCAAAACATCAGTACATCTACAAATATATACAAACAAATATGAATTACAGATAGAAAAATCCCTAATCTCATTAACAAAAGATGAAACCTATTTACTCCACCACTACCAGCTTTCTTTTGCTTCATATTGTTTTCTATATTGTTATGTGTAAAACAGGGAACCCTGATTCCAGCTCAGCTAGGCTGTAAACCAGATTTCTGTATGGAAATTTATCAACTAATATCATCCATATTTTGAATATGTATCAGTTACATCTGACAGAGCTTTTGCCCCTCCCAAGAGCCAGAACTACTTCCACAGTTCATGCATCGGTAAGCACCAGCACAAGCCAAGATAGTGTCCTTTACCTGCAGCTGAAATTGCACTGCCAAGATGGACATAATCTCTATCCTTACAGATCTCCCACAACATTACCACTATTGCTAAATCTAGGTTTAAGCCACCAGAAGGATCCTGACATAGGTGTAACATTTAGGCAGCTTTGAGTTTGAGCATACTTGCAGAACAGCATAAGTCTCACAGCAGCCATCCACCTTAATGAGTTAGGAAAGCTAGGACTGATGAATCAGTCTTGAGGCATCATTTTACCATGCAATCTTTGAAAATTTTACGAAAGAATATCTCAGTATATTGTTGATAGGGTAACATACCAGCAGCAGGGTTAAGCCAATAGGCCTCCAGAGTAACATCGTATTGCTTTGAAATACTATTGTGACAAACGTCTGTCATTCATAAAACAGGGAATTATAAGGAACTTCTCCCATGTACAGAAAGCCCACTGATATATAATCATATGACCATGCATCATACAACATCCACATATTAAGAAAAACTACACCACTGACATCAGCTATATAATGATTTCAGTCCTTTAAAAAAGATTTGATGATGAAGCTTTACTTACCAGACATCGCAAAGTCGACAGAAAACTTCCCTTAAATAAAAAAGCATATGCCAAGTTGACTGCACAGAGAGAAAAAGTATCAGTTGCAACTCTTTCTAATTAAAATACAATCTGGAATAATTTTTCTTACTGAAAGCAAAAGTGATCTAAGACCATTTAATGAATAACATCAACATAGAAGATTAACATGTCATATTGTTGGCATCTGTAACTATAATAAGTTACAAAAGATTAAATAATGTAGCATGCTCAAACAAGTACTCACCTAAACCCAGAGACGGTATATTAGGAAGAGGCATCTGATGTAGAAAAACAAATGGAACTGAACTGCTGTTAGTATTACAACGAAAACCTCAACTTGATAGCCTCATTTCTTTCTAACGTGGACAAAATAACATGGATCTCAGTAGTATCCTCATGCTATGGATCAATCATATCAAATATTTGCCCCAAAATCAAAATTCGATGAATGCAAAGACAGATGCCTAACAGTCCTGATAAAAATAGAAAAAGTGGTTCATATTCTACAACAACACTACTCCCAAGTTAAGTTAGCCAACCCTCTTGCCCGAGGATCTGCCATGTCATTGGCGACTAACCCAATAGTATTAGTGCTCCCAATACATAAACCCTTGAAATCTAAGAAATGCCAGGATTGTGGTTCTTGAGTAAAACCAAATAACGAATGGAGACTAAGATAATAATTAGTTAAATTAGCACAGGTATAAGTTGTCGTCATGTGACCTTGAGGTCATGGGTTCAAGGCGTGGAATCAGCCTCTTGCAAAATGCAAGGTAAGACTGCCTACTATAGGCCCTTGTGGTCCGCCCCTTCCCCGGACCCCGCATAGGCGGGAGCTTCATGCACTGGGGCTGCCCTTTTTTTTAGCACAATCACTCAATTGTAAATTTCCAAAGAAAAATTTAAAAACATCCCTGACAATAGTAGAACAACTAGCACCAAACAAATTAGATATAGAGAAAGTTACAAAAATCAGTTGGTGCCAGAAGGCTAACATAAATGCATATTACACATTCGTCATGCAAAAGAAAAGTTGATTAAATAAATTAAATCTATTTTCCTAATTGGTACTTGGTACAAAATACATAATGAATAATAGATGACCATCACTCCTTAGGTAATAATAGAGGAATAATTTGCAGACATTTTATTCAAGTACAGATGATACATTTGAGGATTTATACATTCTAGCACAAAAGAGTACAAATGTACCACTGAAGTTAAGCATGACGTACAAATGAAATATGTTACATAAAAGTATGACAAATTGACCATTGAAAACAGTGAATATTCATGGGAAGTAGCCATAGATCAACAACCTGATGAAGAATATTACTGTTAGGAAAAGTCTTTCAAAATACAAGTCAAATTGGAAGAACCTTTGAAGCCAGTGGCTATTAAGATCAGTAAATCATGTAAGTTAAGGGTCAGCCATTCACTATCTAACATCACAGGCATTGAAGTTTATATGTCTTCTGTATTACTATCCACTTATCATGTACCAAAAGGTACATTCCTTCTGGAAAATGAAATGCAGATGCTGAAAGGCTTCCACCACCAGGAACTGCAAATAGCAGGCACATTATCAGTGGACCCTTTTCAGCATACTGATAGCAGGTCTCTTTGTTCTTCCCACATCATACTTTTACTAATACCCAATGGAACAACATATTTAAGTTTGGACAAGTTAGTATCCTCCAAACACATAACAAGAATGATGGACTTGCTGTTCCATGCTCTACAGGATGAAAGAGATCCCTACCAGACTGACTATGGAGCTTGTGGTATCCACCTAAGATCTCTACAATCACATCATCTTATTGGACAATGTTAGCAATCAGTGAGAAGAATGTACCACAGATACAGATGCATCCATGAGACAAATCAAGCCATGCACACACTCATGACTCATGACATCTTGTGACCTCATGAAGTTCAGTCTGAAACTAGTTATGGGCTCTTCCTAACAGGCATACTTCAACATATAGACTATGGTTTCAGTCTTTATAATCATATCTCAATGAGGCCTCTAATGCTCTTGGAGAACCCAATAGAAGTGTTCATTAAACAAGAAAGCATGGCGACGAGGCAGAATTGACATATTCTAAGAATTTATTTCAGTCACACTTTGTCACAACCTAGTTTGAGTATAGTGTTAACCGAACCTCTTCATGAGCAGAGAGAACCTTTATGTGTATAACTACTGAAGAACATTTATGTGTATAAGACTATCATATCAATCAACAAAGTTTGTAGTAAGCAGGTAACACCATGTACAAAGCATCTCAAAACAAGGAACCTGACGGAACTTGATCAAAGTAAAACCAAGTTGACTAAGACGATGACATTAACTTGGGCAAGGGAAAGGAGACTTCAACTGACTGGGTAACACAAAGCTCACACTAGAATGAAAACTATTTGAAAATAAAACCAAGAACTCAGAGAAGATGATGATTGATTTGGCCAGTTCTTTAGATAGTACATACACTGACTAACTTTTATGTTGAATTTGGAATGGAGGGCATCCTTTACTAGGAACCAGTTACCAATGTTATCCACTAGCATTGTCTCATATATAACCATCACACTTGAAAAATGGTATAGTAATCCAATACCCACATAATTTGCATTTCAAATAAGAACCTCATCATGCACAAAGAGCCAAACCTCACATACACTGAAATGCAATTAACTACTTGTTTAGAGAATGGGGATCAATTTGCCTGTTATAACTTAGTTCAAGTCGTGTAGAGTCCAATAAGTGTGACTAAGAATCCTAAGGCCATTCAATGCATAACTTTGCTGTTCAATGTACTAGCAGTATGCAACATAAGTGCTACATTTAGAGTTTCAGAAGACAGAGATAGATTGAACACAAGTGTTCCACCGAGTTTGATATAAGTGTTCCACCAAGTTTGATAGAGACTGAAAGAAGCAATGAGCAGATATTGCAATAAAAAGGGCAGTCCCATTGCACGAAGCTTCCACATATGCAGGGTTTGGGAAAGGGATGGACCACAAGGGTCTACAGTATACAGACTTACCTGTTTCCACACCTTGAACCCGTAACCTCAAGATCACACGACGACAACTTTACTGTTGCGCCAAGGCTCCCCTTCAATGAGCAGATATTGCAATAGTAAGATAAAATGCAATATGCAGCAATGTAAATTAAACATTCAACACAAGCAGACATAGCAACAATCTTTCAATAGGAGCTTGTCAAGTGTTCCAGGAAGGGACCTTCATAAAGACCATAAAGCTTTGGCAAATGTAAAAAATGTATTATTCATGCAGTTGGTGATGCCAACAATGAGATTATTGTGGCAACTGCAAGGAAGCACAGTTATGCAGCCTTATAGAGACTACCAATACAGGATGAAGCGAGCTCCTCATACAATGCACTTCTAGTCAAAACTATCAGCGACGGAGCAAGCAATTTGAAATCGGGACACATTGACTGGCCACATAGCCCAACAAAATATAGAAGGGAGAAATCTTTAAGTACATAAATTAATTTTATTTTCAATGGTATAAGCATCAGCAGAGGCTGTTGGTTGTTCAGTGTATGTCAACCTACCTACCTAAACTAACTTTGTCATGAATTCCCCAAATATACCATAGGTTTGGTCATAATAGATGCCAGTCCTTCCTAACTCTAGAACACCACAGAAAGACTTCAATAGAGGAGAAAAAAACACCGGAAAGGATATGAGATAACGGCATTGCTTTTTCTTGTAAAGATTTTTCTGGAGTTGATTAGTTGGTGGCAAGAATTCCTCCAATATAAGGAATCTTGATCCTATTATCAAGAAGCATCTTCCAATTATCCAGCTCTGTTAATGAGCCCAACCCCAAGAACCAAGAAACATATGAATTGCTTTCATAAATGCCAAAAGGCTTTAATATCAGGAAAGGAATGTGAAGTCAAAACATCATGCAGTAGCATTTAGATATGAATAAGCTCATTAAAGGCTCATTCCCAAGACATGATCACTTACATCAACCCCTAGAACACGTCATCCCCATACAAAAACTAGTTATTGCCCACTGATTTGTCACAGTAGACTAAACTTTCCATTTTCCATTGCTTAGGACAAAATCAGTGCCCAATACAAAGAAAATCATTATGGCCATCATCCAACTACACTGTATAAGACATCCTTCATGAAGATTTCTTTAAGTAAAAGCCCTCAAAAATTAAAAAAGATGTCCCCTCCGGGAGTGTCTTTAGCCACAAGACTGTGGAAGTGGCAAGAAGAAGAACAAACTTGAACTGAAGTAGTTTGATCTGTATAATAAGCACCAATGCGTTTACTATGTTGACAAATCTCTGAAATAAGTGGAAGTAGAATAAAGATAATATAGATCTCCAAAGGACATAGAATTCATAGTGTGCAGATGACAGCACATAATGGACATGTATCAAGCACCGCTATATAGGGCAGCCCAGTGCACGATGTGCCGTGTATGCAGGGTCCGAGGAAGGGGCGGACCACACTGCTATACAGGGCAGCCCAGTGCACGGAGCTCCCGTGTATGCGGGGTCCAGGGAAGGGGTGGACCACACCGCTATATAGGGCAGCCCCCTGCACGAAGCTCCTGCGTTTCAAGCACTGCTACATTTACATTAATAGAACTCACCAACGGTCTTAGGTTGGAGCATAGTTGACTTTGAATCTAAAGGATCTACTGCTTGATAGATACCTTTGGCGGCAATGGCATCTAAATGCTTACATATGAAAGTACGAGGAACAACTCCTGGAAACTCCAACTGGTCATACTGTGCAGAAAACAAAAGTATAAGAAACCAACCCATGAAAAAAAAATTCTGACATCTTAAAACCAAGTCTATTTTGTTAAGCAAACAGAATGCAGTTGTAGAGCTGAACTTGCCTTCCCTAGGTGATGCCAATTATAAGGAACATCAAAACTTGCCTTCAAGGACCACCAACATTGACAAAATGAAAAATGTTAAGCCACAAGTCAGTTGGAGGACTATCTCTCAGAAAAGAAAGTCGTAGGACTAAATTCGGACGTACGAAATCCAAAGCAGAATTATGAGCACTACCACATCACCCCCTCTACCAATTTTGGCCCAGGAACAGAAACTTACAAATAAAACATTTATGAATTGAAAGAATGTTGACCCACTTGCGTACCAAGAAATATGCATCGTTCATATGTCCCATTCCAAGTGAACTATCCTACCGATTTGATCCAACGGTTGTTCTTAGGATTAGCTTTGCCAATAACCACTGGTAGACCACAACAGACATGGCCTACATGCATAGTAGAAGGGACAGTCTACAAGAGAAACTGAAATTCTGAAACGAATTACTCTAGCAACAAGGATTCTACAATGAGAGATGAAGAATTAAAATTTGACAGAACCCGATTCCTAATTCAGTTAGGATGAGTTCAGAACTGAATCTAGCCCAATTGAGTTCTTCCCCTAACAAGAACAAGTACAACTAACCAGCAGGAAAAACGATCAAGCTTTGGCAAAGTGAATGTTTTTAGCATTAAACCTGAATATTGAAGCTCTCTTCGACTTTGGTGTAGGGAACCATGAGAATGTAAAATGCGGCAATTGATCCCAGCAGCAAATCCCAACATGGAAAGTGTATCAGAAAGTCAGAAACCAGGGAATCAGGCGAGATCTTGAACCCCAGAAGATGGATTCCAACAAATGAGGTCCTACAGAGAGAGAGAAGAGGGGCAGAATTCCACCCTGTTGGTCCAGAAATTTCCAGGATTTCTTGATGATGCTAGTTGAGGTTCGGGATTTTCCGCTGCCATGACTGCACAGTGAGAAAGAAAGCAGCACAGCAGTGTCTTTCTTCTCGAGTTTCTATAAGGCGCTGTCTGCCCGCGACAAATCCCAGGCAGCCAAGTTCATGTAGGGCCAGATGTGTTTGGGGCTTATAAGCCGTGCAATTTTTCTTTCTTCTCAATGGGCGGTAAGACAAGATGGAATTCAATTATATTGGATGTGGAATGAGAGAAATCCAACAAGTAAACAAAGATTATATGGAATTCAATTCCAGTTTATGATCTGTCATATGGAATCACGTTATCAAATTGTTCTCTTTCCTACAGTAAAAGTTGTTGTCTTGTGACCTTGAAGTTACAGGTTCAAGGCGTGAAATTAGCCTCTTGAAAAATGCAAGGTAAGGCTACCTACTATAGGCCCTTGTCGTCTGCCCCTTCCTGGATCCCGTATAGGCGGGAACTTCGTGTACCATGGCTGCCCTTTTTTTATACTAAAAAAGAGAGCTAGGCTGCCAATAATTATCTAGGCCAATTGGCGGCAAACAATTCAAGATCTCTCTCAAAATATGGGTCACTGCTTTTCATTTGTCCATTTGGCCAAATATTACATCTTTGAGAGTGTATGATTTGTTTTATAATTCTTCATTTGTAATAAAAGGAAGTTAGCTTAGTGTCACGGGGTTCCAATTTCACCTTTGCCTAAACCCGTGCGACATTTGTGCACAACTCCTTTGCAAAGCATAAGTCAGCCTTTTATTCCCACTCTCACTTGCTATGATTATACTCACTCACTAACTAAAGCAATGAGAGGAACTCAAAATTGAGACTTATTGAAAGAAAACCTATTATCCTTTACTTGAAATCAATTGAGTAATCTGAGCTGAGCTGGGCTACAAATGAGGAGCTAACCTCTATTTATAGTTACTCTCCTCCATCCACCTCCTCAATAAATGATTATGATTATTACATATGTCAATCATCTAATGGTTGATGACCATTCTAGAACCCTCTCTAGAAGTTTCTATAAATATCTAAGTTTTACCTTTTTTTAGATATTTACAAGGAAACTTATAGAAACTAGATTTTCTAGAATCAAGCCTTATTCCATGGATCTTCAACAATGGGCCTAAGTCTCGCAGGTGAAGTATATAAGCTACGTAGGCCTCCCTTAGAGCCTACGAGCTTTGGTCACGAGCCTTGCAATGCAAGTCCGACATTCTCCCCCACCTAATAATGTTGACATCCTCGTCAACACATCTCCACTGGTGTCTCCCTTTGGCATATCCCATGCTGCCTCTTGATTCTCATGAGATGCCCTGCTGCGTCCCTCCTCTTGCACATTGGCACGCAACCACTATTGTGCTCCATGGGGACTTTCTATATCTCCTTCAAATTGTATGTACTCTTACACACGTGTGCACCTTTGCACCATTGAGAGTTGTTGCGCCTCTTATGCCCTCATACTACTGTCCTTCGTTGTTGTGCTTCCTGCATGTCAGTGTAGCAACTACCAGCCGCAATGTTCCCTGCACTTCTTTGCTTGGTCTTGTTCCTCTTGGAGCTCTTCCATTGTGGCACACTTCTCATTGAGGAATCAGTTGTGTCAACCTCCTTGTTGATCGTCATGTTCTCTTGGGACTCATTAGAACCAAGCAACCTCACAGCACTTAGCTATGGTAAGCCTAGTTGTGCCATTTCTACACTTGTTGTGAATTTTCCTACTAACATCATATCTTTCAACCCAACCACTTTCTCATGTAGACTGTTTCTTTGCCCTCCATAGACTTAAGGCAATCAGATATGCACTCCACTCCTTCAATAGTCTGAGCATTCATGACCTTAGACGCCTCAATCGTACTTTGCATGATGTCTTTGAGGCTATGTAAGGCATTTATGAATGCACCAGATTTGTCCAAATAGTCAAACAAAGTTTGTTCGAACTTACCAAACCAAGCATCCAAAGTAGAAAGTCGAGTGTCCAAAGCCAACTTTCATGATGGGTCTCTGGACTTCTCTCACATCGACTTCTGTTGAACCTCTGTTGACCTGTCGGTCACTCCTAACTTACTTGCCATGATGTTGCTACGAGATTTTTCCAATACTCGAAAGCAACGCCTACTTCTATCTGCTCTGACACCCTTTGTTATGGGATTGCAGTTTCACTTTTGTTAACCTATGCGACACTTGTGCACAACTCTTTTGCAAAGCGTAAGTCGGCATTCCATTCCCACTCTCACTTATTAGAGCTACACTTACTCACCCATTAAAGCAATGAGAGGAACTCAAAAATGGGACTTTCTCAAAGAGAATCTATTATTCCTTACTTGCACTCAATTGAGTAATATCAGCTGAGCTGGGCTACAAATTAGGAGCTAACCCTTATTTATAGTTGCTATCCTCCATCTACCTTCTCAATGGATAGTTAGGATTATTACATGCATCAACCATCTAATAGTTGAGGATCATTCTAGAACTCACTCTAGAAGTTTCTACAAATATCTAAGTTTTACCTCTTTCTAGATATTTATAAGAAAACTTATAAAAACTAAGCATTCTAGAATCATGCTTTATTCTATGGATTTTCAACAACGGCCTAGGTCCCTCAAGCCAAGTTCATGAGCGAAGCAGGCCTCCCTTAGAGCCTGTAGGCCCTGATCTCAGGCCTTACAATGCAAGTCTATGACATTAGGCTATCTTCTAGCTAGTTGGATTTATAATTACAAAGTCCACATTTGAGAGTAAGTAAAAAAGGTGGAAAGTTGTAAATTTTAATAAATATTAGAAAGTCCACCCTTTGGACTATCCTAGATTAATAATAATAATAATAATGTAAAATAAAATGATTTCCTATGGTAATGAGGCAGAGCTACTATCGAGTTTTAAGTTTTAAGCTCTAAAATCATCCTTGGTAGCTGAAGTTGTACAAAGAGATGATGCAAGGAACATGAACTCGACATTCTAAACAATAACTACAAAATAGGGAATGATATATGGAGATGCATAAACTGATCATCGCATGGTGGTGCATTGCACATTTTTTTTGTGATACGTAGCGCCTTAACCTAGTTAAACTTACTTGGGTTAAACTTACATGAGTTAAAACCCAGGTTAATGTGCCACGTGTGGCAAAAAAAATGCACCTTTATTAAGATCTAGGATGAGTTTATGTGTGCCTGAACATAGTATTAATAATTATAGACGTTTAAACCTCATCTACAAGAGGATCTTTTCTAGAGAACATGCGGAAAGTTAACTCAGCAATAGTTAATATTTTTTAATTAAACCACCGCAGATAACTTTCTATGTGACACTTCAAAAAACAGCCTCCCAGTTACAATTGTAAGTAATCCTCTCAACATCATTTCCTTTATTAGATGCAAAGAGATGGATTATATTGCAGTTTTATGATTTATTTTTATGTAGGGTCCAGAAAATGGGTGGACTACAAAGGGTCTATAGTATATAGCCTTACCTTGCATATTTACAAGAAGTTGTTTTCACGCCTCAAACATGTGACCTCTAGGTTACACTGAGACAACTCAACCATTGCATCAAGGCATCCCTTCAATCACAAAGACGAGGCTACAAGTTCAAGTATGCTCGTTGTTGAAAAAAAGTTACATATGCTTCAAATGACTAATGCTTGCATTTCCCATTACAAATCACAAAATCATGCAGGGTTATAACTTCAGCATGCATTTTGATCCTTTTTCTATTTATACCACATCTCAATAGCTCAAAGCCTCATTTTTTTCTTCTTTTTATAGAAAACGCTAAAACTGAAAAGCTTAGCCACAAGAAACTACTTTCAGGACCATGTTCCATAATTCTTATATTTCGATTTTTCAAGTGTATTATTTCTCCAAGTGCCAATAAGTTACCCACCATGACCCCGAACCTTGTCATTACTAGGAGGCCCAAAGAAGTGAGTGTCTCAAACCTTGTTTTATTTGGAATACTTAAGTGAAATGGGTGCTAGCATCATCAAGGACTAGAATTAAGAACAGTTGCCTAACATCCTTTGCCATTACTTGTCCTCAATGATCTCGTTTAACAAGAATAAACTATATATAAGGGGGCTTTATATCAGTTCACTGGTATTAAGATATGTGGGTCTTATCTAATGCAAAGTTTTTCTGGGGATGCATAGAGTTATCAAGGAGGAGAACAACTTTAAGCAGGCTGGAGATAGGTATCAATCTTGGGATCTAGATAGATATTTGTAGACGGTGACTTAAGATTTAACTTTTAGGATAGGATAACTTACCAATTTGATCCTCGGATGCCTCCTCTGGTATTTAATTTATCGGCAAGATCATCGGTTCATCTCTTGCGTAGTGAAGGGGGCTGTCTGATCCAAGGGTCATGACCCAGCTTTGTAACATTTGCGTCTCATTATTTCACTAATTTTCTATGACTTTCAGGAGTGGTGAATTTTGCACGGTCTTCTGTCAGGTTCTGTGAAGACGGATTGATACCCAAAAACAGGCAAGAGAGGAACTTCGGTATGACTTTGAAGCCCAGAAATAACCAGAGAGCAACAGAAAGCTATTGAGAACTCGGTTGAGAATCAGTGCAAGATTGCGAGCTTTGCTGAAGCACTGGGTAATCCTTGGCTTATAATTGAATTTTCAAAATAGTGCTTATGCTTAGGTGCCTAATGTATCTTTGTTAGGGACTCTATATGAAAGATTAATGAACATGCCCAGCCAAAATTACAGGCCCACTTATCCCATGATCAGATATGATTTGATATGGAAGAACTTTTAAATGAGATCCTCCTATCTTGTTAAATGATTTCATAATCGATTAAGAGGTATTAGTGTGGCTAACTTAAGCCATAGAAACCATATACAATCCATAATCTTCTACTGTACAAGCAGAACTTCTTGATCCTAGTTGTTATTTGGCTTGTCAATTCAGTATATCATCATAAAGATGTGCCTAAGATGAGAATTTGCAGAGATGACAATGTTGAATTAGGCTACTAGCCGTCCAACTAAAGAATCCCTGTTGTTGAAGACTGGTATAGAGCAGGCCAACACCCCAACGAAGATGCAACTCCACTTTTCTATAGTAGGCCCTAAATACTATTGATCTAAGCTCCTCATTTGACTTCTCTATCTTTGAATATCTACTTGTACAAAAGTCATGACAAAAGGGCACCTCTAGCGTCCGAGAAATGATGCTTTCATCTTATTAGACATGGACGGTTAGAAGCAGTTCATGTGGTAACAGTTTGCATTAAATGCGCTTAAACAGAGGTTGTTGGATGCTACTTACTTTCTTTTGGTATGAGTTTTGGACATTGAGATGTCCAAAGTTAGGAGAGTCAAATGAATAGCATGGATCAATGTTACATGGGGCTCACCGTAGAAAGTAGTAGAGTTAGTTGTTGAGGTGTAGTTGCACTCTATACCAGCATTGCTCGATTATATATATACCAATATTGGGTTGGATGCTTTCCCACATTTCCTTTTTCTACCTGATGCAAGTGTTGGTCCCAAACTTTTTCAGGAGTCTAAAACAACCTAGCTCATAAATGAATTTATGAAGAAGGTCTTAGAGATTTCTATTATATGTATTTTGATAGCAAAACATTTGATTGAAGCCGAATCAGGTGCATGTCTTGGATCCAAGAAAAAAACGCAAGTAGGCTCATAGCTGATTTTTCTTAACCACCAATTCATAGGCTCATAGGCATGTATCATAGAATGTATGAGAGAGAGAGAGAGAGAGAGAGAGAGAGAGAGAGAGAGAGAGAGAGAGGCTTCCATAATACACAACATGTGCTTCAGTTTAAGGTCTAGCACAGAGATCAATGTCTTAGTTAGATTAATCACATCTTACATAATATGTTGACTATTGAAAGATAATGCTGGAACTCTAACAACTGAAAAATCTCATAAGACAACTTATTGATAAGTTGGATCTCTTTCTATATCCTTGATGAATTGATTTCAACTACCTCCAAGCAATGGATATAACAAAGTATTTGGCGAGTTATAAAGGTTCTACACACATAAATCCTGCTTCTGAAGGCTATTATCTGAGTATGCTTATACCGTACTCTCTTCTCTTCTCACAGCCTAACAACTAAGTTCATGACAGATTACAGCATAAATCTTATTATCGGAGTAAGCCTTTAGAATGAGTTGAAGCATTCATGTTCAGATGAATTTGTGTCTTCGGATGGAGAATGCGTGTGTCTACCTTCATAAGTTGTTATCACCATCCGGCAATCCTCCGACAATCTTTCCACCCTCTTCTTCACTCGGCAGTTGTTATGGGTGCAGCGGTAGTAACTTCTGGTGGCAACTCAGAAAAATTGAAATCCGGCAAACAATTTAGTAATGCAACCTCAGATATTAGTTATATTTTCTCAGATCAAGCAATTATAAAGAAGTTCAGCAAGTCTTGCATGATCGGTATTCACGGCGTTCAATCTGAAATTACAAGTGATTGATCAACATTATGCCAGTTGGTTTTTTTAATCACTGATAACAGTTCCATATTTACAAACAAATATGAAGAGCTAGTGTATATAATGTTAGATGTTAGCAATCCGAATATAATCATAGATTAATTTGCCCATAAATTTTAATGTTATCCGTTGATATAAGCATCACTAAAACATGGATAAAAGTATCAAACGTAGTAGATCAAATAGCTTAAAAATCTTTGAGCAACTTGTTTATGAACATTTTCATCTCTGTCCATGGAAATCTCATTACAACAGAACCTGTCTAATTTAATAACGCCTAATATAGTAAACTCCCCAAAATACTAATTCTCTGGTCGCCACCACAGTTCCATATAACAAATTAAAAAACCTCCATAATTTAATAATTAATAATTTCTCCTGGTCTTCCCAACTAGAGTAATTTGATAATCCTTTAATTTTCATACAATGAAAAGCCTATAGAAAGACCTAGTCTTATAACCTACCGAATAGCATGGAATTAAGCTACAGAAATGGCTGGAAAACCTAAAAAACTTATGAAATATGGCTTAAGGAAGTATTAAATTGGCCAGATTTTTACTATACACACTATTATCTCCCATAATAGGAATTGGGCAGTGGCAGTGGATCCATGCATCATGCAATAATATGTGGTAATTACGGGAGTGGGAGACTCAGTTTGGTTAAATGGGACTGATGGAAAAATCAAACAATCATGTTAACTAGGCAGTCAATGGGCTGACAAAAAATAGTTGAATAAACAAGAAGCAGTACTTAAAATTCATTAAAAATAAAAAAGAAATGAAAAAGAAACCAACAGGATATGGTTCAAATCCCTGGTTTATGATGGATGACCCACCCACAAGAATGATGACATGATTTGTCAATCAATGTTCATCAATGAACCTGTAGTAGGAGAATTTCATGCACATACCAAGAGGGATGCTTCAACAGTTCAGCCCAATCTCAGTGGAATAAAATGCAGTGAGCACACTAGAAAGGATTGATTCGTCGAAACCATCCATCTGCTAACCTTATAGTTGGATTTTTATCTCCCCCAAAAATCAACGTAGTTAGATAATTGCATCATGCAACTTTGCATCACCTTCTGCTATTTTCTTTTGAAAAATAAAGTTCTCTACTATTCTGTTTGACAAACAAAAGGCATGCTGTTCTTCTTTTCATATCTTCCGCCAACTAAAGATCTGAGATAAAGGAAATAGCTTGTGCAGTCATTTAACATGGACACATTATGATTGTAATTATTGTGTCTTGTAGAAAATTGAGAAACATTATGGTAAATGACGGTGAATAGTCTCCTGTATTCTTGTATATATAATTTTTAGATACATTTATTACGCGATTAGGGTTATCTTAGAGGAATATCCTCTATAATTTACTCTAAGCTAATGAAAAAATGGTAAGTATATCAATCAGCTAACATGGTTGGCTGTGATCTTCCATGTCTAATTGTGTTACAGTGTGTTCCTGCTTCCCTAAAGCCTTCCTCAAGTAATAAATCGCATGAGTAATCTGTTTATAGTTTTATGGATAACCGCAAACTCGCAAGTGCTTCCCATGATCAAGGGGCCCTTTTTGCCCCATTGCCATAGAAGCCCGTTGCTCAAGAGTAATCTGTTTCATATATATTAGTCTTCTGATTCGATCATTTTACCAGCTCAATAGCACTTCTATATGATTAAGGAATTTGGATTAATTATGTATTTGGTGGTGGATACGGCTAAATTATGTATCAATAAGTTCAACGCTACTTTCCCGTGACTCTTGAAAGAAAGCCCACAAGTATATAACACATCTTTTAGACCATTCACTAAATGTACTCCTTTAGTGAATATTGCTCATTTCTTCGTAGTTCATCATATAGTGTTCAATATTTGAGAATTTTAATAAAACGTACTGCCATCTCAAAAAAAAAATAAAAAAATTGAAGAATTTAATGAACTAGAGACTGTGACGGTTGTTGAAGGTCATTTTTGGGCTCTTGCATGTGTATTTGTTAGAAAAGATGTCACATGATTCAAACTCATGACCTTTGAGGCAATAAAACACTGGTACCATGCTAGTACCAATTATCCTAAATGTTTAAACTACTAGGAAGTGGGCCAACAATAGTTATATATCTAACTGCCAAAAAAAACATGTTGTAACTCTTAAGACATGATTAAAAAAGACAATGAAATTTATATCCATTAAGCAGATCTGTAGTCATTGAAGGAAAAATAGTTAAAATTATAACATAAAATCCTGTAAGATAATAGGCAATTAGTTTTTTTCTTTCTTTTGGGTGAATAATCTTCCAAAATTCCACTCATAATGTCAAATTTGTACGGGAAATGGCACATAGCATATATAAAAAAACATAATATTTTAAAGAAGAACAAGAAAATATAAGCTAAAAAAATAACACACAGAGAGAGGGATGAGGTTTACGCCTACCCTTTGCTACTTCGCCACCTCAAGTAAGATCCAGAACAATAATGAGAACTAGCACAATCATTCAAATATAATTGTAGTTCCAAATGCTGGAATAGATTATTTGGCTCTTAATCAAAAGCAGCGAAACCAAACACCGGGATTCATCTCCTAATGATGGGGGTGTAGTAAAGAAAGATAGGGGGCATATGATGAGACAGAAATCATGAAAATCATACTTGAATGTTGTACATTCAATGGCCGATATATATAAATCACATAAGCTTAATTTTCCCAAATGAGAGAGAGAGAGAGAGAGAGAGAGAGAGAGAGAGAGAGAGAGAGAGAGAGAGAGAGAGAGAGAGAGAGAGAGACCTTTGCTACTTCGCCACCTTAAGATCCAGAACAATAATGAGAACTAGCACAATCATTCAAATATAATTGTAGTCCCGAATGCTGCAGCAGATGATTTGGCTCTTAATCAAAAGCAGCGAAACTAAACAGCGGGATTCATCTCGCAATGATGGGGGTGTAGTAAAGAAAGATAGGGTGCATATGATGAGACAGAAATCATGAAAATCATGCTGGAATGTTGTACGTTCCAATGGCCAATATATATGTGTGTGTGTATGAGTATGTGTCATATAAGCTTAATTTTCCCAAATAAAAAAAACCAAGAAATATGTAAGCTTAAGCGCGCAAAGCAAGGTGAAGAACATTTATGAATTAACTATCTTATTAATGCAGTCTCAGATCCTAAACCATATAGAAACTTTCATAAACTCAGCAGATCTAGAATTAAAGACGTCGTGGAGAATGTTCATGATGCTTAAAAAAAGTACCAATCGAGGGAAAACATGGTGCTTAGAAAACTACCTTGGATGGAGACTATTCTTCACAACCTTCTGTCCATATTTTCTCCATTTGTAACCATCATCTAGCACATCGACATCGCTCCTTGTTTGGAAGCAAAATCTTGGTTCTCTAAGTTTCCTTCTCACCTTCACTTTGGTTTTCTCAGAAGATGAGCTTCTCCACCTACAGAAGCAACAATGTTTGAGATCTTAAGCAAATATCTAGCTGTAACAGTAAGATGGTAACTGAGAGAGAAAACGGAGTTGCTTGTAAGCCTAGAGAGAGAGAGACGAGAGAAAGAAGCAGCTGCAACTCTTAAGAAAGGAAGTACGGCAGGTCGATTCCTGTCGTGACTCGTGGAAAAATCCTCTCCCAGAAAAGAGAGGTAGAGAAAATTTCAATCCAACACTCAACACCAAATAAGAAAAAATTGAAAATGATAAAATACTGATAACATGGCTTTTGCAAGAACTTTGAACCACAAACCTGTCAGAACCCATAAACTAGAAAGCACCCATCTCAACTTGCTACCGCGAAACTTACATTTGAAGTTATTATAGGAGCACTAAATATGGCTTGTGATCTATCAACTTGACAAAGATTGGATCATTTAAGCCATTAATATTACTACTTTAGGAAACCCACATACAGAAACTGCAGAAAAATAAAACTAGAAAGGTTAGGGTGTGGCAAGAAAATCGAAACTGTAAGCGATGATCACATACCATGAATTACCACTATCATTGCCGGTGCAGTTGGGTTCGTTGCTTACTTTCGGATCCAAAGTCTCAATCTGATTGAAATCAAATTTATACAAGAAAATCGACCCTTTTTAGGGAAGAAGCCAAGAGATCATACCATATGAATCGCGCTCATGAGTGAAATTATCGGAATAATAGTTGGCGTTCACGAGTACTTACCTGTTCTTGATTCCATGGCTTGGACGTAGGACCATCGTTAAATGTCATAAGGTTGTTGAAGTTCACAGGAACTTGGTGAGGAAAGGGACTACTGTGGGAGGGGACCATGAAGCTCAGGCCTTGATTTTCTTCTAACTGAACAAATCCCATGTCATGCATTGCCTGCGAACCAGAAAATGATACCTCTAACTCATAGCACCTCGGAGCTCCTCTCTCTTCTTCCATGGTAGCTTATCTTGGACTATCTTTCTCCTCCTCTCCCCGTTTTGTTCGCGCATTCAGGCGGCCTGTGTGAAACACATGGGCCGATATAGGGTTTTTGGATGAAGCTATCTGGATTTCGTTGGCCGACCGACGGACAGCAGTGTCTGTGTAGAGAAGAATGGTGCGGATGGTGGTTGTTATGAGACCCTCTATTGATTTGATTCTTTTTTCTTATTGAGAGATTTTTGTGTTAGATTAGTTAATATACTTGTTGTAGATGTATTTTCTTATATATGAACAAAATACAAAGTATATACTGGAGTTCTAGTCATAGCTAGAAATGCTTATACAGATTTTGTGATACATTTTGACTTCTTACTCAACTAAGAACTTTCGTAGTTAATCCTGACCGTGTATAAATGAATGTGGTCAGATCCTCATGGGCTGTTCTTCATGGGGATAACAAACCATGGACAAAATTTATCCATGAATTATCTATCGGACAAAATTATTTGGAGCAAGTAATCCACTGTCTTAGGTTGTTTTATCTATGTCAATAATTTTATACATTTTCTAAGAAACTTGATATACAGAAAGGGATAAGACTGTCCATGGATTACATCTTCCGCGGACAGTTATGGCCATGTCAAACAGCCCTCCACATTTCTTTCCCCAGTATTTTAGCTTATTGATCCCTTGGCTGCTGGTATTGTGTTTTTCACTGCTTTTTTCTTTTCTTTTTTGAAATTAAGGTTAGGAAAATTCAGTTTATTTTGGTGGTTCTGGTTTGAACAACCTGCTTCGACTCCGCGATTGCTGGCGGGAGTCTAGATTGATCTCCAGGTCTGTCTTTTCCACTCTGTGATCGAAGATCAATGAATTTGCTATTCTAATTTTCAGAAAAAGAAAAGAGAGAGAGAGGATGAAACAGATGAGTTGAAACAGAAAAAAGAAGAAAATGGACTGAACCACTGGTTCTGTCAGTTGATTTCTCTAGTCCCTCAGGCCAAAAAATGGGAAGAAAAACAAGAACCCAAATTCAGTTTTTATTTATTGGTTTTTTTAATGAAAAATTTTCTATTCTTTGTTGGTATTTGCCATAGACTTATATTTCTTTACTATTTGTTATTATTTCTCATGCACAGGTCATATAAGTCATGATGCAAGTGGGTCCAAGAATTGTAAGTGGGCCATCTTTCCCTCCTTATCTATACGTCTTCCACAAAATCGTGAGACTCTCGAATCCTTCTAAATCTTATTCCCATCAATGGGTTTTTTTCTCCACTCGACCACCCTGCAAAAGCAACTATCATAGCTTCCACTTTTCCCACCCCTTTCCACTCACCTTCACCAGTAACTTCACCTGCAGCCCCACCTCCCCTCACCTCTCTGATGAGACCTTACCAACACCTATGTTTCTGTTAAAGATAAAAGTCAAACTCTAATCATACTTTCTTGCTTGCATCACTCTTTTATTGATCAGCCTTGTGATCCAATGGTCCATAGTTGTTGATTAAGGATTATTGCTCAAAAAATTGGCTAACTTACTCCCACTGCCTTCTTAATACAGTCACGACTTTGGGTCTGAGAATTTTGCTCAATTATAACAACAACCTTCTTTAATATAGTCACAAATTCTGGTCCAAATTTGGGAAATCTGTGGAAAGTAGATGAGAAAATGTTTTGCTCTACAAACATGATTAGGATGGGATTCAATCCTTACGTTGAATACATATTAAGAAATATTATATAAGAATATAATGAATTTGTTCATGAAATTCTATTCTAATTCACAAAATTTGAGTTTAATTTCGTCAATGCAATTTTTTTTTTAAAGATTTAGATATATTCATGATTTTCCAAAGTTTAGCTCAGGAGATTGAAAATTGGGGATTTCAATATTATTAAAATAGTTTGGATTATTTTCTAACCATATATGCTAAAATGAGGTCAATTCCCCATGTCCTGGCAGTTGTAGGAAGAGGACAACCGTGAACTCATGGGCTGCAGGCAATATATGGAACTGAAAACCATTACTGTCTGTGCTCGCTGCATGTCCTTGTAAGGGGCCCATTTTAAGCTTCTCTGGTGATTCAAAACTTCACCTTCCTCTCCATTAATTTTTTTCTAGTTGTCAGCCAACTAAAGTACAAGTGTTTACACTAGCTATTAAATATACAATCAGGGCCCAGATATCTGGCGATCCAGACCATTCGTTTACTAGCCGGATTCTTGATAGGACATACCCTAAAATATTCTCCACTGAATCCTAGCCTTCATTACCTCGAGTTATAAAATGGACAGCTCAAAAGGGTATATCATTTAGGAAAATCCTCAGTAGTCATAGGATCAGATATCCATTTATGTACTTGGGAGCATGGACCCAGCAGATTATTAATTTGGATAGCCAAAAATGCATGCTCCCACGTGCATTTTTAGGAGTGAGTCCACCACCAGAGAAGTAGAATTGCCTTTGCTTGAAGCCATTAGTTCGTGCCAATATGTCATCCTTTAACAGGCCATGTGAATCTCCTCTTGAGCGTTTCAACATTTATACACAATTTCAGCATCTTTTTCTGTTCATGATATTTGGTATGTCACGTGCAAAGTCAACCCACTTGAGCTCATTTGAGGAAAAAAGAAAAGAAAAGACTGCCAAATAGGAGAGAGAGAGAATGAGTATCACTATATATACATAGTAGGAGAGTCTTGCCACAATAGTAAAGTTGTCGTCATGTGACATTGAGGTTACCAGTTCAAGACATGGAAACAGCCCCTTCCAAAAATACAAGGTAAGGCTGCATATTATATAGACCTTTGTGGTCCGTCCCTTCTCAAGACCTTGCATAGGTGGGAGCTTCGTACACTTGGGCTGCCCTTTTTGACCACTTGACATTTTAACGTGAAATGCCTGCCTTAAGAACTTGAGTGACTAGGTTTTGGTTTCACCATGGCATAAACCATAAACAAGTTCGGCAAATTCTACTGTGTAGTTGCTTGATTTCCACCCAACACCTTCAATTGCTTCATGTGCACTTTAATCTTATGCTATATTTAAGTGGAGTATGCAAATTGTCCTTCTTTTCCTTGGCCATAAGGTCCAAGTAGACCAAACAACCTAAAATCAGTCTAATCGCATAATTAATTATATAAGATGGGATCATGTATATTAAGCCTACAGTGAACTTAAAATGAATGAAAGGAAAAAAGAAAAGAAAGAAATAATTAAAAACAAGTGGGAGGGCGTATTATAGAACTCATCCACACTTGTGAATCATGTCCACCTCTACCACTGCGAGCATTCGGTTGCATACAGCAAGAGCCATGCACCCCGTGGTGCACGCCACTGGACGTCCACCACACGCAGGCAATTATGGTCAAAATCAACAATTCCAAATTGCCGGATGCCGGAGTCCACTTCAGTTTTTTATATTTCAGCCACGCGCTTTAGGCTAAGGGGAGCCTTGATGCAACAGTCGACTTGTTGTCCCTTGAGATGTCTAAAGGGGAGCCTTGATGCAACAGTCGACTTGTTGTCCCTTGAGATCACGGGTTCAAGTGTGGAAATTGCCTTTTGCAAAATATAAGATAAGGCTGTGTACTATTGACTCTTGTGGTCCGCCCTTTCCTAAACCTCACACATGCAAGAGCTTTGTGCACCAGAATTGCCCTTTTAAACCATGCCCTTTGGCCAAACAAATAATGATCCAGACGTTAGTTCAGATTACCTAATCATAAGTAGGACTTAATAGGAGCTGTTGCGGTGCAAGGATAACAAAACGATGGTAAATTATCAACTTAATTCTTTCATATTCTTCTAGAATATTAAAAATGAAAATCAATGGGGATGCATTTAGCAAAAACACTACCCTATAATGAAGAAAAGGATTCGACATTCATGATTCCAGCCTTTTGTTTCTACCATATAATCATTAGATGGACCCCTTTTGCACCCTCAAAAGAGAGATGCTAAGTAATATTCCAAACATGCATCTCCATTATAAAAACCACGGCTTGGTGTCTCTCTAGCAGAATTCCATGGCAACAATCATGGCCCTTTCCCTTCAATTCTCTTGAAATTCAAATCCAGCTTCGGAATTTCATGATGATGCAGGAATGGACAGTAGATATGGTGTAGGCCCCCCCTTTTTTCCTTTTATTTGTCTCATTCTGATATGAAAGGGTAGAAAAATCATGGCTTTTGTATGGTCGAGAGTAACAATCGTCACCAACTCTCTTGAAAGCATCGTATAGACAAGTAAATCCTAACATTTGATAGGCCCCCATGAATGATCTCAATGGTTCAGCCGGTTGTCTGCGCGTATTAGGGACTAGAATTCTTCCCACCTTTAGACTAGTTGCTGGTAGGGTGGCTTAGCAGGGTAGCTCATTACCTGAATGAAAACATCACCTATCACACATGAAATCCACATCTAATTAGGCAAAAATGATAAGCTGCTGCTAGCCAAGGACTGCAAATACCAGGCCCTAGATTATGGGGCCTTCTGGGCTAGTCGGGGATTGGCTGCAGCAAATGGCAGGCACCACTGATGCAGGACCCGCCATTTGTGCCTGTGGTCCGCGTCCTCTTCATTGTCCAGCAATTGATCTCCTTTGCACCTCTTTTATGATTTTATCATTGAGAGTTGGGCGTTCAAAATCTTGCTCAATTCGTCAAAGATGTTAGCATCGCCAACCTGTGACACCCCCAGTTTTTCCAAAACCGTTTTTCATATATAATAATAATATTTATTAAGATAGTTGAGATCTCTAAAAAATATAAAACTCGTATCTAATATAATTATAATAATCATGTCAAATAAAATATCAAAAGAAAACCCCGGGGTCATTGAACTCATAGCAACAAATAAAATCAAATGCATTATATCAAATACATTATACAGCATACTTTGATTAAAAAGCCAATGCCATGGAGGAATACCGATCATGAAAAGAGATACAAATAACAAAACCAATCCCAGGGTTCTATCCATTATTCATCACATGCAATTCTAACCATAAATCCATACACATAACAATGCTAAGAGACAGGTTCAACTTTGTTGCCATAATATAAGTATATTTATACAACCCAAAAAGGTCAACATCAAGTAAGTGGATGCATACATTCAATCAATCTCTCAACAGGGTAGATGATTGTCGCTGTCCTCTCAACTACTGCTGCTCCACCTATTTTCCTTGCTACTATTGCGCTCCAAATATGAGGCATTGCAAACAAAAGTAATGTCTCAGCAAGCAATCTCTTATGTAGGTAATCACATTTAATATCAAACAAAATATAAATGGTGTGATGTAAAAATACCAGATTCATGATAGGTCTCATGGAGTAAAACATTTATATAATAAGTCAGATCATTAGGCATCCAAGAATAAATGATGCATTAGAAATCAAGAGTGATAGTCAAAAGCATAATTTACACATACATGTAAAGGTATCACAACTAACCACCACGACATGCAAGATATGGATAATGCATGCTTAAGCATCTGATAAAGTCAAATACAATCAATTTTATCATTTCAAAATATGGATGTAAGTCATGAGTCATAGAGCACACAAACTCGATCGTGCCCTAAGAGTATTTTACTACACTCACATATCCGACAATAAGTACTCATTACAAACCCTTGATTCCTCACCTGTAGCTCGCGCACTAGATAGCTTACTTAGACTATAGGGTCACCCACATAAGCTTCACCCTTAGGGTGTGTAATCACGTTGTGCGTGCATTAGGATATTGACATCCCAATGTATCTATACTGTATGAGTATACAGAATAAGAGCATGGACTGCTATACTACAGCGACAACCACTCCAAGGTATAAACTACTGTCGCTCATCGTTGACACTGAAACGGGAGACTAGCGTTCATTGAGGCATGGAAGTTCGTCGGATGTGTGTGGGTGACTTGCCCATGATTACCACAAACTGCGCTCAATTGCCCAATATCAGGGTGGTGTTTATAATATGTACTCAGAGGGATGATGACCAACCCTAATACCCTCATAGCATAGCATCTACTAGGTAGAAATACTCATTATAAAATGACAAAAATACAAAATCAAGCATCGAAAATCCATACATAATCAATCTCGAGAAAGTCAAATCAAGGAAGGTGTTCTAATACAACAATAATTGTGCATCAAAAATAGGGCATAAATCTTAAGAAGCAAAGGGATAATATAGACGACAACAACACATGTTGAAGATAGTCTCATGAAAAACATAAGGGTGACATAGAAGTCCATGCTTCAACTACTATCATAGATGAAACTCTCAAGTGAACACATCATGATCCACGAAATCAGGAAAATACTAAATATAATCACCTATCTCAAATGCTCAGTACTCTAAATCAGGTGTATAGCTACCTTAACTTGTGCTTTCTGATGTACCTATTAGGTCATAGTGGTCACATTGTGTCATCCAGCACTCTAAATGTGCTTCATTGTCTATTTTAATCTTCATCTATTTTACTTGGTGTTCCTCAAATCCCAAGAGTGAATCAATTAGTGTGATAAATCCTCTAATCTGGTCCTTAATCCTTGATTAATAGCCCAAATTCTTTGATTTGCACTTAATTAAGCCAATCCATGTCTAAATGTTAGTTTTTCTAACATCTAAATGATCATCTGCCAACTCTGATCATCAATCTAAGTTGTGATTAGTTAATTCAGTGTCTCTTGATCATTAGGGGATTAATTTTTGTCATTTTGTTAAGTTTGGATCTAAGTTGGATCATTCTTAAGTCTATGATTAGATTATTAATTTCAGTCTTATTAATTGTAATCAGTTCAATTTCTATGTTTATCTAAAAATTTAGGTGTATGTCCATGATCTTATGCCGATCTGATGCTCTGATTGTTCTCTGATTGGTTAATTCTAAGGTCTATAAAAAGATCAATGGTCAAGATCAATTTTCTTGATAGATACATGCAATCTGTCCATCAATCCCACTAATTCATCTCTTATGTGAAGTATCTGTTCGATTTCTAAGGCCTGATAATCACTTGATCATGCCGATCTAAGTTATTTGATGAGATTAGTGATTTGATCCAATTAGGTATGGTCAAATCAAGGTTTTGATGCTAAATTTAAGTTCAGGTCATCAAGATGAATCAAATGGAGGTCTTGAATCATAATTTAGACCTCTGTGGCCTTCGAAATTGCCAAATTTCCATTTCAGTAAAAAAATGTAATGTTTTGGATCAAATCCAGGCCAAAGCAGTAGGAAAATGGCATTCCTAGGATGCGTAATGTCTGAAATGCCCATCTAAGATGAGTGCACATCTCAGTAGACTAGGATGGTTGCGTCACGCTCCCATGTAACCAGTGCACATGACGCTGAACATGTGCGGTAGCGTGGCACTCCCTCATGTGCATCGCATTCTACATGTCATGTAGGTGCATCCTGAGTGCACTATCCATTAGGGACGATGGGCCCAAACTGTCCATTTAATCTCCACTTGATCTACGGTTCAGATGATTCGATTTTTCCTCTATTTTTGTCATCTCTAAGGATTTAAGCGTCTAGAGACATGATGAATAGCTTAGATCACCCATTAGAGCCTTCCATGCGTGTGAAATCCACAAACTAGTAAGGTCTTGATCATTAGTGGGTTTAAAAAACTCCTTCATCCCTGGAGAACACGATCGGATTCCGATCGTTAAAGGAGAAGATGACCAGATTCCGATCATCGTCGTCGACTCACATAGTGTGAAAATTTCACCAAAATACACCATTTTGTTTGAAATTTCATGAATTGGAGTTTTATCAAGTTTTCATTCACAAGTTTCACCTAAATCTAGAGTTTTGGCCCGATTAATTCATGTTTTGTGAAATTTCTTATTTCCTATTTTTCCCTTTTTTGGCATTATTTCTTAATGGATTTACATGAAATCAAAGGGGTTTTGATAGTGGCAGCCTTGGGAAAAAGATGAACAGTCTAGATCATCAATCTGACATCATTTCATTGACTATTTTAAGTTCACAGTGAGTTCTCACGATTTGTCACCTGAAAACGGTGACAACAGTGTCCGTTGGTACTAGAGGGGAGAATGGAAGAAAAAGACCTTGAAAAGTGGGTGGACAGCTGTGGATGCCTACCTGCAACGTGCTCGCCTAAATAGATTATCTGTTGCCATTAGAGTGTGGTGTAGGTCTTGGCAATGTGCAGGGGGTGTTGGTTTGGTCGGTCGTTGTCTCTAGTGCCCGCATCTTCATGGAAAACGGTGCTGGGTGGGAAATCGTGGGAGCATTAATGGGGGAAAAATAAATACAGGGGCGCATTTAAAGCCCCTATTAATTTTATTTTATTTTAGAATTTTATTTTATTAACATATTAAATGCAAACTAATTACCAGCATTTATTGTATTAGCTCCCTTAACTCACCATGATGATTGTCAGTTCAAGAATTTTCATGCCCTGCTAGTGAGCTCTACATGTGTAATTACCATTCTATCCTTCTTATTTAATTTATTAAAATATTTTAATTAAAATAATTAGAAGATTTTCGTCTAGACTTCGATTTTAGCCTTTTTTGTGTCATTGGACTCCATTTTTCACGTACATTCTAAATATTAATGTTTCAATCAATGATTCTATTTCAAATTTTCAAATTTCTTGGAAGTCCAATTTTTCAAAATTTAGAAAAGTTATAATTATGCATTTCTATACATTCTCCCAAAATGGCAAGTATTACATAACTAGAGGACAACTAAGTGAAGTAGACCAGATTGGAGGGTCAAAGTATGAGTAGAAGAATGAGGGAAAGCCAAGTGTCACGGATTGTTGTTACGCAGTCCATGACTAAGGCCCATAGGCTTTAAGAGAAGCCTCTCTTAGTTCATGGACTTAGTCCGAAGGACTTAGGCCTATTATTGAAGGTCTATAGAGGAAAGCCCGTTTCTGGAAGGCCCATATTCTAAAACTATCCTTGTAAGTATTTAGAATATAAAATATGGTAGACTTTAGATATTTTGTAAGAATGTTCCAGAGAATAATCTAAACTATATACATATAATAATTTCTACCATTCATTGAGAAGGTAAAAAGGAGGTAAGCACCTATAAATAGAGGAACTTCATCATTTGTAAGATACCCCCAACAATCTCAAAATTCATCCACGAGTTGTAAGTATTATCAGAGCAATAAAGCTAGAGTTCTATGCAAGTCCTCTTTAGTTGTTCTTATCCTTAGAGATTCTTGTCAGGCATACTTAATTGGTGTAGAGTGAGAAGCCAAACTAGGTGTCGCACGGAGTTTGAGAAGCTAAGCCCGTGACACTAAGCTATCCTTCGGAAGCTAGCATAGGACTGAAAATCATTGGAAATGCTATTGTGAGTTTCCCAATACCTTGAACCAGCAACATCTATATGTTGTACTCCTTATAAAAGCAAAGAAAACAAAACAGGCATACATAGCAACCAAAGGATGATCATTTCTAGTTTTCGAAAAAAATGCAGTCCTCATCCAAGCACTTTATGGGCTCTCTTTGTATCTTTTTTCTGATATTTTGAACCTTCCCGCTTGGTATTTTAACAGGAAATGGCAGTGGTAAGAACTTGCATAAACGAACTAATTACGTTTGGTTTCACCATGGCCTAAACCATAAGCGAGTTGGCCAAAATTCTGATTCAGATACAGTTGCTTGATGCCCACCCAACACCTTCAGTTGCTTTATCTGCACATGATGTGCTTTGTTTAAGTGGAAGATACAAATTTAATTTCCTTTCTCTCTCTCTCTTTTATCTTTGCAAGTCCAAAATCTTATTATAGTCCTTTAAAGCTATAGTAAACATCCGCAAAAAAGAAAGAAAAAGGGATTAAATAGTTATGCAAGGGATAAGGAAAATAGGAAACAAGTGGGGATGCATTATAAAACTCATCCACACTGGTGACCATATTTACAAAAAGCTCTTTTCTTCTATTTTTTTACATTTTTTTTTTTTTAACAACTTATCTTTCATGAGCCTTATCAAACTTTAAAAGACTAGTCTTTTTCAATGAGATTCACCTTTTTTTGGATTTTTTTTTCCAGTTAAAACTTGTCTTTCTAAAAACAACTCTAATTTTTACGTACTTTCTTTTTCCAATTTTCCAATTTCTAAGTTTTGTTCAATATCTCGACTCTAAACTTAAAGTTTCTCTAAAAATATGTTGCTATTATTTTTTCTTGTTAAATTTTTTTAAATTTGTAGTATTCTTTCTTTTCTTCTTTTATTACTTTTTTCAACTCTTTCTCGGATTGTTTGACTTTTTTCATACACAATACCCAGGGCTTGTTGGACCTAGATGCTCCACATCAAGTACATGCAAAATAAAAAATAATAATAAACAAAAAATCACAATCTTGCAGTACGAGGAAACAAACAAAGAAACAAAATTGGGAGCTTCGGATACATACATAGATCTTATCTTCTCCTAGATTTCTTTTCTTTAATCACTATTTTTATTATTATCAAATATTTAGAGATTAAACATAAGAAAGAATAGTAACAATTTATAGGCTTGTACAATTTATGGGTATGCCTTTTTCAAACACAATAAATTGTATGTAACATTCCCTTGACAACTCGATTATCACACACAACCTTCACTGCTATTGAATACATACAAGCAATCTTTGGTTATATGATATATATAGTTACACAAAAAAAGACCTTTAATTAAAAGTTGACTATGTACAAAGAAAATTGCATTAATTAATAATTGATGGTCTTCGAGTGCGGTGTGAATCAATTTTACATTTCGATTGGATCATTAACTCATTTTTGCACTTGAGTTGGTCGATAATGATGTTTATATGTTTTCTAAAGTATTGTGTAAACTTGATAAGAGTGTGACCTTTGGTGTTTCTCTATCTAGTATTTAGGTGTAGCATTACCATGTTTTTTGTTTGATCGTTTAGGTGTAGGTAACAGTATAATAGCATCAATTGCATCAAAGTATCCTTTTGTGTATGTACAGGAGATACATAGCAACATAGAGTGTAGATTTTGTGTCCCTTTAGCCATTCAATGTTAAAGGAGCACTCATCTGTTGTCATTAACCAGTCAACATCAAGAGGGCATATGAGACTTAACTCTATTAGAGGTGTAGTGTCTTTCTCAAACACAATAAATTGATAACTAATGTAAGCACATTTTCTAAAGTATTGTGAATACTTGATAAATTGTCTGGCCTTTAGAGCATCTTTATATAGTATTAGGTACAGCATTAACAAGTTCTCTCTATGATCATGTAGGTGTACGTATCGTTATCATAACCTCAACTACATATCGATATCTTTTTATATATGTGTAGGAGATGCATTATAGCATTAAATGTAGATTTTACACTGCTTTAGCCATTTGATGCTAGAAGAGAGTGTATTTGTTGCTATTGATCGATCAAAATCAAGAGGGCATGAGATTTAACGTTGTTGAAGTTATAGCATGTCTTTTTCAAACACAATAAATTATATGTAATTTGAATCTCCACTATTCGATGTTCTAAGTTGATAAGACCCCTCTAGTTAAAATTCTCTATCATTTTGATGCTTTCTTGGTAGATAGGAACCGTATGGTTAGAGTCCTTAATTCCTGGGACTCCTTGAGGTAGTAATTCCTGTTTGGCTAGATTTCATATTTCGTGAGACTCTTTAGGTGCAAGGCCTACCTGACCTATGTTATCAATTTTTTGGACTCTTCAAGCTACATGACCCATTTGGTAAGAGTCTTTATTTTGTAAGACTCTTCAAATCATCGACCTTTTGGCTAGATTTCATATTTTATGAGACTTTCCTAGCTACAAAGCCCGTCTGCTTGAAGTCTATATTTTTGTGAGACTCTTTGAGTTGCGAGGCCTATTTGTTTAGAGACCATATTATAGGACTCCTCTATCACTTCTTTAATTGTCTCAAGACTCTAATGTCACCAAAGTTTTAGTGACTTCTAGAATTTCAGTCAATCAAGTACTCTTAGATCTAAAGAATATTCATCATTCAAGGACTTTAACATATTTAGAATTTTAGTTGCTCAAAGACTCATAGGTCTCAAGACTTTAATTATTCAAGGAATCTAATGTCTCCAGAATTTTAATCATTCCAGGACTCTTAGTTTGAGGAATTTTGATTATCTCAAAACTCTAATGCCTCTAAAATTTCTATTATTCTAGGTCTCTTAGGTCATAGGACTTTGTCAAACAAGAACTCTAACATCATTAGAATTCATGTCATTCTCGAATTCTTAGGACTTTAATCTTCTGAGAACTCTAATGTTGCAAGAACTTTGTCAATTCAAGAGTCTTAGTTCATAGATCTTTAATTTGCATGAGTTAGACTTCTCAAGTAGATAGGAATTTGCATGAGTTAGGACTCTCTTATAACCTGGGAAGTAGTTGGACTTGTGGGGACTTTTTAGTTAGTGAGGCCTGCTATTCATGCTACATTTTCTTTTAGAAGAAGTCTATATCATGAAAGGAATTGGGCTTCCTCCTTTACAGTTAACATATTGAGCTCTTAGGAAAGAGAAAAGGTAAGAGAGAGAAGAAAATGGCAGGACTCATTCAAGGGTGGGCTCATCTTTTCTTTTATTTTTCTTCTTCAAGATTTTCTCCTTTTAATGGTTGCAACAAAAGCAGCTGCCCACTTTTATGACTAGGCAGCCTTAGAATTTAGGAAACTAAGAGGAAATAGTTGAGGGAGTTGGCTATATTTGTTAGAGCAGGTCCAACTTCATTTTCACTTTCTCCCTCTATTTGCTAGCACAAGAAGAAATTGTTTGAGAGGAGTCCAAGCATAAGAAACTCTTCTCAAAGAGCCCTTAATCATTTTAGATCTTTTTATTTGGAAGAGGACAGTGGATATTTTGTCCAAAACACCCTTGAAATAGCAAGATTGTATCTTGCAATACATTGCAAAGGATAATTACATTTAAGTAAATGATAAAAGGGTACTTATATAAGTAATTTACTTAAGACATTATAGTATTCGTTTGAGTTCAGTAAAAATAATCTCAAGAACTAATTTTAAGAGAAAAAGTCAATACTTAGCTTCTTGTATAAAATCGATTTTCAGAACTTAGGTCAAATTTCTAAAAGTAAAATGCTAAGGGCATATATATTTTTTAATTATAAATGCTTAACAATTCTAAAATGACATATTACTGCTAAACCAAAAGTCCAATAAAGAAACTTTAAGTTTAGGTCCTACCAAAAGTGGTTTTGTCTGCAAGTGGCATCGTCATAATTTTGCAAAAAATTTGGTAGGTAGACAATATGTCCAAATTACCTTATTTTCTTTTAAAAATATTATGACATTAGTTTAAATTACTTCAGAATTTCAATGCATGACTTTTAAAGACTAATTGAGCACCCTATTGCATATTCATGCACATTTAGCTTTATAGTTGAAACTATATTTTATTGATTATCAAAAGTGTAAAAATTTTGATTCCAACATCTATATAAAATATGTAAAATTTTAATCGTCCTAATTAGAGTGAGTTTCTAATTAGGTTTGCACAACGTGACATGTAATCCAAGTCCTCCAGTGCCACTGGAAGATCTAATAGTTATAATTAAATGGCAAGAAACACATACATGCAATTCTAAGTCAATTAGGTATTTCAGAGCTCACTCATGATCAGTGCGAATGTGTCCCTACGAAATGCTACGATCTCAACCGTCCAGATCATCTAACCAGTTGATCAGGCCAACTAAATGATCAAACAATTCGATATGCGGATTAATTGGCCATTGGACCACTAGGGCTCTCAAGTGGCTGGGTAAGCAATTGCAAGGAGCCTGAACATGGTGTAACATGCCAATTGACATTGATCATTTTACATGGCATAGATCCATGACTTACAACCCGTCATTGTTTCATATTTATTTCAAGAATATTAAAAAAGAAAATTAGGATTTAGCAAAAACCTTCCTGATGTCATTTGAAAATTAATATAGATTGGACATTTCATGATTTCATTCTTTTGTTTCTACTGAGTAATCATGTAGATGGAGCCCTTTTGCACCCTCGAAAGAGAGAAATGCCAAAGTACTAAGCAAACATGTTATCTCTAATATAAAAACCACGGATTGGCGCAGTTCTTGCGGAATTCCATGGCAACAATCATGGCCCTTTCCCTTCAATATCCTTCAATTTCAAATCCTGCTTCGGAATTTCATGATGATGCAAGAATGGACACCAGATACTCGCTAAGGGGGACCCCGTTTTCCTTTTATCTGTCTCATTCTCACGTGAAAGTTAGAAAAATCATACCTTATGTATGGTCGAGAGTAACAATCATCAACAGCTCTCCTTAAAGCATCGTATGGATAACTGAATATTAACCTTTGCTGCCCTCTCTGTGAATGATCTCAACCGTTCATCCGGTGGCTTTGTAACTATTATAGATTAAAATTCTTCGCACGCTTAGATCAATCCTATACTCTTTTTTCCCTCTTTTTGACATTTTTATACTTTTTAAGGGTAGAGCAAGCTTACCTGTAAGCAGCAGCCTTGAACCAGCGACCTACCCAGGAGAAGCTCCTTCTTGCACCCCTGCACTAGAATTTCTCGGCTCATTTATCCAATACTTCTGGACGAAGCATTGCTAGTTGCTGATAGGTTGGCCCTAGCGCAAAACATTACCTCTGACACTTCAAATGCCCCGTTTCATTCGGAAAAACTGCAAACCTGCAACTGGGGACTGCAAATAGCCAGCTCCACTTCAGTGCACTAAGTCAGGGATGGACTGCAAATAGCCAGCCCAAGTTCTGTGCACTAAGTCAGGGATTCGCTGCACCAAATGCCAGGCAGGGATAGATCCGGTACCTGCTATTTGTGCTCCTTTGATTGGCATCCTTTTCAGTATCCAGCTAGGGGATCTTCTTCTCAGCTCTTTTATCATTGGGAGTTGGGGGTTCAAAATCTTGTTCAATTCGTCAAAGATGTTGGCAGAAGCAAGGGACAACCAAGTGAAGTGAAGTAGACCAGATTGGAGAGTCGATGTATGAGTACAAGAAGCACGGAAAGCAGAGGCTCGTGGCTGGATCTTATCCACGGACCATTACCCTTTCCCCTATACCACCAATTTGGAACCCACTGAATGGAAGAGAAATCATTATCAATGCCATTTGCCCTATATTTCACATCTCTTTCAAGTTTCAAATGAACAATCCATTGCACATCATGCCATTTCTATGGGCATTTTCATTTCTCATGTTCAAAGTAATGACACCATACTTATTTCTTGATGCTCCAATGATAAGGAGTGGTGGTATGTGTATCGGTTAATTATATTTACCCAAGGAGTCACGGTAGAGTCATCGTCGTGTGTAACGCCCCGGGTTTTAATAATATAATAACAATTTATAAAAACAGTTAGGATCTCTGTTTTAAAAACTTTAAAAATCAAAGCATTTCTTTCAAAATTCGGGAAGTCATAAAACCACAAAACTACTGATTTAACAATGAAATAAAATACCATTTCTACGAAAAATGTAGCAGTTTCCTCTGTATTTTGGACTATTGCACATGAAAAGTACAATACAAAATAATCTAATAAACATAATATAAGACATAACATATAGGAGACTCAGTATCCACACCCATCCACACAATCAAATACTATTTTCAATAAAATCTATACCCCAACAATGGTTAAGAAAATCAAGTTATTAAAAAATACCCAAAGTCCCTCCATACAACCATCACATCTAACATGAATTTATATTCTTACATCTAAGTCACATTATAATTTATAATAAAGTACAGTCGATAACAAAACCTAAAGTGAAGTCCTGAATAAACCTTATCATATATGAAACATCCTCAATACTCCACTGAAAACTATCCTCACTTTTATCTGCTCTATCAGTGCATCAACCTGTAGCAACTCTCTGTATCTAAGGCATTGCAAACAAAGCAATGCCTCAGCAAGCTATGCTTGTATAGGTACTTACAAGAAATAAAATATATAATAAATACTTTGCAAAAAGTATCAATATCATGTCAAGTATTAATAGAATAAATAATTTATAAGGCAAATAAAATCATCAGGGGTTCAGAATGCAAAGCTCATGAATCTCATAAATCTAAAAGAAACAATCAGGATCAAAACATGCTTTTCGTCTGAGGCAATATAATATCAAAGCAAAACATCATAGCATGCAAAGTATGATCAACACATGAATCAACATCTATCAAAACAAATAAAAATCCATGTCCACAAAATAATACGAAACATGTCATAATAAACAGGGCACTGCATACAATAAGACTTAAGAGTGTTCCACGACACTCAAACATCGGTAATGAGTACTTATACCAAATCCTGGGTCCCTCCCATGCATCTCACATCAGCCCCCGAAGTCACTCACGACCTAAGCCCGGCTTACCTCAATTCACCCTGCATATAAATACCACATGAGCATATAGAATGACAATATGGACTATTATGCTGTAGTGGCAACCACACCAGGATCTAAACCACTGTCGCTCCCTGTCGACACCTAAACGGGAGACTTTCTCCTACCTATGGGTGGAATGGACCCTTAGGGGGGACTACCCGTGATACCACGACCTATGTACCTGGCCTTGTACCACTCAAGAGTGATGTCTAATCATCATCATCACAAAGTCAGAGGGCGGGTGGCCAACCCTACAACCCTTATAGTATAGTACCCACCAGGTAGAAACACCAGTCATAAAGCAACAAAACATACTATAAATCATGAAAAACTCCTAAGTAAAATAAACCTCAATAGGCTAAATCAAAATATATGATAGAGTATAAACCATCACATGTGAAAACATGGATAATCGTATAATCAATTGTTATGTTGTCAAAAGTGAAGTAATAAGTATGTTTTAATAAACACGATGGGGTGTAAAACACATGCCTCAAGAATTTTAAGCAAGAAGTCATGGTCATGAAATTAAGGAAAAATCCCGAATGTAATCACTTATCTCAAACGAAGAACCACTCGTCTGTACCTCTCAAGTCTAGATAAGACTCCAGTCTAGCTTAATCACCTCAATACTTGTACCTAGATGTACAACACATCCAATCATACTTAGAATCCACTTTATTTAACCTAAATTCTTAATCACACAACATTATGTTTTCGGATTTCATTGCATTGCGTTCAAGGCATCCCAATGATTCCCAGCCCTAGAATCTCAAGGCGGGGCCAGCCTTAATTGGCTAATAATTCAAATCATACTTAATCAGCCCACTCATAACCATTAATCCTTATTCTTAATTATGTCAATACATACTTTAGAGCTATTAAGCTTAGCATCAATCTTAGGTAGTTTATCATTTAAATCAACTAATTGGGCATTATCATATGAATCTTATGCTTAATCATATCTAACTATAATCAAATTAGTCTATTAAATGATCAAGACAGTAATCTTTCCTTGAACAAGTCAATATGAATAATATCTAATTATTCGCTTGGTCGAATCGTCCACCGATCACTTCAACTCTGCCCGATCATCAACATCCATGCTGATCTCATTAAAAATCCTCACCTGATTGCCCCAGATCACATAATAATTTAGTAATTCTAGTCAATTAATCAAATTAAAAATTCTAAACAGTTTGAATCATCAATTTGGATCCAATTTCATATATGGATCTTCAATTGATCTTAGTCATTGATCAATATTAGCTAAATCATCTACATAAATGCTTTAGACCCAACATTCTTGTATAAATACGTGATCTACCTTTCATGAGGATCACTATGGACTACTTGGATCAAAAAAACGAAGTCAGATCATCACAAATTAGACAACCTAACCTCCGATCAAAAGATCGCGGAGGTACTCTCGGATTTCTAAAATCCTTCCTAGATAGATCAAGATCAAGGGTTGAAGTTCAAGGGTAAAATAGAGAGTCCAGGTCAACTTGGTTCCCTCAAAATGAGTTGGGCGAGTTGACTCAGCCCTAACTCGCCTGAAACAGGGAAACGTAGGGGAGTGAAGGTGATTGCCAGTGATCGTTAGGTGTCGTCTACTTGGACCAGACAAAGCATGGGGAGAGCGGAGAGAGAGGGGAACTTGGAGAAGGGGGAAAAGGGGTTTTTGGCCGGTTGCCCCGGGAGGAGAATTCAGTGATGGGGTTTCTAGTGCGTGGCTCCTTGTGCTGCAGTACAATGGCATGGAACTCAACAGGGGTTGCTTGGCAGCAAAAGACGGAGCTCGGATGGGGGTTGCACGCCGGTGAAACCCCAATCTAGGTTTCTGTCAGCTCAAAAAAAGGGAAAGGGAATAGGGGCTTGGTTGCTGATGAAAACCCATTTTGAGTTTCTTGTCAATGCTAGAAAAGGAAAGAAAATGATGAGGCGAGGTCATCGGAGAAACCCCATATGGGTTTCTTTTTTGTCACCGAAAAATCCCACTAGGGAAGGGCAATGCTGGTAGGGGTCTTCCAGTCACCGTAGAAGACAAGGGGGGGAGAAAGGGTAGAGGCATGGTCGGCCTGCGCACGCAAGCATGCTAGGTCGGTTGCTTGAGAAAAACCCCAATTCGGGTTTCCATCGCACTAGAAAGAGGGAAAGGGATGCCGGGGAAGGCTGAGCGCACTGGTGATCGGAGCCGCTGCCGTAAGTGGGAGGGAAAAATCAAGTAGGAGAGGGGGTGCAGTTGCTAGGATTTCTCTCCTTGCATTCCCCTTGTCTTATCTCGTTCTCAATTCGCAAGTCATAACAAACAAAATAGGAGGCGTCGTTATCAATTTTAGCCCCTGTCAATTTATAAAACTTTTGGTTTTTTCCACCATGATCTCCGTTTTACGCAAAATTAGTATTGTTGAGATCGTATCAACGCGTAAATTTCAAATTTGATATTATCGAGTCCAAATTTCAAGCCCATAAAGATGTCATTTTTATAAACTTAATTTTCATGAAATTTAATTCAAATTCCTTATTTTCATTAAAATTATAATTTAAAATCATTAAAAATGACCTAAATTTTAGAGTTGTTACATCGTGTGACTTTGAGGTCATAGGTTCAAAACATGGAAACAACCTCTTGCAAAATGCAAGGTTAGACCGTGTACTATTAACTCTTATGGTCTGCACCTTTTCCAAACCTCGCATACATGGGAGCTTCGAGCATTGAGACTTCCTTTTTATATTTACCCATTAATAATTTTTGAATTTTTTTTCTTTTCTTTTACAAGTGAAAAATTATAAAGCAAATCACTCACTCCCAGTCCTGAATTTAATCTCCAACCAAAGAACCAAAAAGACTACTCAAACCCTACAACACCAAGCGTACTTTAAGGGAGATGCCCAGTTGTGCGCAACCTAGAAATTTAATTATTTTCTTTGACTTATCTGTAAGAGTCATGTTATGGAAACCGACCACGTGAACAAGTGCTCAACATGGCGACTCTCAACTAGACACAGACTGCAACCGATCCTCTCTAGATTGCTTCAAATCAAAGAATCCACCAAACAAGTTGGTCTGGTAGGGTCACACGTCTTTCTGATGCCAGGCAGAGAACAGAGAGCCAAAGGCCAAAACTAGAATGACGGATAGAAGCTTTTCGTAATTAGCGGATAACCCTTTGCTAGAAATTATTCCCTTGTGCTAGATTCGTCGTATCCTAAATCTAGTCCCCTAGAGGTTCAAACCTCCACTCTGTTCCGGTCTTCAACAAGAAATGTCAAATGGATCCAGAAGCTTGTAGGTCTAAAACTTAGACCGTTCTCCAAGAGTTTTTCTGAACTGTTCGTTTGAGGGCACAACTGATTAGACCTTGGAAGATTCCAGTCATGTTGTTCACTTTGGACCCTTGTTTCTCATGGCTCTCTAAACTTTTCGTTTGAAGGCAAAACTGACTTTACCCTAGAAGATTCTAATCTACATGTTCTTTATCGAGAGCAAAGGAGATGAACAAGTCTGCACAAGTCTAATAGAACAAAAAACACGTGGATTGATTGATTGATTCAAGGTCTAAAATTTAGACCGTTGTTCATCAAAAGTTTTCTAAACTGTTCATTTCAAGGTACAACTTATTAGACTTAGAAGAATCCAATCCACATGTTCTTTAACCCATTAGATAACCAAAGGTCGAGCAAGAAGATGAACTAGTAGCACTATGCAAAGCTGGGCTCCAAAAAATGTGGTCCCTAGAGACACCTCCCTTTCTGGGAACAGATCATGGCCTCATTTAACATTTTATTCATTGTCGTTTGGAAGCACCCAAGATCTGGAGGCAAGGGATTTTCACTGTAACCCGTCCATTGTAAGGCTCATCAGATGAATTTGTTCGGACCCATCTTTCAATATACGCAGATCAAATAGTAGAACTGCCGTGAGGTACTACCCCTGTACTAGTTTTGCACATCCAACTCATAGTAAGAATTCCACAGATCCCAGAGACGAATTTCATTCTCCAGTTTCACGTGAATAAAAAGTTCAGATGAAAAAAAACAAAACTACAAGGACTGCATGTACCCCCCGTTGGAGGGCCGTACATGTCATTCCACACAACGCAACGAAAAATGGAGGATATAACAATTTTTGTGATGCTCTGCCATTTATAGCTTAGTTGGCAAGGCATCTGCTGTTTCCTTCTCTGAAGATAAGAAAGAGAGTAGACTGGTCCACCTCATCCTCCCTGAGTAAGCTTGGTTCAGTTTGTTCAGGACAGTGACCAGCTTGCCGAAAACCTGCAAATGTTGGATATTGACGTTGGTCTAAATATCCAAAATTTGCAGGTATTCCGAAACTTGGTCCTGAATGCTCTGAACGAGGCCCCCCTAGGGAGAATGTGGTGGTTGTATTGGTGGTAATGGAAGTGTTGCATGAAATTATCAACAGCGAAACAGTCTTTTTTGTTCCATGCCTTCGAAGAAGGGAATATATCAAGGAATGAACCAAGTGATAGATGGCAAAGCAACAACAACAGTATGGCTGCACAGTCCTCTTTCCTTTTCATTAGATGCTTCGTGGAATGACATGCCCTCAAAACGCCACCTACTATGCCTTTTTTCAGTGTGTTTTATCTATATAAAGTTCTACTTAAAAACACTTTTACATGTAAGAAAAGCACATTTCATCATCATCATCATCACCTTATCTCAATTAGAGTTCAGTCACACGAATCTTGTTCCTCCATTCCTTTCTATTAAATACTATGACTTTATTTAGTCTTCAAGTTTTTAAACCTTTTCTCACCCCTTCTATCAACTTTCTTTTGGACCTTCCTCTTATCCTTTTAGAACCTTCTATTTGCATTGCCTTACTCCTAACTAGTTTTTGGTCTTAGTTGGACATATTCAAACCATCTAAGTCAAATTTCTTTCATCTTGTTACCTATTGGTGCTAGCCTTAAGTTTTCTTTAATGTTTTCATTCTTAATTTTATTCTTTCTTGTCTTGTCACTCATCCATTTCAACCTCATTTCTGCTACGCGCAGCTTATGAATATGATGTTCTTTAACTGCCCAACACTCTGATCCATAAAGCATGGCCAGCCTTATAGCCATCATATGAAAATTTCCTTTTATAATATCAAAATAACCAAAAAGGAAGATGAATAAAAGAAGAGATCAATCCAATCTGTTCGGTAATAAGTAATAACAGCTACTCATGTCCTCATAAGCCTTCCCAGTGCTTTTGGTCGAATCAATTTCTGTTAAATCCTACCTCTCTATAACAAAAATGCAGATACGATGTTACTGGCAACAATCTGAAACTAACCACCAATCCCACTTCTCGAGTAGGCCAATTATTCATTTATCTGTAACCAATCAACATTTGTGTCCCTTCCTCACCTAATCAATCAGACATCATATTTTCCTTGTTAGGTATTGAAACACAAACAGCTAGATGAGAGAGACTAAATTGTAGATAAATTAATCACCTTCAGTTAACCTCTCTAAATTTTGAACAATCATCAGTGTTCCGGAGTCACCTCCTACAAGAAACAATAGGAAGGGGGGGGTTTAGGGGAGATTGAGATATGCATGTGTGATAAGTTTCTTTCAGTTGATCTCTGATTACAAAAAGAAAGGTGGAAAAAATGAATCACTAGACTAATGTAGTTGATCAGAGCAAGCTGACAAATAGTGGTAGATTTATCTGCAAAACTGGAGAAACAAAAGATTTTGTAGCCTAAATATTCTTCCTTTTGAATCATAAGCAGAATGAATGATACAGAGAACCGGAAAACAGAGAGACGCTAAATACAGAATATGCAACAAATTCAGTTATTTTCTTGAGGTGCAAAGATTAGCCTTATGCAGTTAGTGTAACCTGTCTTATGCTATCAGAGCAAAAATGATCAAAAGAGTTGGAAGGCTAACTCTAAAGAACTCCATAACACCCAACAAGTATCAAAGGCAGTCGATCAATTGTTTCTTCAAACTTAGGACACCACATCAAAAGAGGAATTTGAGCTTTCTCTTGAAATAAGCAGACATGAATATCTTATGAAAAACAAAATTTTTTGAGAAGATGATGAACACATTGAAGACAAAACAAAGAATTAATTTTTGTCAATCATGACTATAAAATGCAAGGTAAGGCTGCATATTATAGACCCTTTGTAATCTGCCCCTTTCCCGGACCTTGCAAATGCGAGAGCTTTGTGCACCCCGCCGCCCTTTTATGACGATAAATTCACTTGAAAGCAACAATTAAATGAACTTGAAACAATTTTGCCCATTATACTACAGGGTAAATTGAGGCCACATGCCAATGATAAAGAAACTAAAGCTTTTCAAGCCTCCGTTCATATGGAAAGCATATCAGCAGCAAACGTTAAGCAACATCATCAATTAAGAGCTTCAACATAAGGGAAAACCTAAACAAAATCAACAACAACATGGAACCTAAACTAGTCCCACGGTCATTTCTTTTGAAAGAGATAAAAAGAAAGGCTGTGGATCCAAGGAAAATGCATGCCAGGACACTTTACATTTGAAATCAAGAAACAAAAGTTTCACATCATTCATTTTTGCGGAAACATAATGCCAGTAGGAAAACCAGTTAGACAAGTACAAAAATGTTTTGTCAAGGCCCTCATTCATTTCGAGAAGACATAGGGGAACTATGTAAAAGCAGTTATAATCGATCCAAAATATGGGCTAGGAAGCTCTATTTATGAGCAAATACTGTAATACAATGACCTAGTGAATTTCAAGCAATTTTACCAATAGGAAGATTGTAAAATAAAGGGAGTTAAGATTCACACTCAAATCACTCAAGTAGCTTAGGCTTGAAGCATTGACCTGAAAGCAACCTAATTTAGAACTACGTTAAATAACCTATGACATTTGTACTTCCTATGGACTAGGTAGCTGCGCAGTTTCCATAGGAAAGAGAGGCAACCAGAGACTTTATTAGCATTGTATATATTTTAAGGTTGTACTCAATTATCTTTGAAATGCCTCGTATGAGTTGATTAGACATTCATGACCAACAAAAAGATACAATGCTTGCATACATCCAGGTCTCTGCAAAACAACATCCTAACCTACCAAGATCTGTGATCTCTGTAACAGTATCAGCACCTATGAATCATAATCCCAAAACCTAGTTTGACCTTATGCAAATCATGATCTCCTGAGCATGTTTCAAGTACCTTACACCTAATGCTGTGATTCAATGCCATGGTAAAAGTGATACAAATCCTAATTAAACCTCATAGATCAGAAGTTAGCTTATAATGGAATCCAAAACCGATGCAAGTGCACTCAAACCCAGGTTAACAGAGAACTGAATAAAATAAACAAAGGTACTAGAATTCAGCAAAGAACAGATAACAGCTAAGCTTCAATGCATAGCAATATAATTCAGCAAGGGCTTGATCAGGAACATCTTGGTATCAATGATTCATATGCCAGGTTGTGTGATCAAACCAAAGCAACTAGGAGAACAGACACAAGCGCAAAACAGCTGGCATGAGAAATTTGCACCAAGTGCATCTAGAAATAAGTATACCAAAGCAAATCAATAAAGGAAAAGGCACTTGGAAAACAGCCAATGAAATTCCCAAACAGAGAACTATTAAATGAATTTCACTGCCTCCACTTAATATTCCTTGTTGTTCTTTGTGGACCACCACATGCAAGCAGGTAAGCAAAGGGAAAGCAAAAGATAGATCTTTTATTTTACCCCACACAAGCTTTCGCTAGGCGTCTCTATATAGGAACTCTACACATGTAAAGCACACAAAACATTTCAGAGTTCAGATCCTCAGCAAGAACTAAAATACCTCATCCTCGATAAGTTGGTCAAACTAAAAACTGCTACAGAAACCAAACTAGATGTTGTTGTTTTCCTTTAATAGTTTAAAATGGTGCAAGGCTAGCAAATGAAATATAAAAACATATGCCACAGCAGGATTAGACAAAGAAAAGAAGACGGATGGGTTCATTTCTCTCCCCATTAAGGCAACACTTAATGTTCGGAGCCCTATGAGAAGAGGCAAGTGAGTAGCTCTCTGCCGTTCACTCAAACTCCATCCAGTCATTGTTCTTGTCCTCAGTCAACAGTATGGATCAACTGCCCTGTCTCAAAACCAAAGAAGTGTGCTCATTCAAATCCACTCACCATTCAAAAGAGAAAAAGGAACACAAGGTAGGGTTCTTTCAATTATCCCACATACTTTAAATAATCCTTGTGTATCTTCCATCACTGTGGCAACGGTAAAAGTTGTCGTCGTGTGACCTCAAGGTCACGGGTTCATGGCGTGAAAATAGCCTCTTGCAAAATGCAAGGTAAGCTTGTGTACTTTAGGCCTATGTGGTCCACCCCTTCCCTGGACGCCGCATAGGCCGGAGCTTGGGACTGCCCTATCTTCCATCACTGTCTCATCAATGAATCAAAATCGATGGAGATGGCCATTAAGTGAGTCAAGTTGTACCCCAATTTCCATAGTTTTGTCAGACCTGAGATTAGAGGATCCTTCATTTCTCCTCTCCCGTGGTTTATGATCTCTTTATCCACTAACTTGAATCAAGTCCCAGCACCTCATTTCCTACCATGTAAACGCTTTCCCTTTACCAGGGCTCATAGTAAGGCCACTCCTACAATTCAAAGACTTCTCTAAGGTCAGGTGTTTTACCTATTCCAAATCCTAATTGGCTGTCATCAAAATGCTAAGCAGTGAAATCTTGCCCATGTGGTTCAATGTACCAAATTCAGCACACTCTACTTCACTGTAACCAGTTACAACTTACACAGATGATCATAAATCCGAGTCACTTGCAGCTTACCCATCGCCATATGACCGAAAATCATCATTCTCTTCATCACAAACCTTCCTTGCTCTGATGTTAGACTCACATCACAAAGAAATGACAGCTAAAACGACTTAAAAATTGGCAAAAATCATACCATTTCTTCTTCTGTGTTTCTTCTTAATTCCAGAAAATATCAATTAGAAGTTTGCAGCTTCCAGAAATCCCCTGATTACTAATTTTTACAACTTCATGTCAGCATTCCTCGTAGAATCAGTGAAGAAACAGAAAAACAAATCTTCCCTAAAACCCAACAGCTCAGGAATCGGCCTAAAAACCTACCCAAAACTGGAAGCTCGTTTCTCCCAATCACCGATGCGAGCAGGAAAATAATGTCATACATTCATGAATCAAACCGACGAAAGCCCCAAATGCCAAGTAGACAAGCGGAGACAAGCATTTCGATCGTAATTCCAACCTATTTCTTCCACTGATCGACCGATTTCTCCGTCGATGAAATAGCAGGTGTTGATTTTGCAGCTGATTCCTCTGGTTCAACGAGCTTCCGCAACCTCTCTTGCAGAATCCGAACCCTACCTTCCGTCTTCCGGAGCTTTCTCCACCGCCACGTCGTGTACACGGCGAGGCCACCGTATACGAGGATGTAAGATGCCCATACGTAGGGATACGTCTCTGCATGCTCTGTGATCTTCCGATATTGATCTTCGACCTTCCCCTTCCATCCGATCGTTGGCTTAGATTGTTCGAGTTCTTCCTCGCCCGCCATCTTTCCGGTTACGGCAGGGAGAACGGAAGGGTTTAGGACATGAAATAGGGTTTTGGAAAGGAAAATCGTGGGACCGACTGAATGAGGTCGTGCTAGTTGTAGTCTCTAACCTGCGTACCTTTTTTACGTCCTGCTAACAGGCCGTCAAGGAAGCGACTCAATATGAACGCGCGAAATAATCATACATGATACACCTTTACATGATCCTCCCTACTACTTGTACATGTACATGATTAATCCAATAACAATTACTCATTAAATTAGTACGCACCAATAATCCAACGGACATAAAATCATCCACCCACGCAATCCTAGCCCACTAAATCATCAAAACATCAATCTAAAGCATTTGGATAAACAAATTCATATACTTACTATATTCTGTAGGCTAGGTTCGTAAATCTAAGCCGTTCACCGTATTTATAATACCAAATATAGATAACCCAAATTAATTCATTTCAACAAGAATAGCCACTATTTTTAGGCTTTTGAAAAATTTAATAAAAATGAATAATCATGATTTATAATACCAAATATAGAACCATGGGCATGAAATTTCATGTTTAGCCTTTCTAAACATATTCCAACATGACAAGTGAGTTAGATCTAACAAAAATAATTTCATCGATCACAAAAAATAGGCCCCGTACTCTCTTCTCTCCTAAATAAGGGTGCACACTTTGTGGGACTCTTTTGCCAAAAACAGATATAAAAAACAAAAGCGAGATGCCCCTCGCTTTTATGTTATCTTTCCAAGGATCAAATCGATCACATGGATCATCTAAAGGTTGATGGCTTTCCTACCAAAAATTACCCAATTTTTTATTATAAAATAGACGATAGGGTTTATATGTGATTTTACAAAAACAAGAAAAGAGCCAAGAAAGAAAAGCCTTAAATGCATCGGTTGGATGTGATTTTTGGTAAGGAAGTCATCTAATAACTTAAGCCGACTCACATGAACGGTTTGGATCATCCCAAAACAACAACAAAAAAAGGTGGGCCCATGCTTAATGTGTAAGACCGCGTGGCCACGAGACTGTCACATGACTTCTCTCTCTGGCTCTGGCTTTGGCTTTTGTCGCAGGTGCAAGGGGAAAGCGTCCCAAACTCTGTTACAAAGATAGGAAAGACTCGCCAAATAATAGTCCAAAAGATGTAGAATCCGACGGCCATGGTTTCATCCTCATGATAGTCGAACATTCCGCGAGGCCGACGTGGCAATATTGGTTAACATCATCCAGTTAGAAGACTTGTTGGACCATGGTCGGTCTGCCTGAGGGAGGTCACATCAACCACTTGGATGCAGTCTTTCCAGCTTGTGTAGGTGGACGATGGAGAAACTGCCTAGCCGTCGCCGTCGCCGTCTGGACATGGATTTTCCTACGGTCCGGACAAAATTTTCCCGGCATTCTCTGTTGGCTTCACCTTTCTAGAAAGGGCGTGAAATCCTGTTTTCTTTTTTCGCCAATAAATATCCGAAATATTTTGGAGACGTGAATAATTGCCCATTTGGAATGCTGAATTTTGCATTCCGTTAATCGGCCTCTTCGTCTAATTTCTCTGGCTTCAAATGAAAAAAAGAAGAAGAGTGCATACTCAATGAGTGGTTAATTTTCACAACAAAAATATGTTTTTTACTCGTTGATTTTAAACTCATTCTTTATGAGGATTTTAGGCATAACTTTCATCCAAAATTAGAGAAAATAAATAAATGGGTTTGATCAATTAAAAGTAGGGAGAGCTCAATTCAAAGAATAATATACATTCAACAATTATAAAACAAAGTTTTTGATTTTGAATTCATCTAATGGCCACCTAAGTTAGGAAATTAGATGGCTCGGTTTGATCAACCAAAGGTTGGGCTAGTCGAGCTACCATTGATGCTAGTAAAAGAGTAGTAATATATGCACTCCTATTTTTTTGGATAATACTTACCAAATGGCAAGAATGATTATAAATTTATGTGAGCATGGTATTCTTTCTACCACTATGTTAGTGCAGATATAATTTAAAAATAAATAATTAGCAATTTATTTGATATTGAACACTCATATTAATAAAATAATCTCAGGTTTTTTAACATGTAAATCGTTTCCAATATTTCTCTTAAATACCATGAGCTATATTCTAAAACTCTCATTCATTATGATCTAACTCTTATTTTTTAGATGATTTTAACTACTAACTACTGTTTTTTAAAGTTGTAAAATAAAAAATAAAATATTTGACAGTTTTTTTTGCTACTAGATCATGTAATGAACAAGTCAAGGACAATAATGTAAATGGCTCGAATGTTTAGAAGTCCGAGCCTCGTTGGAGTTAAATGCAAAGTGCACGTGATAAAAAAAGAAGGTAAAAATGCGCAATGTATGACTGTCCGCATGATGACAAGCTCAGAAACCACGAAGGAAGTGGGGCAACACACGCCCGACCGCATTAAACTCAAAAGGGTACACGCGAACGCTAGAGGCCACGTCTTTTTCACGCGCATTGATGGGTTGAAAGCCGAATATGCTACGCATAGAGGCGTAAGTTAGGGAAAGTCCAAATTCTCCAATGGAATTAAGCGTCGAGGAAATAGAGGCGTAAGTTAGGGAAAGTCCAATGGAATTGAGCGTCGAGGAATGGCAAAATGTAAACAGGAGAAAAATAAGCTGCCGTGCGGTTTTAGGGTTTTCCAACTTTGTCTATTTAAAGCTGCCAACTCTACGCGTTTCCCATCTGTGAAGGGTTTCTACTCTCTGAATCTAGGGTTTGAGAAGAATAAGGTTGGTCATGGAGCAGACTTTTGTGATGATCAAGCCTGATGGAGTCCAAAGAGGACTGGTATTATACTTTCTTCTTGATCTGTTCTTCATTCTATTTGATCCCCTGTTTATTTCTTTTAACGTTTCTCACTGCTAGATGTTCCAGAACTCAGTAAGTCTTCTGTTGTTTTATGTAGATCTTGTTTAGGTTTTGACGGGTTTAACGGCTCGATCTGTTGTATTACCTCGTTTCGTATGCTGTTACCGATCTTTTGTTGTTCAGTATATGGTTACTGGATGTTGGTTAAAGCTTTGTGTAGGTTATTGTTTGTTCTGTTTCCATTTTTTTGCTTCATGAAGAGTAATTGGCATAAATGCTGCGCCATTCTTCCTCTGGCTTTGTGTAGGTTGTTGTGTGTTCTGTTTTCGGTCTTACATGTTCTTCTTTCACTTTGATTCATGACTGATCGAATTGGCGAAAATGCGGCCCCATTCTTCCTCTGTATTTGAATGGTTGTTTATTGGATTTTCCTTGTAAGAACCTTATGAAGAATCTGTGCCGACAGTTTGAACTTGTATTAACAATTTAATTGGTAGACTGCATGTCGTTTTCTTTTTCACCCGAACATAGCTCAGTTCCTGTTCGAATAAAGGCTTTGGTAGATCATATAGATCGATCGCGTGATTATGATTCTTATATCAGTTGGAAAGCTCTGTTTTTGTGTGTTTAAAAGATCGCTTTTATTTTTCAGATTGGTGAGATTATCAGCAGATTTGAGAAGAAGGGTTTCTATCTGAAAGGTAGATGAGTTTGATCTTTATTTTTGTCAATCATCTCCTCTCTGTCTTAGTTTCTTGGAGATTTTATTTCTGTTCTTGATTGGATATGATTTGATATTGGTTGGTCGGTATTTAGGTCTAAAGCTTATCACTGTGGACCGTGCCTTTGCCGAGAGGCACTATGCGGATCTGTCTGCTAAACCCTTCTTCAGTGGACTCGTTGATTACATCATATCTGGCCCTGTGGTAGCGATGATCTGGGAAGGAGAGAATGTTGTTGTGACAGGTCGCAAGCTCATTGGAGCTACAAACCCGGCAGCTTCGGAACCTGGCACCATTCGTGGAGACTTTGCTATTCATATTGGCAGGTAAATTATGCTAGCCACCATTAACTCCATTTGAATCTCATGTGTTAGCAATAGCTTTTTATGTAATACATGCATAATATGACATTTTAGCTCAGCCCTCGTTTGCTCTTCTTCTTATAATTTGATAGACTACTGACGTGCTAATGATATAGCAAAGACATCATTTGAAGCAAAAACGGTAAAAGTTATTGTCATATAACCTTAAGGTCACGGGTTCAAGGCGTGGAATCAGCCTCTTGCAAAATGCAAGGTAAAACTGCCTACTATGGGCCCTTGTGGTCTGCCCCTTCCCTAGACCCTGCATAGGGGGGAGCTTTGTGCACTAGGCTGCCCCTTTATCATTTGAAACAGAAATCATGAAGAATACTAATATGAACTCCAGCAACGTATTAACTCAAAAATTGCATGTTTGACTGTGTTGTTGTTGAATCAGACACAAGTCAGGTGTCTACCATAGATATCAGTATTAAATGGTAGGGATCGTTACATGTGTGGCACATGAAGAATGGGAATAAAAGCCGATTGATGAGCTTTTCATCTTTCTGTTAGATCTCTCTTTAAGGGTCCATCGTTGCTTAGTAATCTTTTCTTTATGATTATATGAGCTACATCTGAATTCTAAACTGTTTTGCTCTTGTTTGTCCTTATTAAAAAAAATTGTTTCGCTCTTGTTTGTCCTTATTGATACAACTAAATAGATTAGCAACATGCCAGTGATAAAATCAAAGAAATGGCAAGCAGAAATTGTAATTGATCCTCATATGAAGCGGTTAAAGACTCTTGAAATACAACTGGATAGATTAGCAACATGCTAGTGATACTATCAAAGAAATCATGGGAAGCAGAAGTCATATTAGATTCTCAGATTAACTGGTTAGGACTGGTGGGATACTTAGAACATTATCTGCACAAGTGCATGTTTAACCCAGTCAGTGTTAACCAGACATAAGTCAGGTGTCTACCCTATATATTACCATCAAATCATGGGAAGCAGAATTTGTAATAGATACTCATATTAACTGGTTGGGCCGGAAGAATACTTGGAACATTATCTGCAGAAATGCATGTTTAACATGGATGGTGTTAAACCAGACATAAGTCAGGTGTCTACCCTAGATATTACTATCAAATGGTAAGGGATCGTTACATGTCTGGCACATTAAGAAAGGGAGTGAAAGCTGATTCACAAGTTTTTGTCTTTCTGCTGGATCTCTCTTGAAAGTATTCATCGTTGCTTGGTAATCTTTACTTTATGATTATATGAGCTACATCTGGATTCTACATCTCTTTCTTCAGCACATTTATCTCCTTCAGAGAAAGGGACTCGGTGTTAATAAAAACTGTATGATCTGAGTACTGTGAATAAGAACTCAGTTGCCAATTTCATTCGTAAAGCAATGAAAAAGAGAAAAAAGAAAACAATGTAATATACTGAGATCACGTTTCCTTGAAATTCAATGTTCACATGCAAATAGTAGTCATTAGTCTATTAGGGCCTTTTGCTGTTTCATTTTAAGGGGAGGGTTTGTGTTTTGGATTTCGAACTCTGAACTGAAATGCGGGGCTAAAACATGCTGAACACCAAGTTTATAATTTATAGTATGAATTTTGCCGTTATTATTTTATGCAGAAATATATAAAATTTGGACCCTGATCTACAAAACACGTGTGAAAAATGTGGACCCACTTCATAAAAATATTGGAGGCAACCTATTGAAATGATTATTGGACACGCTTTTCTCAATTATTCCAATTCCATTTTGTCTATCTTGTAGATGCAGCAAATGTTTTTACCCATCTTTGACTATTGTATGCATCAATTTTAGCCTATAAATTCAACAATGAGAGAGTCAAAATGCGACAGTGTATTATTACTCAACAAACTCTTGAAAAATCAAAGGCCTAGAACTATCTGGTGATGTAGAACTTTGATTTGTCAAGCTTTATACGTCGGTGCATTGACCCCGTTGATGTTTTCCATGTTTGACTGTATGAATCAAAAGACAGGTGTGGGTGCACAATATGTCAAAATGTGTTAGGTTTGAATATCAACCATTCAGAAAGGGTTGAAATAGAAGTCACTGGATACAGGGCTGCAGAATAGGATTAAAGGGTTTCTAGTGGTCCCGGAAATGGAGTATACACTATTTCAAAATGGTTTAGGTTGAATATCATCCTTTTTAGAAAGGGTAAAAAATAGGATTTAATGGTTTTGAATTAAGGAAGACAAGGTGATGGAATACAATTTTTTATGTTAAATGGTCTTGTTCCCAAAAGAATTGAAATGGTCCATTAATCTGCTGCACCTCCTGTTTGGCTCTTGGAAGCTGAAAACCATCGCCTCTAGTGATTGTGAAGGCTTACAAGAGAAAAGTTGGAAAAACGAAACCAAAATGATTGAGACTAGGAAGTTTTGGAGAGAGGGGGGGTCCTTTTACCTCCCTGAACACCAACCCGACGAGGTGCTCAGTTTGCTTGATACGGACTAACTGGTCCCATCTGTGATTACCCAGCTTAGTATCTCTCGGTCGCTGGTTACTGATTCAAGATAACTGATACACTGCATCTGTGAATGCTAACAATCAAACGCTTTTTCCTTGTATCTGAAGAGTCGGTATTTTCTCTGCACAGGAATGTCATCCACGGCAGTGATTCTGTTGAAAATGCAAGGAAAGAAATTGCGTTGTGGTTCCCCGATGGACCTGCAGAATGGCAGAGCACGCTTCACCCCTGGATCTACGAGTAGAATGATCGTTGAAGCAGCGCTTCTTTTTTAGTAATTTTACCTCTTCTGTTTGTGGAAGTTTGAATTTTGACCGCAGTATGGACTTGTCTTGCTATTTGCTAGGATGGCCTGTGCTTGTAACGAGTGATATCAAGCAACTTAGTTTTACCTTTTACATGTCTTCAGAATGATCGTCTTTACTGGTAGCAATATGTAGTTTCTTGCGTCTGCAGTGCTTAAATCCCAATTCCTTTTATGGAGAGGTGAGATGTAGCCCAAATTGTGGATGACGCTGTAAAATAACCTGCGACAAGATGACTGGTAGCGTCCGATGCCTGCAAATAAGCAGTAAATAATAAAGAGGAACCAGAACCATGTTTGCTGTTCTCTTCTGGTTGGGAGGAAAAGAATTGCCATGATCAAGTATCATGAAGGAGGGGAAGTTTCTCTACTAGATTGTATAGAAAGAAATCCTTCATTTGCAGTAGGAAATTGTTCAAAGAGGTCCTATTTAACCAAGCGGGCTACTGTAGGTTGTGTGGTTCAAACGAGGTTATCTGGACAAGGTCGCTTTCATAATGTTAGAGGACTACACGTAGTAAGCCCACCCAATCCATGAAGACCACTCGACAAAAATAATTAGCGCAATGTTGCTGTGCTGGCTTACGTAGGAGAGATACCGGCTGCCTGAGAAACGTTCCTCCTCCCAACGTTTCAATTGATTTTGAACTTTCTTGACCCTTTTTGGGTAATAGAACTTCTATTATACGAAGCAGTCTAAATGCGACGAGGCCTTGCACTTACATGGCAGCCATACCGGATAAAAGACGGAAGGGACGCGAATCACATTTTGGTATAAACATTTGACATCACAAAGCGGAGTTTTTTGCTTTCCTTTTTCTTACATCTCTTCTTTCTCCTATTGGAGTGTGACACCCCAGATTTAAAAATAAAAAATAAAAAATTCAAATTCATAAATAATAATAATATATTTTATATAATAGGCAAGATCTTTGAAAATAAAACTTGTGATTAACATAAATAACACAGCGTTCAAAAGAAATTTTCCAGGGCCATCATATATCTAAAACCACGAAGTCAAATTGTCAATACACTGTGCATGCTCAAAGTAAAACCACGACAAATCATACACAGTCGTGAAAAGACAATAATAAGAATAATATGTATAAATTCTCCCTAGGGCCTATCTATGATCACCACGTCATGTATACATCGGCAAGTAAAGATACACTATACAAGTAGTGTGAGTCCAATCTATCCAAAAATGTCAACACCATGTACAGCCCAACAAATCTAGACACAAGTCCAAGAGATGTATACTAAATCAGTCTTTAATTACAAAAAGGCAGAGGGTCATTGAGGTCTCCGCTCAATCAATGCTGCTCCACATGCTTACCCTTAGCGTTATTGCACTCCAAATCTAAGGCATTGCAAAACAAACTAATGCCTCAGCAAGCTATGTTTGTGTAGGTGATCACATTCAACAAAAGTATAATAAAATCATGTGGCATGAAATATCAATGTCATGGCAAATTTCATAAGATAAAATATGTACAAGGCACGTCAAATCAACAAACGTCCATAACAATAACACATGAAAATCTTAAGTCTGAACAAATCAATATCAAATATCATCATCATGGCATACAAGGCATGATCAAAACATCAATAAACACCCATCAAAAGCAATAAGAATCTGTGTTCACATCAAAATATAATGCATGTCATGATAAATAGGGCACTGTGAAAAACAAGTCTTAAAAGTGTTTTACGATACTCAAACACTGGTAATGAGTACCTATATCAAATCCTTGGGTCCCTCTCGTGTAGCCTGCATAAACCCCCGAGCCACTCACGGCTTAGGCCTGGCTTATCTTAGTTTACCACCCCACATATAAATACCACATGAGCATATGGAATGACAGTATGAGCTATTATACTGCAGTGGTAACCACACCAAGATCTAAACCACTACCGCTACCCATCAACACCTAAAGGGGAGACTTTCTCCATCATTGTAGAGAGGACTACCCATGATACCACCATTTACGTATCTGGCCTTGTACCTCGATATATGCAGTATTCCAAAATAGGCGTGTAGACAATGTCACGTCGTGCGCTCTGACGTACTTGTCACATCACAAATCATTTATCACTTGATGCTCTTACATCTCAAAGTAGACAAATCCAAGTGATAACTTCATTAATTTACCCATTAATCCTGGATCAATGACCCAAATCATCTAATTAACCCTCTATTGGGTCAATCCTATACTAGATGTAGGTTTTTCCAATATCTAGACAACATTTGTGGTCTCTGATCATCAATATATAACATAATCCACTTAATTTATGTCCCTTAATCAATGAAAGGTCAGTCCCTAGCATCTCGTGGAGTTTAGAGATGATTTGACCGTTGGATTATTGCATAATACTTATGATTGACATGTGATAGTCAATTCTAGTCATACTCATCATAATCCTTCCAATTTTAGTATTTTATAACCATCTGTGGTGTCTGATCATCAATTAGACATCAGGAAGTCACTGTTTACACAGTGATAGATTAGACGATCTAGATTGTTCGATTTGTTTTCTAGCACATATCACAAATTCTATCGAATATAACCTATGTTGAGTATAGATCTATCCATTACTAAGCATAAATTAACAATTCAACAGTCATATTATCCCTAAAACCTAGATCTTAGATGAAATTATACGGATTTAGCAAAATACAACAAATCGGGAATAGGGCTTCATAGATTTCATCTTCAGAGCATGCTTCCATGCTTCTTACACCCTTGGATGGTTTGGATCAATATTGATTTCAGATGAAATCCTCCGATCCATGTCGTACACACTGTTCTCCTCCGATCGATGGTCAAAATGATCTCAGATCTCCCAATAACCTTGGGGCTTTTATTCATCTAGGCAAGCCATGCAAGATGAGTGGCTCGAATTAACGATCCGAGTTGTCATCGTCTTCGGCAACAGCCTACAAATTTCAGTGACTATTTCTGCAGGCGTACTATTTTCCCTCTGATCCGATGTTGTTTCTTGCCCAATCATGATGAAACCAAAGGGGTTTTCATCAATTTACTGTGCTGGGCAAAGTGATCAGAGCCGGTATCGTCTCCAGTGAGCTCTTGCAACTCCAGCGATACACAACCCCCAAACCCCCCCTTCTTTTTTCTCTGGCGTGGCAGGATTTCTCCAGCACGCAAAGCCCCTTCTCCTTCTCTCCCTTCTCCTCCTTTCCCTTCCTCATCTTCTCCTTCTCCTTTCTCCTTTCTCCTTTCTCCTTTCTCCTTCTCTTCTTCTTTTCTTCTTCCGGTTTCTCTCTTTCTTTCTATCGGGTTTGAGCAACAGACCATAGGGTCTATTTTCTCTTTTCCTTTTTGATTTGTTTAATGTTTATTATTATATTATATTATATACACGTGTGTTTCCACTTTATTTGTTTTTTTTAATATTTTAATGTTGGATGTTACATGGAGAGAGGCTTTCTTTCATGAAAAAGCCATTGAAATAAAAAAGAAATGTTGGCTATGTTAAAAGAAATAAAGAGAAGTTTTGTTTCAGTGCTTGTGTGTATAAGAGAGAAGTTACATGCGCATTCTATTATTTCTCAGATTATAGATTAATATTTTTTATAAATTAAAATTTCAGCTTAAAAGGCAAGTAGAATGATTTTCCTCTTTTAAGTACATGATTGCTAAATAGGCTATTGTAGAAAAAATTTCAATAGCTTAGATACTTCCACATTGGTTAAGGATGGTTTAACAAAGAATAATTTTTAGTAGTGATCCATCTTATATAGAGCTAAGAGATGGTTTAAATAAGCAAATACAAATTAGTGCCCCTCACATACATACATACATACATACATACATACATACATACATACATACATAAGGAGAGTTTAAAAAGGAGAGAAAAATGATAAAAACCAATAATAAGACACTATTATTGTCCTATAATGAATAGTCAAAACTCTAAGAAACTGAAATCTTAGAAGAGGATAGAGAGTTAGCTATTAGATCTAAAAGTTTATAAGAAATCTATATGATTCAAATCTCTGGATAATCTAAACCCATTCAACTTTGATAGCATCCATTAGCAACAAATTGAGAGCAAACATTTATTAATATAGATAGGACTACTGTGTAGAAAAGAAAATGACATCTAAGAGGAGGAGAGATAAGAGAGTATAAAGAGATAACAGTTATCAATAAATGTTAAGATTGAGAGAAAAAGATAACATTTGTTAGAGATTATTAAAGGAAAAGATAATCCTTAATCTACTGCCCAGCCAATAAGAAAAAGAAAGAATTTATTAATAAAAATCTCTTAAAGAGAAATTAAAAAAAAAAAAAAAAAAGATGATGTAGGAAAAATCATTATAAGAAAATAAAGCAAAACTAAATAAAATTAAAAAAATCAGTTTGGGGCGTACATATAATGACCAATGAAAATACCTCTATTTTGATGATAATTATTAGTAGAAATGCTAAAATTAAAAAGAAATGCAAATAGAAAGAGAAAAATGACAGTGGCACTCACACTATGAAAAGGCATATCATCTGAATAGATGTATATTTCTAGATCTTAATCACGATCCTGAGAAATTCTCTCTCTCTCTCTCTCTCTCTCTCTCTCTCTCTCTCTCTCTCTCTCTCTCTCTCTCTCTCTCTCTATCTAAAAAAATTATTCATTCCACCTGTAAATCTTGATCTCGATCTCGATCACAAGAAAGGACGTCTTCCAGTTGAAAGTTCTAAAGGGCCCAGATTTTCAGGTGATCTAACCATCCTGCTTCAAGGAACTCACTTAGATTGACCATCCACTGTAAATGTCATCAGTTGGATGACTCAAAAAACTCAAGAAGACAAGGACTAAAATCATTTCTGTGTGTGCTTGCGTGCACACACGTGAATTCCAGGCCATCAAAGATCTCATCCGTTCATGTCACTTGAGACTTAAAAAATAGATAACAAATATAAGGTGATAAATAGCCTAAAAGTAAACTTTTGAACGGATTACTATTTTCATTTGCATATTTGAAAATTTCATAAAAAGAGTTCGTTTCCTAACTAGTCATAGGCCAGGCAAGAAAAGCCATCTCACTATGATGATCGAATAGCTATTATCTTCTAACGGAAAATGGGTGACCAGAAATATTTGGGGAAAAAAAAATACTGGTGGGAACTGTCGTTAATAAAATTATGACCTCCAATAGCCGCTCTGTTTCCTACAACTTTCAATCTTCAATCTTCTTCTATAAACTAGCTTTAATCACGCACCATCTCCAATTTACGTTTATAAAGTATTTCATGTTATTGTATGAAAATATATATATATATATATATATATATAAAAAGCTTAGTGTACGAAGTTCCCACATACATAGGATTCGAATAAGGGTAAACTACAAGGGTCTATAGTATGCATGCTTATATTTCATTTTGCCGGAGGCTGTTTTCATGCCTCAAAGTCACACAACACAACTCTAAAGCTGTACCAAGAGTTTGGTAAGGCTTCTCCCTTCCCGCTCCAACTACGTCTCTTTTAGCTTTGATCGTCTCTCTCTCTAATCGTGTACAGCTCTCCGAAAACTTATCTAGGAAAAGCGTTTTAGCTTTGCACGCCTCTCTCTCTCTCTCTAGTCGTGTACAACCGTCCGAAAACTTAGCTAGGAAGGAGAAGCTCTGAAGAACTCTTTTATATACCAGGTTCTGAATAATTTAGGGTCAAGACTTTGCTCACCACCACAAAATTCTCTTTTCAGGTATGCTTTTCTCTTCTTCTGTCTTTTCTGCTGTGATTCTTGGTTGCCAGACGAGCGGCGTTAATGAATGTTATATCAGGGGTTTTGAAGTGAAAGATAGCAATTTTTTATAATCTTAAGATGCTAATGAGTAGTTTTGGTTTATGTTTATGCAGGACACTAAGCATCTAGAGTTATGGAACCTCTACTAGATTATACTGAGCAGACTGATTGTGTTTAGTACTTGTATGAAGATGCTAGTAATACTGTGTAGGCTACAGTTTTACCTCGAAGAACTCCTACTCAAGGCCATTGACTGAGTTAGGACACCTTTTTTTGGATTTCTGATGGATTTTTGTGTAGGTTATAGAATATATTTTTCAAGTATTTCAATTGGTTTTCTACGGAAGTCATTTCAAGAAGTGAATCGCTTTTTAGAGCGAGAGGTTTAAGGCTTTGTACAAGATAGGCTACCGAAAAGTCCAGGTGAGTCTAGTGTTAGATTGAAGTGCTACTAGGGATTTTGGGTGTCTTAGTTTGTTGAATTTGACAATCCTTGTTGAGTGAATCTAAAAGACCGACATCTTATAAGATGAATGAAAATGGAACAAAACATTATATTTCAGCTGACAAGCAGGCAGTGATCCAACAGATACTAGTTGAAAAACACTATTTCTAATGATAAGATGAATAAAATGGGAGAAAACATCAGTTGCTGTGCATAAAGCAGAAAAAGGCAGCCCCACTGCACGAAGTTTCTGTATATGCAGAGTCCGGAAAAGGGTTGAATCACAAGGGTCTATAGTATGCAGTCTTACTTTGCATTTTTGCATTCTTAAAAAGTTTACGACACTTAAGAGCTCTTTGAGTCTATATACGAAGAAGGCTCATGACACTGTTGAAACACTTTTTTCTTTTTCTTTTCTTAAATGGTAGGCTCACACACACCTGTTATCTACGGCTCTTCTTTTTCCTTTTTTATGGATAAGAGAGGTTTTGCTCTGCCTTATAAATCTTAAAACCAGATTCTACCTGAATAGATTATGACCTGTTTTTCTTGCAACAACTTGAATAAGATCGGAGAAATCTTCATCATCCGGTTGTGCATTGCATTCCAATTCGTTGAAGGTAACTTTACACATATCTTGCTCGAATTTGTATGAATAAAGGTGCAGCGATTATGAACTTCGAGTTTGATCAGAGAGTAATTGATTCTGGTCTGATTTTCTCTATGTATGGACAAGGGTAATACACGCACAAAGTGAGGACAATAAATTATTAAACAGCACTTAGAACAGTGTCTTCGGCCTCCACCAACCGAGACAGTCAAGGCGTTCTTAAGCGTCCAAAGCCTTTGTAGAAAACCTACAACTGAAAATAAAAGAAAGGCAGTCTTGGTGTACGAAGTTTCTGCATATGCAGGCTCTGGAAAAATGACCGACCACAAGGGTCAATAGCATGCAGCTTTAACTTGAATTTTGGAAGAGGTTGTTTTCACACCCTGAACCCATGACCGCAAGGTCACACAACGACAACTCTACCGTTGCCTGAAGGCTTCCCTTTAAATTTTTTTACAATATTGGATAGAAGAATTGTTTACAAAACCAAGGAAAATAATTATGATTTGACTATGATGATTTAATTAATTATTTAAGACCACAATGTGAGCTGCTGCCCTGGCTTGATAGGTTTCTTTTGTGGTCATCCTCTGATAATCATGGCCGTGGCTTGGGCAACGAGAAAGTTGATTACAACAGCGTTCTTGGTCTTGTTTCTTTTGAAGAATGCACAAGTATGCAACGGAGGTGTCACCAACTCTTTTATCGGAAAACAAATTCCTTCCATCGACATGCCTTTTAATAGCGACGTTTTTCGACCTCCATCAGGTTACAATGCGCCTGAGCAGGTAATATAGCTGCTATTTATGTTATTTATCTGATTCAAATAAGACAGTGCTAGCAAGACATGGGTGTCCATGGGACTGCAGTAGCAGCACATCATGGCTGAATATATAGGACCAGCCTAAGTAAAAGTTGGCCACATGTAACTAGAACTGGAACATGCTATATGCACTCGGCAGAGTTGCTGAGGTTGGCGTCATGCTAGTAGGTCTCGTAGATGTGAATGCCCAAGAAAGGGCAGTCCCGGTGCACAAAGTTTCTGCATATGTGAGGTTTGGGAAAAGGGCAAACCACAAGGGTCAATAGTATACAGCCTTACCTTATATTTTGCAAGAGACTACTTCCACGCCTTGAATCTATGATCTCAAGGTTACATGACGACGACTTTACCATTGCGCCAATGCCTCCACTGTCATAATCTGATTCATTTCTAATTATATCTTGAACTCTAGGTTCTTGGTAAATCTCTTGCCTTTGATCAATAGTAAGCATACATATATATCTTGCATTCCATGTGTGTGTGTGTATATATATATATATATAATAGTGATATATGTACTCTTTTCTTTATTTTTTTGCCCCTCGCTGAATGGTAAGATTAGCTATAACTCGAGGTGCACTCACTTTTTTAGAGAACCTTGAATTTTTTACAGTATTTTCTTTGACTAGATAGTTAGATGGGCTATGTTACAAAATTCTCATCTATTGAATTTTACAGTTACTTTTTTCTTTGAATTGGAAAGTGGATGGCAAAAGAGTTGATAGGATCATCCAATGAATAAATTTAAATTTTTTAGCAAGTGGCTTATATGGGTCAAGGGCAAACAGGTTTGAATCTTTAGAGTTATAATGTCCTTAACAATTTAGTGAGTTACATATATGTGTGTGTGTGTGTGTCATCTTTCTTCCTGTATTTATTTAGTTGAATGTTGAACTCAGGCAACCATGAACACCTTGAAGCCATGACATATTAGGTAGCACAGGAGATGCCGTTCTTGTGCCACTGTGCTAGAAGGCATTTGCACCTTACCGCATACTATCAATCAATTGAATGCACATTTTTCCTGTCTAATTGAACAAGTGATATTATTTTTTAGGTTCACATAACTCAAGGAGATCACACAGGGAGAAGTGTGATCGTTTCATGGATTACCCCATTGAAACCTGGATCAGAGACTGTGAAGTACGGAAAGGCAGAAGATAAGTCGAAGTATAAGGCCACCGCCACCCGCACCTCCTACACATTCTATAATTACACTTCAGGCTACATCCACCATTGCACAATCGGCAACTTAGAGGTGTGCTAATGATATATCATCAGTCATGGCTATCTTTTCTTGTATGCATTCAGTCGAACACCATGTATTTGTGCATGTTTGCAGTATGACACAGAATATTTCTATGAGATTGGACATGCAACTGAGAAGCGGCAATTTTCATTTAAAACTCCGCCGGAAGTGGGACCAGATGCTCCCTACACTTTTGGGATTATAGGTAATGATCGGTACGTTTTGGTGTTTGATTTTCTTTGTTTGGATGACGGACGGGGATTTAATCTGAGATTGAAATGGTTGGGCAGGGGACCTCGGACAGACGTACGATTCAAATCAGACTTTGGAGCATTATATACAGAATCCAAAAGGTGGACAAACGGTGTTATACTTGGGAGATCTTTCATACGCAGATCACTATCCCTTTCATGATAATCTGAGGTGGGATTCGTGGGGTAGGTTTACTGAGCGGAGTGTTGCATATCAGCCGTGGATCTGGACTGCTGGAAACCATGAGATCGATTTCCTTCCTGAACTGGTCAGAATTCTCATTCTACATGGTTTCCGTTTTCCAATCTCTTTTACTTTATTGGAACCCTTGCCATTTTTGTTGTCAACTTCTGTGCTGGATTTGTAAGGGGCAAGTAGTTTTGGCTCCTGGGTCTATGCTGGTAGATAAGAATCAACTTGAGGACTAGCTTTTTAGTGCTAGAACGCATTCAACTGCTGGACCCAATGCACTCTTACACAATGCTAACAGTTGGCTGCGCAACATCTCCATGCCTCCATCTTTAAGCTTTGGCAACCGTTCATTTTACAGATCTGAACCATAAGACACATGGCCCCAATGTTGATCGGTAAGGATCATCAAAGAACTGAGCCTTGCCGACTATATATTAGGTGATCCAAACCGGAATGGATTAGATAACATTAGATTGACCAGGCAGATTGGATTACAATCGACTCCGACTCTTGACTGGAAAAGCAGGCGAGTCAAGTTAACTTGAAGCAACTCATAAGTGCCTTGAAAACACTTGAGTGTGATTTTGAATAAAAAATTGTCAATCCAAAGTTCTATTTAATTTCTGTGCACAGCTATGCCTAAGCAGATTAACAGTTTGGATCACTGAAAAGGTCGGCCTGGGGAAGATTGTTATCGACAAATCTAAGACTAACACTGCATCTGGATCTATACCTTGTCTGCAGGGTGAAACGAAACCTTTCAAGCCCTACATGCATAGGTACTATGTACCTTATAAGGCATCGAACAGCACATCTCCACTTTGGTACTCCATAAAGCGTGCCTCAGCGTATATAATTGTGCTTTCTTCTTATTCAGCTTATGGTAAGAATTTGTTTAATCTTCTCTCCATGCCTTGCTGGATCAGAACTTAAGCTCTTAAAGTTTAGGGATCTCTGTAATTTGTACTGCATTTCTTTTGTAGGTATATATACTCCACAATATACATGGCTTGAACAGGAGTTCAAGAAGGTGGACAGAGCTGAGACCCCTTGGTTGATTGTTCTTCTTCATTCGCCATGGTATAATACCTACAACTACCATTATATGGAAGGTGAAAGCATGAGAGTACTGTTTGAACCGTGGTTCGTACAATATAAAGTTGACGCCGTCTTCGCCGGTCACGTTCATGGTTACGAACGATTTGTATGTTCACATTCTAACTTCACTTCCAATTGATTGTTTTCAGATTTAGTTTCTAGAACAACATATAAGACAGACAGACAGAGACAGATTCTGGTGGGTGCAAAACTCAGAATTAGCTTGGGATTTTGATCTTCTCAGATGAGATATCTATTTTGTTCCTCCACAGAACTTCTTGCCTTCTGGCCTTTACATACAAATACTTATTTTGATTGTTGTCTTCTTCTTGTTCAGTTTTGACTAATCATTTTTCCATGTAGGAGCGTGTTTCGAACATAGCTTACAACATAACGAATGGACAATGCACCCCACTGTTAGACCCCTCTGCACCAATCTACATCACTCTTGGAGATGGAGGAAATGTGGAAGGAAGAACGACGGAGTAAGGATGAAGTCTCCAAACTACTTTTCTGAGATATTATTCCCTTTTCATTTGATGAGATCGGCTTAAAATATAGACATCTGATCAACTTGAGGTGTTTATCTTATTGTGCAGCTTCATAGAACCACAGCCCACTTACTCAGCGTACCGAGAATCGAGTTTTGGCCATGCAATTCTTGAAATAAAAAATCGGACACATGCCCTGTATTCTTGGTTCCGCAATCAGGAGGGAGATCCAGTACTTGGTGATTCTCTTTGGTTCTATAACAGGCACTGGTTTTCACGGGCAGAGGCCAGCACAGAGACTTTGGCCTAAAGATGATCCTACAATTGATGCATGCAGCACAGCTTCTTAACCATTTTCATGCCTCCCATTATTATTTTAGTAGGATCTACATGTCCTAGTCCAGGATCATTAGTGTCAATTTACTGTATTTTCTTGTAGAATCTCAACTTGCCGTTTAGATTTTTGACGGCAAATATTTTCTTTTCCAAAGATGTTCAAGGTACGTTCAGGAGGAGCTCTAGGAGTTTGTTCTGATATAAATACACTACTGCCTCTAATTTTCTCATAATGTGGCTCGGTTAATCTCTGCTATTCATCCCAATATGTGCTTGTTTGCCTCGCATCTACTATGAATGTTTTCCTTGCAGCTACGTGGGTGGATATTTGGTTTTCCCCATCCATGCCTGCTTTTCTTTCTCCCTTTGGCTGACACCGCCTCCTCTGTTTGCCTGTCCTTACTTTGATTCCGTCTGTAATCGCGGTTTATGGATTTTGGTTTCTGCAGATCCGCTACCGTCTCCTTGAATGATGGGTCTCCAGATGGCCTCAATCTGGTGAGTTACAAATTTTTTCTCGTAACTTGCAAGGAAAAATTAAGGGAAAAGGACACATCCGGGCTCTTCACAACCTTTTTTCTGTTTTTTTTCTGCAAATACACTTCCTGGCCATCCAATCCGGTTTTACGTCACATTCCTTGGCACTGTAAATAGTGCATTTAACTCCGCTGCCCCTGCGATTGGTGTGAGCATGTATACTGACACCACCTTCGGAAACCACGGACGAGTGGGTACTAATTTCGTTATAACAATATAAAGCAACCTCTCTGCATAACAATAGAAAGGACAATGCAATATTAGACGTTAAGTTGTCTCTGGGAATGGAGACTTGCGCAATGGTAAAGTTGTCACCCTGTAATCTTGAGATCATGGGATTGAGACATGAAAACAACCTCTTGCAATGCAAAGTAAGACTGTATATGCACTGGGCTACCTTTTAAGTTGCCTCAAGTATGAAAATAGAATTTTGTATTTTTGAAATATTAAGTTGAGTTATTGCATAAGATATAAAATGTATGAGTTGTGCATAGAATCTGATTCTTCCTTGGTAGTGCAATGGCGTAAGAGAGTAGAGAAGCCGCCGTGGATACTCTATGTCATATGGAATACCACTAGCGAACTAATGACAATGATTGACATCCACTTTAAACACATATTTAGATAAGGTAATCAGGAGGCTGATAGTCTGGCTAGACAAGGGGCAATAAAAAAATTATTTATTTGTTAATGTTCTTATGAATTACCTGTAAGTATACGTGGGTTTTTAAGATTGGATGAAATTGGTTATCCGTCTCTGAGAAGAGTGAGATATCATTTGTATTTTTTTTAACTTTTTTTTAGACTCTTGTTTGACTTTGAGAGTCATTTTAATAAAATAAGGCTCCAACCTAAATAAATAAAGGTGGCGAGAAAAGTAGTTACTGCCAAGGATAAATATAACAACATTTCAAATATATCTAAAACCTAAGCAAAAGAAGTTAACAAAATTTTATGTCTGCCTTCGAGCTAGCTACCAACTGAGCTCTCCTAAATATAGTAGTAAATCTTGATTGGTGTCGGACATTAAAAAAGGTCAGGCCCCTTCTTCTTCTTGGCAGCAAACGGGCAGCTCTGCTCTGAACTTACTCAGATAGGGGCCCTGCCCCTATCCCTCCATTAGTAAGACTTGGCCGGAGCAAAGCGTCTGGTCTTGTCGGTCATTTTAGATAGGATGAAAAATGAATCACAACTTGAAATCTCTTGTAAGATAATGCCCTCCAAAAACAATACTGAAACTAAGCACATACGCATCTTGCACAAGAACACTATGAACAGCAGCAATCAATTCACTTTATCAACCCGGAACATCACCCCTATCTGCAGCTAAATCATCATCCAGAGGAAAGAGTATATGATCAACGGCAAGATCTGCCATGAATATCCCTGCATTTCAGAATAGAAGCAGACCAACGACAAAGAAATACGGAGTTCGTGCAGATAAAAGAAGAGGTAAAAGCTTCTAGTAAAAAGAAGCTATAATCTTTGCTTCGTGGAACCTTTTCTTGAAACCCACCAAACCACTAATCTTTATTTAATATTAAACAAATAAAATTTAAAGTTATTACATATAAAAACGATAATTAAACTCATTAAATATATATTTAAAGTATAAAAAAAAGTACGTACATTGAAACAAGCATCTTTTTTCCATTTAAAAACTAACGCAAAAAATAAGACAACAACCGGAGCCCACTCTATTCCTTGATCAAAACCATCTAATATTAGGTTATGTTTGCGTGCTGTGGATAAATCATCCACAAATTTTAGAACCCATCTGACATTTTTAAGGTTACGATTACACGCATTCAGAAACAAAAAATACACATAATTAAAGGATCAATACGGAGATTGTTGTGAATAGACTAGTCATATTCATAATAGTAAAACTCATAAATTATTTAAAGATAAAATATTTACAATAACAGTAATAAGTTAGGTAAATTTAACTAAGACATTTTTAATAAAAATAATATCATATTAAATTATTTGATATTTTTAAATAAAAATCTCTCCTCTCTTGTTCTGTTCTTCGTTGTCGTCCTATTTCTATTCTATGTTCCACTCTCTGGCTCTGGCTCCATCGTAGGATACCACTTTAAATTAAGGTGAGACATGGTTGGCCCTAAAAAAGGGCAGCCCCACTGCACTAAGGTCCCGCATATGCTGGTTTGGGGAAAGGGTGGACCACAAGGGTCAATAGTATGCAGTATTTAACTTGTATTTTGCAAGAGACTGTTTCCACACCTTGAACCCGTGACCTCAAGGTTACATGACGACAACTCTACCGTTACGCCAAAGATGGATTTCTCCATGTTTTACCTAAATGTTACTACACAGGGGGTCTAATTAGAATACATAAACAATAGACTCTAAAGTAAACATGATTCGTTCAGTGTATGTGATTTGAAATACTAATATGCACAACTTTATGTGATTATGCTGGACTGTTCTTTAGTAACAGGTAATGGATATTCCGAGTAAACCGGATGTTATAAGCCTTCCTAACCGGGCCAATAATAAGATACAATTAGAGATAATAGGATTAGAGAACTTAGTAGCAATTCAAGAGGAACCTTAAATGTATAAGGTTTTGTATCTATTCCAAGGAAGTATTTCAGAGATTGTTTCCCCTTGCCAAACAGCTCCCACAGCTCATCCATTTTTCAATTGAACTGCATTCCAGAAAGCCCTGCAATTTTCATTTGCAAACAAAGAATATTGGAGAATCCATACGCATGATCCCATGGTGCAACTGAATGGCAGAAGCCATAGGTTAAAAACATGTGCATATTGTTGTTAGCCCTTTTTCCAATCTGGAATCCATTCACAATTGTTGTTTTAATATTGCATGTTTGAGATTAAATGTCACTACGTTCAACTTTACAGAATTCATCCAAAACCCAAGCTACTTAAATCTTGAATTGCAAATAGGTAGGGCGTCAAAAAAGCAACACAATCACGGCCGGCATCCCAAAAACACGGTAGAACGGGAACATAAAAGAGAAAAACAGAAGAAAAAGACAAGATATAGAACCAGAAAATGGATATCTCGTCTTCTTGAAGCCATTACCTATTCAACCTATTACTCGTTTTTTGCACCCTACTGAAGGAGAAGCCTGTAGGAAGGCATGTCTTCCAGGCGAGTTATTTCTTCAAGCAGTAGCTCCCGTTCCAACTGACGCCGTGTGGATTTCATCACTGCCTGGGGAAAAGAAAAGTCGCCAAGAAATTTATCAGAGTTGGATAAAAAAGTCAAACTGAATTTAAAAAAAAAGAAGCTTCAAGAGGACTTGAGGAGCATACATTGAAATCCATGTAAGATGCTTGCATGTCAAGCCATTGTTGATCCATCAGCTTGAATGTTATGCAGTACAGAATATCAAATGCCCACTCATTTTCTGTGACAGAAATCCATTTTACAGTAAAGATAAACTTGCTAGAAAGTTGTAACTAAGTAGATTATTGTAATTAGCTTGAAATTTCAATTGCAACCTTCGTTTAATAAGGTGAGAGAACCATGGCCATGAAAAAGTATGAAACTGTAAATCACAGGGAATACCTGAAAGAAGCTTAAGAAAAACTGCTCCCATCATAGATCGAGGTTTGGCTGTCAGTTACCAAATTATTGTTGTTAGAGATAATTGGTTGTCAGAAAATGGAAAAATGTTAAAGTTGCCCTTATTTCTGTGCTAACTAAAGAGAAGTAAATTTTAAATCTGAATGACAACATCCAGAAAAGAAGTCCTCACTTTGGCTCAATCTATCAATGCATCTTTCTAACTGTATGTGCAAGAATTATATAACTTCTGAACATAGAATTCTTAACTTTGTTCTCAACCATAGTTTTTTATAAGCTCTGTTACTTCTTTCAAAGAAAAACCTAATTGAGCAAAGCATGAAGACACAGGGACACCAACCAGCTTGGAGATCGAGCATCTGAATGAGCATGAATGTGATGTTCACACCGGCTACAGCAAATGGATACTCCCACATAGCTCGATCCCCCACCTGCTTACGGAGAAGATCCTGGAACGGTTTCTGCAGAAGTGAGGAACACAATCAGAAGATCGGTGGGAAATAAAGCAGACTGCTAAGTAAACAAATAAATAAGGCAGCACGCCATAAAGAAAACAAATGAAGATGTGCTAAGAAATATAAATAAATAAATAAAGAAGGCACTTCTCATGATATGTCAGTTTAGTCATCTCAGGAACAACACATGGATGTATGGAGTCTTGATCTCATATATTTTACACATCATAACATGGTCTGGAACTCTTGGGAGAAGAAATAGACATGCTATACCCTGACCCAAATTTCTTATGAAACAGTAGATGGAGGACAAAAAGCTATTATGATCCTAGTCTGCTTCTCCAGGTATCATCAAAGGCTACAAATTGAAAACTTCAAGGCATCTAGAAATAACTACTGTAGATTCATGCTGTCGTGCCTTCCTCTACACCATACATATAATTGATGCCCAGATAAATGTTCTACATCTATGAATGATGCATAAACCCATAAACATAATTCAATGGATCACAGCTGAGTCCGTAATACTGTCTATAATAAGAGAACTGATATATTCACTCTTGTTTTCATGTGCAATTTTGTGCTTACTAAAAGTGATAAAATCTTCGCCCTTTATGCTACACGGTCTGCAGGTACTTTTCATATTCCTGTTTTTTCTTTTTCTTTTTTTCCATTTTTTGCTCTTATGAGACAGTTAAAGCAGGAACCACCAGATCATCGTCGTCGTCATCATCATCAAGACCTTATCCCAATTAGGGGTCAGCCACATGAATCTTATTCAGCCCCTTAACAACTGGAAAAGCTGTCTCATAAGCCTCTCTAAATAGATGCCATGACATCAAAGTCCATCCCCTTAGAAATATCATTGGAAGTAGCCACTGAGTCGACAATATTAGCTAACCTCCATACAATGCCCCCACTACCACAGCCCCCAATATACACACACAAAAGGCGAGTCAAACCCACCCAAAAGATCCTAAGATCAGTGTACTACAATATGTGGTTTGGATAAGCAAAACTAATTGATTCCTCAGGAATCAATGAACACCCCACTATCCCAGCCAGATCTAGGTCCCCAAGAATCCCATCAAAGTTCACCTTCAATGGGCAAGGGCAAGATAGAGGAAATCATTTTAGATGCCTTCCCTTGATCTAAACCTTCTAGTTCCATCTTGTAAAAGAACCCCTAGTCTGAAATCCCCTACAACAGCAATGATGGCTTAGTACACCTGAACAACTCCCCAACAAAAGCAGATTTGTCATTGAATGCTCTTTAGTTACTTTGCTTCTTTGATGTCCTAATCTAAATTTCTAGCATTCTCCTTCCATCTTGCAAAAGAATTCATAGTCTGAAACTCCAAACGGTTATCTCTTTTCAACAGTCCAGACTCCAGACCAGAAATGAGGGCTTGATAACCGTCCCATCAAATGCCAATTTATCTTAAAAACAGTTTACTTTTGCACCAAATGCAACCATGTAACCGCACAAGAAACCGTTTTGGACAAGGTTATGGGTTTTCTAGGTGTATGTTACTCACCTGAGCCTATACCAGTTCACCAAGCATTAATAAACATTACAAGGTAAGAGAGGAAAAATATATTTGGTCATTCCTTTGTTGGAGAAAGCCTAGTCTGGAGACTGAGTCCCCTCTCTGTTTCCTTAGCTCTTTAGAGGATGTCAATATGTTCCTTTTATTCCCAGTGACAGATTTTGTACTAAGGAACCCCAAGCACCTCTTTTGATTAACTAATTTATTCCTCAAATGTGCTGTTTAGCTCTGGTTCCCCTGTGGTCAAAATTTGCATACTATGGCTCCTCCTGTATGCGAAGTCCTTTAGTTGGTCAGTGTCATGGAGAGGTAACGCCTTTTCCCTGATTTACAGGGACTCACAGGCCCAATTCCTCTACATTGACTTTTGAGGGCATCCTCAAGCAATAGGAGGGATTTCAGTCCGCTTATATTATTCTACTGTGGCAGCTCTAGCTCTATCCTTTCTTGTTTCTCTCACTTCTTCAATCATCTCAGTCATATTCCCGTTCCAGGTATTAACCATTTGTTTCATTGCTTCCTGTATCTGTTAATCAAGCCCCAGCCAAGTTGCTTTAATTCTACAAAGATTCCTTGAACTGGTTTGTTTTATGTTCTGCAGTAACAGCACAATTACATCCTGCTCCACCAACTGTCATTGAAGATATGTCTGGTGTTTGTGTTAGATTTTGGTAAAACTGTAAATTTTGAGATCTGAGAATTTATTTCCAACATCCTCGAAATTTTCATGAACTCAAATCTCATTCCCTGAGAGACCCATCTCTTAGTAAACTGGTTCTTTTCCTTAAGTTCTTTATATCAATCCACTAAATTTCTAAACATTAGCTCACAAGCTCCTCAATTCCATTTATTAGTTGTGAAATTGTGCAGTGCTATCCCTCCTGATATTCCAGTTCCTTATAATTAATCCATGCAACATGTCTTGTTCTCTCTTCTTGTTTTCAGGCGGTCCAACTTTTCCAAAACTGTGACAGTCATTCTTGTTGGCTAAAACAACTTCTCCATAGCTTCCGCAAATTAGTTTCTATTAACATCAAAGTCTTTGTTCATCCAACATTAGATATGCTTCAGCATCATTACATATATTGTGTGAGTAAAATTCTACATTGTTTAGGAAGAACATGAAAATGAAGATGCAACTTTAGTTGACACTTTCTAAGTACATATTACATGGTAATGCTCGTTCAGACATTTATAGTGTAAAACATTTCTTAACATATACACAGCCCACATGCTTAAATGCTACTATCCTGCAATATCACGTTCAAGACAATGAGAGAAGATACTTGGTTTCACAAGCACAGGCCACTAATGAGGACAGTTTGATAAGAGACTGCACGGGATATTTATTAGTTCTCACAAGAACCACATAACATAACTTTACCTCATACAAATATAGCAAAAAAAGATCAAATGAAGAATTCAAACACAGAGAAAACGAAATATTGTGGCTGAATTTGCTGTTAGATCGAATGGTTTCTCCTTTCATATGACACTTAATTATATGCAGTAAGGAAATATAAAAATTAAATACAGAAAGAAAGTTCATTTATAAAGCACGCGGTGTCATTCTCAGACAATAGCAAATTAAGTACTGGAAAGGAACTGAATCCAGTGAGGAATATCCATTCAGAAGTAAATGTTAAGACTCCAAAGAAGACCAAAATATGGTTTTTAAATTTCAGTTTTCTATCCTTCTTGGTTTCAGGAAAGGAATGATAAAACCAAAGGCAAGCTGACATTACCGGATATGTTTTTGCAAAGAACAATAAGTTCTCCAAGGATATGAAACCACCACCCCTACAAGAAATAATTAAAATGTCACATGTAAAGCCCAAACGTAATGGGACTTAACTTGAACATTTGCAAATAAAGGACCCTAGGAAACAGAACAAGAAAGTAATCACCTGAAATCTGTGGATGGGTCCTTTCCCTGCCAACCCATTTCCTTCCACTGCTCAGAAATTAAACCACGAAGTTCTTCTCCAGGAAAGGCAGCATACCAGAGAGCCCTTAAGGCTTCCTACAGCAATACAGCAACAAAAGATGATGGTGGTGGAAAAGAAAACTCTCTTCTCAATTTCTACAGTGAAGTTCATTACAAGAAGGATGCACATGTTACCTGGTGCTCAGGCTTTGAACTATCATAGGCAACTTCTATGCGATTTTGTAGCCTCTGCAAGCACTCTTCCTGAAACCAGAAAGACCAAAAAAAAAGAAATGGTTCAGCAAAAGGTCTACTCATAAAGCACTTCTTGAGGATATTTGGTTTATTAGTGTGTTGTGATTTAAGTAGGAGCAATTTTATCTTTTCATTTATATTAGGGTTGGACGTCCCCTACTTAAGATTTTTTCTCTTTTTATAAGGAGTTTTTTTTTTTTTGGATCAATAATAAATAGAGATTACATTGGACTTAGTGGAATCCTTGTTCTAGTTTCCTTACCGTAGGCATGAAGCAACGTTCAGTACAAGGCCGAAGTAATTTCGTTTCATCCTAATCCATCATCCAATATCTTTTTCTAGTTTATCTTTCATCGGATGATTTTTGTGCTACATGCGGTTACATGATTTCGTCAATAATAATCTTTAATTGTTATCTTGCATTAAATTCATGGAAACCCTATATCCGAAGCTTAATCAAGACCGTTCATCAATTAGAAGGACAATCCAGATTGAAAGTTGGATCTTATCTTAATCGGTAGAGATCTGAGATGATCTGCAGATCCTGTAATTCATTGTAGGCTATTCATGCTTATTAAGGCTGTTTTTTTGCATGTTAAAGTGCTAGGGATAATTTAATTTATATATATATATTTTTAAATTGATTCTCATATGCTCTCAGCATATAGATTAGGCTATTTTGCATGCTGTCCTACATCACATTGTGACGTCCTTAGGAACAACAGGAAAAAGTATAGAACTCTTTGCCTCATTGACACTATGAATACCAACAATGTGGAAGCACATGCCTTTCTTACCGGTCATTATTGTCTCAAGAAAACACTTGGAGGATTCTTAAGCTTGAAAGTTATTCTTATAATGTTGCCAGTGAGATTGAACCATGGAAATTGACAAACACAAATTTCTACAATCAAAGCTTTAATTAGAGAGTTGAAACTACCTACTGCTAGAGTGTTAATGGCATTGTGGTGACTAGGATAGAGAAGTAGCTGCAGAGAGGTTGAAGGGAATCCTCACATTTCAGCAATTTATCACTTGTTCAGTATTATTTTGCTAGTTTTCCAAGGGGCTGCCTCACTTACATTACTTTTCTTATGTCTTCTTTTTAATGGCAGTGCTTGAAGGGGCAACTTGTACAATCAGACATCCCTAGGAAGGAAATTCATAAAATAGAATGGAAAAATGAGTAGAACAGAAAATGGAAACTTTTATGTCATTGGAGTGACAAGAAAATTACCTGGCAAGGGGTTAAGTCAAATGATGGACGAGCGTCACTTTCTCTTCTCTGAGCACAAACACAAGAAAGACCTTTCCCAAGCCACGCTGCAGAACCTGCCACAGCCTAAGCTCAGATATACAATAGTGGAAGCTACTGAAACTTGTGTTTAAATCTTCAAATTGCCATCTAGTGTTTGTCTACCCATTTTGAAAAACAAAGAACTTTGAAAAGTCCAAAGAAGCCAGCATGATGCATAGTCTCATCCACAACCTTTCACAAACTCCAAATAACATCCACAGTAGAAATAAGTCACAGCTGATGATGAGAGGCCAAAAAACAAGCAAACTTTCTAGCACAGTGATCCCAGTTTGATTTAAAAGGTAACTGTTTGTATTCTATTATTTAAGTGTAAATAGTAAATAACCAATTGACTTTGGACCTCCAAGATCTGACGGTACTGCATAGCATGTAATTGACAAACATATATTGGAGTGAAATGGACCTACTAATGTTGCCCACAACTGGCTATTTAAAGTTGTTCAGAGATGGACATTATGGTGAATGACCCATGCTAGAGTAACATTCCAATTATTAAGTAAAACAAACAACTTAACCCTTCTGTTGAAAACTAAAGTTCACTAGTTAATATGGACAACAATTAGATTTTGAAGTCCCTGCACAGAACCTTACTCAACAAACTAGCCACACATGCAACACAATTTTATGTCCACTAAATCAGACTCATTAGAAAAACAACTGACTGACCTAAATATCCTGCATTAGTTAATGACTTCACAAGAACAAAACATAAGCTGAAAGCACAAAACTAAAGATCAAAATAAAAAAGCATCGGAGATGATCAAGTATCAAAAAGCTAATGCAAATGCCAATTACTCAAGATCTACCAGCAATTTCATTGCAGTGATCTGACACAGCACTCTAAGAGCAGATGTCAGTATCAGGACCTTAGTGCCCAAATTCAAAGCTAGGAAACAAATAAATAAGAAATGTCTATCTCTGGCTCTGTAGCAACCTCAAAGCAAAATGCCATCAAAATTATTTTTGAAAACAGAAACACCACATGAAACCAACACAACTATCACGAATTGGAATTAACCAAAAAAATAATAATTAATTAAAAATGAACAATAACATTTCAATCCACGAATCTGCTGATTCAAGAGCATATAAAAAGACCTCGTCCACTATTGGACACAACAAGTATGAAAGCCGGTAAGCAGTAATTACTAGATGAACTGAAATTAATGCAATGCTGCTCACCTAGCTACCTCATTGCGTTCCACAATTCCAGTAACATCATATCTCCAAGAAATCAAAATTAACACAATTCCACCATTCCAACAGCAGAAAATTAAGACAAAAAGCAGAAACAAAGAATAACTGAAACAAAAAAAAATGACGAACATTCAACATAACAAGGCAAAAAAGGAAATGCTAATTGCATACTCGAAGAAAGATAATCAAGTCAAGTACATACCAGAAGTGGAATGACAACCACTGCTCCTCTCTAATCCTTGCGAAATCCTCCTCACCGCAACAAACGATCCACCACGTTCATCCATTGTACACTCCTAAAACCAATTCCACATCTCAACCTAAAACACCTCTACTTCTTGTACCAGCCAACACAAAACAGAGAAGCCTTGTGAAATCCAAACTTTTTCCTAAAACAACTCGTTCAAACCCAATCGCGTCTCATCATAACCAGCAAGAAACGATCAACTGCACCGATTTATTCTCCGCCGACGAAATCACAAAAATCCAGTCTTGTCTCCCAGCAATCAAATCCACAACAAGAAAGAAACAAGCTCGTCCGAATATAATCACGCCAAAGCATCAAAATAGAAACAAACAAAGTACAGTAAACGAAGAAAATCCACGCTTTCTTATCAAGAACTCGTCGGAATCCAGCAAGAACCGATCTACTGCACCGAAACTTCTGTCTTCCTTACAGGATTCAGAAAATGGAGAAAATATGGGGTTTCTTCAACCGATTCGATCGGAAAAACAACTCAGGGGAGGCTGTTTGGATCAAATAAGCTCCATCCAGAACGAAAAAGAGGCCCTTTTGTCGCTGGTGAGGTTCCGAGAGGTCAAGATATAGAAAAAGCTGGAGTTTGTTTGGAGGTATAGGGTTTCAAGATCTGCCAATGAAGGGTCGAGGAGCTACTGCTGCTGCCTCCTGCCCCTTCGCCTTCCTTTTTCCTTCTCTTCTTATTATTCAGATTTTGCTATATTTTTCCCTGTTTTTCGGGTCTGTTCGCGTGGGGGGCGTTACTTTTATGAGATCGATATTTCGAAGGTGTAGGCCAAACTAGGAAATTTATTTTGAAGCCTTTCCTAATTTATGCTCTTCCCACGCGCGTTATAAGGTGCGTCCATGGACTTTGGCTTACTTTTCCATCCCTGGGACTCTCTTATGAATGATCTGATCCGTTGATTGCTTCGGATTTATTCTGGTAGCTACAAAATCCTACGGATTGGATGATTCTGCATCTAAAATGAAGCAGTTTCACCTAAAAACATTGGCTTCAGGATGCTAAAATGGTCTAATCAGGGTGATCCCATCCGTTCAGGTCAAAATGCGCACGAATTGAATGACTTTAACATCTACAAATTGCACTTACGAGCACCGAAAGTTGATGGGTTGAAAACTTTGTACAACAAAGTTCCAAATAGACTCCTGGAAAAAATATCATCATGGTGATGGATTCGTCCAATCACCATTGACAAAATATCGATAAGGCCGGACCAATCAGATGAATGACTTAGATCATTCAGGTGGGTCCATCATCCAAAAGTGATGCGGTTTTCAATGGAAGCGCCTTATAGGGCGGGTAAGGCTAGGCACTCCTCGAACTTGTAGATTTAATGAGAGAAAGTGAACCGTTATCAAGATTCCGAAATTACCCTCACAACCCATGGGGTCCTACGTTGTAGATTGAGAAATTACACAAAGTCGAGGGGTTATCTTGGAATAGAATATGTTTATTCTCCTTGCAGAGTTGTTGGAGTTCAACTGACATTTCAAACGGCTAAGCCCAGTTCGCTTCGATTTAAAACACAGCCTTTTTTATTCATACGCCGTGAATGAATCACGTGCAAGAATGCGTACGTCTGCATAAGTTCTCTAATTTGAAGTCCTAATCATTTAGACTTTGACCACTAATCAAGTTTGTTACACAATTAGTCACGAAAGAAGCGATCGCCACCGTTCGATCTGTTAACATCGAACAATTTGAACATCTATTAATTCTCACAACTGATTGAAGAGTTGGTCATTCGGATGGATCCATGTCTCCGTGGAAGCTCCGGCGAAAATTTAAAGTCTCATTTGCTTAATTCTATTGTGCCCCTATCAAATTATGTTGTGTATTTTTTTGCCAGAATATATGTTTGAACGACCCCAAGATTCTGTAGGGTCTTGAATTTATTTCTTATTTTAACATTACACAAATGGGATGGACGGAGGTGGAATGGGTGATGGTTTGTAGTGTCTCCCTTTTATAGACCCAGGGACATTTTAATTACCTGGAAAGCATGTCCGCATCAAGGAACCTCACATGGGGTGCTCCAATACGTGGACCACAACACCACCGTTGTTTTCCTTGGACACGACACCGTCGAACATTGCTCCGGTTCATCGACGGTGAAAAAAAATGCCCCAATCAGAATCTTCCTACTCCATAAATCCGGCGAAGAATTGCCGTCGTCTTCGTTTCGATCGTTGGCAATCATCGAAGGTTGATATGGGGGGAATGTTCCGACCGAAGAAGGACAGATCCGGCGAATGATACAAACGTAGACGGGCGTAGATCCAAAGGACGGAAAATAATTAACTTCAACGGCCGCGTTGATACCGATGACGGAATCCAAATTGAGTTTGTTAATGAATCTGTTTAACTCTGATCAGATTCAGAACTAGTATTCAAATCACATGGACGCCTTTGGGGAAGCGCCAAGAATTGACGGTGGTAACGTGGAAAACACTCACAGGCGCCATTAAAAGCATGGATCAACGTATACTCCAAAAGGCAATTTACCTAAAACGGTAGCTTTCTTCTCATTCTCAACGCATGATATTAAAATCTAACCCTAGGATCATCCAAAGAAGAACAAATTGCTGATCCTAATGCATGGAAGAAAGAGATCCCACATGGTCCCTTCCTTGATTAGCCAACATGGTACTTAATGAAGTGCATATCTAAAGATGCCAAGGTGGAATTCCAAGACAACACAACTCACCTGGCCTAGGTAATTTGATACGAGGAATTCAGTTCCCCATTATAAAAAGGTAACAGCCCCAGTGCACGAAGCTCCTGCATATGCAAGGTCAAGAAAAGGGCAAGTTAATAGTACATAACCTTACCTTATATTTTAGAACAGGTTGTTTCCATATCTTCAACCTGTGCCCTCAAGGTCATATGACGTTAACTCCACCGTTATGCCAAAAATTCAACTATTTAAAAATAATAATAATAATAATTTTGTTACACTCACCCAACAGGGAGGAGCAGAGTTCAAACTGAGTCCATGATTATTTAATGGAGTTGTGTCAACCCTAGATGTAGTGCCTACCACCACAGCAAGAGATTGAAGAAAGTGTCACCTTTTGTTGGTGGAGCCCCCATATCAATGTTGGACGGTGGAATCACAACTAGATTTGTTTTCTTCAATGGGGGTTGGAGTTCTTAAAGTGATAATAGAGGAGGAGACTTTGTATGGAGAGAATCACATGATATGGGGCCGGGCGGGATAGAATTGAGGGATAAGGTTTGTAGAGTTGGATTCGCCTTTTATAAAAAGATAAGGCCACTTCTTCTCCTACTTTGGCAAGGGAGAAAGGGAAAGGTGCTCTCCTTTATAGGTAGCTTGCTTTTAAATTATGTGCTCTCCAAGCAAAGTAGACCGAACTTTTGGTTGATCCAGCCCATTCATCTGCTGGGTCCTGTCTGAGTCTTCTCCATTGATGATGATCTAACTTTTATTATTGCAAGACCTTTTATTATTACAAGATGGAATAGTAGTTTGATCACAGGGTTAAGAATGACTGATGTGTGAGCATTATGTGGTATAATCTTAATTGAGCAGAGGATGAATATTAAGTGACGTTTGAGATCTTGGGTCGTGGCCAATCTAAGACGGAGATAGCAGATGAGTGGTTTGGATTGCAAGGATATTAGACTTAATTGCACTTATAGCCGCCAGTGTAAACCCGAGGTGGTGGTCGGCGGAACAACTTCTCTTTTCTGTTAATCTAATTTAATCGATTAATTGGTCATCTAGAGGAGATTTGTTTAATTAAATCATCTGCATGAGTGGTTCGGCAGTCGGAAGAGTTGGTGGTTGAGGACTACCAAGACATGCTCGAGTATTACAAGATTGAATCAGCGCAATCATAAAGATGGAGAACCTGGTCAATGGCCTGTTTGGACCATGGAATCATCATGGTCCTGCAATTTTCCCTTGTGGGAAGTGGTGGGACCTACATTGCCCCCACCAACGAAAGTGAAACGTGGATACAGGCTGACAAAAGAGCTTTCTGCTTGGGGTTTTATAAAGTGGTCGGTAGACCAAACAGCACAGGGATGGTAATGGGTTCGGTCAGGCCGGCCCGTGTTGGGTGCAGCCTGCACTCAAAGTCACATGGTTAATGGTTAACAAAACTCTCTCTCACTCTTCCTTCGCTTCGTCCAAGTTAGTCATCTGCACGTTGGGCGGTCTGTTCTCGCCAGCTCCAAGATGGTCGAATGATCCTAACACAGGTACAAATGTGTCCATTAGCAATTGCTTGGCCCTGGCATATGAAGTTCCTGTATATGTAGGGTCCAGGAAAAGGGTAAATTATGAGGGTTAATAGTATGCTGCCTTATCTTATATTTTGCAAAAGGCTGTTTTCACATCTTAAACACATGACCTCGTCGCACTACGACAACTCTACTATTACGCCGAGCACTTCAGTCCAATAAAATGACAGGCAAAAAGAAAAATCTATGAATAGTTGTATATCTTGTCCCCTGCTGTTGGCCGCATCGAGACTGAAAATTTTGTTCCGGAAAGTAATAGGCAGACCAAGGCGAATTGCCAAATGGTAGGTCCTGCATTGACGAGACATGCCTCCCTGAGTGACAAGTACCAGAATTGCTGAATCCATCATAGGATGTGGGATAAAATCGCCATCCATCTAGAGCTTTGCCGACATTTTTGTACTCTTTGCTGCTTTAAACCTTGGGTGGGAAGCCTGTGGTGGAATCTGTTCTTGGAGAACTTTTTCTTCAATTTGGTTTTTGTAGCAACTTTGGAAGATTTTTCTTGAAAAGGTCTTTTATGAGAAGTTAAGGTCCCCACATGAACCAATGTTAGGAAGGCGAGTCGTCTTGTAATATACCTTAGATGGGGGCAAAATATATTTATAAAAAAATAAAATAAAAACTTATTTTGCATAGTTAAAAATGTAGCTGATTGACACATCTTATAATATCATTTCTAGAACACTTACACCTGATTGTCAAAATGTCCCAATCGTGCGATGGGATTTCCATTTGATAAGAATCACTCAACCTCCAAGGCTGATCGGACGATTCCGATCATCAAACAGAGTGCTGCACGTTCCTGTAATTGGTCATTTTTTTTCCACCAACAAGCCTTGCAATGTCCTTATCCAACCTTCAAAATACAGGAGAAGAAGGTTACAAAGTTACCAAGCAGTGAACGCATTTGCCACTACACAAAAGGGGCAGCCTTAGCTCATGAAGCTCTTGCGTACGTAGGATTCGGAGAAGGGGCAGACCACAAGGGTCAATAGTACACAGCCTTATCTTGCATTTTATAAGAGACTACTTTTGCACCTTAAACCGAAGACTTCAAAGTTACACAACGTCACATTTTCCACTACACAGATTGTAATAAATGCTTATTTTCTTGTCACAGACGGATCGTGACTAGAAAGTGAGACTAAAATCTACCGGGCCAAGCATGTTTTGTCAACATCAGACCATGACCAAACACTAGGATTAAGACCCAACAAGCCTAAGTTTAGATGATGACTTAGCCATCTGTGTGTTTCTTGTCATTCTAACACATGTCTAATTAACAAAGAATGGGGCCAAGCTGCTTGTAAGTTGCTTTGACTGTTTGACAAAGAAGTCCATAGCTGCCACTCCTTTCGTTTTGACAATGATCGGACATAAACTTGTTTCTTATCATCTGAAGTTGATAAGTGAGAAAAACTGGACCTTCGCCGTGCCAATTTGAGGCTTGTTTCTTAGTGACTGTCTCTGTTCAATTAATTGGATAACTCCTGTCTGGTTAATCATGATAACTCCAGTCTGGTTACTCATTACTCGAGGGCAGCCCTGCTGCACAAAGCTTCCACCCATACGGGGTCCAAGGAAGGAAAGCCTTGGCACAATGGTAAAAGTTGTCGTCGTGTGACTTTGAGGTCACGGTTCAAGACGTGAAAACAACCTCTTGCAAAATACAATGTAAAGCTACGTACTATAGGCCTCATTACTATGACACTAAATTATCCTAAATTAGATCCAAATGCCATATATCCTAAAATAGATCCAAACACGTTTGCTTACTGCATATGTTGAACATGATGAAATTCGGGAGAGAGTTTTACAGCATCTGATTCATTAATTTTTCTATGGATGACCGGGGTGACATCCAATTGTGCTTTTAAATGATTTCTTCATCTAGACTATTATCTGTCATAAGATTTCCAACATCCCTAAAAACTGAATATGTTTAGCTAGGGTAAAAGTTGTCACTTGAAAATCTATAATTTGGATTTTATTCATTTTTACCAATCCATTTATTAAGATAAAAGTTTTTTTAAATAGTTTTTTAGATGAAAATTTAGAAAGAAAGACATCAATGAAAATTTTGCTTAAAATGAAAAGAAAAAAGAAAAGGGTTTTTGCAAAATTTCCATTACATTTTGGCATTTTTTGTCATTAATTTTTTGTGATCTTTGCAAAATTGTCATTCTATTAGTTTTACATTTCTTTTCCTGTTAGTTTTTTTTTAAATTCTAATATTACCCTTCTCTATTTCTCTCTCTTAATATATTCTAATGGGACTTTGCACATGATTTTTTACTTGGTTAATAGACGAAAATCTTTGAAATTGATTGTACTAGATAGAATATATTGAGAAGAAGAATACCCAAGCATTAGATTTTCAATTTTCATTTCAAAATGCATCAAATGAAGAGCTTAAAGTCTACTATTAGTCTCTGTTTATGTGAATAGTAACAGTATTTTGCTTATGTTTTCAACTTAAAATTTTCTTTAATTTATTGTATTTTTTATTGATCTAAAGCATTTATTATGTTCTAATTCATGTTAGAAAGAGTTTTATATCAATTTTTAGTGCAAAATTGAAGTTTAAATTATAATATTTCATTGAAAAAGCTTAAGATGTACTATTGTGCAGGTTGGTGAACATAGTTTGTTAGCTATTGAATGTCCCACTATTGGTTAGTTTTTGTTTATATCTAATCATACTATTAGATTCTTGTTATCTAATTGTATTAGATACTAAGTTTCAAGAAAACTTTCTATTCGAGAAGTCAATGCACTTTGTGGCCAAAGTCAGCAACTTAATTACATCTGCATTTGTGAGCTAGCAAGTCTGTTAGAACGTATGAAGGAAGAGAAATAGTGAAGGGCTATATTAGAATTTTAAAAAAATTAACACGAAAGGAGGATGAAAAACTAATAAAATAATAATTTTACAAAGCTCATAAAAAATTTATGGCACATTTGCAAAACTAAAAAATATTGGACTTTTTTGAAAATTGCCAAAATATAATGGCATTTTTGCAAAAGCCTAAAAGAAAATTCATGAATTTTAATGGTAAAAGTCTTCTCAAGTAAACATTTTCATTAGGAAACTTTTCCAACACTCTCCGAGAAAACATAATCAAGTGAAAAGAAATTCCAGCATAATTTTTGTAAATGTTGAATACACTGACCCCGTAAGGACCTCAAACTTGTGACCTTGTAGGTACCATAGGAGAGGCCTCCTTAGGCCACTATACTAGAAATGCCAGCATACCACTTGTGTTTTATAAGGGCAATTTTCTGTTTTTTACCAACAAAAAGTTATGAAGCAAAGTAACTAGAAACTAAAATCTAATTTCTGAAATTACTTGAATTCTCTCCAACAAGGGAAAGTGCCACGTTAAACCTCCTCCAACCAAGCGTAAAGAGGAGAGGCGTTTGTTGTTTGCAACCAACTGCTCTAAATGGCTTTCAGGTTTACGAAGGCAAGTTGAGGCATTGGCTTTAACGTTACTCAACCTTGTGGTAGGATCTTAGTTCAGCATGGCCAGGATCATTCACTATATCATGGTTGTTCCATGCAAATTCATTTACTTTGTGACACATCTCAAACTCATCTTTGTTGTTTGGTTCCAAGACCGAAAACTGTGCAATCATGTTGAAACACCTCCACAGAAAAGTTGGCCAACTGCTGAAAAACTCTTCATGTAGGCTAAAGGGTAGCCCTGGTACAGGAAGCTTCCGCTTATGCGAGGTCGAGAAAGGGGCAGACCACAAGGGCCTATAGTACGCAGCTTTACCTTGTATTTTTGCAAGAGGCTGTTTTCACACCTTCAACTCATGACCTCTAGTCCTCGTGTGGCTCTTTGAACAAAATCCTTTTCTCTTAGAAGCTTTGCAGCCTCGTCAACAAACAGGAAAGCGAGCGTCTCCACCCACGTAAAGCACCAACCGGACAATGACCAACCAGTGGGACTCCTTTGGACGTTGAACTATATGCAATCATGACCAAGCAGTGGGACCAAGATCTAACACCCCAGCAAGGTTTGTCACCACTGGATCATCACTGAAAACTAGGATTAAGACGTGCCAGCCTCAAGCATGGATCGTGATTCAGCACTTGGAGTATGTGTTTCTTTTCTCATACTCATACTTACAACATTAGTAATGAATGGCGGAGAGGTGACAAACCTTTGGTAATGAACGAGGCCAAGCTGCTCTACAGAAATTATTGGGATATTTTATGGCACTGTTTGCCAATACATATCTTTGCTACTTGAGATGACCAGATGTACCAGTCCAAGAATGCTTTGTTGCCATCAGACAATGACTAAACACTGCTATTAAGACATTACAGCCTTTAAGTATGAATCATGACTCAACAATCTAGAAATGTGTTTCTTCTCACCCCTACAACATGAGTAATGACCGACACTGAATGAGCCAAGATGCAACGCCACAACATTTCTTATAATCAGATGAATGGACTTTTCATTTCAGGAGTTCACCAACTTGCTTGTAAATGCACTACAGGAGATGCCCATGATTCAATGTGGAAGATGAGGCAGATTAAGAAAATGTTAGAGGAAATGCACGACAGATCCTTTGCACAGCCTATTTCCTACCTTACAATTAATACAACGGCTAGGATCACTTCCTTGTTCATAATAAACCCGTTATTCAAACATATCAGTAAAGGCGGGGAAAATGACAGAAAAACAAGGAAAGAAAAATGAAAAAGCAAAAGGTGAAACAAGTGAAGCAAAATGCAAAAGCGATAAATTTCTCCATTTCTCTGGTCCATTTCAACAGCTTTCATACTGCCCCTTAAGAAATTGCAATTTAGATAGAAGCAGAAAGGGTAATGAACACTAATACCTATGAGCTCCTTCAACACAATCACCAAGCAATCTCACTAGATTCTTATGTCGAACTCGTCCAATTACCTCAACTTTAACCTTAAACTCCTCTGCTTGACCTCTGCAGAAAAAGCTCAGCTAAATGAATAATATCCTCTTCATAATTGAAGTCCCATCAAATAAGACCAATCTGTATAGCAATTTCACTCATTGGCTCCATATTACTATAATTTCAGGGCAAATATGGGACTAGTACAGCAAAGAAGACCAAATGAGAAACCTCAGAAATCACCAGTGGTACATGATCAACAGAACGGCTTTTGCCACTACCATGAGAAGAGGCCGTCCGACCCATCAAATAAGACCAACCATTCAGCAGTTTCTGTTATTCGGTCCATGTTTACTACAATTTCAAAGCAAATGTGAGACTAATGCAATAAACAAGACCCATATGTATCCAACTTTTCCAGCCATATTCTCGTCAGCAAACCCAGCTCTCTGAGAGTTACCAATGCCCCCAACCCAGATGAGAAACCTGAAGAATCGCAATTGTTACCTGATCAACAAGACGGCTCTTGCCACTACCATGAGAAGACGCTGCTGTTCCCCATATCAAATCCAGTAGTCCTTTTCTATCTTTATATGAATTCGAGGAGCCCAATGGGGCTTTCTTCTTAGGGGGTCAGAAGAGCTTGGCGCTCAATTATAGTGAGTTGATCAGATTGCTCAATTATAGCGAGTTGATCAAATTCAGGTATAGGGTTTGCAAGAATTTGGACAGGTGATTTGCTATTTAGATGATGAGATGCTCTAGCATGATCAACTAAAAATTCTTGATTTTCTTTTGAGACATTTGGGCTTGTTTGGATTGTGTGACGTTTTATGTTTGCTATTGCATGATTCCATTTTGCTGTCCCTGTTCACATTTTGCCATTTTTTTCTTCTCTCTTATTGTGTTGCTCTTTTTACCTCTTATTTTGTTTTAACCGGTTTACGGCTCCTGGTTTTCAAGGAAGAAGTGATCCAAACAATTGTAATGTTTCCTAAGGTGGGAAATAAGCGACAAACACGATATACCTTAGACGGCCCCATTTCTGCAAGTCTTTCTTGGAAATTACCACCATAAATATGCTCTGTCATGTGTTTTCCTGGTATGAGAAACGGACAACAACAGGGGAACCAAGAAAGGAACTCCTTGATGTTAGTCACAGGGTGAAACAACTAACACCTTTTAACGTAGTGAGACAACCTGACCCAAAAATGGTCACAGACACTGCATTTTTTTATATATTTTTTTTTCTTTTTTCTTTTTTTTGGTGGAAAGTTTTGTCCCGAATCCGTACCAGGAACCCAGCCATGGTTCAGTTGCTGCAGCAGGCAGTGACCAAAGTGCATGGAATAAGAATACATCGAACTGAGAGCAACAATGGTTCAGTTGCTGCAGTAGGCAATGGCCAATGTGCATGAAACAATAATACATGGAACTGAAAAAGCAATCATCGTTCAGTTGCTGCAGCAGGCAATGACCAACAACAAAAGTGCAAAGAACTGAAAGGGCAAACAATTAGGCGTTGCGTACACGAGTTGTTAAATATATGAGTTTATACGATACCTGCACACATAACTGGCATTCATTAACGATATAATTTAAGATTATAGATTTTTAAGTTAGGGATAGAACGCACACAGCTTTGTCCAACTTCAGATACAAACCTCAACCATGGCATCTATGCCTTTCGTCGTGGACTGCTTGAAACCAAGATGCCCCCCTTTTGCAAGAAACTGCTGGTGGTACTCCTCTGCCCAGTAGAATTTCTTTGCCGGCAGAATCTCTGTCACAATCTTCCTACCCAAGACCTGCTGGTGCTTCTCTGGGGATTCTTGTGCTGTTTTTTCCTGCTCAGGTGTGTAGAAATATATTCCTGACCTCTACTGTGTCCCCACATCATTCGCCTGCCAAAAGTGAGAGTGAAGCAATCCATTTATCGCAAGAAAAGATAGGTAAAGTTGGTCAACGGGATTAGAAGAAAAGAAAGGTGAAACAGTGATCAGCAGTTACTTGTATGATTATTATCAGTGCAATCTTTTTCAGCTACAGCCAAATTATTGGAATGCATGGATCCATAGGCATTGGCGTAGTTGGTTCAGACGTTGGGAATTCTCTAGTGTTGTTTCAATTGTTTCCTAAGAAGTAGCTAGAACATTTCCAACTTGGTATGGAAACAAATACATTCAGTCGGTCACTGCACCAATTTGAAAATTTAAAATATACCTCAAAAATGGATGCAGACAGTTCCAAGGCTTTCTGAGTGATTCTTTACCTTGTCTGGCTGTTCAGGAAGTAAAATCACATTATATTTGATCTCTCTCTAAGTCGTTAACATGACCAGAAGATGCAAAACAAGACCCGAAATTTTGTGAACAATGCGAAGTCAAATTTGTTAATTCTCAGATACAAAGACATCACATGGGATACATGCAGGTGAGTTGTAGCTTGCAATCTGTAACATTTACTAATTAATAGATTAGAAAATTTTGATTTTTTGAAATAAAGAATAAATAAAATAAAACGAAAAATGAAGCATATAAGATAAGGAAGAGAGAGAGAGTGGCACTCTCCTTCTTCTCAAATTCTCTCTGCTTCACGTGGATAATCATGCATCGTAGATACAGATTTCTACACCCTTGAACGGCCGGGAACAAAGTAGGATCACTCCACCCTTCTTTTTGCGTTAAATTTTAAGGTTTATTCACTTGTAAACGGCGAAAAAACGGCATGAACACATAGTTTTTGTAAAAATTCATGCTTTACTATTTTTCACTAAAAAAATTGATGAGACAGTGTCAGATTAAGATCTAGACCATTCATATTGAGTATGATGAGGAGAGGAAAGGACCCATGAAATTTTGTGACGATCGGACGGCTAGGGACACCAAAAACCCCAAAAAACCATATTATGGGAGATTTTGAAAACAAGACAAAAATTGTGAAAAAATGATAGATTTAGGAGGAATTTGTGAAAATGGAGGGTAGAAATGGAATGTATGTGAAAAACTGGACTCAGAGGTGTAAAAATCACAAAAAACAGAGCACCTGGGGTCGTCGGCGACGGCAAACCAGTCAGGTCGTTGTCTTCGGCAACGGCGACCAGAACAGGAAGGAAATGCAGGGACAAGGGAGTGCCACGCCGCTCAACGAGAGCGCGCCATGCGCTGTTTCCGTCCCCCACGCGTAGAGCGCGTCCACAGACGTGCGTGCCACCCGCACGTGTTCCTAACGCGCAGTGCATCCACAGACGCGCCTACCACATGTGTGCGAACGGCACGCGCCATATGGCAGGCCCGTTTTCTTGGTTTTGAGGGTTTTGACCCTTTATTCCTTTAAAACGTGATTTTAGGAGCTACAGGGGTCCAAATCACAATCCGAAAGAGGCGTTGTGATCATCTCAACAATGCAGACCTAAATTTAAGACAAAAATCTAGTTTGGAGTAACTTTTTAATAGCAAAACTACTAGATGCTATTAGATGATTCAGATCAAGCTGATCAATAGATGATCAGGCTTTAGATTTTGGTTATATGCATTAACCATGACATGATTTATGGCATGACAGGTACATCAGGCCATACACATTGATATCGTTTACACGTTTGTTGGGATAGTATGATACTGAGGTAGGTGACTTCATTCACAAATTTTCCATGATTCTCAAATGATGATTTGAGTTTTTGAGGGGCATGAGATTTATGCCTTACCATATGCATGAGATTGATTTCAACATGTAGTTCCTCATGTGCGTGCTATCTTTCTAGTGGTTATTGCATGCACTGTCCTCGATATCTTTCGTGATATTCACTTGATTGTTGGTCTTCATGACATGTGGGAGTCGCTCTGACTTGATATTTGAGACTATTGATCTTGTGGTAGGATGCAATTTTTCACTCCGTGAGTGCCTGAGTGCCCGTGAGGGTGAAAGGGTGAAAGCGAAAGTGGTACGCGTCATTCCCGTGAGTGCCTGAGTGCCGTAAGGGTGCAAGGGTGAAAGCGGATGGTACAGAGAGCTGACCCTACATTGCCGTTAGTGTACGCGAGACACTCATAGGGCTTGACTGTGTACGATGTTTGATACTTTTGACATGCATTCATGCGTTCTAGATTTTCTCGGATTGTGCATGTCCTGATATCATGGTTGATGATATCTTATTTATTGTATGGACTTGGTAGATCCTTCATCGTGTGATTTAAGGCTTTATATTATATTTGATCATTTCATGATCTGTATGCCTTATGCCATGTGCTTTGTTTTTATTGAGTTTACTTGAATGTATATCACCTGCACAAGTATGGCTTGCTGAGGCATTGCTTTGTTTTACAATACCTCAGAATCAGAGCGCGACAGTCAGAAAGGGAAGGTGGACTAGAGTGGAGCTGGACGGGGGCTTAAGGACAGATACTGTCAGATACAAAGACAGAGTTGTGTACTTTTGTTAGACTGGTATTGGCTTTTTGGCATTCTCCTTAGTTGTTGTATATATTGATAGATTAGACCCATATTACAGCATAGTGGTTATATGTTTATACATGGATGACGTCGTGATCTTGGACAGACCCTAAAGCTTTGGAACTTTCGCTATTATGTATTTTTGTAGTTGCAAAAATTTCATCGTAGTTTTAATTTGTGAGCATGCTCAAAATGTTTATTGTTGGTTTTGTTCTTCAGTGGGGTTGACCCTCGGGGTTTTCTTAATGGTATTTTTCTTGACGCTGCGAAAAGTTTTAAATCATGAGTTTTAAGTTCTGGAATCCCATCTATTTTCTATCAATAAATTTTATTACTATTTTCGTATAAATGTGGGAAACAATTTGTTAAAACCCGGGGTGTCACACAATTTGAACTGAGGACGGGTTTTCGGGGTTAGCTCACCCTCGCGGGATCGCAACCCTTTGTCCCGATGACACAAATGCAGCAGAAAGAAGCAAAGTAAGCTCGACGCTCAAAATCTTGCATGTCATAATTCATGGCAGCAATGGATGAAACATACTGATCCAGTACTCCTTTCAAGAATCTCATTGTATTTCTCACTGAAAATGGAGGGTCTGTACCGATTTATTACCAATTTCACATACGAAGTACTTTGTCCCACCTGGTAGATAACAACAATCCCAATATCTCAAACATTTAACAGCATCCTTTGCTTATTGATACCAAGGCCAGCAAATCAACAATAACCTACTGACCATGGAATATTAGAAGCCTACAAAAAGCCAGCTTATTTAAGAAGTGACCAACAAGGCTTTATTCAATTGTTAAATACATAATTTAGTCATTGTTGTTTCTTGATAGTAGCCACAAGTATTTTTTATATTACTGATCTTATTTTCTGTCTATTCCCATTTGGAGGATTGATACTTCTAATTTACACCTATGTTAATCCTCCAAGCTTGATATGACCCCCTGATCAAGTTTACAATGAAGTTGAATAAAAGTCTTTCCCACCTTGCATCCAATGTCACGGTGGAGATCTAACAACTCATCCTATTGAACCTCCAATATCATACAACCATAAAACCAACGTATTAAGAAAAACAGAAGCTTGCCTAATCATAAAAATGAAAGAACAGAATCTAAAAGAAATACCTAATTACAATTTTCCTTTTCCTCTAGGACACATGAAACAGTTAATGGAGAAGAAACTCATCAACATCAAAAGATCAAGCTATCAAAGAGAAAATAAAGAGGATCCAACTATAATTATACCCAACAGCAACTTTGCGCAATTGACTTCCATTAAGTAAAGATAGCTATCCACCCCACTCCTGGCAAGAGAAAATCTCAATATTTCACATCCCTCCCAGTCGCAGGATGCTCAACGAAATCCAAAGGTTTGAGGCCATGTCTTGACCTCCTACATAGTTACTACTCTCCAATGGCAAGAATCAACAAACTGCATGCATCTGCTCAATTGGAAATATACTTTGAGACACAACTTCCTTCAATAGCACAAATTGCAAGACAAAAATTTCCAAAACTAGAATCAACAAACTTAAGTTTGAAACGCTAGGAAAGTTGAACTAAAAACTATCTTACAGCTGCGGATTTAACAAGAAATGTAATTACAATGACTGCTTGTCTTCTCTAGCAATTCCTTTTAGAAGTTCGAGCATAGTTGTGTAGTAAGAAACAAAGGGCGGGATAATTTCTTTGAGACTTCCAACTCACTTTCTTATACCTTCCATATTCTTTCATCACACCCTCCCATAGTAGCAAATGAATCAGCCTTTCGTACCCCATCATGGCCCACTTCTGGCATACACCTATACTCAGAATTCTGCAAGTCCTATATAAATCAAGAGTCAATTCTCTTTTTGTTTTTTCAATGGCAACCACAGTCAACCATTAGCATCTTATCAACATCAATTGACCAACAAAATCCAGAGATCTTGAACACCCACAGAAGCTCATGGTCTCAGAAGGGTCACTATTATGATCCCTTAACATTATGATTGAAGTTCAGAATCAATTATTCCATAGGAAGAGAATCAGGATATCAGTAAATGTTCTGGCTCACTCAAACCTGTCCAGTTCTTCCCAATACTGGAAGCAATCTTAGTAGGATCCCCAGTGTAGATTAAAAGAAGACTAGTTCTTTCAACCACAATGGCTCTAACTCCTCAAATCCAAATTCAATTTCTGCACCCAAATCTTTCAGGAAAACAGAGACCAACTGACCAAAATGTTCCTAATGGAATTGCATCATTAGCTTTCAAATCACAAGGCAAACAGAAAATCATCATCGAACAGAAGGTGCAAAATAGCCCTTTTGGGGCCAAATTTCTGCACCATTTTCAGCAGTTTTTCCATCATTTTCTTCTTTTCTTTGCCTAGATGTTTTGATATTCTTCTCCAGGACGTTGCAACAAATCCAGAGTTTCAAACAGGTAATCAATCAGCCATGATTAGAGTAAGTTCCTAACAGGTACTCTTACTGTTACCAAAAATGAATGAAACTTCTTTTCCTCTTTGGTTAAACCACTGTCGCTTATTTAGGAAAAAAATCTACCCAAAGAATTTCAAAACAAAAGAAGCCTGAAGTAATTTTCAAAGCCACAACACTGTTCCAACAAACAGTAACTGAGAACTATATAAATCAGCGAGACCGAAATTCACCCATTCAATGATCTCTGAAAACCCCACAACATGACACTACCCAAGACAAATCCACTCATGAACCACATCACCAGAAGAAAAGAGGAAAACTCCCACTCTAACTCCGAGAGAATATAGAGAGATAATAAAGTTATTGTTTGTGCTAAAAAAAAATTTCAATTCAAGAGTTTTCTTTGATTATCAAGCATCACTTGCTTAGAGCTATAACTCCCAACTCAATCCTAATTTTGAGAATGATATCACGTTTCTTCTCAAGACTCACTGAATGGACAAGTTCCTTATCCTACCATAACATCTAAATTAGCTCTTTGTTAAAGCAAGGTTTCCAAATTGAATGCCTAATTTGCAATATTGAATATTTTCCTACAGGTGGAAAAACACATTAATACCATCCACTGGTGTATTCATGCAGCTCGTCATGTCATTACCCACAATCCATTCATATAACACAACAGAGCTTTCCAGCCACATTAGAAATGTCATATATGCAGGTCTATTCTTCAACTTCCCTCATTCTTAGTAGTAGAACAATCTCCACAGTTTAACAGTGATAAGAATTTCTTTACTTTTTTGAGAAAAAACTATGACAAGACTCTCATACATCTAAATATCTTAAAATTCTCTCTGAAGCATGCTTCTCCAGTCCATAATTCAAACTCCCTCATATACACAATCTCCTTTCTCGTGGGATAAGCAGCATTGTGATCCAAAGGAATTGGACAGTCCCAGAATGCATGTACCAAAAACTGCACTTGTAAGAAATGATATGAACTTTCCCTACAAAAGTAAGACATCATCATCATCAAGACCTTATCCCAATTAGGAGTTGACCTCGTGGATTTGATTCCTCCATTTCCCTCTATCAAGTATCATGGCTTCATTTAGTCCCAAAGTTTTTAAGTCTTTTCTCACCACTTCCATCATGTTCTTTTAGGCCTTTCCCTTGGCCTTTAGAACCTTGGACTTGCATTGCCTCACTCCTAACCAGTGCCATTTTTGGTCTCCGATATACATGCCCAAACCATCTAAGTCAAGTCTCCCTCATCTTATTACCTATTGGTGCTACTCCTAAGTTTCCTCTAATGTTTTCATTCCTAATTCTATCCTTTCTTATCTTACTACTCATCTATCTCAACATCCTCCATTCAGCTCCATTCATCCTATATACATGATGTTCCTTAACTGCCCAACACTCTATCCACAGAGCATGACTGGCCTTATAGCCATCCTATAGAATTTTCCTTTAAGTTTGAGTGGTACTTGCCGATCACACACAACTCTAGTGGCGCATCTCGATTGATTCCAACTCACTTGGATTCTCTGGATAATCTCCTTCTCAATCTCTCCACTCTCGTGAATCATCGATCCTAATTACCAAAAGTGGTCTTTTATTGGGATTTCTTGGTTATCAATCTTTATTGGTGCTCCATTCCCTCTCCACTCCTTGCTAAAATAGCATTTCATATACTCTATCTTAGTTCGGGTGATTTTAAATCCTTTAGATTCTAATGCTTTTTTGCATAGCTCTAGCTTTGTGTTTATGCCCTCCTTTATTTCATCAATTAAAACTACATTATTTGCAAATAACACGCACTATGGAATCTCCTCGTGCAGATGTTTTGTTAACTCATCCATAACCAATGTGAAAAGATACAGGCTCAATGTTGATCCTTGGTGCAATCATATAGTGTAACAGTTGGGATCTAACAGTCACAATATTGTCCGCTTTAGCCGCCCATATGGCCTCACGGCTTTGCTCTTCCCCGTAAGAAAAATGTGTCGTAACCATTAGAGTTCCACGAACTCTTATAACTAGCTCAACTCCCTCTCCCCGGGCGATGTGGAACCAACTCTCAGGGTTACCCCCGCACAGCCACACAGAAGCCTAACAGCTATTTTTGACCTGCCCTCAAATGCCGGCAAACAAAGGCCCCCTCTTCCCCACTTAACGAACACGCCTCCCCGTATGACCTTCTCTTGGTCAAGCAAGCGCCCACGTTCAGCTAGCCATTACACCAAGAGGGAATCGACTATGATACAAATTGTAATACTATTCATCAATCAATAGTTTATACACAGTCTTAATGATCCATCCTTCTTTACGAAAAGGATTGATGCTCCCCATGGGGACCCACTAAGCCTAATGAAACCCTTGTCAAGCAACTCCTATAACTGGACCTTGAGTTCTCTTAGCTCAACTGTGGCCATCCTACATAGCGCCTTAGAGATGGGTGTTGCTTCCTATATAGGATGGTGGCCATCCTATATGCAATGCGTTGCATCGCTTTCTAGAAAACATTCTCGCATCCCTTGCCCATTTTTCACTGCTATAGGATTGGATGCAATACGTCACTTATGGGAAACGCCCTAGCATGAGGGGAATGTCAATGATCGATTTATGTCATGTTAGGTTGGCTGTAACTAAGAAATAACTACATAAATTTCTAACTATTTTGGCAATAACAAATTATAACCAACAGTCAAATAAATCCCCTAATCAAACTATTTATCATATCTTCCTCAACCATGATAATAGTGTTTGAAAAATTACTCACATGAGACTGAGATGTAACTCTATAAATTTATATTAGTTTCAATGGGAAAGACCATAATTTAACAAAATCGACAGGCAGTATATATTACCCAAACAACATCACTTCTAAACAACCTCTTCATACACGATAACATAAATTACCTAGTCAAAGAAGTCAATAATCATATAAATACATAACCAAATCAATTGCAATAACTTCTTCATCCATGATATAAGTGTTACAAAAAGCTTCTTCATTCATGATAATAGTTTTACAAAAGCTACATAATTTCATAGTATTTGCTAATGATAATGACCATAATCAACATCATTTCTACTAAGCATTCATCCAACAACAAAAAAAAACTTCTATTAACCTCTTCCTACATGACACTATAGTTCATAAAATTCTCTCATGCAATAAATAGATAGCTACAAAATTTATAACTTCTCTGTAATGATCATGAGGTAACGAAGAAATCGACAGTCACATGATTGCCTAATCGAAAGTGAAAACAAGCTTTTTGAAGACTATAATTAACCCAACCCAAAGACCCCATCGTTGCAATTTGGACATACATCTCAACAATCCCCATGTCAAATCGTTGGAAACAATATCAAAGAAAAGAAAAGATTTACCTGGCGATTGAGCGTAGAAGGATCATGCCGAGCCCAGAAAACCTCCAACAGATTCTCATAACTACACTCCTTAGGATCATACTGCACTCTCACAACTTCCGAATGATTTGTAGTTCCAGAACAAACATCTTCATAAGTAGGATTATGCAAAAACCCCTGAGTATAACCAACTTCCGTCTTCATCACTCCAGGGACTCTCTTAAAAGCCAATTCAACTCCCCAAAAACATCCAGCCCCAAATTGTGAGAATTCCTGACCAGGCGCAGGGATATCATCATCAGGACCTTGAGCGATTGAAGAAGCAGAAGCAGAATCCATGGAAGTTGCAGAACGAGTTCCAAACCCTAACACTAGTTTACTCAGCCAGCTCACTGGGGAGAAAGACAGAGACGTGCTTTGTACCGCAACCATCAAGGGCGACATTCTAAACGACTTGGATTTTCGCAAAACTCAATCCCGAACGTTATTACAGAGCTAATTTATAAAAAATGGTGTCGCCAATTCCCATAAAACGTGGCTTAAGGAACTATAATGCGCCTTGGTGGGCTCCAATCTGCTACTTAGAGGGTGGAAGAGCTGGGCGCATCAGGTGCTACTTAAGAGGTTGGAAGAGCTGGACGTATCAGGCAAGAAAAGGGTGCATTTTAGCGGAACGGAGTTATACACATATACAGTCCATGAAATTAAGACAATGTAATTAATAACCACCAATGCAAATAGATTTGTCGGCATTTAACATATATGGCAAGTATTCCAGGTCTATGCAATCCAGACCTTTGAACTTGTAAACAATAATTTGGCGATCCACGTGGAATGATCTCATGCATAATCATAAAGTTTGGATTGGGAATAAATTGGTAAGGCAAATATTCAACAAAACGACAAACATTTGGGATAAATTTTTATCTAAACTATAAACAATATTTGAAAATTTACAAAATTATTTATAGAATACTGGTTATATATATATGTGTGTGTGTGTGTGTGTGTATAGACACACACCTCGAGGTTACGGGTTCAAAGCATAGAATCAGTCTCTTGCAAAATGCAAGATAAAGATGCCTACTATAGGCCCTTATGGTCCGTCACTTCCCCTCATAGGCTGGAGCTTTGTACATTGGGGCTGACTTTTGAGATAATGTGCATAAAATATCAAAGCCATCAACTTAAATTTACAATATATCTCTTTGTTTATTCACGTTTTAGAACTCTTGCGTGATCACTTCATTGTCAATGCTCTTAAATGCATTCTTTTCAATGTACATAGCAAAGCAATCATGCATCCATTCTAGCTCTCATTTGATTATGTAGTAATTATTCATTATTTTCATTGCTAAAATATTATTTCCACTTAAGTATTGCAACTGGGAATATCAAAATAAATTAATAATCATCTATAGTAATAAATGCATAATATCATTTTTTGTCTAATTTAACCATTAATTATTTTCGCTCCTAAGAAACCACCAGTAGAGTGCACATCCAGAATTTAAATCTCAAGTTAATTATTAAATGTCATTAGCTCTATCAGAGAAAATTTAGTTAGATAAAACTAAGCAAGGCAAAATAATCATTTTTTGTGTACGTCAAAAGCAAAGAATGACTCGTACCAATCTACGGGTACCGCAAAAGGAGTAATACGGTAAAAACAATATATTATAATTTAAAATTTCTAAAAATTTGAGTGAGGTCTTAAGACTCCACTTTTGTAACAATGTTTTTGTAACATCTCTAAATTTCTAGAAAACAATATATTATAATTTAAAATATCTAAAAGTTTGGTTGATTACAAGCCATTCATTAAACAATGTTTTCGTAACATCTCTAAATTTTGTAATTATATATAATATTAATCGAGGATATCATCAAATCAGGAATATAATTTTCATAGAGGCCAAATCAAAGATTGAAACATCAAAATTAGAACTATACTTGAAGAAATAGAATTCAACGACACTAAAATGTTAAAATTGAAGTTCATACTAGAAATTTAAAATTATTTTAAATAAAATATTTAATTTAAATTAATACTGCCTTATTTAAAGCTTAACGAAATTAAGAAAATAATTGTTCATTAATAATAGATAATTATTAATATAAAAAATTAATTCAAGTTATAAATGCAGTTCCCCGCATTTATTTCACCCTCCCCCACATTAATTCTTCTCTCTCTCCCTCTCTCTGCTTCTTGGTTGCCACTCGGTCAGCCGGCACCGAACACTAGGCCACGTCGAGCCCTGCATAACACGGCCACCAAGACCCCCATCCCTTGCCTCCTCCTCCACTGTTGTTACTGCAGTCTCCGATGACCCTTCCTTGACGACGCTGCTGCAGCCGACGGCGACATTGACATCCCCTGCTCCCTTCTCCTTCCTCGCTTCCGTCAACCTCATCGCCGCTGCAACCGACAGCAGCACCTGACACGCCCCGTTCCCCATTCATTAGCTGACGGCGACTTTTTCCTCCCTTGCTAACGCAGCCGCGACCGACGACGGTGCTGCACCATCCTCTCTACCTTCCTGGTTCACCGGCATACGCATGCATCTTCCCTACTGCTCGTCCTTTTCCCTTCTGGCTAGTTAAGTAACTTCACTCTCCCTTCCATTCGCTATTTTTTTTTCACCTTGCCGGACTGATTTTGGACCAGCCAAGCAGAAACCACCCTGTTAAGACGACTCAGATGAAGCTCTAAGCCGTACATTGTGAATGTGGACCCTAATAATGAAAAGACACTTAAGAACAGTCGTGGTCAGATCATTCAAATAAGGTAAAGGCAATCAAGAACAGTCATGATCATTCGAGATGTAGATCTGGAAGGAGGGTGATCGGATGGTGACCATCGGAACATCTCCCCATCCTGCTGGGTCTGGGCAACGAAAACACACATGACAGATGAAGCACAAAACGTGCCCAACTGGAGGTCTCCTGCACGAAGACGCAGGTGCGTCCTAGTGCCCATGACGCAGTGTGTCATGGTAACTGTGACGCATCCTGGTTCATCCAAGCAACATTGATTTTTTAATTCAAATTTAATCTAGACCATCAACTTGACTTGAAATACAAAAATCTTCAATTTAGGAGGCTACATAAATTCAAATTTTGATCTGAAACATCTATTGCAACTATCTTAATGACAATGATCTAATTATATAATAAAATTTAAGATCAAAGTACATTTGAACATATCAAAAAATTAAAAGCCATGAAATAGCTTAGATCCATCAGATCAAAGATGATCAAACCTTATAAATTGATCACATGAGAGCTCTAATAGACTAATTGAGTTGGTGTAATAGTTAGATCATCCATATGAACTCAAATTGTGGCCTAAGCCATCAAATAAAGTAATTCTCATATTTGACTAATCAATAATTGATCTGACCATCGGATCAATGAACTAACTATTAATACACAATTTAGTCATAGAAAACACTGGAGATATGATGGATCAAGATACATCAGTGCCAAACACGAGTGGTTGAGATGCCTAGAGTAGTATTGAGATTAATCCAATAGTTGGATCATCCACAAAATCCAAAAAATTATAAGATTAGACCTCTGATTGATTAAGAAACACAAATCTAACTGATCAGAGCAAGATCTGGCTATTAGGTCTTAATATGATATGAGCTAGTGAGGGATAAATGAACCATGGGAAAGCTACAAAGAACATTCAATTGAGTTAAGTTGAACCTTAAAATGGAAGAATTAAATTGATCTAGTGGTTAGATCAATCTAAAAGCATCAAATCTCGTAAGATTAGATCTTATAAGTGATCACAACCATCGATCTAACCATTAAGATCAGTATGACCGTCAGATTGATGAATTACCCATGAAAATGAGACAAGGGTTACTTATGAGACGTGAATCAACTGCTAAGATATAAAGATCAGACAAAAAGGTTAAGAGATCATATCTATAATTGATAATAAGTGGACACCAAATTACTTATATTAAGGATAATTTGAAGTTCTATGAGACAAAAAATGACAATAGAGAGTGGTGAGTCAAAAAGTGAAATACTTGTGATCTAACGTGTATCTCAGACCATACAAATTAGAGAGGTATCGTACTTTAGAGGATTTCGCCTTTATTGAGGTAGATAACAATATTTAATATTAGTTTGATATCTTTTGTGTGTGTAAAGATCATGAATTATCATGGTACTAGTTCAATATTTGTAAATGAATATGATACATACTTCCTGTTGCACTATAATTGTGTTGAGATTTTTATATCGAACATGTATGCCTTTTTGTGGATGCATGATTATTTGAATTTTCATATTTCCATGGATGTATGATTTATTTGCATATTGAGACCATATGATGATCCTTTTTCGTCATTAATGTTTATTCGTGAAAACTGTTGAGGAGGCTTGGTGACTGGTCCCTAAGGGACTAACTTCATGGTAGGGGTAGTGTAATATCCTTAATTTTTAAGATAAAAATAGGAAATTATTAAATAAATTAAAATAAAAATTTATGGATGAAATTCTTTCCTGAAAACATAATAATTAGAAAGTGCTCGTCGATACGAATCCAACGCCACCAAGAACGCGAGAAACGGAGCTCAAACGAGGGAGTTATGAGCCGTCAAAGTTGGAAGGGCAAATTAGTCATTTGATAGAGACGTATTAGACAGGGGTCCAAATTGATACTGGCACCCCCGTCTTCCACACGTCTCTACCAGTGCCGGAAAAATCGCCGGAGAGACGTGGAAAGAGGCGTGAATGGAAGAGGTTCTCTTCCCCTGGGACTCTAGGCCTATGTCTGCCCTCACGGGTTGCCAAAACGCTCCACTTTGAGCGTTTTCCATGAATGCTACGCAAAACCCTAGACCTGTAAAAACTTGGATTTTCCGGCGAGTGGAGCCCCGGCAACACGAGCAACTCCGGGCAGGTGCAAGGTAAGCCTCAAAACCTATGTTTTTCTGTATTTATTAATTAGAAAATTAATTAGAAAACCATTTAAAAATTAGGAAAAAAAATCGGATTTTTGGGGGCTTTGTGCACGCTACTGTTGGAGCGTGATTTCATAGACCAAACGTTGTCCGTTTGGAAATCGCACCGTCCAACTAGTGCAAAAGACACCCAAGAGCAAACCCTTTAAATTTGGGAGTGATCCAACGGTGGAATTGCCCAGAAAACTCAAAAACCAGTACCTAGGGAGGTTTTTAGGAACTTGGAAAAAAATCGTTTAAAAACCATGGTTTTTGAGAAAATTAGTGCAAAAGGAGGGAATAAATGGATTCTAGAGAGAATTCTGAAGAAAATGGCGCAAAAATCACGCAAGCGGAGCTGCAGCAAGCCCGGGCAGGCAGGAATCCGTTCGTCTTCTCCGGCGTCGTCAACGGCGTCGGCGCACATGGCCGACGCGAGACGCGCTTCGAGAGACGCAGCTAGAGCCGACGTCACGCGGCACGGATCGTCGCGCGCCATGGCGCGTGCGCTGGCGCCGCGCGCGTGCGGAACGTGCGTGGTTGGGCGCCATGGGAGCCGGGGACGCGGCGCGTCTGGCGGCCGTGACGCACGCGCGCGTGCGTCACCGCACCCCAAACGGCGCGGCGCGCGTTCCGTGCGGCGTCTGCGGCCGTGCGTCTTCTGCGCCGTGTGCGTCGGTGTAAACCGGCGGAAAAGGGTGCCGCTTGTTAAACCACCTTATGGTGGTCCGTGTGCCCCCTTTTAGCGTAGTTTTCACTAAAACTTGATTTTGGGAGCTAGAGGTCCAAATCACGATCCGAAGAGGCGTTGTGACCAGTATTGACGGCGGACCTGGATTTTAACTTAAAAACTTAGAAATGACCACTTTTTATTTAGAAAAATTTTAAAATAGTGATGTGATATGTACGGGTGCACTCAGATATACCAATTAAAGGGAGTTATTAGCAAGTGATCTCACACGAGGTAGGTGACGACAGTAATGTTTTGACTTGATTTTTAAACCATGTTTAAACATAGCATCATGTGTGATTGTGTTTTTAAATTGCGATTTTTATTTACCATGGATTTCATGCGACATTGCGTACGGGATGGTTATATTCCAAATTGAAATCTTTTACTTGAATAAACTTATTTCCAAATGCTTTTACAAGCATGATGTTAATTTGTTATGCTTACTTAGAGACTTATTTCTTATTATATATATAGAAAATGCATGGATTTACATGGAAATGAGAATAGGAGGCTTATTAGTGGTCCTTTGATAGGCTAACCCCAGGATGAGGGGCATGTCTTGGGGATTGCAAGCTATAAGTGCTCTTGAGTTTTAGCATATACATATGATTTCAGTGTTTTATATTTGATGACGGGTGCTCTCGCCGGTGGGCGTCATGCTGGGAGGGATAGGGTAGGCCACCCACCTTCCGAGATTATGATGTGATGAGTTTGTGATATGATAGACACGCCCATAGATGGCATTCGGTAGGGGTTTGGTAACATGGATAGTCCACACTACGGTCCGAGCCTTTCCATGGGGACGAATGACTAAGTCTCCGTTATGGTGTTGACGGGGAGCTGGCGGTGGTTGATACCCATGGAGGGTTGCCAACTGTGACATGATGGCCCATATTCTTGTTATGTGTGCATGTATGATGAGCATGGTTATAGATGGTATGCACAGGTGTGACGACACTCGAGGTTGACTATGTGTACTCACGATCGGGGGATGTTCGTGCGATGTGGTGGGACCCATTACCTTAGGGTGCCCTTATTCTTGTTGTATGCTCCATTTATTGATTCATGTCATGTTTTAACTCGGTGAACTTCATGTTTTAGCATTTGGAATAAATTGGCATTTATTTGAACATGGCATTATGATATCACTATTTCCATAAATGTTCGACTTTTCATCAATCTTGTTCATTATTTCTTGCATTTATTACATTAATTGTCTATGTACCTACCTGCGATAGCTTCTTTGAGGCATTGCTTTGTTTTGCAATGCCTTAGATCTCAGCGCGATAACGGGAAAAGCAAAGTTGAGAAGCGTGAGAGTCACAAGACCATTTTTCTATAGTATTAGACGGTGATGTGAGTCATTAAACGGGATTATCATTTGGATTTTTATTATGAATTTGCATACTTTATATTTGGATGTGATTTAGATCTTTGGACATATATTGGACATTTATATGGGATGTTATGATGGATAGACCCTGGGCCATATTCTTGTCTTTTGGATGTTTATTTGATTTAAAATAAAGGCGCCTATTTATTTGACGTTGATTTATACGTGGATTATTTATTTATGTTTAAATTACATGTACGCCATTTTGTGAAAGGAAAATTAACACCCGGAGTTTTTGAGATAGGTTTAGTAAAATGTTAAATAAATCTTTTCTCATGGGATCCCAAATGTTCTTATTTAAATTGCCATTACATTATAAAAAAAAAAAAAAAAAAAAAATTGTCTTAAAAATCCGGGGTGTTGTCAAAGTTGGTATCAGAGCCCAGTCTAGTCCATCATAATCCTTGTGAATGTCCATTTATATGTGAATAACAGTCCATAATAGTTGTAGAGAGAGAAACGATGAGAGAGGAACTTACACTTAGTGACATGTAAAATTTTGATAGATGGCTCCTCGGAGAAGGACAAGGTCACCCTGCTACACCGTGGCTCCACTGCAGAGTCCTCGATCAAGGAGATCGAGATGCCGGGATTATTGAATCGGTTAATGTCGAGGACTCGTACCACTTATACGACGAGGTTAGGGCCGGTTGACGCAGCCTAACCCTAGCCTATTCCACCACCTAAAAGTGGTACCCATGGTTTCATTAGTTCGGTCCTCACAACCAGGTACAAGAAACATCGGTACTGGAGCTACGGAGGGCGATGCTACGAGTGACTCTAGTAAGACGGACAAGTACTAGAGAGGTTTCAAAAGATGGTAAAACCCTTTTATGGAGATGGTAACACGGAGGAGGCGGCGATGGTTATTTGAGGCGGAGAGGACATTCGACGCTATGAAGATCTCACCGAGATGATCAAGTTAGAGTAGCCTCCTACTGTGAAAGGTGAGGCCGGGTGGCAGACTTTCACACTCACCCCGGCACACTATTCGGACGTATGCACATGAGCACGGTTGCGGTGCAACTAAGGCGCACGCGTATACTTAAGCCCAGTAGAGCGCGCATTCTAGAATCCGCGGCATGTAGGACCTAGGCACTACAATTGGGTCGTCCCATTAAGGCGCGACCTTGAAAAATCAATTTCGGAGCCTATATAACTCGCTGACAAGCCAAAAGGACGTAGTTGCCTGTAATTTTGACCCAATTATACAATAAAATGCGGGACATTCTTAGATAAAGATCAACCTTTAAAAATATCAGAGAGTAACCCACAGAAACCAACAAACCATATAGGATGGCTCCAGTGAGTTGAGAGAACTTCGGGTACAATTGCAAGGGATTCTTGGATAAGGGCTTTGCTCCGGTGAGTGGATCACCATGGGGGAGCACCCGGTCCTGTTCGTGAAGAAAAAGGATGGATCAACGAGACTATGTCGTGACTATCGGTTGTTGAATGGTGTTACTATAAAGAACCGATACCCTTTGCCACGCATAGATGATTTATTTAATCAGCTCCAGTAAGACAAGTGTTCTCCAAGATTGATTTGAGGTCGTGGTATCATCGGTGAGGGTTAGAGAAGAGGATATCTCGAAGCACACAGTGAGTCGTTATGGTCATTATGAGTTCCTAGTGATGCCGTTTGGATTGACGAACGCACTGCGGTGTTCATGGATCTAATGAACCGTGTTTTCGAGCTTATTTGGATAAGTTCGTGATTGTATTTGTGGATGACATCTTGATTTATTCGCTTTAGTCATGAGACACATAGAGAGCATCTCCACACGGTATTAGACCGCCGTCGACATCGGTTGTATGCCAAGGGATTCGATGAGTGTGATTTTTGGCTAGACCAGGTGCATTTCTTGGAGCCACGTCATATCTAAAGATGGAGTGGCCGAGTGGATTCAACAAAGGTAGAGCGTGTACTACCTTGGGAGAGGCCCAAGACGGTGGTGAGATACGCGGTTTTCTCGGTTTAGCGAGGGTATTATCGTCGTTTTATAGAGGGATTCTCTAAGATCGCATTACCATTGACCACACGACTAGGAAAGACACTCAATTTGTATGGGCCGAGGCTTGCGAGGAGAGCTTCCAAGAGCTCGAGAGGGAGACTTACTCTTGCTCGTATTGACCTTACCATCCGGGCGGCGGTTATGTAGTTTATCGTGACGCCTGCACGGCAAGGGATTAGGAGGCCGGTGTTGATGCAACATGGGAAGGTAATTGCCTATGCGTCTAGGGCAGGTTGAAGACACATGAGGTAAATTACCCAACACATGACACAGGAATTAGCGGCGGTGGTATTTGCGTTGAAGTCACCGGAGACATTATCTTTATGGTGAGAGATTTGAGGTATTCAACGATCATAAGAGCCTCAAGTACTTCTTTACTCAGAGTGAATTGAATATGAGGCCGCGAGATGGATGGAGTATCTCAAGGACTTCGACTTCACCATACGGTACCATCACAGGGAAGGCTAACGTCGTGCGGATGCCACGAGTAGGAAGGCGGGTGTGATGATTGCCAATTTGACGACTCGGTCTAAGTTCTTTGGCCGAGGATCTTAGAGGCACGGGGTAAAGACAAAGGAAACACGAGGATCCGACCGATAAGACGGATTTTCGAGGGGACCCGGATGGAGGAGTTAGATTTAAGGGGAGGTTGGTAGTACCGGCGGATGACGGGTGAAGCGCGAGTTACTTCAAGAAGCACACCAATCCTTATACAATTCATCACAGGGGTACGAAAATGTATCGGGATCTCGAGGCATTTACGGTGGAATGGTATGAAAAAGGATGTTGGAGAGTACGTAGCACGATGTTTGACATCGGCCGTGGTCAAGGGCCGAGCATCGGCGTCCATCGGGACTACTTGAGACCGGACCTTCCCGAGTGGAAGTGGGACCATATTACCATGGACTTCGTTCTAGGTCTTAGAGGACCGTGGGCCGTACGACATGATATGGGTCGTTGTGGACGGAGTTGACCAAGTACTGCTCATTTCCTTCCTATCGGACAAAATCAGGCCGAGTGGATAGCTTAGCAAAATTATATGTTAAGGAGATCGTCGGTCTACATGGCGTTCCCTTGTGACAATTATATCGGATCGAGGATACGCGATTTACCTCAAAAATCTTGGAAGAGTGTGCAAGAGGCATTAGGGTCGAGCGAAATTTAGCACGGCATTCCATCCTCGAGACGAGACGGACGAGAGCGAGAGGGACCATCAGGACTATTGAGGATATGCTACGAGCCTGTGTTATGGATTGGAAGGGTAGGCTGGGAAGATCATTTACCTTTGGTGGAATTTGCTTATAATAATAGTCATCACGCTAGTATTGGGATGGCTCCATATGAGGCACTTTATGGCAGACCTTGTCGGTCCACCTTTATGTTGGAGTGATGTAGGAGAAAGACGCGTTGTGAAATGCGAGTTAGTGGAAGAATGTGCAGAAAGTCCAACTCATTCGGAAGAGGTTACGGCTCACGGTCGACAGAAAAGTTATGCGACGAAGAGGCGAAAGGACTTAGAGAGTTCTTTGAGGGCGAGCATGTATTCTTGAAAGTTTCTCCTATGAAAGGGGTGTTGAGGTTTGGAAATAAAGGAAAGCTTAGTCCCGGTATATTGGACCTTTCGAGATCTTACGACGAGTTGGGTGGGTGGCATACCGGTAGCTTACCACCACAAATGAGTGTGCATGACGTCTTTCACGTACTATCTTTGAGGAAATACGTGCGGATCCCTCACATGTATTGGAGCAGGATCCCGAGAGAGCTACGGTGACATGACATTTGAGGAGAGACTGCGCGTCTTAGGATACAAAAGTCGAGGAGTTAAGGAATAAGACCATTGCCTTGGTCAAAGTCCTTTAGCGGACATTATTCACTACAGGGGAGGCTACTTGGGAGGCGAGGAGGAGAAAGATACATCCAGAGTTATTTACATAGAGGTATGTAGCTAAATTTCGAGGACGAAATTTTTATAAGGAGGAAGAATGTAATATCCTTAATTTTTAAGATAAAAATAGGAAATTATTAAATAAATTAAAATAAAAATTTATGGATGAAATTCTTTACTTAAAACATAATAATTAGAAAGTGCTCGTCGATACGAATCCAACCCCACCAAGAACGCGAGAAACGGAGCTCAAACGAAGGAGTTATGAGCGTCAAAGTTGGAAGGGCAAATTAGTCATTTGATAGAGACGTATTGAAGCGAGGGGTCCAAATTCCAATCACCGGCACCCCCGTCTTCCACATCGTCTCTACCAGTGCCGGAAAAATCGCCGGAGAGACGTGGAAAGAGGGCGTGAATGGAAGAGGTTCTCTTCCCACGGGACTCTGGGCCTATATCTACCCTCACAGGGTTGCACAAAACGCTCCACTTTCAGCGTTTTCCATGAATGCTACGAAAACCCTAGACTGTAAAAACTTGGATTTTCCGGCGTAGTGGAGCCCGGCAACACGAGCAACTCCTGGCAGGTGCAAGGTAAGCCTCAAAACCTATGTTTTTCTGTATTTATTAATTAGAAAATTAATTAGAAAACCATTTAAAAATTAAGAAAAAAATCGGATTTTTGGGGCTTTGTGCACGCTAATTTGGAGCGTGATTTCATAGACCAAACGTTGTCCGTTTGGAAATCGCAGACCGTCCAACTAGTGCAAAAGACACCCAAGAGCAAACCCTTTAAATTTGGGAGTGATCCAGCGGTGGAATTGCAGAAAACTCAAAAACCGGTACCTAGGGAGGTTTTTAGGAACTTGGAAAAAATCGTTTAAAAACCATGGTTTTTGAGAAAATTAGTGCAAAGGAGGGAATAAATGGATTCTAGAGAGAATTCTGAAGAAAATGGCGCAAAATCACGCAAAACGGGCTGCGTAGCTCGCGCCGGGCAGGCGACGGAATCCGGTCGTCTTCTCCCGGCGTCGTCAACGGCGTCGGCGCTGGCGACGCCAAGACGCTCGAGAGGCAGCTGGACGACGTCACATGGCGTCGTGCGCCGCCGCGCGGCGCGCGCTGGCACCGCGTGCGGCGAACGTGCGTGGTTGGCTGCAGCGGTGGGACCGGGACGCGGCGCGTCTGGCGGCAAGTGACGCACGCGCGCGTGCGTCGCGCACGGTGCACTGCGCGGCGCGCGTTCCGTGCGACTGACGCGAAGGTGCGTCTTCGTGCGCCCGTGTGCGTCGGTGTAAACCGGCGGAAAAGGGTGCCGCCGGTTTAAACCACCTTATGGTGGTCGGCGGGCCCCCTTTAGCGTAGTTTTCACTAAAACTTGATTTTGGGGCTAGAGAGGTCCAATCACGATCCAGAAAGAGGCGTTGTGAGTATTGACGGCCTTGGGACCTAGTTTTAACTTAAAAACTTAGAAATGACCACTTTTTATTTAGAAAAATTTTAAAATAGTGATGTGATATGTAATAGGTGCACTCGAATATACCAATTAAAGGGAGTTATTAGCAAGTAGTGATCTCACCTTGAGGTAGGTGACGACAACTAATGTTTTGACTTGATTTTAAACCATGTTTAAACATAGCATCATGTGTGATTGTGTTTTAAATTGCGATTTTTATTTACCATGGATTTCATGCGACATTGCGTACGGGATGGTTATTATTCCAAATTGGAAATCTTTTCTTGAATAAACTTATTTCAAAATGCTTTTACAAGCATGATGTTAATTTGTTATGCTTACTTAGAGACTTATTTCTTATTATATATATAGAAAATGCATGGATTTACATGGAAATGAGAATAGAGGCTTATTAATTTGGTCCTTTGATAGGCTAACCCCGGGATGAGGGGCATGTCTTAGGGATTGCAAGCTATAAGTGCTCTTGAGTTTTAGCATATACATATGATTTCCGTGTTTTATATTTGATGACGGTGCTCTCGCCGGTGGGCGTCTTTAGGAGGGATAGAGTAGGCCACCCCACCTGAGATTATGATGTGATGAGTTTGTGATATGATAGACACTTGCCCATAGATGGCATTCGGTAGGGGTTTGGTAACATGGATAGTCCACACGGTGCGAGGAGCCTTTCCATGGGGACGGAGCACAAGTCTCCGTTATGGTGTTGACGGGGGAGCGGCGGTGGTTGATACCCATGGAGGGTTACCACTGTGTGACATGATGGCCCATATTCTTGTTATGTGTGCATGTATGATGAGCATGGTTATAGATGGTATGCACAGGTGTGGCGACACTCGAGAGGTTGACTATGTGTATACGATCGGGGATGTTCGTGCGATGTGGTGGGACCCATTACCTTAGGGTGCCCTTATTCTTGTTGTATGCTTTCCATTTATTGATTCATGTCATGTTTTAACTCGGTGAACTTCATGTTTTAGCATTTGGAATAAATTGGCATTTATTTGAACATGGCATTATGATATCACTATTTCCATAAATGTTCGACTTTTCATCAATCTTGTTCATTATTTCTTGCATTTATTACATTAATTGTCAATGTATACCTACACAAGCGATACTTTGAGGCATTGCTTTGTTTTGCATACCTTAGATCTCAGCGATAACGGAAAAGCAAGTGTTGAGAAGCCGTGAGAGCCGCGAAGACCATTTTTCTATAGTAGGCATTGATGTGAGTCATTAAACGGGATTATCATTTGGATTTTTATTATGGTGCATACTTTATATTTGGATGTGATTTAGATCTTTGGACATATATTGGACATTTATATGGGATGTTATGATGGATAGACCCTGGGCCATATTATTACTGTCTTTTGGATGTTTATTTGATTTAAAATAAAGGCGCCTATTTATTTGACGTTGATTTATACGTGGATTATTTATTTATGTTTAAATTACATGTACGCCATTTTGTGAAAGGAAAATTAACACCCGGAGTTTTTGAGATAGGTTTAGTAAAATGTTAAATAAATCTTTTCTCATGGGATCCCAAATGTTCTTATTTAAATTGCCATTACATTATAAAAAAAAAAAAAAAAAAAAATTGTCTTAAAAATCCGGGGTGTTACAGGTAGTGCCCTGGAATGGTGAGCCACATGAGTTTCAATATTTTTGTACATAAGATATTTCTCCTTATCTTTGGTTTTTGAGATATTGAGTGATTTTTATGTTTTTGTGGATTTATGATCTATGTTTCTACCTGATGGACACGATGTTATGAGGGATTTTAGGATTTGGCCACCTACTCTTTGACCTTGTAAGATGATAGATATCCGCCTCATAGAAGGACAAAGAAGTGGGATCACCAGTAATGCACACTACAAGTCCAATCCTTCTTCATGTGCGACGGACATTTAGTCTCTTGTTCTGGTGTTGGTAGAGAACAATAATTGGTAGATCTAGAAGTAGTTACTGTTGTAGTATAATGATCTATATGGTTGTTCTATAATTTCAAGCAGCACATTGAACACACTATTATAGCCATATCCACGTGTACTCACAGCATGACAATGCTTGGGGGATTAGTATGAGTACTCATGACCTGAGATACGCGTATATGAGGCACTTGTGGGTTAGGGTACCCGTCATTGATGACATGCGCATTTATTCTTGATATCCTAGAGTCTCCATATACTCTGCATTGTTTCATTCACGTGCCTTGATATCTTATACTATTGTGTGTAACACTAATTGGCTTAATATTCTTTTCATGGTTTACTTTGTGGTTATTCACTTCTTTACATGATATCGATTAGCATAGTTTATATGTGAAAATTGTTTATTTTATCCATGTAATTCTATTACCCAGTTTTCCTACAAATGTTTATGAATCTACACAAATACTAGCTTTCTGAGGCATTGCAATGTTTTACAATGCATCAAATATAGAGTAGGATAATTGGAAGGGCAAATAGGTGAAGAAAGAGTGAAGGAGGCTGAGACTTGCAGTGCATCTCAAAAATTTTCACATTGATGTATGTAGTTGTCAAGATATCATTTTGAGATTTAAATTAGGTTGTACAAGCTTATAAATTTTAGTTTCTCTTATGTACTATGAACAATGTGGATATACTTTTGATTGTTGGATGGGACAGTTATGATGGATAGAACCTGAGCCATGTAATTCCACAGTTACTTTATTTCTATTATGGTATATATAGACAAAGTTTTATGTTAGTCAGTTTGATTTATTATGTGACATAAGTCTTTGATAGCCTACTTAGAGTTATTATGTGTTTATGGGTGGTCAGTTTGATTTTATTATTATATATGTATATATTGTGGTTAAAAAGGGGGGGGTCATAGTTTCCAACCATCTGCCTTGCCGCAAAGGTGTGACTTTGAGGTCACGGGGTCAAGGCGTAGAAACAGCCTCTTGCAAAATGTAAGGTAAGGCTGCCTAACATAAGCCCTTGTGGTCTGCCCCTTCCCTGGATCCCGCATAGGCAGGAGTTTCGTGCACTGGGGCTGCCCCCTTTTTTTACGTGCAATGATGAAAAAAACATTTTTTCATATGAAAGCTCACGTAATCTTCTCTATTTTTCAGAGCTCCAATGTTGGAAGAATCACATGGACAGTTCTAGTAAACCAATAGTGGGTTTGAACTTTCTACACTTTGTTTGTATAACTTGGCTGAGTTACATTGAGTCCACAAAGGTAAGACAGCATACTATAAATGTAACACCTCGGATTTTCAAGACATTTTTATTTTATTTTTTATAATGGCATTTTAATTAAGAGTATTTGGGATCCCATGAGAAAAGTTTTATTTAACATTTTACTAAACCTATCTTAAAACTCTGGGTGTTAGTTTTCCTTTCTCAAAATGGCGTACATGTAATTTAAACACAATAAATAATCCGCGTATAAATTAACGTCAAATAAATAGGCGCCTTTATTTTAAATCAAATAAACGTCCAAAGGACAATAATAATATGGCCTAGGGTCTATCCATCATACCATCCCATATAAATGTCCAACATATGTCCAAACATCTAAATCACATCCAAATATAAAGTATGCAGTCCATAATAAAATCCAAATGATAATCCTGTTTAATGACTCACATCACTGTCTAACACTATAGAAAAATGGTCTTGACTCTCACGGCTTCTCAACGGCCTTGCCTTTCTGTTATCGCGCTCGAGATCTAAGGCATTGCAAAACAAAGCAATGCCTCAAAGAAGCTATCGCTTGTGTAGGTACATAGACAATTAATGTAATAAATGAAAGAAATAATGAACAACATTGATAAAAAGTCTAACACTTATGAAAATAGTGATATCATAATGCCATGTTCAAATAAATGCCAATTTATTCCATATGCTAAAACATGCAAATCATAGAGTTAAAACATGACATGAATTAATAAAATGGAGCATACAACAAGAATAAGGGCACCCTAAGGTAATGGGTCCCATCACATCGCACTAACATCCCTGATCAGGAGTACACATAGTCAACCTCTGAGTGTCGTCACACCTGTGCATATCATCTATAACCATGCTCATCATACATGCACACATAATAAGAATATGGGCCATCATGCTGCAGTGGCAACCCTCCATGGGTATCAACCACCGCCTCTCCCCGTCGACACCATAACGGGAGACTTAGCGTCTGTCCCCATGGAAAGGCTCAGGCCGGTAGTGTGGACTATCCATGTTACCAAACCCCTACCGAATGCCATCTATGGGCAGGTGTCTATCATATCACAAACTCATCACATCATAATCTCGGAAGGTGGGTGGCCTACCTATCCCTCCTAAAGCATGACGCCCACCGGCGAGAGCACCCGTCATCAAATATAAAACACGGAAATCATATGTATATGCTAAAACTCAAGAGCACTTATAGCTTGCAATCCCCAAGACATGCCCCTCATCCTGGGGTTAGCCTATAAAAGGACTAAATTTAATAAGCCTCTATTCTCATTTCCATGTAAATCCATGTATTTTCTATATATACAATAAGAAATAAAACTCTAATTAAGCATAACTAATTAACATCATACTTGTAAAAGCATTTTAAATAAGTTTATTCAGTAAAAGATTTCAATTTGGAATAACCATCCTGTACGCAATGTTGCATGAAATCCACGGTAAATAATAATTGCATTTTAAAACACAATCACACATGATGATATGTTTAAACATGGTTCAAATATCAAGGCAAAACATTAGTTGTCGTCACCTACCTCAGTGTGAGGCCACTAGCTTGCTAATAACTCCCTTTAATTGGTATGTTCAAGTGCACCTGTACATGTCACATCACTATTTTAAAATTTTTCTAAATAAAAAGTGGTCATTTCTAATTTTTTAAGTTAAAACTAGGTCCGCGTCGTCAATACGGTCACAACGCCTCTTTCGGATCGTGATTTGGACCTCTCTAGCTCCCAAAAATCAAGTTTTAGTGAAAACTACCCTCAAATGGGGCCTGTCGAACCACCATAAGGTGGTTTAAACCGGCGGCACCCTTTTCCGCTGGTTTACACCGGCTTGTACCGGCGCCACGAAGACGCATGCTGACGCAGATGTCACACGGGACGTGCGCCGTGCGTCTTCGGCACCGTGACAGCCAACCGGGGCCTTCCCGCACGCGCGCTGTGCCGCGCACGCGTGAGACGACGACGTCGTGTGACGTCGTCCCTCGGGCGTCACCGAGTGCGTCCTGGCGTCAGCGCCAGGCGCCGACGCCGTTGACGACGCCGGAGAAGACGACCGGATTCCGGTTGCCTCCGGCGGAGCTACAGAGCTCCGTTTTGCGTGATTTTTGCTCCATTTTCTTCAGAATTCTCTCTAGAATCCATTTATGCCCCCCTTTTGCACTAATTTTTCCAAAAATCATGATTTTTAAATGATTTTTCTCAAGTTCCTAAAAACATCCCTAGGTACTGGTTTTTGGGTTTTCTGGAGAAATCCACCGTTGGATCACTCCCAAATTTAAAGGGTATGCTCTTGGGTCTCTTGTGCACTAGTTGGATGGTGCGATTTTCAAACGGACTAGGTTTGATCCGCGAAATCACGCTCCAACAGTAGCGTGCACACAGGTTCCTAAAAATATGATTTTTCCTAATTTTTTAAATGTTTTTTCTAATTGTTTTTCTATTTAATAAATACGAAAAACATAGGTTTGAGGCTTACCTTGCACCTAGCCGGAGTTGCTCGTGTTGCCGGGGCTCTACTCGCCGGAAAAATCTAAGTTTTGCAGGGCTAGGGTTTTGCGTAGCACTCAAGGAAAACGCTCAAAGTGAAGCGTTTTGGCAACCTGGGGATGGTAGATATAGGCCTAGAGTCATAGGGGAAGAGAACCTCTTCCATTCACGCCTCTTTCCATGGCTTCTCCGGCGATTTTGCCGGATCTGGGTGTAGACGTGTGGAAGACGGGGGTGCCATTATTAATTTGGGCCCCTGTGTTATACGTTTCTGTCAAATGACAAAATTGCCCTTACAATTTCGACGGCTCATAACTCCCTCGTTTGAGCTCCGTTTTTCGCGTTCTTGGTGGCGTTGGACTCGTATCGACGAGCACTTTCAAATTATTATGTTTTCAAGAAAAAATTTCATCCATCAATTTTTATTTTTATTTATTAATTTATTTAATAATTTCCTATTTTATCTTAAAAATTAAGGATATTACAATAAATCATTTGTGATCCACTCATTTCTCAGATCCTACATGTGTAAAGCATCGTGCATTGGGCTTTCCTTTCATGACTTCTTGAAAGCTAGCCATAAGGAAGAGTAACAGGCCAAAGATTTCGGATCAAATAAAGAGGACATGATGATGGACATCATCATACTTAACTGAAGTAAGCAAGGAAGATGTTCAAGGAGCCATCGATGGGGGAACAAGCGCCTAGTGAGAATGCCATTGTCCCATTCCCGAGAAAAGCACAACTTGGAGCCATATTGGCACATATTGGCTCGACCTCTACCGATATAATTGCAGACCACCAATAGCTGACCCACGGCTATGATCCACAACGTAGTCCAACAAAATCAGTAGTCACACTCTTCTATGGGACCCACACAAGGCTTCATGAATCAAATGAAGCGTCTAAGATTATCCGATCGAGATTAAATCAGAGGCATCTGTTAGATTACTATGTGGCTAAAGTAAAGTACAAAAATGCCTTATTTGCCGTCAGGCGCTACTCGGGGGCTAAATTTTCAGCAGATGCCATCCTTCCCGCTGGACTCTCACCGGCTGCAAAGAATTAAGAACAAGGGCTTTTCAGTAACTTCATAAAGGCAAAGACTTTTGCTCTCGACCAATTAAATTACAAGAAACTCCTTTTTGATGAAGAAAATAACCGGGATACCCGTATAGATTCCCCACATCTCCCTCCTCCCAGTCTCCGCCACATCAAACGTCGAAGATCTTCGAAGCGTCTCTCAGATTCGTCTCTCCTCTTTCTACCTTCGTCGTCTTTTTCTCTGGAAACCCTGAATCTGGTAATTTTTTCAAATTCACCCCAAATTTCAAATAATTCTCTTTGCTTGAATCATATCTACTGTATGTGCATCGACGAGCTAATGGAAACCCTAGATTCTCCCTCATTTTTTTCCCTTCTTCTTCGTCGTGCAGATATGATTTCGGAATTTCTCGAATTTGATGAAATTTGAGCTTCATTTTTTGTCCTGGAAATCGCAAGACAAGGATTGTATGTTCTGCATAGTCTCGTAGTCCTTTGGTTCCTTAATTTGTTTTCTACAGATTTCTGGCAGTACAATCTTGAATTTCCATCCTTTTTTTGTGTGTGTGGTGATATGCTTATATTTCCCTGTTTTAATGAGTTTAAATTTGCTTAATTGTGGGAGAATTTGATGTTTCACATATTTCTGATAATTTAGAGTTTCATTTTTTGTTTTAAGTTATGAGATATTATCTTATTTTCAACGTTCACTTACGCTTGAATCTTTGAGGGTGATCGGAGAATTTAGAGATTTCAAAATGATTAGAAATTTTCGTGTTTGGCTGAAGCTGTACTGATAACTGTGGAAGTTGTGTAGTAAGTCTCGAATTTTGGTTCGTAGTTTTGCGAAGTTCTCTGTTTTTTATATGATTCTTATGGATTTGGAGGATCTTGTGCTCCTTTTTCGATTTTGTAGTGGGATCTTACTAGTTCTGTGTCTTTTAGCATTCAATTATCATAATGAGTCATGGATACTTATGCATAATGATGCCAGTAGAGGGGGTTGTATTTTCTTGAAGAAAGATGCATTTTGACAGGTTTTGTTTTTTCTTACTACTTTGAGCAGTATTGTCATTATTATTTTTGAAATACGTGGAGTTACTTCATCAGGAAGTAACATGTTTTATCTTTCAACAAAGGATAAAATTGACACAGACAGGGAAATAGCATGTCTTGATTCATCAGTTTCTTTCAGGGTTCGACTAAAGGTGTTGGTTATTGCAGATAAGGGTGAAGAAAAGAGAATCGTGGTGTTTGAATAACTGAAATACACAATGAATACAAATGATCAAGCATCAAAGACTACTTCTCAAGCATCAAGCTCTTTGACCCAACCTATGTTGGGGACCGGGGTACCATCTGTGAATTATGCTATAGCAATGCAGCAATACCAATTTCAGCAATCATTGTTGAATCAGCAGCAGTTGGCACAACAACAGGCAGTTGCACGGGCAGTAAGCATCAAAGCAGCAGCTGAAAAGGCTGCTGCTCGTGCTGCTGAGATCAGCAAGCTTTTGAATGGGGAGAAGAGGGAGTTACCAAAAGAAAAAGCAGATCAACATGATAACAAAAGGTAAAGACATTCTTCTCCTATCCCTGCCTTATGTGCCATTACTACCACCAGCACCAGTAAATACTTTTTGTTGCTGTTATTGTTTATATGTTTGGAACTTTGGTTTGACCTTTCCAATAGGATACATAAAATGGTTGACTCACTACTCCTTTATAGGGATACTTTCACTTAACGTTCTGCTTTCTTTTGATAGTTATACTGTGTATGATATCAAGTGTTGCATTTCTTTGTTTCACTAGATCTATACAGTGCCGTGAGGCACATTGGTCACTTCGATGGGTACTTGATGCAATTCAAACTGTGATTTTCAGCACTTCAGGATCCATTTCTACTCTCTCATGTCACTTCAAATAATGAAGTCATGTTGCTTAAGTTGGAAAATTTTGAATTTTGTAAAGCCTGTTGAAGTTGGCCGTGCTTGCTATTTGATGTCTTTGATTCTGATGTGGATTAATTGAATCTATGTGCTCCACTTCCATCCTAAACGAGTCTTGTTTGTGGTCTCTTTTTTCTGAAGTGACCAAGAACTGCAATAGCAATGACATATTTTCTGATGGAGATAGGGAATTTAGTTATGTAAATAAATATCAAATTTCTTTAAAGTGTAAAAAGGAAGGGTAATTGCTTCATCCAGAAAGGTGCATAAATATCACGTCACTTCATTAAATATTCCTCCACTATTTTTTCATCAAGAATGTGATATGGACAGATACCTGTAAGTGTAGGAGTAGCAATTAACAAAAAGTCAGGTTATGAATTTGGTGCTCCTATGCATATACATTATGGGATGTATATTCTATTGCTTTATACAGGAAAAATTCAAACTACATTTATACAATTTTCAGGTTTGTTTTATCTGTTCATTGGTCAGGATATTTGAGAATTGTTATTGAAGTTCTTGCATGCCTGCTAATCCTTGCAATGTAAATGTTCTCCAAAAAAAATAAAAATCACTTCTTCTCCTTCATCTAATGACTGTGTGTTTTGTGTGTGTCTGACTACAACAATTGCACGAATGTTGGTTCTGTACTATTTGGGTGGCATATTAGGCGTGTGGACATTTGCATTTTTTGCAGTAAAATACTTGCTCAAGTTGTTATTATCTGAACTGGTTCAGAATCTTCTGTTGCAAACTTCTTGTAACTTTTAGTTACACTTCTTTGTAGTTTTACTAAACCAGCTTTGCTATTTTCTGCATTTACAGAGAAAAGTCAGAATCAAAGTCTTATTCCAAGTCTCCATCTCCTTCTCAGTCTTCAAAGTCAAGATCAGCATCACCTATTAGGTATAGAAGTAGCTGCGACGAGCGTGAAGAATATTCACCTAGGAAACATCACAGGTCCAGGGATTATAGCTATTCCAGTTATTACCACCATGGTTACAGAGGTCATGGGGATTATTACAGATCAAGATATAGCAGAGATGTAGCACATTCAAGTTCTAGAAGTTATTCTTATTGTCATAGGAGTACAAGCAGGAGTAGGAGAAGGTCTCCATCTATAGCACCACGAACCAGGTATTATCGGGTTGAGTCTTGGTCTCCTAGGAACCGTCGTATTAGATCCCCTTCTCCACAGTCATATCAGAGGTCACCCCCCCAAGGCTTGAGCAGCAAAAGTTTGTCAAGAAGCCCCACTAATAGCAGTAGCATCAGCTCAAGTCCTCAACCTGTAAGGAGCAGAAGTCCAAGAAAAGAAAGAATTAAGAGGAGCTCATATTCCTCTGGAAACACGCGGAGCTGCAGTACCTCAAGACACGTGACAAGGGATGAGAGACTTGAGCCTGATGGAAGCAGCAGTGAAGCTGATGCTGCATCAAATCTTGATTTTAGGCGGCAGGAAAAGGAAGATGCATGTCCTAGAGAACACTTAGTGAAGAGAGATTCTTCAAATCCTTCCTCAGGTACTGAATCTGCTTCTATTGATTGTTCTAGGAAAAGAATTACTCCAGAACCCAGCCTTAAGAGAGCTCCGAGTGATAAGATTCCCATTGCCGGTGGTGATTATTCAAGATATACGAGTTCAGATGCAGAATCAATCCCTAGAAATTCAGGTGCCAGTTATGATGAACGTATTCCTGTGACAACTGCTTATCCAAGTGCTGAGGACAGCATGCCAAGTGAAGGTGATAAAGATGTTGATAATATTTGTGATAAAAGAGGGGTTGTTAGCAGAGGAGCACTAAAGCTTCATGATTCGACTGTGGATAGGAGATCTAGCAAAGAGATGCAGCAGACCAGCACACACAAACAGAAGCTATTGAATTTGAAGAAGAATTATGAAGATAAACTGCGTCAAAAAGTTACTGCTTGTTATGAAGAAGAATTTGCTTGTTCTCATTATGCGGCAACGAACTGTAATGAACTGAAAGTGAACGTTGACTCCCATAACTGTTCAGAAGATGTCATTACAGTTGATAGTACTGTAAATGATGGAAACCATCCTGCTCAGCAAGGAACCTCCACCCATAAGGTTGACATTTTTGAAGGTCCCTGTATTGCAGGTGAAAATGCTACCATTCTTTGGTCAAGATCAAATGAAAATGTGGCTGAGGACTTTACACTTCATCGGAGCCCAGATGAGCTTAACCAGGACCATGATTGCGAGATCCAAACAACAGTGATGCCATCAGATGGCCCTGCAGAAGAAGATGCTGAACAGGTTGGGATTCCAACTACATGCTTATATCCTCGAGAACTGTCTACAAAGAGGTCACGGGAAAAGGAAAGGAGGAGAAAGCATAGGAAAAGGCACCATAAAAGCCATAGAAATGAATACTCTGAAGATGATGGTCACGGAAGAGAAAGCCAAAGTGCACGGAAAAGAAAAAGACACAAGAAAAAGAGTTCTTGGAGGCACCGTAAAACTCAGCAAGAAAGGAAGAGAAGCAAAAGAAAACATTGGGACACATCTTCTTCTAGCTCATCAGAAGATTCTTTCTCCTCCGACATTAAGTATAGAAAATGCGGTAGTGGTCAAAGGAAGAGATCAACTAGTTCAAGGAGAAAGAGGGGGCACTCTTCATCCACCAGTTCAACTGAGTAATGAACTATCACAGCATAAAGTGTCTCAAGCACTGTAGCAGGCAGCTTATTTGATGGCTGGTGGATGTTAAGTACTCTTTGTTTCCTTGCAAATTTGGGTGTCTATTCCTTTTTGTTTCTGTATTTGATATCATTGGATGTTGAACTTACAGCTTATCTGTCGTAGATGCTTCTAGCTTGTTTTGCAGAAAGATCTCATGGATATGTAAGAGAACCGATGCCTCCTCTTTGTCGAGGTAGATTATATAGTGAGAAAAATGGCATTTACTGCAATAAATTTTAGTCTACATTGGTTGGGCATTCCAAGAATCACTAGAGAATTTTATTTGAAACGGGTGCTGTGTTGTCTCAATAGCTTTCTGAAATCTTATTAGCAAATCTTTTTGTTTTTTCCAATCAGCAGGTAACAAGAGTCAAGTACCCACCCCAATGATCTGGTGAGTCCTTTTGACTGAATTTATCTGCTGCTTTTCGACTTTTGATCCTGGCTTTCTGTCATGAACTAAGAAGTTAATTACTGCATTTATGCTCATGGTTACTTGTGTCTTTTAATCATTGCTGCTCTGCATGCTTTTGTTCTGCCAAGTTTGTTCAATGCTTACATCAAGCCTATAGTAAGTCAGGTCTACTTGTCAGCTGTTTGATGTGAATAGTTCAATTGGGATCTCCAGTTTCTTTTGCCATCCCTTTGCAAAATGCCTCATAAATGAGATCTGCAAGCATGATCCTAAGTTGTACTTCAAATCTATAATGCTTTTAAGGGCTTCTTTCTATAATAAGGAGAAATGTTCAGGGGGATGCCCTTCACAGTGAGAGGAATGTTGCCTCCACTCATTAGTATGAGATATGTTACTAGATGGTTCATTCTTTGTCATACTTCTAGTTGTATCTGCATAAATAACCTGTTATTGAAGCGCTTGTGGTGCTTTTTGGAGATTTGTGAGGCCATTTTCAGCATAACATTTTCTGAAGTGCTTATGTTACTCCCTTTGCCATCTTATCAACCTTTATTGAAGACAAAAAGCTTCTTCATAGCATATGAAAATTAAGTTCTTGCATACCTGTCATCAATAGAAGAATAAAAGAATAAACGGTAGAGGCCAACATGTCAGGATACCTTACATTTTGAATACTATCATTTGATTGTTGGTCATAAGAATCACCGTGCAATATCATTACATTTTCTTGCTGCAAGTGTACCAGACATCTGCGGATGATTTTAGTCTTAAGGCTTTTAGGCCTTGTCATCTAGATCTGGGATTTATTGCTTTGATGCTTTCATAACAACAAAAATAAAGATCCATGTTTCAGGTGATTGAGATTAAAGCAATGAAGTCACCAAATAATGGATCTCCTTTTGAATTAATCACAATGAAGAGCGAGTGTGTAAAAGCACTCTGTATCACTATGTAGTTAGAGGCGCACCTATTTGCAAGTTGACAGGTATGTGCCTGGAAGTGTGCAAGGTGTAGACGAAAAGAGGCCAGTTGTCTAGGTGCACGCCTGGGCGCCCCTTTCAGATGCGCGCCACTTACCCAGTAACGTATAAACCTCGTTTTTTTTTTTTTTTTTTTAAATTTATTTATCGTTTTTCACCTTCCAACCCTAATTTCAATCTTCCAACCTACTGAGAAGGTGAAAACGACCATTCCTCTTCGATCTTTCACAGATCTAAGCAACAAAAGGTATGGATTTACAAATTTTAGCATTTGTTTACAGTTTCTGTAAAAAAACGTAAAAACCAGTTCCGTTTTTTCAAAAAAAAATAATTTTTGTTAACTATTTTCCATAGATCTTGATGGGTGTTAGTTCTATATGTATAAGAAAACATTCCATTTGAGTTTTATACTTCTTTGCTCTAAATTTGAGTTTGTTTTTAGGTTTTTTACTGTTTTCCCCAAAAAATCAGTTACGGAAATATAAAAAAGTCTTTGTTTTTTCATATTTCTTCATTGAAACGTATTTCTATCCACATATATAGCTTTTCCATGCTTGTGTCTTCATGTGTGATATTTTTCTTCTTTTTTTTCCGAAAATAAAAGTTGCGAAAATTAGAAAAAATTGTTTTTTTAATATTTATTAGTTAATACCTATTCTTATCCACATATATAGCTTACCCATGCTTGTATCTTCATGTATGATGTATTTTTCATGCCTTTTTTGTATTTTAGTGTTTTTTTTTCCGAAAATAAAAATTACGAAAATTAAAAAAATATAAATTTGCACCTCATGTTTCAGGGGCCCGCCTAGGCGCCCCAAGCTCCAGGCTCACCCCTTGCGCCTGGGTGCGCCTTGCGCCTGCGACTACATAGTTTTATCATATACAAGACTTGTGTTTCACACACAGGTATTTATTCATATTTTTTTGGTCAGGTACTTGTGTACACATGTATTTGTTATGAAGTTTTTACTTGGGCAGTGTAATGTATGTCTAGATAACTTATACACTCTTAACCTTGATAAACAAAATTTAAAGGCTCTGTAAAAGTATTTCAGTTAAGTACAAAATCTTAAAGATGTTCCTACTGTAGATATCATACTTATGTTCTATCATAGGATGGAGTTGTTTCTTTCAAGAAGGCATAGGATGCAGTCAAGGTGTCTGGACCCTGAGCTGTAATGACTTTGAAATTGAGACCAGACCTTGTTGTCCAGAACTGCACCTGTTTAACAAACACAGTGTTGAAGGTTGAACCTCTCTCCGATTGGCATACGGTATGGATTCTAGGCTATATACACCATTTACAGTGGAAGATGATGCTCTTTCAAGAAATACCTGGCCGTGGATGTTGTAACAATTTGTAGTGATGTATGCGGTTTGATTTTTGAGAACACCCCATGAGTGTTCGGGGACACCAAACACCAGAGGAGCTAAAGAGATTGTGATGCCAACAAGGATCCAACATGGAAGTTCACAGTTCAGCAGACACTGCCTGCAAAAGGGTCCAACAATATGGACCAGCGTGGTTCTCCGACGTCTCCATCCTTGCTTTTCTCGCCTATTGCTATAAGCTGACTCGGGCACGGCCAATATGGGACATGTTGACTATCAAACTACTTCACTGTTCTGGATGTCTCAACAATGCTATTTCATTTTAGCAAGCTAGGGGTTGTATTTTTCTAAGAAGCTTGGCCGAGCCGTTCTTGGGCTTCAAGCATCTTGATTCTAGTAATTACTCTACCCGCCATTCCTAAACCAAGCGATTTTTCATCATTGGCTTCGATTTGTAGGTCTAGCAAAAGACCTGTCCTAGAGCTGTTATGCCCATCTTGCTGAAAGGACACAATATTGCCAATGGAAGCAAACTGCAGGAACTCAAAAGGACAGTGAACAAGCTTGTGTCTTCAGCTTTGGTCTAGACTTAGGTCAATATTTGAAGACACAATTTTCATGTTAGATGCAAAAGTAGGAACTTTATGCCTCCCATATCTTCATCGCAACCTTTATCTGCTCGCAAAAATCCCACTGACAGACTTGTAAAGGCTTCTACCTGTCAATTCCGAGGGCTTGGACATTGTTGAAGTCCGAACTGCCACTTGATATTGAACTTCAGGAGTTCAATGGCTATCATAGGCAACCACCCCAAAGATGCCCGGAAAGAAGCAGCTCACTGCGCTTTCTTCTGTTTTAACAGCACAATGGTGCAAGCATTCAGTTTAAGATGGGCAGTGCCTGGCTTAGGCCTCTGCATAAGAACTCGTCTCCATGAGCTCGTATTGGTTAGTAAAAATTAACATTTCTACGCCATTTAATGCGTTGACACCACTTGCATTCAGGACAATTTTCATATTATATGGGGAATCAAGTGCTTCTACAATCGTAAAATAATGCCTGGGAACTTGTTGCTTCGAATGTCCTCGCACCAAAAAGCGGAGTAAACCATGATCTTGGAATGAGTAGAATGAAAGCGTCTGTTTAAACATTTTCAAGTCATACTAGGAACATTGCGTTAGTTTTTTTTCAACCATCGATCACATGAAGAAACGCAAGTTTCTCATCCTTTGCTTGTATGTGCATCACAGAACTTTCTGACAGATAATAATGACACACATACTTTCGTCTTTTAACATAGACAAGCGTATCTGGAGTTGGTAGTGGATAGCAATAGCAAGTTCAGGTCTAACGCATCACCCAAAGGGACTCACTTGCCTTTTCCTTTTTCTCGGGTCATAGAGCCTTTGGAACTACTGTACGTAGTACATGTCTGGGGAGGCAGGCGCTCTGTTAGCAGAGCTGGCCGAAAATGGGATGCTTCTTCTGACTCAAGTGATCGGGCGGACCTGTCTGCACCGGCATCTGAACACCAACTAACCCATTCCGGAGTGGGACGAAATGGCCTTGATCGATGTTGCTCTGAACTGCCACAAGGGTTCAGGGTCTAGAGGCAGAAATCGCTGCCGCCATTGCCAAAGCGCATGAAAGGCTTCTTCTCCAGTTGTACGCTCCTTCCATTCTACAAACTTTTGTTGATTTTTAACTTCGTTAGTGAAGAAACCCAACTTTTGACGGGCCTCTTACAGAACTATTTCACAAATCCTTGCCAAAAGACAGAATGGTTATGGATAATTGTTTGTAATAGGTACATAGGAAAATACCTTATTTGCCTACCCATTTTCTCCCTGTGCTTCTGTCGTCTATATGATACTGATCAGGATGCTAGAGATGTGAAACCAAATAAAAAGTTAGTTGATTATGATCCTTCCCTTTCAGAATCTCATTCAGCTGCTTAGATAAATTATAGTTTAGTTAGGATTTCTTACTAGAATTATCTATTCGATTCTCTTAGAACTAAAAAAATAAATCGAAGTGCAAAGTTTCACTCTAGTGAGCCAGACATGAGAACAGCCAATACCCTTAACCCGTGTAAATTTTTTACCATACCCTAATAATTGCTTCAAAAGTCAATTTTACCATATCCTAACAATTGCCGTGATACTATCGTAGTATCATGTCCCAAAGACTTCTCTGGATAACACTTTGCACAGGAATCATATGCTGGTATATTTCTCTTTGCTATTGGTTCTATATTTAGAAATGCAACAGCATTTGTCCAATTTCGGAGTAGAAATGCGACGGCATTTGCCCACAGGTGATCGAGTTATCCCTAGTGTTCGTGGAGTACTGTTTCTATGACCCAAAGTCTTTCTGCGATGAATGGACAAAAATGGAGGAGAGTGAGAGTATACAGCTCATCGGTACGGAGCTGCAGCTAATGTAGCGCAAGATGGGCCCCACCTTTGGGATATCAGAACCATCTATCTGATTTCTAGCTAGATCTATGAATAGTATTTAAAAATTTGATAAATTGTTCCTCACATTTGAGTTATGAATGCAGTCCATTAATTTGTAATTTTAGTTAGATTTATGTATAATATCTAACAATTTGACAAATTGTTCCTCAAATTTGAGTTATAAATTTAGTCTCTTAATTTATGTTTTTAACTCTATCTGTCGATATTATCTAAGAATGAGTTAAGTCTCTTCATTTGTATTTTTAGCTAGATCTATGGATAATATCTAAGAATGTGATAAATTGTTCCTCAAATTTGAGTATGAATTTTGTCTCTTAATTTATATATTTAGCTAGATCTATAAAACATATCTAAGAATTTGGTAAATTACTCCTCAAATTTGAGTTTAATTGCACAAATTTAAATTTAATTTAGTAAATCTATCCAAAATTTAAAATACGCAAGAACTTGTCAATTATTCGATGAAAATTTGGAAAATAAAAAAAATCGTAGTTCTTTAAAATAAAAATAAAATCCATCATTAACTATAGCTTGGGATACAAACGTTCCAATGTAAAAGTCGGGCATGCCTCTATGCTACCTTCTTCTGTTACAACGAGATCTCCACAAACTTTGTACAGGGCTGCCAGAGCTACTTGACATCGCAATCTGCAGCTACCTGTCAGATTACGCCTACAATGTCATTAAGAGGTAATCCTACCCTACAGCTTTGTTTGTGTTTAGGAAAATGAATATAATTATTTTCATAATATTTTAAAATATTTGACAACAGAAGACCATTAAGTTTTTTTTGTTGATTTTCTATTATAAAAAATTCTAAAATACAAAAAAATAAGGATTTTTTTGTAAAAATGCCATTAGATTTTGGCGTACTGGAAAAAAGTCTAACATCTTTTTAAATTTGTAAATTTGCTATCAAGTTTTTGTGACTTTTACAAAATTACCATCATATTAGTTTTCCATCCTCCTTTTTTCTTAGTTTTTTTTTAATATTCGATATTACAGTTCTCTAACGGGCCTGCTAACTCACAGACGTAGATGTAATTAAATTACCAATCTTGGCTACTAAGTTCAGTGACTTTTCAATGAGAACTTTGAATAAAATTTAGTATCTAATACAATTTAATAATAAGGAATCTAATAGTATCTGATTTCAACAAAAACTAACCAATAGTGAGATATGTAATTGCAAACATATCATGTTCACCAACCTGCTTAACAATATATGTTAAGCTTCTTCAGTGAAATTCAATAATTTAAACTTCAATTTCTCACTAAAAATAATATAAAACTATTTATAATACAAATTAGAATATACTCAAAACACATTATATTAAAAAATTCAAATTTAAGACATAAGCAGAATATTATTACTATTCATGCGAACGGTAAACAAGAGAACTTTGTTCGCATTTTTTAGAAGACATTGAGAAGAAGAAGATCTAAGTCTTAAAATTTTGATTTTCATCATTTTTTTAATTATAATTTATTAATTAATTCAAAACATTTATTATCTTGTAATTTGTGTTTAGAATAATTCTACATAATTTTTTAGTAAAAATCAAAGTTTAAATTGCTGGATTTCATTAAAGAAACTTAACATTTATTGTTGCGCAAGTTGATGATATATTTGAGATTTAATATCTTACTATTGGTTGGTTTTTGTTGAAATTTAAATATACTACTAGATATTTTGTCATTAACTCTGCCAATGTCGGTCCCAAGCCTGAATAAAAAAGGAGGGTCTTGTGTTAGGTGCCAACCGGCAAGGGGGAAGTTGAAGATGATTCTATTATTTCTTTCTTACAAATGAATATGCATTTGTATATTAGTTTGTGAGGGAGAAATGAAAATCATTTCCAGCTTCTTAAAAGATGGGAACCCTTGTTCAGGTAGCCAGCCAACAAGGGGAAAGTTGAAGATGATTCTATTATTTCTTTCTTACAAATAAATATGCATTTGTATATTAGTTTGTGAGGAAGAAATGAAAATCATCTTTAGCTTCTTAAAATATGGCCACCCTTGCGTCAGGTAGCTAGCCGGCAAGGGTAAAGCTGAAGATGATTTTAATGAAAATCATCTTCAGCTTTTAAACTATGGCAACCCCAACATGACATGAATCGAAAACTAAAATTCGCTCAAGCTAGGGCGTTCCCCATAAGCGACGCACTGCATCGGATCCCGAATGCAGTGAAAAATAGGCAAGGGTTGCTAGGGTGTTCTCCCCGAAGCGACGCACTATATCGGATCCCGGGTGTAGTGAAAAATGGGCAATGGCTGCTAAAGCGTCCCCTCGGAAGCGACACCCTGCATCAGAACCCAGGTGCAGTGAAAAGTGGACATGGGTTCATACCATGGAGGTCGAGAAATGCGATAGTAAATAGGGTATCTCCAAAACATAAGATTCGCATCGCTACATGGAATATAGGGACACTGACAGGTAAGAGTTTGGAGTTAGTAGACACGATGAAACGTAGGAGAGTCAACATCGCTTGTATCCAAGAAACCAAGTGGAAAGGGGCTAAAGCTAAAGAAATAGATGGGTATAAATTATGGTATGTAGAAAAGAAAAATAATAGAAATGGCATAGGAATAATATTGGATAAGGAATTAAAGGATAAAGTTGTGGACATTAAAAGAATTAGTGATAGAATTATAATAATAAAAATGATTCTAGGAGAGCAGATTATAAATATTATAAGTGCATATGCACCACAAGTAGGGTTACAAGATATAATTAAGAGACAGTTTTGGAAAGATATGGAGGAAGTCATGCAAGAAATTCCCAACACTGAGGGGATATTTATAGGAGCAGACTTAAATGGCCATGTAGGAAAAGATAAGGAAGGATATGATAGAATACACGGAGGGTATGGTATAGGTGAACGAAATGAGATGGGGGAAAATATCCTCAATTTTGCTTTGTCATATAACCTATCAATTGCAAATACACTCTTTAAGAAGAGGGATGAACACTTAATAACCTTTAAAAGTGGACTTCATAAAAGCCAAATAGACTTTTTTCGACTTAGGAATAATGAACGATCTATATGTAAGGATTGTAAGGTGATACTCGGTGATAGTTTAACCTCACAACATAGGTTAATGGTTATGGATATTCATATTAAAAGATGGAGTAAAAGAACTGAACTTAATACACATCCAAAAACTAAGTGGTGGAACTTAAAAGGAGAGAAAATAACCTCATTCAAAAATAAGTTGATGGTAGAAGGAAATTGGAACTATGAAGCAGTAAATACCATGTGGACTAATATGGTTGAGTCCATTAAGAAAGTGGCAAAAGATGTCTTAGGAGTATCTAAAGGTAAAAGGCTATTAACAAAGGAAACATGGTGGTGGAATGAAACAGTGCAAAAAGCTATTAAAGAAAAACAAATGCATTTTAAAGCATAGAAGAAGATTAGAAATAATGAAAACTATGAACAATATAAGAATACTAAAAACGTTGCTAAGAGAATAGTAAGTAAGGCAAAACTTAAAGCATATGATGAGCTCTATAATAGATTAGGAACAAGAGAAGGTGAGAAAGATGTGTTTAAATTTGCAAAAGTAAGAGAACATAAGGGTAAGGACTTAAAGCATGTTAGGTGCATTAGAAGCGATGATCAACGGGTATTAGTTAAAGATGATGAGATCAAACAAATGTGGGAAATATACTTTCAAAACTTGTTAAATGACAATGGCCATGAGAATATAGGGATTGAAAATACTATAAATCTAAATAACACTGAATATTATAGATATGAACGTAGGATTAGAATGCTTGAAGTAAAAGAGGCCTTGAGAAAGATGAAATCAGGAAAGGCCATGGGGCCTGATGGTATACCAATAGAGGTTTGGAAGCACATGGGAGATAGTGGGGTAGTTTGGTTGACCAAATTGTTTAACAAGATTATAAAATCAAAGAAAATGCCTGATGAGTGGAGGAAAAGTTCTATTGTACCAATCTATAAGAATAAAGGAGACATTCACAGCTACACTAATTATTGAGGGATCAAACTTATGAGCCACACCATGAAACTTTTTGAAAGAGTGATTGAGAAGAGGCTACGACATGAAACAAGTGCATTGGAGAATCAGTTTGGTTTCATGCCTGGGAGGTCTACCATGGAAGCTATTTTCTTACTAAGACAATTAGTAGAGAAATATAGGGAGAGAAGAAAAGACCTACTCATGGTCTTTATTGACTTAGAAAAAGCTTATGATAGAGTCCCTAGAGAGTTAATATGGAGGGTGTTGGGTGTTAAAGGGGTTTCTCAGGGGTATATAGACATAATTAAAGATATGTATGAGGGAGCAGTAACAAATGTTAAGACCACTAGTGGCGTGACTGGTGATTTTCCTGTCCCTGTCGGATTGCACTAAGGATCGGCATTGAGTTCATACCTTTTCACATTAGTTATGAATGAGTTAACAAAACATTTGCATAAAGAGATTCCCTGGTGCATGCTATTTGCAGACGATATAGTCCTACTTGATGAGACAAGGGAGGGTGTAAACATAAAGCTAGAGTTATGGAGAAAAGCATTAGAATCGGAAGGATTTAAAATTAGCCGAACTAAAACAGAATATACGGAATGTACTTTAGTAAGGAGAGTAGGAGTGGAGCACCAGTCAAGATTGATAACCAAGAGGTTCCCATGAGAGACCACTTCCGATACTTAGGATCATTGATCCATAAGAGTGGAGAGATTGAGAGGGAGGTCACCCAGAGAATCCAAGCAGGTTGGAACAAATGGAAATGTGCATCAGGTGTTTTATGTGATCGACGGGTGCCACTCAAACTAAAGGGAAAAATCTATAGGATGACTATTAGGCCGACCATGCTCTATGGATCAGAGTGTTGGGCAATTAAGGAACATCATACTCATAGGCTAAGTGTCGCAGAAATGAGGATGTTGAAATGGATGAGTGGTAAGACAAGAAAGGATAGAATTAGAAATGAAAATATTAGAGAAAATTTAGGGATAGCGCCAATAAGTAACAAGATAAGGGAGATTAGACTTAGATAGTTTGGACATGTTCAAAGGAGGCCACCAATGGCACCAGTTAGAAAGAGTGAGGCAATACAAGTTGAAGGTTCTAAAAGGGCAAGGGGAAGGCCCAAAAGAACGTGGATAGAAGTGGTAAGGAAAGATTTAAAAACTTTGGGACTAAATGAAACCATGATATTTAATAGAGTGGAATGGAGGAATAAGATTCATGTGGCCGACCCCTAATTGGGATAAGGTCTTGATGATGATGATGAATATATTTTGTCATTAAATTGTGTTAAATACCCATTCGTTGAAACTTTCCGTTGTGAAGTCATTGAACTTAGTGGCCCAAAGTCAATAATTTAATTGCCTTTTTTTTATGTGAGGTAGTAGTTTTGTTAGAGAAAGACATTAACAAAATTTCGTAAAAACTAACTAGTAAGGAGAGTGAAAAACTAATAGAATAGCAATTTTGCAAAGCTCATGATAACTAAGAGCATATTTGCAAAACTCAACAAATGTTAAACTTTTTTAATAAATATGCCAATATTTGCAAAAAATCCTAAATATATTGAAATTCAATTTCCCCAAACATAATATAGGAAAATTGACCAACCCACTTAACACAAAAGATTAATTTGGCTAAAAATATTGTCCAAGGCACTGAGTCAACACTTTTAGACCAATAACACATTGGTACCAAAGCTCTACAATTAAGTTATCAATTAGGTAGAAACTCCCAATCATGCAACATCTTGGGACCAAAGCTCTACAGTTAAGTTATCAATTAGGTAGAAACTCCTAATCATGCTCTATGAATTAAAGTGATTAGCAATTAAGAAACAACAAGCACATAGAATGAACGTCGCTGAAATGTAGATATTGAAATGGATGAGTGACAAAAGGTCTTAAAAAGGCAAGAAGAAAACCTAAAAAAACATGAATAGAAGTAGAGAATTTTTTTTAAATTTGAGACCAAATAAAGTCATAACACTTAATAGAAGAGAATGGAAAAACAATATTTAGGTAACTTAAAATTTAAATTTGAGACCAAATATAGTAATAATAAATAGAAGAAAATGGAGAAACAATATTTATGTAATTTACACTTTAAATTCAGAAGAGAATGGAAGAACAAAATTTATTTTTGCAATGCTGGCATTGGATGGCCCTGCGTCTTGTAAAAGTTCCTACCGGTTCTGCGTTTTGGAAAAGTTCCTGCCGGTTCCGTGTTTTAGTTACTGCAGAAGCCGGAGAAGCGAGAGAGCTGCATTTCCAAATTTTGATTAATTTTGTAATGCTTGCACTGGCGTTTTGGAAAAGAAGTTCCTACCGCTTCTGTTACTGCAGAAGCTTCTGCAGAGAAGTGCGGGAGATGTATTTCCAAATTTTGTCGAGACCGTAGCCAAACACAGCCCGTCTAATCTATTCGACAGAATAAACTTTCCGCCTAGCATCATCGCGTGGGCACATGCATAACATCATCACGAGGTCGGAGGCATAACTCTAAGATCCCAAATGTAAATATAAAAACCAATTGCACGGCTTGTTCTGTCGACGAAAATACTTAGGTTCCTGCTTGGCTGTTAAGAACCAGATTTTTTTATTTTTTCTCTAGACATCTGTTCATCACGAATCTTGAAAAGAGCTTACAACTGAGAAACCCTTAAGCCCATCACCGTAAAACAGCTGAGAAGAAATCTGAGAGTTTGACTAAATGGAGCACTGTGTGGTCTACAAATTTTGCTTTATTTGCATTGCTAGCTTTGGCAAGATATTCTTCATTGGCTGCAGTACTCACGGGTCCTTCGAGAGCGATGATCCCGTTTCATAAGCATTTACAACGGTCAGCATCAAAAACATATTACAGAGTCTACAATACACATGTCTATGACATAAAACTCAGAAAAGATGGGACAATCGTGCACTAAGATGTGGCATTTAGCACCTTCTTTTCCTCTTCTCCTTCTCCTCCTTCTCAGACGCGTTTTTCAGCTGCATTCGTAATGAAACGCATATGTCAAACAACCATAAATCACAACATACAAGAAAAAAGAACAGCTGTGGGACAGTATCCGTCTTCGTATTCAAGCGAATTGATGGCTAACTCACCATTAGGATAAGAATTCGTACAAAGACAGCAACGAAGTCAGTGAAGAGTGTCAAAGAATGCTTAACATAATCCAAATCCCCAAAATGTGCCTTCTCAATGATTTCTTGTGTGTCTACAACCATATATCCCAAGAAAACCAGTAGACCGAAATAGAGCTGCAAATTCAACCAAAGCAAGAGACATTCATATCAGCGAGCAGCCAAAACAATTCAGATTGAAGCTTCTCATAGTAGAAGATGGTAAAGCACCTCAAATTTGAAGATGGCAGTGGAGCCACCAAAGATGGAGGAGGCAAACTGCAGCCAGAAAAGAATAGAGAGGCCAGAAGAGAGCAGACCTCCCAAGTACAGGTACTCTCGGCGCCTTGCTAAAGTGGCTGCTGCCGAGAAGCATGCAAATGCCACTGCAGTCCCCACAAAAGCACTTAAAAGGATTCTGCAAATTCAAATGCAAGACAATATTAACACTGGGAAAAAAAAAGCAGCTTAGAATCTAATTAGACTTCAAAATTAACAGATCACGGAAGCAAAACCCAAACATAAATAACTTCAGAAGGGCCTAATTAGGTCAACAAATCGATCAACCACTGGAGGAGAATAACATCAGATAAAAAATTTAGACCTAACACTTCGACATAAGTAGGTTCCTTCACTCTCTGAGAGAAGGAAAAGCATGTGAGGTACATCAACAAGCATCACCATCCGCCAACAGGTGATGACATTTCATGTATCATGCAAAACTCAGGATACTGTTCGCCAGTGTGCCTATGGCAAGGAAGATAATTGGCACCCAAGTACGTAATTATGTATTGCTTGAAAGTCTGAATCTCGAAGAGTTCATAAAAAGCATGAAAATGGATGGGAAACATAGACCTTCAAGAAACACAAAACGAATCATTAACATCAGCACTTATAGGATGGTAGGCGCTTGCCGGATTAGTGGATAAACAACGTAGCCAACCAATGATGCAGGATGCAGTTACCAAACTGGCAACATCCTCAAGTAATGGTTGTCGTGTGGTCATTTACAATTATGTATCAAGTACCACCCTAGAGAACTAGCCATCACCATACAAATAACATACTTAACACACTTACTCTTGAACCTAGAAGAAGCAGATACTACCAGATGCAATAAAGCCATTAGCATAGACCTCCAGATGAACCAAGCTACAAAGGACGTGAGCCAGTGGATTCCACATAACCAAGGATCAAGACAATCTGAACTGGTAGAACTCAAAACTCATTGGAAGAAGCTGGAAGACCTAAATATTCATTAGAAGGGAACATCCAACTCATACTAACACAACTGGATAATGATGTCCAATTAAAAAGCAGGACACAGGCTCCACAATGTCTATGGTGAATCGCACCATCACATATCTGTTACCAGTTAGAAGTTTTCAGTTGGTACGGGTGTCGACCCACCAAGACCAGTTACCAGTTAGCAGTTTTCATATGCATAGCCCTAAGCCCCTGATGAAATTGAAGCCACACTGTTCTGCATGAAATCACTTTATATCTGTGTAATTTAATCTATAATCCAACTGCCAGCTGAGGCTGCAACATACGCATGTGGACTTGAAAACCATCAAAATACTGGCGGAAGGCGACCATTTGGCAATATACACAAAATTAAGAAGAATAACGAACATTCAAGATCTTATTCAACACCATGAGACCCTAAAAGAAGAAAATAGATAACACCAAATCTCCATACCTTGGATCAAACTGGATAACCAAATCAATTAGGGGACCCACAGAAGCCCCCTGAAGAAGAGCAGCTCCCATCAAGAGACCCACCCTCTTCCTCTGTTAAATAAACATGCCGTTATAACACTCATAATATTAAAACCCCCAAAAGTGGGGTAAAATGAAGAGATCCTCGAAGAATAGGTAATCAACAAACACAAAAGCAATTTACCTCTTCATATGGAGGCGATGAAAGTAGCCACACCATGCAGCCAGCGCATCCAATAAGGGTAAGAAGGCCACCTATATTCCAAAGGATATGCAGATAGGCTCCAACACCGGATGCCACTAGCGCGCAGCATAACGTGAGATAGACCTTCACAGATGAATAACAAAAAATTAGATTCCACACATGAGCAAAACCTACCAGGAAGAAAAGAAAAAGCAGAAAATTTCCAATCCTGTAGAAAGCACATCAAAGAATTATCTCCAGAAAGTTAACCGACACCGGCCACAACAATTCATTCAACAACATCATTCGCAGTGTGTTCTAGAGAAGGTGAAAGATCTATTGAAAACGAAAGAAGAACACCAAAATGGAGAACATCTCACCGTGAAGAGAACAGAAACGAACGAAACGAAACAAAAACACGCATCAGGCGTTCAAAACCCAGCAGAACAACAGAAATCAACCAACGAACACAAATGAACAGAAGATTTCGGCTATTAAATCATATCTAGTGTAAGAAACTGCACGAAAGAATCTACCCACGAAATCAGGGTCGCCGGTAAGGAAGCAGATCTGAGAAAGCAAAACACAGGAAAGAGCCTAGGTTTAACCAGGAAAGGCAAGCATCTCAGAGAAATTATACCTGTTTCAGATGGTTCTGAACAACCGGAGAAATCTGCCGGAAATTCTTCAGAGAATCGGAGTTCCAACCCCTTCCGGGCGTAGATTGAGCCTGGAAAAACGACGAGAAAGCCTCCATCGATTAATCAACGGGATGAACAGATCAGAAGCGGACGAAAAACTACGGAAATTGGCGTAAGCTATGAACGGATAATTGCACGGACCCAGATGAAAACGGGAGTCGCATTATATAGGGTTTGGAATGGAGATATTCTCGCCGTGGGTTCTAGAGCTGGAAGAGGGTTTCCTTACAACGTTACCCTTGCTTTGATCACCATTTACTTAAATGCCATTTCTCGTGTCTTTCTCGAGTAACGAGATATTATCACCTCAGTTAAATGCTAAAACCTAATTTTTCTTTACCTTTTTATTATCGGCCTCATTTTTGTTAAATGCACGAAATATTTATTTGACAAAGAAGGGGCCCAAAAAATAAAAGGATGATTTGCTTTCATGGACTGAAATTGTAGATGTTCTGGTGACAAACAACATTGCAATTGTTAAAATAAAATTTATAATTAAATTAAATTTTTAGCCATCTCACTTTATCTAGTGCCACATTTGGTCATAGTAAATTTCATTAAGCCATCCTAAACTAAATTTCATACTATATTATCTCATCTCAAGAATCATTAGCATCGTATATTAGATTTTAAGTACAAAAATAATAGGTTAGTATATAGTTTGGTTTATAATTTTATATTATATTTTGTTTTCTTTGAATGTAGTTGAGTTGACCTGATTATGGAGCATCGCCGTTGATTTGTCATGATAAATTAATAAACGAAAAGAGATTATTTATTATCTCTATCTACGTGAGATGTCGCAGGTTAAAGTCGGGAACGTCAACTGTCAACGACTTTGTGGTAAATCTTTGCAGTATGAAGGGTATTTTTGGAAGGAAAAACTGACACGACTTTCTGGAAAGTTCCGGGTCTCTGTCCGGGTTGGCCGAGAAAGGGCGCGAAGGACTCTCCAAGAAGTCACGAGGAACGAACCAACACTTCTTCGCTTAAGGACAAAGTAATCCCATCTGGCTTTTCCCTTTAAATGAATGCCTCTGGAACCGTTAGATGAGCGCGCTTAAACCAATCGGACGGTCTCAAGCAACGCAAACACGTGTTGACCCCCGATCCGTCCGTCTACTATACAAAATCATCGACTGCAAGTCGTAGTAAGTCGAATCATTGAAATGGAATGATCATGGTGACAGTATTGGTATCTCTGTAAATTCATTCATCACTGACCGTGGAAGCTGAAGAAAAAGAGCAGAAACTCTACGATTTTAAGTAGATTTAACAAAAACAACGAAGAAGATAAGCAAAAAACTATGATTTAAGTAAATTTTGGAAGAAAAATCTGTCAATGTTGATTGAGATACACTTTTTGATGACCGAAAACGATGAAGAAGATGAAGCAAAAAACTGTGATTTAAGTAAATTTTTGAAGAAAAATCTGTCAATATTGATTGGGATACACTTTTGATGACCGAAAACGATGAAGAAGATGAAGCAAAAAACTGTGATTTAAGTAAATTTTTGAAGAAAAATCTGTCAATGTTGCCAAAGACCGAAATTATAGAAGAATATGAACTTAGAATTAGAGACTCTCAATAGAAAAAGTATGAAAAATACAATTTTTCTTAAAATTTACTTTTCAATGAGAGCAAAGATCAAAACATAGAAGAAACTGAAGTCAAAATCAGTGACTCAAGCAAAAATACATAGAAAATGTACCATAAATACAGTCTTTCTTGAAACTTACCTTCAATGATCGCAAAAACTGAAGAAAAATGAGACTCTTCATCTTCACTAACCTAAAAGAAAGTCCACCTCATTGAGATATACTCTTCAATGATTGCTCCAAGAAAATCAATCGGAAAAGCTGAAGAAAGTGAACTGATTCCATCTACAAAAACCAACGACAAGATTTCATCCATCCGTCGTACACGATCAGATTCCAGATTCTGTAAATCACCATAATAGCATAAGCAAAGACTTGGATTCCTGTGTTTCCAAGCGATGCTGCTGTAAGTTCAAGATTTCCAAGGTGACCGGAGAATCTTAGTAGCCATGGACGCAACGTAGTTAAGCATATAAACAGTTACAGCGGAAGCAGCCAACGGAAGATAAGCTTTAGTTCAATGGAAGGAGCCGATTTCAGGCGAGAGAATGGGGGAGTTGCCTTGTCGGAAAAATGCTTTCTAACTGATTGGAAGATCCATAGTTCATGAACAACCATGATCAAATCAATGGCGGGGATGGCAGTAGCGGGCCGGTGCAGAGCTCAGTGCACAAAGCCACTGCAAGGTCCGGAAAAGGGTTAACCAAGTACGCAACTTCACCTTTCATTTTTACAAGAGGCTATTTGCATGGCTCAAATCACAAAAGTTTATAGTGGGCAGCTTGAACCTGAGACCTCTAAGTCACCCCACAACCACTCAACCCCGTTGCACCAGAGCTTCCTTCTATTCTTCTTGAACAGCACAAAATAAAAAGCAATCAAATATACTGTGCACTTGATTAGTTGCAGCGGCAAAAAAGGGCCAATATCAACGGAAAAAAATAGAGAGAAAATGAGAAAAATCTCTCTTATTGATATTATTATCCCTCTTTTGATTGTGAAATGGATAGTAAGATGGCCTTTTGTCTACAACCGTCCCCACTTTATAACCATAAAATGCCCACAAATGAAGATCTTCACATTCATAATATCTAATAGATTTTACCACTAAAAAAGAAAAAATGTAGATCTTCAGATATTTCTACTAGATGTGGTACTAAAAGCATCTGTCTATCTCTCTCCCCTTTCCTTTGTCCTTGGATTATTTTTGTAGGAGAATACACATTCAGCAAGTGAGAAATAGTGGCCATAGCCATCCCTTGGTTGACTACTGGCAATGAATCGCGAGTGCCGTTGTTGAGCAGTAAACTAGATTTCATGTGGGAGAAAGTGGTCTATGCAAGGTCAGTGGCCTTGAATGGTAGAGAAACTTCAACCCGTAATGTCAATTTTCTTCTCCGCTAAATTTTATGGTATGCTTGCTTCTCCATAATTTCCTTCCAATGATCTAAACCATTTATCTGATATGTTGTATGGATGATCGATGTAACAAAATTCGACTCCATAGGGAAATTAAAACCGTCCAATTTATAGCTTTTGGATCGTTAATTAAAGGACAGTCTTGAGTCGTCAACAAGGGCTCCATGAATCGAACGAGTTAGCATTGTCCGAGAAGAGTGTTTGTACGAGCAATGCATGCTACAGTAGAACCCCAATCACACGGTAAGTTGCTTTGCACCGCCCATTTTTTGTATGATGGTTCCCACTTTCAATTGATCCACCTTCATATGCTCTCTCTAATTTGGCATATACGCTAGTCCACAAACGATGTTGATTGGACGGTTAAAAATTTTGTATGAAACCATGGTACACATTCAAATACCAAAAACACAGCTTTTGAGACTGACACTAGAATCATCCAATGATCATGATTTTTAATCTACAGGACATTGAAGTCTGAGAGATCAGATGAATGGGCAGGATCAAAGATGCAACAATGAGTCTGCAATGCCAACTTACCCAGTGAACGCGGTCTACCATAGGTCTGCTTTATGATCCATCCACGTTAAAGCCATTTGTCTTGATCATCCAGTGGTTGAAGCTTGAGGTCTCGGGGAGCCTTGTTGCAATGGTAAAAGTTGTCATCACGTGACCTTGAGGTCATAGGTTAAGGCGTGGAATGCAAGGTAAGACTGCCTACTATAGGCCCTTGTAGTCCGCCCATTCCCCAGACCCTGCATAGGCGAGGCTGCCTTTATCCAGTGGTTGAAGCTGCTCGTACTCAAAATCTGCGCATCCATCACCAATTACCACGAACAATGAAATCCTTTTACCAAGATTATGATGCACGGCGAATTCTCGGCGGCTGTTTTCATTTGAACATTGAGCAGATCGAACCCACAACCTCTTGGTTGTGAGACGGGACTTAACTACCTCGTCTAAGTGCTCCAACTCAAATCTCAGCAGTCTTCCTAATGGCATTTGGAATCTCATGGAGATCTGTTCCACCACCATGACTTGCAAATGGATTAATCATATTTAAAGAGAGTCAGATTAGCCGTGGGCGAGTTGTACGTGAACAACTAAAGTGAGAGTAACTGATCTGGCCTTGCCATTCAACCAGTTCGACTTTTGGGTTTTACGGTCCATTCAATATGTCCACTGATCAAAGATCCAGATTCTATAAACTTACAATTGTAATGGACTGGTTCAGTGATTGGGATAGAGGCCAGTGAGGAAGGAGATGGGATCAGTTATGACATCAAAGCTGGTCACTAACCATGTACACAACACTTACCAGAATATCTCTAAATTACTTTATTTTCACCATAACGATCCGAGAAAGAAGCATTATTGGAACTTCATTTCTATCTTAATTAGATTCAACATATTGATACAAGATACAACACATGTTATCATGGCCTGGCAACATGGAAGAGGATCAGCAGAAGGCAGCTCCTCATACTAGGATTTACATCAGAGAATGAATTTGCGTTTTAACAAAGGTGAAAGAGGTTAGCATGCCAGTTGTCAGCTGTATGGTTGGTGAAGCAGATGCTGAGCTCTTCACAGCTTCCATCACCTTTTGTAGACTGTAATTGGTCATAGAGATTGGCTTGCAAACTCAACAACAGGGCCCTGTCTTAGCAATCTTTGCTTCTTCAAGGCTGCACGGCATGGATCAAAGAATTTATGCCTTAGAGCTTCCTCTGCACTTATTCTCATCCTAGGATTTACTGTTAGGCACTTGTCTACAAGATCAAAGAGCAAATCTGGAACCATCTCATGAAAACCTGGCCTCCTGGTATTCAGGTGGCACCATTCTCGCAGATCCTTCGAGGGCAAAGCTTTGATTTCAAACAGATCCTGTAAAAAATATAAGCTGTAAGCTAAGACCTCTCAAAGAAAGAATGACAATTAGATGTTTTTTAAGTCATGATACCGTAGGAAAAGAGCATTCCCGGTTATGTAGCTTTGCAACTTCCCAAAGATCTTCACTGCCCCTCAGCTTAGCAATGTCTTTTATATTTCTGCCAAATGAAAGATGACGTAATTAAGAACAAACATGAGAATGAAAATAATAGTGTAATCTGCTTGCTTGAAGATGGAGTTTACTGTTCAGGATCACCAATGAAAGGGCTCCTTCCTATTATCATGTATAGTAACGTGACCCCAGCAGACCACATATCAACCTTCACACTTTGATGTGGAGATTTGAACAAGACCTGCCCAAACCAACTCAAGGATTAGTTTCTCTCATGCTAGTATAAACAAAGGGATGGTTGGATGGCTGGAATGAACATTGATACAATTACGGGGGCAAGGATCCACAATCCTACCTCTGGAGCTCGGAACCCCTTAGTTCCAACACAAGGTCCTTCTCTTTTTTTGTATTTTCCATCTCCTGAGTTTAATGAAATATTCATCCTCCATTATCACAGGGAAGACCAAACTAAAACAAGAAAACTAATAAGCAAAACATACCTTTGTTCTTTAGCAGACCAGCACCAGCAACAATAATGCCATTTGAGTGCAGAGGCATAGGAGAAAGATAAACTAGGCTTCGATCTGCTTTGCCTGGAGGTGCAGCCACCCTCTTCCTTTGCGAAGATGGAATAGATGTTGCCTCATGATTTGGAGATTGAATAGCCTGCTGTGCCCAACTGATTAGCTCTTTCCGTCCTTGACAAGGCATGGGTTCTCTCAACCTTTCTGCCGAAGGAGTCCTAGTGCTTGTTGCATCCTTTGTTGAGTTTACAGCTGAAACATCCGTGCCTTGACTTCCATACAATTTCCTATTACCTACATCCATTAAGGCCCTTAGATGACGAGCATCAAGCCTCTTCTTCATGTTTTTCATCTCAAGAGGTGTCTTGGAGTCATTTGTTGCTCCTTTACTTGCAACTTCCAAAAATCCAAGATGCACGGTTTTCCTAGCTTCTTTCGAGCGAGAATAGTCTTTAACATTGGGACGAGGTACATGTTCTAAGCGCCCATTAGAATTTGTCTTGACTTTACCTGGAAAAAAAGAAAAGAAAAAGAAATGAGTGACACAACTGCATTGGTTCACTCCTTAACCATGAGAAAAAGATAACTCAAACTGAGGGAAAGAAAACAATTAACACTAAGTCTAAAAGAGATTAATTATATGTCAGTCAAAATTAAGGAGGAAAAGGCAAACATTCTAGTAAATAAGAATTGCAACAAAGACAGGAATAAAGACGTGTGTGCATATTATGCTGGCAGAATCTGTGGTACTTCCAAGTGAATGAAATATAAATACTATTAAAAATGTCAGAATCATCAAACTATAAAATTTGGTGAAAGTTCAGCAGAATGCATAGAGAAAGCAAAGGGCAGCCCAGGTGCATGAAGCTCCCACATGTGTGGGTTCTGGGGAAGGGGTGGACCACAAGGGTCAATAGCATGCAGCCTTACCTTTCATTTTGCAAGAGGCTATTTCCATGCCTTGAACTTGTGACCTCAAGGTCACACAACAACAACTCTACCATTGCAGCAAGGAATAAGAAATTTCAAAATAACAAAAGACAATGGAAAAGAAGAGCATAACATCGAAGCCCTAGTCAAGTGCACCTCTATATGATCATGCCTGAATGGATGTGTTCACCCATATATAGGAAGGAAAAGAAAGAAATATAAGATGAAATAGTCCCTAAATATTACTTTTCTACTTTTTTCCATTCATGTTAGCATTAATTTTCAAACCTCCCCTCATATTGGGCCAAATCTTTGGTGGCACATTAATATAGGCTTGTTCAGAAACTGAAGGTCAGAAGTGCAAGTATTTTATGACATTATATGATTCAACCAATTAAAAGGATTTGTTTGCGCATACAAACTGCAAACAAGTTTTAAAAGAAAGTGAAAAAAAGAAACAAAAAAGCAGTGGCCAAGATAAAGTGAAGAATGCATCAAGAGCATATCAAACGCCCAACCCATATTATTAGCCGATACTCAAAACCTATCTCAGAGTCACATCTCAGACACATGATTAGAGTACAAAATATATAGAGATTTTAAGCAAAGGGATCCTCAGATATCACTTGATCCTTCCAATTGTTTCACTTAAATGTATAAATCAAATATGGCATGGAGTTCAAGCTTCATCAGAAGAAAGCAATCAAGACTCTGGGCAAATACAGATTGTGAAAAGACATTCATCCACATTTACAAACTTTCACAACTGAAAATAAGTAAACAAGACATGAAACTCACTGCTTGTGCCATACTTCTGATGGAGATCCTGCCAGAGTAAAGAAACCGTCAGGTTTGCACTATTATCAAGGGAAAACATTATTGATAAGCACATAAAGAATGCAGTTTGCAGTAGAAAGTGTACAAACCGTGGCCAAGTTGAAATCAATGAGGTAGCCTTTGCTAAATTTACGAGAAAAGAGGAAATTCCCTGGCTTAACATCTCTATGAACTATACCCTGCAAAGATTAAGATAACAAGAGATTAAGAACAAGAGATGATAAAGTGAGAATGTGAAGTCCTATGGCAAATCATCTTACCTGCTTATGCAAACTTGCAAGGGCTCTAAACATACAGTAACCATACCACTGAAGCTCAGATATATCTATTTCTCGTTTCAACACCTAAATTTCAAAAAAGAATGTTACAAATAGAATATAACTAAGAGGAATTAAATATCGAAGCACCCAATACTTACCTCTGGTCTATCATGCTCAACATGCTCCAAAATGAAGCAATCAGAGCCATCGCTCTTAAAAGATCCTTCATACTTTATCACAAAATTTCGACCTCTGCATCAAAAGCAGCAGGCAGATTAGAACTGATATTTTATCAGTTATAAGAGGAGATGAACTTTCTAAATTGCATTTGATAGGACATTCTCAACATCCTTACCCAAATCGCTCCAGCATCTTCAACTCATTGTTCACATGATGCAAATGAGCATTTGCATGGGGGCCTGACCATAGCAGAGAGCAGACATTCAACATACAAACAATCTCTTCGTTAGTAAATGTTTAGCATAGGTGGTGATTTCTTAAGCTGCCTGAGAAGACTGCTCACTGAAAATCTTGGAGAAGCCAATAAAGTAAAAGTTGGAGAAATTGAAAGGGATAATAATGTTTCACATACACTTAACAGCAAATACTTTTCCATCCTGCTTTCTTCGAGCTCTGTAGACAGTGCCATAACCACCTGTATGATTCAGTGCAGGAGAAGGTGGTTGGAAGGTTAATTTGCAACCTATAAGTTGATCAAAATACAACTGAAGTTACTGAACAACCAAAACCTGAGGACAAATCGTCAATACCTGAACCTTCTTCATCTTCTATGATGAAAGACTCAAAGTCTGGTAGTGTTTTTGGCTCCAAATGGTTCTGCAAATTCACCACCATATATCTTTAATTTCAATGGATGAAAATGATAACAAACAGCACCTTATTATCCAAACAAGATATTTTCTGCTAAAGGTATTTTATTAGGTGCCAAGTACGGAGCAACTAGCATGTCTTTTGTGTGTTTCAGAAATAGAGCTTACCTTAGGAGCTTTAGATGTAGGCTCTGCCCTGTTTCTATTAGTAGGCATGTTATGATTACAACTACGTTTTGACTTTTGCTTCAAGGAGATGGACTTCTCATCAGCTTTAAATTGCTCTTGCTGCTCCTGAGAGTTGATGAGCTTATTTTCATTCATAACTCGGACTTCTAGAGGTAAGACATCCTTGTGTGATGGTTTTAGTTTATCAAATGATTTTCCTGCCACCAATGTTGCATTGGAAGGTTGAATTGATGAAGCAAATCCTGAGAATTCCATATTTTCAGCTTTTCTGCCTGCAGTTAAGGTTGAAACATCATGTGCCCGAATTGCTAATGCTTCATCATTTCTTGATGGGCCACCCATTTCATAATATTGGAGATTTTCTGCATATCCTCTAGTGATTTTTGTGCCAGGAACATTTTTCTCTTTATGGAAGTGAATCTCCCCAGTGGTTCCTGCATCTCCCATCATACTGTCACTAGCTGCATTGCAGCCATGACTATCATGAAGTCCCACCTTTGTTGGTGAACCGCCACACTCGTTGTCTGCCTTCAACCAAATTCTGGCAGCCAAACTCAACTGTTTCTCATCATTCAAATGAGCAGTTATTCTGGTGAAATCCTCACGTATCTGATCATTGTGCTGCATTAGTGGCCCTTCTACTGTATTTTTTGTGCAAGCAACTCCTGCATCTGGTTCACGTACCTCAGCTCCTTGCTCAGTTAACACTTTAGGAATTTTTAAGTCAAATCCAATACTGATCAAACTATGCTGATAGTTTGTTAGAGATAAAGGTTGGGGCAAGTCCCTGTGCAAAATCATCATGCTGTCTCTATCACCATATTTAACCTCAGTTTCTTTTGTATCATCTGTATGATCAATATTCTTCAACTTGTTAATTGAGGACCCGGCATTGGAGTCAAGAAACATATATGGTACTGATGTATCTCGTTTCAAAGTATCTGAGGCATATTCTACGACAGACAATGATTCGAGGTCTTTGTTCATATCATCAGGAACATCAACATTTACCTGCATACCTTTTAGAACTTATAAGAAGAACAGTCATGAAAATTTAGTTCAAGCTTACAGGTAACATGGCTTGTATAAGACAACAAATTGAAGGATACAGGTGAAGAAGAAAACAGGAGGCCTAAAGAATTACAAAAGTGGTGTTCACAAGTGAAAGCAAATTCCATTAGTAGAAGTTCAAAAGTTTACAATGCAATTTTACACAGAGCACTGTACTTTATTTTTATTAGACAACCTGTATCACATTGGTTATATTCCTAACACATCTATTTTTGCCAGACTAATGAAAGTCTAACTTTGGCGAATTAGAAGACGGTATAGGTCCATTAACTAAGAATTTAGGATCACTCTGCAAAGAAACCAAATATGATCCAGAGGTACCTTACGAGAGGTGCTCCACATCTTGTTTGCTAATGACAACAAACGCAGACAGTTTTTACCTGCATTCAACTCATCGTTGTCATTAACAAAGATGCGAAAATACCAAAAAAATATGCTGCAAATGTCATCAAAACAAAGAAATAGGCCTCCTTTACCGTTTTCCGCTCTAAACAACAATCTTCTTTTCGCAGTCGGTAACACAATTGAACCAGAATTGAATCTCTTCCGCTTCCTAAAGTACGTTCTAACATCATCATCCCATAATCTCTTCGGTCCCGAATATACAATGATTCGCGGCACAAACGGAACAATCATCTTCGACAAAAACTCACCGAACGATGATAAAACGGCCAAAGAAATCGTAACAAACAGATCATCCCTCAAAAAAAGCGGCGAAGCAGGAATCGAGCAAAGGAATTGGACAAAATCGGCCGAAACATGAAACAATGTGCATCTCGCAGCGAGTTCTGCTGGACGAGCAGGACACCCTAGCCTCAACAGAATGGCAAGTAGATGCCATGCTTTTTCTCTCGCTACTGTGTCTATGTTGTAGAATTCCGAGTCGGCGAGATAAGCAACCATGCTGACCTACAAAGGAAGGATTTATAGTGAAATGTACCAGTGATTTCACAATACAGATCTAGAATCCGCCATGGAAGTTAGCGTTTGAGCTTCTCTGTCATTTATGTTGAAGGAGGGATACTTTTCTCGGTAGAAATGGGGGAAAGTTAGGGATTATCTGCATTGTTGAAGAAGAAATTAGAATTTGGGAGAAATGTTGGGGAAAGATATGCAGATTTGGGTGTGGTTTTGTAAGATCTTGAGTGAGGATCAGAGAAATGTCTGCAAATTCTAGAGAGAGAGAGAGTATAATCTGCTGGAAAAGGGGAAGTTCTAGAGGCGGGGAAGGGGATTTTTCAGACAAAATAGCATTTGGGGAAAGAAGGCGGGCAAATGGGGATGCCATGTGAATTTTGAGAGTAAACACGTGCGAGTTTCCCGCTCTTTTCATGAACCCGAGATAAGGCCACATCTGTTTGGGGTTTGGTTCGAGCGGGAATATAATCGCCGGGATGAATGACGGAATTGACCCTCATTTAATGGCGCATTTCTGGGACTTAACTTTAGGGCCTACTTTTTGATGATCTGACCCACTAATCTTGTTCAAAGTGGCTTACATTGGCTAGAAAGAAGAATCGTGATTGTTGGATGATTTGGGCTTTCCCTGTTTGGAGCGTGGATTTTGCAAATAGCACAAATGGGACGGCAAACAAGATGAATGACCCGGATCATCCATAGGTGGGTCCTTGCTAGGTTGAGGCCCAAAAAGGAGTCCCAAAATGAGTCTTGCTAGCATTCTGCTAGACTATAGCAGGGATAGTTGTCACCCATTTCAGGCCTGAATTTTGGAATCTCCAAATCATTTATAGTGTAAGAACCTTTGAGCAGCTTTGACGATTGTTCTCCCATGCCAAAGTATAAAAACTCAAAATGTAAACACAATGGAAACTTAGCCAAATGATTTGATTCAAATTTAATAAGCAACCAACGTGACAATGAGGCTCTATGGAAAGAGTACACAATGCAGAAAATAAAGGGCTCCCACTTACGCAGGGTCTAAGGAAATGGAAGGACCACGAGGGTCTATAATACGATAGCCTTACGTGAAAATATAATTAATGTTAGCAGCGAAGATCAATAAAACCTTTTCCCCCCCACTAGGCTGAGTTTCAAGTTGACTCAGAGCTTTTTGATGCCATGGCCCAAGCCCAAGGCAAGAGAGAGGGAAGGACGACTCCTTCCACATGTCAACATGACTGGCGTCATCAGACGGGTTGCACCATGTCATGGCAAGCCGCTAATTACACCAACCATGGTCCATGTCATGGTGCATTTGTGTTGTAACTTTGCAATTCTCTAGTCAGGTTTTGCTACGTTCATTTTCGGTTTGAATCAACTAGTTCTAGTTCTGTTAGACCTGGAAGGAATTTTGATCCAGGGATTATTTTCTAATACTTGGACTAAAACATAGATGACAAACACTAACTTAAGTTTGACCAGTTCAAGCCAAGGATACTAACAGAACGAGAATAATGGTACTTAAGGTACCACAATGGGACGCTGCAAAATCGCAATTTAGCTCGATTCATGGTGAGCCCAGACTGGTTAAGATAGAGAGAAAAATTAAAACAAAAATGATTAAACAGCTGCTGCTTTAGCATCATCTGAAAGAGAAATTATAGGGCGATTCGGCGAAATCCATTCATGGCAGAAAATACAAGCTGGCCGAACCTTTGCGATCCGAACTTTCATTTATGTGGCTCCATTTTAGATAGATAATACCCCACTAAGATCATGCATCATCAACCGTAGCCCTCCGCGTGGGGTCCATTTTACCCACAAGCATAATGGAGAAGATTATGGGTTCGATGTCCAAGAAAAAAAACAAAAAAACAAAATATTTTAGTGGCCAAACGAAGAACATGGAACTGAAAGATTTGGTTCACCAAGAATGTGGGGTTCATTGATCTTTTATAGCACCAATTCAGACAATACCAAGTTTCCCAAGATGTGGTAAATGAAGGGAAGAAAGCTCATGTTGACAAAGTAACAAGGATTTGATCCTATTTAATGCAACTTCTTAAAGGCAATATCTCCACTCAAACTAGTAAAATCTAAACATACAGAACGGGTGACTGTAAACATAATGTCGAAAGTATGGAAGGATGAAACTACTGTATTATAGGTTCTTCCAGGAGTAATTTACATGGGGAATAACAAAATACAGAAGCAAACAATAGTACCTCAGAAATATTTCGGAGGAAGGACTTGATATCCCAATGTTCGGAACAAAATAAATAAATAAAGAAAATCCTACTCAAACCAGGTAGAACGTTTTCGGACACAGCTAACCAAGAAAAACCAGAAATTAAATGCAATGGGTATTACAAAAAGGAGAGCAGAAAACAGATTTTTCTGAAGTAATAACAATACAAGGGAGTCGGATAAGAGGATTATCTTCGCATGACTTCTTCGTGCAGTGAGGAATTACTCGGTGGGTGACAATGCAAGGTTTAAGAGGAAGCCAAGCACAACACCAGTAAGCCCCACAAAGGCAGCAAACATTAAGGAGAAGCCTGCATCACTCCTGCGATTTCTACGTCTCTTGAGAATCTCCTGAAAGAATTGCACGAAGAAAGTATCACAAATATTCTCATACTAGGTGCCCTGCTCCAAATAGATAATAAATCCAAAACATAGAGCTTCGGAAAGCCTGCAGTCTGATATAGAAAGAACAAGAAACTTGAGGTTCCATTTGTGTCAGTTTTCACTTACAAGTAGCTATACAAGGGAAGGTCCACGAAGTTTCTTTCATTACCCCGCAATATAATACTATTTAGAGAAATATACACAACGTCACTACTGTGGGAATGGTCGTCATGAGATCAATTCTTAATGTGAATGTCATGCTGCTCACTACCTACCGGAGGTAAGAGTCTTCTCAGTGGTGCTGTTTCTCAATATCTTGAGTTACTGATGCAGGGTCAGGATTTTTACAAAGGGTCTAAATCAGTCAATTCATATCTCACAAAGTACAAGAGAGGGAGCTAATTTAGTCGGTGCCCTAATGCAAGCCCTCCTGTTACTACTGCAGTAAAGTCATAGTGTTAATCAACAAAACATAAATTCATTCTTTATAACAAGGCCCTTACTTGAGTTCTGCCAAATGGTGATCATTTTGCCACACATGAAAGATTCAATGTTTAAGCAGTATATTGTACTACTCTCATGTATTTCCCATATATGCCCTTGAAATTATGATGTAGTTGCATGAACTTGTGCAAGTCGGGGTTTTACAGAGGACTGCACCAACTGCCTTGTAACAAGGTTACATGTGGTATATATATATAATCAAATAGATAAGTGGAATCTTTCAAATAGACATCACAGACATCTATATGAAACTTTTTATCATTGTAAAATCTTTTCAGCTATGTTTCAGTAAATTTTGCCAGATTTTTCACAATTTTGAGCTCAACATATGCACTTATTTTGATGATTTTTAATAGTGAAATCAACAATGGGCTGTGATCAAAATCAATGTCTCTAGGTGTTTCAATATGTTAAGCAGATGAAAAGATCATGCTTTCCTGTTATTAAAACTCAACATTCAGATCTCACTGGTTCATAAAGTTTCTTGTTATCCTACCAAATAATTACTCCAAGTGATGAGCTATTCTAGTTACATCCACTGTCCAGTGCTTCAAAACGATCACTAAACTTATATTTCCAGGGATCAGAAGATAAAACAAGCACTTCAAATGCAAGCTTATGGATAATCTTATGCAGATAGCAATTTATAGATATAATTAAGAATATGTACGAGAGAGCGGTAACAAATGTTAGGACCACTAGTGGAGAGACCGATGATTTCCCTATCTCTATAATATTGCACCAAGGATTGGCATTGAGCACGTACCTTTTCACATTAGTTATGAATGAATTGTTGGAGATGTGCCCTAGAGTTTTGCGTGATTGGCAAAAGAAAATTCTATAGGATCATTATAAGGCCGGTCAGGCTCACATAGCTGAAATGCTGAGATGGATGAGTAGCAAGACAAGAAAGGATAAAAAAAGAAATGAAAACATTAAAGGAAACTTAGAGGTAGCACCAATAGGTAATAAGATGAGGGAAGACTTAGATAGTTTGGACATGTCCAACAGAGATCGAAAAGGAGTTCAAAGGAGCAAGTCAATCAAAGTCGAAGGCTCTAAAAGGGCAAGAGGAAGGCCCAAAAGGATGTGGACAGAAGTGGTGAGAAAACATTTAAAACCTCTTGGACAAAATGAAGCCATGACAATTGATACAGGGGAATGGAGGACTAATATTCGTGTAGCCGACCCCTAATTTGGATAAGGCTTTGATAATGACTATGTACTAGTAAAATCAGCTTGCCATCAAACATCTAAATTTCTCAACTAAACATGGAGCAGGTAAGTGTCAGTGGCTGGAAACTTAAATGTGCAAGCCCATATAAGGAAGAGACTCTATTCATTATGGTAGGAAACACATCAGTAAGCTTAGACAGATTACTTTCTTCAACTGATGAGCTATTCTTGTTCAGTTCACTGCCTAATTCTTAAACAGAGTAACTTCACTTATTTCCAGGTGTTAAAAGATGCCCAACAAGCACTTGTGAGAACTTTTTCCAAAGCTACAAATGCTGCAAGGAGAAATTTATTCAATTCTTTTCTTCTAAGAATTGGGTTAAGGACAATTAATTTAAACTTCCCTATTGAATCTTTTATGAATCAGAAATGTGTTTCAAAGGTGTCCTAATCTGCACCAGAAGCAACTAAGTTCATTACTTTACAGTTAGGAAAACACACCAATAAGCATAAAGCATGAGATAATCTGCACAAGAAGCAGTTAAATTCATTACTTTACAGTTAGAAAAACACATCAATCAGCATAAAGCATGAGATAACAAGTGAATGTTGTCGTCATACTCTTATGATAACAGAACATACACGTTGCCATAAGGTGATAGGAGAAGAGACACATTAACAAATAAAGCCCTTCAACTAATGTCTACAGCTGGCAATCAAATTATCATAATACAGAAAATTACAGATACCGCAAGAGCATCCAACCGGAAGGTGCATGCATCCAATCAGGGGAGAAAAGAGCAGACATCGTGCAAGCTAACAAAATAAAAAACACAATGCATGTGTACCAGTTCCTGTTGCAATTGCTGATTTTGTTGAAGCACAGATTCCCGTTCCTCCTTTGCTTGCTGCAATGCACGAACCTACAGCATCAAAAGATAACTAAGAATAATAACAAAAACATCATACAACTCCAATCCCATTAACAGGAAAATGAAGAACATTCAAGTTTAGTGCATGTGCTACATCTCCAGTACAAATTATTGAAGGCTATAACATGTTTATAATACCTCACTGCCCAGAATCTTGCCAAATTCCAAATCTAAAAGAGATCCTGAACAATCTATATCTGCAAATTGACCAGAGATATTGCAATTTTGGAGCAATAAATTGTTATATCAAGTGCAGATAGCAATAATAACAGGAATATTTTTATATCTATTTGGGTCACTGAATTCAAGTGAGGGAGTGGCTCTTTACATGGAAGTACCAGGCAAAAAGTAGCCTGTATATGATAGTAATGGGTGCAATGGTAGGATAACCTACAAAATAGTGCTCCCTGCTTTGGAGTAACTTGACTTTATCAGTCATCCAATTTGATCCACCGACTATTACAACTAACATAAATGATAACTAGGTCATAATTCATCAGATCCAGTGATAATCCAGAAACTCAGCATGTCCATGCTTACACATTAATCTACTTTAGGATTTTTCTTGGCAGAATAAAAGGAGGTTGGGGTAATGAAGTGTCAGACCTACGCATGCAGGTTACGCACAAACAATCACCTTTTGCTGCATATCCTTTAGGTAGGATAGAGATATATCACTCCTGGTTGTTACGAGTTCAGGTTATTGGGAGGCCCAAATAGCCAATAAAGTATGATTTGACAGCAACATGCAGTTCCTAGATAGACTAATACCTAGAGCCACATACTCTTGAAAGTAAGGCAGTTTTAGGGCCTTCAAAGAAGGGTTTATAATATTGTCGGTGGAAAACATTATTTCTAGATCAGCAAGGGTTTTAATTGTCTAGCATGCTAAACTATGAAAGTGGGAATTTGGAAAGCCTTGCTTCAGCAAAACAGCAACATTTATGTCAACTGAGCTGTCACCTTCTCGTCTGTCCCCTCATAGTTTCGTCAACTTCCACAGTTTTTATAAGTTATCCCAAGAGTGAAATTAATGGAAACATGTGGCAACTGAACTAAGACAACCATATCAAAAGCCAAAAGTTATCAACTTGACAAAGACACGTGGTAAGGGTAAACTTTAAAGATCTGTATACTTACTTCTTCAATGCTTGCATTGCTGTAGATCTGCATTAAAATCAAATAGAAGTTACATACTTGAATGATCATCCTAAATGTAAAGGCTATGAGCAACACACAAGTAGCAATGATGATTGATAAATTTCCACATCTAAGAAAGTAAGATACTGAATTCATTGATAGGAGGTGAGGATCTTACTGAGGTGGTACCAGAACTTTGTTTTGAGCTTATTAAAGATTCTGCTTCTGAATTGCCACTGTCTGAGTTTCCAGCAGCTTTATAAACAACCCTAAGCTTGCACTCCTCTATTACTTTATCCCCATCTTTATTGAACTGTATAGCATAGAGACATCATTTACCATCAGTGAACTGTGAAAACAAGAAAAGAAGATATCATCTAGCCGGTGGTGGTTTCCTGAGTAAAAAAATCATACTGTTTCTTGTGGGATCTCATCAATGTCTGTACTTGGAGGTACTTTTGTACTCTGCAGAAGAAACTTATCTTTGCATTGCATATCAGGGGGATACTCCTTCTGTGCTTGGAGGGTGACTTTAAATCAAACAAGAATACTAAAATTAAGAGCAACTTCAACAAGAAGAAACCGTGTATGCAAGAAATGCAATAATAAGAAGAAAAGATACCTGTTACCATACATGAATCCCAAGGTTGTATGATGCCAGTATTGGGCCGTACAAAATACTTCCTAGGCGAAGTGGTTTTAACCTAGTCAAAGGAGAATCCACCAAATACAACAACAATAAATTGTTTCTCTAAAATGCCACCAACAAACTCATCAGGAAATAAGAAAGCACGAGTTAAGTAGAGAACTACCTTAAAGGCAACATGATGTTCCGTGTTGTTTACTACTTTGAGATCACAATAACATTGTTTCTCCAACTCAACTGGACACAATTGTGTTTGATTAGAAGTACATAATTTATCCAAAAATGAGCATAACAATCAAGATTAACTCTGTTATGGGGGCGGATGTTGAAATTTGAATAAAGATCATATTCTAAAAGTTTACATTCACAAAGGCACAGCAAAAAATGAACCATCAAATCAACTGATTTATTTATTTCTTTAGATGCCTAAAGCTTGCGCAAATGATGATCAAGCTGCATTCTGAATTTCTAAGTAATTTCGGAGGATTCTTCAGCAAAGGCAGTCTTCTAAAACATCCACCATACTCTCAGAATCAAGTATTTAGGTTCAACTTTCTTCACAAACCGAATTTTGAGGACCATCTCTGATGCTTTACATACGATAACAAACTCAGATTTGCTTCTGGAAGTCGAATTTTAACTTAATCAGAGATATTAATTATCAGTAATATTCTCAGCTATTCTTCAAATTAAACCAAGAAAAACCCACGCAAGCTCAAAATTAGCACAGGAAGCAAAAGAATCCATCGTTCCAGTTTAATCTTTCTGAATTTGCACAACTAGATACACATATCTATACATTCAAAAACAAAAATAAATTGTGGATTGCTTACACTGAAAAGTGAGCTCTTCCGGATGAGCAGAGATCAACTGGCCACTAGTCATCGTCGCCACCAGCCAAATCTCTTCAGATAATCAATTCCTACACTTCCAAAACTCTAGATCAAGAACAAAATCTCGGCAAAAAAAACCGAAAACGAGAAACACAACGAAAATTCGGGATCACAAGACGATGCATGTGGCAGGAGAATTTCCATCAACAAGCGGTTAACAAACGGAGAAAATTCAGGAATTGCTCGGTCCAAATCCTCCCGGAGAGTTGAATTCCAACTGTTTTCCCCGCGGGGGAATCGGTTTCCGATGTCGATTTCCTCGCAGAAATCGGCAGATCACAGGCTAAGATCATTCAACTCGGAAAATCGAAAATCTAGGGTTTCGGTGGAGAGAGCGATTGACAGAACATGCAGGTTAACTTGGTGGAGACACTGACTGTGTTTTCGTCGTTGCCTTTAGCTTTGAATGAAAGAGAGGGAGAGACGACAAGGTCAATGACAGCAGAGTTGGAGCTAATGGGGCGGGTACGTTACGTGTCAATCGATGATTAGCGTGCGCCCCGTGACAATCTCGATGTGGGGCCGACTATTATCTCTCTCTCTAGTTTTCGTTGCACTACCTGGTCAGAACGAGGAAAGCAAGTACTTGATTATAATTGATGCTCGAATATGCAATAATAGATTTAATAATATTTTATTTTTAATTTTAACATTTAAAAATGATTTATGTGTGGAATTGATAGAAAAAATACCCATATAATTTAGCTAATTTATATGTAAAATTACCTAGTGCAACAATTGAGTTGTTGCAATGTGATGTGGAGGTACTAAGTTAAAGGAGTGGAAATACTCTTGTAAAATGCAATGTAAGTCTGCGTACTAGAGATTTTTTTAAGTTCGCTCCTCTCTCAGCGTTGCATATCAGAAGCTTGTGCACCAAGTTGCACCTTTCATGTGTAAAATTACCCCAAAAATTGAACCTCATAGTTTTGCTAATTTATGCGATAGAAATAACACGTTTAAAGAAATTAGGGGTATGCAAAAAACCAAAGGGGCTCAAATGCATCTTTCAAGAGTGGCAGACCAAAATCAGAAAACTATGAGCTAAACTGAGATGGAAGTCACAATACTAACTGCGACTCCTTGCTTCTCAAATTGACATATGATTGGATTGAATTGGAGTGAGGGACTGGGGACTTGTTTATGAAATTGACAAATGATTGGATTCATAGACTGCCAAGTTCAACGATTCACTTCTAGTTATTATTTGGAATATCAAACTGGACTTCAAATCCATTCGTATAGACGCCAAGTTCAATAGCAGTTGTAAGAATAACAAGCATATCTGCAACACAGACAAGTTTTCTTTCTTCTGGTTTTTGTGGGTTGGGATTAGATTCACCCAGTAGAATGTCTCCATTGGAATCGAACCTTTTATCACCCATCAATGCACAGTGTTCTTTGACTTATTGTTACCTTAGATGGTGAAAAGTGTTATGGACTGTGAACCCATACTGTGTTGTTTACACATGAGTATGGAAAAAATTGCGAAAAACTGAACAATTATACAATATCTGTCTTATGTTACACGTTGGGATTATTTAACTACTATATTGACAGAGGCAATAACAGTAAATGGTCCAGAATAATTAGAAAATATTTAAATACTTAAAAGAGCCAGTTATATTAGAGTCATTATGCTTGGTTGATATGAAATGTTTCAAAAGATTATTTATCATCGGAGAACACGGAGGAGAGAGATGATCGCTAAAGATCACAGAAGCGAGCCCTAGGCCGGCAAAGAGAGATCTTAGATGGCTAGGATTATTTGCCTTTTTGCCCTCCTAAACGGGTATTTGCATGTAAAACTGGAGGGATCGGATTAGATGGTTTGGATTGGCTCTACCCGTTTAATAAATGGATGGCCTTTTTTATATACAAACCCATTTTATCTTTCGCAGATTTCATCCCGTTTGCCGGCTCTAGTTTGGAGACAGCTTTTGTATGATGGCCTCACCTTTACTTGATCAGACCCGTACACCTCATCCGGTTGGTTTTGCTGATCTTAGCTGAAATTCGTGGCGATTGGATAATCGTACTGTTTCTTTCATAATTGGTCGTAAGCACCCATGTCAATCTAATGAGAAGCACCTGATTTCAGATTCAAGAACCGTTTTGCAAGGTTTTGGAACTAACGGTTTAAATGAATAGGTCTGCGAATGAAGAAGCTGAGGGAGGAACGAACAAGGGGTGGATATGCAAGGTAATCTTAATACGAAGATCCAATTCTTTTACCTACAGAAGATTAAAGCACTAGCACTTTTGACCCTTGTTTCCTCCGTTATGACACCTCCAATTTTCTGTTTAGTTGTTCTTTCTCACGGGGGATGCATTTTGGAGTTCTACATTTTTTCCTCCTCTGTAGTTATGGCGTGGTTTGGTTTGAAAAGCTCGTATTCTAACTTCTTCTTTAGTGGCTGTTGATCATCTCCATCGACTAAAGCATTTCTGTACTTTTGAACATGGATTATAACTGCCCACCATCTCAAAAACAAAAAAGAAAGAAAGAAAAAGTTTACCAAAGTCAGAGAAATCGGATGAACAAGTATGATCAACGAAAGATAAGGTAGGCCACAACTCGCTATATTGTGGCCCTCTACAACAGCATTCCATGACATGACTGATGTTTGAACTGGTAATAAAGATTGTTTCCGACAAGGATCTACAAATTGCCGAACTGGGGATGGTTTGGGTCATTCAAGGTGAGCCCTGCTAGTACTTCTAAGAGATACACTTTTAGAGGTAAAGAGCACATGCTGCAATGACTTAGCCTGTTGAGGAATGACAAATGCAAATGCGCACTTGCAATTTACTTATCAGCAAGTGCGCGCTACATCCTGAAATTTAAGTTATGATAGTCCACGCTTGATGACTAGGGTAAGTTACAAGTGCTCACTTGGATTTATCGTTCCTGATAATTGATTTTGTAAGGAGAACATGGTATAGAACGTGCAAGAAGTCTGCATTCTACATCCAATGGGGCCTATGAAAACGATAAGTATCTCCATCGGGCATTTTCAACAGCCCCACGGGTTCTACGATTTCAATGAAAGTCTTGAACTGCCTTCATTACTGCTCAGTAAAAGCTTTTCATAGCTTTTCATTACTTACTGTATGCGTGACACCACAAATAGGAGCAGCAGGGCACAAAGGCTCATTGTCTGATCGAGATTGGTGGTCCAGGCCCAGTTGGTGAACCACACAATTCGGTACCCATCACAATCTACCACGGAGGACCAGGCCTATTTGCAGTGCACCAAGCTCTCAGAGAGGATCTGCAGGAAAGTAAGACGATTTTTTGCCTCCACTGTAGGCTGGGATGGGAATTGTTTAACAGCCATTGAGAAAAAATGAAAATAGAGGCCTGAAGGTACCAAAACAAGGGTTGATCATTCAGGTCATAAAATGTGCACTAGATGGACTGATAATCTTGAGCTCAAGCCTACAATCAATGCAGAGAAAAGAAGAGGAAAAGAATCAAATGTATAGCTACGAAAACGGGAGGCCACTGGTGTTCATTACAGTTTTACTTGAAGGTTGAAACCCTGGGGAGCTTGTTCCTCAAGTAGTACAACCTTGCCCTCCTTACCTTTCTGTGCTTGACAACTTTTTATCTCCTTCATGTTGGGTGAATACCTGCAGCAGAGTAATGACCATAATCAGCTCCCAAATATCTAAAATGCCATTTATCAGGTGCAGTTTCAGACTAAGTGTACTGCTAAATTCAGAACAATGTTATAATTGTTAGCATCGGATCCGCTCTGTGGTTCTAATCTAAGTTTATGGCATCCTTAGTCTTGACCTTTAGAATGTTTGTATGCATGGGCTTGTTACCGATGGTTTGTGCAGCCAACAAATAATCCACAGACCCTACTCTTTCCATGAAGTGTCCTGGTATTCCAAAACATGAGTTCTTGCCAGATCTAGTTTAGTTACCGGATTTTGTGATTAGGAAGGCATAGGACATGCATTCTAGAGTAGACACAGAATCCATTTATCCGTATAACAGAGGTTCCCATTGACTATTACAGAAATCCTTTCAATGCCCAGATGGTACAACCAAATTTTCTACCTGGGCAAACCAGGAGCGGAGTATAAATTTTCACCTCTTTGTCTGGGTCGTCATTGGGAAGAGGAGCCTTGGCGCAACGGTAAAAGTTGTCGTCATGTGACCTTGAGGTCACAGGTTCAAGGCGTGGAATCAGCCTCTTGTAAAATGCAAGGTAAGGCTGCCTACTATAGGCCCTTGTGGTCTGCCCCTTCCCCGGACCCCACATAGTCGGGAGCTTCGTGCAACGGGGCTGCCCTTTGTCTGGGTGGTCATTGGTAAAGATTATTCAGGTTTATCCAAGTCATATGGATTCATGATGCCAACAAGCCTCGTAGAGCAGTATTTAATAAGTGAATGATGCCCAGATATGCATAGAGACAAACTTCATAAGATTAACACCTTAAGGAGAAGCTACCTGAACAGTCAAGGCAGGATAAGAAATCAACAAGGCCACAGGGAGTATAAAGAACAGACTCTCACGAGTGACATGTAAGGCAAAGATCTACAGGGAACCAGTAGTAACACTCAAATCTAACAGAACCCCAATGGAGTTGGGTGCTCAAGCTAATTACCAGCAGGGACATGCGTGCCAGAATACACATAGAATTGGGTGCTCGATCTTATTGACAGCAGTGATATGCATGGTATTTTGATTCTTAAGCATCTCCAATGAGGACATGGTGCTGCTTGGTAGTTCCTTCTCCTTTCATTGCTTAGCAATATACAGTAGATGTCCACTGGAAATGGTGAATTGGCCTTTTTCTAATCAAGGAAATAATAAGACTCAAGAAGCTTGATGATGTCATGGGATAGAAATGATGCTAGGTTACTTGCCCTAGTCTTGATGAAAAGAAAAAAGTGACAAGGGAATATTCTAACAGTAGCAGACATGCTATATTGTTTAAATTTGCAGTGGAGGAGCTTTTTGGTTGAAAGAATGAAGAGGAGTTTAGTGCAAAAGATTCTTAGATGCTAACGTCTCACTGATATTAGCAAAGTAAAAAGATCAACGTGACTAAGATGACAAAAATTCAAGTTTTTGAAAATTAGGCAGTAATAGGATACTCATGTTTTGATAGGTAGCAGTTGTCTGTCACAGAAAGTTTGGATTACATCAGACAGTATGCCAGAAGACACCTATATTTACTCTGTGACTTCAGACAACCAGCATGGGCTCTACAAACAGATATGAAGTTTCTCTCACAAAATGTCATCCACCAAATAGGTACAGTTTTTGCACTGCTAGACCAACTTCTAGTCGGTTCAGAGTCAAATGCTCATGGTGGGTCTGTTTCCACTATATTTGTATGTTGCACTACCTAATGCACGTTAGCTACTGCAAGTTCCCCTCTGCCACATTATCGTGGGGCATGACACAAAATGAGTAAAATGACAAGCAAAAAAACAACTAATCAAATAACATACATGGAACAAGATCCAAGGGTAAGAACTAAGTTTGACAGTTAGGTACTAACCAAGAGCACGTCACTAACAACTTACTTTCTAATATATATATAATGGTCATGGTGATAACTAATAACAGGAGTTCTTCTGACTCTACTAACATTTTCCCCTACTTAGCCTCATTTCTATTCAGGTTCCCTTTGCTGATCATCACTGATCTGTGCGGCCATCAGTTCCATAATTTCAGAAGCTGGTTGCTAACTATTTCAGGAACAGACATTTTCTAAAGGTTTCTTCCCATAACTAAAAATTCTCTCTCCTTGTTGTCAAAATATAGCAGATACAATCACTGGGTTGTAGTGGTATATTATCCCATTTTCAATTCACTCTAACGAGAACATAATGTGGATTATGGTTTGCATATATTTAGCAGGAAACAGATCGTGCCTGCACTTGTAAGATACTGAGTCTTAACTACGTAGGTAAAACTATGGGCAAAGTCCATCATTTTCATTTTGGAGGACCAAATAGTCCATCTGCTGGACACCATCGTAGATACTCCATCCCAGAAATCTTCCAATAATCTGTTACTCTTGACTCTGAACAACAGGGTCTGGAAATCTTAAAAAATGAAATAAAATCTTGACCAACCAAAAGGTTAGGGTCTGGGAATATATGAAACTCTTACGGCATGGCCCATCTAAGATGAAGAATGGAAGACAGTTGGTCAGAAAATATCAGCTCTTCTCTATTCAAAGATAAATGCTACACTCGTTAAGCTTGCACAACTCGTACAATTCAATTCTTTAGCTAGTTTTTCCAAATATAATTGCAATTACTGTTATATAGACCTGTTTGATCATTCTTTCCCAAACTCATTTGTTGTGTACTTAATATTAAACATGCCAAGGAGCAGCATTCCATATGGCAAGCAAAGAGACAACCTAAATAACAAAATCAATGCAATGGACAAAGCACCGACAGAGGAAAAAAAATCTCCACACCAATACCTGCAATTATCCGCCTGATCCGGATAGTCGTGTGGATACCAGCATTCTGCTTTGAAATAACTATACCTTTGTAGATGGAAGCCCGGTGCCTATTTTCTGGAACTTCCTGTATTCACCAACAAGAAACAACATCACAACAACCTCAACATAAAAACTAAGTATAATCTACACCAAAATCATCCCCATTACCAATTTGATCTCTACAATATCCCCCGTTCTGATGTCTGGCACGGGCCTTTCCTTTTCCGATGCCTCAATTGCTCTCTTGTTCAAAATCTACAAATTCAAAGAAGCATATATGTAAATCCAAATTCCCACAAAATATAATGGGGTTGGTTCAGCATAGGATAGCAATGTGGATTGTGTTATCAATAGATAGTGATCTCATCCCCCCAATTGACAGCCTCAAAACGTGATGGGTTAGATAAACTACAAATGGAAAAGAAAGCCACGAACCATGAATTTTTGTTCTTAAACAGTTCTACATATGTTCTAGAGCTGGCAATAGCAGAGATACGATCACTACTTTTGAATAATCCAATCCATGAATTGTTATTATCTGACAAACATCGAACTTACAGAAACTGAGAAAAAAAGGGAAATTTTCTAGCACATTTTATGAAGAGAAAACAGAAAGCTTACTCCCATGATATCTCCTAGTTTGATTCGAGGTTTCTTCGGAGACTTCTCCTCCACTTCAGAAACTTCTGCTTCAGAATTCGCCCCTTCCACATCTTCTGGTTCGGAATTCTGTTCTTCGGCAACTGCAATCTCCTCTGCCGTTTTCCCCTCGGAGTTCGATTCCGCCCTTACAGAAATTTGTCATTTGTTATTTTGAATGAGAATTGGCGCAGTCAGAGCGTTTGATCCATTAAAGGAAAGCGCAGAAATCGTAATTCGGTTCGATTTGAAGGAAGTGAAGTAGGACGAGGGAGCAGGAAACCCCAGTTTTGCAGAAAAGGGAGAGGAAGTTCTTGGAATCGAAAGGAGAGCAGAGAGAGAGAGAGAGGAGAAGGATTTTGGTATAGTTACCCGTGGGAGGACATTGCAGCCAATTGCTAGAATTGGACGGCTGAGATTTCTCTTCTTGGTGAGAAATGAGCAGAAACAGTCGAAAGAGATCGAGAGAGAGACCAGACCATATACTTGAATAGTGAGAAATGGGAGAAGAACGCGCCAAAAATGTATGTATGAGCGTGTGCAAGTTGTAAAGGCGCCAGGACATGTGGGGCCGGGATTTTTGGTGATCGAGATCGTTCATCTTCACGCACATCCATAAGCTGTCCTACTGGCAAAATACTGTATTTTTTGCAGTTTTAATACGGTAGATGGGCAAAGGTTCTGATGGAAGATCTTCCCGTTGGATGACTATAAGCCCTTAGATCTTTTTGGCTGCATGGTTCATCTATGAGCTGCAGCATGATCTATTTAATAGACAATTTAGATCACTGAAAAGAGCGAGCCCCACCGATACCCTTTCCTCCCACTATTTTCCAAGTGAGAACATGCGGAGTAATCTTAACACTCGTACTGGCCAACATCTTTACCTAGATTTTTTTTGTTGGAGAGTCCATTTTTTCAACGGAGATAAAAAATAACACCGACTAGGAGTGAGATGATCTAAGTTGAAGTTTTTAAAGAGACAATAGAAAGGCTTAAAAGGACTGGGATAAAAGTGGTGAAAAAAGATTTAAAAACTTTGTAACTATAAGAAACCATGACACTTTATAAAAGGGAACGGAGAAACAAGATTTATGTCTGACCCTTAATCGGGACAAAGCTGCATTAGATGTTGTTGTGTAACTATGCTGTTTTCCTTCTCTTCTGGTTATTCCTTGTAGACAAGATTACGGTATTATTTGTTTAGGCATTCTGCTAGACTAATTGTGGGGGAGGTTCTCTTATAGGATAGTAAGCACTCTCTCCGGCCATCCACCTCCATTAGAGATCCATGTATTACATCTTAGGCTAGAAGCATTGTCAAAATTGCCCCTCCTTGCCTAAAATTGGTACCTATCCTTGGATAAACTTTATAAGGAGTAGATTATTGACGCATTTTAATTTTTTTTTACTTTTTAATAGTTCAGGGGACTTTTTTCCTAAAATTATTCATAAAATTTATATTCTATCCCAATTTTGAGATATCAATGAACGAGCGTAAGATACCTAACCTAGCGTAAATTAAACTTAGGACACACTAGTTTCCAAAGATGCCTTCTTCAACTCACATACATTACTTCGCCCGAAACACAATGTTCCTTTTAGTCTTAGCTAGTGTCTTAAAAAAAAATGATAAGGCTAAAGAGTTTATGGAAGCATTTGGTAGTGGGTAGTAGAAATTGAAGTAAGAGTATGTTGCATCTTAGTAGGAGTTCATACTCCATAGCATGGAAGGAATATATATATGCTACCTTTAACTCTATTGTTTGGAAGATCCAAGTCATTCATCATGTTCGGAATACAAAATTAACCCATGAGAAAGTGAGTTTGGATGATCCTATCTACATCCTCTCTTGGTTTGATTTTTTTTATTTATAAATAATGTCTAATAATTTTCAGCTGAAAATATCCAATGGGCATGGAATTTTATATTTAGCCTAAGCCATTCTGAGAACGGTGAAGCACCTAGATACAAAGAATTATTATTATACATAGGGAAAATGTGGCATAGACTCCTTCCATGCTTTTGTGCCTAAGCAAGCTTGTGGATTTTGATTGGGATTCTTCTTAAATGCATAGTCTATGTCATCCTATTGTTGTCTCATCAAATCAACACCAAGAGCTACAAGTCTATATATATGTCTTCTATTGCAATGTAACTACCAAGCAAAACTCAAACACAATCCTGGGACTCTTTGCAAGCTTGATGATATTCTATATTTTTTTGTTAATCCATGAATCTTGCTGAGCCCATGTCTAAGATTGTAAAAAACAATAAGTTATATTATAAAAAAGCTACTAATTAAGGTTACAAAAAAATTAATAATAACATTTAGAATCTTGTACAAAGTATTTACCTTTGTCCTTATCAAAACCCTACTAGTTAAGGTAATGGATAAAAAAAATTCATTTTGTATCTTCTATAGGTATTTACCCTTTTCTTTTTCCTACACCACTCAATCCACTGACATCACCTTACTAACTGACTTTAACAATGTAGGTTGAAAACCAAAGAAGCCATTCAGTCTTAAGCGAGTGCTAGTAAGCACAAAAAAGGGTTAAGGTGAATTGTTAGAGAGAGAGATAAGAAGCTAAGAATGACAACATTTATAGAAGAAGGGTTATCTTTGAGCTAATATGGGAAAGGACATGATGTTACTTTCTTATTGGTTGCAATGATTGTCTGTTTTGTGTTTAAGGAGAGTTTGAGCCACAAAACTAAATATCTCTTTCTTCTCTGAATTCTAAGATGAACAATAAATAGCAAAATGGAATATTTGAGATAGGAACCTTTTAAATATAAAATTGAAAGAAATGATACATGAGAGAAGCAACTATGTCTCTATTCCTATATTTTGGTAGAAATGAATTTAAGAAGGAGAAGTGAAAATACTCATTTTGCCCCTACTCTATAAATGTAATTTGGTCACACGGGGCTTTTTTAAGTTATGACATAAATATAAGGGCTTCTTAAGTTGTGTGTGTGTGTGTGTGTGTTTTCTTTTAATTTTTAAGAAGATGGCTACTTGAAGTTTTTCAGTTAGAGGCTTATCTATGTAATACCCTGAGTTAGAGCATATGCATTAGGAAGGGAAGGTGTTGAGGAAAAGGGTAGGTGACAATAAGACTCTTTGAATGACATGTAAGAGAATATAAGTTGTGGAAAGAATATGTGACAAATTGGTGTTGATAAAGTTGGACATAGATGTCGATGATGTCTAGTGTAATTAATCTAAAACAACTTGGCATCTCTCTTGAAATATGCCTGGTGACTTATTTGAATCATTACTTTTACCTTCTTTCAGAAGTTAGATTTAGAAACTTGTCTAAGTGAGAGTGTGCGTGATTATCTATGTACCTTTTCACTTGAGAAAAAGGAGTTGGACATAAATGCAATTGTTTATTGAATCAAGATATTTGTTTGGTTTTCAAATGAATGCCTATTATGATGGGCTTAGCTTCTTAGACCCCTATGAGGTACTTAGTTTGGCTCCTTGCTTTGCATCAACTTAGTGAACTTGACTAAAATCTTGCATAAATGCTACTACACGTAGCGATGTTAGACCTCAACTATACACTATCATTTGATATAAAGTTCTAAGATGGGTCTAGATAATGAAGGCCTACGCTCCATGGGATATTCATAATAATTCTAAATTCTAAAGGGCAGCCTAGTGCATGAATACTCCCGCATATGCAGGGTCCCGGAAAGGGACAGACTACAAAGGGTCATGATGATTCTAAATTCTAAAAGCAGTGGTATTTGATAACATTGTCTTTTCTTCTTCTTTTAGTATTTATTTGTTCATTTTATTTGAGAGCCAACTGATTACCCTAGAGAGGCGATTGCTTATCTAGTTGAAATTTCGAAGTGGTGTAATATGATCTTCACCAAAATTTTCTGAAGTTTTGGATCAAGATTTTCTTATTTCCGAGGGCCGCTTCTATATGCCTTTGATGCCAATATTCATTGCTCATTATATATAGACCAGCATGCATGAACTCCATGAGGATCAACCACATTATCTAAAAGGTGTGCCACCGGCCATGGATCTTTAAGACTGTATCTCTTTCAAGCCTGCAACTTGAGTCCAGTTTGAGGATGGTGAGTTTCAGTATGAGATACTAGACACAATTGTAGTGCAACCTTATCGATTCAAAGATTAGGAAATTATTTATTGAAACACCCTTTATTCAACACATCCACCTTGGCATTATTGAGACTTGCTGGATGAATTTACGAGCTTCTTAGATGGTGATCAAGACGTGTTTATCCTTCGCTCAGCCAAAAAATATGCTGATGCGCTTTCGACGGAGGGCTCTACCAATCTCTTTGGGAACTAGAATCATAAAATTTCTGTTAATTTCTTCGTATTTCTTTGGCTGTTCCTCTTGAATGGAGGCTGTAAATTGTTCTTTTTATTTTTTAGATTCTCGGTATTATACAGCAAATGGACTCCTTTTCCTAGTAATACTATTTAAGGGTAATAAGAGGACGCAGACACCAAAACATGGATATTTTTGCGCCTTTATATTTGTTTGGTTTTTTTTGTTTTCTTTTTTCTGAAAAGTAATTTATAAAGATCGAGTCAATCTTGCAACCATTCAAGCAACAGCGTGAAATGCACGAACCAACGGAAGTCACATTGCAACCAGCCTAAATAATCAAAAGATGAAAAGCATAATTACGCCAAATCCCAAGCCCGGTAAGAACAGCCAAACTTCGGCCCCCAACTGGTCAGAAAAATCAAAGATGGTGTTTCCCACTGAGTCTCTGAGAAGCCCAACTCACCGCTGCTATAGTGGGAACATACAGCAGCAGCGTCAGTATTTAATTTGAACCAGCAAGGGCTCAAGGAGGGGGTGGCTTTATGTTAGGGGCATTTAGATTATGAAAAACTTCAAACACGCTCTAGACTGCCAATCGCAAACCCTGAATTAGTGAGATCCACCTGAGAGAAGGATAGGGCCCATTTCACAGACTGGCTGACCCTTCTAATTCAGAGGCTGGCTATGTGGAGTCTCTAGGCTGCATCTTGCACACTATTTCTTCTAGTTTGGGGACTCTAAATGAATAGTATGTCGCCGAAGAGTCAATCTAGATATTTCCATTGGTTTCAGGGAGAGATTAAACTGAACCCATGGTCTAAGGTGCATCCGAAGAGCAAACATGTCTTACCTTCAATGTGATGACCAGAAAAACTCAATGGCAAAGGATTGCCAAAGGATCCGGAAGATCAGATGAATGGCTTGGAACAGTGCCCAGCAAATTGACACCGAGCAAATCAACACTCATCCTAATCCCTTCCTATTTCCTATTTTCTCTGCGTAAATTACTCTCTCTTGCGTGCATGCATGTGCGAGGAAATAGAGGGAAAATCTTAGATTTGTCAGTTGTAGTTTCTTACTGATTTAAGAGTCCTACCTTAGCTGATCTTGAGATTAGTTTCACAAGTCATTCTCATTTAGGTGTCTGTTAATGAAATCTTATCTTAAAAATGGATTTGTTAACATGATCTAGGTAACAAGGGATTCAGTTATTGATGTCAAATAGGAATGTTTATATTCTGAGACTATAAAAGGGGACATATACTTACTTCCCAGAGGAACTTACCCACAAAGAAGTTTAACTTCAATGGCTACTGCGGCCGTTGCCAAATTGAATTTTGCCGGAGTTAGTCTGGTTTTACCAGATCTTTGTCAAATAGCAGGTATGGGAGGTGTCATTGTAGATGAGAATGGGGCCAAGCTTCTTGAATTTTGGGGGCCTCTGGGCGAAAAGGATAAGGATGGGGCGGAAGTATGGGCAGCGAGAACGGGACTCCTGCTTATGGACGATCGTTTCAACCATAGGGAGTTCGTCGTCGAGAGCCATTCGCGCAAAGTCATCGACTGGCTCTCCGGGGAGGCTGAATGGGTTCCTTGCCACCCGCTGTTTGATGACATCCAGGAGTGTTTGCGGAGCAGGGAGGAGGTTTCCTTTGTGCATGTGACCCGTGAGGCTAATGACACTGCATATGAATTGGCCAAAATAGGCGCTTTTTGCGAGGGTTTGTCTATTAATACATTTCTAGATTTTGGTTTTGTTCTTCACTAGGCTTCTGTTTTGTTTGTTGTCTTGGGCTATCTTTTGGCCCCTCTTCTCATTCTATTTGGACACTCTTCATCTCTGTACAATGAATTTTTCTTATATCAAAAGGAAAAAGATAAGAGAATCTCTCTCTCCCCCTCTCGTCTCGAGGGACTGGGGATAAATAAGACTCAAAGTGACAAATATTTAACATAGTGTAATCTGTCTATGAGAGGCATGTGTGGCTCATTCTATTAAAACATGCAAGATCAGTTCTCGTGGCAGGTTACTCTTTTAAGTGGATGCTTTTGTATTAGCCTGTTTTTGTATTAAGGCAGTTTGGCACAGGGCAGTGGGTAGGATAAGCTTTTCTACGGATTGGATTAGCCCAGGGAGAATCCTTTCCTGAAAATCATTCACAAATTCATATTCTATCACTGTTTTCAGATATGAAAAGGCATATGGCAGATTGATCCCAAGCAGAAAATCTCAGTCATAGCTGAATACACATATACATGAGCAATCTCTCTCTCTCTCTCACTCACTCTCATGTACATGCACATCCGCGGAGACACAAGGTCCTTTCTTGTGAAGCAAACATGATGTTCACGGGCAGCAAGGCTTACCGCAATAAGCTTGGCTGGAAATAAGATATAAGAGAGTGTAGATTGATTTGCATTGTAAATCTTCCCCTTGTTTGTTGCCCGTGTATCATTATTTAGGGTGAAAACAGAGACTGACGAAGGACAGCATAGGGCACCAAGCTCCCATATATACAAGGTTAGCAGGGTTCAGTGAAAGGGTGGACTACAACCGATATGCTCTCAGACATGACCATATATAATATAGAAATCACCTTTGGAAAGGGTGAACAATTAGCTAGGGCAGTAGGTGCTGTAATGAAATTAATGGCAACAAAGGGTAAATTGGTCACATTAATATTACTATCTAGAGAGGTCTGTTTGATATCCAAAAACTACTCAACAACAGTCGGACAAGTGGATAGTGTTGGTGTGAACTAGAAAAGTTTAGGTAGAGCCGGATCTAAGCGTTGACGAGGTAAGTGTCCTATGTAAAAGTAGTTATGAATCCTGTAGTCTTTCATGTCACACGGCAACAATTCAACCATCACAACTCGAAGAAGCATACTCTAAATTTAGTAAGCTTTGTAAACATCTTTCTGAAGGTTTTTTATATTCCTCTAATTGAGATGGGTATAAAATACCCCATATATATAATAGAAGCACAAGAATTTAAGATGCTTGTCTGCCTCATTCTATTGGATCAAGCGGATCACTTGACTATGTTGCTCTTACAATGTTTGTTTATGTATTCTTTTCAAATATGGATACACAATATTTGATTGCTTCTGCCAGTTATCCTATACATTAATTGTGAGCCTCACGTTATAAACTTAGACTATTGATTCCATGGGCTCCAATAATGGCCAAAGTATAAGTAGGTGCCCAAGGTCCTATATGGACCTTCTTTAGAAGCACCCCACATTTGGCATGAAGGAAGCCAACCTTTGGATTATCCAACTCGTTTAGCTTATTTTTTTTCATGATGATTGGATGATTTTAGCATATACTCAAAACCATGCTGTAGGAAGTTGAATTTGGACAGTGGCCTGCACAAAATTTGTAATCGTTCTACAATTCTTCAAATGCTATAATTATATACATACGCTATCTGAACTACTAGTTATCTAAATCCTACGCAAGAGATGAACAGGTCAGATCATCCAGAGGTGACCTCCTTAGTGCCAAAATTAAGGTTCTTCCAGAGAAGATCCGAACAGGGTCTTCAGCCCAGAAATCCTACAAGAGCAGTTGCATACGATATGTGAACACTTTTTCTCGGTTGAGATGTACGAACTGAATAATAGATCTCAATAGAGAGAACATGAGCCATTATGGTATCAAAGAATAAACCTCGTATATTCTTTCAAGCAGGGCATCAAAAGTATAAATGGGGTCCAGTCATTTACGCATAGAACGTTGAACAATCATAGACCGTTAGCCTATATGGATCCCACTGGACATATCATAGACAGAAAATTCCAACCTTATGCATTACTTAAATCATTTCCTGGTATCGATTTAATGGTTTATGTGATCAATGGTTAGGATTGTCCGATAGGGTCCATACCGGACTTTGTTGAAGTGGGGCATTCAAAACTCTAGCTCCATGTCAGGCCTGCTTTGTCTTATGTGCCATCCGTCGTCAAATGTGAGAAATCAGTTACACGTAGACTGTGGGTGCCAAGGTATAATCCTCGTATATTCTTCCAAGTGGCCTTAAAAGTACAAACAGGGCCCACATTATGCTAATCAATATGCTACGATCTCCTGTTATCAAAATATTTTGATGTTTGGGATTGGCTAGCAGAAGGCCATCCTAATGGCCATTAAAAGGCGGGCCCAACTTTCGCCGGCTCAAAATTGACTTCCCGTTTACGTAACTGACATGTAGTTTTTGACCGGTCTCGAACCACGTGCTCACTATACATCAGCAGTCGTGTGTCTCTGCAGGAAAAGCCCAGATGGAGGGCAGCGGTTCGTCGTGCGTACATCGTTTCTTGCCACGTTGTTTTCTCTCTGCCCGAGAAATTACGACTCCGGTTCTTTCTGTCTCCGACTCCGCCATCTTCGCTTCTCCTCTCGTTCTTCTGCTCTACCGACATTCCTCTCTGATCACTTCTGAAAAGAAAAGATCGAGACTTTGACGGAATATCCAGCTTTTGAACCGCAATTTAACTCTGGAAATCTACGATTCGTTGGTGCTAGTTGGATTCCTGGGGGTGTTCTGTTGCTAGCAGATCTTTTTTGCGTCCGAATGTGCTATTGGAATGAACGTAAGTATCTGATACTTCTCGTACTTCTTTCTTTGCATTTGATTTTTGCTTCTCTGGATATTTGCAGTGGAGTGAATGATCTTTGGTTATCCATGAGCTTGATTTTGTGTTCCTGAAGTAGTTGTGGAGAAAAGTTATGATTTTCTTCTGGAAAAGGATTTACAGCAGATGGAATTTGGTTCAGGAACAGTCTGAATCTAAGATTTCAATGGTTGAAGGTTTTGACAGGGGATGTTAATGGCGTTTTATATAATTTAGTTATTAAACGGAATAATTATTGCCAGAAATCTGGCAACGTTTGCAGTTCTTGTGAAAGTTCAATAAGTGTGCCCCGAAATTGAGCAGTTTGGCTTCTTATAAACTTGATTTTGGCATGATAAAGGTTGTGATTGTTAGGACCTGCTTGTAGTTTAGTGTTCTGGGAGGATCAGGGAGGTCATTATATTTAGCCAGGTGAAATACAAGCAGAGGTCAGGTTCCTTCATTTGGAGAGATTTTGGTGAAAGAGTTTATTTTGGTTTTTTAAGTAGCGATTGGAGGTTAAAATGCGAGGCCCTCCGCCGGGAATTAGAGCTATTCGGAGCCTGATTGGGAAGGAATTCAGTCTCAATACGTATAGATATCTTGTTCTTGTTCTTACATTTATAGCATATGCTTGCTACCATGCTTCTAGAAAGCCTACTAGTATTGTTAAGAGTATTCTGCACCCAGATCCTATCACAGATCCTATCAAGGTTAGCTCTCCACATCCATGGCCTGTAGGCAACTTATTTGTAAGACATGAGGGTGTCACTAGGAACAACAGGACCAGTTTGCAGGGAGAAGGGTGGGCTCCGTTTAATGATGAAGGTGGGACTGTCAAATTGGGAGAGCTTGATCTTGCATTTCTCTCTTGTTATTCTGTTGGAATGTATGTAGCAGGCCATCTTGGGGATACATTGGATCTGCGGCTGTTTCTGGCGATTGGAATGATTGGAAGTGGAATTTTTGTTGGGCTTTCTGGAATGGGTTACTTTTGGAATATTCATTTGTTTGGATTCTATCTGGTGACACAAATGGTGGCTGGATTGTTTCAAGCGACTGGTTGGCCGTCAGTCGTTGCCGTTGTTGGTAATTGGTTTGGGAAGAGGAAGAGAGGATTGATTATGGGGGTTTGGAATGCTCATACCTCTGTGGGGAATATCACTGGATCACTTCTTGCTGCTGCTGTACTTCAGTATGGGTGGGGATGGTCTTTTATTCTGCCGGGTGCATTGATCTTTTCGGGAGGGATTCTAGTTTATTTGTTTTTGGCTGCATATCCAGAGGATGTTGGGCAACCTTCACCACGTGTATGGATTGCAGATGTTGTCCCACAAGCAGGTTCCAAAGATGAAGAAGCTCAGACACAGAATGGCGGTGCTACTGAAGCAGAAACAAGCAGTGTTTGTCAAATAGGATCGACAGAAAGGGGTATTGCTGTTGGGCTTGTTGATGCTCTTCTTATACCAGGAGTTATACCATTTGCTTTGTGCCTCTTTTTCTCTAAGCTTGTGGCTTATACATTCTTGTACTGGTTGCCTTTTTATCTTAGCCAGACTGGTAATGCTCTTCCCTCCATTATTACCACTTACCTTTCTTGGATTATATGACTGATAACTGTCGAAGCAAGTTCTTCTTACAAATAATGATTAGAATACTACTGTTTATTTCCATTAGTTTAATCATTGCATACTTTCCAACTCTGTTATATCCGAGAATACTGTTCTTGATCAATTAAGAGAAACCGTGAATTTTTCACTGAAAGAAGCTAAAATAAATCTAATGTGAAACCTCATTATATTCTTTGGTTGGTATGTTATACTGGATAATTTAATTTAAGCTAGCATCTCATTATTTTATACCAGCAGAATTTAATCACCTCTATATTGATAGAACCAGAGGAAAGAAAGTCCATTTGATGTTTGATTTGTTTAGTGTTTTTTGGAAATGTCAAACGTGTTGCCATTCTAGCTGAGTATTCATAACATAACTGAAACCATGTTGACATTCCCTTCCAGACATAAGGAAAGTGACACCTAACTTAGCTGCCGAATAATTGCTGCCTAAATTGTACTTTGAATTCATATGTTGTTGCTTAACTTTTTCTTTTTATTATTATTTATCGACCAGATAGAGCATTAGGTGGATCAGTTCAGATCGTTCATGATCCCCAATTTCTCAAGTTTATAATCAATAACTAGAATGTTTCTATTAAGTTAAAGCCCACGGCTTGATCGCTTCTGCACTAAACTCATTCGCTTAGGAGGTTCTATTTAGAGGGAGTTTGGCACTTGGACAATAGTATTATCTAATTCACCTCAATTAATAATGGTCTTTCAATTTTATCTCAACATAGCCCAGTGGTCTTATACCTTTAAATGTGTATGTATTATATGTCTCTCTTCTAGACAAAACATTTACGAGTCATCTGTTTTAAGGCAAATCATGGGTCTTGATTTCGCCGTCTCCACCAACCTATTTTGTACTCCTCCATGCAGTCTCCACCATGTGTACATATTTTTCAAATGTTGAACACACATACCCAGGAGCACGTCAAAGCCATGACCTACTAGCTTCTGCGGGAGAAATACCTTCTCGCGCCACTATGCTAGAAGGCATTTACTCCAGTCTGCACTGTGTATTTGAACTCATCTTGTTGCTTCATTGGTTAAGATATGCTATCACAGTGAAGGACCAACTTCAGCGAGCATTCATTGTGACAATCACCTAGAAGGAATACTGTATGGCTTGTGATGCAAAAACGACACTTCTTCCCCTGGCATAGCCTGAAGTAAGAAAAACTGTGGGACTTTGCAAGACAATATTAGGGATTTGCATTAGTGGATGGAATGATTAGATCTTCAAATAATCAGATCTGGAGAATGATGACACCATTGTAAGTTTTACTGTGCCAATGCTTTATCTTTTCTGACATTTTCTTCATCTTTCAAGCTGGATGGATCAGAGCAATAATCAAGGAGAGTCACGAAGTCAGAGATAGATGTGTTTTCTGAATGCTGGCCGCAGCTAAGGGGATGGGTTTTATTAGTCAAATATTTCTGTGATTTGCTGTTGATAGAGGATATGCATGGAGTGAAGTGCCCAGAATTGGAGGGCTCTTCTTCTTCCTCCTAGGTTTAAGCTTTTTTGCTGGATGACTATTCTAAGCAAGATTAGTACTTGGATATATTGAAGGAAACTAATTAGACTAGGATAAGAAATCAGTTTACCACTTAGAGTTGATAGAACAATGAAACCGCAGGAAGCTTTTATTTTGGTGCCAACTGTTTTGTAGTTCCTCTTGCGGCGGTTTAACTATTTGCTTGAAGACGAATCAGAGGGTATTTAAGGAAACAGAGAAAAATCTTTGGAAAAGTAAGACTTTATCAGAAATTAAACAGGTTACTGCAGGAAAATGCTCAGAAGGAAAAAATTGTAAGCTGGGCTGTATGGCCCAAGCTTGCTCTAACATTATGGATGCTCACCTGGAACTTCAGCATCCAAGGAAATATAAGGGGTGTTTCAAGCTGATCAGGGATGGTTAATTACCATTGATATGGTTAGGAGCTTGGCTGATGAGAATTCAGATATTCAAAGGAACTTGGAGGATTAGGGGTTGACAGGCTCTAGGATGCTATTGCTTGGACTAAGAGGCACTTTGTGGGAAGCGGAGTATGGGGAGACAGCACTCTGCAAATTTAGGAATGAAGACATACTACATGGACTGAGCATACTTCTGATGAACTACTCTGATTGTGTTTCTCATCAGTGAAAAATTTGGAAATTCTATTCATTAAAAAAGCAAAAAAATAGAAATTCCATGTATTCTTCTGTGCATGGTTATCTTAAATTCTTTACAGATTGGAACTTTGGCCTGGAAACAATTTAGGTGAAAACTACCTTAAACGTATGGAACATCTGACAGTATATAACTATATATATTAATTCTACTTCAAATATGAAGAAGAAACTTTATAGAAAAATCAAGTCCAGAGCGTATATTGTTTTTCAACCAAATTCTAAACATGTTCACTTACGTTTTGTTAATAATTACTATAAGAATGGCACTAGATATTTTCTTCTTTCTAAGCTGCTAGATGGCTGCCAGTAATCACTAATCTTCCAATCGACTTAGTTAGCTGAGCCTTACCTTATTCTCTTCTGCTATTAATAGAAAGAGATATCTTCCCTTTATTGAGATATCTGTCTATTAGTAGCTCTTGTCCTTCAATTCCTTCCGGTCAGAGTCCTTTCTTTTGAGATAAGCTGATGAGAAATCAAATACTAGATCCAAAGCATTTGGTGTACGAGCAAGTCCAATTTTACTTGATGTCATTACATTTTCTTCCTAAATAATATTCTTTGTTACTATTAGTATTACTAACAGTCACTCTGATATCTGTGAGAATTGGATTTGAATAGTTCTACTTCTACAAAATCTTTATGCATAACTTTCCAAGATTCTCTGAGCATTTCTTAATCTCTTGGTCAATTTGCATAAAAAGTTTGTCTACTAAATCCCTGGATCAACTTGCAGCCATTGGTGGAGAGTTTGTTTCTGTCAAGTCAGCTGGAAATCTTTCCACCCTGTTTGATGTGGGAGGAATTGTTGGTGGCACCTTTGCTGGTTACATATCTGATAAACTGTCTGCTCGAGCTACTACAGCTGCTGGCTTCATGTGGGCAGCAATCCCTGCTCTGCTTCTCTATTACTTATACGGAAGCATCTCAAAGTCCATGAACATTGTTCTGATGATGCTTGCTGGTTTGTTTGTAAATGGGCCTTATGCACTCATCACTACTGCAGTTTCTGCTGATCTTGGCACTCATAGTTCTCTCAAGGGCAACTCTCGAGCATTGGCAACGGTGACAGCTATTATTGACGGTACTGGGTCAGTTGGTGCTGCTATTGGACCTCTCCTTACTGGCTTTCTTTCGGCGAAGGGGTGGCGTTTTGTTTTTGGGATGCTCATTCTTGGTGCTTTTGTTGCTGGTCTTCTCCTATTTCGATTAGTTTGTGCTGAATTCCAAGAAAGGACCCTCAGGAATAAGTCTGCTTCTGATGGGCTGAGACAGCAAGGAATCAGAGGTGAGCTGCAGCAAATTGTTCTTATTAGGATGTCTTTGTTACCTCTGAAGTTGCATACAGTCATCCCTATAATATTTTTGACCTCTGGACGGCACAGCATGAGTCTTAGCTGATTTGGAGTTTGTGATCTTTTTGCAGGTTCTATTCGTGAACCTCTTCTGAGAGCAGAAACATGACGCTTTTTCTGAGAATAATCAGGTAGGACTTCCGCAAGCTTTGTATAGTTCTGGAGCTTTCAAAAGCTGAAGCATTATTTAGCCCACATCAAGAAAAAGAAAAATGTGGAACACAAGGTGAAAACAAAGAACAGGGACCTTGCCAAACTGTAATTTAAAAGTTCATCCCCAGTTTCGCGAAAATAACTTTGGTATATTTTACAGGGACCAGTGTACATTTTCTATTTTCTTTCTTCTACTTTTGATGGATTCTTGTCTCTGTTGTCTGCTTTAATTACCTGTATCATGATTTATGATGCCACACTCCTGAAGTGGCAAACTATTGAGAGAGATTCTCAAGACTCATGCAACAGCTGCTTCTTGCTTGGTTTTACAATTATTGATTGAAATGAAATTGAGTTTTAATTGATAAATCAATTGATTCAAATATCAAAATACGATTAAAATGTGATAAATTTCAATATTAACAAGTAGTTATTGTTCACGTTAAGAGATTCACGAACTTCACTTGCTTCCTTGGCTAAGAGTTGGTGTTAATTGTGCCACTGCCATTACTGCGAGAATTTATGTTAGAGGAAGTCCAGAGCTGCGAGTTTCAAGCATCCAAGCGAATCGGTTATGCCGGAAGGCTCTTCAGCGGAACGCCAAATGGAAAGTGTTCGAGTTTTGGGTGGTGGGACTCACCCTTGGCGACCAGTTCAGCTGATTGCTCCAGCTTTGGATGTCCTGTGAACGAAAAAAAACCACAAGCATTTTAATATCCTAGCAACCATTTTTTTGGGCGTTGAACTTAGACCTCTATTTATACGGATCAATCCACATGCTTTCAACTACTAGACACCCAAACAGGGATGGTAATGGGTGGATCAAACTTAGACACCCAGACAGGGATGGTAATGGGTGGATCAAACTGCAGCCCGAAATCAGTGATACACACCCAAGGTGGCTTGGGTCGGAATGGGTCAGCGAGGAAATTTGGTGAGTCAACCAGCAGGTCACAGCTACCGCTTATTTATAAAAGATACTTTTAAAACAGGTAGCCCAATGCACGAAGCTCTTGCATATGCAAGGTTTGAGAAAAGAGTGGACCACAAGGGTCCTTGCATTTTGGAGGAGGTGGTTTCTATGCCTCAAATTCATGACCTTAAGGTTGCATGATGATAACTCCACCGTTGCACCAAAGCTCCTCTTCATAAAAAAAAAATACTTATTTTATTTTTATAATTTAGTTAAAATGGAAGGACATTTTGTTGATATCCGTTGCACCTAGTGCTTAATAACATGCGTAACAGTGAAACAGATTTGATGCTTGCTAGCGATTGTAAAATTTTAATTATTTAAAAAAGAAAAAAAATTAAAAAAAGAAAAAAAAAATCTCAACATTGTGATTGCCCTACCCTTTGGGTGTAGTAGATTTTTTACAATCTGTCCTGCCCTGCAGTAGGCTGCAAAACTCAACGATTGATGGGCGGGGCAGGTAAAAACTCAGTGATGAGGGCGGGCTAGGAAGGCTGACAGGCTTCTAAGCAAGGTGAGGTGTTGAGAGTTAGTCCCACATCGGCTAGAGAGAAGGTTCCTGGCCCGTTGATAAGGGTTCGGAGGACTTTCAATCCAATTACGTGTTTTACCCCGTCATGGGTAAGAACAAAACTGTGCGGGCCCATGGCCCAAAGCGGACAATATAATTAGATGTGAAACGAACCTGGGGCGTTATACATATAAACCGTTTCGATCAGCTTAACAGCCGAAGCAATATGTAATTTTAGCTGGTTTAGACAAAGGCATTATTATCTGCTCTTCCCTCTGTGGCAGAGCATGAACCAGATTCCATTGTCATTTATTCGGGGAATGACTGGCGGATTGTAGTTATGATGCGCATTTGGATGATACTAATATTTTTAGTCATCGAATCTAACTTTACACTAGCATTCTTCTTCCTCTAATAGCTATGCCTGGTGAAGAACTGCTACCATCCGATGGTCCAAGTTTGAAGAGGTGTACATATAGAATTATTTGATTGGAGTCATGACATATATATTCACTGTGGTCCACCTGCAGTTGGGGCATACAGATCTATGGTGGAGTCACTGGAGTGGGTTGAAATGGTTGTCGATCATCTAAACCAATTTGTTTTGTTCTCTCTCTCTCTCTCTCTCTCTCTCTCTCTCTCTCTCTCTCTCTCTCTCTCTCTCTCTCTCTCTCTACGAAGACATTTGTGGTATGGGCAGCGTTGGCGCAGTCCACCAGTGAGTAGTGTGGTTGGTGCAATTTCCGGTCCCTTGCCATGGTGGGCTAACCAGAACAATAGACTTCGTGTAAGTGTCAAGGACACGTTTCAGGTGAATTCAGCAACTGATTCATATTGCCTTTGTGTGTGTACTGCAGCAATCACCAATCCAACAGTTCCATAATAGTATGGCAAGAACCTTATCCCTGTTATATTTATTTTATTCGATGAGAACATGAAATGGGTGACCACGGGTCTTTTGAGAATCACAAAGGCAAGCCAATCCGCTCGGAACATCGAAAAATGTGATCCACTCATGCAGTCATACTGGATCGCCTTATGGCAAAAAGAAAAATTATGTCATGCCAGAGAGAGAGAGCTGGCAATGTTCACTTTAGGTCTTCTGCTAGCAATGGTGTCCCTGTGCACCAAGCGTGATGACACGCTCTACTGTGCAGACCCCGCTCTAACCGATCACTAACATCCCGCAACTTGGAAAACTTCCTGACAATATTATACATTCCAAACATCAATTAATTCTTTTTCAATGCCATTTAGAGTTTTAGAGAGCAGACAACTAATATTTTAGCTACGCAAAGGAATTCCAATCATTCCATTCTCTAAAGAAACGAGGAAAAGGGGCATGTTCAGTTGGATCTTTCCGCTAGAAAACAGCTGTTGCTTGCTTGTAGTTATGGGCTCCATGTTAGGCGTCTACATTAAACAAATAAAAAGAAATGCAAGTCAATATTCTACCTTGCCCATTGATCATAGTCATAAGGTGCCAGCACTTATGATAGGCAGGGAGGAAGGAGTAGTTTTTCCTTCGAAATCTCAGCGATGATATTTCGAGGGAAACTGAGAAGAAATTCATTTAGCTTAAACTTTTGGTCTGCAGTGAAGGTGGCTCGACCATTAACTACATTTGGCGTACTTTTGCTGTTCTTTTCTTGGATATCGCAGCTCGTTCCTAACCCTTTTAGGTTGTGACTAATCCCTACGGATGCCCCGCAATTATCAGTAAACTGAGCACCTCAGGATGAGTCCTAGAGGCTGGACGAGATCCGAAGTTGGGTCTATGGAAGCAGACTGATGACTCTAATCAACCCGCGGAACTTGTTTGGGTAAATTAGAGTGGGGCGATTTGGTGATCTAGAGCATCTTTTAGTGTGGTTATACATTGAAAATCTCATGCATCGGACGATCTTAGCCCGTTCATTGACTCGACATATTTAAACCATTGATTAAACTGTCTGAGCTACTTACTGTATACACCGGAAAAAAAGGGCTGGACCATTGACCAGAGAAGATCTTGGGCATGACCTGCCAATCTCAAGATGGAGCCGGTAGTTGAACGATATGGATCAAAAAACAGATGGTCCCCACATATCTTTTGCATCACATATATTTCCTTGCCGGTCACCAATAAATTATACTATTGGGGATCCAACAAAAAACTGTGAGACAGACCAAATCAAAGGGTGCCCACAATCGTGATAGTAGGCCTGCTTCACTGTGGTAGGAGGTGAGCCCCATTAAAACATTCCTGGATGCTGCATTCCTCCTTTACTGGCATTTATTTATGATCATGTGGGCGTGTAAGTGGCTAACGGTTTATACAGTTGTAGTCGGCAGCTTTTTGTCTGGTTTTATTTGTTAACGTTACTATAATTCTATTTTCCTCCGCTTCTTATTCAGGGACCCTTCTTTGTATGTTTTCCCAACTTCACCTATTCGGTTTCTATGTCTGCAACGGGCAGCTAGAGTTTACGTGTATAATCTTACACTAGAATGCTAAAAAAGATTAATTCTAGCAACGAAAGAAATTTAATGGAATACAGAATAACCTATCAAAACTCTGAAGGCTAGTGAAGATGGAATTGAATTCTGTAGTGGATTCCGCCTTTCGAGGAATGTACTCCTGAATTCACCTAACGTAAACTGGGTTTCCCTATAGAGGATTATGCTTGGATGGATTTTAGGTGAATTTAATTCATTCTAGGAATGGGGGGAATGCATCACAGAATTCAATTCTTACTTGACTTGTGGCTCGTAGAAGGATAACATCCTCTTAGAAAAGAACGAAGAAGAAAAGAAAAGTACCAGAATCTCTACTTGCAAAGCCTGGACACTGTTCAAAGTAACACAGACCCCCAGTTCTATTCTCATTTCTCAGGGGTAATTTTGTCAATTCAAAACTCAACAGGTACCACTCGTGCTTCCCATGTTGACAAAAGTCCCGGTTCGTGAGACTACTTGGTCTCAGTCCACTGCCCATCGGACCGAAATCTCCTCTATAAAACCCGCATTTACCGTTCAGCGATGAAATTAAGCCGCAGATATCGGACAAACCAAGGAAAAAGAAATCCGTGTTTTCACTTTTGCTTTTCTTGAAAGTGAAAACCATTTGTCGGTGGGCCATACCTTGAGCAGGTCCAAAGATCTGTTGTCAGATGGAGGGTGCTGGGAGATGCTTGGTTTCAAATCGCAGGCTTGGGATTAGAACTAGATGTTGACGTCGTATCTAAGAAAGGGGTGGTCATCATAATTTGACACTAGGAAAATGGTATGAAAGCATTTCTTCCCATTCTTTGCTTTAAACTGCCATTTTATTGCGTCTTATGGTTTGTTTTATTTTGGTTTGGCATGTCTTGTTTATGTTGGGAGATTCATGAGGTATTTGTCCATTGACTACTCCATGTTTGACATTTTAGTCTGTCCAAAATCTCGTCTGTGAACAAGAAATTGGCAAGTGCCTCTCTTAAGCTGGTGACCATGGCATCAGAGAAGTCCACAAGGAACACGGCCAACTCCAATTGGTGCTAGACTCTCCGCGTTTTGGATCTAGACTGGCGGAATTTTGTCAAGTCAAGGGAAGTGGTTCTTTCACGGAATGTCCACCGATGAAATTTAATCATATATGATTTCCGCGTTTTTCACATTATCCTAGTATTCCTCGCTTTGAGCCCGAACTAACTCGTTTTGGGCAACGTTGGCATTGTGTCCACGGATTGAGCTTCCACATCTTTCTTTATGATCTTTACGGGCATCAGAAAATAACTCTATGATTAGTTAGTGTCTACACTACGTGCCCATTTATAGCTTTTTATGCCTTTTGTTTTAGACGGAGAGTCTTGGCATTGTCGTTGTGTGACTTTGAGGTTGTAGAAACAGCCTCTTGCAATATACTAAGGTAAGATTGCATACTACTAACCCTTGTAGTCTGTCCCTTCTCCAGATGCTGCATACACGGGAGCTTCATGCACCAAGCCTATCCGTTTTATGCCTTTTGTTTTGCCTGTTGGCCCATAAGGCACATCGTACGAATGCTATGATCGGGATTTTCCCGCTTGCATCAGATCACCATTGGAACCAGCGATCATCGCTGTGTGGGGGGCATATAGGCATTCCTCATCAGCAATATGGAAGTGTCCGTGAGGAAAATAGGCTCGCTAGAGGTGAAACAGTGTTGATTATCAGGAACTTCTCTCTAAACCGCTGTTAAATAAAGGTCGTGTCCAAAAAGAAAATAGAAAGAAAAGAAGAAAAAGCAGAAGAGAGACAGAAAGCGCGTGCTTGGAAGAAAGGGCAAAGTACTTTTCTTTAGTGTAAATAGAATACAAGTCAATCACCACCACAGAACCGCTCAGCCATACCTGCCATTGCCTTGGTTGTCACCTATTCATCCCTTCCACAACTTCCCCCTACTTTTCAGTCTATATATCTTCTCCTTATTCATTCCCCTTACAAACAAAAACACAAACCAAGTTCGATTTCCGTCTCTCTCTCTCTCTCTCTCTAACCTTCAGAAGAACAGCCATGGCTTCCACACGGGCTATGCTCACTCTCACAGCATTACTTGCACTGCTAGCCACCTGCATTGCTCAGCCAACCATGGCCCCTACTGCATCTCCACCATCCACAATGACAGCCCCACCCACGCCGACCGCAATGCCTCCGACCACTGTGTCACCGCCTCTGGCCACTATTACTCCGCCTGTCTCAGCCCCACCCATGGCAACTCCTCCGATGGCCATGACTCCACCACCAACCATGGCCCCTACCGCATCTTCTCCTTCTCCAAGCATGATGACCTCGCCTCCTGCTCCTGCTCCGGGCATGATCTCCACGCCGCCAGCTTCTAGTCCGTCTGGATCGATGCCAATGGGACCCCCCGCAGCTCAGCCCAATGATTCCGGTGCATTCGCATCTGGTGCTAGAGTTGCTATGGTGACATTGTTTGGAGGGGCTGCTCTGCTTTTCTAGAGTAGAGATTACTAATCTGGAGTTTTACTTGTTCTATGTAGATTAAGATACTCATTGGTGTATTCATTTCTTTCTATTTCTTGTGATTTTTGGAGCTTCATTTGTGAAGAAGATTGGAGATTGATCGGATGTTCTGCTCTTCTGTATCATTTTGACTTAGGATGAATAAAAAATTGTTTCTTGTTTGTGATGTTAGTTACAATCTATATCATTAAGTACCACATATATGATATTGTTAGAGGAGATTAATATTACAGTCAACTGTAGTGGATTAATCGCTTTGCTTAATCTGATTGGTCGTAATTTTTCTTTAAATAAATAAATAGGATCCATTTTCTTATAATTTATGACCTAGGAGGGAAATTTATTTTTTCAAATTGTATGTTGAGATTGAAGTCAGGATCTCAATAACTTAACCTATAGCTAAATATTTTGTTTCACTTCTTTTTAGTCAAACACTAGATAAAAATTTCTCTTGGGCGATGAACTTTTCAGTTTTCTTCCAACTTTGCAGAAAAAAGAAAAAAGAACTGTTCTTTTTCTGAAAGCCGCCAAATAATCGAATGATACGGAATAGGGCAAATTTGAGAGAAATTTTCTAGTTACATATGAATTTAACGGATGGCGATTTTGTTCTTGTTCTTTTTGGTTTTTAAAAGTGAGTAGACTTGACCATAACCTTTTGATTGTTAAGTGAGTCACTTAACCAACTTGAATAAGTGCTCAAACCCTGAATTTAGCTAATAGTAATAATCCATTCTGTATTAATTTACAGAACTATACACCATACATGACATTGAATAATCCACTAGGTTCTCAAATATTATAGACAAATCTAGCTACATTCTCAAGTTGTGACATTGAATTAATATCACGACCCTGCTTCCCAAAAATTTGGTTTGCCAGTTAATTTCTGAGGGAACTTTGTGAATACGAATTTATTCAAAACCACATGCCAACATTACCAGGGCATGCCCCCGGCAACTCATAATTGAGACTAGTATACATGGAGGGCAATGATAGCGCATAATTTAATCTCACCTAGACAAACAGTGTGATACAGGAGGAAGCCCCCATACGTGTGTTTCCACACGTGCGCGTGTTAATGCATGAGAGAGGGAGGGAGTGGGGGTTATCTCTTGGTGTTGGTGGAGGGGATTGGGAAAAAGGTTAGGTGCTAGCTGGAAGGTAGAATAATGTGGAAGTATAGAGAGTGAAAGGAGGATTTTTTTTTTTTTGGTGGTGGGTGGAAGTGGGGATTGCTTTTAGAATTGGCAGGGTGTCTCTTTTGGTTCTTGTGTGTGTGGGATTGTGAGTGCTGGCAGCGTTTGGAGGTGTTTGGTGGTGTGTCAATTTTGAGACAAAGGAACCGTGACTGTGAAAATGAAAGCCACATGCTCCTAGCCCCACAACCTCAATAAATGGTGCCCACACCAGAGAGAGAGAGAGAGAGAGAGAGAGAGAGAGAGAGAGAGAGAGAGAGAGAGAGAGAGAGAGAGAGAGAGAGAGGAATATCATCTTTTCTTGTTCTTTACCTATCTTGTATTTTACATTTTACTCTTACTTAAGCATCATCGTCATCCTTCATTTCAAAGGAATTGTAATAGTAAAATGGAAAACAAACATCAGGGCAATAACATAAACATGCGAATGAGAGTCATTTCACTTTCAAAGGAAGCTAGCCATGTACACTGTTGAGGAGCAGAACGTCCAAAAGGCTTGTATAGTTCTTCAGAAAATCAAAGTTCCATATTTCAGAATACAATTTTATTCCCTCCCCCCTTCTCTCTCCACAATTTTATTGCCCTAGCGAACTTACCACTTCTAATGCACCTAATTCCATCAGAATACATCTTTTAATGTGATGGATTACACCTTTGATATTGTAAGAATATAAGAGAAACAAAAGCAGAAGGGAGCCCCATTTGCATGTTTAATGATCCGAACCATATATCTGATAGGCTATGGGATACTTGAGCCATGCATCAAGGTTCTATCCTTTCTTATGGCGAGGCTTTTAATTTGAGCAATCTAAACGGATTGCTAGAAAATAAAAGACGATCAGTCTACATCCACCTACAAAGCCTCCACAAAGTAATGTCTGAGAATCAGCAAAGAAGGTGTACGAATCACCCATACCAAAGCCTACTAATCACTGCTCTTGGACCCCATTTCCTAGCTGCTCATATTCAAAATACTCATCTCCATAAAAGCTGGAGGCTTTCTTTGTCAAGGTTCTCTGAAATGAGCAGCCGACCAAGTACTCTAGCTGTCATTTTCTTAAACTCGAGTTCTAACCTTGAGTCCCATGATATCATTTCACTGCATACACTCGACCGTAGGAACACGTTAGAGGAACTATCTCGCGTCCTGATTCGTCCAAATTGCAACACGTAGACCATATTGATCATCATGGAAACATTACTGTAGTGATTGGCAATGTTTATAAAAGCATTTATTGCATGTTTACCTTTTTCTTCCCTGACAAATGCTAGGTTTTTATAGGAATTTTTTCTTAAATTGCTAAAGAACGGTGAAAAGAAGTCACTGATTGGTGCCTAACATCATCAGCATTTTGTTTCCTAAGGAACTATATGGCACTTGCAAGTGCAAAGAATTATCATGATTTCCTATAATACAACTTGATAGACGTGGGTCCCTTGGATCTTGTTAGCACATCATTCACGCTTAAAACCACTTGATTTGATGGGACATGTGGACCACAAGAAGCAGGATTACTGACAAAAATTCCTGTCCCAGATGTGACACCTCACGGAACATGGAGCCCTACACATTGTGCGGTCACTATATCATGCATAACAAATTCTTCCCGAGAAGCTTTGCTTAGAATAGTATTCGCTATGAATTGGAACATTGTGGTACGTAGCATTAGAGTATCATAATCTTGCACTGAAAGATAGGATCACTTTAAAGTGTGACGCAGAGAAAGTTCATGGCTTTCTTAGATTTGACACCACTGGAATTTAATCTGCTTCCCTGATCGATCAATCATGGATTTGCGAATATGTTTTAACAATATCATGTCGTTCTTTAGGTCAATATCAGGAAAGCATTTCTAGGTCCCATATATTTGCAAAATCTAATCTAAGCATACCAACTCAATTTACGACTTTATTCTTGGTAAGACGATTACTTTAGAAAAGGCAGGTTCCTGGTGTATTTGCAGTGATTATGGCTTGTAGCGAGGTGGACAGCACAATGCCCGGTGAAAGGCCGACCGTAATAACCCCAGTGAACTTTAAGTGGGTGAGGTGAATTTATTACTCTCAGTTATAAGTTCCCTTGGTGATTAAACAAAGTTACTATGCTTTTGAGTTCTGGATATTTTAGATTTTATATGGTTTGTGATGAAGTTCAACGGTTTGCAAGTAAACTCCAAATACGACGTCATCCTCAAATTGAGATAATCCACAACGTTCATCTTTGGAAACCTCAGATTCTAATTAAATGATTTTAACCAACATTGTTATGGTGCTCAAAACGAAGAATTTTAGAGCAGCCAAGGTTCAAAACCAATGGTATAAAATCTTGACCAGTTAGACAGGTTAGGCTAATGAAAGAGAATTTCCAGTCACGGCCTATCCAAGATAATTTGGAGGAGATGAATGTTTTGGATTACCACATACTAGGGCTGATATGTACTTTGGCCAGTGTAAGTAAAGGGCAGCCCGGTGCACGATGCTCCTGTTTATGAGGGGTTTAGAGAAGTGGTAGATCACAAAGACTCAATAGTATGCTGTCTTACCTTTTATTTTTTGTAAGAGGCTGTTTTTACGCTTTGAACCCATGATCTCAAGGTCATACGACGACAACTCTATCATTGTGCCAAGACTCCCCTTTACTTTGGCCAGTGTAAATATTGACTTATATGAAAGGAAAGAACATTGCAAAGTCTCTTATCGTGCCCCTCCAAATGTCCCAAACTAGGTTATGGATGCTCTATGTTGAAGCTTAATAAGCAGTAGGCAGGGGCCTGAGCACCCATCCCAATTGAGAGGTGCTTTGTTTTGAACGACCGGGATTGTGTTCAAATTTACTCACGTTTTGAGGAACAGCAAAAAAAAGCAGTGGACTCAGGAACTTAATGATACTGCAGGTCAGGATAAACAGGTTGCATGAAGAGACCAATTAGTGGAAAAAGAGTTTTCTTCTTTTCTTTATTATATAGTCACAACCATGTTCTCATTAATACGTAGTAGCCCACTGAGGCAATAGAACTCACTCGATTACAAATATTTACCAAAGAACTTATCCCAATAGATTAATTAGAGATGGCCTATAATTACTCTCACTAAAAGGTACATAAAAGAAAATCATTAGAAAGAAAAGGGTATACAATGGAGTGTTGTAATGCCCCGGGTCTGGGCTCCCCAATAACAATATTATCCGCTTTGGGCCCTAGGCCCGCACGGCTTTGTTCTTACCCACGACAGGGTAAAATGCGTTGTTATTGGTTAAAGCCCTCCCAGACCCTTATCAACGCCCAAGAACCTTTTCCCTAGCCGATGTGGGACTAAACTCTCAAGCCTCACCTTGCCTAGAAGCATGCCAGCCTTCCTGGCCCGCCCTCATCAGCCAAAGCTAGCCCTCTCCCCTCTTTAGGGGCCACGCGACCTCGCGTGGGCTTAGCCTGCCACCCTCGGGGTGGGGTCCCGCTCTGATACCACCTTCGCTTTCACCCTTTCACCCTCATAGGCACTCAAGCACTCAGGAAAAGTCGTGTTGCACACCTGTTTTCACCCTTTCACCCTCACGGGTACTCAGGCACTCACGGGGTGAAAAATCGCATCCTACCACAGGATCAATAGTCTCAAATATCAAGTCAGAGCGACTCCCACATGTCAAGAAGACCACAATCAAGTGAATATCACGAAAGATATAAAAAACAGTGCATGCAATACCCACCAGAAAGATAGCATGCACATGAGAAGCTACATGTTGAAATCAATCTCATGCATATGGTAAGGCATAAATCACATGCCTCAAAAACTCAAATCACCAAATCACCATTTGAGAATCATAGAAAAATTGTGAATGAAATCACCAACCTTGGTATCGCACTATTCCCAAACAAGCACGTAACCAATATCAAGGGGTATGCCCTGATGTACCTTTCATGCCATAAATCATGTCATGGTTAATGCATATAACCAAAATCTAAAGCCTGATCATCTATTGATCAGCTCGATCTGAATCGTCTAATAACATTTAGTAGTTTTGCTATTAAAAAGTTACTCCAAACTCGATTTTTATCTTAAATCAAGATTCGCCTTGTTGAGACTATCACAACGCCTCTTTTGGATCGTGATTGGACCTCCGTAGCTCCTAAAATCAAGGTTTAAAGGAATAAAGGGTAAAAAAAAGACCGAAATCCCAAAAATGGGCCCACCGCGTGCATGCGCATTGCTCGTGGCTGGCGCGTCTGTGGACGCACTTCGCGTCAGAACCCGCTCAGGGTAGCGGGCGCTTTTGTGGACGCGCTCTGTGCGTGGGGGACGGAACAACGCGTGTGGCGTGTTCCAGCCTCTGCGCGTGGTGCTCCCTCATCTGTGCGTTTCCTCCTGTTCCAGTTGCCATTACTGAAGACGACGACCGGATTGGTTCGCTGTCATCGGTGACCCTAGGTGCTCCGTTTTTTGTTATTTTTACACCCCTGAGTCCGGTTTTTTACGTACATTCCATTTCCACCTTCAATTTTCACAAATCTCTCCTAAATCTATCGTTTTTTTACAATTTTTTTCATGTTTTTAAAAACTACCATACTACGATTTTTTGTGTTTTCCGGCATCCCTAGCCGTCCTATCATCACGAAATTTTGTGGATCCTTTCCTTTCCTCATTATACACAATGTGAATGGTTTAGATCTAAATTTGACACCGTCTCATCTAATTTTTTACTGCAAAACAGTAAGTACGATTTTTTTGTGAAATCTACATGTTCATGCCGTTTTCTGTCGTTTACAAGTTAAGAATCTTAAAATTTAATGCAAAAGGGAAGGGTGGAGTGATCCTACCTCGTTCTCGGTTGTTCAAGGGTGGAGAAATCTGTCTCCACGGTGAGTTACTGTCCACGTGATGGCAGAGAAAATTTGAGAGAGAGGAGAGTGCATTTTGAGCTCTCTCTCTCTCTCTCTCTCTCTCTCTCTCTTCTCCTTACCTTATTATATGTTTATGTTTTATTATATTATATAATTATATTTATTTATTTAGTTATTTTCTCTTCTTTCTTTTTTTTTTTTTTAAATCAAAATGTTACAAGTGTAAACAAATTGGACATATTCATACTGATATCAACATTACAAGGACTCCCAGAACACTAGTCCAAAAGGCAATAAGAGAACCCGTAGCAGTACGCGGAGAGCCACTTCTAGGAAGGGTAGGCAATGGGTTGTTGCACTTAGATGAAGGGCGTGGAAGCGAAGGAGGAGATTGCTATGGGCCTAGAACAGGTGCAGTAGCAGGAGATGTTGCTTGATCTCCTTCAACATTTACTTGAAGCTTCTGTTGGTCTAGCCCCATTCTTCAGCCACCACCAACACCATCTTCAACAGTGGTGGGCGCAGCAGTCGGCCACCGACTGCTAACTTCAACTGTGGCAGGCGCCGCAGTCAGCTGCAACCGACTTCAACAGTGGCAGGCACCACTGTAGGCCACCGCCCATTGACTTATTTAATTTGTTAAAAATTACGGCCCAAAAATCCCTATAAATAGGGATACCAAGAGGGCAAAGAATTAGAACACAGAACACATTCTTCTGTAAAATCCCTGTGTCTTCTTCTCTGCAAAACCCTTGTATTTCATAGTGAAATCATTCCCTCTCCCGTGAACGTAGGCTTATTGGCCGAACCACGTTAATATCGGTGTGTTTTTGTGTGTGTGATCTTGGGAGAGGACTAAAATCCCCAAACATGTGGTATCAGAGCGAGGATCTGCAGTGAAACAGAGGCAGAAAACTGAGTTACAGCACTGGCGGTCGAGAGGAAGTAGAAAACTGTTCCTGCTACAGTAATCATCATTGTTGCTATAGTGAAAAAGCACGTTATCATGTTGCTACAGTAAAAGCATCATCATTACTGTCTGCTACAATGATTGCTACAGTACCACTACAGTATTAAGTTGGCACAGTACCTCAGAGGCGAGTTCCAACAGTGAGTTTCAACAGGTTCGAGTTACAACAGTACAGGGTTGTAACAATATGAGTGCAAACAGTAGCGTTTGCACAACAGTTGAATTGAAACAAGAGCGCGTTGTAACAGTGAAGTGTAACAGTAGCTGAGTTGCAATAGTACAGAGTTGAAACAATAGCGCGTTGCAACAGTACCGAGTTTCAACAGTTCGAGTGCAACCGTAGCTGAGTTGCAACAGTAACGAGTTGCAACAGTGATCCGATTGAAGTAGACTTATTTTTGGCAGGTTTTCGAGGGGGATAGACCGGTTCTTGGCAAACGCAGTGGTGTTCTCAAATTTACAACATTTTCTCCTGAAATTGTTATAAGTACTCTTTCTTTACTTATGGAGGCAAATATGAGCAAAATAATTTGCTTAAATGGTATTAACTATCATAAGTGGAAGGGAAAGATGAAAGATCTTCTTTTTGTGAAGAAATTACATCTACTTGTCTTTGCTACTCAAAAACTGGAGGATAAGTCCAAAGATGAGTGGGCTTTTGAACGCGAACACGTATGTGGTTTTATTTGACAATGGGTAGAAGATAACGTTTTGAATCATATTCAAAATGAAATATATGCTAGAGCTCTATGAATCAAATTAGAAACCTTGTACGCATCGAGAACTGGGAATAATAAGTTATTCCTACTTAATCGAGCGATACACCTGAGATATAAGGAAGGGAGTTCTATTTCCGACCACTTGAATGAGTTGACCAGATGCTTTCAGCAACTATCTGACGTTGGCGTCAGGTTTGACGATGATATCATGGGTTTATGGCTTTTAAATACTTTGCTTGACTCATGGGAAAATTTTCGTGTTTCTCTAGCTAATTCTGCCTCAGGTGGTGTTGTGACATGGAAATCTACAAGAAGCGCAGTTCTAAATGAAGAAATGAGGCAACGAGCTCAAGTTGTCACCACATCACAGTCTAAGATTTTGATCTTAGAAAATTGAGGGAGAAGCAAGATCAAAGGACATGAGAAAAATAACAGAAGCAGGAGTAAATCTAAGTCCAGATACAAGAATCTGGAATGCAATTATTGTGGCAAGAAGGGTCACATTAAAAGGCAGTGTTACAAGTGGAAAGCTGAGAACAAAACAGAGAATACCAAGCAGGAGAGAAGAAATGATGAGGGGAATGATCATTTAGCTGCCACTACTTCAGGCCTTGTTGTGGTCTGTGATGAAAATGAAATCAACCTAGCCTCCAATGAGATTGGATGGGTTGTTGACAGTGGTGCTTCTTTTCACGTTACCTCGAGGAGGGAGTTTTTCACCTCGCATACTCCTGGTGACTTTGGAGTGTTGAAGATGGGTAACGATGGGCTGTCAAAGGTTGTTGGTATCGGATCCGTCTGTTTGGACACCAACAATGGAACGAGGTTGATTCTTAAGGACGTTCGACATGTACCAGATATCCGGTTGAACTTAATATCAGCTGGAAAGCTTGATGATGATGGGTATTATAGTATCTTTTGCGATGGACAATGGAAGCTCTCTAAGGGAGCGCTTGTGGTTGCTAAAGGGAAGAAATCATTTAGCTTGTATGTGATGCAACCTTCGATTCCTATTAACTCTGTGAACGCAATTGATGTTGCTGGTTCTTCAGACTTGTGGCACATGCGGCTCAGTCACATGAGTGAGAAAGGACTAGGTTGCCTAGTCAAGAAGAATTTGCTTTCAAGTTTCAAAGCTACAAAGTTGAGCAAATTTGCTCATTGTCTTGCGAGGAAGCAGCAACGAGTTTCCTTCAAAAGCCATCCTTCTTCCAGAAAGCTAGGCGTGCTTGAATTGGTACATTCAGATGTATGCAGTCCTATGAAGGTACGCACATTTGGTGGTGCATTATATTTTGTCACATTTATTGATGATTATTCCAGAAAACTCTGGGTCTATGTTTTGAGATCTAAGGATCAGGTGCTTAACAAGTTTAAAGAATTTCAAGCTTTTGTTGAGCGGCAAATGGGGAAGAAGCTGAAATGTATTCGCACAGACAACGATGGCGAGTACTGTGGACCTTTTGATGCTTATTGTAAGAAGTAAGGGATTAGACATCAAAGAACTCCTCCGAAGACTTCTCAGCTAAATGGTTTAATAGAGAGGATGAACAGGACATTGATGGAGAGGATTAGATGCTTGCTTTTTGAAGCAAAGCTGCCCAGTTCCTTCTAGGGTGAGGCACTATACACAGCAGCCTGTGTTATTAACTTATCTCCAATTGTTGCTTTGAATGCAGATGTTCCTGACAGGCTATGGTATGGAAAAGATGTTTCTTACGATCATTTGCGGGTATTTGGGTGCAAAGCGTTTGTATATATACCTAAGGATGAGAGGTCCAAGTTAGACATCAAGACCAAACAATGCATTTTCATCGGCTATGGGCAGGATGAGTGTGGTTACAGGCTATATGATCCTGTTGCAAAGAAGCTGGTTAGAAGCCGTGATGTGATCTTTATGGAAGACCAAACCATTGAACACATCGATAAAGCCAAAGTATCAGAAACTCAAAGTTCTGATACTCTGACAAATTTAGATCCAGTTCCTGTTTCACATACGGCAAGTGTAGATGGCACCAATGACCATGGTGGTGCTCCAGTTGATGTTCAAGATAATTAAGCTGAGGGAGAACATGAAGCTGCTGAAAACATGGATGTTTCGTTAGAGGCTGATGATATTCAGCAAGAGGTTACTACCGAGGAACCAGCAGTTTCATTGAGACGGAGTTCGAGAGATCGTCAACCCTCTACTTGATATTCATCAGATGAGTACGTGCTCCTCACTGACGGGGGAGAGCTTGAGAGCTATACAGAGGCACGTGAAAGTGAAGAGAATGCAGAGCGGATTGCAGCTATGAAGGATGAGATAAAATCCTTGCAAGACAACCACACTTTTGAATTGGTAAGATTGCCTAAGGGCAGACAAGCTTTGAAGAATCGATGGATTTACATGGTGAAGTATGAGGGTGACACTTCACGACCATGATACAAAGCTAGACTTATGGTGAATGGCTTTGGTCAAAGAAAAGGTGTCGATTTCGAGGAGATATTTTCTCTTATTGTTAAAATGTCTTCAATCCGAGTTGTATTGGGTTTGGCCGCAAACCTTGATCTGGAGGTTGAGTAGACGGATGTGAAGATAGCATTCCTCCATGGTGACTTATAGGAGGAGATATATATGGAGCAGCCAGAAGGGTTTGTTGCTAAAGGCAACGAGAAGTATGTCTGCAAGCTGAAGAAGAGTCTGTATGGCTTGAAACAAGCTCCTAGATAGTGGTACAAGATGTTCGAGCAATTCATGACCCAACAGGGTTATAGAAAGACTACTTCAGATCACTGTGTGTTTGTGCAAAGATTCTTAGAAGATGATTTCGTCATCTTGCTACTCTATGTCGACGATATGCTTATTGTTGGAAGAAGCTCTTCAAGGATAAGTCAGTTAAAGGAGTGGAACAAAGTCTTTACTATGAAAGACTTGGGATCCACGAGACAGATTCTCAGGATTTCTATCATTCGTGACAGGAGGAATAAGCGATTATGGCTGTCTCAGGAGAAGTACATATAAAAGGTACTTCAACGATTTCACATGGATAAAGCTAAAGCGGTTAGTACACCTTTTGCTACTCACTTTAAGCTTAGTAAGAATCAAGTTCCAACGAGTGATGCTGAGAAGGAATACATGCAAGATGTTTCTTATGCTTCAGCTATTGGCAGTCTTATGTATACCATGGTATGCACTAGACCAGACATTACATATGCAGTTCGTACAGTGAACCGTTTTCTATCAAATCCAGGAAAAAAACATTGGAATGCAGTGAAGTGGATATTGAGATATCTACATGGTACTGCCAAGTTGTGTTTGGGATTTGGCACTGGCAAGCCCGTGCTTGAGAGCTACACTGATTCAGATATGGCTGGTATTATTGACACGAGGAAGTCTACTTTAGGCTACTTGATTACTTTTGCAGGGAGAGCTGTGTTATGGCAATCAAAGTTACAGAAGTATGTTGCCTTATCTACGACAGAGGCTGAGTTTATTGCTGTGACAGAAGCATGCAAAGAGTTATTGTGGATGAAGAAGTTGGTGAACGAAATGGGCCTGCAGGGAATTGACCGGAATGAGTTTCTGCTAAAAGTTCATACGTGAAAAAACCTCCTTCAATTAATGGGCCTGGAGGGGGAGATTTGTTGGTCCAGCCCCATTCTTTACCCACCACCTACACCATCTTCAACGGTGGTGGGCGCAGTAGTCAGCCACTGACTGCTGACTTCAATTGTGGCAGGCGCCGTAGTCAGCTACCACCGACTTCAACAGTGGCGGGCGCCGCCGTCGGCCACCGCCCATTGACTTCTTTAATTTGTTGAAAATTACGGCCCAAAAATCCCTATAAATAGGGATACCAAGAGGGCAAAGAATTAGAACACAGAACACATTCCTCTGTAAAATTCCCGTGTCTTCTTCTCTATAAAACCCCTGTATTTCATTGTGAAATCATTCCCTCTCCCGTGGACGTAGGCTTATTGGCCGAACCACGTTAATATCGGTGTGTTTTTGTGTGTGTGATCTTGGGCGAGGACTAAAATCCTCAACAGCTTCATCCCTCCTAGACAATGTGATGTGATTCCCAAATGAAGTACTTCAGGCCAAGGGTCCTAAGGGGAATGGAAGTGTTTCCTCCTCTGCTACTCTGAATAACATTGGCTGTACTGCAACTATCGTAATCGTCTTTGTTTACAGCCATCACGCTGTGCAAGGAGGAATATTGGAACACTGTGGTAGAAGCATTTTTAGTCACTGTGTTCATAAGCATAATTTCTCCAAATTCGTTATGCTGAAATCCTTACATGTCTTATAATTCGGTTCTTAAATCCAAAACATGAAGGCTGTTGGTTAAAGTGGAATTGAATTTTGTGGTGGATTCCACATTTTGTGAAAAGCATTCTTAAGTTCACCTTTAAAAACTTTGAGACTAAATGAAGACATGATACTTAATAGAGGGAATGGAGAACAAGATGCATGTGGCCGACCCCTAATCAGGATAAGGTCCTGATGATGATTCTTGAGTTCACCTCTAAGTTAATCCATCATTTTAAATTCCAAGTGTCATGTTTTACACCTGAAATCCCAAATCTTTATCAATAAGGTAGATTCCACCTACTGATGAATTCAAAAGTGCATTAATGGAATCCGCCATACAATTCAAATCCGTCTTGACTAACAGCCTCGTAGGTTACAAAATCTTGGACCCAAATTAGGTTACCTGCTTTTAAATAAATAGGAAGTTTTGATAACCATCTTCAACAACCTAGACCTACTCTCTCCTATTCTTTAAGTGGGGTAATTAAATGATAAACTAAGATTCTAAAAGCTTAATAGATTGCAACCCTTCTACTTATTTGTTTCTCTCTAATAGCCAATCTTGTGGTTCCCATATAATCAATGGCCCCCTCTCTCTCCCTCTCTCTATCGCATTTCAAATCTAAGATCCACTCCCTTCGTTGTTTCCTCTAGCGTAACATCCACTTTCTTAACCCTCTATTTTCTCATTGTTCTCTTCAACTCCCTAACCAGCAGTTCGCTTTCTCTCTCTTCTCATCTTTTCCATTACTTGTATTAAGTAACTTTCAGTAAAGGCTCACATGTTTTCTTAAGCACTTCAACACTTTAGTCCTTGTGCTTGGATGAAGACTCAAATTCAAAGTTGTCTTTTTTTCATTGCTGTAACCTGCATACTTCAACCTAAAAAGGTCCCAAATTGCAATATGGTAGTCCATTATATTTCACCATAATGTCTTACACCCATTATGACCACATCAATCGAAGTTCAGAGTGCCCAAGAAGAAAACAACCATATAAAAAAGGCTAGGCTTTAGAAATAGAAGAAGATTTACGTACCGAGAACATTGCCGACACTGAAGGTCTTGCCACTAGCCCATGAATCATAGTCCTGACTGATTTCCCAACCAGCGGTGTCTCCCACCATGTATAAGGCGGCCTTGCATGTTAAAAAGAGGCTGCAAACGCTTACAATCACGGAAATGTGTAAAAAAAAATTGGCCATTATAACCAAATGAAATGAAAGAGATAGGCACAAGGATTGTCAGATTAAAAAATTGGCATTGGTACTTCTATTTACGTGGACTACAGCTTTATAGTAGATTACCTAACTTGATAACCAAGATGAGAGCAAGCAGAGGGGGTGAAAGAGAGAGAGAGAGAGAGAGAGAGAGAGAGAGAGAGAGAGAGAGAGAGACTTTGTCTTAGTTAAACTGACTGACTAGTTTGACTTTGTTTGCGCTTGCTTTAACTAGGGTTAAATGATTATGGTTGGCGAGGTTGTTAAATATAGGATGAAGCTCGTTGGTAGGGGAGTTAAGCAAATCATATCTACTTTCCCAGTTCTATATGAAACCTACCTGTCCAAATAAATTTGATCTGGCGGTGGCTACTGTGCAGATTAGATTATTGGAGCCATTGGTCATACACATGGAAACCACAAAGCTGCACTATTTTATCGAAATCCATGCTGAACGAAACCAATCCATTAGATGAAGAAAACAAATGATCAATGGCTAAAGCCTTCTTCGTGTGAGTAAATGAAATGAGTACACAAATTTACATGAGCCAGACTGTTAGTCATCTATACCATTCATCTTCTAGACTAAGTTTTAGATTGTAATTACCACACAATTTTTACAATTGGGATCACTCTTATCCTCTACAGTTGGTTAAAATATTTTAACAATTTTTTAACCTTCTGGTCCATTTTCCGCTCCTGAATAAGTGAAGTATTATGGGTCTACGCCTACGTATGAAGGGTCAAGTGTGGGCCGTTTGGATGGCTACACCTTGGGCCTCGCATGACATTTGGTGCGTTTAAGGTGGATTGGCAGTCGTAGTTTCGTTAATGCAGTTTATCCACCGTGAACCAGTCCCAATGCACCTTTAGATCAAAGGTATATAATCATCCGATGGTGGATATGGCTCATACTGATGATCGAAGTATTTGGCCTGTTAGAAGAGAGCTTAAAGAAGACCTGGAAAGAGGAAGAAGAAGATGTTGGCAATGTCGTGTGGATCTATATCCAGCACCGATGTTTTTTCTTCTCGGGTTGCCTACGCCTCTCCCTTCTGCAGTACAACAGGTCTCGGGCTTAACGTATGCAGCTACTCCAATAGGGGGAGGTGTCCATCCCAACAATATGGTGGTAGAACTTGATCTACCCAAATAAAAGGCAGATCTAAGCCTACCAAGAAAATATTACTGACAATGCCATTGAGGAAGGAGATCAGCCATTGCAAACAAAAGGCTGAATCATGTTTATGTTAGAAATTATAAAGTAAGATGAGAAGGAGAAGCATACCTTTCCTTGTTTTCACTCCACCTGCCTTTTCTGTTACATGAAGAAGAAGAAGAAGAAGAAGAAGAAGAAGAAGAAGAAAGAGAGGAGAAGCGTACCTGGCTCAAGGAAAAAGTACAATTTTGAGAGCTACATGCGTCATATTGGCACAAGATCCTATCCATTAATCTGAATGACAATTACAAGCCCATCCAATCAACCACGAATTTGTCTCGGTTGTAAATTCCTCGACCCTGCATCCAAAAATGCCTGCTAGGGTTTCGCCAACCATTTGTTTTTGGGGAATTACAGCGTTCGGTGTGAGCGCCTCGTGAGTTAGCAATTGATGGTGTGCAAATTTATAGCTATGGATCACAAATAGTTTTCCTGTTGCCCAAAAAGGTGTACTTCTTTCTTGTACGAGGATTTGTACTCAAATAAGCAGTACCAGTTGGTTAGAGGATCAAAGACAATAAAAAAATGGTTAGACAAAAATAAAGAGTCCCACCACTGCCAGGGATTAAACCCCGGCCACCTGCGTGACAGGCAGGAATACTCACCACTATACTCCAACGGCTTTGTTGTTACCGCTATTAAAGGTTCAACACTTTTTATTATAATTGTTTGTCATAAACCAATGTTTTCCTATCTTACAAAACATTAATTTCATTACTCTGGAACTTTCCTTTCAAAGAGTCAGCCAAATGGGTAATTTCAGACGATCCTTTTGATCCAGGCAAGATTTTTGTCTCTGTTAGTCCCAAGCACATGGGAAATTGAGACTACATATTATGCAATTTCCGACATGTTATATTATTGCTTGATTCATTTGATAAATTAACTGCGCAAAACTACATTTTTTTTTGGCTTGGATATCATTTCTCTTGATAAGGGTAACCCGGTGTATACAAAGCTCCCACGTATATGGGATTTAGAGAAGGGGCAAACCACAAAAGGCATATAGTACGTAGTTGCACCTTATATTTTACAATAGGCTATTTACACGTCTCCAAGCCGTGACTTTTAGGTCACATGTTGCGACAAAACTCCCTTCTCTCCAATACAGCTCTTGCACGTGGATTCCATCTGGGTTAATACTAGTATTCAACATTGAGGGCCCGGAGTCCATGTATCAAAGAAGCAGTGCGATTATACAAGAAGAAATAATATCTTATTTTTAATCCTGATGAACTGCCATTCGGCACAGCGGAAACTTACAAATCCAACTAAACAAATCTCAACAGTGACCTGCTCCAATCACCAAATTCATAGCCTAAACAAGAACAAATTAAGACCAAATAAACTTCGAAATACTACCATGCGCTGCCTCTTCTCTAGCCCATCAGTGCAACCAAAGTTCCTAGCATAAGGGGAACAGCAAGAACCAAATTAGTTACTTGGCGGAAACCGTCGTTGTTGTCATTGGTTCGGGCAGGAGTAGGAGTCCCACTCGGCGTCCTGTCGGCAGGAGGGCTTCCACTCCTAGGTGTTGATGGAGTTGCCGGAGTGTTTGGAGTTGCAGGAGTACTGCCGGTCGCGTCGGCAGCCGTTACTTGTAGCTTCATTCCCTGGCCACAGTGACCGAAAGTTTGACATATGAAGTAATGTGGGCCTGAACTCGTAAGAGTAATGTTGGTGGGACTGCTAGTCGCAGTGGTGATAGGGTTGGTCGCGCTGCAACTGCTGTAGTCGGAGCTGGTCACCTTGTCGACCGAGTGGGATCCATCATAGTTAAACACTGAAATTCCACAAGAACATCAGCTGTTTGATTGAAAGATGATTTTGAATCCAGTTTGTTCTAGATAATTTCTGATTAGTATCATTTTTATCCCCAGAAAGCAATTTGACTTCGAAAGACAGAGCAAGCGGAATTTCAGCTTGCTTTTGCGAACTGATATTATCATGGGTTTGGAATAGATCTTAGCTGGGCTAATTTATAACTCTTAGCAAACTGCTTTATTCGTTATTCGGCATGGGGATAACACTGGGACGTTGATACTGGAATCGGTTGTTTGGCACTAGGATGTTATGCATGAACACTGACGTTTCCCACTGTCAGCTGCAAAGCACAGATAAAATCACTGACCTTTCCCCTTATTATCAATGTTCAGAGTGCCGGGTATAGCAATAATTAAGGTCATAGGATAATTTTATCCAAGGTTCGTTATCCCCATGACACAGCCCCTAATGGCAAGTGCAAGTTGTAGAGGGAATTTTGATAACCTTGACTATACTTGGCAAAAGCTTTTTCTTTCCCAATTCAACGTGCAGGCACCAACTATCATTTGGATTAGAGGACCCGGTTGTTGCACCAATAGCATGTAACTAAAGTTTTCTTAATTCCAGATGTAAATTAGAAGATTGGACCAAGTAAAATATATTAGAACGTGGCAAGGGTTACATGTTTGTTTAATTAATTAGGTGCGTAGTGCTACGTCAAGGCCGACCAAAGTGGTTGTTTGGGTAACACGCGTTATAAACAAATCCTCATGAAGCGAAGTCAATGAAGATACAAAACATAGAACAGATCAATACCAACCATGCGTGAACGTTTGGCGGATTTGGGTTGCCATTTGATCATAACTAGACGTTCCTTTTCTTTTTCTTATATTAGACTGATATTTCCCTTTAGTTAAGAAAGAAAGAAAAAAACCTTTTACATAGGTCATGAAAAAAAGAAAGATAGAGGGAAGAAGTCTATTTTAGGACCGAAAGTATATCCAATTTTATGTATTGATGAAGTGTGGAAAATCCTTGATCCATCTTCATAGTCACAAAGTTCAGGAGAAAATCCAAAAAATGAGAAAAGACCAGAATTTGAAAGAAAAAAAAAACCAATTTAACAACATCTTAAGCATAAAGTTATACTGTTATAGACAAAATGAAACGTCATATAGCGGATAAGAATTCATATTATTATAGACAGATTTGAAGCTTAATGTTGAAATATTGGAAAAAACCAAAAAAAAAGAAAAGGGAAGTAATAAAAAATCGTAAAAAATATAAAGAAAAGAAAAGAGAGCATAAAAGGAAAGAAGCTTCAGAAGGAAAGGTCTTTTTAAAGTTTATACGGTGCATGAAAAGATGCAATTTAAAAAATAAAATAAAAGAAAAGAAAGAGTTCTTTTAACTATGTACCGAACTATACAAATGGGACATATGTCAGGTGATTAAGGAGGAGTTCTGGTAGTTCATAACGTGAGTGTTATACGCAATATAAAAATCATGTTACATTATCTTTACATAACCGATTAGAAGAACCTCTGTGGACCCCTACTCATTGCTTTGGTGGGTAAGCATTACAACTAATTTGCCCAGTGGAACCTCTACTCAATCATCTAATTCTAATACTGGCACCAGCTGTCTAATCTTGATCTCATGGTTTAAAGTTTAATCGGTCGCTTATGGTGGATTCTTCAGAAAAGAAAACTGTATTTTCCTTATTTGATATCTAAGAAAAACACTTTTTGTAGAATAGATTTCTTGCTACGTTTGTTGTTCTAGCTAAGAAAAACATGTTTTACAGAAGAATGGATTTCTTGCGACGTTATCTTTTTTGGATGTTCTTACGACGTTATCTTCTAACTAGATTCTATTAAAATTATAAGCAATAAACTAAGACTAACAAGCAACAAATAACACACCACTAGTTTATTCGTGCCTGAACTGTTCTGCGGGCATGAAAATGCTCCACTGGGGTAGAAAAGGCCAGAACGACAAGTTTTACTGTGAGATATTGCATTCAAATGACAAGCAAAACGGGGCTCTAGCTAGTATGTTACCTCCTGTGGGAGTTTGGGTTGTTTAGCACATAAATAACAAACGATGAGTAAGCTTATTGGCGAAAAATGGTCTCACTCTCATGTCTTTGGCGCTAATAAATCATTCAAATATAGATAATTGCTGCAAAATTTGGGCGGTTCGCTCTAGAGGCTGTCTATGTTTGAGGCTGCAATAGAGGAGAGAAGAACACTGTGCATGGAGAACTCATTCGACCCGTAATTAGAGTTTTCACAAACATATAGAGCATGGCATCGATCATTCTCAAGTTTCTTGTTCTAGAATAAGAGCAAATAGGTAATCTTACAGAGCGAATCGCCAACGTTGAAGGTCTTGCCCCGAGCCCAGTCGTCGTAGTTCACACCAGTATTCCAGCCGTTACTATCCCCGACGACATGATTGGTGGCATAAGCCGCCGGAATAGCGAAAAGGAAAACCAGGACAGCAATCGCTCCGGCCATGTCTGTAAAGGCAAGATAAAAATGGAAACCAACTGCTAAAAATGAAGTTATGGAAGAAGGAGAGGGATTATGGCTTGTTATATAGACAGCTAGTAAGAGAACGTAGGCATAGTTTATTAGGAGTGAGAAGAAGTCGACCTCGAAAAACCCTTTGTTTTGCTGCTTTGGCCCGTTCTATTTTATTCAGTTTCGTTACGTCCATCCTCTTCTCGCCTACCTAATAAGTTGAAACTTTGATACCTCATCATATATAAACAAAACGAGCCGAGTTACCGAGCTCACTTACAGAATATTAGGCCAGCTAATCTGGGACAACCACATAATATTAGCGTGATAGACCTTTCATTCGGTAATCCGCGATGACTTATCGGATGATCTCAACTACCTGATCATAGGCTGGCAAATGTACCTCATTCAAGTCCTACGTATGGATGGTCGGACATCCTTAGTTGAAGCGGTTTTCATGTATGTCATCTAGAATTAGGAGGCCCCTCACATGAAAGATTCAGATTATTCCCAATCTACTTCATGCATTACTGCCTCAAACTTATACTACCACATGTTTATACCATTGTATTACATATGGGCCGTCGATATGGTGAAAGATAAGGATTATTGTACGTTAACGGTAATCGAAAGATTCTAACCACTTGATTTTTGTAATGTTTGGGTACAGGTTATTGCCCTTTATCAGTTTTAGCAAGCTTTCTTAGCCAAGCCAAGCCACATGGGGTTTCGGTTAGGTAGCAAATAAGTAAGAAAAGATGAACATAGACCTCGCCTGGTTCAACGGAGTTGATGATTAATGCACGTTCTATCTTTGATTCCTAATTCCTAATATGTCTACCGCGTTGCATGCATTATCCTATTTTGTATAATCTAATGCCAATTAACAAACTTTTATACACGAGGAAGGTTTTGATACATTGATCTCGAGCTCTCGTCCGTTGACTGATTGCAGCGATTGAACCATCCGAAACATCTGATTGCGCGATCCATGAAACAAACCGAAAATTTCTACTGTACCCTCGATTTATGCCAATCATATGTAGATCAATATTATGGTATTGGTTCCCAGTTATTGGCCATCGACAGCCCAACATGCTAGGAATCAAAATGTGCTCCATCTGATGGTGGGTCCAGGTCGATTGATCAGCATCCAAATTTTTTATTTCACGTTTTTCATAGAGTAGAAAAAAAGTCTTAGTTTTGTCTTTGTGCTGATCTGTGGTATCTTGACTTCGAACATAAGTGACGGTTAATTAGAAAATTGTGGACTTCTTGGAGTTTCACCATATCTGGTTTGGACAGTTAAAATTAAAGGAGTCTCATCCATCATTTAGTCTGTTGTTGGTTCAAGAGTTAGTATTGGATTCCATTGTATAGCTGTAGGTTGGGTCAAGAAACTCTTAATATCTCATTTATTTATCAAAGGCTAAGACCACAAAGTCGTCTAGCCCAGTTAATCACAAACATCATGGTATCTCTCCTTGTTATGCTTGGTCGGAGATTTAAGGAGACATTTTTCACTTATTAGAAAGATTTTAAGTATATTTTTAGGAATTAGGATATTATTTTAGGCCATTTGCTTCATAATTCTTCAAGAAGGGGAGTCTTGGTGCAATGGTAAAAGTTGTCGTCATGTGACATTGTGGTCTGCCCCTTTCCGGGACCCCGCATAGGCGGGAGCTTCATGCACTGGGGCTGCTTCATAATTCTTCACGGTTGAAAATGAAAATAAACGAAGGGCCACGACCAAAGTTATGGAACAAACATAAATGTAGTCCATACAACTAGCTTTTGCGGTTGTGCCTAATTCTGACGACTACGTTGGTTTTCATCCAATAAAATGTTTTGAAGTACGACCGTTGTAACTAATTTCAATGGCCAAACGAAGTCGGTGAACCTGGAGCCCCATCTAGACAGGCCCCAAAGGCTTAGACCACTCAGGTCATGTCTAGCTGACCCAGCGGTCTCTCCTATATCTTAGTACCAAAGGGCTCTTTCTATCGTAAAACTTTCTTGAAAATGAATTTTCAGGTATATTCTTTTCCTAGAATTGAAAATTTTCCGTTTCTCAACGAGGGCTGTTTTCATCAGAAATATGCTAACCGACAGAGAAACAGGTGGATACACCCATTAGATGCTTCAAATCCACTCATTTGTTAGACCATGTCCCTGATAATTTTATCCTTGTTTTTGGTATTCCACTAATAACAGGGGATAAGAAAACTATCCATGGATAATTCGGTCCACAAATTCTTTATTCTATGGCAATATCACAGTTGATAGTTTCATCTATAAGGAAATAAGATAGTCGCCAATGTATCAGCCTTAAGTTAAACTTATTAATCCAAGCCAAAGCCACCAAGAAGTCTTCCTAGTTTTGTTGACCTTAGTTGTGGACAAGATTATCCACGGTCGTTCTTTGTCGCCCATCCCCCCTCCCCCTTTCCCAAAATTTTTCAAAAAGGTAAAATTACATTCGTGGGTTTTTATTCCCCTTGGTCGAAGCACATAAACAACAGCCATAAAACGTGGGGTTCTTGTTCCTAATCAACATTTTCTATGCTTCAATGCTGCTAATAACAAGAACAGGAGGAAGATAATTATCCATGGATAGTTTTGTCCATGATTGTTATTCCTCATTATCAAACAGCCCTCCTTCTGTGTTATACGTATATTATTTTACTTATCATATGTCACCTCACCTTACAGAGATTAGGTTAGCAGGAGATCCGTTCTATTCAATCTGTTATACATAAATAGCAATAAATAAAATGACAATACAGTTAACGTATTCCATGAAAATGTTTGTTGATCGTCGAATTAAATAAAATAATAGGCGTTTGGTCTTGGAAATAGACACCAGTCACAATGTCAAGATTTTATTTTTGATCAATCTCTCTCATTTCTCACGATGCTTTGAATATGTAGATGGGTGAACTCATATTTAATCTGTTTCTCTCGCTTCTTTTTCCAATTGTTTTTTTTTTTTGGGGCGGGGGGTGGGGGGGGAGAAATCATTATCATTTCATCGGCGTATCATTTTCACTTGGCTAAAGAAATTGGAAAAAATAGACATAACATCCAGTGTAAGCCATTTTTACGTTCATAAAAACGTTCCTAGAATCAAAGGCTTCGATCATCCAATGGCAAATACCACTCTTATGCCGTTCATCCAATATGATGTCCCACCAGACATGGTATTGATAACTTATAGCGTGGGGTTACTCTCTCGCTTATATTTTCCTTGTGACAATATACACACCCATTTCGCACACGAATTAACTAAATAAACTACACGCCAACAGATGTCTATCATACTTGCCTAAGACAACTCTGCATCTCTCTAGAAATACACTTTAAGTTGCAAGTTCAAGTCATCACAACTTTCAACCTTGGCAGCAGTTTTGATTTAGTATTAGAATTAGGAGAAAGTGTGAGTGATTTGCTTTTGTAATTTTAACTTTAAAAAATAAAATAAAAAGTCATCGTTGTTTGATTTGATTTGATTTAGCCGTTCTGTACGATACGCATAGACTTATATAATGTGAACTGTTTGAATTCTAGGCACAACATGGAATTCTTTCTACCATTAGTCTTTTGCTATACACTCATTGACTGTTAACATTAGGTCATATGTCATAGGAGCAAGTTGATCAAGCCGTAGAATTTAAAAAGGCAAGGGGAAGGCCCAAAAGGACATAGTTAGAAGTGGTGATAAAAGGTTTAAAAACTCTTGAACTCAATAAAATAATGACACTTGATAGAGATGAATGGAGGATCAAGATTCATGTAATTGACTCCTAACTGCGATAAAGTTTTGATGATAATGATGATGATTTGTTTTTATTGATAAATGATATTTTCGCCCTCTATAATAGATTATGATCATGAAAAGGTGAGAAAGATGTTTTTAAACTTGCAAAAATAAGAGACTAGAAGGATAATGACTTAGGCTATGCTAAGTGCATTAGAAGTGATAGCCAAAGAATACTAGTTAAAGTTGACAAGATTAAACAACATTGACAAAGTTACTTTTAAAAATTGCTTAATGACCTTGAGAATAGAGGAAGTGAAAGTACAGTAAACCCAAATAACATTGCACATTATATATATGATTGTAGGATTAAAATACCTTAACTTAAAAAGACCTTTCAAAAGATGAAATCACAAAAGCCCTTAGAGCCCAGTGGTATACGAATAGAGGTATGGAAGCATTTGAGAGATATTAGAATAGTTTGATTGACAAAGTTGTTTAACAAGATTGAAAAATTAAAGAAAATAAAAGATGAATAGAGGAAAAGCTCTATTGTACCAATTTATAAGAATAAAAGAGATGTATAAAGCTGTACTAATTATCGAGAGATCAATCTTATGAGCTACACTATGATACTTTTTGAAAGAGTGATTACAAAGAGGAGGAAGGACCTCCACGTGGTCTTTATTGACTTAGAAAATGCTTTTGATAGGATCCCTAGAGAGTTAATATCGTAGGTATTGGGCGAGAAAGAGATTTCGATATGTATAAAGAAGCAATAACAAATGTTAGGATCACTAGTGGAGAGACCGGTAATTTTCCTATCACTGTAAATTAAGGATGGATCTTGAGTTCATACCTTTTCATTTTGGTTATGGATGAGTTAACAAACATTTACATGAGGAGATTTTATGGTGCATGTTATTTGCATATGGAAGGCGAGCCTTGACATAACAGTAAAAGTTGTTGTCGTGTGACCTGGGATCACGGGTTCAAGACATGGAAACAACCTCTTACAAAAACAAGGTAAGGCTGCGTACTATAAACACTTGTGTTTCACCCTTTCCTCAGACCCTGCATAGTGGGGAGCTTCCTGCACCAGGGCTGCCCCTTTATGTTATTTGCAGATGATATATTTTTAATTGATAAGACAAGGGAATGAGTAAATGCAAAGCTAGAGTTAAGGAAAGAAGCTTTAGAATCTAAAAGATTTAAAATCAGCCTAACTAAGAGAGTATATGGAATGCAATTTTGGTAAGGAGAGGAGTGGGAGTTGAGTACTAGTAAGATTGATACCAAGAAGTCTCCTTAAAAAACCAATTTTGGCACTTAGGATCGATAATTCACTAGAGTGGAGAGATTGAGAGAGAGGTTACCTATAGAATCCAAGCAGGTTGGAACAAATAGAGATACGCCTCTGAAGTTTTATGTGATCAACGGGTGCCATTCAAATAGAAAGAAAAATTCTGTAGGATGGTTACAAAGGTCGGCCATGCTTTATAGATAAGAGTATTGGATGGCTAAGGAACATCACGTACATAAGATGAACGTAGCCGAAATGAGGATATTGAGATGGATAAGTGACAAGATAAGAAAGGATAGAATTGAAAATGAAAAATATTAAAAGAAACTTAGGAGTAACATCAATAGGTAACAAGATGAGGAAGATTAGGCTTAGATTGTTTGGACATATCCAATGGAGATCGAAAATAGTACCGGTTAAAAGGAGTGAGGCAATGCAAGTTGAAGGTTCTAAAAAGGCAAGGAGATGGCCCAAAAGAACGAGGATAGAAGTGGTGAGTAAAGATTTAAAAACTTTGAGACTAAATGAAGCCATTGTCCATAATAGAGGGGAATGGGGGAACAAGATTCATATGGCTGACCCCTAATCGGGATAAGGTCTTGATGATGATGATGATGAAGACACTTCCGCCCTCTACATTCACCTTACTCCCACACCTTGCTGGTTTTTTGCATATTTGCAGCTGTGAAGTGTTGAGTTTTCAGGTTGAAAATCATGAAAGCAGCTGTAAATATGCCCAAAAGACCAGGAAGAGTGCAGAAGTAAGGTGAATATAGGGGTGAAAATATCATTTCCTTTGATTGTATTTCTAAATTGCAAAAGAAAGCCCCTTGCAAACATGATAGGTGCTAAAGCCCAAATGGAATACAATTTGTTAGATATAAGGATACAAGATGAAGGCCTAGTGCAACTTCTAGAATACTTATCCACTCAATGACACAAACACTTGTGTATTGCCGATGGGAGTGAAAACAAATTGAAAGAAAACTTCCAGGTAAATTATACCTGCTATATTCAGCACGCGTCCAAGAATGGGAGGACTGAATTTCGTCAGGGACATCCTCCACTTGCAACAATTCTGCCTATGAGGAAGAACTCACCAAGTTCAGTTTTGATAGGAGCAGTAAACGCAAACTGTATGCAATAAAGAATGCATCATCGTGCTAATTTTCTCTGTCTTCTACGGCACTTGAAGCAATCAGAACAAGGGTTATTAAATTTAGTTCTGCTGCCATTGGTGGTTTGGAGCTTGCTAGGTAAAACTTTCAGGTCTTCCACAAGTACCTGACGCAGATTACTGTTTTCCTCTATTAGCTCTTCAATGATTTGTTGGTGTTTCAACAGCTGAAAGGATTGAGAAACTTCAATGATACTAGATAATATCAAGAATAAGCAGGCATTCAGTGCTTGCAATAGTTGAATCAAGCAAAAGTAGACAGTAAGTGCATGCACACAGGTAATGCAGAAATCATGCAAAAAATGAAATGAAAAAAGTAAAATGCTTGCAGAAGAAATAGAAGAAATTTAAGTCCGGTCCTATCAGAGTAGAATTTTCAGCAATGCAATTATTGGAACTTGTGGTTTCTTTTCCTCTCCTTTTCTCCCATAATACACACGTGGTAGCAAAACCACAACACTAAATTTGCAAAACCGAGCCATGAACTGGCTGATTATGTTTGGTTTGACCGAGTAGGAATTCAAAGTACAACAATTAGAAAGAACTAGTAGTCCTTGACAACATTTGTGGCACATTATCTTGTTCTTGTAAGTTGGGCAGTGAGCAGACTTGAATTCATAACCATTTAGCTGGAGAATGCCAACTTTACCAGATAGGTGGTCACGCTCATGTTTTGGCAGAATGAGATGATAAATGATACACAAAATGGAGAAATGCTTAAGCCATGTTCTAATAACGACTATACTTATGTCAAGCATGTAATCAAAACTCTGTCTATATCATGAGACTCCAGAGTTTGCATTAAGCATCAAGGACACAAGCTTTCAGCAATATTAGAGCTTTCATACACACTATGCATGCATTTCTGCATTTCAAGCCCCATAGACAGTGTCTCCAGCAAATGCATGCAATATGGATGAAAAGAGCTATCAAGAGTGTATATGCTATTTAAGTGCTAAATACTATATCTTTTTTGGTAAGAACAGAATATCAGTCATGGAAAAATCTTTACCATTTGAACTACAGTCTTTTCCAATTGCAACTGTTCAGCCTACAAAACAGAAATTTTAACTGAGCATATCACAGTCATACATTGGTCCATCATTCTTCAGTCTACTGTATCATAGAAGATATCAAACTAATAATCTAAAATAAAGTCTAGAGTTCAAGTTTCTAAAAGTTACATATTAACAGAAATGCATTGTATGTGAAAAATTGAAGGAGAGAGTATTCCTGGAGTATACCAATTAGAAGCAAGTAAAAGAAAGTAGCAGCACCTACGAGATATACTTGCATGTAAAAACAATAGCTTTCATTTCATCTAAGATATGCAACCTTAGGTTCGGAGTATCTTCCAGCAATGCATGCAAACAAGTGCTAGTTCTCTTTTACAATATCTACTTTCTTAAAGTTCTGTCAAATTAAATTCGTGTAACATCAGATGTCTGAGCTCCTTATTTTGATAATGGGACTTGTCAATTTTCTTATTGGCTGTTCAGACATTTTGGGGAATTATAACAGCTAATCAGAATAGCGTTTAAGGTAGAGGAGTTCCATTATTTAGACAAGATGTCCTAGAGAAAAAAGATGCAAGATTACATGCTGTCCACGTGAACTTTGGGCAAAATTGGTGATATATGGCTTATGAAATGGATCTCATTTCTTCTGTCATGCTCTCGTAAACAGCATTTGAAAAGGTCATTTCAGAAACTCTAGAGAACAAAGGAAGTACGCCAAGGAAACAGGGCTGGCATATTTCAGGACTTCATGCTAATGACCTGGAGTTAGAAGTCAGGCACTAACACAGTAAGTAGATGATACAACTATTTCTTGCTCTTCTTCTCATAGCTACATTATGAAACTGATTGAGTTCAGAAAATTAACTTGACAAATTAGCAGTAAATGGTGCCAGTCTAGAAGCCCAACTAATGAATGACGTTGGGATAAAGCAAATGATTCAATAAAGCAGAAGTCCTACTGATAGGAATCTTCAATGGCATTCCAACTCAACAGTTTACAACACTGATTTACCAGTACACTCAGAAAGGAAAAAAAATACAGAACTCTGTAAGTTCTGCTATGAATACAAAGTAAGAACTGACACACTACTGGAATGCTTGTCTAACTTTCATAAATTCTAGCTTTCGAGGATCTCGAGCCTCCACTTCAGTTCTTCCCAAAATTCTCTCCCTGCCTTTCCTTACCTCTCCCTTTTATCTTCCCTATCTTCCTAAATCTGTAACAGATTGGATACTAACTGCATATTTTCCTAACCAATTGATTATACCTGTATATCCTAACCAACTGATTACATCACTATTGCATATTTGGTATATTCTAACCAACAGACTGCATCTCTTTCCTAGCTGAATTGTAACCACCTGATCCTCCTTCAACTGACTGGAAATTCATCTCTCAACAGGCCTGTGTAACAACTCTGCATCCCATGTAACTGCCTGGCCTGAAGACCACTTCTCTTGGCATATATCCACCCAATACGTCCCCATCCTTGTTGCCTTCTATGCCCAATACTGTCCCTATCAATACTCCCCCCCAATTTAACCACCTTGTCCTCAAGGTGGAGTCAGGGAATTGGGACTGAATGATGTTCAAGATGCGTTGATCCATGAAGACACGAAGGCTTTTCTGATTTGTCCGTATATTGAAGTGCCGACCCAATAGATGGTGACGCCATTTCTGGACTAACAGCACCATGACCATGGGCTCTCTTGCGTATACCGATTTGGACTTGGCTTTAATCAACATAGCCTGGCTGAAGAGGGAGATCTGCTTGCCCCATCTGGGCAACTTCATGGTGAGGTTCCTGTAGTTGGCCGCAAACTCACCAAGGGTTTGCCACTACATCACTCCAAGAACAATGTCAACACTGTGCAACTCGAAAAGGTGGAAATCCTTGTAAATCTCCACGATGGTTTGCATGGACGGCTCCATATGAGGGTTGTCCTCTTCAGGTGGCTCCCTTTGCTCCTCTTGTGTCCGCATTATGCCTTTGTCGAGGTCACCTCCATGGTCGTCATCGGCTAGGAGAAGGATCTGCATCAGCCGGCTCTTGCAACGATGGCCGAGGTTGAAATACTCGTCGCACCAATAGTAGAGTCCTTCAGCTCGCCTTAGTTGGAACTCGGCGTCAGTGAGCCTCCGTATCTGGTCTCTTTCTTCAGCAAGTTGTTCGACGGCCTGCTTCTCCCGATCAGGTTCCTGTCGGAAACCCTAATTCCTATCTGCAATGGAGAAGATGACTGGTAAATGACAGAATTGCTCTTGCAAACCCACTTCCGTCGATCCCTTCTTCAAAGGAATATAGATGGGCCCTGATGTTCTTGGCTCAACATCAGTTGTTACTGGGTAGGCCCGTAGCCGATCTAAAGCCCAATTCTTTTCTTCAATTTTATGGGCCAGATCCATAAGCCCAGAGAGGGTTTTGGGCCTGAACACCTTAACTTATGCTTGGATCTCTTCTTTCAGCCTGTTCACGAAGACCCCCATGAGGAGCTCATCGGGTAGGTCTACCAGAGGACCCGACAAGAGCTCGAAGCTCCGGCGATAATCGGAGACCGTGCCATTTTTCCGGAGAGTGAGGAGTGCCTTGTAGTCGTCATTGGTATGTAATGGTCGGAATCGCCTGAGAAGGGTTTCAGCTGCCTGGAACATCGTCCCTGACGGGAAGAGTGGTAGATCGAGTTTTTGGGGATGAGTTTCAGCTGCCGGAAACTCTTGCAGTCCCGGCCGACTTTGGTCTCCACCGTGCGAATATTCCTCTATACCTATTACTCTTGTCTTCCCTCCTGCTTCTCGGCGAGGTGGTATGCCTGTAGTGCCCATCCTCTGATGCATCAAGTTCCTTATCTCCAGCAGATACTCCCCCATGGCGGTGACCTTATCTTGCATCCGCCCCAGATCCCACTTAAGGATGCTAAACTCCATTCGCAAACCCTTAATCTTTGCCTCCATGCTCCTAGTTCCCCCCAATTTGAGTTCCAAACCTATCCCAAGATAACCTCGCTCTAATACCATTGATAGGAATCTTCAATGGTATTCCAACTCAACAGCTTACAACACTGATTTACCAGTACACTCAGAAAGGAAAAAAAATACAGAACTCTGTAAGTTCTGCTATGAATACAAAGTAAGAACTGACATACTACTGGAATCCTTGTCTAACTTTCATAAATTCTAGCTTTCGAGGAGCTAGAGCCTCCACTTCAGTTTTCCCAAAATTCTCTTCCTACCTTTCCTTACCTCTCCCTTTTATCTTCCCTAGCTTCCTAAATCTGTAACAGATTGGATACTAACTGCATATTTTCCTAACCAACTGATTACATCACTATTGCATATTTGGTATATCCTAACCAACAAATTGCATCTCTTTCCTAGCTGAATTGTAACCACCTGATACTTCTTCAACTGACTAGAAATTCATCTCTCAACAGGCCTGTGTAACAACTTTGCATCCCATGTAACTGCCTGGCCTGAAGACCACTTCTCTTGGCATATATCCACCCAATACGTCCCCATCCTTGTTGCCTTCTATGCCCAATACTGTCCCTATCACCTACATTCTGTTAACATATTTTAGTGCCTTCTACTTTGCGTTGGAAGAACTGAATAAAAAACTTTTTGGGAACCTGATGGTGGAACCATTTGAGAGGAACTATGGGCTTGAAGAAATTATGCAACTTATGTTTCTTTAAGGTGGAAAGATTGTGCAAATCAGATAATTGTAAACCAACCTCCAATTCAATTCATGACTCTGCTCCATGTCTGAAAACTGTGATGGCTATTGGACAAATTGAAATTTCATTTTCCATGGAACAACAATGGAGACAGCAGAAAATAGGAAAAGGGATGCACTAAGCAAAACCTAGGCCTAGCCAAAAAGGAGATTGGTTTTGGGATCGGAATACACACACACACACACACCCCTACAACTCCTTGCTGAAATTATCTCTCCCATTATATATATATATTAGAAAAGTAGTTGACAGTTCATTGTAGGCATAAGATATGGAGAGTAAGAAAGGGAAGAAACTCAACTTCCAAATCAATCTGTGCTGCAGGACGCACTAGCAAAGACATCTTGCCAGGAATTTTTATCAGGTCACAACAACTAAGGAGGTTATCATGCTGGATGTTATATGCAAGATGATTTGGAGATCTGAGTGATGGCTTCCTTAAAGATTCTTGAGAAATAGATCCAATAGGGGGAGGACAAAGGAGAGATGGTAGGTGGGTTAGGGATAAGACAATTGACGATGCTGTGAATTGGATAGTATTGGTATTTTAAAATCAAGATATTGCCACTAAATTGCAGATACCTTCAGTCATGTGCAATGGGGAGTAAATTCAGATGCTCAATCCCTTATTAGAAGCTGGGCAGGAGTTGGTAACTAATGATATTTTTCTATAGTGGAGGGCAGACAGAAGCAAATATGTTATTTTCCATGGTTGTCTCAGAAAAGGCCATCTTGTTCATAGGTCTCCTTATTTTATGATTTAATAGATTCTTACTTTCACCATTGAAAAATAAAAAAAGAAAAAACAGAAGAAGAAAAGGAAGAACGCAACTGAAATCATGCTTCAAACATAAATATCATACAAATAGAAACAGAATCAGCAAAACAGATATTACTTGAGGGTAATGTTCAGGAGAGGGAGTTTAGAGATTAAGAGAAACAAAGGAATTTGCATCTTTGAAGTTTTCAGCCTGTTTACAGTTTGATGACCCACAGAGTCATGAAACTAAACATTATTGAATTGTATCAGACTACACTAGGGAATTTAATATGACAGTTTTAGAATAAGCCACCAGTTGCCGAACATACCAGTTCATTAGCCTCTGTTTCATTTTCACCTTTCAAGATTGGGTTCTGCAAAAAACTGTTGATAACATTTTGGCAACAACTTCCATAGGATGCCTCTGGTGGGGCCCCTTTTGATGCAAAAGATTCGAATTTAGAGTCCATTTGCAAAGTTCCACTAGCACTTGGACCACGAGATGCACTTGCGGTAGGTTCAGATTCCAACTGCATGATGCTTCCAGTTTGGTTTTGTGCATTCCTGCCAGGGCTTATCATTTCCAAGCTACCTTGCAGGGAGCTTGGGATGATACTCTGGGTACCAGAAAAGCCAGGTACAACTCCCAGCTTCATCATCATTTTTGCCACAGATTGCTAGCAGATATGAAAGATTAAGTCAGAGATCTAAATAGAAAAACAAGCCTGAGAGACTAATACATGACATGGTATCAAACATACTCCAACACATGATTGAATCTGATGCACAACTCCAGGCTTTACAGCAAGTCCTGTCATGAAAAGATCCAAACTTTAAATCCCCAATAGAAATCCTGATGAATTTATGCATTTAAATTGGCCTATTTGTGCGTACACCTTCGCTATCTGGTGTAAAAAGTTTAAATATGCATTGAGAGGAATGAATGTCATGTGAATTCATTACTGTAAGGAATGTAGTTGCAACTATACATTGTATATGACCGATTTACTTCCAAGTATAGCCAACAGAACTTCCTCCATCTGTCCAACTTAGTGTGGTTTACAGTTCCCTAGCATTGTCTTGGCTCAGATGAGTCAATCTTAGACTATGGAATCAACAAAAACTCCTCTTACTCGTCTGCAATTCTTAACTATTCACGAAATCAATGCTCAAGTTAATGACGTCAATTACTAATGGGTGTGACTTTGCTCTTACCTTAACTAAATTTTATCCAATTAGAAGTTGTTGATAACACTGGCTCTATTTGAATGAGTAATCTTTGGTTCACTTTTATTCAATTTTCCTTGTAATTGCAATTGTGTGAACTGGGCAACATACTCTTGTTAAGCATATTTGTGCAAGATGCACTATCATCCTGCAGACTAATCAAAACTGAAGCTAAATCCACGTACAGCAGATACAAGAGTCAATGCAACACATACCGACTCCGAAACCATGGCCAAGACCAACTCCACACCCAATGCCAACTTCAACATTCTTCACACCCAACCTTTTTAACTGATGGACAAAAGTAGAAGATGGTGAGACATAAGACATAGTAACAATTGGGGTACAATAAGACTAAACAGGCAATAACAGAAAATTTTAAAGGCATATGAGAACACACTTACAGAACCATTAAAATGCCTGCCTAAACCAGAAAAAGCATCTGTTGCACCTCTTGTGGCAATGAGAACTTGTTGCATTGCTGGTATTGCACCTGTTTCACAACCATTTATCAGTTTCATGACAATTGAGCACTATATATCACCGCATGAAAGAAAGGAATCTTGAGAGCTCAAATTTTGAACTTTTTTTGTATCTAGATCACCCATCATGAATGCAAAGAAGAAACTATATAGCAACAAAGATAGTTACTAAATCTGAATATTCTTAGAAGAAGGCACTATTTTGATCTATTCTCATAATTCTCAACCACTTCCCAGCCACAGTTGTGGTGATAACAAATAAATCCCTTCTTTTAATATTGTCAAGTTGGAACCTTCTCAGATTTAAGGAAAACTAGAGGTGACTTATATGTTATGTTCCTAAAGCAATCACAGAGAATGAAAAGTTTTCAAGTAAGAAACATGACACTCATGTTATACCTTTCTCTAGCCACATCATGCATCCTTAGCCAAAACCATCTTTGCTGTTAGCTGGATTCATACTATTGACAAGATTGTCAACAAGAAGTCTATTTCTAAGTGTATGAAGCAATAAGCCATTAACTGTGGAACATTGACCAGTCTCCTATCCTTCTAGCCAGAGGAGATAGGCTAGACCTTTCCAGATGGTGCATGGGGATGCCTGCATTCCTTTTACTGTTGAGTTTTCACTCATTTGCGGTTTATGGAAGGGAGGAGGAAATTACTTCTTTGGGGGTAATTGCTGAAGCATGGGTGTTTGAAGAGTTCTGGTTACACTCTTTACATCCCCGGACCTCTGGTGGCAAAAGGAGGTATCTTTATGTCATCAGATTCATCCCAGTTAAAAGGGATGTCTCAGAAAACAGTTACGGATCTTGTCTCTGTGGTCTCCTACCATTATTTCCATAGTGGAGACTAATGATATCACCAACTTACTAGGATAGAGTTTTGAGATTTCATGTTGATTGGGGGCGTTGTGTGCGTCTTCTGGTAATACTCTCTACCTGCTTTTTCCCAATACTATTTCTGCATGCTATACTTATTCAAGTTCCAATGATACTGTCTCTTTATGTCTTAAAAGAAACAATTAAGATAGTACAACTAAAGGGAATAGAAAGTGGAAATCTCAGAAACCAGTTACCGAATTCTGAAACCGTTTTCTTCTCTTTCACCCTTCTGTTCATAAGCCGAGGAATAAACAGTTTACAACAGTACGACCAAAGCAGCAGACTTTGAATTCAAGCATACGCAGTACTCAGACTAAAGAGTTCCTAGCAAAATGGAAACTAAAAAGCCAGAGAAATATGTAGACTACCAGAACAGCTCATGCTAGTACAATGATATGGTCACCACTGACCCCAAGTGAGGAAATACAGAATCAGCCATTTCTAGAAATTCATGAAACAGCAAAACATTATTGCCACCAATAGACTAGCAGTAGTACTAGAAGCGGAAAGCAGTAAAACCATAAAATCAGAAATAGCAAATGAAAATTGAAGTGCATTGCATTTCCTACTCTCATACAATCCACCATCACTACATTTGCACAACTTAAACAAGTGCCCAGAGTTGAAATGACTAAGAAATACCCAACACAATTAATATATGACATAAACAGCAACTAACACTGTTAGAAGATCCCAGAATGGAAGAAGTTTTACAGGGGAAATTGAGGGATTGGTTTGTCTGGGATTTCGCCATCCTTTCCTTTGAAAAAACCTCCAAAATCCATGTTGGCAAAGAAAGAAATTTGACTGAGAGAAGGTGGAGATACCCAAGTTTAAAGGGCGACCAACGCCCACACCAATCCCGCAACCGATGCCAAAGCCAGTAAATACTTGACCCACCTTCAAAGTAAATGGATTATTCTCCATCCCAAAAGCTATTCGTGGGCTCTCCATCAGAACTAATCAAAAGGACACCAGACTACGGCTAAAGGAGAAACAATCGCCTTTTACGAGCTGCCATGCCCGTCGGTCCAGACGCTGCAAGCTCTGCGCGAAATTTTCCTGAGAGTTCGGAAAGACCCAGTTACACGCGTCGGCTTCTTCCTTTTCGTAGGAAAGATTTTCCTGATAACGTCGGAAACTCGATTTCCAAAGAAACTATTTTTCGAGTAAAATAACGAGAAATCTCACCAACCTCCCACGTACAAGGTGCGGTGGGTCCTAGCTATATGGTGAGCTAAATCTAGTGGGGCTCACTATAGATTGGCCATGCCCCAAAAATTCCTCTGCCTTACATGAACTAACCATTGTTTTTCTGGAGTCCTTTCTTTCCCTCGATGAACTGGTATAGACATCTTGACTAATGGGAGGGTTGGCATTAGCATTTGATGGATGATCCACTCACCAAACTGACCCACTTATACAATTGTAAGTCTTTAATTTGTGGCTTACCAGACTAACCCAATTATGCAATTGTAAGTCTAAAATATGTGGCTTCAAATTGATTGGCATTGGCATATGGGTTTTGTGCGTGACTAATGCATACAGCTTAATAAATCCTAAGACATTTGGATCATTGAATCAGCAAGCCTTACCGGTAGTTCTAAAGTTCAACCCCTACTCTTCCAAAGGAAAATGCGGACATATATCGTAGGCCATGGTTACAAAAGACTCCCATTAATTGAAAAAATTTCGAAAAAGACTTGCTTCTTGATCTTTCCATTTCTTTTGAATAATTGAAAAGTCCTTATACAAAAAACTCAAAATTGAAGAATAAATTATCAAATTATCAAATATTATTTGTGAATTTAGATAACCATACAAATTACAAGATTAAATTCATATCCTTCTAATTTGCCTTTCCCGACTTCTTCTCAATTTTCATGATTCCTGAGAATGTAGCACGATATGTTGTAGGAGAACTAGATCTCATAAGCTGTCACAAATGTGGCACAAATTTGGGAGAGGTTTGGAAGACTAACCTGACTGACAACCCAATCGCATAAAATCAATGCTACATCTGCTAGGGCTGCCAACAGATCCGGTTTGTTTCTGTTTGATATTCTTAATCCATATATCTGTTAAAGCTTATTGGTTTTGCTTCAGTTTGGGTTCTCCTTTGAATTTCCATAATTAAATGTAATCCAATTCATTTGGTTCAGTTTGAATTCCAGATTATTTCAGGTTTGATTTAGTGAGGATAAAACCCAACATTCCAAAACAGTTCTAAGCCCATCGCGGTAAAAATGTTGTTTACTCAATTTAGAAGGAAATATTACCTGCCTTCTCATTATTTTACACTTCTATTATTGCTTCCTACATTCTCTTGTTCCTAGGCTATTATATAGCCCATCATATGCCTTAAGTTTAGCCTCACTTACTATTCTTTGAGTAACCTTTTTAGCATTCTTATATTGTTCATAGTTTTCATTATTTCTAGCCTTCTGCCATGCTTTAAAACACATTCGTTTTTCTTTAACAACTTTTTGCACTATTTCACTCTACCACCATGTTTCCTTTACTAATTGTCTTTTACCTTTAGATACTCTTAAGACATCTTTTGCCACTTTTTTAATGGATTCAGCAACATTGATCCATAGAAGTAAACACCATGTGGATTAATATTGCTGAGTCCATTAAGAAAGTGACAAAAGATGTCTTAAGAGTATCTACAGGTAAAAGGCAATTAGTAAACGAAACATGGTGGTGGAGTGAGACAGTGCAAAAAGTTATTAAAGAAAAACTGATGTGTTTTAAAGCATCATAGAAGACTAGAAATAAAAAAACTATGAACAATATAAGAATGCTAAAAAAGTTGCTAAGTGAATAGTAAGTGAGGCTATACTTAAGGCATATGATGAGCTATATAATAGACTAGGAATAAGAGAAGGTGAGAAAGATGTGTTTAAACTTGCAAAAGTAAGAGAACAGAAGGGTAAGAACTTAGACTATGTTAAGTGCATTAGAAGTGATGATCAAAGGGTATTAGTCAAAGATAATGATGTCAAACAAAGGTGGGAGACATACTTTCAAAAATTGTTGAATGATAATGGCTCTGAGAATATAAGATTTGAAAATACTATAAACCTAAATAACATTGGATATTATATATATGAACGTAGGATTAGAATATTTGAAGTGAAAGAGGCCTTGAAAAAGATGAAATCAAGAAAGGCCATGGGGCCTGATGGTATACCAATAGAAGTTTGGAAGCACATAGGAGATATTGGGGTAGTTTGGTTGACCAAGTTATTTAATAAGATTATAAAATCAAAGCAAATGGCTAATGAGTGGAGGAAAAACTCTATTGTACCAATTTATTAGAATAAATGTAACATATAGAGCTGCACTAATTATGAGGGATTAAACTTATGAGTCACAGTATGAAATTTTTTGAAAGAGTGATTGAGAAGAGGCTTTGACATAAGATAAGTGTATCGGAGAATCAATTTGGTTTCATGCCTAGAGATCTACCATGAAAGCTATTTTCTTATTAAGACAATGACAGAGAAATATAGGAAGAGGAGGAAAGACCTTCACATGGTCTTTATCGACTTAGAGAAAGTTTATGATAGAAAGAGGATTTTTGCGGGGTATATAGGCATAATTAAAGATATATATGAGGAAGCGATAATAAATGTTAAGAGTGCTGGTGGCGAGACCGGTGATTTTCTTGTCATTGTATAATTGCACCAAGGATTGGCATTGAGTCCAAACCTTTTCATGTTGGTTATAGATGAGTTAACAAAACATCTGCATAAGGAGATTTCCTAATGCATGTTATTTGTAGATAATATAGTCTTATTTGAGTCCATACCTTTTCACGTTGGTTATAGATGAGTTAACAAAATATCTACATACGGAGATTTCCTAGTGCATGTTATTTGTAGATAATATAGTCTTATTTGATGAGATAGGGAAGGGTATAAATACAAAGCTAGAGTTATGGAAAGAAGCATTCAAATATAAAGGATTTAAAATCAGCAGAACTAAGATAGAATATATAGAATGCAATTTTTGCAAGGAGAGGAGTAGGAGTGGAACCCTAGTTAAGATTGATAACCAATAAGTTTCTGTAAAAGGAAAATTCTATAGAATGGCCATAAGACCGGCCATGCTCTATGGATCAGAGTCTTGGACAGTTAAGGAACATCATGCTCATAAGATGAGCGTCACAGAAATGAGAATGTTGATATGGATGAGTGGTAAGACAAGAAATGATAGAATTAGGAATAAAAATATTAGAAGAAATTTAGAGGTAGCACTAATAGGTAACAAGATGAGGCAGATTAGACTTAGATGGTTTGGACATGTCCAAAGGAGACCGAAAACAACACCTGTTATAGGAGTGAGGCAATGCAAGTATAAGGTTCTAAAAGGGCAAGGGGAAGGCCCAAAAGAACTTGGATAGAAGTGGTGAGGAACATGATACGAGCAATGGAGGAATAAGATTCATGTGGCTTACCCCTAATTGGGATAAGATCTTGATGATGATGATGATTATTATTGCTTCCTACCTACTCAGTGCTTACCCAAAATAAGAAAAAAGAAAGAAATTCTCTTATTGGTTGACGATAGCTTGGTGGAAATTGCAGCAGTAGATGGTGACCCCTTACAAAAAAATGTTCTACCAAGTGGCAACAAGAGCGCGCGGTTAACGCCACCATATATATCATTTCTCTAAATAAGAAAGGAGACATCACCTATTGATCAGTACAAATCTCTTAGATCAGCTCACTGTAAATCACCACCTAAAACACCCATTTTAGGATTAAATTTACAAACACAACTTCTATAAAACTGTAATAATAAATTCTCTATCTAACTAAATTTTCTCGGATCTGCTTAGGAACTGTGACACTAATTGTTACACCCGAAATGCCCTCATCTGGTGGTGACATTATCAAAACAAGGCCTTTGTTTGGGGAGCCTTCAATGTGATATGAAATACGAGCGGGCATGTTCCCTTTGTGGAAAGATACTTCGTTGGTCCTCAAGTCATTCCAACTAGTCGGAATTGATGCACCTTCGGAGCCAGTCTCCGCCCAAGAGTGAGCCTCTTTGTCACGGCTTTCGACCTTCCAATCTCCCGATCGATGAATCACTATCATAGTAAACTTGGAGCTCGTTTCATCATCAAGGGTTCGGATTGCTTTTCGGTAGCAGAAACTGGCAAGCCCTCTGCATGTTCCTCTCTGTTCGGAATCGTTTATCAACCTTTTTGGGTCGACGCTCGGGAGATTGAACACTATGGTTTTGTAGTTGTTGCATGGGGTGGAACCAAGAGTGATAGGTGATGGTTGCCCGGGTCTTTTGAAATTAGGGAGGTAGAATAAAGGCTTTCTGGGAATGCCATCTCGAGCAAGTAATTGGTTGTGGACGTCGGCCCATGCCTTGATGAAGCTGGTCATGAGCAAGGGATCGGCGAGAAGGAGACTCCATGTGATCCCGATCGTGTAACTGTCACACTGGAAATGGGTCACCTGAATGTATAACAAAGGAGCAGGTCAGACTGTCCCGTATGCATTTTGCTGCAGTGAACCGCAAAGCGTAACTTACAAAATATACAGTAATGTGTAGTTCTCCCTATTTTAGGATGAGGGCATTACGGTGATTTGGGTACCCTACAGTCACATTAAGTCACCGACCCAAAACTCCGATGACCACTGATATTGGTTGTCCATCTGGTAAGCCTACCAACGATCAGACGGCCAAGATCACTGGATGATAGTCTTCTATCATTTATCTGTACAGAAATTGGAGAAAATGCTAGAAATAATTACATATGGGGTCCATATGGTTCCTAATCCAAACAGTTCATCTTCTGGGCCAATTTTTACATTGGCAATACCCAAAAGATTTTCTCCAGGGGCTGAAGCTAACTCTCCATCTGTAAGGATATTTCTACCATTTTTACACAGGGTGATGTTAACCCTCTATCAGTTAAGATATTTGTACCTTCTTTTCTTGAACTTTTCCCGAGCTGTACATTTTTCAATAACAGTGGTTAGGATGATCCAATTTAGATGGCCCTCGATACAGGTCCTATCGAAATCCAGTGTCCTAAAAGATCAGCGGTTTGGATCCCCTTCATCTAGACCCCACATGCACCTTTATCCCGTGTAAATCTATGCAATGATCTATTCATGCAGAATAAAAATAAAAAAAAACATAAAAGTAAAAGTAAAATAAAAAAAACAACACGCAGACATCATATAACTGCCCAGGCCTTTAAAAAATGGCTCCAATACATATCTTAATCCGCTTTCCTATTTGAAAATGATAGGACCCTAGAACTGGTCCCGGTTTTCCAACCAATGGGAACTTAAATCCGCTCTAATTACTAACCATTACTGGAAGGAACTTATCCTTCAACCACCGCCTGTTACGATGTGAAGAACGAGTCCAACTTCTCGATAATATTATTAGGAAATTAAACCCCGATTTACTGGGCTCTACCACCTTCTCATATCATAAACTCACCTGAACATAACACAAGGCTGAAAACTGAGGATTTTCTTCATCGATGTCCTTCCACAAGGCAAGCTGAAGTTCCGCATCTTCTTTCTCCTTCGAGTCCAAGAATTTCTTCAAAGTTGTCTCCTTCTGCGCCTGCACTAGCCGAACGCCGGAATCATTAGAAATAATCACCAGTTCATCATCATTTTCCGACCAGGGTTGAAGCCTCCCGGCCAGAATCGGGTTCTCCGACAATGCTGCATTTAGCGATTCCTTGATCACCCCGGCAACAATGAAGCCCGATTCTTCTTCGGATGATTTTTGGTAGTAGAGAATTATGTGAAGATGCTTCTTGATAATTTCATGACGGAAATTGCTAGGGACTGGAATCCGGCGAATTAGCCTCGGCTCTGTTACCATCGCCGGAACAACAGTCTGTATTGCTTCAACGCGTATATCATCGGGGAGGGTAGGGATAGTTCGGGGGATTTCCATGACTGTTTTGAAGGGATGAGATGTAGAGGACTCGTTGAAGAAGTTGGATTGTGGAATGGCGTTTTTTTGTTAACGCCTTTATTTATAGTTGCCGTAGACACGATAACCACGTACGTCGCCTCTCAAGTGAACCACAAAAGTACCCTTAGTTTTGATTATATCTACTAAACAGCCAATTAATTTTTTTCTACTTATTATCCAACTAATTCTAGGAAATTTGTAGTGAACAAAACACTATTTCTAGGAAATAACTAGAAGGACCCATATTTCAAGTCTTGTGGTCTGGCTTATGACTTCCGGACTCTGCAGCAAACATAGTTCATGTTTGAAGTATAGAAATTATTGCTTTGTTGACTTTAATTGTGCATATATAATACGTTTATTATAATTCAGTCTGTCTGTCGATATGGTGGGCCAACTGAGAGATCATATAATACTCATGGCGGTCCAATCTGAATTGGTAACTAACGTTTGATAATGTTTTGAGAATGGTAAGTCAAAGTTTTCAGAAAAAAAAAAAAAACAAACAAACAAACTCCAAGACCACTTATTATTGGCAGGAGTAGCAAGCGATGATTAGTGATGCACCACTAGATCAACACTTCCAATCATCACCGACATGCAACATAAACACTCAATCAAAGGGAGCGAGTCTTCTCAAATCCTTCTACGACACTCAGAGGTTTAATAATACAGAAGAGTTATAGCACAAGAACTGTCTTAACCCATGATTTTGATCCTTCACCAAAGGGTCATTTTGTAGATAAAAAGAATACGAAAATAACTGTGCTTCAACATTTTTTAACCATTTGATCATAGACCTTAAATGCGGCTTTGTATCTTTCCTCTTCATCGTCCTTTTCCACTGTTCCGCGGTTCATGGTAGGGCAACCGGAATCCTCTTCACTGTCCAGTTCCATCATTCCGCGGTTCATGGTAGGACTACTGGAAAAAATTAATCAAAATATGGTGGACTTCTCAGAGTAGGTTTGTTTTAATGTTTCAGAACAAGGCTATTAATTCTAAGTGGTGTTCTCTTAATTCATTTATTTAAGGAGGTTAGCATTGTAATTTCAGCAAGACAGGTCAAGGCGGTAGGGTGCAAGAAATGCCGATAAGCTGATACACCTAATAAACTTGTAAAAGATGAGACGTCTCTTAGATAGGATTTGGTGATCGGATCTTAACCCTCTCTCTCTCTCTCTAATATTTGTATCACATACACAGTATATAATTAAACAAGTTCATGAAAACAAGCTAATTCAAGGGACAGTTAGGACTTTAAGAACATAAACTTAGTGGACAATGATATTTTAGGCCATATGGCCCATAGTTTAGGTTTGTCACTTCTACAGTTCATGCCCTAATCGGATCAATTCCAAAAGAAGAAACTCTTTGCTTGTTGTATCGTATTTGTGCACGTAAGATATGACCAAGCTATTGATTTTTGTAGAATCCTAATTTTTGACCTGCCCGAATCTCCTTCGTACATGTATGAGGTGGTTGTGGGTCGGAGCCAATAACGGAGACCATAATAGTGGACATCTTGTGCTGCGAAAATTGCAACAAGCAATAAGTGATCCCAAATATTCCTAAACAGCGTTTCATTATCATCAATAACTTGCCAGAAGGAAACTGTGACGAATTTGAGATCTTATAGTCATAATTATTTGACTTTTATACCCAGTTGTTGCGGGAGACCACTTTAACTCATTTTGTAATTGATGGCTATGATAAACCTAAATTTTGAGACGACGGAATCGATTGCTGACAGTTCACTTTTTCTATCTTGTAATAGCTTAAATGTCTTAGTTTCTTGTTAAGGACCACTGTGATGGTGTCATTATAACCCCTTGCAGGCGAGAGTAGCTAGTAATCGAAAGTTACAAGCAGCTTTCTGCACTTCACGGAGCATTAGTGGCCTCTTGCATCTGTGAATTCCTCCGCTAACATCAGCTAAATCTAACCGAAGGAACAATAACATAGTCCTCGCAATACAGCTGCTTGCTGCGTGCACCCCACTTTTGCATGATGGATCCTGTAAATGCTTGATCAGACCCATCCATCTGAATATTCTAGATCACTTCTGTAACCAAACATCAAGGTGATTGGCTGAATATAACATCTCGAGACTTTGCTTCTTACTTGTTGAATATGAACCATTTTTAATACAAGGTTTTTCACTGTCCACAAGCGGTGATCAAAAGAACATTTATTTTCATTCCAGCCTCATCCAATTCTTGCTGTTTTCAGCACATTAGTCATCCAAATTTGGGAAAATCAGATGCATGGTTCGATCAAGCATTTGTGGGGTCCATCATGTGAAAGTGGGGTGTCCTACAGCTGCACACACTATGCTATCATTCTCATCTAGCTATGCACACTTAATATAGATAAAGAGAACTTCCTTGGAGGATTAATTCAAAAAGACTTTATTTATATCTCAAAGTTTTGTATCTCTCTTCTATATTTTCATACAGTTAAAAATTAATAAAAAAGATTTACCGTAAAAAATCTTAAAACATTAATGTAGATTGCTTCTTGATAATTTTTGAGAACTTAAAAAAGGGAAAAAGAAATGATGTAGTCTATAGACTGTATGGATTTTGGAAAGAGATTGTTAGGGAAGATAGACTTAAATTATTTATATATATTTTTGAGTTAGAGAAGAAGAAGCTGACGATGATGATGATAATAATAATTGGAATGCTAATCTAATTGAACTTAGGTATAGGTCTAGCTATCTCATTATTTGGAGCCTACATTTGAATGAGCTGACCCATTGGTTTCATTTCTCTAGATTTAAATGTCTTATGGATTAAAACCATGCATTTGGAATGATTCTAGTATTTAACAAATTGTGCTTAGAAATGGGTAATTTAGAAACTTTGTAAATAGTACATGGTTTAGTAGAAGATAGAATAATCCATGCCATGTGATTTTTCCATTTGTAAGAAAACTAAAGTTGCAAGAAAGAGACATAAAGTGGTCGCCAAATTGTACCTCATAGTGTGCATAGTTTAGAATTACTACAACAAGTACTACTACTGATAACAACAACAACAACAATTGGTACATAAACTCTTATTCTAGATAGAACCATTTAGTGGAGATCTTATCTAACTATTTTCATGGACCTTGTATTCTTGTGAAATGATAAGTAGGAGAGATATATATGACATGAATAATTTAATGGACCTCCTTTTTTCAGAAGAAGAGAGATACTTCTTTTTTTATGAAGAATGTGAGACATTAATTTGGAAGATAAGAAGAGAAATAGTTAAAGTGAGTTTACTAACACACGCTTCTAAATCTAGTCCCAGGCCAAAGGGAAAAACAACGACTCAACTCTATGACCAAGCATATTCTAGGAGAAATGTTGAGCTATCTATGACCAACTACTTAAGACATTAATTTATTGGCTGAGTAGAAAATTGAATATTATTTAGAGAGCGAAAGGGAACCTAAAAGCCTAAATTTAAGACAATTACTATGTAGAATATAGGTATAAATAAAATAGAAAAAGGATACAAAATTAAAAAAAAAAAATTAATGGCGAAATAGTGACACATATCAATATAATACAGAGTTGGATGCTTAAACCTTTTGTTCAGTGATTAAATGCATGTTTCTCTTTGTGCATTTTGTTTGGGGCCTTTGAACTACTGGGTTTATGTTCTTAATTTTCTGACATGAGAATCCGTACTATATTTTAAAACTCGCGAGTTCACTAAAAAATGCGTCTAATAACATGTATTCATGTGGGCACACCTTAGCTCTTTCCATCTTCCATCCAATATTGGTTGGATATTATGAACCCTATCTATAGGTTATATATTTACTTCTCTGTATGTGATTTCCTCTCAAGAATACGCCTGGTTTCTACCCAAGTTTGACGTCCAGCTCATTCTCACTCTCTCTGTTTGTGATCTCAAGCTACATAAATCGGTTTAGTTAGGAGAAACGTTAGACGACACAGACAAAGCTATTGATTTCCTGCTCTTCTTATAAGCAGAGTACTTACGATTCCTTTTTCTTATGGAGCTTATTTCAACTAAGCTCTACGAGAGTACATTGATCTTAATCTGTGTATACAAAGTTAGAACTAACAGTCCAATTGCAGTAGTAAAAATAAACAACTTTTTGGATTCTAGAATTCTCCGATCGGCAAGACTTTTGGGCTACTAGATATCCTAAATTGGAGAAATTAGACGTAGGGCGCCCTAGGGAGCATGCCTCTTTATTTATTTCCTAGTCCAAACATAAATGAAGCAGCAGTAGGTATATGCACAAATGTAAAATCAAAAGAGCCTTATAATTAAGAGGCGCTGTTTTATTCATGCTACACTACTTTCACTGTTTCAATGAATCTCGGTAGAAGAGAGGAACTCAATGAAATCTTTGAAGCTGCTAGCTCTGTAGTTCACCGGATGGTCTTCATCCACACGCTCTGTTGCAGAGCTAACCTTCTTATCTATAGCAGGACTATGAATGCTAACTATTGTAAATCAAAGCAGCCTTACCATTGCTGAGAACCTCCAGCTGTGACTGTATAATTAAGCTCCCGGAATAGCCTGAATCGGTGCAAATTTTCTTCCTTATCCATCACCTCTAGACCATCAGAATCTTGCAATAAGATAGTCACTAATCCATAGTCTGAATAGGTTGGGGTGGCATATTTTCTCTTCGAATTTTCAGGGTAAAAATTCAGAATCAACATTTGTGGGTCCTCTCGAATTTCTTCTTTTAAGCATGCTGGCTTTAAACCTAAGCTCTCGACAATCACTTCTATGGGATATTTTGCCAGCATTTTCACCGCTTTGGCATACTTTCCCATGCTTTTCCTTAGCAGGAAACATAAGAGATGTGTCACAGATTTTCATCAGTATAATCAACATTCTACTACTACGCAACGTTTTTCCTGGATGGTACGTACTAATGAGTACAACAACCTGTGTACAAATTATCCATTGACAGTTAAAACAGTCCTAAAGCCGTGTTTTTGTGATTGCAAATAGAAGGGACATTAGGTGCATTTCATGGATAATTTTGTCCGCGGTTTGTTGTCACGGGACCAAACAGTTCGAAGGCAATAGCAATTACTTGTATTAGTCTGGTGGATTTGAAGGCCAGAAAATGATCCATTTGTAGAGTGGATTTAAGTAGTGTCTGGTAGTCCCTCTGCGTTTGGATCTCGTCTTCCACTTGGTTGACACTTTGGTACCTCACGGCCTTGTTGAGATCATTCGACAACAGCGACATTTTCTCCTCGAAACGTAACACAAAAAACTTGGTTTCAGGATTCATTGCAGCTTCCATTAACAAGGGAGAAATGCCATGGTTGATGACCTGTAGAACAAAGCATTGCCTACAGATTGTGAGATTTCGGTTTTCATGTTCATGTGTCTCCGTACTTCAGTTTGCATGCTACAATTTGTACTCTATGAGGCCATTTAGCTGCGGGATAAGAAATGGGAGACGGGCTTGTTGAGATCATTCGACAACAGCGACATTTTCTCCTCAAAGAACTTGGTTTCAGGATTCACTGCAGCTTCCATTAACAAAGGAGAAATGCCATGGTTGCTGACCTGTAGAACAAACCATTTCAGTTTGATGCTTCATATTGTGAGATTTCGGTTTTCATGTTCATGTGTCTCCATACATCAGCTTGCATGCTACAATTTGTCCTCTGTGAGGCCATTTAGCTGCGGGATAAGAAATGGTAGACACGGGCTTGTTGAGATCATTCGACAACAGTGGCATTTTCTCCTCAAAACGAACTCAAAAAACTTGGTTGCAGAATTCACTGCAGCTTCCATTAACAAGGGAGAAATGCCATGGTTGATGACCTGTAGAACAAAGCATTGCAGTTTGATGCTACCGATTGTGAGATTTCGGTTTTCATGTTCACGTGTCTCCGTACTTCAGTTCTCATGCTACAATTTGTACGCCATGAGGTTATTTGGCTGCTGGATAACAAATGGTAGACAAAATTATCCATGGTTAATTACCTTACCCTGCTGCTATAGGAATTCGGAAGCGACTAAAGCATAGTTAATTATATAGACATTGTTGGTATTTCTCTCCTTAAAACTCGGTAACAACCGAGTGTTAATCTCTCCTTAAAACTCGGTAACAACCGAGTGAATTAAGTAAATTAGTGGTCCACATTATTTTCATCATTTTAGGGATAAGTTAACTGCCCACTTTGATAACGTTCAGAAAACTGAACGCATATTTGGGTGCACGATGGGTTGGCTTTGTGATGGCTAGAGCAAACAAAACAAAAAAATCAGTGCGTTGTCAGTGAGGTCCCCAAGCATGCAATCTTACTTTCAGTTAATACACCATCGAAGGAGATTGATTGAGGAATTGGAAGAGTCTCCACCCAACAAAAATACATTCCAGAAAAGGAGGATTGTGCTGCAATGGCTGGAGGTATGTGATTTCATTCGATCCTTATTCCGTATTAAGATCTAAATGCTATTTGAGTTCAGGAAGCATGTTATATCATGTTAGAAAATCTCTAACATTTGGTATCAAAGCCTGATTCCTCTGCCTAGTAGTTTATAATTTCTGTTTAAGAGAAGCATAACTATTCATAAACAAACATAAATTAGTATGTTTTGAATATGCATACTATAGATTAGAGCAGGCATTTGATTCCTCTGCATAGCAGTTCTGTATTTTCTGTTTGAAAATTATTATGATGGAATTAAACAAATAAAAGGAGAAACTAACGGATCAAGTTAAATCTGTGTTACCTTAAGGTTGTTCGCATTACTCTTCCATGTGCAGTACTGCCTTAAGACAGTGAGACTATTCAATACTGGATCCTTGAGTGAGGATAAAGAAAATGAAAAAGTATTCCAGTGTGGTCGATTCAATTACAATTGTAGATTAGTTTCTAAAAGTTCCTATAAACTTGAATCGAGAATCTCTATTCTATAATATCTGATATCTGAATCCAAATCCCAAGCACCATAGGAAGCAAAATTTTCCATGGCATATCGTGCTTTAACTTGAGGAACAATATGTAGAAGCAAAATGTCATCTTCCTTCAACTATGTCAAAAGGCTTCACTAAAGATAGGCATCATTCAAATTGCTTTAATGATGATGATGCCATGTTGAGTGAAAGTTTTTTCTTTAAAATTTGGATCATGGTCATTATTTAACCTACAAGACCCACAACACCATGGCCCCTCTTCCCTGTTTGTTTTTGCCTATTCGGTGCAACAAACTTGAAAAAGACAAATTAGTGCCTATCCAGTCATCGGCAAAGGGTAGCTCCATCTGTCATCCTTTTCTGCACCACAAGATGCACCTGACCGACATGGCCACCTAATGTGGCTAGCTATGCCCTATCCACTCTCTATAACTATTTGCTTTCCCAGCTAACATGCTGGATTTCTTTGATGCATACATTTCTTGTTGGATTATCTCACTTGCTGTAAAACTAGAGTGATATTTTATAGCATCAAATCCATCACCGATGAGGATTTGGACAATGGTTTGTTTTAGTAAATTTTATTTTGTGCATAATATATTATCAATATTCAATTGCTGATTAATTATGGGAATATATAGGAATGCATGAAATGTCATACTTCAAGATTATAGTCAAATTATGTAATAGATAATTATTCTCATAATTTTTGCTAAAATAATGTCTAGTAGTCCATATAATTTTATTTAATTAGAAATTAGCCACATCATCTTTAATTAAATAAAATTATATTATGCTAAGTTAAGGATCACATAAGGAATTATAGACATTACTTGTAATTAATTATACTTAATATAATAAATTTTATCCCACAGGAATTTTTATTATATTTATATATTTAATTAGGATAAAGTATTAAATTATTTTTCATAATTTACCCATAGGAATTATGGATTACAATTTAATAGTTTTATCATAAAGTTTGGGATAGAATATTAAATTATTATTATTATTATTTTCTCACAAAATTGTGAATTAAGTACATAATTTGATAATTCTATCATATGGTTACATGAATCTACCTGAATTAAAAATTTAGCCCATAGGCAATTTTTATGCCATTAGATTCATTTTTGCATGATTTACATTGGCAAAGCATAAAATTCATTAATGCCTCAATTAACATGAACATGCATTTTTTTTAAAATTTCATGCAGCTGTACAACCTGCAATTTTCTCTAATATTCGTTGTGATATCCCTGAACTGAATGGTGATAACTATAAAGTATGGAATGAGAGAATTCTCCTCCATTTGGGTGAATGAACATTGATTATGCTATTAGGAAAAATGAACCACCTATAATTACTGATACCAGCACTTCAGAACAAATTGTGGTTTATGAACAATGGGAGCATTCTAATCGTCTCAGTGTAATATTCATAAAGACTAAAATATCTGCTGGCATACATGGTTCGGTTGATCATCATGAAAAGTTTCGTGATTTGCTAATGGCCATAGATGATCAATTCGTCACTTCAGATAAGGCACTTACAAGCACCCTAATCATGAAGTTCTTATCCATGAGACTCACCACTATCAGAGGTGTGCGTGAGTACATCATGCAAATGAGGGACATTGCCGCTCAATTAAAGAATCTCGAGGTTGAGATGTCAGAATCCTTCATGGTGCACTATATCCTAAATACTCTCCCACAGCAATACAGACCCTTTAAGATCTCCTACAACACACACAAGGACAAATGGTCAATCAATGAACTCATGACCATGTGTGTTCAAGAGGAACAGAGGCTGGTAATGGAATTCGGAGAAAGTGCAATGCTGGCAATGCGGGGAAAGGACAAAGCTCAAGCCAATAAAAAGGGGAAAGGTAAAATACCTCCCCAAGCTGATATTAAGAAGGAATCCAAGGGTTTCTTTTATAAAAAGAAGGGACATATGAAGAAGAAATGTGCCAAGTTTCAGAAATGGTTTGAGAAGAAAGGTAATCCAATCTCGTTTGTTTGTTATGAATCCAATATGGTTGATGTTATTTATAATACATGGTGGATTGATTCTGGTTCTACAATCCATATTTCAAATACCTTGCAGGGTATGCGAAACCTAAGGAAGCCAGTGGGAAGTGAGCAAGGCATCTATTTAGAAAACAAGATGCTTTCACATGTGGAGGCTATTGGAACATGCAGTTTTGTTGTAAATAGTGGTTTTATTTTGAATTTGGAAAAGACATTTTACATTCCAAGTTTCTCTAAGAATTTGATTTCAATTTCAAGACTTGTACCTTTGGGTTATTCCTTTAATTTTTCAGAAACATCTTTTAATTTGTTTTATAAATCTGATGTTGTTGGGAATGGTATATTGTCTGATAATCTTTTCTATATTGAATTGCAAAATGATACCACTTATAACACTATGCATGTTCATACTAGCACTAAAAGATGCATTATTAATGAAGATTCCTCTATGTTATGGCATTGGAGACTGGGACATATCTCCATAATTTAAGCCACACCAACAATGTTAGATTTATTCTTTCTGCCATACCATTCTAGTATAGTGAACCAGACATGGTGTATTGAGCAACTATCCCATTTTCTTGAAGAAACTTCGCGAATGGACCATGTGCTTGTCCATCCTCTATGTATCTACCATAATATTCTCCACCTCTATCTGATCTCATAATCTTAATTTGCTTTCTGCATTGTTTCTCTACTTCAGCCTTAAAGACCTTAAAGGCATCTAATGCATCATTCTTATTATGAAGCAAGTAGAGATACATGTATCATGAGTAATCATCTATAAAGGAGATGAAGTATTTCTGACTTTGTGAGTCCATCTGTGTCCCAGTTTATCCCGGTTCTGTTTTATCCATCTTTTTCCTATCTAGGAACTGCCTAATCTCTACCAGATCAATTAAGGCCTAACCCATCAACGGTTTAGCTTTAATCAAACCAAATCTTCAATTTCTCTTTCTTTTCTCATCTGATTTCAAATTAATTCTATAGGTTCATTCTTAGGACATCCCTAGACATAATCAATGCTTCTGATCTTATATCTGAAATTCAGAAATCAATTTGAGCCATCCAAATCTTAAAAAGACAATTTAGCCCAGATCTTGACCATTTTGAAGAATCTGTCAAATCCGACTGGTGGATCACTAATCAAGGATGTGATGAAGACATATATGAAGACTGATAATCTCTCAAGTCATTAGAGTTGAAGATTTTGATAGTGTTTGGTCTAGGGAAGTAGCTTTTTCTCATTATTTGATTTTGTTTGTTTTCTTTAGGAACTGAAAATGCTGTATTTTTGAGAAGTTAATTAGATCTGAACATTGATTCTCATTTCAATAATTTTAGTAATTTTGAGTGATTTTTTTTTAATTTTAGATAATTAAATTTTATTAAAATTCCTACTTTTTAAAGCAAGTCCTTGTGGAATCGACCCGTACTTGCATAAGCTACACTACAATAGCCCGTGCACTTGTAGTTAAACAATCAATAAGTTTTTGGTGCCGTTGCCGGGGACTTGGAAAGGAGTTTTCATAAAATTTAATTAAAAATCCAAAAAAATTAAAAAAAATTAGAAAAATCCATAAAAATAAAAAATAGTTAGGAATTGCAATTTTTAGCATTTTAGAAACTTTTAGGTGCATTTTTCAATTATTTTTAGGGCATGATCACCTTGTTTCCTGAATTTGGTACTAATTTCTAATTTTATTTTTCAGAAAATTAGAAAGTGGAGGAAATTGGCAAGTCGATCTCCACCAAAATGGAAATTTCCCTGCTTTCCTAGAATAGGACTTTCTTTTTTCTTTTGAGTGAATCTTGTAGTGAGGATCATTGTAAATTGCAATTTCCATTTTAAATTTTAAAGGGTTGTATAATACAGGGCAAGTGTGGGATAAGGTGGCTCACAATTGATCTTCATCAGAAACACCACTATAAGTTTTCTCACTCATTTATTTCCTAGACTAGGGTTTTCATTTAGAATAATTTTCATTGTTTGGTAGTGTAACTCATATAGAAAGCATCTTTTATAATTGTTGCATTTTAGGATTTTGCATTAGTTTACTGCTTTTAATTGCATTCTTAAGGCATGTTTAATGTTTTAAGGTGATTTATATGCTGATCGAGTTGCCATGGTGTGTGAAAATTAATTAGTAAGGGCACCCTACCCCCATAAGATCAAGGGTGGATTTCATCACCCTCGCTTGGCCCACTTAGGATAATCACCTCAAGCGTGCAAACCTTCCTTTCACATTAATTTAAAATCAATCAAAAGAGACCTATAGGGCCATCACTTGCTCGTGGGACCCTCTTAATAGGACACGATTTATTGTCACTCCAGTGGCTTTTGATCACTGTGGTTATTGGGGATTATCTAATAGAGCCTCGCTCTTCTCCCACCTCCTATTGACGTTTGTTGAGGTCTAAACGCTTCCTTACACGATGGTTGTATTAACTGCTTTGGTTAGAACCTAACTGGTAAGCAGTAATCAACTCCTAAAGAGAGGAGGAGCGTTAAATTAGGCTAATTAAAAACATCCCCCTCACAGAAAATCAAGAAAATCAAAATATTGCTGCTTATTAGCCTTAGGATTATTTGAGTGTGCCCTTTTGTTTGCGCATCATTCTAGAAGTTAGGTTGCATCATTTAGGTTAGTTTTCTCAAAAAGAAAAGAAAAAGAAAAAGAAAAAGAAAAAAGAAGCTTCCCTTGTATGCACTTTTGGAGACGGGACAAAATTGGAAGGTTAGTTAAGTATGACCAAAAAGACATACAACAAGATCATGCCACATCTATGACTGATCAACGCTAAAGGGATAATTCACCCCATGGAAGTCAAGGACCTCCACTCATCATGAATGAGGACCCACCACCCTTGATGGACGATGAATATCAACCTCCACCAAGGAGGAATAATCATTAACCAAATAGAGATTGGAGAAGAAACAATAGGGAGTGGGACCAATAGAGTGAACATGGGGATAATAATGAGGATTATCAAAACTTTCATGGTAGAACTTTAAAAGACTATCTTCACCCTACACGCACCAGCACACCATCCTATGTAATTCTTCCTCAGAATGCTGGTGTGTTAGAGTTAAAAACTGGAGTAATCCAATTACTTCCCAAATTTCATGGTTTAGATAGTGAGAGTCCTTACTTGCACCTTAAAGAATTTGATGAGGTATGTAGCACCTAGAGAACACAAAATGTAGGTCTAGATACTGTCAGGCTTAAACTTTTTCCTTTCTCTTTAAAGCAAAAAGCAAAAATGTGGTTTAATGCACTGTCATCAGGTTCCATAAGAACCTGGAATGAAATGACTAGGGAATTCTTAAAGAAGTTTTTCTCTACCCATAAAACAAATACGCTTCATCGCAAGATAATGAACTTTACCCAGAAGGATAAAGAATCATTCTATCAATGCTGGGAAAGGTTCAAAGAACTACAACTCACTTGCTCACATTATGGCTATGAACCATGGCACATCATCAGCTTCTTTTATGAGGGACTAAATTTTGACATGCACCAGTTTGTAGAGATGATGTGTAATGGTAACTTTCTCAACAAACAACCAGATGAGGCAGAAGAGTATTTGGAATGGCTAGCTGAAAGTGCACAGACCTGGGCTGATTCAGAAAGAATAGAACATACAGATAGACCTAAGCCCAATAACACCCATGCTAGGAGAGGCATGTATGCTATGTCAGAAAAAGATGATATCAATGCCACAGTAGCATCCGTAGCGAGAAAAGTAGAAGCCATAGAAATGGGAAAGAAAAACTCAAATAAAGAAGAACAAGTGTGTAGCATTTGTGAGAGTACCACCCATCTTACTCAGGCATGTCCTACCATTCCATCATTCCAAGAGGTACTTCATGATTAGGCTAATGCACTTAACACATATAAAAGACCTTTCTCCCCATATTCAGAGACTTATAATCCCAACTGGAGAAACCATCCAAACTTTGGTTAGAAAAATGGACCTACTACTAATGTTCTACAACCAGGACAATATCAACCTCATCAACAAACCCAAGGACTTTTTACTTTACCTTATCAAACTCATCAACCTCCTTCTTTTGGACCTTACTTGCCCCCACCTAAAAGGTAGGTAGAGGATAATTAGCATGTTCAAAATCAAGAGAAGAAAATTTCTCAATTAGAAAAGTCTCTGAATGGACTAAAAAATATGATGAGTCAAATGATGCAAAATATGGAAAAAGGAAAATTCCCAGCTCAACCACAAGCAAATCCTAAGAGAGTGCATGCGGTTAGCACTAATACATCTGATGAAACATCTAGCTCTGCCATGGAACAGACTAAGGCTGTCACCATTCTTAGGAGTGGTAAAAGAATTGAGAAAGATGAGCCTCAAAAGACTGAAAAGGTAGAAAAATCCATGAAAGTTAAAGAAAAATCTAAACAGACGAACCCTGTTTTACCTGTTGACCCATGTCCTATACCTGCTTCATTTCCTCAAAGGTTGAGTCAAGCCCCAAAGTCTGCCTCTAGTAATTTTGAGAAGTTGATTAGGTATGAACATTGATTCTCATTTCAATAATTCTAGTAATTTTGAGTGATTTCTTTTTAATTTTAGATAATTAAATTTTATTAAAATTCTTACTTTTTAAATCAAGTCCTCATGGGATCGAACCGTACTTGCATAAGCTACACTACAATAGCCCGTGCACTTGTGGTTAAACAATCAACATCATCTTCATCATTAAAGCAATTTGAATGATGCATATCTTTAGTGAAGCCTTTTGACATAGTTGAAGGAAGATGACATTTTGCTTCCACATATTGTTCCTCAAGTTAAAGCACGATATGCCATGGAAAATTTTGCTTCCTATGGTGCTTGGGATCTGGATTCAGATATTATAGAATAGAGATTCTCGATTCAAATTTACAGGAAGTTTTAGAAACTAATATGCAATTGTAATTGAATCAACCACACTGGAATACTTTTTCAATTTTGTTATCCTCACTCAAGGATCCAGTATTGATTAGTATCACTGTCTTAAGGCAATATCGCACATGGAAGAGTAGTATGAACAACCTTAAGGTAACACAGATTTAACTTGATCCGTTAGTTTCTCCTTTTATTTGTTTAATTCCATCATAATAATTTTCAAACAGAAAATACAAAAATGCTATGCAGAGGAATCAAATGCCTGCTCTAATCTATAGTATGCATATTCAAAACATACTAATTTATGTTTGTTTATGAATAGTTATGCTTCTCTTAAACAAAAATTATAAACTGTTAGGCAGAGGAATCAAGCTCTGATATCAATGCTTCTCTTAATTCACTTAATTGTTACTGAGTTTTAAGGAGAGAAATACCCAAGGACTATTAGTGGGTATTTCATTGGATATATTGAAAGGTCTAAGGGGTACACGTTTTATTGTCCATCTCAGAGCATTAGGATTGTGGAATCAAGAAATGCAAATTTCTTGAAAATGACTTAATTAGTGAGAGCGATCAAACCAAAAACACAATTTTTGAGAAAGATCATTCGGAATCTCAACCTTCCACCTCAAGTGATAGATAGATTATTGTTCATAGCACCCCTTAAGTACGAATTGGTATTGAACAACCAATTATTGAAGTTCTACAAGCTGCTGACAACATTCTAGTAGATCAGGTAGTTCAAGAGTTGCCAATAACTTTTGAATAATTGGTTGAACCACATATTTCTTAGGAAAATGATGGTGTGACATTAAGACGATCCACTAGAACAAAGAGATTAGCAACTCCTAGTGATTATATTGTGTATGTACAAGAATCTGACTACAACATAGGAGCCCAAAATGACCGCGAGTCCTTTTCACAGGCCATGAGTTGCAGAGAATCAGAATTATGGTACAATGCCATGAAGGAAGAGATGAATTCTATGAAGAGTAACAACATTTGGGATCTTGTTAAGTTGTCTAATGGTGCAAAAGCCATTGGATGTAAATGGGTCTTTAAGACAAAGAAAGACTCATTGGGCAACATTGAGAGATACAAGGCAAGACTCGTTGCTAAGGGATTCACTCAAAAAGAAGGAATCGATTACACAGAGACCTTCTCTCCTGTATTTAAGAAAGATTCCTTACGCATCATATTTTCATTAGTAGCCCATTTTGACTTGGAGTTGCAACAAATGAATGTGAAAATGACATTTCTCAATGGAGATCTAGAGGAGGAGGTTTACATGAAACAACCTGAAGGATTCTCCTCCAATAATGGTGAGTAATTGGTTTGCAAGCTCAAGAAATTCATATACGGTTTAAAATAAGCATCCCGTTGTGGTATTTTAAATTCCACGATGTAATTTCTTCATTTGGATTTGTAGAAAACATCATGGATCAATGTATATACTAAAAGGTTGGTGGGAGTAAGATCTATTTTCTTGTTTTATACGTGGATGACATTCTACTTGCAACCAATGATAAGGGTTTGCGGCATGAGGTGAAACAGTTCATCTTTAAAAACTTTGATATGAAGGATATGGGTGAGGCATCTTATGTCGTTGGTATTAAGATCTATAGAGATAGATTACGAGGTATTTTGGGTCTATCTCAATAAGCCTATATTAATAAAGTTTTAGAGAGATTTTGAATGAAAGATTGTTCACCAAGTATAGCTCCCATTGTGAAGGGAGACAAGTTCAATCTGAACCAATGCCCTAAAAATGATTTTGAGAGAGAACAAATGAAGAACATTCCACATGCTTCTACAGTTGGAAGCTTGATGTATGCTCTGGTCTGCACAAGACCTGACATTGCATTTGTTGTGGGAATGTTAGGACGATATCAGAGTGATCCAAGTATAGACCACTGGAGAGCTGCAAAGAAAGTGATGAGGTACCTTCAAGGAACCAAGGACTACATGCTTATTTATAAACGAACAACAAATCTGGAAGTAATTGGCTACTCAGATTCAAACTTTGCTGGCTGTGTTGATTCACGCAAATCAACATCAGGATATATTTTTATGATGGATGGTGGAGCTGTATCTTGGAGAAGTGCTAAGTAGACCTTAATTGCTACTTCCACTATGGAAGCTGAGTTCGTTTCCTGTTTTGAGGTTACTTCACATGGTGTGTGGTTAAGGAGTTTCATATCTGGGCTTAGAATCATGGATTCTATTTCTAGGCCATTGAGAGTATATTGCAACAATTCAGCTGCTGTCTTTATGGCTAAGAACAACAAATGTGATAGTCGAAGCAAACACATCAACATCAAGTATTTAGCCACAAGAGAATGTGTTAAGGAAAAGAAAGTGGTCATTGCACACATCAATACTGAATTGATGATCGTTGATCCTCTGACTAAGGGCATGTCACCATTCAAGTTCAAGAATCATGTAGTTAGAATGGGACTTGGTTCCACTATGTAATTTCGTTAGAAGACAGATGTTATTTTCAATGAAACTCTATTTATGATGTTTCTCACATTTAATTTTCCTTCTGTACATAATGATTCATTTTAAGAAATATCATTAATGTTTGGACCTAGAATAAACATAGGGTTTATTCATAAAGGAATATGGGAATGTGTTTAAGAAGCATAATGCACTATGATACATGGAAGATAATACTCGTTTTATAGAGTAACCTATCACCATGATTCATGTATTTTGTTTCTTACTATGATAAATGATGAAATATATGGACCAAGTGGGAGAATGTTGGTATTCCTCTCCTTAAAACTCAGTAACAACTGAGTGAATTAAGCAAATTAGTGGTCCATGTTATTTCCATTGTTTTAGGCATAAGTTAACTGCCCACTTTGATAACGTTCAGAAAACTGAACACGTATTTGGGTGCACGATAGATTGGCTCTATGATGGGTAGAGCAAACAAAAAAAAAAAAAATCAGTGCATTGTCGGTGAGGTCCCAAAGCCTGCAATCTCACTTTTAGTTAATACACCATCGAAGGAGATTGATTGAGGAATTGGAAGAGTCTCCACCCAACAAATATACGTTCTAGAAAAGGTGGATTGTGCTGCAATGGCTGGAGGTATGTGATTTCATTCGATCCTTATTCCACATTAAGATTTAAATGCTATTTAAGTTCATGAAGCATGTTAGATCATGTTATAAAATCTCTAACAGAGATAAGATAAAAATAACCCCAAAATAATGGGCTTTATTTGTCCTTGAACATATCTATGTTGCAAAAGCTTCCAAGATTTATAAGATCATTATCCGTCGATAGTTGTCCTTGGTTCATTATGCCCATGGAAAACAGCCCTATACTAAGGTTTTACCTCGAAAAGACCCATGTGACTACAAGCATTGCCGATCTCTTCGACGAGGCGGGACTTTTGAGTTGGGTGGTGTAATTTGGCGAGGTTACTATGGGCACGGTGCAGGTTTGATTCATGTTGAGATTCATGTTAGGGGTTTGGGAAGGAGTGGTAATGTCACATTTTTAAATTGGCGATATCCCCATTTTGAAACACTTCTGACCTTCATCTTTCCTTCAATTCTCATCTTTCAGATGTTAGGACTAGACAAATTCGTTACTTACAAGCTTGAAAGCAGTCTGCTTCTTCCTTCCCCATTTTGATATTTGTCTTTCAAAGAAGGGGGAAGAAGTGCAATTTGGAGCCAGTCAATGTTCATTAATAAAACATGTCACATATCTTCTAGATCAACCACAAACATGATCATAATGCGTCCCATCTTCTAGATCAAATCCCACCCGATACCTACGAAAATTTAAGACAGTACAATAGTAGTTTGTCAAAACCAGTCACCTACTATAAAGTATAAATGTTCAATTACTTATATTTAAGAAATCGAATTGCCTATCATGATTCTCCTATTCTTAGACAATGGGCAGCCTCAGTGCACGAAGCTCCCGCCTATGCAGGGTCTTGGGAAGGGGTGGACCACAAGGGCCTAAAGTACACAGCTTTACCTTGCATTTGCAAGAGGCTGTTTCCACGCCTTGAACCCATGACCTCAAGGTCACATGACAACAACTTTTACCATTGCGCCAAGGCTCCCCTTCTTAGACAACGTAGAGGATGAAATCCACTGAGGCAGATTATGTAGCTGGTTTAGTGCTTGACTAAGGTAGTTTTCCTAGAACTGTGAAAGGTAAGGCAGAGGGATCACTTACGCCGATACGCATGCTCCTGTTTGGAGCTGATGTTGGCAATGAATAATTGCAGTAGAGACCGGTTACTACTTTCTAAATATGGAATTAAGTTAAGAAGAGGCACCATTTAGAGGTGGATGGTTTGGGATATATTCTAGCAAATTGCAGGGCATGCTTGATTAGAAAGAAATGTATGAATGGAGACGGAATTGATTTCTTTGGCATGATATGGAATATAGTTTCAGCTGGAATCAAACCGTCATTTTTTGGCAAATCCGTTTCTCCTTTAAACACATGAGATCCCATTTTCCGCAGAGGTCAAGAAAGTGGTTGAAATGGAAATGACAAGTGGTTGAAATGGAAATGACTTTCCTCAAGCGTGCGTTCTTGTTTACCAAAACTACTGGGCTGTTGGTGGGTTCCAAGTGTAAATTGTGTAGGGTGTAAGTAGAGGTTTCTTCGACGGTCTATAGGTAGCTTTTCTTTGTTTCAAGTTTGAAGAGCACAATCTCTGCACGAGTCAATCAGCAGTACATTATCGTCGGCCAAACAGCTTCCAAATCCCGATACGTTATTTGACCTTGAGTGGTTGTTACTAATTTCCCGTGAGAGTAACCATAGCAGTAGCATTCTTCTTAGTTTAGTCATTATGATCCGAAATTGATCCTTACAGTGATTTCTAATCCAGAAAACTTTACCTGGCCGACCGACGGAGGATCCGCCGTTGAAGGCCTTCCATCCTCATGATAGATGATGCAATTATCAGCAGCTTGATTCAGATACTTGACTCGCAAAACTTTGACCGTAAGCGGTCGATCATTTTATTTATTTGCCAATTTTGCAGGCCATCACTCAAATGATAGAGATCAACTAAGAAACGGGTGTCTGCCAGACGAAGGGCCTAGATCAGGCTAATCTGATCATATGTTTAGTCTCCCTAAACACCGTTCTCATCCCTGTTTGCCCTTGGGAAGTCGCGTATAGAATTCGGGTCCTTGACTACGATAGCATGGCAAATGGGCCAAAGGAGATAGAACAGGTGTGAGACAGCTGGCTGCTTCTAAATATTTACTATGTCACGTAATAGTTAAACTGGGACAGCTGTATGCATTTGCCACCTGTTTAGTAAAACTTATCCAACAGCCGACGCTTATGTCAGTTACTAGAATCATCAAATAAACCATATATACCGGACTTTTCAGTTAAACCTTCCCGCTGTAGGGGATCCCTCCCTAGAGGGACAGAGTTTGTACCAATGGTAGCACCTTGGGAAGACTCATGGGTGTCAAAACTATCATTTTCTTCTTCTCCTGTTTATATTTGTTACTTTGAATCTCTCATGGGCGGAGGAAATCAGGCAAGGCTCCAAGAAACATGTTGGTGATGTTGTTGCTGCGAGGAGTGTGAAGGCTTTTGGGTGTTGTTCATCCACCTGTTGTGGTGTATGCCGGTTTTTTTACATCCCTTTCTCTTTCCATTGTCGGATTTTGGAGTTTAGCTTTGGAGAATTCTGCGGTTTTGAAGTTGTCTGCTGCTGAGATTCACGTTTCATGCTACGATGGAGTGTACTAAATTAGAGAGGAAGAAGAGGCAGTTAGTTTCGGTGGAGTTGTTGATGGCTAACGGCACTTGGCGCATCTTCTATGTAGTTGGCAGTGTGAAGTACACAGGATAATAGTTGTAATGAAGATATATAGAAAAATTGCTCGCTCTCTCTCTCTCTCTCTCTCTCTCTCTCTCTCTCTCTCTCTCTCTCTCTCTCTCTCTCTCTCTCTCTCTCTCTGCGTGTGTAGGTTGTGTTGTGTGTTGCCCTTTGGTGTAATAACTTGTATTTTTATATTATATATATATATATATATATATGCATAGAATTAACAACAAAAAGATAATTGCTGGTTCTAATGGTTATCAAATAAATAGGTAAAATTTTAGAACTAGAGTTAGAAGTCTCTGAAGGCAAGAAATTTCCTAAGAAGTGTTAGAATTTAAAATAATAGGATGATAGGAAAGAAGGGAGTCAAATAAAATTGAAATAAAAAGGGGAGAAAGGAGAGATGTGTGAAACACCATAGAAAGAGAGAGAAAAAGAGAAGAAGTAGAGGAGAATCAAGCTATGTCAAGGATCATTACCTATTTTATGCTTTGGATAAGAAGACTGTAAAAGAATAATTTCGTCTATATAGGAATTTTTCTAATCTGATTGGATTTTAAATAAAAATTTTATATTTTGTGATTGATCCTATGATTCTTTATTTTATGAAATTTTTTAAAGATCATTCTTATCAATATAAGAGCATGATCCATGTATACGTATGGGTCCTCTATTGTTTAGTTCTTAGGGTTAATTGACTTGTGCACTGATTATGCAAGCAATAGTTGAAATACACATATAAGATGTGATCAAGACGTTGGTTGAATTGGAACACTTTGACATATAATTAATCCACATCTTGATAATGCTTTACCATGCAATCTTAATATATATTATAAGTATGAGTTTCTGCACATAATTGCGTTGCTATTTTTTATTAGGATTTTAATCTTAATCTTATAGTTGATAGGCATGAGAGCATGCTTGGTTTTGAAATATTTTACGCTTATTTACTATTTGAAAATGACCGTTAGACAATAATATATTAAAATTAGGTTATGGGTTATAGGTCTTATTACACATAATACATTGCACATGGTGGAAGATTGTAGATGATGTTGATAACTTAAGAAGTTTATGATTAATTGATAATGATTTGACGACTTTAAAACTTTCAACCATCATCCTAAACAAATGTCAAAAGACATTCATAAATGGCTATAAGCCAGGCTAAGCCACATGAACATGACGTGGGACAGTGGGAACTAATTGGTGGGAGCATGGTTTGGTTTATATATAAACATGCCTTACAAGTATAGCACACGATAAAAAATTGCTTTATTTTAAAACTTCATGTTTTCATTATAATATTGGAATTTGAACAATAGCTCTTACATGCTGGATTTCGGTTTTGATTATGCCTTATGTTGGTTTCCTAATGATGCTGTAGGATCACAGTTCTTACTATAAATTCAACCGTTGGATTTTTGCATTTCATTTTGGATCCAAGTAAAATATGGTTCACCAAATTACATAGTTCTAAGTCATGCACAACCAGTGCATGGGTAGTACTTCAGGCACCTATCGCTTGGGCAGCTCACAAAGCACCCAAATACTCGCTCATGGCACACAATACCTAGCGCCTAGGCTGCATACGCAACACTTGGTAGAAAGATATAAATAAATATATGACATCTACAACTTGGACATCACCTTTAACATCTATCATATGGGCAGCCTGCATGACATGCATTAGTTGGTTGGCATGATTACTACTTAGTGCATAGATACTTTGCATGAAGCCCAATATGGGCAAATCTTGGGTCTTGGTAAATGTTTTTACATCTTAGATTATGTGCATGGGCCCTTAATAAATTAATAGATATTTTTGAGATTCAAATCCTTGTGAATTATATGAGACACCTTGCTAGGATTGGTGTTTGATAATTAGCAATATTTATACCGCAAGGTGATGTGATTAACACTTAGTGCTGGAGAGTTTTGCATGAAGCTTTGTTGGAACAACATGCATGACATTGTGACACGGGAGGTGTAAATAAAACTTAGCACACTGTTCATGCATAAGCCACATAGTGCATAGATGATGCATTGTCCACCTAGCACATGGGCAGCTGTTGTGGCACTAGCTCATGGGTAGCATGGGCCTAACACTTGGGCAGTTTGCACCCAACACTTAGCTATGGTGCATCATACCAGCCTAGTCATGGTGCATTGCACTAGGCATAGTGCACACACATCGTTCATAGGGCTCACTGCGAGTATAGCCACAAAGTTTTGATTTAGTTAACATCATGTGATTTTGGAAGTTTTGATTCATGAATTGATGTTTATAAGTGTGCATAGCCTCTAAATTTGTAGTAAGTGTGGTTTGCAACTGAGATAATTGAAAAGTGATGAGTTTAGTATTTAAAATTATGATGTATTGAGCAAGTAAAACGATATAATAAATGAAAATTAGGCAACTCTAGAGAATTGTGCCTAGCCTAAAATTAGGTGACTAATAAGAGTTGACCCTAGCCTAGGGCAAATTCTAAGACCCCTCTGGTTGCTATGCAAGGAAGATTAATTGGCCACTAACTCCTAAAAGTTGATAGCAGCCCTAAGAGGCCTATTGTAGAGAGTATTGTATTATGAGGAGACTACTCTCTTATGATCTAGTGCCCCAATGAGGACTGGTGTATCCCGTATGGTATCGATGCCCGAACGTAGTTGGGTGTGAGTCTTCTACGTGCATAGTATACCATGCAGTTATTGGACATGAATTGACATGTAGGTCATCCTCGAGGATATTGACCATTGCCCAAATGGGTTTGTGGTAGGAATCTACCACTCAGAGATATAACAAATCGTATTAAGTAATTCTTTGATAAAAGTCCTAATGGGCTTGTATATATGAGATTTGAAGGATATATTAAAAATTATTAGAAATGCTAGATTTCTACAAAAGTATAATTGTCTCATAATGTTTATATCATACTTATGATCGAGCATGTAGTTGTTTGCACTACTTAATTTATACCAATACTTTTGCCGTAATTTTCAAACAGCTGGTTTAGACATTTTCTTATTGAGTCTTTATACTCACCTCTACAGAACATTTCAGGTGAAGCGTGAGAAGGCTAAGCAATTGGCTAGAAGAATTTAAATAAGAAGAATAAAGAGAACAAAAAGTATGGATAAGTATTTAGTTAGACTTTTCAAGTATTATTTTGAAACAATGAACATTTGAGATAAATGCAATAAGACAGGTTACACCGATATATTATATCTGAACTACGATTTGAACTTATATTCCTTATTGTTTGAGTTGTGACCAGAGAGATCCTGTAATAGTATATTTTATTTTTTATATGTGAAGGTTTTAATGTGATATGGGTTTGAAGGTGGAATTGAGAAAAATAAATATATAATATATATTTTAAATGTTTTTTTTAAAAATAAATTCTATAAAAAAGTTTTATTTTCAAAATTTATTTCATGAAAAAATTCTTTTCTAAAACCGAGGTCAATTGGTTTGCGCTTGGGTGTTGGTTGAAGGGGAAGTTACCATTTTTTCTATGCTAACACTATGAAGCAATGGGGTGTTTGTTATTTTTCCTGGAGGGTGAGCGGAAATTCAATTAAGAGGACAGCCTGATGCACGGTGGCGACCGAGTCTGTCCGTCTAGATCTTTGTCAAGTAAAAAGTTTAAAAGTAGTAGTATTTTATATACGCCCGGAAAAAACCAGCGTTGGTTAGTGTAAAATATGATGGCTTCTCACTCCTCTATGACCCTTGGTACAAGGTAATTGTAGCCTTTTAGGCTTTTAATAGTTTGTATAAGTTCCCAACTGCGGTTAGAAGTGGGGTCAGGTCCTTCTGGTTATGGTTAGTCAAACTCACAGCAAAGAGTCGAGGTTTGACCACAAGCTCAAATGATCAGTTCGAGTTTAAAGATGGGGGGCAGGTCAATGCTGGACTTTGATCATCGGAGTTTTGAGTCCGGCGCCCAACGTTGGACGTTTGATCATTTGAGTTCGAGATCCGGTAGATGCAGACGATCTTGGGCGTCCCAAGCAGCAGACGCTACCTCAAAGCATTTTGTTCAAAGATCCGAGCCGTAGCCGCTCATCGCTTGCAGAAATTAGGTAACATGAGTCTCGGTAGGTGTCGATGATGTAGACGCTCAGCAGCGTCCCAAAGAGCATTTCTTTCGAAGATCTTAGCCGTTTATCATCTACATCGTCTAGAAATTAGGCGATCCGTTTATCATGCTCAGAAATTAGGCGGTCTGAGCCGTTTGCATTGTACGGCATGCAGAGATTGAGCCGTTGTCACCTACAGAAATTAAGTCTATCATCTGCAGCAATCAGGAGGACAATTCCTAGCCACTCTTTAGTCCTTGAAAGAAAATAAAATTAAGTCTTTCATTAGACTAAATGAATGGCCTTCGTTTCCGAACTAAAAATGCATACGCTGAATGGTCTTGGTTCTGACCTACATAAAATTTGACCTAAGGGAAAAAAATATTCAATGATTATGAAACATAGGCTAAAAGCAGGATAAAAACACTCGATGATTATGAAATTTAAATTTTTTTTGCCTATTTAAGTAATTTCAAATACGAATAATATCTTAGATCAATGGAGCACAGTTACGATGATTAAACAAAGGCAAACAATGATTATGAAACATATGTGAAAAGCATGCTAAAACATTCAATGATCATGAAATATAATTTCTAGGCCATTTAAGCCATTCATAATTAATTACTAAGACTAAAGTTTTTAGGTACTCCAAATATGATTAATATATGATTAATGACTTAGATATAAGGGGCATATGATTAACAAAAGGCAAACATGATCAATGACTTACGTCTATGGAGCATAGAGCGGAGTCGTGATTATTAAGAAATGGCAGGGACTAGGAAGACCTGATTAATGACTTTAGAACTACAGCGAATAGCAGTGGGGATTAAGAAAAGGCAGCGTTTAATGACCTAGATCTACAGAGCCTAGTCGCGGCGATCAACAAAAGGACAGTGTCTACTCTCAGGACACTTGTTAATTTTTAGCCTATATTAAGGAGTAGTCTATTTTATATAATTATTCATAACATTTAGCCTTATTTAAGGAGTAGCCTATTTTAGTCATCCCAAACATGATAAATAATACAATTACCATAATGATTATATAATTTTTATGTTTGAGAAAAGGATGCGTGGACCCAGTCTGAGTTTTGAGAGTGTCTAGACCTACCGGTACTCGGTTTCAGTTTTGCTTTGAGGTATTGGTTATAGGAACTCTATTTGATCTTTCGTGCGGTGGTCGGCCAATGAAAGTATGAATTTTGTACTCTTGCGTTCTTGCTTGAAGTGGTGATAGGTTCATCTTCTGTAACACCTCTGTTTGTATAACAAAATTTATTTATTTATTTTTATAGTAATTATAGTAGTAGTCGGGATCATTCTATTAATTATTTTATTATAATATTTACTAAAAAACCTTCACGTGTTATCTCCTTTTCCCAAAACATCATGACCATGATAAAAAGATAAATATAAGTATGCAAAATAAATTTAAGACAATACCCATTTTAATTCCAACGTCAAAATCATCGGCACCTTTATTTTTAAAATAACAATTATCCAAAAACATAATAATGTGGCCCAGGGTTTATCCATCATAACAAGCCACCACATGTAATGACATGTCCATGATATATATAAATATCATAATCAAATACATTTAATGAAAGTATACAGTTCATAAATAGATTTAATTTGTAGTCTATCTAATCACTCACGTTGAGCTATCTATCAGCTAAATCAAGTGGTCCCCACTACTATCACTGTCATTCAACGATTTGAGGCATTGCAAAACAAAGTAATGCCTCAGCAAGCTATTGCTTGTATAAGTACATAGACATTTAATGTAATAACTAGGAAAAACAAAATCGAATAACAATATAGATGTAAGGTGTGGGTCAATTATCCATGAAAATATAATTATCATAAACAATGCAAATATAGCCTTAAAACATCATATGCGATAAAACATGCATCTTATGGATATAAAACAGGATAATCTCGTATATGTAAAACATGATATGATCCACTATAAATGAGCATACAATAACAAACAGGACACCCCTAGGTACGTGGGTCCTACGAGTGTCCCATACACTCATCTAACAGATCATGAGTACTCATATCAATTCTTTGAGTGTCGTCACACCTAGGCATACAATAACATCTTCATGCTTATCGTGCAAGCATACATAATAAGAGTATGGATCGTCATGCCGTAGTAGCAACGCCTCTAGGGTCTCAACCACCACCACTCATTGTCGATACTATAATGGGAGACTTAACATCCTTCCCCATGAAAAGCTCGGATTGGTAGTGTAGACTATCCATGTTACCAAACCCCTACCGAAAGCCATCTGTGGGCATGTGTCTATCACATCACAATTTTGGAGGGTGAGTGGCCGGCCCTCTCCCTCCTAGCATGACATCCACCGGGTGAGAGCACCCGTCATAAATCACCAAACACGAAAATTGCATATATCGTAAAACTAAGAGCACTCGTGGCTCACAAATTTCCAAGGCACACCCTTCATCTCGGGGTTAGCCTTTCAAGGACTAGCCACCAAGCCTCTGCTATCAATGTTATGGAAACCAATTAATCTCAGTGATGTAATAAGAAAAGATAATTATTAATCATACATGAGATACGTGGTATAAGTCTCATAAAACAATCGATAATGAAAACTTATTTAATATACTATTGAAATCTAATATTGGTTATAGCATAAAATGTTGAATCTCACAAAATCTTAGAATAAATAAATAAATGACAATCAATCACAATCAACCATGAATGCTGTCACAACCCCAATCCCCAGGGCCGCGATTAGGCTTAATCGAGCCTAACGATTGGGCGAGCCAGGCCTACGTGGCCTTGCTTCTTCTTTTTTTCATAATTATATCACAGCGGAAGTGTTGAGAGAGCTAGGTGCTCTTGTCTTGGGCAAGTCACAGTTTACTAGTAATATATATATATATATATATATTTCTCCTTTAACAACCGAGTCCTACCGAAATTTCGGCAAAGTCTCCCCTGTTTTTCGGACATTATGCATTTAACGCATGCTATGCGGTTCACCTGATAGACAACATAGCAGTCATAATTTACTGAAGGGAGACTCAGTCTCCATACTATCTATCATAGTAAGACATACATGATGCATAAGGAATCAGTGTCAAAATAAGACATAACTCGTTTAGCACTTATATATATGTGTTTATATACAACTCAAAATTTAATAGCTTCAAGCAAGCTTTCTTCGACTCACTCAACGACCTTTCTCTTCTCTGCCTGACTGGTACCTGCAAAATAACAAGGTGAGCTGCGAAGCCCAGTAAGGGAAAAGAACCAAACCCATGCATATCCAGTCATTCTCATTGCCACGCTTAAAAACACATTCACTATAACATGAGCATGCATTTTTCATTTTAACTAGTCATATATAACATAGTTAGCATGTGCTATCAAATAAGGCCTATGCTTATTAGAGCAGAATTACAGTTTTTCCCCAAATTCTAATATGACACAACAGTCATCGCATGCAAACAAGCACACCCCATAAGGATTTCCTATTCGTGTCTAACCACAAGACATTCAATAGATGAGTGACTAAGTCATAGACCTCATTCTAAAGTTAAATGCAAACTATAAGCGTTACTTCCAACAAAGCTGTATACTCAGTGATGATTTTCTCAGTAATATTAAACCTGCTTAGCATTACACTAGGATTTAATAGTCATCTCCCTCAAGGATTACCATCTTGGGCGGCCCACTATGTGTATCATCATCAAGGCAGCCGGACCCTCAGGATTTACCATCTTGGGCAGCGCCAAAGTCAGGTTCCCTCAGGGTTTACCATCTTGGGTGGCTCCACCTTAGTCGAAATCAACTAGGCAGCCCTTTCCCTCAGGGTTTACCATCTTGGGTAACTCAATATGCCAGCTCATCCCTCAGGGTTTACCATCTTGGGCGGCTCCACCGTGATCCCAAAAGACCAGGCAGCCCTTTCCCTCAGGAATTACCATCTTGGGAGGCTCAATACCTGACAGCTCATCCCTCAGGGTTTACCATCTTGGGCGGCTCCACCATGATTCCAAAGAACCAGGCAGCCCTTTCCCTCAGGGTTTACCGTCTTGGGAGGCTCAATACTGCATACCCAATCCTCAGGATTTACCGTCTTGGGCAGCTTCACCTTAGTTACAAGCAACCAGGTATCCCTTTCCCTCAGGAATTACCATCTTGGAAAGCGTCATCATAGCTTACCGGGAGGCCCTCAGGGCTTACTATCTTGGGCTTGACCATTTTATAACAGTTTGCATCATCACAATAGTTAAGCATAGCAAATCACACTATAACATGACCTTTTTAATAAGAGATTACAATTTCTGTCATCCATTAAACCAAGGTGGCAATATATACATTTTACACATGCATAAAGTTAATTTCAAGAGAACATAACAACAAGAATTTAAAGAATGCAAGGGTTCAGGGTCCTTACCTGCTCTCCACGTATAATTCAAAGTCCTACTGGTAGAACCGTTCACACTATTCCCAAACCTCTGCAACAAATACAAGTTCTAAGTAAATTATAGAATTTCATGCCATTTTCTATAATCACTTCTAGTTCTACATTCACCATGTTCTTAATCTAACCTCACATATCTAGATCAAGGATTTGCACACCAATTGGTCGCTATCCAATTGGATCAGCACCATTGGTCTTACATCGATGGTCTAGATCAAGCGCGTACCTCTAAAAGTTTCAATTTCCAACATTTTAGGTAAGTTATTTCACAATTCAATGCTTTTGGCCATAACTCATGGTCTGATATCCTTTCCTGACCTCTGACATTCGCTGATCGAGCATTGGACGGCCAGATAGGATCTCCCATCACTTTATCCGTGATTAGTCAGTCATTTCTATGATAATTCATCACCAATGGTTACTTGGAGTTAACATTTGACCTAAATTTACCTTCCAATCACATTTTTAACGGTCGGATGTTAAGGTTCCAAAATTTCCCTATGCATCTACAAGCAATTTCGTGGACCAATCGATTCCTGATCGACGATCCGTCTTCGCGGATGAAAAGATCACGCGCGAATCGTCCATATCTAAAAATTTTCATTTTTCACATTTTTTTTAGGGATTGCCGGAAAATGTCACCGTCGCCGGAGAAGATGACCGGATTCCGGTCGTTGCCGGCAACACAGGTGACGTCGTTTTTCAGCCAAATTTAATGGGAATGCTTAGAATTTCCTGAATTTTCGTTTTCTAGTGTTTTCCCCTTTTGATTTTTACTAGAACTATCACTTTTTACCGGATTTTTCAAGGGTTTTTAAACTTACCCTAGGTGCTGGTTTTTGAAGATTTCGGCATCGTGTCTCGACGGATCTTCATGAAACCAAAGGGGTTTCACTCTGAAACGTCTAAGGAACAAGGTGAACGGGTGGATTTTCGATCCAATCCCGTTTTGTCCCCTGTATGCCTTGAATCCAGCGGTGTTTTTTTTCACCGTTCAGTCCCTCAGAAAACGATGCATTTGCGTTGAAGAAGAAGAAGAAATGGGGAAGAGTAGGGAGAGGTGGAGGCCTGCCTAGGTTGAGCATGTACCATTGCGACCCAAGGATGGTAACCTGCCTCCCTTCCCGTAGTAGTTGAGGCTGAGTTGCGTCTCGCCGGAAAGAGTGGAGTTAAGGGAAACAAGGGGAAGGGGAGGGATAGGAGGGCAAGAAACTTGCCGGAAAGTGATCAGAAGAGGGGGGAGGACCAAGGAAACCGGGAGTGGAGGGTTGCCGGAAAGGTGCAAGGGGAGGAGGGTAGCCGGCTTTTCCCCCTTCTCGTCTGAAGACGCGTGGGAGTAGAGCTCCACGCAGTGAGTTCCACTCCCGTGTGTCGAGTTCCTCCCACGTGGTCCTTTGGCTGACACGCATTAGGGGGGGTGTCATTATCAATCTGGACCCCCCTCTGCCTCAGTGGTAAAACCCCTGGGTCTGTCGCTCTCGATCTCCATTTCGCGCTTTCTTAGTGTCGTTGGAAAGCTCTCTCCGAGCACAATCTGATGATTGACTTTTCATCATTGATTTCTAATGTTCTTAATTTTTATGTTTTAATCCACTATTTAGGACATGGGTGCGACAAATGCTATGATAATGCAAGTTTTAAAAATCAAAACATAACATTAACTATTGTCACCTACCTCAATGAAGGAACAATCCAATCAAGCATGTAATCCTCTCAACTTGCACGCTTTGATGCGCCTGTCAGTACCATAGTACTATTTTTGCATCATTTATTATCCCTCAATAAAATTCATCCTATGCTTTTCTCTTAATTTGTACTCATTTACATATCAATTTATATAATGATCTCCCGAATCTAGATCTTAATCTTAGTCAACAGTCTAGATCATTTAATTCATCTTTATTTATATGTTTATCTAGAGATTGACATATATCTCTATAATTACACATTGATCTGAGAGTCAAATCGCTCTCTAATCAGGCACTCCTAAGACACTTGATTAGATCAATGGTCAAGATTACTTCTTCTTGACAATTGCTAGAGATCCAATTTCTAATCCCCTAGATCAACTTATATTTGACATATATAATCTATTTTTAAGGCTTGATTATCCATTGATCGGCTTGATCTAAGTTATTGAATAATATTTTATGATTTGACCAATCTAAAAGTGGTCAAATATAAGTTTTCAAGACAATCGCAATGATGTTTCTAATTATGATTTGGACATCTGTAGCTCCCAAAATAAAGCTTTTAGTGAAAAGACTTAATAAATTAATTTATAGGGATCGGGCGGGTGTTTACACCGATTTACACCAGCGGATGGGGTTTACACCAGCGTACACTGGTGTCCCCGTAGTGCACTGACGCTAGGATGCCCAGTCATCCTGAACAGCGCGCGTGAACGTCTTGCGCACATGTGTGCTGTGCGTGGGCGTGATGGAGCGTCCGTGTGCGTAGTTCGCCTCTGTGCATCCCAGTGGGTGTCTTGGGCGCATCGTCCATTAAGGAGGATAAACCTGAGCCGTCCACCTTCTTTTGGCTTGAACGGAGCCCTAGATGCTTGCATTTTTTTTTAATCTATTTTTGCCATTCCTAGGATTTTTGGGTCCAAAGATCACAATGAACGGCTCATATCTACCATTTGAGCTGTCCTTAATGTGAGTTTAACCATGCTCCATGGTTTTGATTCCCTAGGCCATCTAATGGCCATTCAGCTTAGATTTAGCCTGGATCTGTGAGGAAAAAGTTGGAAAACAAGGTAAATAACAAGTTAGAGTGTATAGCTTACCTGATTAGAGCCGGAGCATGGAGATCAAGCCCTATGAGGTGTGCAACCTTTGGTTCGTTTCTGCAGCATGCACAGGGAAAAATGAGAGTTCTTCTCTGGTTATTTGGCGTGGGAATGGAAGGGGAAGCTTGTTTTTTATAGGCTAAGATCCAATTTTTCCAAATGGAAGGTAGATCATCGCCTTCCTCCAATGGAGCTATAATGGAAATGGAAAAGGGTGTCGTTATAAAAATGATCCCCTCTAATTCGCGTCTCTGACTAATTATCAATTGACCCTTACAACTTAAAATGGTCATATCTCACTCATCCGAACTCGTTTTTCGACGTTCTTTATACCATTCAATTCCTACCGACACGTACTTTTTAGTTTTGGTAGTTTCAAAACCAAATTTTATGTATAAATTTTTTAATTTAATTAATTAATTTTATTACTAATTTAAGGTTAAAAATTGAGGATATTACATCTTCTGGAACCTTGTTAAGTGCTACTATGGATTTCCTCTTGGACTAGCGATGTCTCAAACTCCCCCCGGTGTGTAAAGGACTTTGTGCCACTGCCGTCCCAAGAGGACGCCCAGATCGGGGTTGAAAGTGCCCAGTGGATCCAAAGCACTGAGCTCCAGTTCGTACTTACTAACGGGGATCATTAGGATCTTGTCTCTGTGGGTTGCTACTCTTTGAAGTTCACTTATCAACAATGACGTAAAAGCAGTTCGGGGATGTATCCGTGATGCAGGATATAATGCGATGTAGGATATAATGGCCCTTGACCCTCTGGACATAATGGCCCATGTCAAAATTAAGATATTTCCATGCGTTGACCAAAACATTAAAGGATTATAGTCATTGCCGGATGTTATTGGGAATCTCAATGTTATTAAGGTCTTACTAGCTTCACCGAGGCCTTGATTGAAGGAAAATGGAGAGAATTCGTGAAGCTGCACGTTTCAACTACGAGCAGCAGTCATCTTCCAAGAAAGAAAAAATCCTGAAAAAGTTCCACAAGATAAACAAGTCCGAGAACTCTGATGGAGGACGCCTTAGTCGTCTGAAAGAGAAACTTCATTTGGGCCGCGTAAGGGAACTCCTAAAGCTTGCCAAGAGCCACGGATCGAGACTGTCAGAAGAAAGGATCAACGTGATTGTTGCAGAAATGAAGAAACATGAGACTGATTCGTCATCGACTAGATCTTTCGAAGATTTTATAACGTTCGAGTACTTGTGTGAGAATTGGCCCATCTGTGATGCTTGCAAGGCGATGATACACGGGATGTACTATGCCTGTGTTTCCTGTTGGAAGAAGTACCTGGAGGGAGAAGAAAGCTCTTATGAGCTATGTTACCAGTGTTTTACTAGCAAGTCATTCGAGCATAAGCACAATAAATTCGTGGATAATCAAGTTCTGCTTCGATCCTGGACTAAGATGGTAAGAGGCTTGTAGTTTTAGTTTCCCCTATTTTCTCTTAGGATGATTTCTGTGGAGTTCTCAAATTTAGTAGAAGTCAATAGGAGCAACATGCTTGGTGATCCAAACCGTTCTTTTTTTTTCTTCGGCTTACGCATGCTATAGTATAGATTTACGCCTGGACTGCTTAATATTTTCGACGGTGATGAATTTTGTAAGCCATCCATTTTCCACAATGAAAATCAAAATGGCTGATATCGTCAGATAGAGAAGAATTTGGGTGCATGGCACCCCTTGTATATTCGGCTGTCATTGCTATCACTCGGATTTACTAAATTAGTAGTCCTCGTTGTGCATGTTGGCTGAAAAAGTCACACATGACTCCCTGCCAAAAATGATTCAGTTGCTCATCCACTGCTCCCTCTACTCGGTGGACCATGCCAAAAAGTATCCCCAATTTCACAATATGAGGATGATTCGCTACGTGCATATCTTCTGGTCCTGTAATCTAGATCATGGAGGGCCAGCAGCTAAAGGCTCACGTTACTGTCTGTTGTGGGCCTTCGGTCAAGCTTCTGGTGCAGCCCTGAAGGGCTCGATTTCGTAAACATGAAAAGATGGACGGAGTCTTCTAAAACATTTCCAACAATTTACTGACCTATAGGGTCATTGCATATGTGATTATGCTGGACAATTACATATATTATGTGGAATAATTCGGCATAATCACATAAACCATGCTATGTAAGCCTTGCAAATAATATGGCACGGGTAATATGTTTTATTTAGTGTGGTTCACTGAACTCAGTATTGTTTTATGCCTTGGTTCAGCGCGAAAAGAAGAGAGCGGAAGAAGAAGATGCGGAACTAGTTCTCGATCTTCTTGGAGCAATCTTTGGATGAACGGGTATTTGCTGTTCCATCTTACATGGTGAATCTCTAGACTTAGACTGTTGTCTATGGTATGGGCTTTGTTTTTTCATCACGGCATTTCATATGATATAGTTGAACTTTGATTTGGCATTTGTGACTCCAATGTAATGATTGTCGTTCACTTGAATTTGGAGGGACTTAGACGAGCAACAAGTGTGATTACTCTGTCGCAGAGGTAGATATACTTCAGGTTCATATTTAATCCTCGGAAAACATAGATATTATCAGATAGAATTCAAGACACCCTCAGATCTTCTAATGAGAGGGCGGATCAACAGGCGTAATCGCCCTAGTTGTTAGGTGGGCATATTTGATGAAGAAGGTGTTGGCTAATGCATTGTTAACTGCAAGGACTGGAAATTGTTGTGATTCTCCTCGCCTTATTTTTCTTTTGATCATGTTGTACCTTGCCATTAGCACTTCGGCTAAAACGTAATCAGCCTGTTGAATCGATGAAACATAATGGTTGAGGAGAGCTCATCTAAATGAGTTTGCGAAAGAGAGAAGAACATTAAGTTGATACTTTGCTAAACTTACCAGTTATATGCAGAAGAACAATGCGAGTTCACTTGTTTTCAGAAGGGAATTGAACTGCGGATTCATTTCTTTCTTTCTTTTTGTGGTTCCTATTTGGGCTGTTTTAGCGGTTGGACCTCTGTAACCCGTAAGCCTTGAAGAATTTCTTTGGATGCTGAAAGTCAGGGTATTGCAGGGAGTAACCTCAGAGATTCGTCAAATGGAGAAGATTTTGTGCAGACTGTGTATGGGGGGGAGAAAAGAGAAGGGAAAGGGTGAGAACTTAGGAATGCTAAGAGAGAGGGAGAGTGTTATGCCCATAAAAGGATAAAATGAACACAACTTGGCCCTCTTATCTTAATTTGTGTTGGTTAAAATTACCGTGACATCATTATTCATATAGTAGTATTGGTTTGATATCCAGTTTGAAACTTTGGTTCCTTTTAGTGTGTACTTCCTTGTACTTTGAGAAGACTTTGAAGTAAAAGCATGTTTTGACATTGTCTTTTGGCATCATCGTAGACGTTTTATTTATGATTGGGACACTACAAGTATGTTGTAGTCCCTTGCTGACAAATCATTACTTTTGGGGCTTTCAAATAGTCCAAGTTCAAAAATCTTGTGCATTAGATTGTATATAATCTTCTAACCTTGAAGGCCTTAGCAAGTCTCAGCAGGCATTTACCCAATGTTTGTTGAAAGTGAGCATCTAGGCTGCGTAGTGGCATGATGGATCCCCTCATTCCTCCACCGAACGTTTCGTGTCTGAGCTTGCTTTCTTATTAACGTTCACAGAAAAAGAAAAAGAACTCGTTTGTGTGTTGTTGTTTAACAAGGTTCACTTGGATGTACACCCAAGCTCTTAGATTTTGGAGGTACTTTCAGTCGGCTCAAAATCAAAGCCAAGACACTAGCAACGCAGTCCGCAGCACGACAGCCATACATGCCATTCCATGTCATGTTGCTCTCTCATAATACAGAGAAATTTATAGCTGTCCTGCTCTGCGTTTGCATGCCTGCATCTCCCATTTTCACGCCGTGAGATATTGTACTGAGGGAAGGATGGATTCTCTTTCTATACCATTTATATATTTATTGTGTAAAGGGGAGTCTGTTATTGTTCTCTGATTCTTTTTGCCAATTTGTTACATAATTCATCTTTTAAAATTCATCACTTTTGACTAGAAACGAGAGGCCATTTATGTTGGTCTCCCAAGGAGAGAGTTTTTTAAGCTTTTCTTATGAATTATCGGCTGTTGCTTTGCTCTTGTGACGTTCTTCTTTGATTGAGTCTGTTGTCTTAGCAGGCAAGTGGAAGATATCTATGCAGTTCGATGAGAGTACCGACGTTCTTAGATCAGCCAATACAGTCGCAAATGCATTGTCCAAGGAGCGGAGGAGAGCACAAGGTCTTAGAATCTTTTCTATGTAATAGGATTGATCTTAGATGTTTCTATAGTTGTCATTCGGTTGTAATGGGAGGCACGATTGGCCTTTTCTAGGTCAATCGGTCTTGTTCTGTTAACCTTCCTTGATAAAACCACAATATTACCCTGCTTTTATTGTATCCAAATCACAATACTACCCTGCTTTACAGTGGCCACTCTTGTTAATTGTTTTCCAATCGAGATATTCTTGCTAATTATCCTAGATGTCCAATGGAGATAAACTGGCTGGTTGCCCTAAACTATTCCTGCTGGGACCTTGCTGCTAATGTGCCAGTATCTTAGAAAACCTTTACTCTTAAGGTTCTTACTTTCGTCACCGTTGACAGTCACCGATAGATCTTCAAAATTCCTACACTCTTGCTGACTCATAAGCGAAAAATCGCACAACAAAGGGTAGATTGGAAATGGAGTTAACATGAGAAAGTTTCTAGTTTACAGACTTAGAATTCTTATTGAGCCAGTAGCCTTGTAGTGAAAATCACGTTTTAGAAATTCTATGGTATTTGCAACTGTTGTACGAGTGCAGCTAAAATTATTGCCTACATTTTTTGGCGATTCGTGCCATTCGTCTGTGCCATACCTCAGACAACACCCCTAAAATCTTCTACATAGTACATACCGGATAATACGATCTCAATGATCTAGCCGATCGTGATTTTAGTTCCCTTGATCAACGTTATTTGTGAACCTTTCAACCTTCTCTTTTGCCTTGTACCAGGGACTAGGATTAGCCCATCTAGCAGTAATGAGGGCCAAGTACGTACTTGTTACTGCGCCTGTAAATCCCTTTGCACTCGCAGAGATTACGAAAGTTTTATCAACTTGGCATGTTTGAGGGAGTACCTTCAATTTTATCCATATGGATATTCAATCAGCCTACCAGCTGTTTTTGGATAAGCGATATGAGGCGAGGAAAAGGATTATCATAAAAGCCATTGAAGACTTTTGTAATAAAGAACGAAACTGTTTCAGCGATTACATGGAAACTAATCCACGTTCTTTGGACATCATCAAAACTATCCTTTTCCTCGATCAAAAAGCGATCCCTACCCCAAGTTTGATGTCAAGTGTCCTTGATAGGACCAATTTTCTTCAATTCGACCTCATTCATTGTAAGTATTGAAAGCATTGGCATGTATGATGAAAAGGAAAGATGAATGCTACCGTACATCGCGATGCCATGGGCAACTTGCTGTGCCAGCAGCCACTTTTGCGTAAGGGGATCACCTTTGAGCGATCCAACCTTTTTATCTGGTTGCTACAACCTCATAAAAATCCCCTAGAAAGTGTGGTTTTGGTCATTGAATATAGATAATTGTTTATCCAGTGTTTCTAACCGTCTGTATCCTGCAGTTAAGACGCACAGGATAGATCATCCAAAGGTGGGCCGTTCTTGGAAAAGTGGGGGTGCTAGCCACATGGCAACTTGCTACAGTGTTACGGTATACGATAGCAATCCTCAAAAGGAAGATGGAAACACATTTTTTTACATGATGAATGACATCTTACCTTGCAACCGAGATCCAAATTCCTTCTAGGTTCATGAATGAAAGCTTTTGGTGATAGATGTCACATTCCCATGAGTTATAACTATTAAAACAAACTAAAAGCGCAAGGATACATAAAAGACGTACTTTCTTTAGCCTATAAATAAAGAACGCTCTAGCTCATTCCTGACCATCATACAAATGTACTACACCCAAAAGAAAAGATTGGCAGAAATGGCAGAAGAGTGTTCGAAATGTTTCACGAGTGCAATGAGCTTGACCGAAATGGGCATCTCTCAACTTCCCAAACGTTATATTCTCCCTCCCTTCCATCGCCCTACTTCCGATCGTAAACTGCCCACCACCACCTTGCCCCTAGTAGACTTGACCTCACTACACCACCCCTCACAAAGGTCTCGAATCATCGCTGAGATTGGTGTCGCTTGTGGCACAATGGGCATTTTCCAGGTAGAATTTCCAACAAGTAATGTTGCATGGTTCCATCCACCTCAAGATACAAATTCTCAATGAAGAATATGTACCTTATTAGATTTTCAGCCTTTTGTTATGTTGCTAGAGCTGTAGTTTCTTTCTTTGGAGAAATTTTACCGTGTTAGAACTAAGCCTTCGCAGGTGTAGCAAAAGAGAGCGCGTACGAGCCAGCTTTAGCTGATAGAAACTCTTTATCTGCTAGACACTATCTTAGATAAGTCATGTTCCAATAATCTCCTTGATCAAATCTTAGATAAGTCATGCCCCAATGATCTCCAACATTAGATAATTTGAGCATTCAAAGTTTACAAGATTCTATGTCAAATTTGTAGTTTCTGATTTGCCCATCTTACACCTCATAATATTTGTTGTTGGAATCATCAAACGTAGGTAATTTTCTAGCATGGCTTTCTACAGTTTAGATCATCTCAGAACAGGGCAGTAAATATACTTTCAGCTGCTTGCGTAACTCCACGGATTCTCAACACGTCCACAGAATAACTTTCTTAGACGTTAAATTTTTTAAGGCCTACTATCAGAATACAGCTTTTAGGGAGACCATCAAGACTGCAAACAGCAGTCTGGATTTAGTAGGCCCTGCCACTTAGTGGGGTGGGCCTCAGTAAACAATAACCATCATTGCCGGTCCCCAGGATGCTAACGTCCCGATAACATTTTCTTGGTGTTTACATAATCTGTATACTTCGATTTTCATTTTCTTTGTATTTTTAGAACAATTTCTCGAGTCTTAATTATCTCGGTCGCAATCTCAGTCCAGTTTGACTTCTGACGTATTGAGTCAACGGATTATTCTTATAGCTCATACGAATTTGACTTCTATGAGTATATATGATTGCTTTTTCCTTGGTTGAGTTCCTGTTCAAGTCCGCGTACAGCTGACTTGTCAATTTTGCATGGGTATATGTAGAGATTGCCATGTGGCTTGGTACTCTAGGACTAACGATTCTCCTATCTTTTACTTAAATTTTGGTAGAATTACATTAAGGATAGCAAAATTTAGGAGTATTATGTGTTTTGCAGGTCATTAATCACAACATTTCTCACTCGGTAATCGAAGGTGCGCTTCAATCGGCTTCGGAATTCTTTTACTTACCAGCCGAGGAGAAAATATCACTTGTCTCGAGTGATTTCAACGAACCGGTAAGATATGGAACGAGTCTGAACCACAAGAAGGACGAAGTCCAATTCTGGAGGGACTTTCTCAAGCACTATTCCAATCCACTCCCCAAATGGGTTGATTCATGGCCCTCAAATCCATCCAACTAAAAGTATGTTCCTGCAACCGTATAAAATTTTAAATAGCGTAGATAGTGACTAGAAGTCGTGTGACACTTATCAAAATATCTACTGAGTCAACCCTTCTGCACAGGGAAAAGATGGGGAACTACATACAGGTCGCTCAAAAGCTTGCAACTGAACTCATGGCAGCAATATTTGAAAGCTTAGGATTAAAGCCAGACTACCTAAAAGAAGAAATTGAAGAGGGAATGCAAGTGATTGCTGTTAATTGTTATCCCCAGTGCCAAGAGCCAGAACTCGCATTAGGAATGCCACCACACTCCGATTACGGTTGCTTAACAATTTTATTGCAGGATTGCCAGTGGTTGGATATAATGGACACCGAGGGGAATTGGATTTCTGTACCCGCCATAGATGGAGCTCTATTGGTACACGTGGGTGACCATTTAGAGATCATGAGCAATGGTAGATACAAGAGCCTCATCCATAGGGCTGCTGTAAATTCGAAGAGTAGAAGGCTCTCTATAGCTAGCCTCCATAGTCTAGACATAGATAAGAAGGTTACCCCAGCCCAAGAGCTGGTGGATGAACAGCACTCAACGGCCTACAAAGATAGCAGCTTCAAGGAGTTTCTTGAGTATGTCTCGGGCAATGACATCTTCAAGGGAAAGAGATACATGGAGACATTGAGGCCTAGTGTCTGAAAGCGGACGACTTACATTATGCAGTGTGAGAAATAGAATCAGATCCTTTCTAAGAGAACTGTTGTCAGTAAAGAAGTGTTTTTCTTTTTGTAGGTTCAAAGGTGTTAAACTGTTTTACTTGCAGAATTTTTCCTTTAGCAAATTTATTGGATATCATAAACGAGTTCTTCTATACTATTCATCTAAGCCTTGTGCTAGCAAATAATATATATGTGTGTGTGTGTGTGTGTGTGCGTGCGTGCGTGTGTGAGTCAGGTGTACACGCCTTGAGGGGGAGAAGTCCATGCCCTTTCTCTTTCATGTATGATGAATTTTTCAGTATATCTAATATATGCATCATGTTCTACGTATCAAAAATAGGTAACCCGATAAAATCAATGCATTTGGATGATTTTATACACTTGTTTTAGAATTTTGAAGCATTTAACAAAAATGCATAGTGTCCAATAAATATGAAATTTGATCTCTAACTTAAGCCATTCCATATATGATGAATGACTTAGATCTATAAAACAAGGATTCAGCACCTTTAAAAAGGGCATGGACTTTATCAATTCTCCCCCTCTATCCCCATGCTATACTCTACTAGTTTGAACTCATGCCTGCTATGTTTTTACATAGTAGTAGCTTCTCATAAGTTACCACCTTTGTCAACATATCTGTAGGATTTTCATCAGTGTGAATCTTTTCCAACTTTAGCATCTATTCTTCTGTCACCTCTCATATCCAGTAATACCGCATATCAATGTACTTGGTGCACGTGTGATACATTGATCTCTTGCTCAGGTCTAAAGTACTCTGACTGTCGTAATGTATCTTGTAATCTTCCTGTGTGATACTGAGCTCGTGAAGAAACTGCTTTATCCACAACATTTCCTTGCCTGCTTTAGCTACGACAATATATTCAGCTTCTATTGTCAATAGAGCTACGCACTTCTGCAACTTGGAGTGTCATGATACAACTCCCCCTGCAAGAGTGAAAATGAACTCTAATGTTGACTTTCTTCCATCAAGATCTACAGCCATATCAGTATCTATGTAATGTTCCAGGAGTGCATTTGTACTTTCGAAGCACAGGCACGACTTAGATGTGCCCTTCATATATTGTAGTATCCACTTCATGGGTTCCCAGTGATCTTTACCTGGATTTGAAATAAATCTACTTACGACTCCTACTGCATGAGTAATATCCGACCTTGTGCATACCACTGCATACATCAAACTCCCAACTACTGGTGAGTAGGGAATCTTAGCCATCTTGCCTATATCCTGTGGCATTGAGGGACACGTCTTCTTGCTTAATTTGAAATAATTACCTAGTGAAGTGTTGACTGACTTGGCACTCTAAATTTTGAACCTCTTGATTACTCGTTTAACATATTTTTCCTATGACAGCCACAACTTCCTTGTTTTCTTGTCACGTGTAATCTTCATCCCCAAAATCTGCTGAGCTGCCCCTAAGTCTTTCATATCAAAAGACTTAGATAACTCTCTCTTCAACATGCTGATCATTGTCATATCTGATCTAACTATCAACATGTCATCTACATAGAGTAGTAGAAAGATGAATTTACCCTCAGGTAATCTCTGGATGTACACGCACTGATTTGTAGTTATTCTTTTGAAACTTTCACTCATCATGAATGAGTCAAACTTCTTATACAATTATCTTGGTGCTTGCTTGAGGCCATAAAGACTTTTCTTCAACTTGCATACTAGATGCTTCTTCTTTTCGACTTCGAAACCCTCTGGTTGTTCTATGTATATCTCCTCTTCTAGATCTCCATGTACAAAGGTTGTCTTGACATTCATCTGTCTCAAATCATGCAAATTGAAAATTGATCTAACTTGGAATATCCCATGCCCCTTACCTCTTAAAAGCGAAATACTCTTCTATAGTCTTCTTTTCTAAAAATGCGTGGTGTGGCTGATCGTTAGTGCAGCCTCCTCCTCCTCCTTCCTCTCTCTCTCCCTTTCTCTCTTTTCCTCTTTGTGTTTCACACATTCATTCCTCCCCCTCTTAAGCCAAATTTTAGCAGACTCTCCTCTATCCTACCATATCTCTAGATATTTCTTTCCCTCTTATCCTTTCCTATCATATCTCTAGGTATATCTTTCCTTCTTATTCTATCCTTTCTAGGTTCTAATCTCTTACATATCCTCATCCTTTCCTACTTAGAATTCTCCATATTCATTGCACTTGGACACTCCTTGGTTTTGGGTAGGGAATTTTTTTCAAAAAGGTTGTCTTTGGAGACTTGAATTCTAGTTCTAAAGTTTTGAATATTCATTCTATAACCATTAAAGCAATTAGATTTTTGTTGTCAATTCTATGCAAAAGTATACTTATATTATGAAAATGAAAGTTATTACACTTCCTACTTACAACAATTTCGTCCTTGAAATTTCAAGATAGTACAGTGAACAACTCTGGAAACCTTTGTCTTATGTCACGTTCTACTTCCCACGTAACTTCTTCAATTGTATGATGCTACCACAAGACTTTAACTAATGGAATAGTTTTATTTCTCAAAGTTTTCTCTTTCCAGTCTAGGATCTATATTAGCTTCGACACAAAAGTCAGATTAGATTACAGTTTACTTGGCACTTGCTCCAATACATGGGTAGGATCGGGAACATATTTCTTAAGCATTGACACATAGAATACGTTATGTACCTCTGATAACTATGGTGGAAGTGCTAATCGCTATGCAACTTGTCCAATTCTTTTCAGAATCTCAAACGGTCCCACAAATTTCGGACTTAATTTGCCTTTGATTCCAAACCTCATCACTCCCTTAGTTGGTGAGATCTTCAAGAAGACATGATCTCCAATTGTAAACTTTAGATCTTTGTTCCTCCTATCCGTGTAGCTCTTTTGCCTCCTATGGGTAGCCAATAACTGCTTCTGGATAATTCCTACCTTCTCTGCACATTGCTCGATCAACTTTGCCTTCACAAATTGTCGTTCACCAATATTGCTCCAATAAGTCGGTGTTCGACAAGGTCTACCATATAATGCCTCGTACAGTGCCATACTAATGCTAGAGTGGTAACTGTTATTATTTGCAAACTCTATAAAGGGAAGATGTTCATCCTAGTTATCTTTCCACTCTAAAGTACAAGCCCTAAGCATATCTTCAAGCGTCTAAATAGTTCGCTCAGACTGTCCATCAGTCTGTGGGTGAAAAGATGTACTAAATCTTTGCGAGGTACCAAGTCCTTCTTGTACATTTTGCTAGAAATGCAATGTGAATCGCCATCCCTGTCAGATATGATTGTCAAAGACATGCCATGTAAACTCACAATCTCCTTTATATATAACTTTGTCAAACTCTCTAGTGATTGTCTTTGTCAAATGGGCAGAAAGTGTGGAAACTTAGTCAGTCTATCCACTATTACCCAAATCATGTTGTGCCCATTGGAAGTTCGGGGTAATCCCACTACAAAGTCCATAGTAACGTGGTCCCACTTCCATTCTAGGAGTTCTAATGTCTGTAATAGTCCTGCCCTGCTTTTGATGCTCTGTCTTCACCCTCTGACATGTTAGACATCTTGCCACACACTCATTAATATCTCGTTTCATGCCCTGCCACCATAAATGCCTATTCAAATCTTGATACATTTTTGTTCCTCCATGGTGAATGGCAAACTTCGAGTTATGTGCCTCGTGTAATAATTCTTTTCTTAGCCCTCCTAATGCTGGCACCACAAGTCTATCATGAAAGCACACTCCTCCATCAGTACCCATAGAGAATCCAGCATTGCTACTCATGCCTTGAGTCTCCCCACACTCTTTCTGAGATAGCAGGATTCGGTCCATAAAGGCTAACCTTACTGATACATTTGCTATCATCCCCTTCATCTTCCTACTTACAGCATCTACAACGACATTAGCCTTACCAGGGTGATACTGGATGGTAAAATCATAGTCCTTGAAATACTCCATCCACCGCCTTTGTCTCATGCTTAGGTCACTTTGAGAAAATATGTACTTAAGACTTTTATGATTTGTAAAGACTTCAAATTTTTCACCATATAAATAATGTCTCCAGATCTTTAAAGCAAAAATCACAGCTGCCAGCTCTAGATTATGAGTGGGATAATTTACTTCATGAGTCTTTAACTGTCTCGAGGCATACGCAATCACCTTTCCATGTTGCATTAATACACACCCAAGTCCCTTGCCTGAGGCATAGTTATAAACTACAAATCCTCTGCTACCTACTAGTAAGGTAAGAATAGGTGTTGTAGTAGGCCGCCTCTTTAATTCCTGAAAACTCCATTCACATTCCTTTGTCCACTCAAACTTCTTTTCTTTCTTGGACAACTGAGTCATAGGTTGCGCAATGCGAGAAAAACCTTCTATAAATCTCCTATAATACCGAGCAAATTCGAGAAAACTCAGAATCTCTGTCACCGTCTTAGGCCTTTCCCAATTGGTGATTGCCTCTATCTTCATGGGATCAACAGAAATACCATCTGCAGAAATAACATGACCAAAGAAGTGGACCAGGTCTGTGGCGAACCAGGTTTTTATAACACATTTTATAATACATTTTGTAAAGATAGGACCCTTAGAGTAAAAAAATTTCGCAAACCAAAGCAGCGAAAATTCTTTTCTTTAGAATTTGTTTTGTAAAACCTAAGTCACCACCTCATACATAACATAAGTAGAATTTTGTATAAGATAAAATTCCATTGAAGGAATATTCTTTTATTAAACTTCAGGATCCATCCAGTGGTTCACAGTACACGGCCCATTGTATCCTTACAATACTTGTCCAAATATACAATCCAACTTACAAAGTTCAAAATTCAATACATGTTCTAATACAATGTTTCAAGGGATATACCCTGATTACTTATTCTTCAATTGTTCTTCAAGTCTTGAGCTCCTAAGTCTCCTTCTCTGTATTTGAGATATTGTAAACATTCGAACATTTACAATATCTCAACAAGCTATGCTTGGTAGGGGATAAGAATGTAAGTTATTGACAGTATAATCTCAATATTCAAGTATCTCATAATTTGTTCTATCATAAACACATTCATTAATAACTATTAGTTATAAGGACATCTCATTTCCTTATCATTTGTGTTCACCTTTATGCATACATATTGTATAAGGACAAATCTATTTAAAATGTAAAAATAATCAAGAATCATTTCTATACAAAGCTGATCAACTCCTTTCATTATAAGAGATTTGTATCTCGGCCGATTACATTATACAGGGAATTTCCCTTCTTGGGAAAAATATTGGTAATATACAATTACTTGACATTTCATCATGCCATCCCTTAAGGCATTTCACTATGCCAATTTCATATGCATCATAATGCAAAATAATCAAGGACTACTATACTTGCAGTCTGATCCGTACAGTGCGCCCGGATAACTGTTCAATAATCCACTTATACCATTCTTAGTGGAAATTACAATATCCATGTCCATATGGGAGGACCATGGTTGTCACAGTGGTGGCCTTCCCATAAATGCCCCACCCGACTTTTAGCCTTTCTTAGGCTTGGTATTCAATATCATCAAGTTTCAGAGAGTGGGTGGCCAAACCCTCTTAACTCTCCTAGCATAGCATCCCCAGGCCTATGCCTGTTTAAAATAAAATCACAAGCCTCCAAGCTTGTATGTAAAATAATACTTATACATATCAGACTATCTGTCTGTTTATCCAGGACTGGAATATTTTCTACTTTCCTATTCACTTAGGGTTGTTGTTAATTCTCAACTTGACCATTTAATACTTATTTTCCTCATCATTTGGTTGGATCATATTTCAATTTGAGGTATTTACCTTAATATATTGGTATCATACATGTCAATACTTCAAAACATAAGATCATGTATTAGACATGTATCTTCATGTAAAGGCATTCTTAATAATCCACCTACCTCAATAAGGTATTCTTACTCCTTGAAATCTGTCATAGTCTCGATCAACATATATCTGTCAAATCATATGTATAATGTCATTTTTCTAATCAAGGGTACATACTACATGGTCTTTTGATCATCCTTATGTAGGATGATCTGAATCTTTCTTCCTTGAATATCCTATATCAATGGGTTTAATATCATCTATACAAATACTATCTATATCATACATAACAATCTAATTTACATTGATGTTTCTTTTTCCTTATTGTTTTTGATCATACAAGATCTCATCTTGTTTGATCATCCTTATCTCACTTACTATTTTTATTAGGGTTAGATAATTTACTATCTTTTTATGTTCTTATTATTATTCAACCAGTTAGTGTCTTACTTGGTTGAAGATAATTTATTTCTTCCTATCACTAGACAACTCCTTATTTCAGGATGACCAGTACTTACCAGTTAAAGTCTGCTCAAAAAGTGGTTAATACAACCCTCATGTAAGGAGGCGTTTAGACCTCTCTTACGTCAATGGGAGGTGAGGGAAAAGCACTTGGCTCTTGTATACCCCCTATAACCACAATGTTCAAAGTCCACTGGAGTGGTACTAGCTCAACCTTTGACAAGGTTCCTATGAGCTCTTTACCTTAAGTCCCTTCTCTAATTGGTTTTAATTAATGTCCATGGATATGCACAATGTCATCCATGGATGTTTATTATTTTCCTACTTTGGGCCAAGGAAATGATAAATCATTCCTTATATTGTCCTACTAACTATAGCCCTTATTAAGTCAAAATCATTCATTCATCTTAGTTGTCCATGAATTTCTATATTTCATTAGTTTACGTTTTTGGTGATTTATGCTCCTTATATCTTAACAATTACTTAACAATTGAATAAAATTTCACAATAAGTAAATTATCAACTTGAAAGCATAAATCAAATATAAGTTTAACAACTATATGCTAACATTCTTCCTATGAATGTAACTTAAGCTAGTGAAATAAAACTAACATGATCCTAAGTTATGAAACACATCTTCTATTATAATGAAATCATGTTTAAATCCTAATTTACACTAACATGATCATAAGATAATCAAATCTACTAAAAAATTACTCATTTAGGGCATATCATACTAAAATTTAAAGATTACACTATCATGCTTTCTAACTTAGAACATAAATCACATTGACACTTCTATATCCAATAAAAGACAATTAAAACTTAAAACATAAATCACATTTACACTTCTATATCCAATAAAAGATAATTAAACTAATTTTATTAAGATTATTATAAACCTTTAAATATGATCCAACCATTAGATCTTAGGTATTTTCCTTTAAATCAAGGGTTTTAATTACCTTTAGGGCTTTTAATCTATTAAGATCCAAAAATCATATCCACTTGATTTTTTTCACATTTCATCCATGATCTAACTGGATTCCATCATAATATCATCCCTTTAATCCATCCCAAGGATCTGATCATGGGTAGATCCCCTATTTTATCCAAGATCTGTCCAAATTAACCATAGATATTACTTTATTACATTATTATATTATCACTAAAATAAATTTCCAAGACCTGATCCCCTCAGATCTTGAAGATCTTAGAAATTGGACACTTATTTCCAAAATACAGAAACATACAGAAATAAATTTTAGAAATATTATGACTTCATTAGAAACTAGAAATTACAAGCTTTTCATAGCTTCTTTCTGATCTCAATTTGGAGTTCATATGACTCCACAATCTTAAATTGAAGTTTTCAGCCGTTCCTAGGGTCCAGATTTGATCTGGGCCCACCAGAATTACTCTCTCAATTGAGGGTCCAAATCTTATTAGATTTTCTTGAAAATTGTAACCTAGGGTTTTTTTACCCTTTTGGATTGATTGGAAAGCTCAGAATTTCAATCTGAGCTCTCTATCACCATAATTTGAAGGGTCTAGTATTTACTTTATTTTTGCCATTTTTCATTCAAATTAAATTACAAAAAAATAAAAATTACACTAAAATATAATAAATATGTATGGAAAGTAGTTCCACCTACTTGATTGGAGAAAAACAATCTAATTGATGCCCAATTTGAGAGAATTACCGGTTGATGATAATATAGCCCAATTATCCACCTTTTTGTGATTTTCTGTTGTTGGAACAGTTGGATCTTGAAATTGATTTAGGGCTTTGTATATACTGTAGTATAGGATGTTATGGACGGTGAAATTGATGAGATTCTTCCTGGAACGGAGTGCCTAATTGAATTTAGGTCTCTTGTTCCAATTAGAAAGAGGAGAGAGAAATAAGGAAAAGAGAGTTTGGGGAGGGATGAAGGGGAATTTGGGGCTGAAATTTCAGGGTAGATTTGGAAATTTCGTGGTTAAGGTTGTGAAAATTTTTGGGACATATTTATAGCCAAATTTGAATTTTTTATCATTTCTTTTTATAAGATATTTTATTACTTTAGAATTTTTAATTACTAATGCATTCTCTATTCCCACTACAATCTCCACTACCAGAAATAATGCACTGAGCAATTATTGCTGCTTCTAGCACGTTGGCCCACTTTGTGGGCCCCACTTTTATGTGAAAAGACCTTTTTGCCCTTTTAACCCCAAAATTGGAGAATAATAGGCAATATTTGTCAGAACTCGGAATCGAGCGTACTTAGTGGCGTTGGAATCGTATTTCTAAATACTTCATGAATATTGAGGTCTTATTTCTTGGATATGGGATATGGGTAAAATTACCATTTTACCCCCAAATGGAAAAATTAAGGAATTTTCATTTTAATTCAGAATTGAACGTACTTAATGTTGTTTCGATCAGTTTTCCAAGTACATCCATAATTTCTATTTTTTAATTTATAATATAATCTCTATAAAAAGAAATTTTTCAATAACCTAATATTCCAGCCCAGAATTTCTAAAAATTCAAACTTTATTAATTTTCCTTAATAATTTACAAAAATTCGGGGTCATTACAAGGGGTCCATGTGGCCTCTTAAATTTGAATGGTGCAATAGGTCTCCTTCTCTTCCAGATTGGTTTCTATCCATTTGTCCTTTCACTATCTTTGTTTGATTGTCTATATTCTCTTTCTACAATGGAAGCCAATTCCACTGCGTTGGAAAGTGAGGAGGGTTGAGCAGTCAAAAGCTTACTCTTCAAATGAAAGTTGAGTCCCCTAACAAACTTTTGGGCAACTCTTAGTTCTGTGGGGCACACTTAAGGGCGAATAGTCTAAACTTAACAAACTTCATCTCGTATTGTTCCACTGTCATGGAACCCTGCACCATGCTAAGAAACTCTTGCTCTTTTTGCTCTTGTACATGTGGAGGAAAATACTTGTTAGTGAATATGAGTTTAAATTCGTCCCATTGAATATTTTCAACTTCGCTGAAGTAGGTTCTCTCGGCAATAGGCCACTAATGTAATGCCTCTCCTGTTAGCACGAAAGTAGCCATCGCTTGTCTATCTTCTGGCATATTCCTCACCTTAAATATATTTTCCACCTCATAAAGCTAGGTTTTTGCAACTTCTGGTCCTTCCTTGCTTGAAAATTTGCGAGCAATCTTTTTGAAGCGCTTTAACAAAGTATCTTCCTTTATCCCAATTCATCCTCCAATGTCCACCTTCGGCTCTCCTCCCTGTCCAGAAGTCTGCAATCGTTGTTTCATTCGTTGTAATAGAAGGTCTATCACATCTTTTGCAACATCGTTCTAGACCTCGGTATTTTTTGGAGCTTCAGATGAGGAGGTCTCAACCACATTAGCAGCTCTACGTCTCTTTGATGCCATCTAGATTTTCAATAACAAAATCTAATGCGTTTTTTTTTTCTTTCTAATTACATAATGTACCTAAGACTCGCTTCCTCACTGCTAACTATTATAGTTTCAAAGTTGTTTTGGCTGTGAGCAGTATAAACTATGCTCTGATACCAACTGTGAAAATGGTTAGGATCTTAAGTATTTTTTTTTTTTCAAAACATTTTAAAACTATCATATATAGTAGTTTTCAAAACCAGCCTTCCATGCTCGAGTGTCTCATTAAAACTTCACATATAATCAAAATAATTTTACAAGAATAAGCACTACTAAGACCCAGTAGTCACAGCCTAAACAATCTTAAATGAAATCATAACTTAAATTAAATTAACTCCTCCATTCATAACAAAGCTACTTGTCTCATCATCTCATTGTTCTAAATGTTCAATGTTCTTATTCTAAAAGAAAGAAGTACTAATTTCGCTATCATACTTTCACTCGTCTACTCTAAAGTTCCTGCTTTACCTCAATTTTCTAGTTCTACTTAAAAGATTGACCTGAAATTGTTGGTGGGGTGAGTACTACCACTCAGTGGGAAATTCTAAGTTAGACAAAAAATGCAAAAGACACATGAATGCATAGAAATATTAGGATGCAAACGATTAAACGCAATTAATATCAAACCTCGACAATGATTAAATCTCGAAGTCCATAGTAAATCACATTGAGTATTGTAAATCTCTATCAAAAGTACATGGCATTAAAGATTGTACCAAATATCTGAAACATGTCACACAATATCAAATAGATCAGATAGCAGCGTCTTGTTAAGACCATAAAGGAAAATGGTCTAAATCCCTCGAGGTTGACCAACATATACACACACACATATATATATATATATATCCATATCAAATCTTGTTTGCTATGCATGTAAAGAGAACCAATATCTCATGCCTACATTCGATCGTGGATACCGCACGACCTACACCGGTCCTCATGGGGTAGAACAGATTGCACTGAATGGAAAGTCCCATGACCCTTCCAAATGCACGAAGCCTTTACCTCAGGCGGGTATCAAAATTTCTTTTTAGAGTGTCAGTGGCGAACTACACTCCTAACATAGCAAACTATAGGGGTCTCATCAATTTCCCCTCATACATGATTCCCAAGAATTTAATCATAGTTTTGATATCACACACACATGTGCATTATCATAAACTTCTCCTCTACTTTAAAAACATTCAAGAACATGAATCATCCACTATCAAGTGAGCTGGCGTTATTCCAAACAATACACACTTTCATCTAAACAAAGTCAATAGTATGATTTCAAAACAAATCCATAGTTGTGTACACATAGTGATTAGATCAATACGAATCAACATTCCACTATGATGCATTTAGGGAATGAATAAGTGTGCATGTTTACGAAATCAATGGTTGTAATGAAAAATATATTATGCATCTTGATAGGTCTCGGGGAAAGGAGTGCACCCACTTATTTAGCATGAAATCAGTGGGCAACACATGATCAATAATGAAATATGAAATAATATAACTTGTGCACATGGCCAAGATTTCACAATAAACTAGTGCATGTGACATGGGTAAGGCGTAGATTTGTGTACCCTTTTCTTTTTTTTTCTTTTTGGACCAACCACCATATAATATATATGGTTAAATGAAACGATGGTATTATGGGCATGATGTAGTGGTCAACAGTACACCATGCGCACATATCAATTCCATAAATGAAAGGCCTATAGTCTTTAAGACTTAGGAAAATTACGTGCACATGCAACTCTATCATAGATTATGGCGTATAAGTATTGTTGATGTTTTTCGCAAGTGCACGGGCTATTCTAGTATAGCTATGCAAATACGGGTGGAACCCACAGAGACTCTCTTTAAGTGGAGTTTTTAATAAAATTTAATTATTTGAAACTTGAAGAGAATAACAAAACTAGCCTAACCATTCAGATTTACTCAAATGATGCACTTTAAATAACTTTCAATTCCAGAAAACAAAATAAAACTAATCAAAACATCCTTGAATCACACTGTCCTTAGATAGCATTGTCCCTGGATAACACTGTCAAAAGATGGATAAAATAAAGCTTAAATGGAACGGGGACACAGATGTAAATAAACAAAGGATACAGATGTAATTAATGGAATTGAATAGAATTGTCATTGCATTTAAAGATGAAGGGCAAAACTAGAATGTTATTAAAAATCTGGTTTTTAACAAAAAACCAGAGGAAATCCCACGAGAAGAACACTGGTAAATGGAGGAGATGGAGCTGGAGGAGAAGGAAGAGGGCAGGGATGTGCGAGGAAAACCCGGTTCGGGTTTCCTTCTCCGAGACATTCGGAGGCGGCAAAAACGTTGGATCCTGTGGTGATCAACGCCAGAAATGGAGGAAATAGGCTTTGTCGGACTGGTCGAACTGGCCGTATGGCAATGTAGATGGGCGTCGCACGTCCTGGAATCACCTGTGCTGGATCAGATGGAACTTGGGCGTCTAATCTGGGCGTCCTGGGTTGTGGAAACGATGGGGAGCAGAGGAGGTAGAGGTTATGGGAGAGATGGTGCAGAGGAGAAAGGAAAGTGGATTGAACTATGAAGCAAAGGAGAGTGACTGAGAAGGGGAGCAGGGAAAGAATAGGTGCACGATGCAGGAGAGGAAGAGGGAGACCAGGGGTTTATTGTGGGTATGATACAGTGAATGGGAAGAAACTAGAATAGAGGGAAGAGAAAAGGGGTGGTGCATGAGAGAGAGAGAGAGAGAGAGAGAGAGAGAGAGAGAGAGAGAGAGAGAGAGAGAGAGAGAGAGAGAGAGAGAGAGAGAGTGAGAGAGAGAGAGAGAGAGAGAGAGAGAGAGAGAGAGATGGGTGCAGGTGAAACAAAACCCGGTGATGGGATGAAGGGGGCCTAGACTGGTGCGTAGACATTGTGCATTGCTAGCCGAGTGTAGAAAAAGGAAGATCTGAGGGAAATGACACCTTGGTGCATGGAGAAAAAACAATAAGTGGTGGGAAAAAATGGGAATTGAGAGAAGAAGATCGGGGGTACGTGGAACAGGCTGGGGCGAGCAGACTTGGGTCATGCGCGCCTAGGCTGTGCGGTTTTTGTTTTCTTCCGATCTGGGTTTGTAATGTGGAGAAACAGGAAAGGTGAGGCAAAGAAAGGGCAAAGTGAAAGGCCTTGAGCGATGGTGTGATGGTTGGGGTGTTGAGAGCTGGGAGAGGTATGGAAGTGCAATGGAAACAAGAGAGCTGGATAGAGTGTTGAATGGGAACAAACGTAAAAGGTAAAGAAAATTTCAGGATAAAAGCAAGAAAAAAATTGGAGGACTTAGAATGGCAAGTAACAAAGGAAAGTAAAACTACTCTAAAAAAGACTCCCCTCTCCCCCTCATACGGTTTCCTCTTTATAGCCTTTCCCTTCCTTGTTTTTCTCCACCTCCTTCCTTAAACTCTATCTTTGAAGAGTTAAGGTTCTATGGGGAAACTTTCTCCTCTTCCAAGTAGAACTCCATCCTTTTAGGAATCCTTGTTAGTTAGGACTCTTGCCTTTTTTATCTGCACCGTTGATCATAGAGCTGAGCCATTCAACCTTCCTTCAGTTGATCTGCAAAATAAAAGACTAAATTAGAATAATCTAAACCGTGCATTAATCATCTAATAAGCTCTAATAATCATTTAACCGTTGATTTTGAGAAATTTAAGGTTTGGATGATCAATCGAGTTAAATTTTGCAATTTGGACGGTTAGATGATCTTATTGAATGCTAAACTAGGGGGTTTTTAGCCAAAATTGAATACTTAACAAGTATTTGGACATATGTGGATATGCATTTGTACCATGAATCATGGCATGCAAGCATTGGCACATAATCATGTATATGCGTGCATGAACCTACATCTTTGTGACTTGAGAAAATTACATGCACATGCAAATCTACTATAGCTTATGGCGTATAAGTATTTGGACATATGAGAGCAGGTGCATGATGATTCGCATGGGCAGTATGCATGAGGTTTGTTGGAATGGATAATGTAACATTCGCTATTTTAAATTCTAGAATAATTAATTTTATAAATTTTAGAAAATTGAGAAATTTAGAGAGAGAATCTCTAGTTAAAGCATCAATATTTGATATGTGGTCGAAAAATGGAGTCCAACGCCACTAAAAAAGCTAAAATATGAGATTGGAGTAAAAATGGCTAATTATTTTAAAATTTGTATTTAATTGAAATTATTTGGAGGGGCAGAACCGTCTTTTCACAAGCAGGCCCCACAAAATCATCACAGTAATCCATGTTAGTAGGGTGATGATTACCAGCATTTAAGAGGAGGTGCCTTGAATGCACCTTCCCCCTCTTGTTTCCCTGTAAATCGGTGATCGTGCAAGCCACTAGAAAATAAAAAAATTTCTATCCCCGGCAATGAATTCGCAGCGAGGACGTTGTTGATCTCCTCCTTCCACGCATGATGGAAGGCCAACTTGACTGAGGTAGCGCCGAAAAACGACGTGGACTGTCGTTTTCCAATGAGTGATATAAGTTATTGTTGTTCTCAAAATAAGTCGATCAAATGGTGTCAAATGATAATCTGAAATGTTCATCTTGTGCATGATGATACAAAGAACAAACCCATGAATTTTCATGAAGATCAGACAACTGGGGATGCAAGAAAACTGAGAAAATTGTAAGATGAGGGTTTTTAAGAGCGCAGTAAAAATTGTATAAAAATGGCAAATAATCAAGTTGAAATGGAGTTTGAAAATGAAATGTACGTAAAAAAAACTGAACAAAATGGTTAAAAATCGCAAGAAATGGGGCACCTATGGTCGTTGGAGACTGGATTCCGGAGGCCGTCTCTAGTGACAGTGGACCAGTTTGATCACCATCCTTGGCAACGGCGAGCGACGATGATTGAACGAACGATGAGCACACGTGCGACACGCGGTGGGGCATGTGGTGCGACTGCAGACGACAGACGGCACGCGCGGCATGTGCGGCAGCCCAAACACAGACAACACTAGCGGCATGTGCGGCGGGCCCTTTTTCCTGATTTTGAGTTTTTTCTAACCATCCATTCACAAAAAATGTGATTTTGAGAGTTATAGAGGTTCAAATCATAATCCAAAAGAAGTATTGTGATCGTCTCGACGAGACAGACCTTGATTTAAGATAAAAATTTAGTTTTAAGTACCTTTTAAATAGTTAAACCACTAAATACTATTAGATGACTTAGATCAAGCCGATCAATGTATGATCAGGCCTTAGACCTTAGTTGTATACATCAAACATGAGATGATTTAGGAGATTAGAAGGGCAAATCTCATTGAATTGCCAAGAAAAACTGATCCTGACAATTGATCTGAGCAACTACCTTAGGATGTGCTAATCAAAGAGTAATTTGACCATCAAATCGCCACGTGATCATAAAGATTTATGTGAAGAAGAGGCAGTTAGTTTTGGTGGAGTTGTTGATGGCTAACGGCACTTGGCGCATCTTCTTCTCTGCTCGCATGGGTTCTTTTTTATGTTCTTTTGTTGTTTAAGAGTTCTCTTTAATGTAGTTGGCAGTGTGAAGTAGACAGGATAATTGTTGTAACGAAGATATATAGAAAAATTGGCAGTGTGAAGTAGATAGGATAATTGTTGTAATGAAGATATATAGAAAAATTGCTCTCTCTCTCTCTCTCTCTCTCTCTGTGCGCGTGTGTGGGTTGTGTTGTGTGTTGTCCGTTGGTTTGTGCTGAGGTGTTGGTTGACGGGGAAGTAACCTTTTTTTCTATGCTAACACTATGAAGCAACGGGGTGTTTCCTGGAGGGTGAGCGGAAATTCACTTAACAGGACAGCTTGATGCATGGTGGCGATCGAGTCCGTCCGTCTCGATCTTTGTCCAGTAAAAAGTTTTAAAAGGTGTAGTATTTTATGTACGCCCGGAAAAAACCAGCGTTGGTTAGTGTCAAATATGATGGCTTCTCAGTCCTCTGACCCATGGTACAAGGAAATTGTAGTCTTTTAGGCTTTTAATAGTTTGTATAAGTTCCCAACTGCGGTTAACAAAAGGCAAACATGATCAATGACTTACGTCGATGGAGCATATGGCGGAGTCGTGATTGGCAGGCTCTAGGAAGACATGATTAATGACTTTAGAACTACAGCGAATAGCAGTGGGGATTAAGACAAGGCGGCGTTTAATGACCTAGATCTACAGAGCCTAGTGGCGGCGTTTAATGACCTAGATCTACAGAGCCTAGTGGCGGCGATCAACAAAAGGACAGTGTCTACTCATGACACTTGTTAATTTTTAGCCTATATTAAGGACTCATCTATTTTATATAATTATCATAACATTTAGCCTTAGCCTATTTTAGTCATCGATAAATAATACAATTATCATAATTATTATATAATTATTATGTTTGAGAAAAGGATGCGTGGACTCAGTCTTTATGAGAGTGTCTAGACCTACCGGTACTCGGTTTCAGTTTTGCTTTGAGGTATTGGTTATATGGACTCTATTTGATCTTTCGTGCGGTGGTCGGCCAATGAAAGTATGAATTTTGTACTTGTGTTCTTCCCTGATGTGGCGATAGGTTCATCTTCTGGGTTGTCCAGTTAAGTGCCACTATGGATTTCCTCTTGGACTAGCGACGTCTCAAACTCCCCCCGATGTGTAAAGGACTTTGTGCCACTGCCGTCCCAAGAGAACGCCCAGATCGGCGTTTAGAGTGCCCGTTGGATCCAAAGCACTGAGCTCCAGTTCGTACTTACCAATGGGGATCGTTAGGATCTTGTCCCCCGTGGGTTGCTACTCTTTGAAGTTCACTGATCAACAATGACGGAAAAGAAGTTCGGGGATGTATCCGTGATGTAGGATATAAGGGCCCACGAGCCTCTGGACATAGTGGCCCATGTCAAAATTAAGATACTTTATTCCACGCACTCAGTTCGAAGACCATGACGAAGCTTCGCAACTTTGGACCAAAACATAAAAAGTCATTGCCGTATGTTATTAGGAATCTCAATGTTACTAAGGTCTTACTAGCTTTGCCGTCGCAACTTTGGACCAAAACATAAAAAGTCATTGCCGTATGTTATTAGGAATCTCAATGTTATTAAGGTCTTACTAGCTTTACCGGGGCCTTGATTGAAGGAAAATGGAGAGAATTCGTGAAGCTGCACGTTTCAACTACGAGCAGCAGTCATCTTCCAAGAAAAAAAAAATCCTGAAAAAGTTCAACAAGATAAACGAGTCCGAGAACTCTGATGGAGGACGCTTTAGTCGTCTGAAAGAGAAACTTCAGATGGGCCGCGTAAGGGAGCTCCTAGAGCTTGCCAAAAGCCGCGGATCGACATTGTCAGAAGAAAGGATCAACGTGATTGTTGCAGAAATGAAGAAACATGAGACTGATTCGTCATCGACTTTCGACGATTTTATAACGTTCGAGTACTTGCGTGAGAATTGGCCCATCTGTATTGGTTGCAAGGCGATGATACACGGGATGTACTATGCCTGTGTTTCCTGTTGGAAGAAGTACTTGGAGGGAAAAGAAAGCCCTTATGAGCTATGTTACCAGTGTTTTACTAGCAAGTCATTCGAGCATAAGCACAATAAATTCGTGGATAATCAAGTTCTGCTTCGAACCTGGAATAAGATGGTAAGAGGCTTGTAGTTTTAGTTTCCCCTATTTTCTCTTAGGATGATTTCTATGGAGTCCTCAAATTTAGTAGAAGTCAATAGGAGCAACATGTTTGGGTATCCAAACCGTTCTTTTTTTGTCTTCGGCTTACGCATGCTATAATATAGATTTACGCCAATTTGTTACATAATTCATCTTTTAAAATTCATCATTTTTTACTAGAAACGAGAGGACATTTATGTTGGTCTCCCAAGGAGATAGTTTTTAAGCTTTTCTTATGAATTATCCGCTGTTGCTTTTCTCTTGTGACGTTGTTCTTTGATTGAGTCTGTTGTCTTAGCAGGCAAGTGGAAGATATCTATAAAGTTCGATGAGAGTACCGACGTTCTTAGATCAGCCAATACAGTCGCAAATGCATTGTCCAAGGAGCGGAGGAGCGCACAAGGTCTTAGAATCTTTTCTATGTAATAGGATTGATCTTAGATGTTTCTATAGTTTTCATTGGGTTGTAATGGGAGGCACCATTGGCCTTTTCTAGGTCAATCGGTCTTGTTCTGTTAACCTTCCTTGATAAAACCACAATATTACCCTGCTTTTATTGTATCCAAATCACAATACTACCCTGCTTTACAGTGGCCACTCTTGTTAATTGTTTTCCAATCGAGATATTCTTGCTAATTATCTATATGTCCAATGGAGATAAACTGGCTAGTTGTCCTAAACTATTCCTGCTGGGACCTTGCTGCTAATGTGCCAGTATCTTAGAAAACCTTTACTCTTAAGGTTCTTACTTTCGTCACCGTTGACAGTCACCAATAGATCTTCAAAATTCCTACACTCTTGCTGACTCATAAGCGAAAAATCGCACAACAAGGGGTAGATTGGAAATGGAGTTAACATGAGAAAGTTTCTAGTTTACAGACTTAGAATTCTTATTGAGCCAGAAGCCTTGTAGTGAAAATCACGTTTTAGAAATTCTATGGTATTTGCAACTGTTGTACGAGTGCAGCTAAAATTATTGCCTACATTTTTTGGTGATTCGTGCCATTCGTCTGTGCCATACCTCAGACAACACCCCTAAAATCTTCTACATAGTACATACCGGATAATACGATCTCAATGATCTAGCCGATCGTGATTTTAGTTCCTTTGATCACCGTTATTTGTGAACCTTTCAACCTTCTCTTTTGCCTTGTACCAGGGACTAGGATTAGCCCATCTAGCAGTAATAAGGGCCAAGTACGTACTTGTTACTGCGCCCGTAAATCTCTTTGCACTCGCAGAGATTATGAAAGTTTTATCAACTTGGCATGTTTGAGGGAGTACCTTCAATTTTATCCATATGGATATTCAATCAGCCTACCAGCTGTTTTTGGATAAGCGATATGAGGCGAGGAAAAGGATTAACATAAAAGCCATTGAAGACTTTTGTAATAAAGAACGAAACTGTTTCAGCGATTACATGGAAACTAATCCACGTTCTTTGGACATCATCAAAACTATCCTTTTCCTCGATCAAAAAGCGATCCCTACCCCAAGTTTTATGTCAAGTGTCCTTGATAGGACCAATTTTCTTCAATTCGACCTCATTCACTGTAAGTATTGAAAGCATTGGCATGTATGATGAAAAGGAAAGATGAATGCTACCGTACATCGCGATGCCATGGGCAACTTGCTGTGCCAGCAGCCACTTTTGCGTAAGGGGATCACCTTTGAGCGATCCAACCTTTTTATCTGGTTGCTACAACCTCATAAAAATCCCCTAGAAAGTGTAGTTTTGGTCATTGAATATAGATAATTGTTTATCCAGTGTTTCTAACCGTCTGTATCCTGCAGTTAAGACGCACAGGATAGATCATCCAAAGGTGGGCCGTTCTTAGAAAAAAGTGGGGGTGCTAGCCACATGGCAACTTGCTACAGTGTCACGGTATACGATAGCAATCCTCAAAAGGAAGATGGAAACACATTTTTTTACATGATGAATGACATCTTACCTTGCAACCGAGATCCAAATACCTGCTATGTTCATGAATGAAAGCTTTTGGTGATAGACGTCACATTCCCATGAGTTATAACTATTAAAACAAACTAAAAGCGCAAGGATACATAAAAGACGTACTTTCTTTAGCCTATAAATAAAGAACGCTCTAGCTCATTCCTGACCATCATACAAATGTACTACACCCAAAAGAAAAGATTGGCAGAAATGGCAGAAGAGTGTTCGTAATGTTTCACGAGTGCAATGAGCTTGACCGAAATGGGCATCTCTCAACTTCCCAAACGTTATATTCTCCCTCCCTTCCATCGCCCTACTTCCGCTCGTAAACTGACCTCCACCACCTTGCCCCTAGTAGACTTGACCTCACTACACCACCCCTCACAAAGGTCTCGAATCATCGCTGAGATTGGTGTCGCTTGTGGCACAATGGGCATTTTCCAGGTAGAATTTCCAACAAGTAATGTTGCATGGTTCCGTCCACCTCAAGATACAAATTCTCAATGAAGAATATGTACCTTATTAGATGTTCAGCCTTTTGTTATGTTGCTAGAGCTGTAGTTTCTTTCTTTGGAGAAATTTTACCGTGTTCGCTATGTGTTAGAACTAAGCCTTCGCAGGTGTAGCAAAAGAGAACGCGTACGAGCCAGCTTTAGCTGATAGAAACTCTTTATCTGCTAGACACTATCTTAGATAAGTCATGTTCCAATAATCTCCTTATCAAATCTTAGATAAGTCATGCCCCAATGATCTCCAACATTAGATAATTTGAGCATTCAAAGTTTACAAGATTCTATGTCAAATTTGTAGTTTCTGATTTGCCCATCTTACACCTCATAATATTTGTTGTTGGAATCATCAAACGTAGGTAATTTTCTAGCATGGCTTTCTACAGCTTAGATCATCTCAGAACCGGGCAGCAAATATACTTTCAGCTGCTTGCGTAACTCCACGGATTCTCAACACGTCCACAGAATAACTTTCTTAGACGTTAAATTTTTTAAGGCCTACTATCAGAATACAGCTTTTAGGGAGACCATCAAGACTGCAAACAGCAGACTGGATTTAGTAGGCCCTGCCACCTAGTGGGGTGGGCCTCAGTAAACAATAACCATCATTGCCGGTCCCCAGGATGCTAACGTCCCGATAACATTTTCTTGATGTTTACATAATCTGTATACTTCGATTTTCATTTTCTTTGTATTTTTAGAACAATTTCTCGAGTCTTAATTATCTCGGTCGCAATCTCAGTCCAGTTTGACTTCTGACGTATTGAGTCAACGGATTATTCTTATAGCTCATACGAATTTGACTTCTATGAGTATATATGATTGCTTTTTCCTTGGTTGAGTTCCTGTTCAAGTCCGCGTACAGCTGACTTGTCAATTTTGCATGGGTATATGTAGAGATTGCCATGTGGCTTGGTACTCTAGGACTAACGATTCTCCTATCTTTTACTTAAATTTTGGTAGAATTACATTAAGGATAGCAAAATTTAGGAGTATTATGTGTTTTGCAGGTCATTAATCACAACATTTCTCACTCTGTAATCGAAGGTGCGCTTCAATCGGCTTCGGAATTCTTTTACTTACCAGCCGAGGAGAAAATATCACTTGTCTCGAGTGATTTCAACGAACCGGTAAGATATGGAACGAGTCTGAACCACAAGAAGGACGAAGTCCAATTCTGGAGGGACTTTCTCAAGCACTATTCCAATCCACTCCCCAAATGGGTTGATTCATGGCCCTCAAATCCATCCAACTAAAAGTATGTTCCTGCAACCGTATAAAATTTTAAATAGCGTAGATAGTGACTAGAAGTCGTGTGACACTTATCAAAGTATCTACTGAGTCAACCCTTCTGCACAGGGAAAAGATGGGGAACTACACAGGTCGCTCAAAAGCTTGCAACTGAACTCATGGCAGCAATATTTGAAAGCTTAGGATTAAAGCCAGACTACCTAAAAGAAGAAATTGAAGAAGGAATGCAAGTGATTGCTGTTAATTGCTATCCCCAGTGCCAAGAGCCAGAACTCGCATTAGGAATGCCACCACACTCCGATTACGGTTGCTTAACAATTTTATTGCAGGATTGCCAGTGGTTGGATATAATGGACACGGAGGGGAATTGGATTTCTGTACCTGCCATAGATGGAGCTCTATTGGTACACGTGGGTGACCATTTAGAGATCATGAGCAATGGTAGATACAAGAGCCTCATCCATAGGGCTGCTGTAAATTCGAAGAGTAGAAGGCTCTCTATAGCTAGCCTCCATAGTCTAGACATAGATAAGAAGGTTACCCCAGCCCAAGAGCTGGTGGATGAACAGCACCCAACGGCCTACAAAGATAGCAGCTTCAAGGAGTTTCTTGAGTATGTCTCGGGCAATGACATCTTCAAGGGAAAGAGATACATGGAGACATTGAGGCCTAGTGTCTGAAAGCGGACGACTTACATTATGCAGTGTGAGAAATAGAATCAGATCCTTTCTAAGAGAACTGTTGTCAGTAAAGAAGTGTTTTTCTTTTTGTAGGTTCAAAGGTGTTAAACTGCTTTACTTGCAGAATTTTTCCTTTAGCAAATTTATTGGATATCATAAACGAGTTCTTCTATACTAATCATCCAAGCCTTGTGCTAGGAAATAATATATATATATGTACGTGTGTGAGTCAGGCGTACACGCCTTGAGGGGGAGAAGAAGTCCATGCCCTTTCTCTTTCATGTATGATGATTTTTTCAGTATATCTGATATATTCATCATGTTCTACGTACCAAAAATAGGTAACCCAATAAAATCAATGCATTTGGATGATTCTGTACACTTGTTTTAGAATTTTGAAGCATTTAACAAAAATGCATAGTGTCCAATAAATATGAAATTTGATCTCTAACCTAAGCCATTCCATATATGATGAATGGCATAGATCTATAAAACAAGGATTCAGCACCTTTAAAAAGGGCATGGACTTCATCAATTCTCCCCCTCTATCCCCATGCTATACTTTACTAGTCTGAACTCATGCCTGCTATGTTTTTACATAGTAGTAGCTTCTCATAAGTTACCACCTTTGTCAACATATTTGTAGGATTTTCATCAGTGTGAATCTTTTCCAACTTTAGCATCTAATCTTCTGTCACCCCTCATATCCAGTGATACCGTATATCAATGTACTTGGTGCGCGTGTGATACATTGAGCTCTTGCTCAAGTATAAAGTACTCTGATTGTCGTAATTGTTGATGTTTTTTGCAAGTGCACGGACTATTGTAGTATAACTATGCAAATACGGGTCGAACCCACAGGGGCTTGCTTTAAGTGGAGTTTTTAACAAAATTTAATTATTTGAAACTTGAAGAGAACAACAAAATTAACCTAACCATTCAGATTTTTTTCAATTGATGCACTTTACATAACTTTCAATTCCATAAAACAAAATAAAACTAATCAAAACATCTCTGAATCACATTGTCTGTGGATAGCATTGTCCCTGGATAACACTGTCAAAAGATGGATGAAATAAAGCTTAAATGGAACAAGGATACAAATGTAAATAAAATGGAGATACTGATGTCATTAAACAGGGGATGCAGATGTAATTAATAGAATTGAACAGAATTGTCATTTCATTTAAAGATGAAGGGCAAAACCAGAATGTTATTAAAAATCTGGTTTTTTAACAAAAACTAGGAAAACCCAACGAAGGAGGAGCCCAGAGGAGAAGTGCACACACCTGAGCTGAGTGGCTGTGGCGTCGGGTGATGCTGGACCTTGGTCTGGGCGTGTGACTGGTGGAAGAGGGTGGAGCCAGATATCTTCTGGTTCTGATCTATGAGTCGTCCAGTTTGGGTCTGGCTTGATGGAGGCAGGGGCCGGTGAAACCAATGGAGATCCAATCTATGTGGCTTGAGCTGAGGTAGAAATCGGAGATGCGCAGAAGGCTGGGCTTGCTGGTGGTGATTTGGGCTATCCGGTCATGACAAGGAAGAGAGCCTAGGACGTCTGTGCGATAGAGATTGGGAAGGAGCTATGAGCAGAGGAGTGGAGTGGAGAACATGGGAAACGAGACTGGCGATATAAAAAAAATGACTGGCTTGGTCTGGAGAAGGGTAGTGTCGACTTTGGACTGGTATCTGGTACAGTGATAGATGCGGGTGCGTGTCGGGCTAACCTATTTGGCCAGTGCATGTTGGGGTGGAATGAAGATGGACATACGTCACTTTGATGCCAGAGGAGGTGGAGATGATGGGGGAAAGATGGAGATGTGGGAGAAACAACAAGAAGCAGAGATGATGGTGCGTCGTTTCTAGGTTGGGCAACCAGTGCTGGTGAGACTATTGGGAGGAATAATCAAGTAGTGATGGGAAAAAGAGAAGATGGGGTTTGTGGGTTATGCAGGAATGAGAGAGGGTAAGGAAGTAGAAAGGGAAATTGGGAAGGCAGTGGAGGCTGGGTGAGAGCTTGGAGCGGTGAAGATAAATGGGAATCGAGGAAAGAGATAAGGATGGGTGATGCGTGGGTAGAGGAAAACAAAGGAGTGTGTGCCTAGGCTGGCAGTGTAGCTTGGAGAAGAGATAGATGGTGGGCTAGAAGGGGAGATTGGGTTGAACAAAACTTGGAATCTAGAGGAGAAGTAGGAAAACGGGAAAGAAAATGGGAAGAAGAGACAAAGAAAACAACTTGAAAAGAGGCAAGCAGCACTAATAGGAAAAACCAACCCAAAACTTCCTCTCCCCCTCATACGGTTTCCTCTTTATAGCCTTTCACTTCCTTGTTTTTCTCCACCTCCTTCCTTAAACTCTATCTTTGAAGAGTTAGAGTTCTATGGGGAACTTTCTCCTCTTCCAAGTAGAACTCCATCCCTTTTAGGAATCCTCATCCTTTTACAACTCTTCTTCCAACTAGAACTCTTCCAATTAGGACTCCTTGTTGATTAGGACTCTTGCCTTTTTGATCTGCCCGTTGATCATAGATCTGAGCCATCCAATCTTCCTTCAGTTGATCTGCAAAATAAGAGACTAAATTAGAATCATCTAAACAGTACATTAATCATCTAATAAGCTCTAATAATCATTTAACTGTTGATTTTGAGAATTATAAGGTTTGGATGGTCAATCAAGCTAAATTTTGCAATTTGGACAGTTAGATAATCTTATTGAATGTAAACTAGGGGTCTTTTAGCCAAAAATGAACACTTAACAGTAATGTATCTTGTAATCTTCCTGTGTGATATTGAGCTCCTGAAGAAACTGCTTTATCCACAATATTTCCTTACCTGCTTTAGCTACGGCAATATATTCAGCTTCTATTGTCAATAGAGCTACGCACTTCTGCAACTTGGAGTGCCATGATACAACTCCCCCTGCAAGAGTGAAAATGAACCCTGATGTTGACTTTCTTCCATCAAGATCTACAGCCATATCAGTATCTAAGTAACGTTCCAGGAGTGCATCTGTACTTTTGAAGCACAGGCACAACTTAGATGTGCCCTTTATGTACTATAGTATCCACTTCATGGCTTCCCAATGATCTTTACCTGGATTTGAAAAATATCTTCTCACGACTCCTATTGCATGAGCAATATCTGGCCTTGTGCATACCATTGCATACATCAAACTCCCAACTACTGGTGAGTAGGGAATCTTAGCCATCTTGCCTATATATTGTGGCATTGAGGGACAAGTCTTCTTGCTTAATTTGAAATAATTACCTAGTGAAGTGTTGACTGACTTGGCGCTCTGAATTTTGAACCTCTTGATTACTCATTTAACATATTTTTCCTATGACAACCACAACTTCCTTGTTTTCCTGTCACGTGTAATCTTCATCCCCAAAATCTACTGAGCTGCCCCTAAGTCTTTCATATCAAAAGACTTAGATAACTCTCTCTTCAACCTGTTGATCATGGTCATATCTGATCTAACTATCAACATGTCATCTACATAGAGTAGTAGAATAATGAATTTACCCTTAGGTAATCTCTGGATGTACACGCACTGATTTGCAGTTATTCTTTTGAAACTTTCACTCATCATGAACGAGTCAAACTTCTTATACAATTATCTTGGTGCTTGCTTGAGGCCATAAAGACTTTTCTTCAACTTGCATACTAGATGCTTCTTCTTTTTTACTTCAAAACCCTCTGGTTGTTCTATGGATATCTCCTCTTCTAGATCTCCATGTAGAAAGGTTGTCTTGACATTCATCTGTCTCAAATCATGCAAATTGAAAATTGATCTAACTTGGAATATCCCATGCCCCTTACCTCTTAAAAGCGAAATACTCTTCTATAGTCTTCGTTTCTAAAAATGCGTGGTGTGGCTGATCGTTAGTGCAGCTTCCTCCTCCTTCCTCTCTCTCTCTCCCGTTCTCCCTTTCCCTCTTTTCCTCTTTGCGTTTCACACATTCATTCCTCCCCCTCTTAAGCCAAATTTTAGCAGACTCTCCTCTATCCTACCATATCTCTAGATATTTCTTTCCCTCTTATCCTTTCCTATCATATCTCTAGGTATATCTTTCCTTCTTATTCTATCCTTTCTAGGTTCTAATCTCTTACGTATCCTCATCCTTTCCTACTTAGAATTCTCCATATTCATTGCACCTGGACACTCCTTGGTTTGGGAAATTTTTTTTCAAAAAGGTTGTCTTGGGAGACTTGAATTCTAGTTCTAAAGTTTTGAATATTCATTCTATAACCATTAAAGCAATTAGATTTTTGTTGTCAATTCTATGCAAAAGTATACTTATGTTATGAAAAAGAAAGTTATTACACTTCCTACTTACAAAAATTTCGTCCTCAAAATTTCAAGGTAGTACAGTGAACAACTCTGGAAACCTTTGTCTTATGTACAGTGAACAACTCTGGAAACCTTTGTCTTATGTCACGTTCTACTTCCCACGTAGCTTCTTCAATTGTATGATGCTACCACAAGACTTTAACTAATGGAATAGTTTTATTTCTCAAAGTTTTCTCTTTCCAGTCTAGGATCTATATCAGCTTCGACACAAAAGTCAAATCAGATTACAGTCTACTTGGCACTTGCTCCAATACATGGGTAGGATCGGGAACATATTTCTTAAGCATTGACACATGGAATATGTTATGTACCTCTGATAACTATGGTGGAAGTGCTAATCAGTATGCAACTTGTCCAATTCTTTCCAGAATCTCAAACGGTCCCACAAATTTCGGACTCAGTTTGCCTTTGATTCCAAACCTCATCACTCCCTTAGTTGGTGAGATCTTCAAGAAGACATGATCTCCAATTGTAAACTTTAGATCTTTGTTCCTCCTATCCGTGTAGCTCTTTTGCCTCCTATGGGTAGCCAATAACTGCTTCTGGATAATTCCTACCTTCTCTGCACATTGCTCGATCAACTTTGCCTTCACAAATTGTCGTTCACCAATATTGCTCCAACAAGTCAGTGTTCGACAAGGTCTACCATATAATGCCTCGTACGGTGCCATACTAATGCTAGAGTGGTAGCTGTTATTATTTGCAAGCTTTATCAAGGGAAGATGTTCATCCCAGTTACTTTTCCACTCTAAAGTACAAGCCCCAAGCATATCTTCAAGCGTCTAAATAGTTCGCTCAGATTGTCCATCAGTCTGTGGGTGAAAAGTTGTACTAAATCTTTGTGAGGTACCAAGTCCTTCTTGTGCACTTTGCTAGAAATGCAATGTTAATCTGCCATCCCTGTCAGATATGATTGTCAAAGAACACCAGGTAAACTCACAATCTCCTTTATATATAACTTTGCCAAACTCTCTAGTGATTGTCTTTGTCAAATGGGCAGAAAGTGTGCAAACTTAGTCAGTCTATCCACTATTACCCAAATCATGTTGTGCCCATTGGAAGTTCAGGGTAATCCCACTACAAAGTCCATAGTAACGTGGTCCGACTTCCATTCTAGGAGTTCTAATGTCTGTAATAGTCCTACCCCGCCTTTGATGCTCTGTCTTCACCCTCTGACATGTTAGACATCTTGCCACACACTCACAAATATCTCATTTCATGCCCTGCCACCATAAATGTTTATTCAAATCTTGATACATTTTTGTACCTCCATGGTGAATGGCAAACTTCAAGTTATGTGCCTCGTGTAATAATTCTTGTCTTAGCCCTCCTAATGCTGGCACCACAAGTCTATCACAAAAGCGCACTCCTCCATCAGTACCCATAGAGAATCCACCTTTGCTACTCATGCCTTGAGTCTCCCCACACTCTTTCTGAGCTAGTAGGGTTCGGTCCATAAAGGCTAACCTTACTGACACATTTGCTATCATCCCCTTCATCCTCCTACTTACAGCATCTACAAGGACATTAGCCTTACCAGGGTGATACTGGATGATAAAATCATAGTCCTTGAAATACTCCATCCACCGCCTTTGTCTCATGTTTAGGTCACTTTGAGAAAATATGTACTTAAGACTTTTATGATCTGTAAAGACTTCAAAATTTTCACCATATAAATAATGTCTCCATATCTTTAAAGCAAAAATCACAGCTGCCAAATCTAGATCATGAGTGGGATAATTTACTTCATGAGTCTTTAACTGTCTCGAGGCATACACAATCCCCTTTCCATGTTGCATTAATACACACCCAAGTCCCTTGCCTGAGGCATAATTATAAACTACAAATCCTCTGCTACCTACTAGTAAGGTAAGAATAGGTGTTGTAGTAAGCCGCCTCTTTAATTCCTGAAAACTCCTTTCACATTCCTTTGTCCACTCAAACTTCTTTTTTTTCTTGGACAACTGAGTCATAGGTTGCGCGATGCGAGAAAAACCTTCTATAAATCTCCTATAATACCGAGCCAATTCGAGAAAACTGAGAATCTTTGTCACCGTCTTAAGCCTTTCCCAATTGGTGATTGCCTCTATCTTCATGGGATCAATAGAAATACTATCTACGGAAATAACATGACTAAGGAAGTGGACCCGGTCAAGCCAAAACTCACACTTAGAGAATTTCGCATACAGTTGGTGAGTCTGGAGAATGTAGCAAGCGTTCCTGATGTTCTTCATGACTACTAGAGTATACTAAAATATCATCAACAAACACAATTACAAATTTGTCCAGATACTCCTTGAACAATCTGTTCATTAAATCCATAAAGGTAGCAGGTGCATTTGTTAGTCCGAATGGCATCACTAGAAACTTATAATGGGCATATCGAGTTCTAAATGTTGTCTTTGGGATATTTTCGTCTCGTATCCGCAATTGGTGGTATCTTGATCTCAAGTCAATATTTGATAATACCCTTGCAGACTCTAGTTGATCAGAAAGGTCATCAATGCGTGTTAGTGGGTACTTATTCTTGATAGTGACCCCATTCAGCAATTAATAATTGATACACATCCTCATAGATCCATCCTTTTTCTTGACGAATAACAAAGGGCCTCATCAAGGTGAAATCCACCCTTGATCTTATCGTGATTTATATGCTGATCGAATTGCTATGGTGTGTGAAAATTAATTAGTAAGGGCACCCTACCCCCATAAGATCAAGGGTGGATTTCATCACCACCTCTTAGCCCACTTAGGATAATCACCTCAAGCACGCAAACCTTCCTTTCACGTTAATTTAAAATCAATCAGAAGAGACCTATAGGGTCATCACATGCTCGTAGGACCCTCTTAATAGGACGCGATTTACTGTCAGTCTAGTTGCTTTTGATCACTATGGTTATTGGGGGTTATTTAATAGAGCCTCGCTCTTCCCCCACCTCCCATAAGATCAAGGGTGGATTCCATCCTGTGTAATTCTTCCTCAAAATGCTGATACGTTAGAATTAAAAACGGTAGTAATCCAATTACTTCCCAAATTCCATGGTTTAGATAGTGAGAGTCCTTATTTGCACCTTAAATAATTTGATGAGTTATGTAGTACCCAATGAACACAAAATATAGGTCTAGATACTGTCAGGCTTAAACTTTTTCCTTTCTCTTTAAAGGAAAAAGCAAAAATGTGGTTTAGTGCACTGCCATCAGGTTTCATAAGAACCTGGAATGAAATGACTAGGGAATTCTTAAAGAAGTTTTTCCCTACACATAAAACAAATACGCTTCACCGCAAGATAATGAACTTCACCCAGATGGATAAAGAATCATTCTATCAATGCTGGGAAAGGTTCAAAGAATTACAACTCACTTGCCCACATCATGGCTATGAACCATGGCACATCATCAGCTTCTTTTATGAAGGACTAAATTCTGACATGCGGCAGTTTGTAGAGATGATGTGTAATGGTAACTTTCTCAATAAACAACCAGATGAGGCGGAAGAGTATTTGGAATGGCTAGCTGAAAGTGCACAAACCTAGGCTGATTCAGAAAGAATAGAACATACAGATAGACCTAAGCCCAATAACACCCATGCTAGGGGAGGCATGTATGCTATGTCTGAAAAAGATGATATCAATGCCAAAGTAGCATCCTTAACAAGAAAAGTAGAAGCCATAGAAATGGGAAAGAAAAACTTAAATAAAGAAGAACAAGTGTGTAGCATTTGTGAAAATACGTCACATCTTACTCAGGAATGTCCTCCAATCCCTGCTTTTCAAGATGTACTTCATGATCAGGCTAATGCACTTAACACATATAAAAGACCTTTCCCCCCATATTCAGACACTTATAATCCAAACTAGAGAAACCATCCAAACTTTAGTTGGAAAAATGGACCTACTACTAATGTTCCACAACGAGGACAATATCAACCTCATCAACAAAACCAATGACTTCTTACCTTACCTTATCAAACTCATCAACCTCATTCTCCTGGACCTTACTTGCCCCCACCTAAAAGGCATGTTGAGGATAATCAAAATGTTCAAAACCAAGAAAGAAAAATTTCTCAATTAGAAAGCCAAATAAAACAAACCAACCAGTCCATGAATGAATTAAAAAATATGATGAGTCAAATGATGCAAAGTATGGAAAAAGGAAAGTTCCCAGCTCAACCACAAGCAAACCCTAAGGGAGTGCATGCGGTTAGCATTAATATATCTGATGAAACATATAGGTCTACCATGGAACAAACTAAGGCTGTTACCATTCTTAGGAGTGGTAAAAGAATTGAGAAAGATGTGCCTCAAAAGACTGAAAAGGTAGAAAAATCCATGAAAGTTAAAGAAAACTCTAAACAAAAGGATCCTGTTTCACTTGTTGATCCATGTCCTATTCCTGCTCCATTTCCTCAAAGGTTGCGTCAAGCCCCAAAGTCTGCCTCTAATGATGAGATTTTAGACATTTTCAAGCAAGTCAAGATCAACATACCAATCTTAGATGCTATAAAACAAAATCCCATCATATGCCAAATTCTTAAAAGACTTATGCACCATAAAGAGAAAATTAAATGTCCAAAAGAAGGCATTTTTGATTGAATAGGTTAGTTCTATTCTTCAATACCATACACCACCAAAGTACAAAGATCCTGGTTGCCCCACTCTTACTTGCATTATTGGCAGCTACAAGATTAACCAAGCTCTTCTTGATTTAGGATCTAGTGTAAATCTATTACCATACTCGGTATACGAGCAGTTAGGTCTGGGTGAATTGAAACCTACATCTACTACGCTCTAGCTAGTTGATCGTTCTGTAAAAATACCAAGAGGGGTAATAGAGGATGTGTTAGTCCAGATAGAACAATTTTGCTTCCCTATATATTTTCTAGTTCTAGACACACAACCGGTGATGAATGAGAAGAATGAAATACCAGTTATCCTGGGACGACCATTTTTTGCTACGTCCAATGCCTTAATCAACTGTAGAAATGGTGTCATGAAACTATCCTTTGGCAATATGACATTAGAGCTAAACATCTTTAACATTTGTAAGCAACCTAGTGAAACTGCTAATGATTTGCACACTATTAACATGATTAATTCAGTTGTGCAAGATCAGTTTCAGCCGTCTTCCTTGTTGGACCCACTGGAGGCCTGTTTGGCCCATTTTAATAAGTTTAATGAGGATGCATTAATAGAGGAAGTTAATGCCCTCTTTGATTCTGTACCTATCATGGATATAGGTAAATGGAAATCTCATTTTGAGGAGCTTCCATTAAGTGAGATCACTTCCCTCCCATCATCTATAAAACCCCTTATAAAGCCTGAAATCCCAAATAAGCCTTTTAACGTAGAATATGTACCTAATTGGGACCTACAACCTTCATTTGAACAATCATTAGATAAGAAATTAGGCCCACCTGATTTGTTGCATGTGCCAATAGAACAGGACAAGAAAGAGTCCATTGATCTACTGTCCATACATCAACCGACTCTAAGGTACACACTAGAAGATCATCAGGATATAAGCAAAACCATGCTTCCTCCTCTATTAATACAAGAACAACCTTTTTGGGAAGTGCATGGTCAGCTTATACCTCAATTTCATGAAAATGTAAGGGAAAAGGAGAATAATCAATCTCCATTTGGTTCAATAGAATTCAAAATTGCGGTAGTTCACTTTGCTATAGAGATTCCACCACTCAAATTTTCAAGATGGAGGAATTATATTGATTACCGTGAAATTTTGAAGATAGGAGATCATCAGAGTGGTCCCACTCAATTGACATTCATGGTAGTGTATTGTGTTATAATGCGACCATCACTAAAAATTTCAAGGTGGATGAAATATATAAACTATCGTGAGATTTTGAAGTGGCATGAGAAATCTTGTCATTTCATTATTGGAATCAGGAAAACTCAAAGATAAATGAGGATATGTCTGGCTGAAGACGTTAAACTTAGCGCTCACTGAGAGGCAACCCAGAGTTTTTCATTTTTTTCTTCTTTTCTACATCACCCATATTCATTTTAGGTCCTACTTTTTAAACATTGAGGACAATGTTTCTCTCAGGTTGGGGGGTGTAGAATTCTAGCAAATTTTAGTTTGTTTTTAGGCTTTTAGGCGTTTTCCTTGTTTAAAAAAAAAAATGAAAAAAATGAAAATTTTTAGGTCATTTCCTATACTATGATGAGAATTGGATTTTCTAAAGTATAATCTAGATAACTTTAGATTATTAATGAAATTGAATATGATTAATTAATCTTTTTACTCATTTTCTAAAGAATTCTATGAAAGGAAAATCTCAGATTAAATCTGTACACGCAGTTGCATATAAATAGTCTAGATTGATAAGTCGCTATAACTTAGAGATTCTGAAGAAATTCAGTAGAGACCTATAACCTAAGTGAGTTTTAGAGATATTCATCCTTTTTGAGAGGTTATAAATATTCCTAATTTTCTTCAGCGTGCTTAAAGAAAATTGATCCCAAACTCTTAATTTGTCTAATTACCTGAATAATTAGAATATTACCTTTAAAATTTTGGAAGTTCATTGAATTTGATGGATTATAGGAAACCTAGAAAATGATTTAGGCTATCCTTGTTCTTAACCTAGAGACATAAAACCTACCCATAAAGTATTGTTACCACTAGTTAGCCAACTTGAGCCTTTAATATAAGCCTTTTCTTTTGCCACCCAAATTATCCTTTACCCAGATTAACCCAGTATAAATTATCAATTACCCATTTTCTTTGAAAAATAAGTTAGAGAAGAATGAAGAAATACCTTTTAGTTGCAATTGAAGTTGAAAAGTGGATATGAAGAAAAGAAATATTCTTCAAAGTGAGTCAAAAGTACTGAAAAAGAAAGAAAAGATTCTGAAAAAAAAAGAAGAAAAAGTTTGAAGAATACAAAGAAAAATGGAAACAAAAGTATTCACTTTAGAAAAAAAGCAAAGAAAAAGAAGAATTGTCAACTTTAGAAGATCTCTATTTATTTTTGAAGAAACCTTGAGTATCCTTATACCCTTTCTTTGGTACCTTGTCCTAAGCCTACGTTTCATCCCAGTTAAAGACCTATTAATTCTAGGATGAGTATAGTCTTGATGAGGAAATGAATGGATAGGATCTAAAAGAGTGGTATTTCTAAATATTCAAAGGTAATGGCATCCATTCCAAAGGGATCAAAACAATAAAATTCCTTAGTAACTCCCATTTTTCATGAGTATATGTGAGATAATTTTGCTTTTATTGACTTTTCTCACATAATTAAAAGAGAGATATGATTTGACCCCTTTATCTGAGAAATTTTGTTTCTGAGTGTATGTCATTAGTGAGGATTGAGGTCAAAACATATTTCGGATAGAGTTCAAAAGTTAGAAGTTTACTTAGAGATTAAGATGATTCTATATGTAAACTGTACATGCACACACTCACTCTGAGATTTGAGCTTAATTGGAATGACTTTGGCATATGGGTAGGGTTTCGAATTCTTCAGTCATTTTTATTAGTATGCTAAAGTTGATGTGATTTATTGAAGATAATTCTCTGAGGAAAAAGAGGAGTTGACTTAAAATAAAATTTGAAATCTTGAAATTTGATTTTTCGCATGTTTTGCTCGGGACTAGCAAAATGCTGGATGGGGGGGTGTGTTAAGTGTTCAATTTTGGTCAAAATACCCCTAATTTAGCATTCAATTAGATCATCTAACTGTTCAATTTTACAAAACTTAGCTTGATTTTGAATTTAAATCCAAATGACCATCCAAACCTTAATTTGTCAAAATCAAATGTCAGATGATCATTAGAGCTCATTAGATGACTAACGTACGGTTCAAATGAGTTTAATTTAGTCTTTTCTTTTGCAGATCAACCAAGGACGCACGGACGGCTATGATTAAAAGATAACGGTGCAGATCATCTTAAAGGGCAATGGCTAGACCAGATCACCCATGAAGATGGATGTGATAGTTTCCTAGAAGACAATGGAGCTAAATTTAGAATCATGGAGAAAAAGGCAACCCTTTCCCCCACTTCTTTCTTTCCTTTTCTTTTTCTTTTTTTCTTTTTTCCTTCCTTTTCTCTTTTCTTTCTTTTTCCTTTTCCTCTTCCTTTTTCCCTTCCTTTTTCTCTTTTCTTTCTTTCCTTTTCCTTTTCCTTCTCCTTTTCCTTTTTCCTTCTTTCCTTTTCTTTTTCCTTTCCTTACTCTCACTCTCACTCTCACATACCCACTTTCCTTACTTTTCTTCTCCTTCTCTCAACCTTTTTATCACACCATCCTATTCTCTGCTCTAACTATCTTCCTCTCTTTCCCAACCTCTTCTCCTCCTCTTTCACTATCCCCTCTTCTCTCCTAACGTCTCTCTATTCTCTTCTCTCCAGCTTTCTTCTAACCCGCCTTGGGTGAATCGTAGAAGGCAGGCACAACCACACCACCCCCTCTTTTCTCCTCTTGCCAACTCTCTCTCTCTCTCTCTCCCTCTCTCTCTCTCTCTCTCTCTCTCTCTCTCTCTCTCTCTCTCTCTCTCTCTCTCTCTCTCTCTCTCTCTCTCTCTCTCTCTCTCTCTCTCCTTTGCAACGCAGATCATCAACCCATCACTCATCGCACCCCTCTTTGTTCTATTTCTGTTGATCCCACTGCTCAGGACTGTGTAGCCTCTTTTCCCAGTTGACTCCCAACTCCCAACTTCCTCTCCGTCAACCCCCTTCTCTCTATCAGTTCACAGCACCTATTTGCTTCTACCACACCACCTCTACCCAGGCCGCACAGCACCGCCTGATCTCTTCTCTTTCCCCTACCATTCTTCCCACTGGCCGGCCATAGGTGAGTGACACACCACAGGCCAGGCGTCATCTCACTAGCCCAGAACCTCCTCCTTCTCGCATTCCCATCTTCACCAGATGCCCCGGGAGAGAAAACCCAAGTCGAGTTTTCTCCCATCTTCCTTCCTTCCCGTGTTTTGGATTTTCTCCCCACCTTCTTCCTCTTCCCTTCTCCTTCCTCCCTCTTCTCTTCTTCTCTCCTCTTCCTTCTCAAACCCCACATTTTCCTGGTTTTTCATTTAAAACCAGAACCTTGAAGAATTCCAAGTCTGCCCCTGGCAAATTTCAGAAATCCCATTTGGGTCCCCTATTAAATTCCATTTGAGTCCCCGATTTAATTCCAACTGAGTCCCTATTCTATTTACATCTATGTCTCGGTTTTGTTTTATCCTCATTTTGACTATCCAGGGACAGTGCAATCCAGGACATGCTTATCTAGGACTGATTATTTTGTTGCATTTTCTGTGTTTTTGGAATAAATAATTGTGTACATTGCAACAATTGAATAAATATGAATTTTATTTTTATTGTTAGTTGAAATTTTCTATATTCTTTGTTTTAATTCTTTTATTAATTGAATTTTATTGAAAACTCCATTTTAAATCAAGTCCTCGTGGGATCGACCCGTACTTGCATAAGCTACACTACAATAGCCTGTGCACTTGCAGTTAAACAATCAACACCAATCCCGTACCTCCTCTCAGCATAGTGCCCACTAGGCTCAATAGCCTACAAACATACATAATCCAAATCTCAAATCAACATAAATCATGCAATTTATGCATTTATTTTCAAAGTATGCGAGCATGGCATGCAAAGTCATAACCTTGCCTAGAAGCCTGACACCCTAGAAGCCTATCAGCTCTCTCTGGCCCGCCCTCATTGACCCGCCCTCATCAGCCCGCCCTCATTGGCCAAGGCTACACTTCTCAAAACACGCTTGTATAAGAACATCATAAAAGCATACTAAATGCAATGATAGGTTCAAATGCTTTAATGTTATAAATCATGCAGACAATTCTGTATGCTCGTATGAGAATATCATATTTCAAAAGCATTATAAAGGCAAGCCAGTCGCTTAGAGTTTGGGATGCATTTAAAACGTAGCAGTATCAGATTACCAACAAATTAAGTATATTTGGAAAAGCATAGCAGCATCAGACAACCTACCTCAATGTTTTCTGGAGTCGCATCCTTCGCTACTCAATCCAACCCTGGGTCTTCTTTATACCATCATGGGTACGAATGGATAACAGGGAGTCCTTATCATTTTTCATATATTCATAAATCCCTATTTATATCTCTAGATTAATGGCTAGATCTTCTTTTTAGGGTCTATAGGTCCTTACTTCATACATTGTCCGGCTAGATCTTGTGTATGGATCTACTAGTCAATGGTTAGACCTTATAATTTGTCCTCTGATCCTAATTTTTATAGTCTCATTAGGTCCACGTCGTTTATACAGACGCGATGATTCTTTTGGATCGTCAATCAGAGTCCTACAACCTCCGTAATTGGGTTTTTAGCGTCACGTAATCAACGGATGAACCAGAATCATCCATTAAGGGACTGCACGTCACGGTTCCCAGGACGCATGCGCGTCCCGGTTGAGCCACTACTGCAGTCGCACGTGGGTGCATGTTTGAGCAGCATGCTATAGCGTCCCAGTTAGCATCCCACGGATGCGTCCTCGATGCAAGCGAGCCGTATCTTGGCACCCAAGATGCCCTGCGCATCCTTGACGAGCTGGAAGTCCACCGCACGCTCGCGTGCGCGTGATACCCGACCCAGGTGTGCGCTCCGCGTGTGGGTCATGTAGTGTGTCCTCAGGACATTCTGGTTCGACGGGTCGGGAGACCTGTCCTGTCTGGGGTTTTTCCCTGGGTTTCCTCGCCGGAAATTACCCATATCCGGCGTGGATCTGGGCAGGGAAGAAGGAAAATAGATGGGAGGTGTGAGGGCTTACCTGGGTAGGCTGGAACATTGTCCCTTGTCGGAGGTGGGGGTTCTTCACGCTGAACCCTACCTGCCGAAATCTTCCCTTGAACAGTCGGAGAAGGTGGAGTAGAGAGGATGATTTAGGGAAGAGGGCAAATGGGTTTTTATAGTTGAGGGAGGCGGTGCCTTCCCATGGCGGTGCGGCCATTTCTTTTGGCACCGCCTTGCAGAGGCGGTGCTGGAGTTTTTTCAAGAAAAATCAGGAGGGAGAGAGGGTTTTTGGAGAAATCGAGATGCAGGGTTGGAGGAGGAAGAAGATGGGGTGCCATTATCAAAACGGCCCCCTCCGTTTTTTATTTTTTTCGTTTTTAATATAAATTATAGAAATGCCCCTAATTTTTAAATGGCCATAACTTGGTCATATAAACTCCGTTTTCGGCGTTCTTTGAGGCGTTATATTCCATTTTTTGAGTAGAATCTAATGACAAAAAGATTTATCACAAATTAACTTATTTCCTATTTTATATAAATTAAAAAATTTAGGATAGTAATTCCCTCATATAAATTTCTAAATTTAGTAAAAATGGCATAAAATGTTTGGGCCATTACACATATATAGTAGTTTTCAAAACCACCCTTCCATGCCCGAGTGTCTCATTAAAACTTCATATATAATCAAAATAATTTTACAAGAATAAGCACTACTAAGACCCAGTAGTCACAGCCCAAACAATCTTAAATGAAATCATAACTTAAATTAAATTAACTCCTCCATTCATAACAAAGTTACTTGTCTCATCATCTCATTGTTCTAAATGTTCAATGTTCTTATTCTAAAAGAAATAAGTACTAATTTCGCTATCATACTTTCACTCGTCTACTCCAAAGTTCTTGCTTTATCTCAATTTTCTAGTTTTGCTTAAAAGATTGACTTGAAATTGTTTGTGGGGGTGAGTACGACCACTCAGTGGAAAATTCTAAGTTAGACAAAAATATGCAAAAAACACATGAATGCATGGAGATATTAGGATGCAAACGATTAAACGCAATTAATATCGAACCTCGACAACGATTAAATCTCGAAGTCCACAGTAAATCACATTGAGTATTGTAAATCTCTATCAAAAGTACATGGCATTAAAGATTGTACCAAATATCTGAAACATGTCACACAATATCAAATATATCAAATAGCAACGTCTTGCTAAGACCATAAAGGAAAATGGTCTAAATCCCTCGAGGTTGACCAACATATACATATATGTCCATATCAAATCTTGCCTGCTATGCATGTAAAGAGAATCAATATCTCATGCCTATGTTCGATCGTGGATACCGCACGACCTACACCGGTCCTCATGGGGGAGAACAGATCTCACTAAATGGAAAGTCCCATGACCCTTCCAAATGCACAAAGCCTTTACCTCAGGCGGGTATCAAAATTTCTTTTTAGAGTGTCAGTGGCGAACATCACTCCTAGCATAGCAAACTACAGGGGTCTCATCAATTTCCCCTCATACATGATTCCCAAGAATTTAATCATAGTTTTGATATCACACACACATGTGCATTATCATAAACTTCTCCTCTACTTTAAAAACATTCAAGAACATGAATCATCCACTATCAAGTGAGTTGGCGTTATTCCAAACAATACACACTTTCATCTAAACAAAGTCAATAGTATGATTTCAAAACAAATCCATAGTTGTGTACACATAGTGATTAGATCAATACAAATCAACATTCCACTATGATGCATTTAGGGAATGAATAAGTGTGCATGTTTACGAAATCAATGGTTGTAATGAAAAATATATTATGCATCTTGATAGGTCTCGGGGAAAGGAGTGCACCCACTTATTTAGCATGAAATCAGTGGGCAACACATGATCAATAATGAAATCTGAAATAATATAACTTGTGCACATGGCCAAGATTTCACAATAAACTAATGCATGTGACATGGGTAAGGCGGAGATTTGTGTACCCTTTTTTTTTTTTTTTTGGACCAACCACCATATAATATATATGGTTAGATGAAACGATGGTATTATGCGCATGATGTAGTGGACAACAGTACACCATGCGCACATATCAATTCCATAAATCAAAGGCTTATAGTCTTTAAGACTTAGAAAAATTACGTGCACATGCAACTCTATCATAGATTATGGCGTGTAAGTATTGTTGATGTTTTCTGCAAGTGCACGGGCTATTGTAGTATAGCTATGCAAATACGGGTCGAACCCATAGGGACTCGCTTTAAGTGGAGTTTTTAACAAAATTTAATTATTTGAAACTTGAAGAGAATAACAAAACTAGCCTAATCATTCAGATTTATTCAAATGCTGCACTTTAAATAACTTTCAATTCCAGAAAGCAAAATAAAACTAATCAAAACATCCTTGAATCACACTGTCCTTGGATAGCATTGTCCCTGGATAACATTGTCAAAAGATGGATAAAATAAAGCTTAAATGGAATAGGGACACAGATGTAAATAAATAGAGGATACAGATGTAATTAATGGAATTGAACAGAATTATCATTGTATTTAAAGATGAAGGGCAAAATCGGAATATTATTAAAAATCTGGTTTTAAACAAAAAACCAGAGGAAACCCCACGAGAAGAACACCGGTAAATGGAGGAGATGGAGCTGGAGGTGAAGGAAGAGGGCAGGGATGCGCGAGGAAAACCTGGCTCGGGTTTCCTTCTCCGAGACGTCCGGAGGTGGGAAAAACGCCGGTTCCTGTGGTGATCAATGCCAGAAATGGAGGAAATAGGCTTTGCCAGACTGGTCGAACTGGCCGGATGGCAATGTAGATGGGTGTCGCACATCCTGGAATCACCTGTGCCGGATCAGATGGAACCTGGGCGTCTGATCTGGGCGTCCTGGGTTGTGGAAACGATGGGGAGCAGAGGAGGTAGAGGTTATGGGAGAGATGGTGCAGAGGAGAAAGGAGAGTGGATTGAACTATGAAGCAAAGGAGAGTGACTGAGAAGGGGAGCAGGGAAAGAATAGGTGCATGATGCAGGAGAGGAAGAGGGAGACCAGGGGTTTACTGTGGGTATGCAACAGTGAATGGGAAGAAACTAGAATAGAGGGAAGAGAAAAGGGGGGGTGCATGAGAGAGAGAGAGAGAGAGAGAGAGAGAGAGAGAGAGAGAGAGAGAGAGAGAGAGAGAGAGAGAGAGAGAGAGAGAGAGAGAGATAGGTGAAACAAAACCCGGTGATGGGATGAAGGGGGGGGCCTGGACTGGTTCGCAGACTTTGTGCGTTGCTAGCCGAGTGTAGAAAAAGGAAGATCTGAGGGAAATGACACCCTGGTGCGTGGAGGAGATTTGGGAAAGAGAGGTGGCCAGTCTGGGTAGTGGAGAGAAAACAATAAGCGGTGGGAAAAAAATGGGAATTGAGAGAAGAAGATCGGGAGTACGTGGAAAAGGCTGGGGCGAGCAGACTTGGGTCATGCGCGCCTAGGCTGTGCGGTTGTTGTTTTCTTCCGATCTGGGTTTGTAATGTGGAGAAACAGGAAAGGTGAGGCAAAGAAAGGGCAAAGTGAAAAGACCTTGAGCGGTGGTGTGATGGTTGGGGTGTTGAGAGCTGGGAGAGGTATGAAAGTGCAATGGAAACAAGAGAGCTGGATAGAGTGTTGAATGGGAACAAACGTAAAAGGTAAAGAAAATTTCAGGATAAAAGCAAGACAAAAATTGAAGGACTTAGAATGGCAAGTAACAAAGGAAAGTAAAACTACTCCCAAAAAGACTCCCCTCTCCCCCTCATACGGTTTCCTCTTTATAGCCTTTCCCTTCCTTGTTTTTCTCCACCTCCTTCCTTAAACTCTATCTTTGAAGAGTTAGGGTTCTATGGGGAAACTTTCTCCTCTTCCAAGTAGAACTCCATCCTTTTAGGAATCCTTGTTAGTTAGGACTCTTGCCTTTTTTATCTGCACCATTGATCATAGAGCTGAGCCATCCAACCTTCCTTCAATTGATCTGCAAAATAAAAGACTAAATTAGAATAATCTAAACCGTGCATTAATCATCTAATAAGCTCTAATAATCATTTAACAGTTGATTTTGAGAAATTTAAGGTTTGGATGATCAATCAAGATAAATTTTGCAATTTGGACGGCTAGATGATCTTATTGAATGCTAAACTAGGGGTTTTTAAGCCAAAATTGAATACTTAACAAGTATTTGGACATATGTGGATATGCATTTGTACCATGAATCATGGCATGCAAGCATTGACGCATAATCATGTATATGCGTGCATGAACCTACATCTTTGTGACTTGGGAAAATTACATGCACATGCAAATCTATTATAGCTTATGGCGTATAAGTATTTGGACATATGAGAGCATGTGCATGATGATTCGCATGGGCGGTATGCATGAGGTTTGTTGGAATGGATAATGTAACATTCGCTATTTTAAATTCTAGAATAATTAAATTTATAAATTTTAGAAAATTGAGAAATTTAGAGATAAAATCTCTAGTTAAAGCATCAATATTTGATATGTGGTCGAAAAATGGAGTCCAACGCCACTAAAAAAGCTAAAATCTGATATCGGAGTAAAAATGGCTAATTATTTTAAAATTTGTATTTAATTGAAATTATTTGGAGGGGCAAAACCGTCTTTTCACAAGCGGGTCCCACAAAATCATCACAGCCATCCATGTTAGTAGGGTAATGATTACCAGCATTTAAGAGGAGGTGCCTTGAATGCACCTTCCCCCTCTTGTTTCCCTGTAAATCGGTGATCGTGCAAGCCACTAGAAAATAAAAAATAAAAAAAATTCCATCCCCAGCAATGAATTCGCAGCGAGGACGCTGTTGATCTCCTCCTTCCACGCATGTTGGAAGGCCAACTTGACTGAGGTAGCACCGAAAAACGACATGGACTGTCATTTTCCAGTGAGTGATACAAGTTGTTGTTGTTCTCAAAATAAGTCCATGAAATGGTGTCAAATGATGATTTGAATTGTTCAACTTGTGCATGATGATACAAAGAACAAACCCATAAATTTTCATGGAGATCGAACAACTGGGGATGCTAGAAAACTGTAAGATGAGGGTTTTTAAGAGCGCGGTAAAAATAGCAAGTAATGAAGTTGAAATGGAATTTGAAAATGAAATGTACGTAAAAAAACTGAACAAAATGGTTAAAAATCGCAAGAAATGGGGCACCTAGGGTTGTCGGAGACTGGATTCCAGAGGCCGTCTCCGGTGACGGTGGACCAGTCTGATCACCATCCTTGGCAATAGTGAGCGGCAATGATTGAACGAACGATGAGCACACGTGCGACATGTGGCGGGGCATGTGGTGCGACCGCAGACAACAGACGACACGCGTGGCATGTGCGGCAGCGCGAACACAGATAACACTAGCGGCATGTGCGGCGGGCCCTTTTTCCTGATTTTGAGTTTTTTCTAACCATCCATTCACAAAAAAAATATGATTTTGAGAGTTATAGAGGTTCACATCATGATCCAAAAGGGGCGTTGTGATCGTCTCAATGAGGCAGACCTAGATTTAAGATAAAAATCTAGTTTTAAGTACCTTTTAAATAGTTAAACCATTAAATACTATTAGATGACTTAGATCAAGCCGATCAATGTATGATCAGGCCTTAGACATTGGTTGTATACATCAAACATGAGATGATCTAGGAGATTAGAAGGGCAAATCTCATTAAATTGCTAAGAAAAACTGATCCTGACAATTGATCTAAGCAAATACCTTAGTATATGCTGATCAAAGAGTAATTTGACCGTCAAATCGACACGTGATTATAAAGATTTATGTGAAGAAGAGGCAGTTAGTTTCGGTGGAGTTGTTGATGGCTAACGGCACTTGGCGCATCTTCTTCTCTGCTCGCATGGGTTCTTTTTTATGTTCTTTTGTTGTTTAAGAGTTCTCTTTAATGTAGTTGGCAGTGTGAAGTAGACAGGATAATTGTTGTAATGAAGATATAAAAAAAAAATTGCTCTCTCTCTCTCTCTCTCTCTCTCTCTCTCTCTCTCTCTCTCTCTGCGCGCGTGTGGCTTGTGTTGTGTGTTGTCCGTTGGTTTGTGCTGGGGTGTTGGTTGACGGGGAAGTAACCTTTTTTTCTATGCTAACACTATGAAGCAACGGGGTGTTTCCTGGAGGGTGAGCGGAAATTCACTTAACAGGACAGCTTGATGCATGGTGGCGATCGAGTCCGTCCGTCTCGATCTTTGTCCAGTAAAAAGTTTTAAAAGGTGTAGTATTTTATGTACGCCCGGAAAAAACCAGCGTTGGTTAGTGTCAAATATGATGGCTTCTCAGTCCTCTGACCCTTGGTACAAGGAAATTGTAGTCTTTTAGGCTTTTAATAGTTTGTATAAGTTCCCAACTGCGGTTAACAAAAGGCAAACATGATCAATGACTTACGTCTATGGAGCATAGGGCGGAGTCGTGATTATTAAGAAATGGCAGGGTCTAGGAAGACATGATTAATGACTTTAGAACTACAGCGAATAGCAGTGGGGATTAAGACAAGGCGGCGTTTAATGACCAAGATCTACAGAGCCTAGTGGCGGCGTTTAATGACCTAGATCTACAGAGCCTAGTGGCGGCGATCAACAAAAGGACAGTGTCTACTCATGACACTTGTTAATTTTTAGCCTATATTAAGGAGTAGTCTATTTTATATAATTATCATAACATTTAGCCTTAGCCTATTTTAGTCATCCCAAACATGATAAATAATACAATTACCATAATGATTATATAATTATTATGTTTGAGAAAAGGATGCGTGGACTCAGTCTGAGTTTTGAGAGTGTCCAGACCTACCGGTACTCGGTTTCAGTTTTGCTTTGAGGTATTGGTTATATGAACTCTATTTGATCTTTCGTGCGGTGGTCGGCCAATGAAAGTATGGATTTTGTACTTGTGTTCTTCCCTGATGTGGCGATAGGTTCATCTTCTGGGTTGTCCAGTTAAGTGCCACTATGGATTTCCTCTTGGACTGGCGACGTCTCAAACTCCCCCCGATGTGTAAAGGACTTTGTGCCACTGCCGTCCCAAGAGAACGCCCAGATCGGCGTTTAGAGTGCCCGTTGGATCCAAAGCACTGAGCTCCAGTTCGTACTTACTAATGGGGATCGTTAGGATCTTGTCCCCGTGGGTTGCTACTCTTTGAAGTTCACTGATCAACAATGACGGAAAAGCAGTTCGGGGATGTATCCGTGATGTAGGATATAAGGGCCCACGAGCCTCTGGACATATTGGCCCATGTCAAAATTAAGATACTTTATTCCACGCACTCAGTTCGAAGACCATGACGAAGCTTCGCAACTTTGGACCAAAACATAAAAAGTCATTGCCGTATGTTATTAGGAATCTCAATGTTACTAAGGTCTTACTAGCTTTGCCGTCGCAACTTGGACCAAAACATAAAAAGTCATTGCCGTATGTTATTAGGACTCTCAATGTTATTAAGGTCTTACTAGCTTTACCGAGGTTTTGATTGAAGGAAAATGGAGAGTATTCGTGAAGCTGCACGTTTCAACTACGAGGAGCAGTCATCCTCCAAGAAAAAAATCCTGAAAAAGTTCAACAAGATAAACGAGTCCGAGAACGCTGATGGAGGACGCTTTAGTCGTCTGAAAGAGAAACTTCAGTTGGGCCGCGTAAGGGAGCTCCTAGAGCTTGCCAAAAGCCGCGGATCGAGATTGTCAGAAGAAAGGATCAACGTGATTGTTGCAGAAATGAAGAAACATGAGACTGATTCGTCATCGACTTTATCTTTCGACGATTTTATAACGTTCGAGTACTTGTGTGAGAAGTGGCCCATCTGTGATGGTTGCAAGGCGATGATACACGGGATGTACTATGCCTGTGTTTCCTGTTGGAAGAAGTACTTGGACGGAAGAGAAAGCCCTTATGAGCTATGTTACCAGTGTTTTACTAGCAAGTCATTCGAGCATAAGCACAATAAATTCGTGGATAATCAAGTTCTGCTTCGATCCTGGAGTAAGATGGTAAGAGGCTTGTAGTTTTAGTTTCCCCTCTTTTCTCTTAGGATGATTTCTATGGAGTTCTCAAATTTAGTAGAAGTCAATAGGAGCAACATGTTTGGGGATCCAAACCGTTCTTTTTTTGTCTTCGGCTTACGCATGCTATAATATAGATTTACGCCTGGACTGCTTAATATTTTCGACGGTGATGAATTTTGTAAGCCATCCATTTTCCACAATGAAAATCAAAATGGCTGATATCGTCGGATAGAGAAGAATTTGGGTGCATGGCCCCACTTGCATATTCGGCTGTCATTGCTATCCCTGCCAAAAATGATTCAGTTGCTCATCCACTGCTCCCTCTACTTGATGGACCACGCCAAAAAGTATCCTCAATTTCACAATATGAGGATGATTCGCTAAGTGCATATCTTCTGGTCCTGTAATCTAGATCATGGAGGGCCAGCAGCTAAAGGCTCACGTTACTGTCTGTTGTGGGCCTTCGGTCAAGCTTCTGGTGCAGTCCTGAAGGACTCGATTTCGTAAACATGAAAAGATGGACGGAGTCTTCTAAAACATTTCCAACAATTTACTGACCTATAGTGTCATTGCATATGTGATTATGCTGGGCAATTTCATATATTATGTGGAATAATTCGGCATAATCACATAAACCATGCTATGTAAGCCTTGCAAATAATATGGGACGGGTTATGTGTTTTATTTATAGTGTGGTTCACTGAACTCATTATTGTTTTATGCCTCGGTTCAGCGCGAAAAGAAGAGAGCGGATGCAGAGAAGGCGTTACTAGTTCTCGATCTTGTTGGAGCAATCATTGGATGAACGGGTATTTGCTGTTCCATCTTACGTGGTGAATCTCTAGACTTAGACTGTTGTCTATGGTATAGGCTTTGTTTTTTCATCACGGCATTTCATATCATATAGTTGAACTTTGATTTGGCATTTGTGACGCCAATGTAATGATTGCCGTTCACTTGAATTTGGAGGGACTTAGACGAGCAACAAGTGTGATTACTCTGTATCAGAGGTAGATATACTTCAGGTTCATATTTAATCCTTCGAAAACGTAGATATTCTCAGATAGAATTCGAGACACCCTCAGATCTTCCAATGAGAGGGCGGATCAACAGGCGTAATCGCCCTAGTTGTTAGATGGGCATCTTTGATGAAGAAGGTTTTGGCTAATGCATTGTTAATTGTATGGACTGGAAATTGTTGTGATTCTCCTGGCCTTAGTTTTCTTTTGATCAGGTTGTTCCTTTCCATTAGCACTTCGGCTGAAACGTAATCAGCCTGTTGAATCTATGAAACATAATGGTTGAGGGGAGCTCATCTAAATCACCTACTACTGGTTTTCTTGATTCATCAGAAAATTATGGCTCATGAATCAAGCTGCGATGAAGAAGTTAGATAAGTGACACCTTGAGGAATCAATCCCACAAAAAGTAATAGTCCTGATTTTTGTGACGGTGACGTAGTTAGACACTGCATTTAGATAACATCATGTTTGTATCATACATAGGCTCATATTAAGCAGGTTCTGTTACGATAAGATCTAAATTGTCATTAGTCAGAAACAGGGTAGGAAGGAAAGGTGCTATTATGGTAAGATCAAATTGTCATTAGTCAGAAACAGAGTAGGAAGGAAAGGTGCTGTTATGATAGCATCAGGAGAACTAAAGAAGATTTCATTTACAGAGTAAGTGCAAGAAAGAGACTGAACAAACAAAACACAAAAATTGAGGGATGTATGAAATGGGCAGGAATGACAAACAGATGCCCGTTGATGATTTTACCATATAAAAGAAGGAATTATATATGTATATCAAAACTGATGGTAAAAGATGTGTAGAAGAATGAAAACCTTAACTTCGTATATTTGATATTTATTTGTCCTTGTGTTCATGGGGTACTTTGCTTCAACCCGGCAACCCACAGATGACCTCTGAGATTTAGAGAAAAATGAGTTTGCGAAAGAGAGAAGAACACGAAGTTGATACTTTGCAAAACTTACCAGTTATATGCAGAGGAACAATGCGAGTTCACTTGTTTTTTGAAGTGAATTGAACTGCGGATTCATTTCTTTCTTCTTTTGGGTCCTTTTTGGGCTGTTTTAGCGGTTGGACCTCTGTAACCCGTAAGCCTTGAAGAATTTCGTTGGATGCTGAAAGTCAGGGTATTGCAGGGAGTAACCTCAGAGATTCGTCAAATGCAGAAGATTTTGTGCAGACTGTGCATGGGGAGGAGAAAAGAGAAGGGAAAGGGTGAGAACTTAGGAATGCAAAGAGATAGGGAGAGAGTTATGCCCATAAAAGGATAAAATGAACACAACTTGGCTCTTTCATCTTAATTTGTGTAGGTTTAGATTACCGTGACATCATTATTCATGTAGTAGTATTGGTTTGATATCCAGTTTGAAACTTTGGTTGCTTTTAGTGTGTAGTTCCTTGTACTTTGAGAAGACTTTGAAGTAAAAGCATGTTTTGACAGTCTTTTGGTATCATCATAGACGTTTTATTTATGATTGGGACACTACAAGTATGTTGTAGTCCCTTGCTGACAAATCAATACTTTTGGGGCTTTCAAATAGTCCAAGTTCAAAAATCTTGTGCATTAGATTGTATATAATCTTCTAACCTTCAAGGCCTTAGCAAGTGTCAGTTGGCATTTACCTAATGTTTGTTGAAAGTGAGCATCTAGCCAGCGTAGTGGCATGATGGATCCCCTCATTCCTCCACCGAACGTTTCGTGTTTGAGCTTGCTTTCTTATTAACGTTCAGGGAAAAAGAAAAAGAACTCGTTTGTGTGTTGTTGTTTAACAAGGTTCACTTGGATGTACACCCAAGCTCTTGGATTTTGGAGGTACTTTGCAGTCGGCTCAAAATCAAAGCCAAGACACTAGCAACACAGGCCGCAGCACGACAGCCATGCATGCCATTCCATGTCATGTTGCTCTCTCATAATGCTGAGAAATTGATAGCTGTCCTGCTCTGTGTTTTCATGCCTGCATCTCCCATTTTCACGCCGTGAGATATTGCACTGAGGGAAGGATGGATTCTCTTTCTATACCATTTATATATTTATTGTGTAAAGGCGAGTCTGTTATTGTTCTCTGATTTTTTTGCCAATTTGTTACATAATTCATCTTTTAAAATTCATCATTTTTTACTAGAAACGAGAGGCCATTTATGTTGGTCTCCCAAGGAGAGAGTTTTTTAAGCTTTTCTTATGAATTATCGGCTGTTGCTTTGCTCTTGTGACGTTCTTCGTTGATTGAGTCTGTTGTCTTAGCAGGCAAGTGGAAGATATCTATGCAGTTCGATGAGAGTACCGACGATCTTAGATCAGCCAATACAGTCGCAAATGCGTTGTCCAAGGAGCGGAAGAGAGAACAAGGTCTTAGAATCTTTTCTATGTTATAGGATTGATCTTAGATGTTTCTATAGTTGTCATTCGGTTGTAATGGGAGGCACGATTGGCCTTTTCTAGGTCAATCGGTCTTATTCTGTTAACCTTCCTTGATAAAACCACAATATTACCCTGCTTTTATTGTATCCAAATCACAATACTACCCTGCTTTACAGTGGCCACTCTTGTTAATTGTTTTCCAATCGAGATATTCTTGCTAATTATCCTAGATGTCCAATGGAGATAAACTGGCTAGTTGTCCTAAACTATTCCTGCTGGGACCTTGCTGCTAATGTGCCAGTATCTTAGAAAACCTTTACTTTTAAGGTTCTTACTTTCGTCACCGTTGACAGTCACCAATAGATCTTCAAAATTCCTACACTCTTGCTGACTCATGAGCGAAAAATCGTACAACAAGCGGTAGATCGGAAATGGAGTTAACATGAGAAAGTTTCTAATTTACAGACTTAGAATTCTTATTGAGCCAGAAGCCTTGTACCCAAAATCAAGTTATAGAAATTCTATGGTTTTTGCAACTGTTGTACGAGTGCAGCAAAAATTATTGCCTACATTTTTTGGTGATTCGTGCCATTCGTCTGTGCCATACCTCAGACAACACCCCTAAAATCTTCTACATAGTACATACCGGATAATACGATCTCAATGATCTAGCCGATCGTGATTTTTGTTCCCTTGATCAGCGTTATTTGTTAACCTTTCAGCCTTATCTTTTGCCTTGTACCAGAGACTAGGATTGGCCCATCTAGCAGTAATAAGGGCCAAGTACGTACTTGTTACTGCGCCCGTAAATCTCTTTGCACTCGCAGAGATTACAAAAGTTTTATCAACTTGGCATGTTTGAGGGAGTACCTTCAATTTTATCCATATGGATATTCAATCAGCCTACCAGCTGTTTTTGGATAAGCGATATGAGGCGAGGAAAAGGATTATCATAAAAGCCATTGAAGACTTTTGTAATAAAGAACGAAACTGTTTCAGCGATTACATGGAAACTAATCCACGTTCTTTGGACATCATCAAAACTATCCTTTTCCTCGATCAAAAAGCGATCCCTACCCCAAGTTTTATGTCAAGTGTCCTTGATAGGACCAATTTTCTTCAATTCGACCTCATTCACTGTAAGTATAGAAAGCATTGGCATATATGATGAAAAGGAAAGATGAATGCTACCGTACATCGCGATGCCGTGGGCAACTTGCTGTGCCAGCAGCCACTTTTGCGTAAGGGGATCTCCTTTGAGCGATCCAACCTTTTTATCTGGTTGCTACAACCTCATAAAAATCCCCTAGAAAGTGTAGTTTTGGTCATTGAATATAGATAATTGTTTATCCAGTGTTTCTAACCGTCTGTATCCTGCAGTTAAGACGCACAGGATAGATCATCCAAAGGTGGGCCGTTCTTGGAAAAGTGGGGGTGCTAACCACATGGCAACTTGCTACAGTGTCACGGTATACGATAGCAATCCTCAAAAGGAAGATGGAAACACATTTTTTTACATGATGAATGACATCTTACCTTGCAACCGAGATCCAAATACCTGCTATGTTCATGAATGAAAGCTTTTGGTGATAGACGTCACATTCCCATGAGTTATAACTATTAAAACAAACTAAAAGCGCAAGGATACATAAAAGCCGTACTTTCTTTAGCCTATAAATAAAGAACGCTCTAGCTCATTCCTGACCATCATACAAATGTACTACACCCAAAAGAAAAGATTGGCAGAAATGGCAGAAGAGTGTTCGAAATGTTTCACGAGTGCAATGAGCTTGACCGAAATGGGCATCTCTCAACTTCCCAAACGTTATATTCTCCCTCCCTTCCATCGCCCTACTTCCGATCGTAAACTGACCACCACAACCTTGCCCCTAGTAGACTTGACCTCACTACACCACCCCTCACAAAGGTCTCGAATCATCGCTGAGATTGGTGTCGCTTGTAGCACAATGGGCATTTTCCAGGTAGAATTTCCAACAAGTAATGTTGCATGGTTCCGTCCACCTCAAGATACAAATTCTCAATGAAGAATATGTACCTTATTAGATTTTCAGCCTTTTGTTATGTTGCTAGAGCTGTAGTTTCTTTCTTTGGAGAAATTTTACCGTGTTAGAACTAAGCCTTCGCAGGTGTAGCAAAAGAGAACGCGTACGAGCCAGCTTTAGCTGATAGAAACTCTTTATCTGCTAGACACTATCTTAGATAAGTCATGTTCCATTAATCTCCTTGATCAAATCTTAGATAAGTCATGCCCCAATGATCTCCAACATTAGATAATTTGAGCATTCAAAGTTTTCAAGATTCTATGTCAAATTTGTAGTTTCTGATTTGCCCATCTTACACCTCATAATATTTGTTGTTGGAATCATCAAACGTAGGTAATTTTCTAGCATGGCTTTCTACAGCTTAGATCATCTCAGAACCGGGCAGCAAATATACTTTCAGCTGCTTGCGTAACTCCACGGATTCTCAACACGTCCACAGAATAGAAGAACTTTCTTAGACGTTAAATTTTTTAAGGCCTACTATCAGAATACAGCTTTTAGGGAGACCATCAAGACTGCAAACAGCAGTCTGGATTTAGTAGGCCCTGCCACCTAGTGGGGTGGGCCTCAGTAAACAATAACCATCATTGCCGGTCCCCAGGATGCTAACGTCCCGATAACATTTTCTTGATGTTTACATAATCTGTATACTTCGATTTTCATTTTCTTTGTATTTTTAGAACAATTTCTCGAGTCTTAATTATCTCGGTCGCAATCTCAGTCCAGTTTGACTTCTGACGTATTGAGTCAACGGATTATTCTTATAGCTCATACGAATTTGACTTCTATGAGTATATATGATTGCTTTTTCCTTGGTTGAGTTCCTGTTCAAGTCCGCGTACAGCTGACTTGTCAATTTTGCATGGGTATATGTAGAGATTGCCATGTGGCTTGGTACTCTAGGACTAACGATTCTCCTATCTTTTACTTAAATTTTGGTAGAATTACATTAAGGATAGCAAAATTTAGGAGTATTATGTGTTTTGCAGGTCATTAATCACAACATTTCTCACTCGGTAATCGAAGGTGCGCTTCAATCGGCTTCGGAATTCTTTTACTTACCAGCCGAGGAGAAAATATCACTTGTCTCGAGTGATTTCAACGAACCGGTAAGATATGGAACGAGTCTGAACCACAAGAAGGACGAAGTCCAATTCTGGAGGGACTTTCTCAAGCACTATTCCAATCCACTCCCCAAATGGGTTGATTCATGGCCCTCAAATCCATCCAACTAAAAGTATGTTCCTGCAACCGTATAAAATTTTTAATAGCGTAGATAGTGACTAGAAGCCGTGTGACACTTATCAAAATATCTACTGAGTCAACCCTTCTGCACAGGGAAAAGATGGGGAACTACACAGGTCGCTCAAAAGCTTGCAACTGAACTCATGGCAGCAATATTTGAAAGCTTAGGATTAAAGCCAGACTACCTAAAAGAAGAAATTGAAGAAGGAATGCAAGTGATTGCTGTTAATTGCTATCCCCAGTGCCAAGAGCCAGAACTCGCATTAGGAATGCCACCACACTCCGATTACGGTTGCTTAACAATTTTATTGCAGGATTGCCAGTGGTTGGATATAATGGACACGGAGGGGAATTGGATTTCTGTACCCGCCATAGATGGAGCTCTATTGGTACACGTGGGTGACCATTTAGAGATCATGAGCAATGGTAGATACAAGAGCCTCATCCATAGGGCTGCTGTAAATTCGAAGAGTAGAAGGCTCTCTATAGCTAGCCTCCATAGTCTAGACATAGATAAGAAGGTTACCCCAGCGCAAGAGCTGGTGGATGAACAGCACCCAACGGCCTACAAAGATAGCAGCTTCAAGGAGTTTCTTGAGTATGTCTCGGGCAATGACATCTTCAAGGGAAAGAGATACATGGAGACATTGAGGCCTAGTGTCTGAAAGCGGACGACTTACATTATGCAGTGTGAGAAATAGAATCAGATCCTTTCTAAGAGAACTGTTGTCAGTAAAGAAGTGTTTTTCTTTTTGTAGGTTCAAAGGTGTTAAACTGCTTTACTTGCAGAATTTTTCCTTTAGCAAATTTATTGGATATCATAAACGAGTTCTTCTATACTAATCATCTAAGCCTTGTGCTAGGAAATAATATATATATGTACGTGTGTGAGTCAGGCGTACACGCCTTGAGGGGGAGAAGAAGTCCATGCCACTTTCTCTTTCATGTATGATGAATTTTTCAGTATATCTAATATATTCATCATGTTCTACGTACCAAAAATAGGTAACCCAATAAAATCAATGCATTTGGATGATTCTATACACTTGTTTTAGAATTTTGAAGCATTTAACAAAAATGCATAGTGTCCAATAAATATGAAATTTGATCTCTAACTTAAGCCATTCCATATATGATGAATGGCTTAGATCTATAAAACAAGGATTCAGCACCTTTAAAAAGGGCATGAACTTCATCAACTCTCCCCCTCTATCCCCATGCTATACTCTACTAGTCTGAACTCATGCCTGCTATGTTTTTACATAGTAGTAGCTTCTCATAAGTTACCACCTTTGTCAACATATCTGTAGGATTTTCATCAGTGTGAATCTTTTCCAACTTTAGCATCTGTTCTTCTGTCACCTCTCATATCCAGTGATACCGTATATCAATGTACTTGGTGCGCGTGTGATACATTGATCTCTTGCTCAGGTCTAAAGTACTCTGACTATCGTAATGTATCTTGTAATCTTCCTGTGTGATACTGAGCTCCTGAAGAAACTGCTTTATCCACAACATTTCCTTGCCTGCTTTAGCTACGACAATATATTTAGCTTCTATTGTCAATAGAGCTACGCACTTCTGCAACTTGGAGTGCCATGATACAACTCCCCCTGAAAGAGTGAAAATGAACTCTGATGTTGACTTTCTTCCATCAAGATCTACAACCATATCAGTATCTATGTAATGTTCCAGGAGTGCATTTGTACTTTCGAAGCACAGGCATGACTTAGATGTGCTCTTCATGTACCGTAGTATCCACTTCATGGGTTCCCAATGATCTTTACTTGGATTTGAAATAAATCTACTCACGACTCCTACTGAATGAGCAATATCCGGCCTTGTGCATACCATTGCATACATCAAACTCCCAACTACTGGTGAGTAGGGAATCTTAGCCATCTTGCCTATATCCTGTGGCATTGAGGGACACGTCTTCTTGCTTAATTTGAAATAATTACCTAGTGAAGTGTTGGCTGACTTGACACTCTAAATTTTGAACCTCTTGATGACTCGTTTAACATATTTTTCCTATGACAGCCACAACTTCCTTGTTTTCTTGTCACGTGTAATCTTCATCATCAAAATCTGCTGACCTGCCCCTAAGTCTTTCATATCAAAAGACTTAGATAACTCTCTCTTCAACCTGCTGATCATTGTCATATCTGATCTAACTATCAACATGCCATCTACATAGAGTAGTAGAATGATGAATTTACCCTCAGGTAATCTCTGGATGTACACGCACTGATCTGCAATTATTCTTTTGAAACTTTGACTCATCATGAGTGAGTCAAACTTCTTATATAATTATATTGGTGCTTGCTTGAGGCCATAAAGACTTTTCTTCAACTTGCATACTAGATGCTTCTTCTTTTCGACTTCGAAACCCTCTGGTTGTTCTATGTATATCTCCTTTTCTAGATCTCCATGTAGAAAGCTGTCTTGACATTCATCTGTCTCAAATCATGCAAATTAAAAATTGATCTAACTTGGAATATCCCATGCCCTTAACTCTTAAAAGCGAAATACTCTTCTATAGTCTTCGTTTCTAAAAATGCGTGGTGTGGCTGATCGTTAGTGCAGCCTCCTCCTCCTTCCTCTCTCTCTCCCTTTCTCTCTTTTCCTCTTTGTGTTTCACACATTCATTCCTCCCCCTCTTAAGCCAAATTTTAGCAGACTCTCCTCTATCCTACTATATCTCTAGATATTTCTTTCCCTATTATCCTTTCCTATCATATCTCTAGGTATATCTTTCCTTCTTATTCTATCCTTTCTAGGTTCTAATCTCTTACGTATCCTCATCCTTTCCTACTTAGAATTCTCCATATTCATTGCACCTGGACACTCCTTGGTTTGGGAAATTTTTTTTTCAAAAAGGTTGTCTTGGGAGACTTAAATTCTAGTTCTAAAGTTTTGAATATTCATTCTATAACCATTAAAGCAATTAGATTTTTGTTGTCAATTCTATGCAAAAGTATACTTATGTTATGAAAAAGAAAGTTATTACACTTCCTACTTACAAAAATTTCGTCCTCAAAATTTCAAGGTAGTACAGTGAACAACTCTGGAAACCTTTGTCTTATGTACAGTGAACAACTCTGGAAACCTTTGTCTTATGTCACGTTCTACTTCCCACGTAGCTTCTTCAATTGTATGATGCTACCACAAGACTTTAACTAATGGAATAGTTTTATTTCTCAAAGTTTTCTCTTTCCAGTCTAGGATCTATATCAGCTTCGACACAAAAGTCAGATTAGATTACAGTTTACTTGGCACTTGCTCCAATACATGGGTAGGATTGGGAACATATTTCTTAAGCATTGACACATAGAATACGTTATGTACCTCTGATAACTATGGTGGAAGTGCTAATCGCTATGCAACTTGTCCAATTCTTTCCAGAATCTCAAACGTCCCACAAATTTCGAACTTAATTTGCCTTTGATTCCAAACCTCATCACTCCCTTAGTTGGTGAGATCTTCAAGAAGACATGATCTCCAATTGTAAACTTTAGATCTCTGTTCCTCCTATCTGCGTAGCTCTTTTGCCTCCTATGGGTAGCCAATAACTGCTTCTAGATAATTCATACATTCTCTGCACACTGCTCGATCAACTCTGCCTTCACAAATTGTCGTTCACCAATATTGCTCCAATAAGTCGGTGTTCGACAAGGTCTACCATATAATGCCTTGTACAGTGCCATACTAATGCTAGAGTGGTAACTGTTATTATTTGCAAACTCTATAAAGGGAAGATGTTCATCCTAATTACCTTTCCACTCTAAAGTACAAGCCCTAACCATATCTTCAAGCGTCTAAATAGTTCACTCAGACTGTCCATCAATCTGTGGGTGAAAAGCTGTACTAAATCTTTGCGAGGTACTATGTAACACCCCGGATTTTTAAGACAATTTTTTTTTTTTTTTGACAATTTAAATAAGAGCATTTGGGATCCCATGAGAAAAGATTTATTTAACATTTTACTAACCTATCTTAAAACTCCGGGTGTTAATTTTTCCTTTCTCAAAATGGCGTACATGTAATTTAAACACAAATAAATGATCCGCGTATAAATCAACGTCAAATAAATAGGCGCCTTTATTTTAAATCAAATAAACATCCAAAAGACAATAATAATATGGCCCAGGGTCTATCCATCATAACATCCCATATAAACGTCCAATATATGTCCAAAGATCTAAATCACATCCAAATATAAAGTATGCAGTCCATAATGAAATTCAAATGATAATCCACTCTAATGACTCACATTCGTCTAAAACTATAGGGAAACTAGTCTTCAGCGGCTCTCAAGGTTTATCAACCGCTTTTCCTTTCCTGGTGTCGCGCTCGAGATCTAAGGCATTGCAAAACAAAGCAATGCCTCAGCAAGCTATCGCTTGTGTAGGTACATAGACAATTAATGTAATAAATGCTAGAATTAATGAACAATACTGATGAAAAATCTAACATTTATGAAGATAGTGATATCATAATGCCATGTTCAATAAATGCCAATTTATTCCATATGCTAAAACATGAAATTCACGGAGTTAAAACATGACATGAATCAATAAATGGAGCATACAACAAGAATAAGGGCACCCTAAGGTAATGGGTCCCATCACATCGCACGAACATCCCTGATCAGGAGTACACATAGTCAACCTCTGAGTGTCGTCACACCTGTGCATACCATCTATAACAATGCTCATCATACATGCACACATAACAAGAATATGGGCCATCATGCCGCGGTGGCAACCCTCCATGGGTATCAACCACCGCCGCTCCCCGTCGACACCATAACGGGAGACTTAGCGTCTGTCCCCATGGAAAGGCTCAGACCGGTAGTGTGGACTATCCATGTTACCAAACCCCTACCGAATGCCATTTATGGGCAGGTGTCTATCATATCACAAACTCATCACATCATAATCTCGGAAGGTGGGTGGCCTACCTATCCCTCCTAGCATGACGCCCACCGGGCGAGAGCACCCGTCATCAAATATAAAACACAGAAATCATAGGTATATGCTAAAACTCAAGAGCACTTATAGCTTGCAATCCCCAAGACATGCCCCTCATCCTGGGGTTAGCCTATCAAAGGACCAAATTTAATAAGCCTCTATTCTCATTTCCATGTAAATCCATGCATTTTCTATATATATAATAAGAAATAAGTCTCTAAGTAAGCATAACAAATTAACGTCATACTTGTAAAAGCATTTGAAATAAGTTTATTCAGTAAAAGATTTCAATTTGGAATAACCATCATGTACGCAATGTAGCATGAAATCCACGGTAAATAATAATTGCATTTTAAAACACAATCACACATGATGCTATGTTTAAACATGGTTTAAAAATCAAGGCAAAACATTAGTTGTCGTCACTTACCTAGGTGTGAGATCACTAGCTTGCTAATAACTCCCTTTAATTGGTATATTCAAGTGCACCTGTACATGTCACATCACTATTTTAAAATTTTCCTAAATAAAAAGTGGTCATTTCTAAGTTTTTAAGTTAAAACTAGGTCCACGTCATCAATACGGTCACAACGCCTCTTAGGATCGTGATTTGGACCTCGCTAGCTCCCAAAAATCAAGTTTTAGTGAAAACTACACTAAAATGGGGCACTGCTTGGGACCACCATAAGGTGGTTTAAACGGGCGGCGCCTCTTTCCCGCCGGATTACACGGGCGTACACTGGCGCACGAAGACGCACGGCGTCGCAGACGCCGCACGGGACGCGCCGCGTCCCGGTCCCACCGCGACAGCCCACCGAGGCCGTCCCGCACGCGCGCGGCACCGCGCACGCATGCGACGACGACGTCACTTGACGTCGTCCCTCGAGCGTCATGGAGTGCGTCCTGGCGTCAGCGCAGGGGCGCGGCAGCCGTTGACGACAGCCGGAGAAGACGGCCGGATTAGGTCGCCTCCGGCCGAGCTCTGAGCTCCGTTTTGCGTGATTTTTGCGCCATTTTCTTCAGAATTCTCTCTAGAATCCATTTATGCCCTCCTTTAGCACTAATTTTCTCAAAAACCATGGTTTTTAAACGATTTTTCCCAAGTTCATAAAAACCTCCCTAGGTACTGGTTTTTGAGTTTTCTGGGAAATTCCACCGTTGGATCACTCCCAAATTTAAAGGGTATGCTCTTGGGTCTCTTGTGCACTAGTTGGACGGTGCAATTTTCAAACGGACAAGGTTTGATCCGTTAAATCACACTCCAACAGTAGCGTGCACACAGGTTCCTAAAAATCTGATTTTTTTTCCTAATTTTTAAATACTTTCCTAATTAATTTTCTAATTAATAAATACAGAAAAACATGGATTTGAGGCTTACCTTGCACCTGGCCGGAGTTGCTCGTGTTGCCGGGGCTCCACTCGCCGGAAACTTCAGATTTTTGCAGGTCTAGGGTTTTGCGTATCATTCATGGAAAACGCTCAAAGTGGAGCGTTTTGGCTCCTAGAGGAGCATAGATATAGGGTTTTAGAGTCTTGGGGAAGAGAAACTCTTCCCCACACGGCTCTTCCCACGTCTCTCCGGCGATTTCGCCGGACTGGTAGAGACGTGCGTAGACAGGGGTGCCGTTATCAATTTGGACCCCTGTGTAACACGTTTCTGTCAAAAGACCATTTTGCCCTTACAACTTTGACGGCTCATAACTCCCTCGTTTGAGCTCCGTTTCTCGCGTTCTTGGTGGCGTTGGATTCGTATCGACGAGCACTTTCTAATTATTATGTTTTCAGGAAAGAATTTCATCCATAAATTTTTATTTTAATTTATTTAATAATTTCCTATTTTTATCTTAAAAATTAAGGATATTACATACTAAGTCCTTCTTGTACACTTTGCCAGAAATGCAATGTGAATCGCCATCCCTGTCAGATATGATTGTCAAAGACACGCCATGTAAACTCACAATCTCCTTTATATATAACTTTGTCAAACTCTCTAGTGATTGTCTTTGTCAAATGGGCAGAAAGTGTGCAAACTTAGTCAGTCTATCCACTATTACCCAAATCATGTTGTGCCCATTGGAAGTTTGGGGTAATCCCACTACAAAGTCTATAGTAACGTGGTCCCACTTCCATTCTAGGAGTTCTAATGTCTGTAATAGTCCTGCCCTGCTTTTGATGCTTTGTCTTCACCCTCTGACATGTTAGACATCTTGCCACACACTCACTAATATCTCGTTTCATGCCCCGCCACCATAAATGCCTATTCAAATCTTGATACATTTTTGTACCTCCATGGTGAATGGCAAACTTCGAGTTATGTGCCTCGTGTAATAATTCTTTTCTTAGCCCTCCTAATGCTGGCACCACAAGTCTATCACGAAAGCATACTCCTCCATCAGTACCCATAGAGAATCCAGCGTTGCTACTCATGCCTTGAGTCTCCCCACACTCTTTCTGAGATAGCAGGATTCGGTCCATAAAGGCTAACCTTACTGACACATTTGCTATCATCCCCTTCATCTTCCTACTTACAGCATCTACAACGACATTAGCCTTACTAAGGTGATACTGGATGGTAAAATCATAGTCCTTGAAATACTCCATTCACCGCCTTTGTCTCATGTTTAGGTCACTTTGAGAAAATATGTACTTAAGACTTTTATGATCTGTAAAGACTTCAAAATTTTCACCATATAAATAATGTCTCTAGATCTTTAAAGCAAAAATCACAACTGCCAACTCTAGATCATGAGTGGGATAATTTACTTCATGAGTCTTTAACTGTCTCGAGGCATACGCAATCACCTTTCCATGTTGCATTAATGCACACCCAAGTCCCTTGCCTGATGCATAGTTATAAACTACAAATCCTCTGCTACCTACTAGTAAGGTAAGAATAGGTGTTGTAGTAAGCTGCCTCTTTAATTCCTGAAAACTCCATTCACATTCTTTTGTCCACTCAAACTTCTTTTCTTTCTTGGACAATTGAGTCATAGGTTGCGCGATGCGAGAAAAACCTTCTATAAATCTCCTATAATACCGAGCCAATTCGAGAAAACTGAGAATCTCTGTCACCGTCTTAGGCCTTTCCCAATTGGTGATTGCCTCTATCTTCATGGGATCAACAGAAATACCATATGCAGAAATAACATGACCAAAGAAGTGGACCAGGTCAAGCCAAAACTCACACTTAGAGAATTTCGCATACAGTTGGTGAGTCTGGAGAATGTAGCAAGTGTTCCTGATGTTCTTTATGACTACTAGAGTATACTAAAATATCATCAACAAACACAATTACAAATTTGTCCAGATACTCCTTGAACACTCTGTTCATTAAATCCATAAAGGCAGCAGGTGCATTTGTTAGTCCGAATGGCATCACTAGAAATTTATAATGGCCATATCGAGTTCTGAATGCTGTCTTTGGGATATCTTCGTCTCGTATTAGTAATTGGCAGTATCCCGATCTCAAGTCAATATTTGAGAATACCCTTGCAGACTCTAGTTGATAAAAAAGGTCATCAATGCGCATTAGTGGGTACTTATTCTTGATAGTGACCCCATTCAGCAACTAATAATTGATACACATCCTCATAGATCCATCCTTTTTCTTAACGAATAACAAAGGGCCTCATCAAGGTGAAACACTTAGGCTAATAAACCCATGATCCATTAACTCCTAAAGCTACACCTTTAAATCGTTCAGCTCTACTAGAGCCATGTGGTAAGGTGCCTTTGAGATGGGAGCTGTCCCTAGCAATAGCTCAATCATAAAGTCCATTTTCTCGTTCCGGAGATAACCCCAACAATTCCTCTGGAAAAACATCTTGGAATTCTCGAATTACGTTAATCTCATCGATCTTTGGCCCTGATTCTTCTTGAGCCACCACACTAGCTAAATATGCTTGAAATCCTTTGGTGATTAGTCATGTATCTTGCATTGTTGAAATAATACTCATACTTGATGAGTTTGACCTACCCTGAAAGGTAATAGTTTCCCTTCATGGGCTACAAAGAGTAACTCTCTTCTTCTTACAATCAATTACTACCCCTTTTTTCTGATAACCAGTCCATACCCAATATCACATCAAAATTTGTCATTCTCAAAAGGATTAGGTCTCTACTAAGTTCATAATTAGCCATATAAATAGGCACATCTTGTAAGAATTCACATGCCATGATAGATTCCCCAACTTGAGTGCTAACTTCTAAACAAAAACCCAATATTTATGTGGTATAATTCATACACGATGCAAAGCTACGTGATATAAATGAATGTGTGGAGCCTGGATCAATCAATACACGATCAAGTCTATCAAGAATTAGAAGAGTACCTCCTATCATAGCATTGGAGGCTCGAGCTTGCTCCATGGTTAATGCAAACACTCTGCCTTGGCTCCGCGGTGCTGGTCCTTGGCGAGGATAATCGTGCTTTTGCTTTAGGTAGTCATGAATGAAATGTCCTTGCTCTCCACATAAGAAACATTAGCGTTGCTCAACATAGCAAGGTCTCCCTTGATGGAATTTGTGAGAAGTAGGCCACTGTGTGCGATCACCTTCTTTCTTCCTGAAGTTGGTCCTCAAGGGTCCATGTGGCCTCTTAAATTTGAATGGTGCAATAGGTCTCCTTCCCTTCCAGATTGGTTTCTGTCCATTTGTCCTTTCACTATCTTTGTTTGATTGTCTATATTCTCTTTCTACAATGGAAGCCAATTCCACTGCGTTGGAAAGTGAGGAGGGTTGAGCAGTCAAAAGCTTACTCTTCAAATGAAAGTTGAGTCCCCTAACAAACTTTTGGTCAACTCTTAGTTCTGTGGGGCACACTTAAGGGCGAATAGTCTAAACTTAACAAACTTCATCTCGTATTGTTCCACTGTCATGGAACCCTGCACCATGCTAAGAAACTCTTGCTCTTTTTGCTCTTGTACATGTGGAGGAAAATACTTGTTAGTGAATATGAGTTTAAATTCGTCCCATTGAATATTTTCAACTTCGCTGAAGTAGGTTCTCTCGGCAATAGGCCACTAATGTAATGCCTCTCCTGTTAGCACGAAAGTAGCCATCGCTTGTCTATCTTCTGGCATATTCCTCACCTTAAATATATTTTCCACCTCATAAAGCTAGGTTTTTGCAACTTCTGGTCCTTCCTTGCCTGAAAATTTGCGAGCAATCTTTTTGAAGCGCTTTAACAAAGTATCTTCCTTTATCCCAATTCATCCTCCAATGTCCACCTTCGGCTCTCCTCCCTGTCTAGAAGTCTGCAATCGTTGTTTCATTCGTTGTAATAGAAGGTCTATCACATCTTCTGCAACATCTTCCTAGACCTCGGTATTTTTTGGAGCTTCAGATGAGGAGGTCTCAACCACATTAGCAGCTCTACATCTCTTTGGTGCCATCTAGATTTTCAATAACAAAATCTAATGAGTTTTTTTTTTCTTTCTAATTACATAGTGTACCTAGGACTCGCTTTCTCACTGTTAACTATTATAGTTTCAAAGTTGTTTTGGCTGTGAGCAGTATAAACTGTGCTCTGATACCAACTGTGACGACCCAGGTTTTTTGAAACGAACTTTGCCAAATTCATTTGAAAATGGTTAGGATCCTAAGTTTTTTTTTTTTTTTTTTTTTCAAAACATTTTAAAACTATCATATATAGTAGTTTTCAAAACCACCCTTCCATGCCCAAGTGTCTCATTAAAACTTCACATATAATCAAAATAATTTTACAAGAATAAGCACTACTAAGACCCAGTAGTCATAACCCAAACAATCTTAAATGAAATCATAACTTAAATTAAATTAACTCCTCCATTCGTAACAAAGTTACTTGTCTCATCATCTCATTGTTCTAAATGTTCAATGTTCTTATTCTAAAAGAAATAAGTACTAATTTTGCTATCATACTTTCACTTGTCTATTCCAAAGTTCCTGCTTTACCTCAATTTTCTAGTTCTACTTAAAAGATTGACCTGAAATCGTTGGTGGGGGTGAGTACGACCACTCAGTGGGAAATTATAAGTTAGACAAAAATATGCAAAAAACACATGAATGCATAGAGATATTAGGATGCAAACGATTAAACGCAATTAATATCGAACCTCGACAATGATTAAATCTCGAAGTCCACAGTAAATCACATTATGTATTGTAAATCTCTATCAAAAGTACATGGCATTAAAGATTGTACCAAATATCTGAAACATGTCACACAATATCAAATAGATCAGATAGCAGCGTCTTGCTAAGACCATAAAGGAAAATGGTCTAAATCCCTCGAGGTTGACCAACATATACATATATGTCCATATCAAATCTTATCTGCTATGCATGTAAAGAGAACCAATATCTCATGCCTATGTTCGATCGTGGATACCGCACGACCTACACCGGTCCTCATGGGGGAGAACAGATCAAACTAAATGGAAAGTCCCATGACCCTTTCAAATGCACGAAGCGTTTACCTCAGGCGGGTATCAAAATTTCTTTTTAAAGTGTCAGTGGCGAACTGCACTCCTAGCATAGCAAACTACAAGGGTCTCATCAATTTTCCCTCATACATGATTCCCAAGAATTTAATCATAGTTTTGATATCACACACATGTGCATTATCATAAACTTCTCCTCTACTTTAAAAACATTCAAGAACATGAATCATCCACTATCAAGTGAGCTCCACAATGGAATTTGGCGTTATTTCAAACAATACACACTTTCATCTAAACAAAGTCAATAGTGTGATTTCAAAACAAATCCATAGTTGTGTACGCATAGTGATTAGATCAATACAAATCAACATTCCACTATGATGCATTTAGGGAATGAATAAGTGTGCATGTTTACGAAATCAATGGTTGTAATGAAAAATATATTATGCATCTTGATAGGTCTTGGGGAAAGGAGTGCACCCGCTTATTTAGCATGAAATCAGTGGGCAACACATGATCAATAATGAAATCTGAAATAATATAACTTGTGCACATGGCCAAGATTTCACAATAAACTAGTGCATGTGACATGGGTAAGGTGTAGATTTGTGTACCCTTTTTTTTTTTTTTTCGACCAACCACCATATAATATATATGGTTAGATGAAACGATGGTATTATGGGCATGATGTAGTGGTCAACAGTACACCATGCGCACATATCAATTCCATAAATCAAAGGCCTATAGTCTTTAAGACTTAGGAAAATTACGTGCACATGCAACTCTATCATAGATTATGGCGTATAAGTATTGTTGATGTTTTCCGCAAGTGCACGGGCTATTGTAGTATAGCTATGCAAATACGGGTGGAACCCACAGGGACTCTCTTTAAGTGGAGTTTTTAATAAAATTTAATTATTTGAAACTTGAAGAGAATAACAAAACTAGCCTAACCATTCAAATTTACTCAAATGATGCACTTTAAATAACTTTTAATTCCAGAAAACAAAATAAAACTAATCAAAACATCCTTGAATCACACTGTCCTTGGATAGCATTGTCCCTGGATAACACTGTTAAAAGATGGATAAAATAAAGCTTAAATGGAACGGGAACACAGATGTAAATAAACAAAGGATACAGATGTAATTAATGGAATTGAATAGAATTGTCATTGCATTTAAAGATGAAGGGCAAAACTGGAATGTTATTAAAAATTTGGTTTTTAACAAAAAACCAGAGGAAATCCCACTAGAAGAACGCTGGTAAATGGAGGAGATGGAGCTGGAGGAGAAGGAAGAGGGCAGGGATGCGCGAGGAAAACCTGGTTCGGGTTTCCTTCTCCGGGACATTCGGAGGTGGGAAAAACGCCGGATCCTGTGGTGATCAAGGCCAAAAATGGAGGAAATAGGCTTTGTTGGACTGGTCGAACTGGCCGGATGGCAATGTAGATGGGCGTCGCACGTCCTGGAATCACCTGTGCCGGATTAAATGGAACCTGGGCGTCTGATCTGGGTGTCCTGGGTTGTGGAAACGATGGCGAGCAGAGGAGGTAGAGGTTACGGGAGAGATGGTGCAGAGGAGAAAGGAGAGTGGATTGAACTATGAAGCAAAGGAGAGTGACTGAGAAGGGGAGCAGGGAAAGAATAGGTGCATGATGCAGGAGAGGAAGAGGGAGACCAGGGGTTTACTGTGGGTATGCAACAATGAATGGGAAGAAACTAGAATAGAGGGAAGAGAAAAGGGGTGGTGCATGAGAGAGAGAGAGAGAGAGAGAGAGAGAGAGAGAGAGAGAGAGAGAGAGAGAGAGAGAGAGAGAGAGAGAGAGAGAGATGGGTGCAGGTGAAACAAAACCCAGTGATGGGATGAAGGTTGCTTGGACTGGTGCGCAGACTTTGTACGTTGCTAGTCGAGTGTAGAAAAAGGAAGATCTGAGGGAAATGACACCCTGGTGCGTGGAGGAGATCTGGGAAAGAGAGGTGGCCAGTCTGGGTAGTGGATAGAAAACGGTAAGCGGTGGGAAAAAAATGGGAATTGAGAGAAGAAGATCAGGAGTACGTGGAAAAGGCTGGGGCCAGCAGACTTGGGTCATGCGCGCCTAGCCTGTGCGGTTGTTGTTTTCTTCCGATCTGGGTTTGTAATGTGGAGAAACAGGAAAGGTGAGGCAAAGAAAGGTCAAAGTGAAAAGGCCTTGAGCGGTGGTGTGATGGTTGGGGTGTTGAGAGCTGGGAGAGGTATGGAAGTGCAATGGAAACAAGAGAGCTGGATAGAGTGTTGAATGGGAACAAACGTAAAAGGTAAAGAAAATTTCAAGATAAAAGCAAGAAAAAAATTGAAGGACTTAGAATGGCAAGTAACAAAGGAAAGTAAAACTACTCCCAAAAAGACTCCCCTCTCCTCCTCATACGGTTTCCTCTTTATAGCCTTTCCCTTGTTTTTCTCCACCTCCTTCCTTAAACTCTATCTTTGAAGAGTTAGGGTTCTATGGGGAAACTTTCTCCTCTTCCAAGTAGAACTCCATCATTTTAGGAATCCTTGTTAGTTAGGACTCTTGCCTTTTTTATCTGCACCGTTGATCACAGAGCTGAGCCATCCAACCTTCCTTTAGTTGATCTGCAAAATAAAAGACTAAATTAGAATAATCTAAACCGTGCATTAATCATCTAATAAGCTCTAATAATCATTTAACAGTTGATTTTGAGAAATTTAAGGTTTGGATGATCAATCAAGATAAATTTTGCAATTTGGACGGCTAGATGATCTTATTGAATGCTAAACTAGGGGTTTTAAAGCCAAAATTGAATACTTAACAAGTATTTGGACATATGTGGATATGCATTTGTACCATGAATCATGGCATGCAAGCATTGACGCATAATCATGTATATGCGTGCATGAACCTACATCTTTGTGACTTGGGAAAATTACATGCACATGCAAATCTATTATAGCTTATGGCGTATAAGTATTTGGACATATGAGAGCATGTGCATGATGATTCGCATGGGCGGTATGCATGAGGTTTGTTGGAATGGATAATGTAACATTCGCTATTTTAAATTCTAGAATAATTAAATTTATAAATTTTAGAAAATTGAGAAATTTAGAGATAAAATCTCTAGTTAAAGCATCAATATTTGATATGTGGTCGAAAAATGGAGTCCAACGCCACTAAAAAAGCTAAAATCTGATATCGGAGTAAAAATGGCTAATTATTTTAAAATTTGTATTTAATTGAAATTATTTGGAGGGGCAAAACCGTCTTTTCACAAGCGGGTCCCACAAAATCATCACAGCCATCCATGTTAGTAGGGTAATGATTACCAGCATTTAAGAGGAGGTGCCTTGAATGCACCTTCCCCCTCTTGTTTCCCTGTAAATCGGTGATCGTGCAAGCCACTAGAAAATAAAAAATAAAAAAAATTCCATCCCCAGCAATGAATTCGCAGCGAGGACGCTGTTGATCTCCTCCTTCCACGCATGTTGGAAGGCCAACTTGACTGAGGTAGCACCGAAAAACGACATGGACTGTCATTTTCCAGTGAGTGATACAAGTTGTTGTTGTTCTCAAAATAAGTCCATGAAATGGTGTCAAATGATGATTTGAATTGTTCAACTTGTGCATGATGATACAAAGAACAAACCCATAAATTTTCATGGAGATCGAACAACTGGGGATGCTAGAAAACTGTAAGATGAGGGTTTTTAAGAGCGCGGTAAAAATAGCAAGTAATGAAGTTGAAATGGAATTTGAAAATGAAATGTACGTAAAAAAACTGAACAAAATGGTTAAAAATCGCAAGAAATGGGGCACCTAGGGTTGTCGGAGACTGGATTCCAGAGGCCGTCTCCGGTGACGGTGGACCAGTCTGATCACCATCCTTGGCAATAGTGAGCGGCAATGATTGAACGAACGATGAGCACACGTGCGACATGTGGCGGGGCATGTGGTGCGACCGCAGACAACAGACGACACGCGTGGCATGTGCGGCAGCGCGAACACAGATAACACTAGCGGCATGTGCGGCGGGCCCTTTTTCCTGATTTTGAGTTTTTTCTAACCATCCATTCACAAAAAAAATATGATTTTGAGAGTTATAGAGGTTCACATCATGATCCAAAAGGGGCGTTGTGATCGTCTCAATGAGGCAGACCTAGATTTAAGATAAAAATCTAGTTTTAAGTACCTTTTAAATAGTTAAACCATTAAATACTATTAGATGACTTAGATCAAGCCGATCAATGTATGATCAGGCCTTAGACCTTGGTTGTATACATCAAACATGAGATGATCTAGGAGATTAGAAGGGCAAATCTCATTAAATTGCTAAGAAAAACTGATCCTGACAATTGATCTAAGCAAATACCTTAGTATATGCTGATCAAAGAGTAATTTGACCGTCAAATCGACACGTGATTATAAAGATTTATGTGAAGAAGAGGCAGTTAGTTTCGGTGGAGTTGTTGATGGCTAACGGCACTTGGCGCATCTTCTTCTCTGCTCGCATGGGTTCTTTTTTATGTTCTTTTGTTGTTTAAGAGTTCTCTTTAATGTAGTTGGCAGTGTGAAGTAGACAGGATAATTGTTGTAATGAAGATATAAAAAAAAAATTGCTCTCTCTCTCTCTCTCTCTCTCTCTCTCTCTCTCTCTCTCTCTCTCTCTCTGCGCGCGTGTGGCTTGTGTTGTGTGTTGTCCGTTGGTTTGTGCTGGGGTGTTGGTTGACGGGGAAGTAACCTTTTTTTCTATGCTAACACTATGAAGCAACGGGGTGTTTCCTGGAGGGTGAGCGGAAATTCACTTAACAGGACAGCTTGATGCATGGTGGCGATCGAGTCCGTCCGTCTCGATCTTTGTCCAGTAAAAAGTTTTAAAAGGTGTAGTATTTTATGTACGCCCGGAAAAAACCAGCGTTGGTTAGTGTCAAATATGATGGCTTCTCAGTCCTCTGACCCTTGGTACAAGGAAATTGTAGTCTTTTAGGCTTTTAATAGTTTGTATAAGTTCCCAACTGCGGTTAACAAAAGGCAAACATGATCAATGACTTACGTCTATGGAGCATAGGGCGGAGTCGTGATTATTAAGAAATGGCAGGGTCTAGGAAGACATGATTAATGACTTTAGAACTACAGCGAATAGCAGTGGGGATTAAGACAAGGCGGCGTTTAATGACCAAGATCTACAGAGCCTAGTGGCGGCGTTTAATGACCTAGATCTACAGAGCCTAGTGGCGGCGATCAACAAAAGGACAGTGTCTACTCATGACACTTGTTAATTTTTAGCCTATATTAAGGAGTAGTCTATTTTATATAATTATCATAACATTTAGCCTTAGCCTATTTTAGTCATCCCAAACATGATAAATAATACAATTACCATAATGATTATATAATTATTATGTTTGAGAAAAGGATGCGTGGACTCAGTCTGAGTTTTGAGAGTGTCCAGACCTACCGGTACTCGGTTTCAGTTTTGCTTTGAGGTATTGGTTATATGAACTCTATTTGATCTTTCGTGCGGTGGTCGGCCAATGAAAGTATGGATTTTGTACTTGTGTTCTTCCCTGATGTGGCGATAGGTTCATCTTCTGGGTTGTCCAGTTAAGTGCCACTATGGATTTCCTCTTGGACTGGCGACGTCTCAAACTCCCCCCGATGTGTAAAGGACTTTGTGCCACTGCCGTCCCAAGAGAACGCCCAGATCGGCGTTTAGAGTGCCCGTTGGATCCAAAGCACTGAGCTCCAGTTCGTACTTACTAATGGGGATCGTTAGGATCTTGTCCCCCGTGGGTTGCTACTCTTTGAAGTTCACTGATCAACAATGACGGAAAAGCAGTTCGGGGATGTATCCGTGATGTAGGATATAAGGGCCCACGAGCCTCTGGACATATTGGCCCATGTCAAAATTAAGATACTTTATTCCACGCACTCAGTTCGAAGACCATGACGAAGCTTCGCAACTTTGGACCAAAACATAAAAAGTCATTGCCGTATGTTATTAGGAATCTCAATGTTACTAAGGTCTTACTAGCTTTGCCGTCGCAACTTGGACCAAAACATAAAAAGTCATTGCCGTATGTTATTAGGACTCTCAATGTTATTAAGGTCTTACTAGCTTTACCGAGGTTTTGATTGAAGGAAAATGGAGAGTATTCGTGAAGCTGCACGTTTCAACTACGAGGAGCAGTCATCCTCCAAGAAAAAAAAAATCCTGAAAAAGTTCAACAAGATAAACGAGTCCGAGAACGCTGATGGAGGACGCTTTAGTCGTCTGAAAGAGAAACTTCAGTTGGGCCGCGTAAGGGAGCTCCTAGAGCTTGCCAAAAGCCGCGGATCGAGATTGTCAGAAGAAAGGATCAACGTGATTGTTGCAGAAATGAAGAAACATGAGACTGATTCGTCATCGACTTTATCTTTCGACGATTTTATAACGTTCGAGTACTTGTGTGAGAAGTGGCCCATCTGTGATGGTTGCAAGGCGATGATACACGGGATGTACTATGCCTGTGTTTCCTGTTGGAAGAAGTACTTGGACGGAAGAGAAAGCCCTTATGAGCTATGTTACCAGTGTTTTACTAGCAAGTCATTCGAGCATAAGCACAATAAATTCGTGGATAATCAAGTTCTGCTTCGATCCTGGAGTAAGATGGTAAGAGGCTTGTAGTTTTAGTTTCCCCTCTTTTCTCTTAGGATGATTTCTATGGAGTTCTCAAATTTAGTAGAAGTCAATAGGAGCAACATGTTTGGGGATCCAAACCGTTCTTTTTTTGTCTTCGGCTTACGCATGCTATAATATAGATTTACGCCTGGACTGCTTAATATTTTCGACGGTGATGAATTTTGTAAGCCATCCATTTTCCACAATGAAAATCAAAATGGCTGATATCGTCGGATAGAGAAGAATTTGGGTGCATGGCCCCACTTGCATATTCGGCTGTCATTGCTATCCCTGCCAAAAATGATTCAGTTGCTCATCCACTGCTCCCTCTACTTGATGGACCACGCCAAAAAGTATCCTCAATTTCACAATATGAGGATGATTCGCTAAGTGCATATCTTCTGGTCCTGTAATCTAGATCATGGAGGGCCAGCAGCTAAAGGCTCACGTTACTGTCTGTTGTGGGCCTTCGGTCAAGCTTCTGGTGCAGTCCTGAAGGACTCGATTTCGTAAACATGAAAAGATGGACGGAGTCTTCTAAAACATTTCCAACAATTTACTGACCTATAGTGTCATTGCATATGTGATTATGCTGGGCAATTTCATATATTATGTGGAATAATTCGGCATAATCACATAAACCATGCTATGTAAGCCTTGCAAATAATATGGGACGGGTTATGTGTTTTATTTATAGTGTGGTTCACTGAACTCATTATTGTTTTATGCCTCGGTTCAGCGCGAAAAGAAGAGAGCGGATGCAGAGAAGGCGTTACTAGTTCTCGATCTTGTTGGAGCAATCATTGGATGAACGGGTATTTGCTGTTCCATCTTACGTGGTGAATCTCTAGACTTAGACTGTTGTCTATGGTATAGGCTTTGTTTTTTCATCACGGCATTTCATATCATATAGTTGAACTTTGATTTGGCATTTGTGACGCCAATGTAATGATTGCCGTTCACTTGAATTTGGAGGGACTTAGACGAGCAACAAGTGTGATTACTCTGTATCAGAGGTAGATATACTTCAGGTTCATATTTAATCCTTCGAAAACGTAGATATTCTCAGATAGAATTCGAGACACCCTCAGATCTTCCAATGAGAGGGCGGATCAACAGGCGTAATCGCCCTAGTTGTTAGATGGGCATCTTTGATGAAGAAGGTTTTGGCTAATGCATTGTTAATTGTATGGACTGGAAATTGTTGTGATTCTCCTGGCCTTATTTTTCTTTTGATCAGGTTGTTCCTTTCCATTAGCACTTCGGCTGAAACGTAATCAGCCTGTTGAATCTATGAAACATAATGGTTGAGGGAGCTCATCTAAATCACCTACTACTGGTTTTCTTGATTCATCAGAAAATTATGGCTCATGAATCAAGCTGCGATGAAGAAGTTAGATAAGTGACACCTTGAGGAATCAATCCCACAAAAAGTAATAGTCCTGATTTTTGTGACGGTGACGTAGTTAGACACTGCATTTAGATAACATCATGTTTGTATCATACATAGGCTCATATTAAGCAGGTTCTGTTACGATAAGATCTAAATTGTCATTAGTCAGAAACAGGGTAGGAAGGAAAGGTGCTATTATGGTAAGATCAAATTGTCATTAGTCAGAAACAGAGTAGGAAGGAAAGGTGCTGTTATGATAGCATCAGGAGAACTAAAGAAGATTTCATTTACAGAGTAAGTGCAAGAAAGAGACTGAACAAACAAAACACAAAAATTGAGGGATGTATGAAATGGGCAGGAATGACAAACAGATGCCCGTTGATGATTTTACCATATAAAAGAAGGAATTATATATGTATATCAAAACTGATGGTAAAAGATGTGTAGAAGAATGAAAACCTTAACTTCGTATATTTGATATTTATTTGTCCTTGTGTTCATGGGGTACTTTGCTTCAGCCCGGCAACCCACAGATGACCTCTGAGATTTAGAGAAAAATGAGTTTGCGAAAGAGAGAAGAACACGAAGTTGATACTTTGCAAAACTTACCAGTTATATGCAGAGGAACAATGCGAGTTCACTTGTTTTCTGAAGTGAATTGAACTGCGGATTCATTTCTTTCTTCTTTTGGTTCCTATTTGGGCTGTTTTAGCGGTTGGACCTCTGTAACCCGTAAGCCTTGAAGAATTTCGTTGGATGCTGAAAGTCAGGGTATTGCAGGGAGTAACCTCAGAGATTCGTCAAATGCAGAAGATTTTGTGCAGACTGTGCATGGGGAGGAGAAAAGAGAAGGGAAAGGGTGAGAACTTAGGAATGCAAAGAGATAGGGAGAGAGTTATGCCCATAAAAGGATAAAATGAACACAACTTGGCTCTTTCATCTTAATTTGTGTAGGTTTAGATTACCGTGACATCATTATTCATGTAGTAGTATTGGTTTGATATCCAGTTTGAAACTTTGGTTCCTTTTAGTGTGTAGTTCCTTGTACTTTGAGAAGACTTTGAAGTAAAAGCATGTTTTGACAGTCTTTTGGTATCATCATAGACGTTTTATTTATGATTGGGACACTACAAGTATGTTGTAGTCCCTTGCTGACAAATCAATACTGTTGGGGCTTTCAAATAGTCCAAGTTCAAAAATCTTGTGCATTAGATTGTATATAATCTTCTAACCTTCAAGGCCTTAGCAAGTGTCAGTAGGCATTTACCTAATGTTCGTTGAAAGTGAGCATCTAGCCAGCGTAGTGGCATGATGGATCCCCTCATTCCTCCACCGAACGTTTCGTGTTTGAGCTTGCTTTCTTATTAACGTTCAGGGAAAAAGAAAAAGAACTCGTTTGTGTGTTGTTGTTTAACAAGGTTCACTTGGATGTACTCCCAAGCTCTTGGATTTTGGAGGTACTTTGCAGTCGGCTCAAAATCAAAGCCAAGACACTAGCAACACAAGCCGCAGCACGACAGCCATGCATGCCATTCCATGTCATGTTGCTCTCTCATAATGCAGAGAAATTGATAGCTGTCCTGCTCTGTGTTTTCATGCCTGCATCTCCCATTTTCACGCCGTGAGATATTGTACTGAGGGAAGGATGGATTCTCTTTCTATACCATTTATATATTTATTGTGTAAAGGCGAGTCTGTTATTGTTCTCTGATTTTTTTGCCAATTTGTTACATAATTCATCTTTTAAAATTCATCATTTTTTACTAGAAACGAGAGGCCATTTATGTTGGTCTCCCAAGGAGAGAGTTTTTTAAGCTTTTCTTATGAATTATCGGCTGTTGCTTTGCTCTTGTGACGTTCTTCTTTGATTGAGTCTGTTGTCTTAGCAGGCAAGTGGAAGATATCTATGCAGTTCGATGAGAGTACCGACGATCTTAGATCAGCCAATACAGTCGCAAATGCGTTGTCCAAGGAGCGGAAGAGAGCACAAGGTCTTAGAATCTTTTCTATGTAATAGGATTGATCTTAGATGTTTCTATAGTTGTCATTCGGTTGTAATGGGAGGCACGATTGGCCTTTTCTAGGTCAATCGGTCTTGTTCTGTTAACCTTCCTTGATAAAACCACAATATTACCCTGCTTTTATTGTATCCAAATCACAATACTACCCTGCTTTACAGTGGCCACTCTTGTTAATTGTTTTCCAATCGAGATATTCTTGCTAATTATCCTAGATGTCCAATGGAGATAAACTGGCTAGTTGTCCTAAACTATTCCTGCTGGGACCTTGCTGCTAATGTGCCAGTATCTTAGAAAACCTTTACTTTTAAGGTTCTTACTTTCGTCACCGTTGACAGTCACCAATAGATCTTCAAAATTCCTACACTCTTGCTGACTCATGAGCGAAAAATCGGACAACAAGGGGTAGATTGGAAATGGAGTTAACATGAGAAAGTTTCTAATTTACAGACTTAGAATTCTTATTGAGCCAGAAGCCTTGTACCCAAAATCAAGTTATAGAAATTCTATGGTTTTTGCGACTGCTGTACGAGTGCAGCAAAAATTATTGCCTACATTTTTTGGTGATTCGTGCCATTTGTCTGTGCCATACCTCAGACAACACCCCTAAAATCTTCTACATAGTACATACCGGATAATACGATCTCAATGATCTAGCCGATCGTGATTTTAGTTCCCTTGATCAGCGTTATTTGTTAACCTTTCAACCTTATCTTTTGCCTTGTACCAGAGACTAGGATTGGCCCATCTAGCAGTAATAAGGGCCAAGTACGTACTTGTTACTGCGCCTGTAAATCTCTTTGCACTCGCAGAGATTACAAAAGTTTTATCAACTTGGCATGTTTGAGGGAGTACCTTCAATTTTATCCATATGGATATTCAATCAGCCTACCAGCTGTTTTTGGATAAGCGATATGAGGCGAGGAAAAGGATTATCATAAAAGCCATTGAAGACTTTTGTAATAAAGAACGAAACTGTTTCAGCGATTACATGGAAACTAATCCACGTTCTTTGGACATCATCAAAACTATCCTTTTCCTCGATCAAAAAGCGATCCCTACCCCAAGTTTTATGTCAAGTGTCCTTGATAGGACCAATTTTCTTCAATTCGACCTCATTCACTGTAAGTATTGAAAGCATTGGCATATATGATGAAAAGGAAAGATGAATGCTACCGTACATCGCGATGCCATGGGCAACTTGCTGTGCCAGCAGCCACTTTTGCGTAAGGGGATCACCTTTGAGCGATCTAACCTTTTTATCTGGTTGCTACAACCTCATAAAAATCCCCTAGAAAGTGTAGTTTTGGTCATTGAATATAGATAATTGTTTATCCAGTGTTTCTAACCGTCTGTATCCTGCAGTTAAGACGCACAGGATAGATCATCCAAAGGTGGGCCGTTCTTGGAAAAGTGGGGGTGCTAGCCACATGGCAACTTGCTAGTGTCACGGTATACGATAGCAATCCTCAAAAGGAAGATGGAAACACATTTTTTTACATGATGAATGACATCTTACCTTGCAACCGAGATCCAAATTCCTTCTATGTTCATGAATGAAAGCTTTTGGTGATAGATGTCACATTCCCATGAGTTATAACTATTAAAACGAACTAAACGCGCGAGGATACCTAAAAGACGTACTTTCTTTAGCCTATAAATAAAGAACTCTCTAGCTCATTCCTGAACATCCTACAAATGTACTACACCCAAAAGAAAAGATTGGCAGAAATGGCAGAAGAGTGTTCGAAATGTTTCACGAGTGCAATGAGCTTGACCGAAATGGGCATCCCTCAACTTCCCAAACGTTATATTCTCCCTCCCCTCCATCGCCCTACTTCCGATCGTAAACTGACCACCACCACCTTGCCCCTAGTAGACTTGACCTCACTACACCACCCCTCACAAAGGTCTCAAATCATCGCTGAGATTGGTGTCGCTTGTAGCACAATGGGTTTTTCCAGGTAGAATTTCCAACAAGTAATGTTGCATGGTTCCGTCCCCCTCAAGATACAAATTCTCAATGAAGAATATGTACCTTATTAGTTGTTCAGCCTTTTGTTAAGTTGCTAGTGCTGTAGTTTCTTTCTTTGGAGAAATTATACCGCGGTCGCTGTGTGTTAGAATTAAGCCTTCGCAGGTGTAGCAAAAGAGTACGCGCAAAAGCCAGCTTTAGCTGATAGAAACTCTCCATCTGCTAGACACTATCTTAGATAAGTCGTGTTCCAATAATCTCCTTGATCAAATCATAGATAAGTCATGCCCCAAAGATCTCCAACATTAGATAATTTGGGCATTCAAAGTTTACAAGATTCTATGTCAAATTTGTAGTTTCTGATTTGCCCATCTTACACCTCATAATATTTGTTGTTGGAATCATCAAATGTAGGTAATTTTCTAGCATGGCTTTCTACAGTTTAGATCATCTCAGAACCGGGCAGCAAATATACTTTCAGCTGCTTGAGTAACTCCACGGATTCTAAACACGTCCACAGAATAGAAGAACTTTCTTAGACGTTAAAATTTTTAAGTCCTACTATCAGAATTACAGCTTAGGGAGACCATCAGGACTGCAAACGACAGTCTGGATTTAGTAGGCCCTGCCACTTAGTGGGGTGGGCCTCAGTAAACAATAACCATCATTGCCGGTCCCCAGGATGCTAACGTCCCGATAACATTTTCTTGATGATTACATACTCTGTATACTTCTATTTTCATTTTCCTTGTATTTTTAGAACAATTTCTCGAGTCTTAATTATCTCGGTCGCAATCTTAGTCCAGTTTGACTTCTGACGTATTGAGTCAACGGATTATTCTTATCGCTCATACGAATTTGACTTCTATGAGTATATATGATTGCTTTTTCCTTGGTTGAGTTCTTGTTCAAGTCCGCGTACAGCTGGGTTGTCAATTTGGCATGGGTATCTGTAGAGATTGCCATATGGCTTGGTACTCTAGGACTTAAGGATTCTCCCATCTTTTCCTTAAATTTTGGTAGAATTACATTAAGGATAGCAAATTTTAGGAGTATTATGTGTTTTGCAGGTCATTAATCACAACATTCTCACTCGGTAATCGAAGGTGCGCTTCAATCGGCATCGGAATTCTTTAACTTACCAGCCGAGGAGAAAATATCACTTGTCTCGAGTGATTTCAACGAACCGGTAAGATATGGAACGAGTCTGAACCACAAGAAGGACGAAGTCCAATTCTGGAGGGACTTTCTCAAGCACTATTCCAATCCACTACCCAAATGGGTTGATTCATGGCCCTCAAATCATCCAACTACAAGTATGTTCCTGCAACCGTATAAAATTTTAAATAGCGCAGATAGTGAGTAGAAGTCGTGTGACACTTATCAAAATATCTACTGAGTCAACCCTTCTGCACAGGGAAAAGATGGGGAACTACACAGGTCGCTCAAAAGCTTGCAACTGAACTCATGGCAGCAATATTTGAAAGCTTAGGATTAAAGCCAGACTACCTAAAAGAAGAAATTGAAGAGGGAATGCAAGTGATTGCTGTTAATTGTTATCCCCAGTGCCCAGAGCCAGAACTCGCATTAGGAATGCCACCACACTCCGATTACGGTTGCTTAACAATTTTATTGCACGATTGCCAGGGGTTGGATATAATGGACAAGCAGGGGAATTGGATTTCTGTGCCCGCCATAGATGGAGCTCTATTGGTACACGTGGGTGACCATTTAGAGATCATGAGCAATGGTAGATACAAGAGCCTCACACATAGGGCTGCTGTAAATTCGAAGAATAGAAGGCTCTCTATAGCTAGCCTCCATAGTCTAGAATAGATAAGAAGGTTACCCCAGCCCAAGAGCTGGTGGATGAACAGCACTCAACGGCCTACAAAGATAGCAGCTTCAAGGAGTTCCTTGAGCATGTCTCGGGCAATGACATCTTCAAGGGAAAGAGATACATTGAGACATTGAAGCCTAATGTCTGAAAGCGGACGACTTACATTATGCAGTGTGAGAAATAGTATCAGATCCTTTCTAAGAGAACTGTTGTCAGTAAAGAAGTGTTTTTCTTTTTGTAGGTTCAAAGGTGTTAAACTGGTTTACTTGCAGAATTTTTCCTTTAGTAAATTTATTGGATATCATAAACGAGTTCTTCTATACTACTCATCTAAGCCTTGTGCTAGCAAATATATATATATATATATATATATATATATATATATATATATATATATATATGCATGTGGGAGTCAGGCGTACAGCCCCCTTTGAACCTATATATATATATGAATGGATTAGATCTATAAAACAAGGGTTCAGCCCCCTTAAAAGGGCATGGACTTCTTCTCTGTCTTAAAAAGGACATGGACTTCATCTATTCTCCCCCTCCCCCTCCATCCCCATGCCACACTCCACTAGTCTGAACTCATGCTTGCTATGTTTTTACATTGCAGTAGCTTTTCATAGGTTACTACCTTTGTCAACATATCTGCAAGATTTTCATCTGTGTGAATCTTTTTCAGCTTTAGCATCTGTTCTTTTGTCACCTCTCATATCCAATGATACCGTCTGTCAATGTGCTTGGTGCGCGTGCGATACATTGTGCTCTTGCTCAGGTCTAAAGTACTCTGACTGTCACAATGTATCTTGTATTCTTCTTGTGTGATACCGAGCTCCTAAAGAAATCACTTTATCCACAACATTTCTTTGCCTACTTTAGCTACGGTAATATATTCAGCTTCTATTATCGATAGAGCTACGTACTTCTGCAACTTGGACTTCCATGATATAGCTCCCCTGCAAAAGTGAAAATGAACCCTGATGTTGACTTTCTTCTATTAAGATCTACAACCATATCAGCATCTGTGTCACCTTTCAGAAGTGTATCTGTACTTCCGAAGCACAGGCACAGCTTAGATATGCCCTTCATGTACCGTAGTATTTACTTCACGACTTCTCAATGATCTTTGCCTGGATTTGAAAGAAATCTACTCGCAACTCCTACTACATGAGCAATATCCGGCCTTGTGCACACCATTGCATACATCAAACTCCCAACTGCTGATGAGTAGGGAATCTTAGCCATCCTGTATGTATCCTGTGGTGTTGAGGGACACGTCTTCTTGCTTAATTTGAAATAATTGCCTAGTGGAGTGTTGATTGGCTTGACGCTTTCTATGTTAAATCTCTTGATTACTCGTTCAACATATTTTTCCTATGACAGCCTCAACTTCTTTGTTTTCCTGTCACATATAATCTTCATCCCCAAAATCTGTTGAGCTGCCCCTAAGTCTTTCATGTCAAAAGATTTAGATAACTCTCTCTTCAACTTGTTGATCATGGTTATATTTAATCCAACTATCAACATATCATATATATATAGTGTAATGACCCCAATTTTTGTAATATTAAAAGCCCATGAAAAGTTCAATTTTGAAGATAAGGGCATTTTGGTCATTTCACTAGTCGCCTTGACTGAACCCAGAAACATAGTCTTGAAAATGATACCATTATGCGTCTCGAAAAAATAAATCTAACGAGACCAAAATCACCCAAAACGGAGTTAAAATGAGCAAGTTATGGCCCTTTGAAGTTTAGGGGCAAAAATGTAATTTTATTAAAAAACGGATTTAGCTACAAAACACAGGGGCCCGTTTTGATACGGGCACCCCTTCATCTTCAACCTCTAGAGGGTTCTAGAACAGCGCTGATTGGAGGAGAAATCACCGCCATTCTGAAGGTTTCTCCACAGCCATTCAAAGGCGGTGAGAGCCCCCTCCAAAACCCTCTCATAGCTCTATAAATAGAGCTCTTGGGCCCCTCTAATGGCAGCCCAAAACATGGAAGAAAACCCGTTGAGGAGCAGTGACCTAGAGGGGAAAACAAGGAGAAAAACCCAGCAACGAGCTAGGTACGCCCAAGATCCCTCAAAACCCATCTCCACCATAGTTCCAAGATTAATTTCCCTAGGTTTTTGCATGAAAAACCATGCAAAACAGAGCCCGGGAGAGCCACCAAGGACCCAGGGACGTTCCCTAGGCCGCACTGGTTCGACAGGGTTGAACCAGGTTGTCCTGAGGACGCCCCGGTTCCCGAGTCGACAAAAACGTTCCAATTGGAACGTGACGCGTCGAACGCGTCTGAAGAAAACCAACAGGCGCGTCCGGGGACGTGCCCGCAAAAGGAAAAAAAGGCGGAAAAGTTAAGCGCGTCTGCAAACTCGCTCGCTGAGGCGCATGCCGCAGATGCGCAGCGCGCTAGCAAACCGAGACTTTTTCCGTCTTAAGGAAGCCGGTGCGCATGCAGCTGGCGTGCAGCACACTAGCATTCCGTATTTTTATCCTTAAAGGCTTATGTACGTGCAACACTAAAACACTTATAACTTGAGATCTAGAGCTCTGATTGAGGCATCGCAAAAGGTGTTGTGTCCGTGTCGACGACTTAGACACACCTAAACTATAAAATCCCTAATCAAGGCCCAATCAAAGGTGGGCATAAACCTTAGAATAGGATGGTGGCGCGTGACCGCTAGACCTTTGGAAAACTGAGGATACTAAGGCCCAATTAGGACCTTAGGACACCCATAGGCATAGGGATGGACCCCTAATACCTAAATAATGAGACCAACTACTCTAAAACCCATAAAAGATAGGCCAAACTGACCTTGAGTTCCCAAACCATGTTCAGGAGCGTACGAGGACAAAGGGATTAGCGCGACCTCGTCAGGTAGGTGCTCTATCACTACTAGATTCTTTTATTAATTTCCCTAGGTTTTTGCATGAAAAACCATGCAAAATGGAGCCCGGGAGAGCCACCAAGGACCCAGGGACATTCCTTGAGCGGCAATTGCTCGACAGGGTCGAACCAGGGTGTCCTGAGGACGCCCTGGTCCCCCAGTCGACGAAAGCGTTCCAGTCGAAATGTGACACGTCGAACGCGTCTGAAGAAAACCAACGGACGCACCCGCAAAAGGAAAAAAAGGCGGAAAAGTTAAGCACGTCTGCAGACGCGCCCACTAAGGAACACGCCGCAGACGCGCAGCACGCTAGCAAACCGAGACTTTTTCCGTCTTAAGGAAGCCGGTGCGCATGCAGCTGGCGCGCAGCACACTAGCATTCAGTATTTTTATCCTTAAAGGCTTATGTACGTGCGACACTAAAACGCTTATAACTTGAGATCTAGAGCTCCGATTGAGGCGCCGCAGAAGGCGTTGTGTCCGTGTCGACGACTCAGACACACCTAAACTATAAAATCCCTGATCAAGGCCCAATCAAAGGTGGGCATGAACCTTAGAATAGGATGGTGGTACGTGACCGTAGACCTTTGGAAAACTGAGGATACTAAGGCCCAATTAGGACCTTAGGACACCCATAGACATAGGGATGGATCCCTAATGCCTAAATAATAAGACCAACTACTCTAAAACCCATAAAAGATGGGCCAAACTAACCTTGAGTTCCCAAACCATGTTCAGGAGCATACGAGGACAAAGGGGTTAGCGCGACCTAGTCAGGTAGGTGCTCTATCACTACTAGATTCTTTTAAAAGAACTATTATTGTTTTGAGAACATATGTTTTAAGTATATGACTGGTTTAACATGACTTAATTCAGCATGCATGTGATAAATGCTTTATACATAGACGTGTTTTGTAAATAATTGCATATACGTTGTGCATAGATATGTTTTGCAAACTATTGCATACATTGCATGATCTATGAACATTAAGTTCTTGCAAAGATTGCATGTCCTTGAGGGTTGCCAAAAGACGTTGGAGTGCCAAGGGCCAGGCAGTTGTGAGGGACCCAAAGAGGACAGGTTTTGAAAAGAGGTTTTTGGCTTATTTGATCTTATGTGATTTGGGCTAGTAAGCCCGTGGGTGCTATGCTGAGGGGTCTGGGTTGGCCACCCAGCCTCTACCACTACTAGGTGCAATGGGTACCACGCCCAAAAAAGGGCATGTCCCTACGTCGACTGCATGTGGTATAGGGGGCTACCACTGGTGTCACGGCACTGGGTCGATGTGTCATATGCCCCGTGGAGGCTATGACGCTATGTCCTCAGGTACTCGTGGACCACACGGCGGCGAGGTTGTGGGCATAGTCGGACCCTATGGTTTATGGACTTACTTGCATTGCATATGGCATGATATGAGGTTGGTCGACCATACCATACAAGAGATCCATGAGTTGGATTCAATGAAGCATCTTATGCATATCATAATGTTATGATATATATGTATATGATACTTTCAATTTTGGATTATGTGATCCTTTAAATCGTTAGTATTTCAGTTTAACAACGGATTTTTATCGATATTGAACTTGAGTATTCAAACATGCACATGTTTTGAAAAGAGCATATGATTTTAAACACATCACATGCATTATAAAACTAGTAGTGATAGACTCCTACTGAGTATAGTATATACTCACCCTATCCTTAACATTTTTCAGGATAATTCCATCCGCGAGTAGAGGACATCTATGTTAGTGCTACAAGCAAGTGAATCAAAAAGGAAACGATTATACATGTAGGTAAATTCTCAACCCTTTGGACATGTATATGTATATGTATTTATTCTGATTGAATTTGTGTGTTGTGACTGGATAGACCTGGGGAAAAACACTCATGATTTTCTAAAGCTTTTCAAAAACTATCTTAGTTGTTGTGAAAGCAAATGACACTCGGGGTTTTCAAAATGAGTTTAAAACAAAAAGGTTTTTCGCTGCATTACATGATTTTTTTTAATAAAATGGTTTTCAAATAGGGATGCATCCCGCCTTAGGAATTAGATATTACATTTAAAAATGCATGAGAAAACCCGGGTCGCCACATATAGAGTAGTAGAATGATGAATTTACCCTTAGATAATCTTTGGACGTACACACACCGATCTGCAGTTGTTCTTTGAAACCTTGACTCGTCATGAATGAGTCAAACTTCTTATACCATTGTTTTGGCACTTGCTTGAGGCCATAAAGACTTTTCTTCAACTTGCATACTAGATGCTTCTTCTTTTCGACTTCGAAACCCTCTGGTTGTTCCATGTATATCTCCTCCTCTAGATCTCCATGTAGAAAGGCTGTCTTGACATCCATCTATTCAAGCTCCAAGTTGCGTCTTGCCACCAATTCGAGTATAATCCTGATTGATGTAATCTTCATTACTGGTGAAAAAATCTTGTCAAAGTCTATTCCTTTCATCTGCTCAAAACCTTTGATGACTAATCGTGCTTTGTACTTGACTGGTTCCCCATTGCCTCCTCTTTTGACCTTGAAGACACACTTGTTCTTCAGTGCTCTTTTTTCCTTGGGAAGTATCACTAGCTCATATATCTGATTTTTCTTTCATGAGCTAATTTCTTCTTGCATAGCTTGCACCCTTTTTCCCTTTTCTGCATGCACCAACGCTTGTTGAAAATTCTCTGTCTCCCCCTCATCAGTGAGCATGATATATTCTGATTTGGAATATTTCTGTGATGGAATCAGAATATGTCCTCTTATTGACATCTTTGGCTAAGCTTCTACTTCAGGCTGAGGTGATGATTCAACATCTGATGTTGTAACACCTTCTAGTACAGGGGACTGATGCTCCCTCTACTCGAACTCTTTTGTCTCTGGTTCAACTTCTAGTGCAGCTTCTGAGTCGATCTGAATGGGTGCTGAATCTAGTACTAGAGTCGGAGTGCTAGTATCTTTAGCCTTTCTTGGATCTTCATAGAACTGGTTCTCCTGAAATATTATATCTCTCCTACGGATGATTCTTCACATCTTAGGGTCCCACAATCTATATCTGAATTCTTCATCTCCATATCCGATGAAGATACATGGGGTAGATTTCAGGTCTAGCTTTTGTCTCATCTCTTTGGATACATGTGCAAAAGCTCTGCATGCAAATACCCTCAGGTGTGCATAAGTCACTTTCTTGCTCGTCCACTTCTATTCTAAAACTTCAAAGTCAAGTGGTGTTGGTGGTGACCTGTTGATCAAATAACAAGTGGTCTTCACAACTTCACCCCAGAATGGCTTAAGTAGCTTAGCCATACTGAGTATGCATCTTACTCTCTCCACAATGGTTCGATTCATCCTCTCAACTACTCCATTGTACTGTGGGGTAAGTGGTATTGTTTTCTCATGTCAAATGCCGTGTGCTGCGCAATACGCCCTGAACTCTTTTGATGTGTATTCTCCTCCATTGTCTATTATGAGGCTCTTGAGCTTCTTTCTAGTTTGTCACTCCACCATCGCATGAAATCTTTTAAAGCATTCAAATACCTGTTCTTTATTCTTTACAAAGTATACCTATACCCTCCTAGATGCATCGTCTATAAAGGTTACAAAATATTTATTCCTGCCCAATGTCTCTAGTTCTATGGGACCACATACATCCGAGCACACCAAACTCAAAATTTCATTTCTTTTATTACTAGAAGAGGAGAAGGCAACTCTATGTTGCTTGCCAAAGAAATAGTAATTGCATGGATTAAGAGCTATACCTTTGGCTAGTTTGATGAGCTACTTCTTTGCAAGTGTAAACAGACCTTTCTCTTCCATGTGGCCGAGTCTTCTGTGCCAAAGGTTTGGAGATCCTTCATCTTCCACTGCGTTAAGGCCATCTTTAGATATTGTTGTGTGGGTCTTGTATAGCGTGCTACATGTGTCCTTTAGCATGATCATAGCACCTTTCATCAATTTCGAGGTACCGTTGCCAAAGTAGTTGGTATAGCCTTGTCTGTCAAGAGCCGGGACTGATATCAGGTTCAGTCTGAGTTCTCATATGTGTCATACATCCTTGAGTACTACTATGCAACCTATGTTTGTCTTTATCTGCACATCACCAATCCCAACTATTCTAGAGAAACTGTCGTTCCTCATCTTCATAGTGCTAAAGTCTCCTTCTTTGTATGTGATGAAGAAGTCCTTGTGTGGAGTGGCATGATAGGAAGCTATTATGTCTATCACCTACTCTGCTTTGCTCTTGATCACGTGTAGGCATGACTCTTCCTTAGTAGTAAGTACTGCTATATTGTGAGCAATGGTGACTAGTGTCCCACCATTGTCTTCCTTTGGCTTCCATGACCCATCTCTTTCTTCAGTTTTCGACAATCTCTCTTCATATGCCCTTGAATGCCACAGTGGTAACACTTGAACTGTCCTCTGGGTTGACTTTTTGATCTGTTTCAAGTCTACGATCTCCCTCTTGGCCTGCTCTTGCTCCTCCCCTTTGCTTGTCTCTCCTAGTGTGCTTGTTTTCTGTTACCAAGGCATGTGCCTGGTCTACTTCTTTCCTTCTGGTCCCCTCATTGAATAGCGCATCTTTGACCATAGCCATGGTCAATTTTTCTTCTGGTGCTGAGTTGCTGAGTAAAATTACTAGTGTATCCTAGGTTTCATGTAGTGAGCTCAGTAATAGTAGAGCTTGCCATTCATCTCCAAGTTATAACGCCACTATTCTTAGCTAATTAACCAGATTTTGAAATTCACTAGTATGTTCAGCCACAATCATTCTGCTCCTTAGCTTTAGATTAACAAACCTTTTTATCAGCAATGCCTTGTTTCGAGCAGTCTTAGCCTGATAAATATTCTCTAACTTTTTCTAGAGAATGTAGACATTTTCTTCTTGAGCAATGTGGTAAAATACGTTATGATCAATCCACTGTCAGATCTGACCTATGGTTTTCTTATTCATTTTTATCCAGTCTTTTTCAAAAACTCCCTCAAGTCTTTTTCCATGATTATTTATGAAGATCTTTGCAGTGCAAAAGGTCTTCCATTTTAAGTTTCCACAGCACATAATTAGTGGCATTTGATTTTATCATGGCTCTAGCCACGATATTTCCAGAACTAGACTCCTCCATGGTTTTAAACTTTATTTCTGTCTTTTCTAAGTAGAATTGGGAAGAATGGAGTGTACGGATGAGTCTAGAACAGTCAAAACCCTTAGAAAGGGTATTTTTGGCAATTTTAGGGGTGCCCTAAATTTTCTATTCGAGGGGGGTGTCCTTATCAATTTAGGGGGGTGTTGATTGAGCACTTAGGGGTGCCCTTTGTAATTTTACACGATTCTGTTTTAGACCGTAGTGTGGGTGTTGTTATCAATTTTTTGATCTACTAAGTTTGGGCACTAGGGGTGTCTTTATCAAACATGCATATGAGTTTTTGGACACCTGATATAAAAGATAAAGTTCTGAAGAGGGAAAAAAAAAAACCTGACCTTCTCTTCTCTCCTCTTGGTGCGGCATGAGGCAGCTTGCTACCCTGCTTCCAGAGGTTGAGGCGGCGATTTTCACTGCTACTGTGTGCGTTGTTCTCCGGCAAAGGATTTTCCTGGTAGATTGTTCTCCAGCGTGGCTTCTCGGATTGCGGCGTCTGTGGGTGATCCTCTTTTACGATGATCTTTTAGCAAAGGTTTTCCGAGGTGTGGAAGTCTCCGGCAAGGTGGATCTTCTAAGATAAATGTTGCCTTCCTTTTTGTTTCCTTTTCTTCTTCTTCTTCTTCTTCTTCTTCTTCTTCCGATTTCGGTCAGTAGTTGCTAGCCGGCTGAAACCAAGCTTCCCTTTCCTCCTTTTAGGTTTGTATAAGGGTTTTCAGTTGGCTTTTCCACTAGCTGACCGAAAACCCTTTTCCTCTCTTTTTTTTTCTTTTTTCTTTCGAATCTGCCAACAATGGGGGTTTCCAAATGGTTTTTCTACCGACCAATCGGAACCCTTTTCCTCCTTCTTTCTTCTTCTTCTTGACGAGGAGATTGTTGGCCTGGAGTCTCTCTCTCTCTGTTCCATCTACAGCAACAAGGGGTTCTTGTCGAATTTTTCTCTGACCGGCCAAAACCCTAGTACCCCTCCTCTATTTTGATTTTTTTAGTGAAAAGTCTTATTGGAGAATGGTTCTCTAGCTTAGGCAAAGTATGATCTTGGGTTAGTTTCTGATAGACTGATCTAGATCACTCAATTTGAGTGATCTGGGTCTTTCGATGGTCAACCGATCTGAGCCCTCCAATCTAGGTTTCCCAGTGATCTGGGCTTCCACTCAGCCTGGATTTGAATAGGATCTGGGCCAGGCTTATTCGTGTCCAAACATAGTCTGGGCTTGGACTTGAGCTAAGCTGCACCTGGGTTGGTTCTGAGGGTGGATTTGGGCTGTACTAGGCTCGAGTCTGGACATGGATCTGGGCCGCTCCAGGCCCAAGTCTAGATGTGGATTTGGGCCACTCCTGGCTCGATTTCGAATGCAGATCTGGGCCGCTCTTGGTCCAAATCTAGTCGATGCAACGTTGCCCGTATTGTTTCCGACAGTCTTCTTCTGTGTTCACCTGCTCTGATACCACTTGTTAGGCGCAGCAATTAGGATCAAAATCACACTTAAACACAATCACACACAGAACATAGAGATTTATGTGGTTCAGCTATGTATAGCCTACGTCCACGAGAGGAGGAGGGGAAAATTTCACTATGAGAGAGATTACATCCGTTTCTGTTCTCTTGATACTTTTGGCTTTGCCTCTGGTCCTATTTATAGAGGCTAGAGGCGGTGTAAAGTTTCCTAGTAGGATTCTAATCCTACTTTCCTTTTTCTTCTTTGATTAGGACTCCTAATCAGGTTTAAGATTATATTTAATTGACTTACCTTATTTTGTTGGATTCTTCGGGCATGATTATGGGGGTGAACTTCATCACAGAGAATTAATGGTTTGGCACAGGGAACATCTAACCTTACAAATCCTTGGCCGACTTGTGATTGAGATCATTGAAGATGGTTCATATTAATCAAAAAGTACCACTCTTGCAGCAGGCTTCAATTTTGATAATTTTACACCATGGACCCATTACTCAGAATGATGGTAGTCCTCCGATTTGGTCGTTCTGACTTTTGGATTTGTTTTAACTACGGGCCAGATTACCAAGGCTTTTATAACATGGTTTATGCGCTATGCTAGATTATTCCATAGAATCATATAACGGAAGAATGTGGAATAATCACACAAGACAAATTAGCAACGCCAATTAGGGCCTAACTGTTGTTATGCGATCCATTGTTCGCTTCCTTACGTAGGATGGTCGACACAACAAAATACACTCTCTTGCAGATGTATCGCTCAAGTAGTTCTTAACAGGCCCCGTTTTCAGGAAGTAAAAGTAGTGATTATTTTCCCAATTATGTAAGTTGTTTCATTTGTTGATCACCATTGTAGATAGGCCGTGCTGTAAAACTCTTATCCATTAGATGATCCTAACCCCTCTTATCCATCAGATGATCCTAACCCCAATTACGCAGCTCAGATGTATATATAGTACAACTTTTCCTTGAAAAGATACGCACGATCGAACATTAAATGACTCTAAGATACCAAATAAATAAGTCCTACCAGGGTATTTGTTCCTACATGTTTTCGTAGAAGATTACTGCTACTTTGGATGCACAGAAACATATATATCACCTGATCATCGTCGAAGATATGTTCGGAATAAGATCCGCATACTGCATTTCTCTAATATCTTTTCCGTCCTTGCTCTCCTATGATTTTGCGTCCCTTCACAGCCCGTACCTACAGAGAAATGCTGGCCTTAAGCCAGCAACTGCTGCTGCAAAATTGTTTTTCCTTCTAAAACTAGAAGATCCTGAACTGGGGTACTCCTGTTTTAGCCAACTACGACACTTATGTCTCAGAGCCAAGTACGGACAAGCCTTGTGACCTTTCAGATAGTAAGGAGTCGAGGCGCAACGGAAGGAGAAGACAAAGTAGCTGCTATTTATTTACTAGGTTCGGCTAAGCAACATGGTCTATAAAATGAGAGAAATTATATGATGATCTCCGGACGTATGGTATGAGATCATAATGTGTCAGCATCTATAAGCACTAGTGGGCCCCAATCTCTTGTGATCCAAACCATTTATCTTCACCGCCTTGCTTTGGATTGGTATGCCTCTAGAACCTCATCCGTTGGATGATTCTGCCCTTTAGTTCTCTAAAGTAGTAAAAATACACTTCCACTTAAAGATCACTCAATCGGAGATCTTAGTGCATGTCCTAAAACAAGGTCCAGAAGATGAATTTATCAGCCGTGAGTACAAGTAGGATCTGAATTTGGGGGATCCAAAAATTCATTCCGACTTTTCTGGCCCTTTGGGTTGGGAATCTTGTCTTTAGCCAAAGCAACTTGGCTTTTGATGCCTCGAAGGACCTTATGATGTTTGCTTTCAATATAGACAAATCTGCAGAGGTATAGCGTTTACAGCGAACGGTGTATTAATAATGATATCCAGTGGTCGAAGTTTGTGAATCCAGCAAAGTTCATCTCTGTTAATAGCTGGTATGTTACTTATATGGAGCCTGTAATTTTAACCGAATTTTCCGTATGGTGATCCCTCATTAATGATCCAAATGGGGTTCAGATTGTGTGATCCAAACCGTACTTCATCTTCTGGTCCTTTTCTTAGTAAGGACATGCCCCGACAACTCACGATCTATCAATCCTAGACGTTTTGAAGCTAAAGAATGATATATCATCTGTTGTTGTACTTTCTGGATCTGAATCGTCCGTTTTACACCTAGTTACAACAAATGCCAGGATCATCCAATGAGAAAGATTTTGGGCCATTCCTGACCATGAGGAGTCGGAATCAAGGATCTCACTGATACTTCTAGCCGCGGGAGTAAACTCACAACTGCGCGAGCTATAATCAACTAGCACTTGTATCGAAGGACATACTAGTAATGGTTTTTTCGTTGTTACATGAAGAGATCACGCAGGGGTAATGCAAATGATGGACATGGCGCAAATGAAGCACTCACCCGAATGACTGTAATGGAGCTGTCTGGCACAGGTATAGCTGCTGTATGATTGAGTAATCCATGAATGGGAATTTTTCCAATGAAGTTCGAGTATTTACGTCCTTTGTACTCATGGGAGGAGGAGAATGTCATTCCATTTTTCGAAAATTATAGTGTCGCAAGGAGTATTTGGTTCTTCATTTCAAGCTAGTAGAAGTTTGTTCGCTCCATCCAAAATCGATGCCTACTTTGCTTGAGCAATAATGAGCCCTTCTCAAAGTGCCTTGGAGGATGAAGAAGTTCGTGGATTAAGCAGTGTTCAGGTTCTCTGGAAGATCTTTTATTTTGGTGCCATGGGATTGGTTGAAGCTTTTTGTAGGGCGTTGTGTTCATCTCAGACTTGTAAACCAACCTCTACAATGTTTACACAAATCAGAAACATATAGCAGAAGCACATGTAAACCAAACATGAATGTTTATAATCAACCAGAAAATATAAGCAGAAGTACAAATGGATGATTAGAAACTTACCTCTAGCCATAGCAATAAAGATACAAGGCAGTTTAAGTGATCTTTTAATCCTTTTCAATTCACGGTGATGGAGAACCAAACTGTAAAGGCAATCACTTGAATTGCAGGATTAGGGACCCTTAAATAACTGATTAGTGATAGTTATCCTTCCATAAAAGATAATTGCCATGGACAGTTAATACGTGTTGAATATGAAAAGATACATTAGATTTTAAATCTAATGTTATGGACCACCAAAATGTCTAACATTCTCTCACTTTGTCCAAATATTTGTAGCTTTATAAATTCATAAATCTTAACGTACTAGTCTAAAGCTCTTTATGCTCCAACAAAAAAATAAATTACATGAATCATGGCTGTAATATTTTTATAAACAATTATTGCTGCAATGTATTACAACGTAATTATCTTCTTTGAAAAGCCTTTTATGTGATATTTTATCTTTATGAATAAGCCTCAAATGTTTATTCTGGGTTCAAATAGAAATATTTTTCATTTAATTATAAATGTATACAAACAAAAATGGAGACAAATTCAAATTTAGAGTTTCATTACCAATATATGCTGCAAATATAGCATCATAGTTCAAACAGAAAGTGACAAATGAGAACAAAGTCATATTCTTGTTACATGATCCTTAACAACTTTAATGGTATGTCTTTTGTCAAAGGATCTGTAATCATCAGCTCAGTACGAATGTGTTCAATGAGCACTTCATTCCTTTTAATATGCTTTGTAACTACTAAGAACTTAATGTCAATGTGTTTACTTTGACTCCCACTCTTATTATTCTTAACAAAGAAAACTGCAGCTGAATTGTCATAATAAACATTCAATGGCCTAGATATGGAATCAACAACTCAAAGCCTAGAGATGAAACTCTTCAACCAAATACCATGTTTTGTTGCCTCAAAATAAAAAACAAACTCAGCTTCCATAGTAGAAATATCGATCAAAGACTGCTTTGCACTTCTCCAAGATGTAGCTCCTCTAGCAAATAAGAAGATATATCCAAATGTTAATTTGCAAGAATCAACACAACTGATGAAGTTTGAATCAAAATATCCAACAACCGCCAAGTCATCAGTCTATATACATGTAAGCATGAAATCTTTAGTCCCATGAAGGTATCTCATGACCTTCTTTGCAACTCTCTAATGTTCCAAACCCAGGTTACTTTGGTATCTTCTTAACATTCCAATTGTAAATGCAGTGTCTAGTCTAATACAGACCTGAGCATACATTAGGCTGTCAACAGCTGAAGCATAAGGAATGTTTTTAATCTATTTGTAATATCCTTAATTTTTAGGATAAAATAGGAAATTTTTAAATAAATAAAAATAAAAATTTATAGATGGAAATTTTTCCTGAAAACATAAGAATTAGAAAGTGCTCGTCGATACGAGTCCAACGCCACCAAGAACGCAAAAAACGGAGCTCAAACGAGGGAGTTATGAGCCGTCAAAGTGGAAAGGGGCAAATTGGTCATTTGATAGAGACGTGTTAGACAAGGGTCCAAATTGATAATGGCACCCCCGTCTTCCACACGTCTCTACCAGTGCCGAAAAAATCGCCAGAGAGACGTGGGAAGAGACTTGTGGGGAAGAGTTTCTCTTCCCCAAGACTCTAAACCCTATATCTGATCATCCTCAGGAGCTAAAGCACTCCACTTTGAGCGTTCCTCTGGGATTTTTAGCTCAGAACCCTAGCTTTGCAAGGTCTGAGTTTTCCGGCGAGTGGAACCCCGGCAACACGAGCAACCCCGGCCAGGCGCAAGGTAAGCCTCAAATCTATGTTTTTATGTATTTATTAATTAGAAGAATAATTAGGAAAGCATTTAAAAATTAGAAAAAAAAATCGAATATTTTTGGGAACCTGTGTGCACGCTACTGTTGGAGTGTGATTTCACGGATCAAATCTCGACCGTTTGGAAATTGCACCATCCAACTAGTGCACAAGAGACCCAAGAGCAAACCCTTTAAATTTGGGAGTGTTTCAACGGTGGATTTCTCCAGAAAACGCAAAAACCAATACCTAGGGATGATTTTAGGAACTTGGAAAATATTATTTAAAAACCATGGTTTTTGGAAAAATCAGTGCAAAAGGAGGGCATAAATGGATTCTAGAGAGAATTTTGAAGAAAATGGAGCAAAAATCACGCAAAACGGAGCTCTGTAGCTTCGCCGGAGACAACCGGAATTCGCTCATCTTCTCCGGCGTCGTCAACGGCATCGACACCCTGGCGCTGACACCAGGACGCACGAGGGGACGCACGAGGGACCACGTCACATGACGTCGTCGTCGCACGCGTGCGCGGCGCCGCGCGCGTGCGGGAAGGATCCACTTGGCGGTCGCGGTGGGGCCAGGACGCGCACAAGTCCCATGCGGTGTCTGCATGTTGGTGCGTCTTCGTGGCGCTGGTATAAGCTGGTGTAAACTAGCGGAAAAGGGTGCCGCCGGTATAAACCACCTTATGGTGGTCCGGCAGGCCCCATTTGAGCATAGTTTTCACAAAAACTTGATTTCTGGGAGCTAGAGAGGTCCAAATCACGATCCGAAAGAGGCGTTGTGACCGTATTGACGACTCAGACCTAGTTTTAACTTAAAATTTTAGAAATGACAACTTTTTCTTTAGAAAAGTATTAAAATAGTAATGTGACATGTATAGGTGCACTTGAATATACCAGTTAAAGGGAGTTATTAGCAAGCTAGTGGTCTCACACTAAGGTAGGTGACGACAACTAATGTTTTGCCTTGATTTTTAAACCATGTTTAAACATTGCATCATGTGTGATTGTGTTTTGAATTGCAATTATTATTTACCGTGGATTTCATGCGACATTGAGTACAGGATGGTTATTCCAAATTGAAATTTTTTACTGAATAAACTTATTTCAAATGTGTTGATTGTTTAACCGCAAGTGCACGTGCTATTGTAGTATAGCTATGCAAATACGGGTCGATCCCACGAGGACTTGATTTGAAGTGATGGAGTTTTAAATAAAATTCAACTAAAATAATAAAAACAAAGATTATACTAGAAATCAATTAAAATCCAGATGTATGCAATTGTTCTAATGTTCCCAAATATTTATTCCAAGGAAAACAGAAAATAAAACTAAAATGCGTCCTGTATAAGCTTGTCCTTGGATTGCACTGTCTCTAAATTAGTCTGTCCTGGATTGCACTGTCCCTGAATAGTCAGAATGAAGATAAGTTAAAACCAGAATAGCACAGGCAGGGATACAATTGTAATTAAACAGGGGACCCAATTGGTATTTCTGAAATCTGCCAGGGGACACAGATGGAATTCTTTTAGGGACACAGATAGAATTTCCTGAAATCTGCCAGGGGACACAGATGGAATTCTTTTAGGGACACAGATGTAATTCTTTTGGGGACACAGATGGAATTTCCTGAAATCTGTCAGGGGACACAGATGGAATTTCTGGGTTTTAACAGGGGCAGACTTGGAATTTCTTTAGGGGTTCTGGTTTTTCACGAAGAAACCAGGAAAAACGTTTTGGGAGAAATCTGGAAGAGGGAGAAGAGGAAGAAGAATAGAGGAAGGAGGAGAAGAGGAAAGGGAGAGAAGAAAGATGGAGAGAAAACCCCCTGGGTCGTGCGACTGAAGGAGAAGGAGAGTAGAGGGAAAGAGTATGGGAGAAAACTGGAGATGGTTGGGGGAGAAAGGGAGGAGGAAGAGAAAGGATGAGAGGAAAAAGATAGGGGAAGAGATGGGAGGAAAGCTGGAATGGGTATATGCCCAGCCGGAAGAAAGTGGAGCCGAAGAGGAAGAAATAGGGTTTTCTCTCTATGGCTGTCCGGTGATATGGGCTATGCTGGACCGGTGAAAAAACGAGGAAAAGAGGGCACGCGGGAGGAAAGATTGAGGAAAACCCAATCTGGGTTTTTCCTCACTGGGTCGTCCGATGCAGAGAGAGAGAGAGAGAGAGAGAGAGAGAGAGAGAGAGAGAGAGAGAGAGAGAGAGAGAGAGAGAGAGAGAGAGAGAGAGAGAGAGAGAGAGAGAGAGAGAGATGCTGGGGTAATCTAGGCCAATGCTTGGCAGATGGGGTGGAAAGGTAAGCGGCTGAGAAAGGAGATGTCGGAGAGGGAAACTGGAGTAGATCCGGGTAGCGGAAAAGCAAGGGAGGAGACGATGAAAACGACGCCTTTCTGGGCGTCGTCTGGAGCAGAGAAGCCTAGGCAAGGACGCCTGGCTTGTGCTAGAGGAGATGGGTGTCAGGCAAGTGAGAAGGAGAAGCTGGGCTAGCAGAGGAAGACGGGATCTGGGTTTTGCTAGAAGACAAGTAAGAAACGAAAAATGCAATAGAGAGAGACGTGGGAAAAGATCGGTGAAGAGAATAGGAAAAGAGAGTGTGTAGAAAAGGCTGGGATTGGGGAGAAGAAAAGAGGGAGAACTGGGAATTCAGAGACGAGCGAGACAGAGTGTGGGATAATTCTGACTGAGAAGAGAAGTGGGGATAGAGAGGGATAACGTTTGAGAGAAGGGGAAGAGAGGTAGAGAAAGAGGAAGAGAGAATGAGGGGGAGAGATGATCCAGCCCAGCCTCCCTAGAGGAAAAAAAACGTCCCTTTTTGGAGAAGAAAGAAGGGTCTTTTAAAAGAGAAATAGGGAGAGACGTACATGAGAAAAGGATAAGAGAGAAAAGAGAGGAGAAAGAGAGGGAAGAGGAGATAGGTAAGAGAGATAAGAAAGAGAGTGGGGTCTACTGGAATTCTAGTCTTGCTAGAACTCTGCAAGTCTTCAACTTTGTCCTGTACTAGGATTCTTCAAATTCCATCTTATTTCCATGATTCAATCTGGAGCGTCCACGCCTGAGTTGACCGATCTGCAATGCACAGGACTCAATTAGCGAAATCTAAACCGTCCATTAGCTTTAATAGTCATTTAACCACTAAATTTTACAATTCAACGGTTGGATGGCCAATTAAAGCTAAAATGAAATATTTGATGTAAAATCTTAAAATTAATGGTCTAGATGCTCTAATCAAATACTAAATTAGGGGTATTTTGACCAAAATTGAACACTTAACACACCCCCCAACTAGCATTTTGCTAGTCCCTAGCAAAAGATGCGAAGAAATCAACTCAAATTTTTTTTATTTTTTTTTCAGGTCATCTCTATTTTTTTTTTCTCCGATAATTATCTTCAATAAATCTATCAACTTTAGCAAACTAATAAAGATGACTGAATAATTCGAAAAAACCCTACCCATATGCTAAAAATATTCCACTTAAGCTCAGATCTCAGATTGAGTATGTGCATATGCAGTCTACACATAGAATAATCTTTATCTCTAAGTAGACTTCTAACTTTTGAACTCCATCTGAAATATGTTTTGACCTCAATCCTTACTAATGGCATACGCTCAGAAATAAAGTCTCTCAGATAGAGGGTTTAAATCATATCTCTCTTTTAATTATGTGAGAAGAGTCAATGAAAACAAATATACCTCACATATACTCATGAAGAACGGGAGTTACTAAGGAATTTCTTTTGATCCCTTTGGAATAGATGCCATTACCTTTGCATATTTAGAAATACCACTCTTTTAATCCTATACATTCATTTCCTCATCAAGACTATATTCATCCTTGAATCAATAGGTCTTTAATTGGGACGAAACATAAGCTTAGGATAGGGTACCAAAGAAAGGGTATAAAGGTATTCAAAGTTTCCTCAAAAAATAAGTAGAGGTCTTCTACTAAAGTTGACAATTCTTCTTTTCTTTGCTTTTTTCTAAAGTGAATATTTTTGTTTCCATTTCTTTGCATTCTTCAAACTCTTTTTCTTTTTCTTTTCTTTTCACTTTTCTTTCTTTTCATATTTTTGACTCACTTTGAAGAATATTTCTTTTCTTGATATCCACTTTTCTACTTTCGTTGCAACTAAAAGATATTTTTTTCCTTCTTCTCTAACTTATTTTTCAAAGAAAAATGGGTAATGGATAATTTATACTGGGTTAATATGGGTAAATGGTAATTTGGGTGACAAAAGAAAATGGCTTTATATTCAAGGCTCAACTTGGCTAACTAGTGGTAAAAATACTTCTGGGTAGGCTTTATGTCTTTAGGTTAATAACAAGGATGGCCTAAATCATTTTCTAGGTTTCATATAATCTATCAAATTCAATGAACTTTCAGAATTTTAAAGGTAGTATTCTAATTATTCAGGTAATTAGCCAAATTTAAGAGTTTGGGATCAATTTTCTTTAAGCACGCTGAAGAAAATTTTGAACATTTATAACCTCTCAAAAAGGATGAATGGCTCTAAAACTCACTTGTGTTATAGGTCTCCACTGAATTTCTTCAGAATTTCTAAGTTATAGCCACTTATCAATCTAGATTATCTATATGCAACTGCGTGTACAAATGTGATATGAGACTTTGCTTTTATGGAATACTTTAGAAAATGAGTAAAATGATGAATTAATCATATTCAATTCCATTAATAAGCTAAAGTTATCCAGATTATACTTCAGAAAATCCAATTCTCATCATGGTATAGGAAATGACCTAAAATTTTTCAATTTTTTTTTTTTTTTGAAAAAAAGCCAAGGAAAACACCTAAAAACTAAAAGAAAACTAGAATTTGCTAGAATTCTACACCCCCCAACCTGACAGAAACATTGTCCTCAATGTTTAAAAAGTAGGACTTAAAATAAATATGGGTGATATAGAAAACAACAAAATACAAAATATGGTACAAAGAGATCAAATTCACTCAATCCTGATAAACAGGATCCTCCAGAGTTGTGGACTCAACTTTTGGATTCTCATAATCTAGGAAAGGCTTTAAACGTTGACCATTCACTTTAAAAGAATGACCAGTCCTAGTATTCTCAATCTCGACAGTCCCATATGGAAAAACTTCTTTTACTATGTATGGACCGGTCCATCGAGATCTAAGCTTACCTGGAAATAGGTGGAGCTTAGAATTGTAAAGTAGAACCTTTTGGCTTAGAGTAAAGGATTTTCTCATTATGTTCTTATCATGAAAAACTTTCATCTTTTCTTTATATATCCTATTACTCTCATAAGCTTCTTGCCTGATCTCTTCCAACTCATTAAGTTGGAGCTTGCGATGTGAGCCTGCTTTATCCATATTGAAATTGAATGTCTTTATTGCCTAATAGGCTCTATGTTCCAATTCCACAGGCAAATGACAAGCCTTACCGTATACAATACGATAGGGAGACATACCAATCGGGGTGCGATGTGCAGTCCTGTAAGCCCAGAGCGCATCAGTCAGTCTAAGAGACCAATCTTTACGATCTGGATTAACAGTCTTTTGAAGGATTTGTTTGATGGCCCGATTAGATACTTCTACTTGTCCACTTGTTTGTGGGTGATACGGTGTTGCAACTTTATGTGTAATATTATATCTTTTCATTAGTGCTTCAAATGGTTTGTTGCAAAAATGTGTACCGTTATCACTTATAATGGCTTGAGGAGTCCCAAATCTAGAAAAAATGTTTTCTTTTAAAAATTTAAGAACTATTTTGTGATCATTATGCCTACATGGGATAGCCTCAATCCATTTTGAAACATAGTCTACGGCCAATAAGATATAAATATAGCCAAAAGAAGGTGGAAATGGACCCATGAAATCTATACCCCAACAATCAAAAATTTCTATGATAAGAATAGGGTTTAGAGGCATCATATTCCTACGGGTTATTCCTCATAACTTTTGACATTGCTCACATAATTTACAAAACACTTGTGTGTCTTTGAACAACGACGGCCAATAAAAACCGCACTGCAAAATCTTTGCCGCTGTTTTCTGGGTAGAAAAATGTCCACCACATGCTTCTGAATGACAAAAGGAGATAACACTATGTTGTTCTAAGTCAGGGACACATCTCCTAATGATTTGATCTAGGCAGTATTTAAACAAGTATGGATCATCCCAGAAATAGTGCTTAACATTGGAAAAGAATTTTTTCTTTTTTTGTTTAGTCCAATGTTCCAGAATTTTCCCCGTGACTAAATATTTTGCAATATCAGCAAACCAGGGAGGATGGGAAACATGAAAAAGTTGCTCATCAGGGAAAGTGTCTTTAATTGGAAACTCATTTAAAGGCTCTGTTAGGACTAAGCGAGACAAATGGTCAGCTACCACATTCTCTACTCCCTTTTTATCTTTTATTTCAATGTCAAACTCTTGGAGTAGGAGAATCCATCTAATTAGTCTAGGCTTAGCATCTTTCTTAGAAAGAAGATACTTGAGGGCCGAATGGTCAGTGAATATGACTATTTTAGATCCAACCAAGTAAGACCTGAATTTATCCAATGCGAAGACAACTACTAAGAGTTCTTTCTCCGTAGTAGAATAGTTCATTTGGGTGCTATTTAAGGTCCTACTGGCATAGTAGATGACGTATGGCTTCTTTTCTTTTCTCTGTCCTAGTACAGCCTCCTACAAAGATAATCACTAGCATCACACATGATTTCAAAGGGTAGACTCCAATCAGGCGGCTGCATGATAGGTGCAGTGGTCAACTTGTCTTTCAACTTTATAAATGCTTCGTGACAATCCTTAGTCCACTCTAAAGGAGTATCCTTTGTGAGGACGTGACATAGTGTTCTAGATATTGCACTAAAATCCTTAATGAACCTCTAATAGAATCCTGCATGACCTAGGAAAAATCGAATGTCCCTAATAGATTTTGGAATGGGTAGATTGGAAATTAGATCAACTTTAGCTCTATCTACCTCTATACCTTTAGATGACACAATGTGACCTAAGACAATTCCCTTAGGAACCATGAAATGACATTTTTCCCAATTAAGCACTAGGTTCTTTTCTTTACAACGAGTTAAGTCTTTTCTTAGATTTTCAAGACATGTTTCAAATGAATTACTGAAAACAGAAAAGTCATCCATGAAAACCTCTAAAATTCTCTCCACCATATCACTAAAAATGCTTAACATGCAACGTTGAAATGTGGCAGGAGCATTACATAATCCAAATGGCATTCTTTTGTAAGCAAAAGTGCCAAAAGGACATGTAAATGTGGTCTTTTCTTGATCCTCGGGTGCAATTTCTATTTGGTTATACCTTGAATAACCATCTAAGAAACAATAGTACTGGTGTCCTGCAACCCTTTCTAACATTTGATCAACGAAGGGCAAAGGAAAATGGTCCTTCCTTGTAACAACATTCAACTTTCGATAGTCGATACACATACGCCAACCAGTAGTAACCCTGGTAGGGATTAATTCATTATTGGCATTAGTTATTACTGTCACTCCAGACTTCTTTGGAACCACCTGAGTAGGACTTACCCATTTACTATCACTTATGGGATAGATGATTCCCACATCAAGCAACTTTAGGACTTCTGCTCTAACCACATCTTTCATATTAGGATTTAACCTTCTTTGCATTTGACGACATGGTTTAGCTTCATCCTCTAGATATATCCTATGGGTGCGGATTAAAGGGTTAATGCCCTTTATATCAGCTATGGTCCATCCTATAGCACCTTTGTGTTCTTTTAAAGTGTCTATTAATTTGTCCTCCTGAGATGTTTCTAATTGGGAGGAAATTATTACAGGAAAAGTCTCTTTGTCTCCTAAAAAGGCATATTTTAAATCTGATGGTAGAGATTTCAATTCAAGGTTAGGAGGTTGTATGAATGATGGAAGGGGAGTGGACTCCCTCAGTGGAAGGTCCTCGAAAGGAGGTTTCCATTTTTCTGTTTCCATGATAGGAACAGAATCAAGGAGGGCATTAACTTCCTCTATTAATGCATCCTCATTAAACTCATTAAAATGGGCCAAACAGGCCTCAAGTGGGTCCGACAAGGAAGATGACTGAAACTGATCTTGCACAACTGAATTGATCATGTTAACATAGTGCAAATCATCAGTAGTTTCACCAAGTTGCTTACAGATATTGAAAATGTTAAGCTCTATTGTCATATTGCCAAAGGACAATTTCATCACACCATTTCGACAATTGATTAAGGCATTGGACGTAGCCAAAAATGGTCGTCCCAGGATGACTGGTATTTCATTCTTCTCATTCACCACCGGTTGTGTATCTAGAACCAGAAAATCAACAAGGAAGCAAAATTGTTCTACCTGGACTAACACATCCTCTATTACCCCTCTCGGTATTTTTACAGAACGATCAGCTAGCTGGAGCGTAGTAGATGTAGGTTTCAATTCACCTGCACCTAACTGTTCGTATACCGAGTATGGTAATAAGTTTACACTAGATCCTAAATCAAGAAGAGCTTGGTTAATTTTGTAGTTGCCAATAATGCAAGTAAGAGTGGGGCAACCAGGATCCTTGTACTTTGGTGGTGTATGATGTTGAAGAATAGAACTAACCTGTTCAGTCAAAAATGCCTTCTTTTGGACATTTAATTTTCTCTTGATGGTGCATAAGTCTTTTAAGAATTTGGCATATGATGGGATTTGTTTTATAGCATCTAAGATCGGTATGTTGATCTTGACTTGCTTGAAAATCTCTAAAATCTCATCATTAGATGCAGACTTTGGGGCTTGGCGCAACCTTTAAGGGAATGGAGCAGGGACTGGACATGGCTCAACAGGTGAAACATGGTCCTTTTCTTTAGATTTTTCTTTAGGTTTTTCTACCTTTTCAATCTTTTAGGCTCATCTGTCTCAATTATTTTACCACTCCTAAGGATAGTAAGTTATTTAGTTTGTTCCATGGTAGAGCTAGATGTTTCATCAGATGCATTAATGCTAACCGCATGCACTCCCTTAGGGTTTGCTTGAGGTTGAGCTGGGAATTTTCCTTTTTCCATATTTTGCATCATTTGACTCATCATGTTTTTAGTTCATTCACAGACTTTTCTAATTGAGAAATTTTCCTTTCCTGATTTTAATTAACTTGATTATCCTCTACATGCCTTTTAGGTGGGGGCAAGTAAAGTCCAGGAGAATGAGGTTGATGAGTTTGGTATGGTGGTGGAGCAAGTAGTCCTTGGTTTGGTTGTTGATGACTCTGGTATGGGCCTGGTTGTGAGACATTTGCATTAGGTCCATTTCTCCAATTGAAATTTGGATGGTTTCTCCAGTTGGGATTATATGTCTCAGAATATGGGGAGAAAGGTCTTTTATAATTATTGAGTGCATTAGCCTGATCATGAAGTACATCTTGAAATGCAGGGATGGTAGGACATTCCTGAGTAAGATGTGATGTACTTTCACAAATGCTACACACTTGTTCATCATTAGTTAAGGTTTTCGTTCCCATTTCCATGGCTTCTACTTTTCTAGCTAGGGTTGCTACTTTGGCACTGATTTCATTTTTTTCAGTCATGGCATACATGCCTCCCCTAGTAGATGTGGTAGTGGGCTTAGGTCTATCTGAATGTTCTACTCTTTCTGAGTCAACCCAGGTCTGTGCACTTTCAGCTAGCCATTCCAAATACTCCTCTGCCTCATCTAGTTGTTTATTCAAAAAGTTACCATTGCACATCATCTCTACAAACTGGCGCATGTCAGAATTAAGTCCTTCATAAAAGAAGCTGATAATGCGCCATGGTTCATAGCCATGATGTGGGCAAGTAAGCAATAGATCTTTGAACCTTTCCCAGCATTGGTAGAATGATTCTTTATCTTTTTGGGTAAAGTTCATTATCTTACGACGTAGTGTATTTGTTTTATGTGTAGGGAAAAACTTTTTCAAGAATTCCCTAGTCATTTCATTCCAAGTCCTTATGGAACCTGGTGGCAGTGCATTAAACCACATTTTTGCTTTTTGCTTTAAAGAGAAAGGAAATAGCTTAAGCCTGACAGTGTTTAGACCTATATTTTGGGTTCTTTGGGTACTACATACCTCATCAAATTCTTTAAGGTGCAAATAAGGACTCTCACTATCTAGCCCATGAAATTTGGGAAGTAATTGAATTACTCCCGTTTTTAATTCTAACGCACCAGCATTTTGAGGAAGAATGCCATAAGAGGGTGTACTGGTGCGTGTAGGTTGAAGGTAGTCTCTTAAGGTTCGTCCATGAGGATTTTGATAAACATCATTTTCTCCATGGTCACTCTGTTGGTCTCATTCCCTATTTTCATTCCTTCTCCAATTTCTTTGTTGATGATTATTCCTCCTTGGTGGAGGTTGATATTCATATCAATTTGAGGTGGTGGGTCCTCATTCATGATGAGTGGAGCTTGATCACCTCTAACATTACCATGGGGTGAGTTACCCCTTGATCGTTGATCAGCCATTGTTGGTCTGTCTTTTTGGTCGTAGGAGACTAACCTACCGGTTTCGTCGCGTATCCAAAAGGGTATACAATGAAAGATCTTTTTGGTTTTTTATGTTTTTATTTTTTCCTATCCTAAATGATGCAACCTAAATGCTTAAAATGATGCACAAAACAGGACACAATCAAGCGATCCCCTAAGGCTAGCAAGCATAGATATTTTGATTTTCTTGATTTTCTATGGGGACAACGCTTTTAATTAGCCTACTCTAACGCTCCTACTCTCTTTAGGAGTTGACTACTACTTACCAGTTAGGTTCTAACCAAAGCGGTTAATACAACCCTCGTGTAAGGAGGCGTTTAGACCTCAACAAACGTCGACAGGAGGTAGGGAAAGAGCGAGGCTCTATTAGACAACCCCCAATAACCACAGTGATCAAAAGCAACCAGAGTAACAGTAATTCATGTCCTATTAAGAGGGTCCTACGAGCATGTGATAACCCTATAGGTCTCTTCTGATTGATTTTAAATTAATGTGAAAGGAGAGGTTGCGCGCTTGAGATGATTATCTTAGGTGGGCCAAGGAGTGGTGATGAAATCCACCCTTGATCTTGTGGTGTAGGGTGCCCTTACTAATTAAATTTCACACACCATGGCAATTCGATCAACATATAATCCACCTTAAAGCGTTAGACGTGTCCTAAAATGCAATTGAAAGCAATAAACTAATGCAAAACCCTAAGATGCAACAATTATAACATATGCTTTCTATATGCAATTAAGTACCAAACAATGCAAATTATTCTAAATGCAAACCCTAATCTAGAAAAAATATGAGTGAGAAGACTTACAGTGAGGTTTCTGATGAAGATCAAGTGTGGGTCACCTTGTCCCACACTTGCCCTGTCTTATTACAACCCTTTAAAATTGAAATTGAAAATGCAAATTACAAGGGGCCTCACTACAAGATTCATTCAAAAATAAAATTTCTAATCTAAGAAAGCAAGACAAATCTATCAATTGATGAAGCTCCACTCCAATTTCCTGAAAAAGAAAAATAACAATTAATACCAAATTCAGGAAATAAAGTGATTATGCACTAAAAATGCCTAAAGATGCACCTAAAAATGCCTAAAATGCAATTCCTAATTTTTTTGTATTTTTTTGTATTTGTCTGATTTTTTTTGAAATTTTTCTAATTTTTTGAATTTTTTTGGATTTTTAATTAAATTTTATAAAAACTCCATTTCAAGTCCCAAGAACAAGGCCAAAAACTTGTTGATTGTTTAACCGCAAGTGCACGGGCTATTGTAGTATAGCTATGCAGATACGGGTCGATCCCACGAGGACTTGATTTGAAGTGATGGAGTTTTAAATAAAATTCAACTAAAATAATAAAAACAAAGATTATACTAGAAATAAACTAAAATCCAGATGTATGCAATTGTTCCAATGTTCCCAAATATTTATTCCAAGGAAAACAGAAAATAAAACTAAAATGCGTCCTTGATAAGCTTGTCCTTGGATTGCACTGTCTCTATATTAGTCTGTCCTGGATTGCACTGTCCCTGAATAGTCAGAATGAAGATTAGTTAAAACTAGAATAGCACAGGCAGGGATACAATTGTAATTAAACAGGGGACCCAATTGGTATTTCTGAAATCTGCCAAGGGACACAGATGGAATTCTTTTAGGGACACAGATGGAATTTCCTAAAATCTGCCAGGGGACACAGATGGAATTCTTTTAGGGACACAGATGTAATTCTTTTGGGGACACAGATGGAATTTCCTGAAATCTGCCAGGGGACGCAGATGGAATTTCTGGGTTTTAACAGGGGCAGACTTGGAATTTCTTTAGGGGTTCTGGTTTTTCACGAAAAAACCAGGAAAAACGTTTTGGGAGAAATCTGGAAGAGGGAGAAGAGGAAGAAGAATAGAGGAAGGAGGAGAAGAGGAAAGGGAGAGAAGAAAGATGGAGAGAAAACCCGAGTTGTCGTGCGACTGAAGGAGAAGGAGAGCAGAGGGAAAGAGTATGGGAGAAAACCGGAGATGGTTGGGGGAGAAAGGGAGGAGGAAGAGAAAGGATGAGAGGAAAAAGATAGGGGAAGAGATGGGAGGAAAGCTGGAATGGGTATATGCCCAGCTGGAAGAAAGTGGAGCCGGAGAGGAAGAAATAGGGAGAAAACCCAATTCTCTATGGCCGTTCGGTGATATGGGCTATGCTGGACCGGTGAAAAAACGAGGAAAAGAGGGCACGCGGGAGGAAAGATTGAGGAAAACCCAATCTGGGTTTTTCCTCACTGGGTCGTCCAATGCCGCGCACGAGAGAGAGAGAGAGAGAGAGAGAGAGAGAGAGAGAGAGGGAGAGAGAGAGAGAGAGAGAGAGAGAGAGAGAGAGAGAGAGAGAGAGAGAGAGAGAGAGAGAGAGAGAGAGAGAGAGAGAGAGAGAGAGAGAGAGATGCTGGGGTAATCTAGGCCAATGCTTGGCAGATGGGGTGGAAAGGTGAGCGGCTGAGAAAGGAGATGTCGGAGAGGGAAACTGGAGTAGATCCGGGTAGCGGAAAAGCAAGGGAGGAGACGACGAAAACGACGCCTTTCTGGGTGTCGTCTGGAGCAAAGAAGCCTAGGCAAGGACGCCTGGCTTGTGCTAGAGGAGATGGGTGTCAGGCAAGTGAGAAGGAGAAGCTGGGCTAGCAGAGGAAGACGGGATCTGGGTTTTGCCAGAAGACAAGTAAGAAACGAAAAATGCAATAGAGAGAGACATGGGAAAAGATCGGTGAAGAGAATAGGAAAAGAGAGTGTGTAGAAAAGGCTGGGATTGGGGAGAAGAAAAGAGGGAGAACTGGGAATTTAGAGACGAGTGAGACAGAGCGTGGGATAATTCTAACTGAGAAGAGAAGTGGGGATAGAGAGGGATAACGTTTGAGAGAAGGGGAAGAGAGGAAGAGAAAGAGGAAGAGAGAATGAGGGGGAGAGATGATCCAGCCCAGCCTCCCTAGAGGAAAAAAAACGTCCCTTTTTGGAGAAGAAAGAAGGGTCTTTTAAAAGAGAAATAGGGAGAGATGTACATGAGAAAAGGATAAGAGAGAAAAGAGAGGAGAAAGAGAGGGAAGAGGAGATAGGTAAGAGAGATAAGAAAGAGAGTGGGGTCCACTGGAATTCTAGTCTTGCTAGAACTCTGCAAGTCTTCAACTTTGTCCTGTACTAGGATTCTTCAAATTCCATCTTATTTCCATGATTCAATCTGGAGCGTCCACGCCTGAGTTGACTGATCTGCAATGCACAGGACTCAATTAGCGAAATCTAAATCGTCCATTAGCTTTAATAGTCATTTAACCACTAAATTTTACAATTCAATGGTTGGATGGCCAATTAAAGCTAAAATGAAATATTTGATGTAAAATCTTAAAATTAATGGTCTAGATGCTCTAATCAAATACTAAATTAGGGGTATTTTGACCAAAATTGAACACTTAACAAAATGCTTTTACAAGCATGATGTAAATTAGTTATGCTTAATTAGAGACTTATTTCTTATTATATATATAGAAAATGCATGAATTTACATGGAAATGAGAATAGAGGCTTAGTAGCTGGTCCTTTTATAAGCTAACCCCAGGATGAGGGGCATGTCTTGGGGATTGCAAGATATAAGTGCTCTTGTGTTTTAGCATATCATATGATTTCCGTGTTTTATATTTGATGACGGGTGCTCTCGCCCGATGGGCGTCATGCTAGGAGGGATAGGGTCGGCCACCCACCTTCCGAGATTATGATGTGATGATTTTGTGATATGATAGACACCTGCCCATAGATGGCATTCGGTAGGGATTTGGTAATATGGATAGTCCACACTACCAGTCTGAGCCTTTCCATGGGGACAGACGCTAAGTCTCCCGTTATGGTGTCAACAGAGAGCGGCGGTGGTTTATACCCATGGAGGGTTGCCACTGCAGCATGATGGCCCATATTCTTATTATGTGTGCATGTATGATGAGCATGGTTATAGATGGTATGCCTGGGTGTGACGACATTCAGAGGTTGACTATGAGTACTCCTGATCAGTGATATTAGTACGATGGTGGGACCCATTACCTTAGGGTGCCCTTATTCTTGTTGTATGCTCCATTTTATTGATTCATGTCATGTTTTAACTCCGTGAATTGCATGTTTTAGCATATGGAATAAATTGGCATTTATTTGAACATGGCATTATGATATCATTATTTTAATAAATGTTAGACTTTTCATCATAGCTGTTCATTATTTCTTTCATTTATTACATTAATTGTCTATGTACCTACACAAGCGATAGCTTGCTGAGGCATTGCTTTGTTTTGGAATGCCTTAGATCTCGAGCGCGATAACAGGAAAGGCAAGGCTGTTGAGAAGCCGTGAGAGCTGCTGAAGACCATTTTTCTATAGTGTTAGACAGTGATGTGAGTCATTAAACAGGATTATCATTTGGATTTTATTATGGACTACATACTTTATATTTGGATGTGATTTAGATGTTTGGACATATGTTGGACATTTATATGGGATGTTATGATGGATAGACCCTGGGCCATATTATTATTGTGTTTTGGACATTTATTTGATTTAAAATAAAAGCGCCAATTTATTTGACGTTGATTTATACGCAGATTGTTTTATTTATGTTTAATTTACATATATACCATTTTGAGAAAGGAAAACTAACACCCGGAGTTTTTAAGATAGGTTTTAGTAAAATGTTAAATAAAGCTTTTCTCATGGGATCCCAAATGCTCTTATTTAAAATGCCATTATTAAAAAAAAAATGTCTTAAAGATCCGGGGTGTTACACTATTTCCTTTCAAGGTCATTTCAGGGACATTGATTCAAGCTGAATCTATCACCTTTAACAATAGGTGTTATACTGGGTAAACAATCTTTCATCCTGAATGTCTCAAGAACCTTGTTGATATAGGCTTCTTGAGACAAGCCAAAGATATCCTAAGACCTGTTTCTATCAATCTTAATGCCAATGACATAAGATACCTAACCCATATCCTTCATATTAAAGTTTTGAGAAAGATTTTTTTTTACCTCATATAGCAATCTTATATCATTAGTTGCAAGCAAAATGTCATCCACGTAAAGGACTAAGAAAATAATCTTACTCCCACTAACCCCGTGATATATACATTCATCCATAATGTTCTCTACGAAACTAAATGAAGAGATAACATTATAAAATTTTAAATACCACTCAGGTTGTTTCGTATAAACATCTTCCTCTAAATCACCATTGAGGAATGCCATTTTCACATCCAACTGATGTAAATCTAAGTCAAAATGAGCAACTAATGTCATTGTTAAATGTTCAATTTTAGTTCAAATACCCCTAATTTGGCATTTAATTAGATCATCTAACCGTTCAAAATTATAAAATTTAGCTTGATTTTGAATTTAGATCCAATTGACCATCCAAACTTTAATTTGTCAAAATTAACAGTTAGATAATTATTAGAGCTTACTAGATGATTAATGTATGGTTCAGATGATTCTAATTTGGTCTTTTATTTTACAAATTAATCAAAAGAAGCATGAATGGCTAAGATCAAAAGTTAACGATACTGATTATCCTAAAGAGCATTGGACGGACCAGATCACTCACAAAGATGGATGGATAGTTTTCTAATAGATAATTTATCTAAATTGGGAATTATGGAGAAAATTTTATCAAAAGGGAATGTTGCATAAAAGAATGGTACAAGTTTCCAAAGTAAAAAGGACTCTTCACTTTAAAGGAAAGTGAAGATATGATAAGAGGAGGCAAACCCATCACCCCTGGATTCTACCTTTTCTCTCTCTTGACTTCCTATTTGGTGTTGGATGTAGGAGGGACACTCCCTCCTAGTTTTCTTTCTATCTCTCCTTCCTCCTTGCTCTCCATTCTCTCTTCTCTTCTCTCCCTTGCCTGGGCCATACAAGGCAGACCCCCTTTTCTCACACATCCTTCTGCTTTTCCTTCGTTCTCCACTCTCCCTCTCATCTCCTCCTTATTGCCTTCAATCTTCTTCTCCTCTCACTCTTCCAAGCTCTATCTCTCTTTCTCCTTATCCCTCTCCTTTACTTTACTCCCTTGGTTCCTAGCTAGACTACCCTCTCTCTCTCTCTCTCTCTCTCTCTCTCTCTCTCTCTCTCTCTCTCTCTCTCTCTCTCTCTCTCTCTCTCTCTCTCTCTCTCTCTCTCTCTCTCTCTCCAGCTTTTTCCTCTATTTCTCTTGTTTCTGATTTCTCACCGGCAAAACCCATCTCTTCCTTTTATCTCTGGCTTTTCATCTCTTACTTGCTTGACTAGCCCTCTCTCTCGATCTTTATCTCCTATGTAACCCAGATCGGGTTTTCTCCCTTCTCCTCTCCCTTTCCCCCCTTTCCTCCTACTCCTCCATTGTCGGGTTTCTGGTTTTTTTGTTTAAAACTAGAAATCTAGAAAAATTCCAAATTTACCCTTAGCTCAAAAAAAATAATCTCATTTTCATCCCTATTTTGTCTTTTCCTTATTCTATCTTTTCTTCTATCCCTTTTTTCTATTATCTAGGTTCTGTTATCCGTGGAATCGACCTATACTTGCATAGCCATATTACAATAGCTCATGCACTTGTGGTTAAACATCAACAAGTTTTTGGGATACAGAAAGAATCCTTTTTAGAAATAAGAGAAAATGTTTTTCGATAATTGATTCCTTCCTTTTGTATGAATCCTTTAACAACAAGTCTGGCCTTTGTATAGCTCAATGTTGCCTAATGAGTCTTTCTTGGTTTTAAAAATTCATTTACAACCAATGGTCTTTGCCCCATTAGGCAACTCTACAAGATCCTAGACTTGATTATCTGTCATAGATTTCATCTCATCTTTCATAACATCATGCCATAATTTAGATTTACTACTATTCATAGCTTGTGAAGACGTCTCAGGGTCATTTTTAGCACCAACATCATAATCAGATTCTTGTAGGTAGTCTATGTAATTAGTAGGAATTGCTAATTTTCATACTCTAGTAGATCTCCTCAAAGGCATCGCTAGGCAGGTAGAGTGAATAGCTCGTACTGCCGCCTGTACCTGCTGTGTCATTTGTTGAGCAAACTATGGCATAAGCTCCTAAACCACACGGGCCACTATATCAGCCTCCGAATCCCCTTGCTCAGGTGTCGTGACAGGAGTAGCGACTGGTGGAATAGGGGTGGATCTTGTCTTCCGTCAAGGAGCCATTTGCCAATGTTTCAATATAATATCATGTAAGTAATTCTCCCATCTTTATCTCAATCCAAACACTCCTTTGCTATAACTCAAATTAAACCCTTAAAGTGGTGATGATAGAATAAACCTGGGCTCTGATACCAAACTGTGACACCCCGGGTTTTTCAAAACCTTTTTCCTCATAAATATAAAATAATAATATGTTTCAAGAAAATAAATGGGATCCTTGTAAATTAAAATTTTAAATTATAGAACTTTTAATGCAGCTTTAAAAGAATTGATAGAAAGCAAAAATCTCGGGGGTCAATCATATTCAAAGTTGTAATCATAAATAATATTAAACCTTGATACTCTAAGCATGTTCGATTCAAAACCAAAACCTCAAGCACAAAACCTTCCTCAATCAACTGATTTTCGTCGATCACGGACAAAATGATGAAGAATTTTTTTACCTTGGGAACACTTTTCGAGAGATAGTAAACAAAATGATGTTGCAATTCCAGCCTTTGAGAATAAGCTCCCATTTTGATGAAAGGTAGGGTTTTATTGGATCCAGAGAAGGAAATAAGAAGGAAAACACATTGAATCGAGGTTTCTGATCGTGAAGGAGGGAATTAGAAGCAATAGAAATGGATTTTCCATAGTTGAAGCATTTGAAGGAGGTTTTCAGAAATTCTCTATGACAGAGACGAGAATGTTCATGCTTGCTTGGGTGCATCGAAGAAGAAGACAAACTAGTGAGAAAAAGGGTTTCTAGGCATCATACGGATGATGTTTGCCAGTGCGGCTAGACTGCATCTTCAAGTAGGCTACAGAGCCATGGCATGTTACGTTGCTCGAGAAGGTGGCTGACCAAACTAAAAGGGAACCACATAGCTAAAGAGGAAAGAGGGAAAGGAGGTTCAACAGCGTGATGATCCAAGCAGTGGGGGTTTGCTAGGTTGTAGGAGAGGAGGGTTCTCGTGTGCATGCAGGGGGTTTTCCAAGTAGGAGAGGAATGAGGTCTCACCAGCAAGGAGATCTGATCAGTTGTAGGTGAGAAGGGGGAAAAGGATACAATGCTAGTGCCAGTGGGGAATACAATGCTATTACCATATTGCCCTTGACTTCAAAGGCCCACAACTTCCTCATATGAGCTCTGTTTTCAGTATTCTTTGGCTTGTTGGATTCCGTTTTCTGAGCATTATCTAATGGTTTTATTAGTTCCAAATTATACTTCTATATAAGGATATAAAATTTTGGGGTTGTTACACCTTCCCCTTACCCTTTTAGGATCTTGGACTTGTATTGCCTCACTCCTTCTAACTAGTATCCTGTTCAGACTTTGATATACATGCCCAAACCATCTAAGTCTAATCTCCTTCATCTTGCTACATATAGGTGCTACTCTTAAGTTTCCTCTAATGTTTTCATTACTAATTCTATCCATTCTTGTCTTGCCACTCATTCATCTCAACATCCTCATTTCAGCTATATTCATCTTATGTACATAATGTTCCTTAAATGCCCAACACTCTGATCCATAGACGAGCTTTATAGCCATCCTATAAAAAAAAATTCTTTAAGTTTGAGTGGCACACACTAATCACACAAAACTCTAAGGGCACATCTCTATTTGTTTCAACCTACTTGAATTCTCTAAGTAACCTTCCTATCTATCTCTCCAGTCTCATGAATCATTGATCCTAAATATCGAAAGTGGTCATTTAGGGAAACTTCTTGACTATCAATCTTTATTAGTGCTCCATTCCCCTCAATCTCCATGTTAAAATTGCATTCTATATACTCTATTTTAGTTTGACTAATTTTAAATCCTTTTAAATTCTAATGCTTCTTTCCATAGTATTAACTTTATTTTTATGCCCTCCCTTGACTTATCAACTAAAACTATATCATCTGAAAATAATATGCACCATGGAACTTCCTTGTGCAGATGTTTTGTTAACTCATCCCATAACCAATGTGATAAGGTACATGCTTAATGATGATTCTTGGTGCAATCCTATAATGATAGGAAAATCACATGTCTCTTGACTAGTGGTCCTAACATTCACTATCATTCATCCTTAACTATGTCTATATACTCCTGCAAAACCCCTTTCTTACCCAACACCTACTATATTAACTCTTTAGGGGCCCTATCATAAGCTTTTTCTAAGATAATAAAGATCATGTAGAGGTTCTTCCTCTTATCCCTACATTTTTCAATCAATTGTCTATGTATGACATTAGCTTATATGATAAGCCTCCTAGGCATGAAATTAAACTGGTTCTAAAATACACTCGTCTCATCCCCAGGCCTCTTCTCAATCACTCCTTCAAAAGTTTCATAATGTGGCTCTTACGTTTGTGTAACACCCCAGATTTTTTAGACATTTTTTTAAATAATATTATTTTTAATAAGAGCATTTGGGATCCCATGAGAAAAGCTTTATTTAATATTTTACTAAAACATATCTTAAAAACTCCGGATGTTAGTTTTCCTTTCTCATAATGGCATACATATAAATTTAAACATAAATAGATTTAAAACAATACGCGTATTAATCAACGTCAAATAAATCGACGCCTTTATTTTAAATCAAATAAATGTCCAAAACACAATAAGAATATGGCTCAGGGTCTATCCATCATAGCATCCCATATAAATGTCCAACATATGTCTAAACATCTCAATCAAATCCATAAAATAAAAGTATACAGTCCATAATTAAATTCAAATGAAAATCCTGTTTATTGACTCACATCACTGTCTAAAATTCTAGGAAAAGGATCTTCTGCAGCTCTCAAGGTTTCTCAACAGCCTTGCTTTTCCTGTTATTGACCTCGAGATGTAAGGCATTGCAAAACAAAGCAATGCCTCAACAAGCTATCGCTTGTGTAGGTACATAGACAATTAATGTAATAAATGAATAACAATATTGATAAAATAAAAAATCTATCATTTATGAAGATAGCAGTATCACAAGTCATGCCAACATAAATGTCAATTTATTCCATATGCTAAAACATGCATTTCACGGAGTTAAAATATAACATGAATCAATGTAGATGAGCATACAATAATAAGAAGGGCACTCTAAGGTAATGGGTCCCACAACATCACACTAATATCACTTATCATGAGTACTCATAGCCAACCTCTGAGTATCGTCACACCTAAGCATACCATCCATAACCATGCTCATCATACACGCACACATAATAAAAATATAGGTCATCATGCCGCAGTGGCAACCCTCCATGGGTATTAACCACCGCCGCTCTCCGTTGACACCATAACGGGAGACTTAGCGTCTGCCTCCATTGAAAGGCTCAGACCGGTAGTGTGGACTATTCATGTTACCAAACCCCTACCGAATGCCATCTATGGGCAGGTGTCTATCATATCACAATATCATCACATCATAATCTCGGAGGGTAGGTGGCCGGCCCTATCCCTCTTAGCATGACGCCCACTGAGTGAGAGCACCCGTCATCAAATATAAAACACGAAAATCATATGAATATGCTAAAACTCAAGAGCACTCATAACTCAAAATCCCTAAGACATGCCCCTCATCCTGGGGTTAGCCTATAAAAGGACCATCTAATAAGCCTCTATTCTTATTTCCATGTCAATCCATGCATTTTCAATATATAATAAAAAAAATAAGTCACTATTTAAGCATAATTAATTACCATTATGCTCATAAAAACATTTTTCATGAGTTTATTCAATAAAAGATTTCAATTTGTAATAATCATAATGTACTCAAAGTCGCATGAAATTCATAGTAAATAATAATTATAATTTAAAACACAATCACGCATGATGTTATATTTATGCATGGCTTAAAAATCAAGGCAAAGCATTAATTGTCGTCACCTACCTCAATGTGAGACTACTTAGCTTGCTAATAATCCACTTAATTGGTATATTCAAGTGCACATGTACATGTCACATCACTATTTTTAAAATTTTCTAAATTAAAATTCATAATTTATAAGTTTTTAAGTTAAAACTAGGTCCGCGTCGTCAATACGGTCACAACGCCTCTTTCGGATCGTGATTTGGACTCCTCTAGCTCCCAAAAATCAAGTTTTAAGTTTATGTATACGTAAATGGGGCCTGCCCGACCACCACAAGGTGGTTTGTACCGACGGCTCTGGTTTATACCGGTGTAAACCGGCGTCATGAAGACGACCGCAACTGAGACGCGCCGCGTGCGTCTTCGGCATTGTGATGCACCGCTGCGTACGTCACAGTTGCCAGGACGCTGCGCGTCCCGACCCCACCGAGACAACGAATGCCATCTCTCCCGCACGCACGTGACATCGCGTACGCGTGCGACGTCGACTTCGTTCGACGTCATCTTTGTGGCGTTCTACTATACGTTCCAGCGTCCGCATCAGGGCGCCAACGCGGTCGTCATCGTCGGAGAAGACTATCGGATTCTAGTCGTCTCTGGCAAGCTTACAAGCGTCCGTTTTGCGTCGTTTTTCTCAGAATTTTCTCTAAAATTCATTTATGCCCTCCTTTTGCACTAATTTTTCCAAAAACCCATGTTTTTTAAATGATTTTTTCCAAGTTCCAAAAAACGTCCATAGGTACTGGTTTTCATGTTTTCTGGAGAAATCCATCGTTGGATCTCTCCCAACTTTAAAGGGTTTGATCTTGGGTCTCTTATGCACTAGTTGGACGGTGAGATTTTCAAACATATGTGGTTTCATCTGTAAAATCAAGCTCCAACAGTAGCGTGCACAGAGTTCCCAGGAAAATTTGATTTTTCCTGATTTAAATGAAATTCTAGTTTATATTTCCTATTTAATAAATCTAGAAATTAGGGTTTAAGGCTTACCTCGCGTTGTTAGCTATTGATGGGCGTTACCGAAGTTCCACTCGCCGAAAAAATTCAACTTTGCGGAGCCAGGGTTACTAAGTGAAACTCAGTGAAAACGCTCAAGGTGGAGCGTTTTTGCACCTGGGGAGAGGTAGATATAGGCCTTAGTGTCCTAAGGGAAGAGAAACTCTTCCGTTCACGCCTCTTTTCACTGGTTTCTCTGGAGATTTCGCCAGATCTGGTAGAGGTGTGTGGAAGACGAGGGTGCCATTATCAATTTGGGCCCCTGTGTTATATGTCTCTGCCAAATGACTAAACTACCCCTATAACTTCAACGGCTCCTAACTCTCTCGTTTGAGCTCCGTTTTCCACATTGTTGGTGGCGTTGGAATCCTATAGATGAGCATTTTCAAATTTTTAAGTTTTCAGGAAAAAATTTCATCTATAAAATTTTATTTTAATTTATTTAGTAATTTCTTAATTTGTACTGAAAATTAAGGATATTACAATTTGATCTCCCCATAATTAGAGAAATTTTGTATTTCTCCTTTATTCTTACAATAGAGCTCTTCCTCCATTCATCCAGTATTTTTATTGATTTTACAATCTTGTTAAAATACCTTGTCAATGAAACTACTCAAATGTCTCTCTTATGCTTCCAAAGCTCTATTAGTATAGCATTGGGCCCTAGGGATTTTCTTGATTTCATCTTTTTCAAGGATTCTTTCACTTCAAGTATTCTAATCCTATGGTTGTATCTATAATGTCCAATGTTATTTGAGTTTACAGTACTTTTAAACCTTATGTTCTCAGGACAATAATCATTGAGTAATTTTTGAAAATAACTTTCATGCCTTTGTTTGATCTCATTATCTTTGACTATCCTTTTGTCATCACTTCTAAAGCACTTAACGTGGTCTAAGTCCTTGCCCTTTTGTTCTCTTATTTTTGCAAGTGTAGGCACATCTTTTTCACCTTTTCTCGATCCTAATCTATTGTAAAGATCATTATATGCCTTGAATTTAGCCTCACTTACTATTCTCTTAACATACTTTTTAGTATTATTATATTGCTCAAAAATTTCATTATTCTAGTCCTTTGCATTGCTTTGAAACACACCTATTTTTCTTTAATAATTTTTTGCCTTTTTCCTCTCCACCACCAAGTTTCGTTTAATGATTGCCTTTTACCTTTTGATACTCCTAGAACATCTTTTGCCACTTTCTTAATGAACTCAACCATATTAATCTACATGGTGTTTAGTTTTGTTTCATTATTCTAGTTTCCTTCTACCATTAACTTTTTTGTAAGTGATATTATTCTTTCTGCTTTTAAGTTTCGCCACTTAGTTTTTAGACACATATTAAGTTCATTTCCTTTCTTTTATCTTTTAATATAGATATCCATGACCATTAACCTATTTTGTGAGGTTACAATTTCATTCGGTATCACCTTACAATCCACACACATTGATCTTTTGGTGGTACTAATTATAAAAAAAAGTCTATTTGGCTTTTATAGAGTAAACTTTTAAAGGTTATTGTATTCATCCCTCTTTTTAAAGAATGTGTTTGCTAGAGCTAAGCTATATACCCAAGCAAAGTCGAGGATATCTTTCCCCATCTTATTTTGTTTTTAAATAATCATATCCTCCATGTACCTTATCATATCCATCTTGTTCTGTTCCTACACAACCATTTAAGTCTGCTCCTATAAATATCCACTCTGTGATGGGAATTTCTTGCATAACTCCCTCATATCCTCTCAGAACTGTCTTTTGATTTTATATTCTAACCCTACTTGCGATGCGTATGCACTTATAAAATTTATAATCTTCTCTCTTAGAACATGTTCTATTATTATAATCCTATCACTAGTTCTTTTAATGTTTATAATTTTATCCTTTAATTCTTTATCCACCACTACCCCTACTTTATTTCTATTATTGTCCTTTCCTACTTATCAGAGTTTATACTTATCTATTTCTCTAGTTTTACCCCTTTCCACTTGATTTCTTGTATACAAGCAATGTCAACTCTACTACGTTTCATTGTACCTACTAACTCCATACTCTTACATGCCAATATGCCAAAAAAATATTCCATATGATGATAAGAATCTTATTCGCCTGAGACCCACGCAATTCTTGACCCTAGGACATGAACCTATGTGTACTTTCTATTGAACCTAGATTCTAATGCAACACGTCCCTTCTAAGGGAATGTTGTAACAGGCCTTACCTATATTCTAATCCCACTTGCGATGCATATGCATTTATAAAATTTATAATCTTCTCTCTTAGAACATGTTCTATTATTATAATCCTATTACTAGTTCTTTTAATGTTTATAATTTTATCCTTTAATTCTTTATAAACCACTATCCCTACTTTATTTCTATTATTGTCCTTTCCTACTTATAAGAGTTTATACTTATCTATTTCTCTAGTTTTAACCCCTTTCCACTTGATTTCTTGGATACAAGCAATGTCGACTCTACTACGTTTCATTGTACTTACTAACTCCATACTCTTACATGTCGATATGTCAAAAAAATATTCCATATGGTGATAAGAATCTTATTCACTTGAGACCCACGCACTTCTTGACCCTAGGACATGAACCTATGTGTACTTTCTATTAAACCTAGGTTCTGATGCAACACGTCCCTTCTAAGGGAATGTTGTAACATGCCTTACCTATTTTCTATCACACTTAGGATCCGATGTAGCCTGTTGCTTGCAGGGGAACCCATAGCGCCTTTTACCTATTTTCCCCTACACCTTAGATCCAATGTGGCACGTTGTTTATGGAAGATGCCCTAGAGGAAATGTCAATGATCAATTCATGCAATGTTAGGTTTGCTGCAATTGAAGAAGTTAAAGATGATTTTCATTATTTTTTCTTCTTAGTTACCAAACGAATATATATGTATATTCAGTTGTATGTAAGAAGAGAAAATAATGAAATAATCTTCAACTTCTTTAAAAAAATTTACATACCAGCTAGCATCTAATGCAAAACTCTCCTCTTTTTTATTTGGGCTTGGGACTCGTTGAAACAATAGGGTCTAAAATTATACTTGATGTATATGAAAACTTTAATTACACTCTACAATTTTTGTGGATGTTGTTACTGTTTTTTTAATACTAGTAAGAAATAGCTAAAGCTATTTTAGCTAGTAGCTTCAGTTGTTTAAATAGGTGAGAAATATTTATAACTAATTCTATTTTTAATTCAAAAGTTATCGACGGTTTGTTCCACCGCAGAATATGAACGTAAGTGCCACCATAAGCTTATTTCTGTTTTTTCAAAGTCTGTGAGCCGTCAATATATATTTACCGCCAATACAGACAATTTCCAGCGGCGAACTTCCTGTCCAGTTGCATTCTATCATAACTGACAATTCCATGGGTTCTCCTTATTTCGCAGTGGAATATGGACCGCCGGTAAAATGCCCATCGATCCTCTCTCAAGACTCTAAAAATCGTAATATATCGATGCTTCATTCCAGCTGTCTCAAATTGGGGGCTACGGGTCCTACAACATCTTCGGCCGATGACTAGAAAGTCAGCACTGGAGATTTTCCTAGAACTTTACTTTGCCTTTGGATTTAGCCCCGGGATTTTGACACCATAGGTTCTGGTAGAAAGAGCTCTAGAAGGTAATTTCTAGGGCCTAAAACTGAGAATCGGGCAGATTCAGCGGATGGCATCGTCACAAAAGGTTACGATTCCGTATGAAGTTAAAACGGGCATTTACTTCGCCACGACACGCGTTGCCATAAAGCAAATCTTTGTACGTAGCGAGCCGCCATCCATATCCAATATACAATCCAAAACTAGTTAATGAAGTCCGTGGGCTTTTCTATGGTTGAGGTCCCCATACAAAGAACTTTAATCCTGTTCGTTAGGTAACGAAGCATGAAAACCAATAAATACCCCATAGGAACCAAGAGGCCAATAATACCACTCTCTCCACAACTTTCCTTTGTAAGCTGTGTACTTCTGAGTAAATGGAGCCAGAAAAGAATTCAGGCTCTCCGTTGAGCCCAATGGAGGTCGGTTCGGACCATGTTCCTGATAGTTATATCGAGCCCCCTCCCTCCCGTCCAAACCCTGATCTAGCAGCTATGCATGTGCCTGTCATTGATCTTGCGCAGTTGCATCAATCTCCCCATACAAGGGCTCTTGTGATTGATGATATTGGCAGAGCTTGCAAGGAGCAGGGATTCTTTCAGGTAAGTAAGAAAACCCATTTTCTCCTAACAAAACTCATTGGAGCCTTTTGGCACCATGATAGCCATCTAGGGGTAACCTTTTCTAGGCATTTGCTTATCCGGGTTTAACCTTTTCCAAGAAATTCTTCACAGTTTGCTAATATAGCAATGGATATCATTTAGGGGACCTGGGGACCTATAACTTGAAAATTTGCACCCTTGTACCACTTATTAGAAGAATCACTAATTGTGTTATCTATTGTTATTACAGGTTACTAATCATGGATTACCATTTTCATGTATTCTGCTTATCTGGATGATAACTTTAGAAATTATGTTAGTTTTGATACTGTTCAATGGATATCCATCCCAACTAAGGAGCCATGACTTCTTGTTGCACCCTTCCAGTATTCACAGGAAGAATCACTAATTATTTCGTTTATCGTTATTATAGGTTATTAATCATGGAATATGTCCTACGGTTATTGAGGGAGCACTAAGTTCAGCTGCAGGTTTCTTTGCATTGCCATACGAGCAGAAGGTGGAGCTCGAGTCGACCGATGTCAAAAAGCCAGTGAGATACTGTACGAGCTTCAAGGATGGGCTAGACACCGTTCAGTTTTGGAGGATTTTTCTCAAACAGTATGCTCATCCGTTAGAGGAATGGGTTAAGATGTGGCCAGCAAATCCGTCGGATTATAGGTATCTTTTAAGTCCTCGTTGCTACTGATCTAGGTCAATCTTATAGTTTCTATTTGCGAAAAGTCATCTAATTTAGTTGGTCACAGACATAAGCTTGTCGGAGGTTTAAAGTAGTACTTTTTCTTATTAGGGAGATTTTCACCATAGTTAGAAATTAAGATATGCTTGCAGGCAGTTTGCTTCGTAACTCTTCTTTGCTGTTTGACATTGATATCATCTTTAGGGTCCTTTATATACCGTGGTAGGTCAATCACCATCCAAAGGCTCATCCAAGAGACTGATCTTTGATAGGTTGTTTCTCAGAAGTCTCATGCATCAGAGAACCTTAATCCTTCAATTGCTCAAGATTTTCATTCATCTTTTTGAACTCTTCTGAGCTGGCCATGTGTCTTGAGATGTAAGTCTAGGATCAAGCAAATGGAGATTTTTTTTTTTTTTTTTTGGCAAGTCACCAATCTAATCTAGGATCCAGAAGATCAACAGCTCAGATCACCTCTCAACTGCAACTTTACTAGTATTTTTAGTTGCCAGTGTAAGATCCTTAGATATTTGACGCACAAAGGACAAGGACAACCTTTGCCGAAAATTGATCGTACCAAGGTATGTCTGGTATAAATTAAGTGCACGTGGGAGACGATCAGTGTTACCTGATCTATTCACATGTGGGACAAATCTTAGATATTGCCATAAACATCTCGTACAATCAGTTCACATCTTTCCATTCTTGTTCGGAAACTCTCTCTCATCCGTCCATTTTAAATCTAAGAACAACGCTAATTATGTAAATCTAATAGAAATTTATTTTGGTGCAGGGACTATCTAAGACCAGTCCTAGTGGATGAACGGTTTTGATCAAATTGCAATATGGTGTCACTCGTAATTTTAGCTGCTCATTGACTTGTAGCCGACTTTAGAATTTTTGTGTGCTTCAACAGGGAAAAGATGGGAAAGTATGCCGTGGAGGCAAGGAGAGTGGCATTGGAAGTTGTGGGAGCCATCTTGGGGAGCTTGGGATTAGGTCCCACCTATATGAAAGACAGACTGGAGGATGGCATGCAAATCATGACCGTCAATTGCTATCCACCATGTCCACAACCCGATCTCGTGCTCGGATTGCCACCACACTCGGACTACTGCTTGATAACCGTCCTTCTCCAGAGGGGCGAAGGCCTCCAAGTGAAAGACACTCGCAATAACACGTGGAAGATGGTCCCTATATATTGTGGGTCCATACAGGTTCATGTTGGCGATCATCTCGAGGTGTTGAGCAACGGTAGATACAAGACGCTTATGCATCGCGTTGCATTGAATTCCGATGTGATGCGACTCTCAATTGCCAGCCTCCATGGATTGGCTATGGATGACCAGGTGGAGACCGCTGATGAACTTGTGGATGAGCAACGTGCCAAGGGTTACGAAGCGAGCAGCTTTAGCGATTTCCTCGACTTTCTCTCCTCCACTGACGTCTCCCACGGGAAGAGCTATCTAGACACGCTTAGGATTACTCGGACATAGTTTTCGTAATACTACACACTATGACTAATTAATTAGTGGTGTGACGTCTCGATGGCAACTAGCAAATGTTTCTTGAAGCTGGTATTTCATCTCTGTGGACGTCTTTTTGTTTGTTTCTAGGTTATCACTGTTTATTCTTGCTCGTTTGCTGTTATAAGGTTCAATAAAGAAGTGCTATTAGCAAAACTGTTCTTTACGCATCAGCACTCCCTTTCTTTTTAATTTTTTTACTGAAAATTAGTGTGACTAAATAAATGGGAGGAATAAGGTGTCACTTTTGGGAGAAGAAAATTCATGAAATATTGTGGATGGCTCGGCTTCCCTTTACGGGGAATATTTGGATGCACCTGACGGGCCAACACAAGGAATTGAATGCGGAGAGGTTGTAGCTCCGGTTTTGGATATCTCCTAAACAAGAAATCGGATGATTCTATAAAAAAAAAATGCCACATTGCACAATACGATTTTTTGAACTAATATTCAGAAGTTCCAGCAGAGTTGCCATGTGGCACTCACTGATTTTTACTTCTTCCTCAAGCAATCAGGTACCTTGCTTGTGAGGAAAACCGGGCAGCCGATAAACATGGTTAATTATGCTATTGAATTGAACGATTGTAATGTTTTGGTTGATGAATCATCAGACTTTTTCCTTTGTTATATTTCTATGGATTGTACTTGCACAAAGGTTCCTAAACTACTGTAATTTTTGTGCTCTATCTGTGATATTAATTCTTTTATTAAAGCAAATTCACTATCTTCTTTGATTATTCCACCCAGATCAACCACGCTGGGACTGTCTCTAACAGTCAAGTAAATTTGCACATCTATATTGTATTTTGTGGTGAAAGGAGAACCTTAGCGCAACAGGCGGGAGCTTTGTGCACCGGAGCTACCCCTTTATTCTACCGAGGTTGCCAAAAGTTTTGTCAGTTGAATCCTCCGAATAGGTGTTTTAAGCTCGATTTCTATAGCCCATGTCAAGGAAATCCAGCAGTTGTCAGTTCTACAGAGCGTGATTAATTTGTCTCCAATGATGGAATGGTGGCAGCTTACATTATTTTCATCAACTTAGACTGAAAGGTATGCTCTTTATTATGAACCCTAGAATGGTCCTAATATGAACATTTCTTGTTTGGCGGTTAAGCAATCCTGCGCTTTTGATTTAGAGTCTAAACAATCGTTGGGATCTTTACTGGGACCTGAGGACAGTGAAGTCGCAGCGTTATGTCTTCTAGATATATATTGATATCCATCTGTAACAAAGTCTTCAGAGAGACACGTATCTCAACGTGCAAACACCCTTTCTTTAGGGATGTACTGTACTAACTTGAACCCGTGACCCACTTATAAGAGAAGCATTTTAGCCTAACCACTGGGCTAAATTGGCTTATGCACACCGTTGATAGTCTTTCTATTAATTTTTTACAAAAAACTCATAGAATTTCATGATTTAGTAACATAGATTGTTTGAAATGAGATATGAGTGTTTGTATATCACTATTGCACACAATGCCAATAAAATCAATATTTCGTGGGCATTATACTAGTATATAATAAAAGTTTTGCTCTCATTTTAGAGGATGTGCAAGTGACCCCTGAGAAGATTTGAACCCAAATTGACTGGTACAGGGTCAATGTTCTGGGTAGGAAATTTTTGACCAAAACAATATTAGGTTCATAAATTTGAGATCAAATGTTGGTTACGGCTGAGTCAAGGGCAGTATAAAAGCAATAGGATCATGTTTGGGTTCGCCAAAATCTGCCACAACAAGCCCCTTTGCCAACTCTAATTATGTGTTTGAAGTTTTATAAGCCTCTTTAGTTTATGGGATTGTATTGACGAGATGATTCTTGTAGCAAGATTGTGCCTGTAATTATTCCATTAGAAGGAGCCTTTCTTTTTAGACATGTAGCTTATGGCATTTTTAATTCTTAGCTAGTTCGTCTTATCATCTTGTACAAGAGAATAATTATAAAGAAAATTACTTGTGCACTCTTCTAATTCCCAACTCAAACCTACAATCAAGCGTATTTCAGGGATTATGCTAGTTTGTCTCTTTGTTAATTTCTTGTCTAGAAAGAAAAGTGGAGCCCATTAAAGATAAGGGTCTGGGACTGCAATTCTAGCTACTGATGGATTTCTCTTATCATAAGGGTTTGGTCCCACTCCTGATAAATTGTTATTGCTCCACGACATCAAATTTCTACTTTTGAATTGACAATAGGTTTTCTAGCAATAACAAAAACGAAAACTAAAAAATGGTCTAGAGCAGTTCCCAAAGGGGGGTCTAAGCTTCTTGAATCGACGGGCAAAACAATGCCTGGGCTGGTTTGTCCATAATCCTACGAGATTGTTATGTTATGTGTAAACTGCAAAAGGAAAATGTAGTTACCATTGATTTTGATTTTCAGAGCGATGAATTAAAACAGTGGTTAAGAGAAGTTAGAGACTGTTCATTTAACACTGTCACAAGTTTGTGGCTTAATAAATATGCAAATGATTCTGAATCTGGAGGTGGGTCCATTTTGACCTTCTCGTGCAAACTTTCGATGCTGCTTGAGTTGTTTTGTGATGTGCGCTTTCCATATTATCATTCGCAAAATTTGAGTTGTTCTATGATCGTCGTGGGTGTAAATCAGTACACCGATTTATGCAAGCTAAAAGCATGTGTTGGTCAACAGATAGCTGGTGAATGGTGATCTAAACCGTTCAACTTCTCAGCCGCATCTAAGGTTCTTAGAAGCTCACGTCTGCTTCTCCACCTTCTCTTCACCTTTTAAGCTTCTGGGACATCTATTTGCCTCTGAAGAGCAATGTTGATTACTCGTGACCATCCAATGAAAATGTCTGATCGTATATAGGCCTATCAAAGAAGATCAGCCATTGGGATGACCAAAATTCTGACGCCAGTTGTACTTTTGCACTTAAACTAATTTACAGTTGCATACACATTTTCAATTCTCCTACGACCTTCGTCGAGTAAGAGCAGTCTTTGTCAGATTTTAAATTCAACACATAACGTTATCGTATTGTTGATCTTCTTATTCATGTTTTAGAAACCGAATATATTTGAAAACTGTAGAAGAGATAAGGAAATCATAAAGTAATGAAGCAACTATTTCGTTTTAGTGTAAAAGTAACGTCATGTGAGGACTTTTTCATCAAGTTTAACAAAGTATTTTACAATATATATATTTTTGTGTGTGCTTAATAAGAGCATATACAAAGTATAGAAGCTTCTCTTTTCAAGCATAATGATTGAAGATTTAGATTTAACACCAGATATGTTATCATAACTTGAGGTAAGTATTTTATTTTATATTTTAGAGTTAAAGTGAAATAAACAAGTTTATATTCTTATACTTATTTAGAACCTATTAGCTGTTGGCTTGTTATTTTAGGTTTTTAGTACTTCAAAAGTTTAATACATGTATAATCTAATAGCCTAGTTCTAAAACTCATAGTCAAATTAGATACACAGCAAAAACGTTTTATTTTCTCTAGGATTTGAACCTAAAACCTCTAAGATAACAATGCCAACTTCCCCACTTAGTTAGGTGTGTATGTAAAGTGAAATTATTAAATAGAATTAAAAATAAATAAAACGTCATTAAAAATTTTACTTGATTATTTTAAAGTTATCTATCGGTCACTTCAAGTTAAGTCAACTCAGCCCCCTTCTTATTCGAACTATTGAGTTTTTGAACAATGCGCGTAATTACTGACATATTCATATGGGCAACTGTACAAGGATTTCAAAACTAAACTTTACATGAAAACAGAGCATGCCCTTGTCCAGCTGCCTGCACAATGATTGGCAGATATGAGATATTTCCACCTAAGCATATCAATTTATAGGTCTTTGCATACACATCTTGAACAGATATTTGAATTCGGGGCCTTCTTGCAACTGTACAAGGATTTCGAAGCCAAACTTTACAATGCATGAAAAATGAGAATGCCCTTGTCCAGCGCCTTGCTCCTTGCTCACAGTGATTGCCAAATATGAGATATTTCCACTTAAGTATATCAAAGAGTATGGATCTTCGCATATGAAGCTTTGAAATCGAGGCGGAATGGTCGAATTCCATACTTTATTCAAGAATGGAGAAGAGTCAACCATCCTTCGGAACTGGGGGTTTGCTAATCGATGATCCAAAGCACTCATCTTACAAGGGAAATTTTAGATGACACCGAACGTTATAAATCACTCAATATTATTTGCATATCTGATAAAATAGCCCCCCGTTTTGTTTTACACATTCCCTAATTTGACATTACTATATTACACTCCCCAATTAGCTCTTACAGGCATATTACGGAGTTTAGATAAGACAATAGGCATCTATAATGTCGAAAATTGGGACTTTTCCAAAGTAATTTAGCTATTTAGATATTTTTTACAATGAAATTATACAAAACTTTTGAAATTATGGTTATAAGGTGCAGGCACTCCTAAAGAACTAACACTAGATCCAGCATACACGTGAGTTTTATGCACCGGACTGCCCTTTTTATATCAAATATGAGGTTGTCAATCGGTTGGAATTAGCTTGGGTTCCACATTTAGCAATCCTAATCACCGGGATTGCAGTCAGTTTAATCCTAGCTGAACAATTCTTCAGATCTTATTCTTGATTTTTAAATCCTAGTCCATTTAGGTCTGATTTTAAATTGTTTCAGTAATAATATACACAGGAGAAAATAGTAAAAAACTATCATAAAACTAAGTAATACAGATCTGGCGTTAGCCAGAACCTGGCCAACTCAAATTTAACTCGATGGACCGTCTATTAGCAATCCGGGATATTCAGGAATAGGTAGTATTCTCAGAGATAGTAATTGGAAACCACTTGGGGTGTTTGCGGGGTTGATTGGTGGATCTGATTCTGATTGCGCTGAACTCCATCCTCTCTGCCTTGCTGTTCAAGAAAGTTGTAGGTTCTCCCACATAGATATCATTTTCGAGGGTGACTTTAGCAATGTAATCACTTGGGGGGAAAGGCAGCAATAATTATCCATGGAGATTCATAGCATCCTTCAAACACTTTGCCACAATCTCACGAAGGTTCCGGCGGAATTTCATCTTATCAACAGATCTTCCAACACCATTGCGGATGGTCTAGCTGAGCAAGGAGTGGAAAGAGAGAGAGATGCTTTACATCAGCAAGGATCTACCAGACAGTGAAACCTAAGTCACCAGCCCTTCGATGGGATCCTTTGTTGTTCTTTCTTACTCTGAATGGTTGGGATCCTTTGTTGTTCTTTCTTACTCTGAATGGTTGTAATCCCACATGACCCACTCGATCATCTCTGCGAGTACTCCTCTCCTTAATACCATTACACCATAAAAGGGAAAAAGTGACATAGAAACTTTTCACTTTTTGAACATCTAATATCATCCCTGGTACTAAACCTGGTCAAAGAGATACATGACTATCTGCAGACAAGAACAGAACATTAAAACATCGTCTTAAGCTTCTGTTTAAATATTTTTAGAAAGGTTGGTATGGTTGTAAGCGAGGATGTTAGAGACTTCAATTACAGGTGCTGCAGGTGTAAAGTGAGGTCACATTTGCTTGGCCGAGAAAAAGTTTTTAACTGCTATTTTCTCTAATTCTTTTTTGTTTTCTACTTTTTCTTATCCAATCAAATATCACCTACTATAGACAAATGAAATTTAAATGGCTGGGGAAAAGTTTTCAACTCCCTTTTTTTAACTCTTTGTATGTTCTACCTTTTCCTAGCCAATCAAATGTCACATGTTTCTTGCACCTGCATTAAACAAGTAAAACTATGGCTTATATATAGGGAATGGTATATTCAGCAAGGAATTGTAGATGTAAAATGCCAGTGACATTTTATTGGCCAGGAAAAGTTTCTAACTGCCATTTCCTCTAACTTTTTCTATTTTTTACTTTTTTTCAGCCAATCAAATATCACATGCATGAAACAGTTGAAATTAACACACTCCTATATGTGTGTGTATAAACTAGAAAGTCAACATATTGAGAAACTCATTATTTTTTTAATGGATTTGTTCATATTTATAAAGTAAGAATTTGATTAAAAAGAGCATTTTAGTCTTTTAGAAATTTGAATGAGAATCATATTTTGTGACAGTTTTAGGCACTTATTTATGATCTTCTAAATTAAAAATTGAAGCACAAGAACAATGATCAAATTTAATCAGACAAATCAAATTGAATGTCATTTATCAAAATTGTCTTGTTAAGGATCCAAGATGAAGATGCATGGAAGGAGTCCATGCAGCTAGAAATCAAACTTTTTGCCCACTATATAATTTTATTAATTTTTTCAAGGATCAAAATTAAATAGTTAGGATCATATAAATGGATTGATATCTTATAGGTTAGCTAATTTTGGTTTTCTGAACATGAGGAATGACTTAAGATCATCCTTTCAATCTTTTACTCCTCTTGGGCGTTGCTCTTGCGGAAACCCTTATCAAAATTTTAAGTTACATACGACGCAAACCCCATTGAACTTGTCTGTTAATACAGATACACATTATTTGTAAAGAATATATTCGTATCTGCTTTTCCATAGCCGCTATATCATTTTCTTTAAGTTATATTAGAGCTGAATGATGATGCTAAAGGTAATTTCCTTTTAAAAAAAAATGACAATGCTAAAGCTAAATTCTGGCCAGAAGAGGAGAAAGTGCTATAATTTTGAAAAGCGCGCTATATTTAGCCCTACTTTGTTTCTCTTCACTCTGACAATTGACCACACGTCTAATTAACATCGATGATCAATCTACTTAGTAGTGTTTTCGAGTATCAATTCGTAGCACATTCACCATGCTATTCATTGGAGAGAGAGAGAGAGAGAGAGAGAGAGAGAGAGAGAGAGAGAGAGAGAGAGAGAGAGAGAGAGAGAGAGAGAGATGATCAGGCTATTTTTCGAATGACCTCAAGAAACAATTTCAGGACATTTGATCATGATCTGTCCTACCCCAAAACCACGCAAGTCCATTTTCGATCAATTGAAATTTGAAACATACCTAGAAAGGGAACTTACATCACAGAAGGCGACTCTGGAGGCTGGCCGACGACACTTGGCTAGTCTTCTATGGTCCTTAGGAAAAGGCGTTATGGGGTTCTATTTATAGGTATCTAAGCTTTCTGTCTCTTGAATAATTAGAAAGAAGCTTTTCTTCATGCAATGAATCCAGCGAGATTACAAAATATTTTTGGCCTTTTATTTGACTCCTTTGAAAAGATTATATGAGCGTGCCGAATTACGAGTGAAGCCATTCTTTCCGATGGTGTAAAACGATCTATCTTGTAGGACATGTTATGCACGATCGCACAACACTGACACTGTGACAATTCTGTTTAAGAACCTGATTTTCAGATTTTAATCAAATGCTAGAGAATGAAAACGGATAGATGGAACATTCAAGAAAAGGGAAAGGGAAAGATGTAAATTCACCAAAAAATGCCCAAAAATCAAAGGCTAAGATTTCTTCTGAACAGCTATTGTATAGCCCCTCAAGATAGATGGTTTGGATAATTAAAGAGTGTGGACCCACATGTGCTTTGTCCCGTCATGTTATCCAAGATATATTTTTATCTTTGCCAATGGCCCCTCTTTTCGTGACAAGTTATCACCGCTAATGCACGGGAATCGAGCGGCCCTGCTTTTCATCAGAGCCAGAATCATTGCATGGGAATCCATTGGCGCTGCATGGGAAGCTTACGTTGTTTCTGTAGATCAATACAACGAAACCGAGAGGTTCCGTGGAAAACTTTGGCTTTATGCCATGGGCAAATAGCAGTCAAACCCAGCTTTATAAGATAAAAACACGCACGGTTGTCCTTCGAGGCTTTGGCTGGTTTGTATACCCCCTACTTTTCTCCATTGGCTGCGGATTAGATTCACCACTTTTTCCATTTGCTAGGAAATAAATTTACTAATATATGGGTAATTTACTTTGTAATTCTTGCCTTGTAAAAAAATAAACAAAAAATACTCCAATCCAGCAGCTTTCTATTGACCGTGCCTAGAAAATATTTACTATTGAATGATCCTAACATTATTCTCTCTGCTGTAAAGTGGACTGCTTTGATGGTATAAAAATCCTAATGATCATTGATTAACTTCAAATGACTAAGTCAGTCTTTAAATCGAACTCTACTAACTATTGTTACATAGTTTTTAGAAAAATCCAACTTCGCCCTATTAGTTTTATTAAATAACTTTCCACTCCAATCAAATATCTTTTTTAGACATGTCTCTTTCTCTCTCTAATAGATGAGACGGTGCATAGGCCATCTAAATAAGCCAAGACTTGGGATGATTTAGCTCTTTCATTAAAGGGCCTACTAAGAATAACATAGATTCTCTCTTCAATGGATGGATGAGATTGCAGCAACTAAACTATCTACGTTAAGGCCAAAATTGTATTAACAAAATTTTCAATTAGATCAACTTTGTCGAAGACAAACTATTCATAGTCTTGGCCATAACTTGGATGGGCTATGCATAAAAATTTCGTCCAGTATTAGAGAGGAGATTATTTTAATAAAATTTGAAAGGCATAGGATTTGATTAGATTTGTGTAAGAAAATTGTTTGAGTAAAAAAACGTTTAGTTTTTATAAGGATTACATAGTGGGAGTTGGCTTTAAGGATTTACAGTTTACTTAGAGAATAGGCAGTTAATGATCATTTAAGTTATTCAGTAACTAATTAAGCATTAAATCTTAAAACAATGATTTTAAGATAGAGCTTTCCATCTAGTTAGTATAGTTTAAACACACAAAAACTTGACCCAACTTTAAAGTGAAGTGAGTTGAGCTAACTTGAAGCAACTCATAGGTAATTAGAAAATACTCAAATGAAAATTTTGATAATATTTTATTTATTTATTGTTATATTTAAAATTTTCAATCTGTATATTAGATGGTTAAGATGTGGTATTGTTATTTGGAGGTTATGGGTTCAAATCTAAAGCAAGCAAAACATTTTGGTTATGTACCTAGTTAACTCCATGGGTTACTCATACAAGTTTTTAGAGTAAACTCGCATTTTTTATATCTATACTAGCTGTTATGAATGACTTGAATCGATCTAACTAGTCAACTAAAGTTGGTCTACAGTATAAGGGTCGTTGACATGACCTTCATCAGCTGATCCTAGTTGTTCGATCCAAACTCTTTCTCAGATCTAGATGGCAAGGCTAAATAATTGATATTGGAGTTAACACTCAATCCATTACTTTAGTGTAGTGGTGTGGCTAAGTATCCTAGGTACAAGGAGAGCAAGCCTGGCTTGGGATTAAGGAAGAATGCTTAGCACGGATGCTGCTGGTCAAAGGATAACGCATGGCTAGGGCCATGAGACGGACATTCGGAATGACACCATAACCAACTTGACGGCTCTTAGTAGTATAGGAAAATGAATATAAATGGTTGATGAATACGCTTCTAAATGCTCTAAGGGGGGTTTATTTAACGGCGTATGTATGGTGTTTTTGAGATATCACGGCATATATCCAACGTGCATCTTATTAAACCGTGTTATCTGTGGCATATCTGAGATATCAGGCTTATTTAACCGCGTTATCTTTGGCATATCTGAGATATCAGGTTTATTTAACCGCGTTATTTGTGACCTATCTGAGATATTAGGTTTATTTAATTGCATTATCTCTGGCATATCTAAAATATCAGCTTTATTTAATAGCGTTATCTCTGGCATATCTAAGATATCGGCTTTATTTAACTTTTGTCATGTTGATATGTTTGGTGTTATTTCAAATATGCAAATGTAGATTCAAGTGTAATGTTTGCTCCTCTTGTAGAGAGAGAAAAATAAAATAAAAATTGTGTTTTTTAGAGAGAGAGAGAGAGAGAGAGAGAGAGAGAGAGAGAGAGAGAGAGAGAGAGAGAGAGGGAAGAGGGAGTTTTCAACTTTCCTGCGATTTTCCCCTGAAGATTGGTTCCAAAATTCGGCAAGTAGAGGGGAGAAAAACTTCTCCGGCAGCTGCTGCTACTATTTTGACAAGCAGGGTGGAAAACCCTCTCTTCAGTGGGGGAAAAAACTTGCCGGCACCAGATCTAGGGCTTTTGTAGTTGCATTCAGCGAAAAATCAATCCCTGAGTAGGTACTAGACGAGATCTATGGTTTTTTATGGGTTTTTTTTTTTGTTATTCCTGCAACCCTAAACACGTTTCCATGGAAAAGCAGGCAGATCAAACCAAAACCCCAGCTTTCTTGTTTGCACGATCTCTGAATAAACGTTTGCTTGGAGGGCCCTTAACAACGATTGCAATCGTCGTCTTCATCTTCTCCTTGCAGGTTTGGAGAAAAGTATAGTGGCTTCACTGGGTCTATTTGTTTTTTGCCTAAAAGTTGCTTAAAAGGTACGGTTTTCCTTGTTCCTAATTTCTCACAAAAAATGAAATGTGCTTCTGGATTAAGGATTGATTGATATACGTGTAGTAAAAAAAAATATTCTTGTAATGTTTCTCCCTCATTCTATCTAGAAGTAGGAGTATTCTTTTTTGCTTCTCTAGAAAAATGGATGATTTTGATGATTTTCGTTTCCATATTGTTGAATTATTTTGTGCACATAAGGTCGGTTGCTATTTCTTCAGTTTCTGATAAAAGAGTAGGGATAATGGAAACTGTTGAAGGGTGGCAGATTTTTTACAATTTCTGTGAAGTTAGGGATTGAGTTTTTGTTCAGCATGATGTTTTTGGTCAGCACGAGACTGAGTTTTTCATAACGAACCAGCTTCAATTCAGCAGTTCTTTCTCCTGCACTTTGTTTAACATGAAAAAAAATAAAGGTTCCCATTACAAAGGATTAGCAATTGATGATCATAACCAAATGAGCAGTAATCCACATTGAAGTCCTCTTGTTGAATAGCAAATTCCCTTTCCTAGCTTCAACTTGATTGTCGAGTATCCTTTCTGGCCTGTGATACGCTTCATGTAACAATACTAAAAGCGTGGGCACCTAAGCTCCTAGCCCTTACAATGGAAGGTTAGTGTTCCAAAACTCAAAACCTTGTCAAACTTTTCTATTTGTAGACTTTAGATATTTTCAATAATCTAGACCACCAATCTTGCAATTAACCATGTATGGTCCAAACTGAATCCAATCATCAGGTGGCTTTTGAATCTATATAGTCAACATGGAAATTTAGCAATGTTTTCACATTAATGGGAAGATGCCTTAAAGTATCTTCACATCATTTTTTACATGTGAAGAGATCAGAGATCAGTAAACATAGTTGCTAATTCTGTGGTCAATCAAGGAGCTCAAAGGCAACTAAACTATTTTACTAATTTTATCCCAGACACTTAGCTCTCTACTTTGATTTCGCTCTCTAATCATGAAATATGAGTCCCCCGCAAACGCTAAGCCATGGCTGTTCAAATTAACTTGAACATTGTGGCCAAAGGGCTTGTTGTTGTAGCAGAGGAAATTAATGAATATAAAGAAAAAAGAAGAGGCACAATTTAACTGTACAAGGGTCACCCATGCAGTATAGAAGATGTCATTGTGTGGAATTTTCAACAGTGGGCTCGTGAGAGGCTGTTTCATGCTTGGGTTTTTTCCCTTGTTGGTTTCACATTATAGTCATAGGCTTAGGTTTTTTCCCTTGTTGGTTGATCTGTTAACATATGGTTTGAAGTTATCCTCATATGTGTCTTCTAAGCAAACCAACTATACAAAATTACTAGAAGTACAATTGTCGCAAGCTATTTTTCTTTCATATATATTATTTTGATGCATCCTCTTGTTGTTATGATCTATTGGAGACAATTTTCAGATGTTGCGCAAAAGAAAAGAGCGAGTCCTTGTGACACCTAGTCCTGGTCATGCGGAAGATGTGGACAGTGTGTCTGAAGACATAGTTGATGGAGACAAGGGACTGTACAAAAGATGGACTAAGGAACAAGAGGACTTTATCCTCGAAGTACTTTATGATGAAATCATAGCAGGTAGAATCATCGCAACTGGGAGCATGCCAAAAGGTGTGGTGATTAAGGAATTGCTACTTCGTTTCAAACAACGATTTAAAGTTGATTTGACAATGAAGCAATTGAATACCAAAATAAGACTTTTCAAAAGCAAGTACATCACGCTTGCAAAGTTAAAGAATGGAGACTTAGGACTAGGGTGGGATGTAGAGAGAAATTGCTTTCTCGCAACTCCAGAGATCATGAATACCCACATCCAGGTAATGGACCACTCCAATTCTATAATAATCGTGCATCACCTTTACAATGCCTTTACAAATGTTTTTGTGTATGTACAGTCGAATCCGAATGCTCATTGCTTATTTGGGAGAAATTTATGGAACTATGAGCACTTTGAGACGGTTTTTGGGGGGAGCATTGTCACCGGAGAATTTTCCTCAAGGATTAATAATTATGTACAAGATGATGGACTCCATGAATAGAGCATGAGCGGCAGTCAATATACAGAACCACTTGAGGTAGTATATAAACCAGATATGTCAAATGTGCATGTTGATGCATTTGACTCCCAGGTCTCATATTATGGGGAGGAAACTGAAGGAGACAATGATGGATTGCACCCACAATATCCATCTGAACACCTTCCACAACCCCCTATCCTCCAAGCTACCTCTACAACATCATCCTCAATTCCCCTCGCTAGGACTATTAACCGATGACGACTGAGGGGAAAAGGGAAGCATGCTAGTCAGTCATCATCCTCTGCATGTAATGCTCCCCCTCCATTCATTTATCCTTCCATTATATCAAGGTTGGAAAGACTTGCAGGCATAAACAACAACTCCTGGATGATTGCATTGGATTGTTTGGAGGGTCTGACCGAGATGGAGAGGGTTAAGGCATATGGTATTTTGCAAAAAACAGAAATAGGCTTCAAGGAGGGTTTTGCTTGTTAGTCACAGGATAGACAACTGTTGTATGTGAAGATGCAATTGTAGGTGTTATTTCTTTTCATAGAAACTATGTTGGTTGAAACTCTTTGGTGTGTAATTATATTGGACCTCTTTAGGCCATATTTATTTTGTTTAGACATGCTATTCTATACATTGAGGCTACGGATAATTATTCAGACCTTTATTTGTCCTGTCATTATATGATGTCAAAATTTAATTGTAAATGGGTGATGCACACAGTTGCATATTACAATATATAATTGTGATATTACAAGGTAATGGCTGAAGAGGGACAATGTAGCGGTGCATGTAATGATGAGGTGCTTTGTGAGCTGCAGAATGTGATAGGTGTGGTTGCATCACACATACTGAGACATGTAATGCAATTTGAGGAGGATGCCATGCTGCACACTCAAACACCGCGTCTAATGCGCATAAAAAAAGGTACTCGTGGTTACGAGGAATTTCAGTTAATTTATGAAGAACGAGATTCCAAAAATTGTATAGAATGCATCAGTTCCAGTTTAGTAAGCTGGTTAATATTTTTCAAACCATCGGGCTCTTATCGAGCACCTGATGGGTGTTAGTGGAGGAGATGGTGGCAACCTTTTTAATGATTATCAGACAGGACTCGAGGTACGAACCATCAATGAAGGATCTATTTAGGTCCACTTATACCATCAGCACCAACTTCCACAAAGTTCTTCGTGCACTTTTGCGGTTGTCCAGTCGCCTTATGCCTCCTCATGCAACGGAGGACCACCCTGACATTTCAAACAATTATCAAAGAGACAATCACTTTGCGGTAACTGTATCTCTCTTATGTAATCCTCAATAGAATAGATTGGGACCTTGCAGCATTAACATTCAATTTGTGACATACTGTTGACAGGGTTGCATTGGAGCTGCAGATGGGACATTGATACCTATTAGGGTTTTTACTGCCGGTCCTCGCTATTTGTCAAAGTGGCATACTAGGAAAGGGTTCCTCGCACAGAACGTTCTTACATGCTACAATTTTGACATGCAGTTCACTTATGTGCTTGCTGGCTTTGAGGGGTCTACACATGACTTTGCCGTGTTGAAAGAGGCTCTTACAAGAGAAGGAGCATGGTTGACAATTCCTGAAGGTAAAACCTTTATGTGTTTACATTTGTAAGTTTTACCTTGATGCCTTGTTCCTTAATTGCTCATGCGTTTATGGTACAAGGAAATACTTGTTGACGGGGGTTATGCAAATAGGCAACAATTTCTTACCCCTTATCAAAGGACTAGGTATCATCTGAAGGAGTTTGCCCAAGGAATGCAACAACCACAAAATGCGGGGAGTTATTCAACCTTTGACATGCACAATTGAGGAACGTAATAGAAAGAACATTTGGTGTCCTAAATGCTAGATTTCCCATTCTCAAGATTGCTCCTCCCTTTACTATTAGGACACAGGTTAATCTTGTCAAAGCATTATATGCGCTGCACAATTTTTTGCGCCAAGAACGCGTTGACGATATATTGCGGGCAGAGGAGATGGGAGACAATCTTGATCCTCAAAGCGACCACGACAATGACGCTTGCAACTTAAGTAGTGATCAAGAGGATGAAATTGTCACAGATGTAAACTTGGAGAGGTTGAATGCCGGTATGCAAGTGTTGCATCAGGATGAGATGGAGATGCAGGATTTACAAACAATCACGATGAACACAGACAATTCATAGAGCACACAGATACGCCCTACCCAGGAGTCCGCTCGTCAAGATGCTACTGCTTGGCGTGCTTCCATAGCACACAAACTGTGGTTTGATTATGTTCATAGAAATAACCAGTAGATGTGTGTTCGTGTCATAGACAATGTTGTATTGAAACTCTTGTTTAAGAATGTATTACTTGACTGCTTGAGTGTTGCTGCTTGAATGCTTATATTAATTGTATATACTTGATATAACACAAATTATATGCACATGATGTCTTCTTGTAATAATCGTGCTAGTGATTGTGCCTTTGTTTGTGTAAAACTTATCTTCTAAAGCTTTGTTTTAGGATGTATTACTTGACTGCTTGATTTAATTGATGCTTGAATGGCTATATGAATTGTATATATTGACAATAACTTTCATGGGACATCCCAAGCCATAAAATCATTATCAGAATATGGTGGATGGCTGAATTTTTATTAATCATTCATTTGTAAGCTATCGACAAAAAGTTACATATAGATTGTCCAACAAAAAGACTCATGCTACCATACCTACATGGTCTGCCCTTTGTTGAGAACTATAGGAAATATCTATGCTGCATACTTTCTTGTTCTGTCTTCCCATAGATTTGGCTTTCCTCAGAAAAGAGTACCGTGTAGAAAGTGAATTGCCTGATCATAAAGCATCAGTTCATAGGAAGAACATGGGATACCAAATTCGATCACAATAAAATGAATTTCATGAGAATGTGCGTGCTCTTGTCTTTCTAGTGGGCGCTTGTTGAAGCAGCTACAAAGACTTCTTAGCATTTGGTTTTATCTATTCTTTTACGTTATCAGCTATTACCACCAGAAAAAGCTAGTGAAGTACTCTAGTATGCATCCTTTCTCCTTTTTTGTTAACAAGTTTCTTTCTTTCCTTGTATGAGGCTTGGATCAAGTTGGATGAAGAGCTGGTTGCCAAATAAAATTGGAGGGGCTGCTTTTCTTATGTATGAGTGAGTCTTCGTTTGTAATATAAAAAAATGGAGTCCATAAATCTTGATTGTAAATTGATAAGGATCACAAACTTATTTCATAAGGCTGACAATGTGCAAGACTAGAAATGTTGCATTAATTGAAGGAGATGTGTTCTGTAACCTTAGCAGATTTGCACTGAATGTAAGCTGTGAAACAGCATAATAGATAAAACTGCACATTTTTTTCTCTTACTACCTGTTCCACGAACACATCCTTTTTCTGTAAAACATTAGGAGAAAGAAAAAGTAAGGGAGCGAGGAAATTTGAGAAACTTGAAATATTCAAAAGAATTCCTGTCTCACACATCCACATACATACATATAAAGTGAAGAATTGGATTCATAGGATCAACTATTTTCTTTTCTTTAGTTGCATGAAGGTTGAGGTGGTAAGAAAAGTTTTTGTAGGACATGAGTGAAGTGCAAGGGAATGACAGAACTTTGAGATGAATATGCAAACATTAACAGTGACTTGGGATGAGGTTGGAATTTCTCATTCTCAACTCGAGCACTGCTAACAATGAGCTGAGGGGGGGCGGCTGAATTATGGTATGAGATGAAATGGCTTCTCTTTTTAGCTACAGTATCCCCTCATTCCACATTCAATGATAGAACTTTGAGATGAATATGCAAACCATTAACAATGACTTGGGATGAGGTTGGAATTTCCCATTCTCCTCTCGAGCACTACTAACAATGAGCTGAGATAATTTTCATTTTAACAGCGAACTGTGGCACCTTGTGAGATAAATTACCCCAGCAAATGAACATAGATTATGAGTAAAGCGGGCATAATGCCAAGGAGGTAGTCACTAGAGGGAAGAAGGAAACCCAGCCTAAAAAAGAATCAGACCTCGACATATGACAAATGAAAAGTAGACCAGGCATCATTCTGGTTTCTAAATATTTACTCCCAATCATGAAACTCGGCAAATCAGAAGCATATATTCTCTTCTAGCATTTTTAGAAAAAGAAGAAAAAAAGAGAGGTGACTCTCATAAATAAATTTGCAAAGCATGATACAATTGGTTATCTTGACATGAACAAGACCATGACAGTAGTAGTGTCATATCTGAAACTGTGGCTGGAAGAGTGGAAGTGTAAAAAAAATCATGGAAACATTAACAATGAGCATCAGCTTCATTCATCGTGGAAACTAGCAACTCTCTGTTGTTATTAGTTGCAGTAGTTTTGAACTTTTAATTTGTAATGACTCCAATTTTGTAACATTTGAAATCCCAAGTTAGCAATGAAAAGTTCAAATTTTGAAGATAAGGGCATTTTGGTAATTTCACTATTCACCTTGATTGAACCTAGAGATATGGTCCTAAAAATGATACCATTAGGTGCGTCTCAGAAAAAGGAATCCAACAAGACCAAAATCACCCTAAATGGAGTTAAAATGAGCAAGTTATGGCCCTTTGAAGTTCAGGGGCAAAAATGTAATTTTTACTAAAAAACGGATTTAGCTTGCAAAACACAGGGGCCTGTTTTGATACGGGCACCCTTCATCTTCAACCCCCTAGAGGGTTCTAGAACGGCGGTGATTGGAGGAGAAATCACCGCCATTGTGGAGGTTTCTCCACCGCCATTCAAGGGCGGTGAGAGCCCTCTCCAGAACCCTCTTATAGCTTTATAAATAGAGCTCTTGAGCGCCTCTAATGGCAGCCCAAAAGCTTTAAGAAAACCCGTTGTGGAGAAGCAACCTAGAGGGGAAACGAGGAGAAAAACCCAACAATGAGCCAGGTATGCCCAAGATCCCTCAAAACCCATCTTCACAGTAGTTCTAAGATCAATTTCCCTAAGTTTTTGCATGAAAAATCATGCAAAATAGAGCCCTGGAGAGTCACCAAGGACCCAGGGACGTCCCCTGGGCCGCACTGGTTCGACAGGGTTGAACCAGGGTGTCTTGAGGACACCCCGGTCCCCCAAACGAACGAAACGTCCCATAAGGAAGAGATGCGTCGACCGCGTTTGAGAAAAACCAAACGGGCGCGTCCATGGACGCGCCTGCAAAAGAGAGAGATGAGAGGGAAAACTCGGCGCGTCTACAGACGCGCCCACCAAGGCGCATGCCACAGACACGCAGTGCGCTAGAAGTTTGGGATTTTCCGCTCCTTTAGAAAAGGCGGGCGCATGCCACTAACACACAGTGCCTTAGCATTCCACCTTTTTACTCTTAAGACCCTTATGTACGTGTGACACTAAAACGCTTATAACTTAAGATCTAGAGCTCCGATTGAGGCGCCGCAAAAGGCGTTGTGTCCGTGTCGGCGACGCGGACACACCCAAATTATAAAATCCCTGATCAAAGCCCAATAAAAGGTGGGAATAACCCTTAGAATAGGATGGTGGAGCGTGGCCGCTAAACCTTTGGAAAACTGATAATACCAAGGCCCAATTAGGACCTTAGGACACCCATAGGCATAAGGATGGACCCTTAATACCTAAGTAATAAGACCAACCACTCTAAAACCCATAAAAGATGGGCCAAACTAACCTTGATTCCCCAAACTATGTTTAGGAGTGTCCGAGGACAAAGGGGTTAACGCGACCTAGTCATGTAGGTGCTCTATTGCTACTATAATTTTTAAAAGAACCATGATGTTTTGATGTAGGTGCTCGATCGCTACTAGACTTTTTAAAAAGAGCCATGATTGTTTTGAATGCATGTTTTAAGTATAAGTATATGACTTGTTTAGTATGATTTAATTCAGCGTATATATGGTAAATGCTTTATGCATAGATATGTTTTGCAAACAAATGCATATATTGCATGATTTGTGAGCATTGAGTTTTTGAAAGATTGCATGTCCTTGAGGGTTACCAAAAGACGATGGAGTGCTCAAAAGATGCTGGGTAGGCAGTTGTGAGGGACTCAAAGAGGACAGGTTTTGAAAAATACATTGTGCATATATTGCCAAGACATGTGCTACATGCATAGATTGCATGATAAGTGTAGCCTTGACCGATGAGGGCGGGTCGACGAGGGCGGGCTAGAGAGAGAGCTGACAAGGCTTCTAGGCTGGCAGGCTTCTAGGCAGGGTTATGACTTTGAATGCAATACTAGCATGAGCAGATTTTATGCATTTCATGCATGTTTTGCAACCGATTTCATAAATTGCATGATTTACGACGAAGAAGTGTCATATGCCCCGTGGAGGTATATGATCCTGTGTCCCTAGGTACCCAGGGACCACACGACGGTGAGGTCGTGGGCATAGTTGGACCCTATGATTTTGTGGACTTATTTGCATTGCATATGACATGATATGAGGTTGGTCGGCTATAACATACTAGATATCCATGAGTTGGATTCAATAAAGCATCTTATGCATATCATAATGTTATGGTATATATGTATATAATACTTTCGATTTTGGATTATATGATCCTTTAAGTCATTAGTATTTCAGTTTGACAACGGATTTTTATATCGATATTGAACTTAAGTATTCAGACATGCACATGTTTTGAAAGAGCATATGATTTTAAAACATCACATGCATTATAAAACTAGTAGTGATAAGCTCCTACTGAGTATAGTATATACTCACCCTATCCTTAACATTTTTCAGGATAGTTCCACTCACAAATAGACGACGCCTCAGGAGATATTAGTGCTACGAGCAAGTGAACTAAAAAGGAGACAGTTATACATGTAAGTAAACTCTCAACCCTTTGGACATGTATTTGTATTTATTTACAGTTGGGCTGTGTCTTTGTATTTGGATAGATGCGGGGAAAACACTTATGATTTCTAAAGCTTTTCAAAAACTACCTTGGTTGTTGTGAAAGCAAATGACACTCGGGGTTTTCAAATTGAGTTTCAAAATAAAAGATTTTTTCGATGCATTGCATTGTTTTTCAAATAGGGATCCTGCTTTAGGAATTTAGATTTTTCATTTAAAAATGCATGAGAAAACCCGAGTCGTCACAATTAATCATATTCAGGTAGAAGTTTAAGTAAGTTTTGGTGCATTGTGCAAAGAAGATCTGACAATGTTTAATTGTCAACAAATGGAATGTGGAGTCCTAGTTTAGAAAGTTTTCAAGTTGCAATGCTATAGGTTTGGCTGGGGTAAACAAATTGTTAGATAGGAAAGAGTCTCTAGAGAGGGATACCACGTAAAGAGTCAAATTTTACAAGTTCCACAGCTTCATAAGCGTTTTTCTTCTTTAGGTATCTTTGCAAGAACAATAATGACTATCCCTCTTTCTAAAACTTATAATCAATTTTTGGGAAACATTACAGTACTACACTTGTGAGGAGCATCTAAGCAGCAGTGTTTCACTTGTTTAACTAAATATTCCACTTAATGTTCCTCTCAGATAAATAGTTTTATGCCATTCTCTCTGCAAGCAAATTGATAGTAGCCTTAATATGAAGAAAATAAAATGATTGGATGGGTCCTTGGTATAAGTGCAGATCATTGTTGATATCAGTTATCCTTCACACACAATTTTGGTGTTTCAGAAATATACAACAGATGAAGTAAGCATCCATTGCATCAGTCACTGACTATATCATGCAATATGATCACAGCCTTTGGGCATCTATGGACAAATAAGCAGTGGTAGAGAAACATTCACTACTTCACTTGAATATCTTTGAGACAAATGAAGAGAAGCAAGTCCACCTTTTCTAAGAATGAAATGGTTACACATGTAACAAAGCATGATATTCAAACCACTCCACCAGTTACACTGATCTTGTTACCTTCAATAAGAATGAAATGGTTGAGCATTTAACAAAGCACTGTATTTAAGCGACTCCACCAGTTACACTTTAGTCTTATTAGCAAGAGCAGAGACGTGTCTTGTAGCAGTAGCTTTAACAAGGTTTAAGGAGAATTTAAGGATGCTTGAGTATAAGTTTGGTAAAACACGTCTCATTCCAGTTCTTTACTACTATTTTTAGCAAGAGTTGAGATGTGTCTTGTAGCAGTAGCTTTAACAAGGTTTAAGGAGAATTTAAGGATGCTTTAATATAAGTTTGCACACATTATTTCCTGCAGGTCCTCAACTGATTTTTTTTTTGTAGATTTTAGGTGTGTTAACATCGAAATTCCTACTACTGGTTCACCAGAGATTAAACATGGATTTCATGGCAGTTATAACGGAGAAAATATAAGTCCAAATATTGATTTCCATAATGGTCTGATAGCTTGTCATTAATGAATACTCCTGCAGGTTTTCAATGCGTTTCTCATGTAGTTGACAGTTTTGTGTAGTAGTTTTAGTGCAGGTTTTTAGCATGATTTTCTGAACCCATTATTTTCTTCAAGGCTTGCCTGTGAAGGGGAGCCTTGGCACAACAGTAGAGTTGTCATCGTATGATCTTGAGGTCACGAGTTCAAGGCGTGGAAATGGCCTCTTGCAAAGTGCAAGACAAGGCTGCATACTATTGACCCGTGGTCCGCCCCTTCCCTGGACCCTGCATATGCAGGAACTTCGTGCACTAGGATTGCCCTTTTTTTATTTGTGAATGGTTGATGAAATAGATTTCTTATTTTCTAAAATTTAGAACAGAAAGGCAAACTTTAGTAATACCCTTGATCTCAACATCCTTGAGAGCTCTTCTCCAAATTGCATTGATAATGTTGGCCTTCCTTAGAGTCTCACTGATCACCTGATGAAAATCAAGTAGTTTGATCAACAATAAAATCCAAGCGAAGACGTCAGAGATGTATGAGGGATTAGATAAGAATGAGTGCAAGTGGTTTACTTATTAATTTTTCTCATGTGAAAGGATAGCCCAGTGCAAGAAGCTCCCACACATGCAAGTGGTATAATTATAATCCTTACGTTGAAATCTTTGTTTGACTTTATTATTTGTTAGGCTAAACATCTTCATGGACAACTGTTAAAAACACTGACCAAATCAAGCATAAACTGAGATTGTAAATCCTTCTCTATAATTAAACTATAAAAACACTTTCCACTTTTCACTTGTCTAACTGTAGTCATTTTCATTTTTATTTGTGAGGCAAACATGGAGCAAGTAGAAGAGGTAGAAGTAGAACAGTTACGACACACAGAAGCAGAACAATCAAAGCTATCAAGCACATGTCCATCAGTAACACCACCGGTTAGTGTCAAGAGAAAGGTCAGGGGGCCAACACAAATGGATCATATAAATAAGAGATCCTCAAAGGGAATAAAAGAAACGGTACAATTCAATAGTAGAGGCTAATCGACTGGTAGTACTGCACATGCCTGTGCTAGCTTCATATGTTGCACTGTTAGAAGACTTGTGCCAGTATCAATGACTGATTGGAGACTTGTATCGCCAGAAGTCAAAGATTCACTATGGGAAATGGTCAAGGTATGTAAATTCTTCATACATATAACATAATATGTCCTTTATATATATATATTTTGTTTTTGTTTGCATATGAATCATGTCATGATACACAAAGTTGCCACAATACTCACTAGTAAGTTAGTCACTTAACTTAATATACTTCTTCTTTTGTTTTGTAGTTTGCCTTTGATGTATTTGATGAGTGCAAGCGCAAGCATTGCTAGGAGCTGGTGAAGCTTGGAGGAAATGGAAGAGTGAGCTTGCAAGGAAGTACATACTTCCAAATTTCCATGATCCTTCTACGCTTAACATGGTCCCTCAGTTGTATTCTTGCTTCATTGACTAGGAAGCATGGAATCAATTTGTATAGTATAGGCTATCTCCTGATTTTGAGGTAATCACAACTTGAAGAAGCCAAGCTAAATTTTGATTCTTGTAATTATTATAATTGATTGATGTCCAGGCAAAGTGTATAAAAGGACAGAAGGCGTGTGCACAGAACCATATGCCACACCACCTTTCAAGGGTTGGCTATCACAATTAGAGGCAGATGAAGTAAGTATATCATGTGACATTCCATTTATCTAATCATAGTAGATTTTTATTTATTAACTCTGACTTAGTGTCTCTTATTACAGCAAAAGAAGGCTGGGACAACGGAGCCCATCGACCATGCTATTCTATGGAAAATGGCACGTTCAAAAGGTCGTAACTCCCACACATTTACCAATGAGACAATTGCAACAATTGCTTCAAGAATTGTAAATAGTTTAAGACTTTAAGTTTTATACTTTTACTTTATCTGCATACTGCCTAGTTAAATACTTTTATACTTTTATACTCTTGCATAGTACATTATTTAAATATTACATATATAATAGTGATTTGATCATGTTATGGTCTTTACGTGTGCAGGAAGAGTTGACCCAAGAGATTGCAAGTGCAAATACAAGGACTCTTAGCAGCACTGTTGCAAAGGGGGACATCCTGTATAGGGCAATGGGCAACAAGGATGAGCACCCTGGCCGGGTAAGGAGCCAAGGTCTGAGTGTTCTTCCTTCTAAGTTCTTCCCCAAACAAAAGGCTCCTACACTAGAAGAATTGGAAGAATGGAAGAATCAAACAGTTGTAGAGATATATAGCAAAGTCAAAGAACAACTGTTGAAGGAACTCTAGGGTGGCAGAAGAACCACATGTGAGGATGTTGGCCCTCAAGTTGAAGCTCAACCTCAAGTTCAACCACCCCAATTTGACAATAGCTGCACTCTTGCTCCGCCATTAGATGAAGAGGTGGCAGAACAAGTACTTGAATGTGATGTCCCGATCAGTGAGGTATGTATATTGACATGTTTAGTTTTACAATGTTACTTATTTACTAACCTTTTTAGTTTACATTACATCACTAATTATATATATATGTCATTTCTCAAATGCAAGTGGGACAGTGCATGTTGCAGCTATATACATCTGAGAACTATGTGGCTGTGGAAACACTATACAAAGTTCGGCCCAAGACTTCCACCAACTTACATGGTATGTTGATGCCTCCACACACTAGGCGCGTGTGCATCACTACTGCCATTCAACCAAATGCTCTCCTTCCATTTCCAGTCGAAGGGGATGATGTTGAAATTGTTGGGGATGCAATTGGATATCATGAGTGTTGGCCAAAGAAACAAATAAAACCAATGATATCCAATTCCAAGGTACATATATACTAAATGTAGTCATGGCTTCATTTTCTCCTACCTTTTTTTAAGTCATCTTGAATTGTTAAGTGATTAATATTGTCTGCAACATGTCAGATCACCAAAAGCATCACAAGGGGCAATTGAAGCAAACCTCGCTGCCAGCAAATTTTGGCGTAATGGCAAGTGTAGCCACATCCCATCCTTCCCAGGTAGTACTAGTTCTATATATTTGCATAGTTGTATCATGTTACATTACATGTGAACTTGAACGATGCAACAACTAACAAGTTCAAAGCACTTGTTAGTTGTTAGGTGCTCACTGCTCACTTCACTACTCACAAATCACAATGTTATATTATCAAATATTCTAATTTTACCTCATTGTGTCTCTTCAAATTATATATGCTAATATACCAGTATATATTGTATATATTCATTACAAATGTCTAAAATGTTACATGATTACATCTACAGTGTAGGGATCAGGTGAAGGTTCCACCTAACACACCTCCATTCCTAAGGGTATTGTACAGACTGGCCAATGAAGGCAAAGCAATGAACCTTGTAAGGATACAGGTAGGTGTACTTTCAAACGATGTGGTTGAGGTTCCACTCTTCAAGGAAGACCTCTTAGCCATATGTAATCTGGCTGAATTGGAGTACATGCACATCGTAGTCTATATAGGGTACGTTGTGCTCTATTAGAGTTAAGACTTATGAATCAATGTAACATTACTTAATACTTGCTTTTTTAATAACACTTAATAATTATTTGACATTAACCCAAATTCCTAATACAGGTATTTGCATGATAGCTTGCAAAACCTAGAGGTCAAGGACATTTACAAGTTCCTTGACCCTTCTCTTGTCCTTCAATTGGACTATTTTCCAGCGAACAAACAAAGTGAAGATATCATTTTTGGTCTCATGAGTTGTGAGAAGGGACAAGCCTTACTGATTCCCTACAATAACGGGTACGTTGTAACATATGTTGCTTAATTATGCCATTTCAATTTCACAATTCATACACATGAATACTATATCAGTTAAGATTAGAGAAAATTGAATTGAATTGTTATTTTTATAGGTCCCATTGGATGCCACTAGCTTTGGATGTGCATGGTGGCCATGCAATGTTTTTTTATTCATGTGGAGCACACATTCGGGAACACCTGATGGAAATTATAAACAAGTAAGTCTTTATTATTCCTTTTATTATAATATAACTACTTACCTTTCAACATCATAATATTCATAATCTAATGCTTTACAATTATATGTGTGTAGAGCATGGTATAAATGGGCTGAGAGGGAAGGCATTCACCACCCACCAAAACTCACCTGGAAGAAGGCCAAGGTATGGTTTACTAATTACTGATCTTTAGACTCTTTGATATAATTTTAATCTTATTGAAAATTATATTTTAAACCTTTTCTATTGTCTTTGGTGGCATTGTTCTGCAGTGCCCTAAACAAAAATTAGATTGGGAGTGTGGATATTATGTTCTTAGATACATGAGAACCCTCATTTGCAATGGAGTTACAGTCTCACAATTGAGAAAGGTAACACTTGGATAGTTAGACTTATTGACCAATGTTATTACACTTTTGAATTGTATATTTCCTGACTGAATCCAAGATTACATGTCTGATCTCTGAACTAAGTGATTATATGTTTCTTGCAGGCGGATTTGGGACCCAAGAGTTACTCCCAGTTGGATGTAGATGATATTAGAATGGAATAGACAAATCATATTATGAATTTTAATTTGTAGTTCAGTGATGTAAATGAATGTATATTATCATTCATGTATATACATTTTACTCAAATATGATACAAAGATCAGTTCATTTCAATGGATGTGTTCTGTTTTTCTTTTGATTGAAGAACATTGTTTCAATGTATGTGCTATCTTTGTTTCAATACTGATCTGCCAACTCTATGCAAAGGAATACGAGTGGTTCCTGACAAAGATCCAAAGATTATTATATTATTTAGGAGTCACATGTAAACACTGACTGTGAATCTGTGATCCATCAAATTACGAGGAAGCAACGAAGAAAAAGTGATGTCCGTTTCCTGGCTACAAAGGAACTCTGACATTTTCGAACACAATAAGATGTAGAGATTGCACCATAGACCATTGTTTGAAGCATCATCACTTTTGTCGTAAGTAACCACAAGTATCCTATATTACTTACAGAATATAAGATGGTTCCAGAAGAACCGTCCTATATTACTGATCAAATATAGGACGGTTCCACAAGAGCCGTCCTATATTACTTGTGAATATAAGACGGTTCCAGCAGAACCGTCCTATATTACTTGTGAATATAAGACCGTTCTAGAAAAAAACAAGACGCTAACAACAAATAGCCAACTTCACCAGGGGCTTTTCTTGAAGGACAGAAGAACAGCACTGAATGCACCTTTAGCCCAACGTGGCTGTCATGTATTATGGGAAACAGTATATCATATAGAGAGGTGCTACACTTCAGTGACCCATATGGTAAGAAAATAGTACAAATACCAATAAAACAGCAATGGAAATGATAATCTCCTTTTTTTGGCACTTTATTATTATTATTATTATTATTATTATTATTATTATTATTATCAGTTTTACACGCAAAGAATATACTTCTATATTACTCACGGAGAACACTTAGTTTTCGTTAAGTCATTTCATCTTGGAGGCTGATATATTCACTCTTGTTTCTTCTCCGGCCCAGTCTCTCTCACTCTCTCTAGCGAGAGAATAAAAGGTTAATATATTGGTGCCCTTCATTTTCTCTTTTCCATCTTTGGTAGGTCATACCCCGTTTCTTCTTTTACATATTTTCCCGATATTATCAAATTCATACACTTTAATATCTCAAAAAATGTGCCAGTAAAAAATATCTCCAAACAATATGGTACACTTTGATGCATAAAAACAATAGCTACAATCATCTAATACAAATGAGTTTTGGATCCATAGCCCATCTAAGAGGCCTCACAAATGAATGGTGTGGACTAAAATAAAGTTGGGCCACATATATGGACATGAAGTTTGGGTCTAGACTATTTGTGCCAATTCTAACATAATATATGGCTATAATAAAAGTTATACCTTACATGCAAAATTAAACGTCTACACCTTGATCTTCTCTTGAACGTGTACACTTGCCTATGGGGACTCTTTAATTATATAAAAGGATAGCCCTGTTGCATGAAGCTCCCACCTATGCAGGGTTAGGGAAAGGGGCAGACCACAAGGGTCAATTGTACGCAGCCTTACCGTAATGCCTGAGCAATTTACACTATTTTTAACGAAAATTGGACATTCTATAGGAAATAAACTGAGTTAAATGTTTCACTTTATTTAAAATAGTAAATGAAGGAATTTGTGAGGAAACTTAGTACCATTAGATTCTACTCGAAAAATAGAATCCAACGCCTCAAAAATCACCCAAAACAAATTTCGTATAAAGAAGTTACAGCTGTTTAAAGATAGGGGTATTTCTGAAATTTAAACAGAAAATGTTTAAAACGAAAAAGGACGAAAAACGCAGGGAGCCGTTTTGATAATGGAACCCCCTGTCGTCTTCAACCTCTGGACCACTCCAGAAACCCATTTTTCCCGATTTCTCCAGAACACCCCAGGGGAAAGGGCGGCACCGCCTTCTCCCCTCTATAAAAACCCCATCTCCCCTCTCCAAAAACCACGTTTTCTGGCATTTTTTTTCCGGTCGTTTGAGACTGGGGTTTCAGGCAAAAACTGGAAACCCGTCTCTCTGCAATCTCCGGCAACGGTCAGGCCCTAGTCGGGCCGGCCATCTCCCCATGCCCCTCTCTTCTCTTGTTCCGGCCTTGCACGATTTTCCCCTTTCTTCGAATTTTCCAACGAGCAGGAAGTTTCAGACGGAAGTAGGGGCTCTATCACCGGCAATGGGCACTCCCCAAGTTGCCCAGGTAAGACGTCCTTACCTCCCTTCTTTGGTTCCTCCACCTTTCAAGCTAGATCCATGCTGGATCTAGCATTTCCCAGCCGTTTCCAACAGGGTTACCTGGCCGAAAAATGCTCCAAGCTGGCTTGGGCCGGCCCTGCACGAACCAGGCATCCCAGGGATGCCATGCTGCACGTGCACCTGGGATTGGGCCCCTGGGACGGGTTCCAGGTGTACGACATTGCGTACACTGTCCCAGGTGCGGCCTTCAAGTGCGTGCGAAGCATGGGGCACGGGTCCTGGCTCGACCAGGATGCACGGGGTGCCCTGGGAGCTGAGACGCGCCATGCTACAAGGTGCGTCCGTGTGATGAGGCACATCATAGCATGAGGCAGTCGCGGTTCAACCAGGATACACGGGTAAGAATATGACTTGTTTAGCATAACTTAATTCATTGTACATATGATAAATGCTTTATGCATAGATATGTTTTGCAAATAATTGCATATACATTATGCATAGATATGTTTTGCAAATAATTGCATATATATTATGCATAGATATGTTTTGCAAACAAATGCATATATTGTATGATTTGTGAGCATTGAGTTTTTGAAAGATTGCATGTCCTTGAGGGTTACCAAAAGACGCTGGAGTGCCCAAAAGACGCTGGGTAGGCAGTTATGAGGGACCCAAAGAGGATAGGTTTTGAAAAGAGGTTTTCACTTGTTTGATCCGATATGATTTGGGCTGATAAGCTCGTGGGCGCTATGCCGAGAGGTTTGGGTTGGCCTCCAGCCTCTACCACTATTTGGTGGATGGGTACCACGCCCAAAAAGGGCAACGTCCCTATGTTGACTGCATGTGGTACAAGGGGCTACCACTGGTGTCACGGCACTGGGTCGACGTGTCATATGCCCCGGTGAGGCTATAATCGAGTGTCCTCAAGTACAGGGGACCACACGGCAGTGAGGTCGTGAGCATAGTTTGGACACTATGGTTTGAGGATTTATTTGCATTGCATATAGCATGACATGAGGTTGGTCGATCATACCAGATATCCATGAGTTGGATTTAGTTGAGCATCTTATGCATATCATTATGTTTATGATATATGATACTTTCGACTTGGATTATGCTATTCTTGAAGTCGTCAGTATTCTGATTTGATAGTGGTTTTTAGTATCGACATTGACCATGATTGTTCGAACATGCACATATTTTAAAGAGCATATGATTTTAAACACAGCATGCATTGCAAAACTAGTAGTGATAGACTCCTACTGAGTATAGTATATACTCATCCTATCCTTAACATTTTTCAGGATAGTTCCACTCACAAATAGAAGACGTCTCAGGAGATATTAGTGCTATAAGCAAGTGAATAAACAAAGGAGACAACTATACATGTGAGTAAACTCTCTACCCTTTGGACATGTATTTGTATTTATTTACAGTTGGGCTGTGTCTTTGTATTTGGATAGACCTGGGGAAAAACATTTATGATTTCTGAAGTTTTCCAAAAACTACTTTGATTGTTGTAAAAGCAAATGACATTCGGGGTTTTCAAAATGAGTTTAAAACCAAAGATCTTCCGTTGCATTGCATGGTTTTTTATAAAATGGTTTTCAAATAGGGATGCATCCCGCCTTAGGAATTAGATATTGCATTTAAAACTGCATGAGAAAACCTGGGTCGTCATACTTACCTTGCGTTTTGCAAGAAGCTGTTTCCACACCTTGAACTTATGACCTCAAAGTCACACGACACAACTCTACTGTTGCTTCAATTATATCTGATCCCCAAATCTCATACTATATATAGTGGTATATAGCTTCCCCAGATTCCAATTATATTAGGTATTTTGCAAGTCATGACAATCAATTGCTATTCCTCATATTCGCAACCTGAAGCTCTTGGTTTACCCCCTCACAAGGACTTCAAAGGCTTCCAGATAAGGACACTGCTACAGTTACATCGGAAGTAGTCCAGAAAGATCCGGTCCTTGCTTGTCCCTGTGGGAGGTCAGTTTGAAGTTATGATTTATGGCCGACATGGAAGTGTTACTCATCTGGTCGCTTTGAATTCAGAGAAGAGGCTCCCTATTGCTACCCTTCATTGCCTAGGCAAGGACGAGAAAATCAGATCTACTCAAGTGCTCGTGGATGAGAAGACCAGAGGAAACGCTACTGCCAATAGGATGGTTAGGCTGCGGATGACATAAATGGGCATGGTTTTCTCAAGGTCAGAACCATTTCTTTACAATCTCATAAGTATGCCTTTATCTAATTAATTTACCTTTTAGAGAGAAGTAGAGCAGGCAACAGACCTTCAACCAAGTAGTCTAGTATGCCCATAATGCAAGATCTTCACGTGTATATCTCTCAAACAAACCGCACAGATTGGCTTTGCTCATGCAGGAGGATAGCGCTTAGCATTTGAATTCAGATTACTCGGTTGGCTCTCTACCACTGATTTATTAAAAAAGCAGTTAAATACAGAACAGTGTCAACAACAAGTGCAAAAGGAAGCGCTGGCAAAGCAGATTCAAACGAGCACAACAACATGAAACTGCACTTCCATGGCACACATTAATTAGTGGTAGATCAAAGAAGACACAACTGAGAACCACCATGACAAG